>CM060926.1:460838430-463238430 GCA_030737875.1 Allium sativum | reverse complement strand
CATTTACAAGTCCGCTCTGGGTCTGAGCGAAACAACGTGTCCGTCGATCTCCAAATACATTTGGACGATCATTAACAAATACCTTGCCTTGGGGTGTCCAGTCCCAATTCAAGATACCAGTCATCATCATCCCAACGATGTGAAAACTTCGGTCTTCAATAGCCATCTTCATCTTCGACTCTTGATCGTCGTGATGATTATTCAGAATGGGTTAAACCCGGTCTTTCTGAATAACTCGCGTATTTTGTGATTAAAAATCAAATATTGGAAAATCACGCATTACGCCACATTTCCCCCTCAGAATATTCTTTTAATAAGATATTCGTATTAAAAGATTCTCATTAATTTTATCAAAGATAAATTAATAAATTTAATCATAAATCTTCCTTAAAAGATTTATTAAAAATTCGAAATTTGATTTAATATCAAAAATCATTTTCACAAGATTATTTATTTTAAAGAATAAATCTTCTTTTAAACGCGTTAAAGAACTCGTGTCATTTAAAACATAGTTCACGATAAACCCATAAATCAATTTCCAAAATATGTAATTCCACAAAAATCAATCAATACATAATCGATGTGAATTTCTGTATCGGACTAACAATATACATGGAATAACGGCAAAGCCTCTTAAATTCCATATATAATATCGGTCTTCTATTACAAAACCCCATCTCGATTATTACCAATCGAATTTTCCACTTAATTCCAATTTAATTTTATTAAATTGGAAAACTAGATTTTTAGGAAATGCTCTTTTTAAATCTATAAAATAGATCTATAAATTCCAAATAATAATTTCAATGTAAATTGGATTAAAGGAGAAATGTCATTTAAATACACCGTCCACGATAAATCCACTTCACATCTCAATTTATTTCATATCATAAAATGAGATTTGCAAATTCTAATAATCTTAAATAAAAGATTTCTCTTTAAATATTTATTATTATAAGAAAAACGTATTTTAGAGATAATCATTAAAAATATTCTTTATATAAAAGATTTTTACCCTTTACAAATATTCTTTGTTTAACATATACTTAATTAAAATATATATATATATATTTAAATAAAAAGAATTTCTAATGTAAAAATATTCTTATTTAAAAGAACATCTGAATCGAAATGCGACTCAACCATTTACCATATAATTTGGATTATATGGATTTAACACACATCATATATAACAATAAAAATGTAATTATCAAGTCATCCATTTACATCCAAAGTGTAAATTCCAACTGTGTAAGCGTTAAAATTAAATAATAACGCTCATCACAGCCTGTCTATCTAACGATCAACATACAACTAAATATTGGGATTAGTGTACGTTAATTTTCATCCCAACACCCGTGTGGGGTTTCATCCAACAAACAAATAATAAATTTATTTGTGCACTTGGGCGATGTGTGAAAATTATCGACCCAATCACATAAACAAGTCAGGTAACTTATCTATGGCAGTGTAATACACAATATATAATACGACAATAAAAATGTCTCTTTTATTTCTATTATTTTTATCGCATATAGAATGTCAATAAAAATGAATTCTTTATTTCTATTCTTTCATCGCATCTAAATTGACGATAAAAATATAATCTTTATTTCAATTCCTTTCATTGTAAATAAATGAAAAGAAAAATGTAATCTTTTAATTCCATTTGTAATAGGGAATACAATCAATAACAAAAATATAACTTCTCATTTCATGCTTCATTTGCAATAGAGAATGCAAATAAAGATTCAACTTTTTAATTTGATGTTTATTTACCTAAAGGAATGTAAATAAAATTGTGACTCTTCATTTCATAAATTATTTGCATTAAGGATTTCAAATGAAAATGTATCCTTTATTCTCATGTTTTTATTTGCGTTGAGTAATGCAAATAAAAATGTAATATTTATTTTCTAGTTTTATCTACATCAAGAAATGTAAATAAAATAACTACTTCTTATTTTATGTTTATTTACATCAAGTGAAGTAAATAAATAAAAATTATAACCTTTATTTTAATGTTTTGTTCGCATTTAAAAACATGCAACAAAAATGAAACATTTGTTTTTAATAAATTTGTTTGCAACTAAATTTGCAAACAAAATATAAATGTAATTTTTTTATTGTCTTGTTTGTTTGCAACTAAGGTTGCAAACAACAAATGAAATTTTATCTCTTTGTTTATTTGCATGATGGAATGCAAATAATATAAAAAATATAAATTAGTTTGCATCTAAATTTGCAAACCAAAAATGCAAATTTTATTTTCTTGTTTGTTTGCAACAAAAGTTGTAAACAAAAAAAAATGTAAATTTTTTTCTTTCTTCTTGTTTTATTTGCATGGTAGGATGCAAATAAAATGTATTTTCTATTTTCTACGTTTCGTTTGCATCAAAAATTGCAACCAAAAGATATATTTTTCCTCTACTTTTGTTTGCATCTAAAATTGCAAACAAAAAGATATTATTTTCTTTTTTCTATTTTTGTTTTCCTCTAAAATTGCAAACAAAAAGGTATATATTTTTTTTTCTCTACTTTTGTTTGCATCTAAAATTGCAAACAAAAAGATATTTTTTTTTCTTTCTCTACTTTTGTTTTATAAAATGTAATCATAAAATAAAACTGTCTCTTCCCTCTTACATGTAGTGTTTGCATTTAATTACAACACGAAAATGTAAATTTTAAAATTTAAGAAACGTTTTCATACAACACAAAAATGTATGTTTTAATTTTATGAAGCGTTTGCATATGTATGTAAACACAAAAATGTAATTCTTTTTTTTTTTTTTTTTTTTTTTGTGAAGCGTTTGCATATGTATGCAAACACAAAAAATGTAATTTTTTTTTGAAGCGTTTGTATATGCATGCAAACACAAAAATGTATATATTTTTTTATGAAGCGTTTGCACATGTATGCAAACACAAAAATAATGAAAATCATTTATATTATTTCTTTCTACATTGAATTTTTATTACGAATTGTAATGAGATGAGTTCCTATACTTTGTTGACATTAAGGAATGCAACAATACACTTTCCTTTTCCGTCATATAAAGTTTTTGTTTGAAAACACAAATCAAAATGTTAATCAATTAACGATGTAAATATTTGTGTTAGGGATACAAGTGAAATACTTTCGATGTACGGTACATATATTTGTGTTGGGAACACAAGTAAAAATAAATAAAATAAAATTTCAATGGCGGTGCATTCATTTGTGTTTAAGACAAAAATAAAAATAAAACCTTGATGACGAAGTATTTATTTGTGTTTAAGACAAAAATAGAAATAAAACTTTAATGACGAAGTATTTATTTGTGTTTAAGACAAAAATAAAAATAAAACTTTGATGACGAAGTATTTATTTGTGTTTAAGACAAAAATAAAAATAATTCATATTCCTGTGTAAATGTATGTGCCAATGTATAAATAAAAAGACATTTTTTTTTTATAAACTTTTATGTTTAGACATTTCTTTTGAATATTGTTATTTGTGTTGAAACACAAATATAAAATGAACATCTTTCATGCATGTAGATTTTTGTGTTGAAACACAAAAATAAAGTAAACTTTTTTTTTTCATGTAGATTTTTGTGTTGGAACACAAAAATAAAATAAACATTTTTTTTTCCTTGTAGATTTTTGTGTTGGAACACAAAAATAAAATAAACACATTTTTTTCTCATGTATACTTTTGTGTTGGAACACAAAAAATAAAATAAACAATCTTTTTTTATTTCTATGTATAATTTTTGTGTTGGAACACAAAAATAAAATAAACACATTTTTCTCATGTGTATTTTTCCATCGCAATATGAATATTGAATTGATTATCAAACTCAATTCAATAAAAACCAAATCTGAAATAAACGTATCCAAGTTCGCACAACAACCAATACAACAATACATTCATCAAACAGAAAATCAACATAACATACTATACAATTCAGATCTGAACGAATATTATATAATAAATAAATTAATCAACTAATTAATTTAAATTAAAGAAATCTCACCTTCCGTTAATTCAGATCTAAAGATTCAAACAGTCCAGAAAATGTTCCAAGCAGTCTTAAACCGTTCTATTTGCTGCTACGATTCCAATGTTTTTGAAATCGTCAAATTCTAAGTTGAAATGAACGAGTCATGGTCAAAACAAGTTTTTAAAATAATTTAAATTAATTAATTAGTTAATTAATTAAGATAATTACCCTTCTTCCTCCTCAAATAGGATCGGCCGTACTTATGAGAATGGAGAGGAGAAGATGGTGGCTCCAGAGAAGATCTAACCTTATGAGAACGGAGAGGAGAAGATGCTCTTTGATTTGGTATAGGAGTTAGGATTTAATTTGAAGAGAAGAGGGAGAAAGTGGCACAAGAATTTTCGGCCATGAAGAGAATAGGGGGCGGCGGCTACTAATTGAAGAAGATGAATAATGATTTAGTTAGGGGTATCCTCTTTTTTATATTATGTAATTGTTGATTTTTCAAAAAAACCCATTCCTCTCAAATTATTTAGAATCCAGTCCAACAAAAGCTACCCTACCCAATAACCCCTAATCCAGATCCATATAGCCATGTCCCGCAGGCCCAAAAGGTTGTCTAAGCCCTCATTTTTCGAATTTAAAATTAATTCTTTTTATTATTTAATTCGGACACAGTCAAAAATCCGCCGAGGCCACATACGGACTCCGAAAAATCTAAAAAAAAATATTTTTAGCTTTCTTATGACGATACGGTTCCAATGAGACTAATTTCATCGAATTCTGAGACTGTTTGAAAAATAGCTATTTTTAAGTCGATTAAAATTTGACCGTAAATTGACAAAATAGAAATCCTTTTGCCACGACCACAAATTAATTCCAAAAATTATGAAAAATTAAACCTAACAATATTTTGACATTCCGGATCCAACAAAAGTGGATTCGTCGAAAACGGAGGTCGTTTGTAAAATATCTATTTTCAAGGGCTATATATTTAATATTAAAAATACATTTTTAAACAAATAATTTCTGAAATTCAAAATATATAAGTTTTTATACTTATTAAATGCAGAAACATCATTCCGGACTCAATGGAAGTGGTTTCGAGTCCAAATTCCTTCGTATGCAAAAAGTAGCATTTTGACCTTTATAAATTTCATAGCGACCTTTCTAAATATTGAATTGGCCATAACTTTTGATTACCGCTATGAAATTTCAATTTTTTGGATTCGTTGGAAAGATATTTTTAAATAGATTCTAATATTTTTGGTTTCACTAAAATCCGTTAAATTTTGCATCCTGTACGGTCAGTCAAAGTTCAAGTTTGACTTTTCAAACTACCGCGCTATTTCTAACTCTTTTGTTAATTAAAATTAAATCATTCATTCTAACTTCGATTTAAATCAAATTTTTGATCATTATTATTTAAATAAATAATTTTATATTGTCAAAATTCATTAAAATTTTCTAAAATAAAAATTTTAAATTGGTCCTGATTTTTGCGGATTTTTGCGGGTTGTTACAATCGCCCCACTTAAAAACTTTTCGTCCTCGAAAAGGAATGTAGCTAAAAATTGTAAAATTAACTATCTTAATTTTAAATTTTAATGGTTAATTATCTTTTCAAAATATATATAAAAATCATATTTCAAAGAATAGATTATAAATATCAAAAATACGTTAATTATAAATTCGTAACTCTTAACTCGTTCTAGGGCATTACTAACCCCATCTCTAACGAGTTTACTCATTCTAGGATACTGCTGATCCTATCTCTAATGAGTATTCTTATTGGACATTACTAATCCAATCTCTGATGAGTCTTTTGTTCAGTTCTAACAAGTTGTAACCCAAAGATTTGAGCTAACCTAGCTCTGATACCAACTGTAAAGACCCGCAAATCCCCACCCTTTGAATCGACCATAAACCACACGGGTCTGACCCAAAAAATGAAAATCTACGAATACTTTAACTTTGGGCATACAACACATTACAACAGATAGCAGAAGACTTTTATAACACTATAATAAATGTTACATCAGAGTACAGAATATACATATCAGAGTACATTGGAATATAATTACAGCGGAAAGTTACAATAATTAAAATATATTGCAGCGGAAGAACACAGCGGAAGACTCTCTATCTCTGGACACAGCTTTAAGCTTCAACCCAGAATCCTGTTTAATATATCTGCAAAAATAACTACTCGACTGCCCGTGTGGAAAATATGGGCACCCGAGTTTGCCAGTGGACAAACTACAGGTCAGTCGTGGGACTGGTGTGAGAATTCTTAAACTAATCTTAATTAATAATAAGGCTAATCACAGGACCACGCCGCTAACGCGGAACGGGTTTACTCCATTGGATTGCCAGTGCATGACTAAAGTAAATCGTCAAAATAACGCAATGCTTTTTCTGAAAAATGAAACCATTATAAGACCCAAGTCCCATCACACAATGCAACGCAAACCGGAGGATAGGGTTTTACCTTATAATGATCAAAAGATGCTTGTTACGATAAACACGGTATTATATAATAATAGTGTGCAACCAATTTGAAATACATCAAAGTAAATGTATCAATCCTAGACGGCATGAGTGCCCCATCCCACTATGTCGCCATATATAGGTATACAATCAAAACCGCGTGATGTCGTATTGGAAATTTGGGTTTCCATCTGAGTCAAGGCTAGGGAGGAGATCCTTACCGATTCGAGACACTCTAGCAAATGCCCCAGGATTGGTACTCTGTCCAACCCTTGGATCCTGCAGGGCCGGTCCATACGTTAACACTTAATGGATTGGCAATTCCTGAACACACGCTCCCCGGTCCTTTTGGACCTATAATACGGCCAGTGGCGACCGCATAAACCGAGGCCTCGAAAAATCCAACAACCACAATGAATAAATGCCAGCGCTGGTAGGTCCCTGGCACTACTCTAGCTAGAAAGAAACGTGTGCACTCCCTGCGTTCCCTTCTCCCGTTTTAGACTCTACCGGGCTGTGAGGCTCGCGAAGTCACGATATACACAAAGCTATGCCTAAATAGACTGTGCTTTGATCATCAACCACAAGACCTGCTTTTCAACAAAGCCTTGATCAATTGCATCTTAGCATGCCACATTGTCAGACTCTACCATATCATTGATCATCTACCAATATATATATATAACCTCTAAGCTCATACGTCTTAGAGAAGGGGGTTAAATGAAGAATAAATTCTCCACCACCAAACAGAAATATATAATCAGTAGCGTTCAACAAATACAGTAGAAAAGAATACAATGTCAGACACACAATCCATTTACAAGTCCGCTCTGGGTCTGAGCGAAACAACGTGTCCGTCGATCTCCAAATACATTTGGACGATCATTACCAAATACCTTGCCTTAGGGTGTCCAGTCCCAATTCAAGATACCAGTCGTCATCATCCCAACGATGTGAAAACTTCGGTCTTCAATTGCCATCTTCATCTTCGACTCTTGATCGTCGTGATGATTATTCAGAATGGGTTAAACCCGGTCTTTCTGAATAACTCGCGTATTTTGTGATTAAAAATCAAATATTGGAAATCACACATTACGCCACATTTCCCCCTCAGAATATTCTTTTAATAAGATATTCGTATTAAAAGATTCTCATTAATTTTATCAAAGATAAATTAATAAATTTAATCATAAATCTTCTTTAAAAGATTTATTAAAAATTCTAAATTTGATTTAATATCAAAAATCATTTTCACAAGATTATTTATTTTAAAGAATAAATCTTCTTTTAAACGCGTTAAAGAACTCGTGTCATTTAAAACACAGTTCACGATAAACCCATAAATCAATTTCCAAAATATGGAATTCCACAAAAATCAATCAATACATAATCGATGTGAATTTCTGTATCGGGCTAACAATATACATGGAATAACGGCAAAGCCTCTTAAATTCCATATATAATATCGGTCTTCTATTACAAAAGCCCATCTCGATTATTACCAATCGAATTTTCCACTTAATTCCAATTTAATTTTATTAAATTGGAAAACTAGATTTTTAGGAAATGCTCTTTTTAAATCTATAAAATAGATCTATAAATTCCAAATAATAATTTCAATGTAAATTGGATTAAAGGAGAAATGTCATTTAAATACACCGTCCACGATAAATCCACTTCACATCTCAATTTATTTCATATCATAAAATGAGATTTGCAAATTCTAATAATCTTAAATAAAAGATTTCTCTTTAAATATTTATTATTATAAGAAAAACGTATTTTAGAGATAATCATTAAAAATATTCTTTATATAAAAGATTTTTACCCTTTACAAATATTCTTTGTTTAACATATACTTAATTAAAATATATATATATATTTAAATAAAAAGAATTTCTAATGTAAAAATATTCTTATTTAAAAGAACATCTGAATCGAAATGCGACTCAACCATTTACCATATAATTTGGATTATATGGATTTAACACACATCATATATAACAATAAAAATGTAATTATCAAGTCATCCATTTACATCCAAAGTGTAAATTCCAACTGTGTAAGCGTTAAAATTAAATAATAACGCTCATCACAGCCTGTCTATCTAACGATCAACATACAACTAAATATTGGGATTAGTGTACGTTAATTTTCATCCCAACACCCGTGTGGGGTTTCATCCAACAAACAAATAATAAATTTATTTGTGCACTTGGGCGATGTGTGAAAATTATCGACCCAATCACATAAACAAGTCAGGTAACTTATCTATGGTAGTGTAATACACAATATATAATACGACAATAAAAATGTCTCTTTTATTTCTATTATTTTTATCGCATATAGAATGTCAATAAAAATGAATTCTTTATTTCTATTCTTTCATCGCATCTAAATTGACGATAAAAATATAATCTTTATTTCAATTCCTTTCATTGTAAATAAATGAAAAGAAAAATGTAATCTTTTAATTCCATTTGTAATAGGGAATACAATCAATAACAAAAATATAACTTCTCATTTCATGCTTCATTTGCAATAGAGAATGCAAATAAAGATTCAACTTTTTAATTTGATGTTTATTTACCTAAAGGAATGTAAATAAAATTGTGACTCTTCATTTCATAAATTATTTGCATTAAGGATTTCAAATGAAAATGTATCCTTTATTCTAATGTTTTTATTTGCGTTGAGTAATGCAAATAAAAATGTAATATTTATTTTCTAGTTTTATCTACATCAAGAAATGTAAATAAAATAACTACTTCTTATTTTATGTTTATTTACATCAAGTGAAGTAAATAAATAAAAATTATAACCTTTATTTTAATGTTTTGTTCGCATTTAAAAACATGCAACAAAAATGAAACATTTGTTTTTAATAAATTTGTTTGCAACTAAATTTGCAAACAAAATATAAATGTAATTTTTTTATTGTCTTGTTTGTTTGCAACTAAGGTTGCAAACAACAAATGAAATTTTATCTCTTTGTTTATTTGCATGATGGAATGCAAATAATATAAAAAATATAAATTAGTTTGCATCTAAATTTGCAAACCAAAAATGCAAATTTTATTTTCTTGTTTGTTTGCAACAAAAGTTGTAAACAAAAAAAAAATGTAAATTTTTTTCTTTCTTCTTGTTTTATTTGCATGGTAGGATGCAAATAAAATGTATTTTCTATTTTCTACGTTTCGTTTGCATCAAAAATTGCAACCAAAAGATATATTTTTCCTCTACTTTTGTTTGCATCTAAAACTGCAAACAAAAAGATATTATTTTCTTTTTTCTATTTTTGTTTGCCTCTAAAATTGCAAACAAAAAGGTATATATTTTTTTTCTCTACTTTTGTTTGCATCTAAAATTGCAAACAAAAAGTTTTTTTTTTCTTTCTCTACTTTTGTTTTATAAAATGTAATCATAAAATAAAACTGTCTCTTCCCTCTTACATGTAGTGTTTGCATTTAATTGCAACACGAAAATGAAAATTTTAAATTTTAAGAAACATTTTCATACAACACAAAAATGTATGTTTTAATTTTATGAAGCGTTTGCATATGTATGTAAACACAAAAATGTAATTCTTTTTTTTTTTTTTTTTTTTTTTTTTTTTTGTGAAGCGTTTGCATATGTATGCAAACACAAAAAATGTAATTTTTTTTTGAAGCGTTTGTATATGCATGCAAACACAAAAATGTATAATTTTTTTTATGAAGCGTTTGCACATGTATGCAAACACAAAAATAATGAAAATCATTTATATTATTTCTTTCTACATTGAATTTTTATACGAATTGTAATGAGATGAGTTCCTATACTTTGTTGACATTAAGGAATGCAACAATACACTTTCCTTTTCCATCATATAAAGTTTTTGTTTGAAAACACAAATCAAAATGTTAATCAATTAACGATGTAAATATTTGTGTTAGGGACACAAGTGAAATACTTTCGATGTACGGTACATATATTTGTGTTGGGAACACAAGTAAAAATAAATAAAATAAAATTTCAATGGCGGTGCATTCATTTGTGTTTAAGACAAAAATAAAAATAAAACTTTGATGACGAAGTATTTATTTGTGTTTAAGACAAAAATAAAAATAAAACTTTGATGACGAAGTATTTATTTGTGTTTAAGACAAAAATAAAAATAAAACTTTGATGACGAAGTATTTATTTGTGGTTAAGACAAAAATAAAAATAATTCATATTCCCGTGTAAATGTATGTGCCAATATATAAATAAAAAGACATTTTTTTTTATAAACTTTTATGTTTAGACATTTCTTTTGAATATTGTTATTTGTGTTGAAACACAAATATAAAATGAACATCTTTCATGCATGTAGATTTTTGTGTTGAAACACAAAAATAAAGTAAACTTTTTTTTTTCATGTAGATTTTTGTGTTGGAACACAAAAATAAAATAAACATTTTTTTTCCTTGTAGATTTTTGTGTTGGAACACAAAAATAAAATAAACACATTTTTTTCTCATGTATACTTTTGTGTTGGAACACAAAAAATAAAATAAACAATCTTTTTTTATTTCTATGTATAATTTTTGTGTTGGAACACAAAAATAAAATAAACACATTTTTCTCATGTGTATTTTTCCATCGCAATATGAATATTGAATTGATTATCAAACTCAATTCAATAAAAACCAAATCTGAAATAAACGTATCCAAGTTCGCACAACAACCAATACAACAATACATTCATCAAACAGAAAATCAACATAACATACTATACAATTCAGATCTGAACGAATATTATATAATAAATAAATTAATCAACTAATTAATTTAAATTAAAGAAATCTCACCTTCCGTTAATTCAGATCTAAAGATTCAAACAGTCCAGAAAATGTTCCAATCAGTCTCAAACCGTTCTATTTGCTGCTACGATTCCAATGTTTTTGAAATCGTCAAATTCTAAGTTGAAATGAACGAGTCATGGTCAAAACAAGTTTTTAAAATAATTTAAATTAATTAATTAGTTAATTAATTAAGATAATTACCCTTCTTCCTCCTCAAATAGGACCGGCCGTACTTATGAGAATGGAGAGGAGAAGATGGTGGCTCTAGAGAAGATCTAACCTTATGAGAATGGAGAGGAGAAGATGCTCTTTGATTTGGTATAGGAGTTAGGATTTAATTTGAAGAGAAGAGGGAGAAAGTGGCACAAGAATTTTCGGCCATGAAGAGAATAGGGGGCGGCGGCTACTAATTGAAGAAGATGAATAATGATTTAGTTAGGGTTCTCCTCTTTTTTATATTATGTAATTGTTGATTTTTCAAAAAAAACCCATTCCTCTCAAATTATTTAGAATCCATTCCAACAAAAGCTACCCTACCCAATAACCCCTAATCCAGATCCATCTAGCCATGTCCCGCAGGCCCAAAAGGTTGTCTAAGCCCTCATTTTTCGAATTTAAAATTAATTCTTTTTATTATTTAATTCGGACACAATCAAAAATCCGCCGAGGCCACATACGGACTCCGAAAAATCTAAAAAAAATATTTTTAGCTTTATTATGATGATACGGTTCCAATGAGACTAATTTCATCGAATTCTGAGACTGTTTGAAAAATAGCTATTTTTAAGTCGATTAAAATTTGACCGTAAATTGACAAAATAGAAATCCTTTTGCCACGGCCACAAATTAATTCCAAAAATTATGAAAAATTAAACCTAACAATATTTTGACATTCCGGATCCAACAAAAGTGGTTTCGTCGAAAACGGAGGTCGTTTGTAAAATATCTATTTTCAAGGGCTATATATTTAATATTAAAAATACATTTTTAAACAAATAATTTCTGAAATTCAAAATATATAAGTGATTATACTTATTAAATGCAGAAACATCATTCCGGACTCAATGAAAGTGGTTTCGAGTCCAAATTCCTTCGTATGCAAAAAGTAGCATTTTGACCTAATAAATTTCATAGCGACCTTTCTAAATATTGAATTGGCAATAACTTTTGATTTCCGCTATGAAATTTCAATTTTTTGAATTCGTTGGAAAGATATTTTTAAATAGATTCTAATATTTTTGGTTTCACTGAAATCCGTTAAATTTTGCATCCTGTACGGTCAGTCAAAGTTCAAGTTTGACTTTTCAAACTACCGCGCTATTTCTAACTCTTTTGTTAATTAAAATTAAATCATTCATTCTTTCTTCGATTTAAATCAAATTTGTGATCATTATTATTTAAATAAATAATTTTATATTGTAAAAATTCATTAAAATTTTCTAAAATAAAAATTTTAAATTGGTCCTGATTTTTGCGGATTTTTGCGGGTTGTTACATAAGCACCGTCTGCATCCTAGTATACATTTTTAACTAGAAAAGAAGATTTAAAGTGAGAAGTTCTCACTGAGGGTTCCACTCCGCCGTGCTTTTCTTTTGAACTGCTGAACAGTCTGGATCTGCTTGAAATTCCAAAGTAGTTCCCTTCACGCTGTTCAAATGTAAAAATTATATTTTTATCACTTCATTCAATAGATAAAAATCGTATTTTTATTTTTACTTCATATATTTTTACAATGCTTCTTTCTATATAAAAATTATATTTTTATATTTCTATTTCATATATAAAGATCGAATTTTTATCGCCACTTCATATATATAAAAATCGAATTTTTACCCCGCTACCTTTAAAATAAAAATCACATTTTTCTTTCAAATCTGTTCATATAAAAATTCCAACTTCCTTTATATAAAGATTCCAGTTTTCTTTTTATGAAAATCATAACTTTCCGTTATTTAAAAATCTAATCCTTACATAATGAAAAATCCAATCTTTACATAAGGAAAAATCTAATCTTTACTTTCATAAAAATCCTAACTTTCCTAAACTAAAAATCATATTTTTAATATGTAATTACCTCATTTTCTATATAAATAAATAAACGAAACAAGGATTAAAACTTAGAGCGCCAAAACGAAGAGGGAGGAGAGTGTTGTCTGCAGCGAATAGTGGAGGAGGAGGTGCTAATTGTAAAACAAGAGCTAAAAATCGGATTTTTCCATTGTCGGGAGCTCCATGGTCGGAGTGATGGTCGAAGGGGGCGCTGGCGGGCCGTGCTGGGTCTGGGAAGGTGGAAGGGTGCGGCGCTCAGCCTGTAGAGGCAGTGGTGGGCTTCTACGGTTTGGAGGCGGCTTGATTTGGGGGTTGGGCGTTGCGGTTTGTGGCGGTGGAGGGGAGAGGGAGGAAAGGGGGGAGCGACGCGTCATCGGAGGGAGAGGTGGGCGCGATAGCTCGGCGGATGGTGGCTGCGTGGGTGGGAGGGCAGCGGCGGAAGTTGATGCATAGGTTTTTTTTCCTTTTCTATAGGATGAACGGGAAAGAGAAGGTGTAAAGGGGGCCATATTATATAAATAAATATATATTTTATTATTAAATTTTCTAAAAAGCAACTTTTATTTTCGACCATGAAACGAGACCCACCGCCTGTCGTCCATAGCTAATTACCCCTATTCCGAACACAACGGGATATGTATCATAGACTGATTCGACTGTTTCGATCAGTTTTCGTCAAAATCAAAATATAACTCTATATATTGAATTTGAACATGCATTTCAATTTACTAGGGTCACATACGAACTCTAAAAATTCCCGAAAAATATTTTCTAACTTCGTATTGACGATACGGTCCTAACAAAACTAGTTTCATCGAATTCTGAGACCGTTTGAAAAATGGCCATTTTCCAGTCGATTAAAATCAACTAAAACTGGTCAAACGCGTTTTCCTTTGCCACACTCACATATTGATTCGAAAAATTATGAAATTTGAAACCTAGCAATAATTTGACATCCCGGATCCAAAAAAGGTGGTTTCGTCGAAATCCGAGGTCGTTTGCAAAATTTCCATTTTTAAGGGCCAGAATTCCATAGCGACTATTCTGAAATTTCAACTAGACATAACTTCTGATCCCAGCTATGAAATTTTGATTTTTCGGATTCGTTAGAAAGATATTCTCAATTAGATTCTAATATTTTTGGCGTCACTAAAATTCGGTTTATTTTGCACCCGGTACATTCATCTGAATTTTAAAATCGAATTATCGAACTACCGCGCCATTTTCAATTCCTTTTTTAATTAAAATAAAATATTTATATTCTAACGATGATCTATATAAATATATACGTTCTATTCTATTCAAAATAAGTTTCTCGTCGATATTATTTAAAATAATTCATTTTAAATATTCAAAATTCACTAAAATTGCCAAAATAAATTTTTTAAATTGGCTCGCATTTTCCGGGTTATTACAATTTGGATGCTTGACAATTATTTATCATGATTATTGATTACATGCAATATGTGGTTGTTGATTGAGTCACATTCCAATAAAGAATATTCTAGAAATGAATGTTTTAGAAAATATCTTAGGAAAAGAATATATTTTAGAAAAATATATTTTTATTGAAATGAACTAGTTATTAACTAGAAAAAAAATCATTAAATCAAGGTTTAATGAAGTTTTCCAATATGTTAATATTTAATTGAAATTAAATTAAATAAATTGGATTTTGGGTTTGTCGTGAATAGTGTCTTAAATAACACTGTTCTTAAACTCCGTATGAAAAGAATAATCTTTTAATTTAGATCATTAAAGTTTTCAATTATATTTAGCAATTGGAATAAGATGAAATGTGAGTTGGGTTTATTGTGAACCATGTTTTTAAGTGACATGTGCTCTTTAACCCAACTGACAGTGAAAATATGATTTGGAATTTATAAATCTTTTATTAAGATTTAAATGGGAATTTTCCAAAAGCCAAGTTTTCCAATTTAATATATTAAATTGGAGTTGAATGGGATTCGAATTAATAATAACCGAGATAAGCTTCTGTAAAAGAAGACCGATACTACATATGGAATTTAAGAGGCTTTGCCGTTATTCCATTTATATTATTGGTCGGATACAGAAATTTATAACGATTATATAATGATTTGATTTCTGTGAAGATTCCATATTTATGGGTTTATCGTGAACTATGTTTTAAATGATATTAGTTCTTTAACCCAGTTAAATATAAGATTAATTTATTAAATTTAAATAATCATTGAATAACGATTTATGATATTTAAAAGCAAATTGGGTTTTAATAAATCTTTAAAAGAAAGATTTAAGATAAATTTGAAGAATTTATCCTTAATAAGATAATGTGAATATTTTATTTAAAAGAATATCCTGAATTGGAATGAGACGTTGGATGTGCTTTTATAGTACTTGATTTTTAATTATAAAAATACGCGAATTATTCGGAAAGACTGGGTTTAACCCATTCCGAATAATTACTACGACGATGAAGAGTCGGAGAAGAAGACGGTGTTTGAAGACCGACGATCTTCACATCGATTGGATGTGTTGCTACTGAGACCCATGATGGGGGTAGCTACCTTGAAGGGGCTTCAGTGGTAGCCGTCCGGACTATTGTTGATTCTTTCTGATATGCGAGGACCTCTCAGGTGTCTCCGGTTTCGTTCAGACCCAGAACGGACTTGTAAATGGATGCGTGTCTGACATTGGATTTTGTTCCATGTGAATTAAATTGATTTTTATTAATGTATATCTGATTGGTGGTGGAGAATTTATTCTCCGCTTAACACCCCGGTATATATTAATAGTGATTGATCGCATGGCATGATTTGTCAAATGTGGCACGCCAAGATGCAATTGATCAAGGCTTTTGTTGAAAAGCAGGGCCTTGTGGGATGATCAAAGTATAGCCTATTACGGCATAGCTTTGTGTATCGCATGACTTCGCGAGCCTCACACCCCGGTATGAGTCAAAAATGGGATATAGACCGTAGGGAGTTCACACGTTTCTTTCTAGCTAGGGGTAGTGTCAGTGCTTAAACTGGCTTGAATTTTACTTATGTGGATGATGGATTGAGGTGCCTCGGGATTATAGGCCGTTAGTGGTCATATGGAGGTTCAAAGGAACCGGGAAACGTGTGTTCAGGCATAACTAATCCACTACTGTTAGGTCGGGACCGACCCTACCGCTCCAAGGGTTACCCATAGGTGTGATCCTGAGGCATTTGCTAGAGTGTCTCGAATCGAAGAGGACGATCCCTAGCCTCGATTTCATGATGGAAAACCAACTTCCAATACGACACCATGCGGTTTTGATTGTAGAACTAGTATGGCGACATGATATATGGTACCCATGCCGTCTATGATTAATACATTATGATTGAAATTGTTTTTGAAAACATATATACACTAATGATAATATCAAATCCGTTTTTATCGTATCAAGCATTTTTGACCATTATAAGGTAAAACTCTATCCTCCAGTTTGCGTTGCATTATGTGATGAGACTTGAGTCTTATAATGGTTTCATTTTTCTAAAAAGCATTACGTTGTTTTACGATTTACTTTATTTTATGCATTGGCAATCCGATGGAGTAAATCCGTTCCGCTTTTGCGGCGTGGTCCTGTGATTAGCCTTATTATTAGATTAGTTAAGTTAGATTTCTCATACCAGTCCCATGACTGACCTGTAGTTTGTTTCACTGGCAAACTCGGGTGCCCATATTTTCCACACGGGCAATCGAGTAGCTTTTTTTGCAGATATATTTACAGGATCCTGATTCACAGCTGAAGCGGTATTTGGAAAGCTCTGTATCCGTGTATTCCTTTCAGTTGTATATCTGTATTATTTTTCCGCTGCTATTTAAATGTAATATAAATCTCTGATATTATTGTATTTCTTTTGTGTAATAAGTATTCGTACTCTGTTATATTCTTGTACTCTGATGTAATTGTTGTAACCAGCAATAAAAATGTTCTTCAGTTTATGTTCTGATGTGTGTTGTTCTCTAAGCAATCCAGGCTTTCCTTTACGGGGAAGTTTGGGTCGTCACATGTGGTATCAGAGCTTTGGTTTACAGAGCTCGAGAACAAGGCACATTAGAATCGAACGAAAGAATTCATCAGAGATTGGATTAGTAATATCCAATAAGAATAACTCGTTAGAGATGGGATCAGTAGTATCCTAGAACGAGTGTGAAAAGTATTATTTTCTTTAAAATAAAAATAAAAACAAATTTAGTTTTGAAAATTTTATCTTAAATTACGTATTTGAGTACATTATTATATTTTAATGTGGACAATCGAGTATATAAAGATTTCGAATATACGAGTAATTAACGGATATTCAAAGTTTTAATATACTAGATAGATATAGAATCACACTCTAGTCGCCCGAAGATGATTCTGATGATTGCTAGCGTCATCAGAGTTTAGGTTCGGGTCCCGAAAGTGCGATTTCTATATATTTCTATTGACTGGTATGAGAAACAAAATTTAGTTAGTACACATTGCTGTGATTTGCATTAAAAATATAATTTTTGGCTATATATAAAAGTTATATATATTTGAAAAGTTAATTACCTAATTGATTGATGGTTGTGATGTTTGATTATTAGTTTGGCTAATAAAATTATTGAAAATAATAAATAGAAATTTAATTAAGTTAGTTAATTAAACAACTTTTGGGTTCGTTCATTTTCGAGGACGAAAAGATTTTAAGTGGGGGCGATTGTAACAACCCAAAATTTTAGGGCCAATTTAAAATTTTTATTTTAGAAATTTAAATAAATTTAGAATGTTTAAAATAACTTATTTTAAATAATAACGATGAAAAATTTATTTAATCAAAGTTAAAATGAATAAATTTAATTTAATTCTAAAAGGAGTTTAAAACAGCGCTATAGTTTGAAAATTTGAATTTGAACTTTGACCGAATGTACATGATTCATTTTAAATCAGAATTGAGCGAAACAAGAAATATTTAAATCTTTTTAATCATATCTATCTAACGAATCTGAAAAATTGAAATTTCACTTTGAAAATGGAAAGTTATGTCCAGTTTAAAATTTAGAAAAGTCGATGTAGAATTTATATATATTAATATAATATTTAGCCCTTAGAAATAGCCATTTTACAAACGACCTCTGTTTTCGATGAAACCACTCTTGATGGAACCGGAATGTCAAATTATTGTTAATTTTAATTTTCCAGAATTTTTCGAATTAATATGTGAGCGTAGCAGAGGAAAATGTGTTTTGTCAGTTTCGGTCAAATTTAATCGACTTGAAAATGGCCATTTTTCAAACAGTCTCAGAATTCGACGAAATTAGTCTTGTTAGAACCATATCATCAAATCATAACTAGAAATAATTTTTCTGTAATTTTCAGAGTCAGTATGTGGCCTCGGTAATTTAAAATGTATGTTTAAATTTAATATACATATATTTATATTTTAATTTTGATAAAAACTTATCATAACAGCATAATTGGGTTGCGAAACATATTCCAATGTGTCCGGGAGGGGGGTCATTAGCTATGGGCGACACTCGTTGGGTTTGATTTGGAGTCTGTATTGATAAACATGACTTTTCGAAATAAATTAATTAAATAATAAGGAAAATACGCTTATAAATACAGCGTATAGTATAACCCTAATTCCCCAATATTGTAGCAGCCGCCATATGTTCTAAATCGATGGCTGAATTGATCCGATCTTCCCTCCTCAAATTCTCCTAATCCACCTTAAAGTAATCCAAACTCCTAAATGAAATTCAAAGAGATTCATGAGCTCTATCTATTCATACGGTCATGATCAAGTTTTAATTCGAGATCAGTGAGGAATTGGGGACTAAACCCGTCGGCGTTCGAAGGGTATTGGGGACGCTGGAAGGGGGCGAGTTCGTCAGGGTTCTGGGCGACGGAGGAGCGACTGAAGGCGGTTACCGTGGTGGTCTTTGATCGGAGAATGGTGCCTCGAGGGATGTGCGGTGGCGTGCCCTAATGGATCAACGATGGGTTTCATGAAACTGATAAAGAACGAAGAAGGAAGAGGAAAGGCAACGTTAATCCAAGTGTTATTAAAATATAATTAATTTAAATAAATTATTTAATTAGTTACTAATCTTTAAAATGATGTAACTTTTTCAAACAGCGTTGGAATTTCGCGAAATCAGTCACGTTGGGTTCGTATTAGAAAACACTACCTTATGGGGCATACAAGAGTTGAAATAGAGCATATTAGATTTTGGTCAAAATCCAGATCTGATTTGTTCAGAATTAAAAGCTATCTGTGAGATTTCTTTTTTTATAATCAATTAAATTAATTATTTTCTTGCTATTTGAAATCGATGTATGAATGTGATAAATTCAGTTCTGTGTTTCTCTATTTGTTGTTTGTGATGAATTGCAACATTCATGTTTTGTTAAAGTAGATTAAAAATACATCCTTGGTTAGAAATGATGAGTAGATCAAAATTTACATTTTTTTTATTTTATTAGATTTAACATGCCTTTTCATTAAAAAAAATGTTTATTGAAATAAACATGCCTTTTTCATTAGAAGATGTTTATTATAATATAAACAACACCTTTGTTAGAATATATGTTACGTAATGAAAAAGAACATTTTGGTTTATAAAATGTGGTATTAGTATTAAAATAACATTTTGATATAAAATGTTACATAGGAAATTAGAATAACATTTGGCCATAAAATGTTGTATCAGAAATCAAGATGACATTTTTGACTAGAAATTGTCAGAAAAATAAAAACAACATTTTTATTTGAAAATATATTATGCATAGAAAATGTATACTTTTATACATTAAAAAGAATGATTAGAAAATGTATATTTTTATACATTAAAAAAAGATTGAATTGGAAAATGTATATTTTTATACATTAAAAAAAAGAATTAAATAAAAATGGACATTTTTGCCACTTTGAAAGAATGAAGTAAAAATGGACAATTTTGTCACTTTAAAAGAATGAACATAAAGATGTACATTTTTGTTACACTAGAAGAATTGGAATAAAATATACATTTTTGTTCGAAAATGAAAAGTAGAGTAAATTATACATTTATGCTAGAAAATGTATATTAGAATAAAAAGTACATTTCTATTAGAAAATGTAAATTAAAATAAAAAGGACATTCTTGTCATTTAAAAGAGTGAATTGAAAACATACATTTTTTTGTAATATTATTCTCATTAAAAGAATAGGATCAAAGGATTGCATTTTTATGTAATATTGAAAATAGACATTTTTGCTCATACATATAAAAAAAAGAGTTAAACCAAAATAATCACTTTTGGCCATTAAATGGAGCTAAACCAAAATGATCACTTTTGGTCATTAAATAGAGTTAAACCAAAATAAACATTTTTGTGCATTAAAAAGAGTTAAACGAAAATAGGCATTTTTGTATATTCAAAAAAAATTGAAATAAGAGATTACATTTTTATTGTCATTTGTGCACAATAAAAATAATTGAAATATATGGCTGTGATGTTGAAATGTTTGATGTGATAAATATATTGTTAGTATATTCAAAACTGAATATTACACTTCCATTTACAAGTTATCCGACTTGTTTATGTGATTGGGTTGATAATTTTTGCACATCGCCCAAGTGCACAAATAATTTATTATTTGATTATTGGATGAAACCCCACACGGGTGTTGGGATGATATTTGATCTACAGTAGTCCCAATATTTAGTGTAGAATCCACTTTGGGTGTTATTTGGATGCTTGATAATTATTTATCATGATTATTGATTACATGCAATATGTGGTTGTTGATTGAGTCACATTCCAATAAAGAATATTCTAGAAAAGAATGTTTTAGAAAATATCGTAGGAAAAGAATATATTTTAGAAAAATATATTTCTATTGAAATGAACTAGTTATTAACTAGAAAAAAAATCATTAAATCAAGGTTTAATAAAGTTTTCCAATATGTTAATATTTAATTGAAATTAAATTAAATAAATTGGATTTTGGGTTTGTCGTGAATAGTGTCTTAAATAACACTGTTCTTAAACCCCGTATGAAAAGAATAATCTTTTAATTTAGGTCATTAAAGTTTTCAATTATATTTAGCAATTGGAATAAGATGAAATGTGAGTTGGGTTTATTGTGAACCGTGTTTTTAAGTGACATGTGCTCTTTAACCCAACTGACAGTGAAAGTATGTTTGGAATTTATAAATCTTTTATTAAGATTTTATTGGGAATTTTCCAAAAGCCAAATTTTCCACTTTAATATATTAAATTGGAGTTGAATGGGATTCGAATTAATAATAACCGAGATAAGCTTCTGCAAAAGAAGACCGATACTACATATGGAATTTAAGAGGCTTTGCCATTATCCCATTTATATTGTTGGTCGGATACAGAAATTTATAACGATTATATATTGATTTGATTTATGTGAAGATTCCATATTTTATGGAAGATGATTATGGGTTTACCGTGAACTATGTTTTAAATGACATTAGTTCTTTAACCCAGTTAAAGATAAGATTAATTTCGTAAATTTAAATAATCATTGAATAACAATTTATGATATTTAAAACCAAATTGGGTTTTAATAAATCTTTAAAAGAAAGATTTAAGATAAATTTGAGGAATTTATCTTTGATAAGATAATGTGAATATTTTATCTAAGAGAATATCCTGAATTGGAATGAGACGTTGGATGTGCTTTTATAGTACTTGATTTTTAATTATAAAAATACGCGAATTATTCGGAAAGACCGGGTTTAACCCATTCCGAATAATTACTACGACGATGAAGAGTTGAAGATGAAGACGGTTTTTGAAGACCGACGATCTGCACATCGAATGGATGTGTTGCTACTGAGACCCATGATGGGGGTAGCTACCTTGAAGGGGCTTCAGTGGTAGCGTTCCGGACTATTGTTGATTGTTTCGGATATGCGAGGACCTCTCAGGTGTCTCCGAATTCGTTCAGACCTAGAACGGACTTTTAAATGGATGCGTGTCTGACATTGGATTTTGTTCCATGTGAATTAAATTGATTTTTATTAATGTATATCTGATTGGTGGTGGAGAATTTATTCTCTGCTTAACACCCCGGTATATATTAATAGTGATTGATCGCATGGCGTGAATTGTCAAATGTGGCACGTCAAGATGCAATTGATCAAGGCTTTTGTTGAAAAGCAGGGCTTTGTGGGATGATCAAAGTATAGCCTATTACGGCATAGCTTTATGTATAACATGACTTCGCGAGCCTTACACCCCGGTATGAGTCAAAAACGGGATATGGACCGTAGGGAGTGCACACGTTTCTTTCTAGATAGGGGTAGTGTCAGTGCTTAAACTGGCTGGCATTTTACTTATGTGGATGATTGATTGAGGCACCTCGAGATTATAGGCCGTTAGTGGTCATATGGAGGTTCAAAGGAACCGGGAAACATGTGTTCAGGCATAACTAATCCACTACCGTTAGGTGGGGACCGGCCCTACCGCACCAAGGGTTGCCCATAGGTGTGATCCTGAGGCATTTGCTAGAGTGTCTCGAATCGGAGAGGACGATCTCCAGCCTCGATGATGGAAAACCAACTTCCAATACGACACTATGCGGTTTTGATTGTAGAACTAGTATGGCGACATGATATATGGTACCCATGCCGTCTATGATTAATACATTATGATTGAAATTGTTTTTGAAAACATATATACACTAATGATAATATCAAATCCGTTTTTATCGTATCAAGCATTTTTGACCATTATAAGCTAAAACTCTATCCTCCGGTTTGCGTTGCATTGTGTGTTGGGACTTGAGTCTTATAATGATTTCATTTTTCTAAAAAGCATTGCGTTGTTTAACGATTTACTTTATTTTATGCACTGGCAATCCGATGGAGTAAACCCGTTCCGCTTTAGCAGCGTGGTCCTGTGATTAGCCTTATTATTAGATTTGTTAAGTTAGATTTCTCATACCAGTCCCATGACTGACCTGTAGTTTGTTTCACTGGCAAACTCAGGTGCCCATATTTTCCACATGGGCAGTCGAGTAGCTTTTTTTGCAGATATATTTACAGGATCTTGGTTTACAGCTGAAGCAGTATTCGAAAAGCTCTGTATCTGTGTAATCCTTTCAGTTGTATATTTGTATTATTTTTCCGCTGCTATTTAAATGTAATATAAATCTCTGATATTATTGTATTTCTTTTGTGTAATAAGTATTCGTACTATGATATATTCTTGTACTCTGATGTAATTGTTGTAACCAGCAATAAAAATGTTCTTTAGTTTATGTTTTGATGTGTGTTGTTCTCTAAGCAATCCAGGCTTTCCTTTACGGGGAAGTTTGGGTCGTCACAAATAATTATTTTAACCTTGGTATTTTTATGATAAAAAGTTCGTTGTGAGATATTGTTCTATATTCTATTATGTGATTCTGTGTATGTTTTGTTTAAACCTTGTAAGCTAAATAACAATCTGTCTTTTTGAACGTTTCGAGTTGGTTTAATTACCGACTTGGAGCAGTCAAAAAATAGGTCCTTACATTTCTTATCAGAGGTTCAGTTTTTCGGATTTAAAACCTCATTAGAGATAAGGTAGCAATACACTAGAATGAGTGGAATCATCACCAGAATTACTACAGAGAGAGAGTGTATTTTGAAAAATAAAATATTTCGCAAATATAAATTATTTTGAAACGTATAATATTTCAAAATTTATATCCATTTCGAAATCCCCACTCTTTGAATTTGTTCTCTTCGATAGCTTTCTTTGTAAGATCTCCTTAGATTTGAACCTTGATCCCATATTCGAAATTCGCTGTCATTGTCTGTTGAGAATATGATTTTAATTTAAGTGAATTAATAAAATTAGTTAGTCACTTAATTTGAATAAAATATTTTATAAAATATTTTTTGGAAGAGCAAAAGGTTGTTGAAATTCAGGAAGTGTTAACTAGTAAAGTATGTATAATGAATGGATGAATACATTGAAGAATGTTAAACCATTGAAACGTAATAAGAAATATGTATTCCAAATAAAGAGAAATTGTGGAATAAAATGAATTTAGTCATAACAAAGGAGATCGTTTGACTAAACTTGGGAATTTGATTCCATAAAATTTTGAAATTGATTTCTAGTGTTTTGAAGAAAAAACTAGTACTATTTTCAAATAGAAATGTTTAAAGTGATTTTTTGAAATATTTTCAAAAAGGAAAATATATGGATGAAGAACCCACTTTTGTCGCTAGAAAATAATTTCAATGATAATTCTTCGTCATTGGAATTTATTCTCAAGTTCCAAAGGGGGGAGGCCACTTTGGTAGTTTTGCTACATGTTTATCTTGATCAAATAAAGTTTGACTTGTGAAGCATGATTTGATATGTAAATATGTGTGTATATTTTGGAATGATTGAAAGAAAATTCGAAGCTGATTCTCGAGTTTGGTTGAATGATAATCCTATGTGTTAGGATAGTGTAGTTGTACATCTTGAAGAGATGTCTTAGTAAGAAATGATTGAATTCATAATCCAAATGTTGAATTGAAAGATAATTTTTTTCCAACTGTTTGAATAATCCAACCTTTTTCTGATAAGATTTTAATTTATTTTGAATATAACTTAAATAAGCTCAAAAGAAATTAAATATCGGAAGTGGAAATGAAAGGAATTTTATAAGTATGAAAATTTGAAATATCTTGAATAAAATTTTGTTGAATATTTTAATAAAAGTAATAATTGAGAAATTTTAATTATAGCTTGACTTTATGATTCAAATGGTTTCAATATTAAATTACAAGCTTAGATTAATGTGTTAAAATATCTAAATTAAAGGTGTAAAATTAACTTGACTAATTCAATGAAAGGCTTTAATTTACTGAAATTCAGTTTGTGTTCGACAATTGAAGATAAATGCAAAATTTAAATGGTGTTTAAATTTAAAAAAATTGAATTGGTTAACTAAAGGATTTCATAATGTTTAATGGTTTAATGAATTAAAGGAAAATTTTGACTTCTGAAGAATTGATTTAAGGGATAAACTTAACATTTGAAAATTTGAAAGTCGGTTTAAAACCAATAACACGGAAAGAATGAAGAATGCTAACTTCAAATGAAAATTGAAGATGAAAGATTGAATGAGAAATTTGGGTTGTGACCAAATTCGATCACTTGGTTCAAACTGAAATATTTCCAATTTAATCTTAAGATTAATTTGAGTTTAATTTCAACATTGGAATCTATATAGCCAAAATTTTGAAAAGTTCAGAACAATGATTCGGATTGGAATATTTCTTGAAATTGGTATTATTCCTTTTATAACTATTATATGTTATACCGTTGTTTTATTTGAATTAATGTATAAAGTTTATCTATCTTATTTAATTATTCTATACCAAAACTATTTTGATATTGAACCATTTTGCAAACTATTTTATCTTAAAATATATTTAATTTATTTAAACCCATTTATTATAACCTATCTAGTATATTTAAACTATTTTCATCTAAATCTATCTAATTTACTCAAACTTATTTTACCAAAACTTATCTTATTTCAAGCTTACTATTTAAACTAATTTTGTATCTAGATATTTTGAGATAATGTATTTGCTTTTAGTCTGAGCAGTATAGTCTGAATAGATTGAATATAAAGATTCAATTGAATGATGATCATTGTGATATGTAACCCAAATCAAATGTGAATTTTTCAATAATGCGTTGATTGTGAATATGAATTAAATTTGAAATTGAATATTCAAATCGATTGTAAAACCAAAATTAAATCGGTGTGGAAATGGAAATGAAATTTTAAGAATATTTGATTTTGAATATTTGATATGAAGTTTTCGAACTGTATATAGATGATAAATTTTATAAAAATGCTGATTAATTTGAAAACTATTGATTTGGATGGTAATTGATTTGAAATGAATCGTATATAATGAATTAATATAAGAATGATCCATTTGAAAACTTAATTTGAAAAGGGTTCTTATATAACTTGATATTTATATAAGTGCGATATATGTGAAAATGATATAAAGTACTATATGTATATTGTATCTTATGTTTTCAAAACCAAAGATATGAGTGAGCATGCCTACTCATAGGTAACGTACGGGACCTCGGGTCCATTGAAAACTGTACCTACATTGGAACTTCGTTGACTGGAGTATCCATTGAAATTGGAATCTCACTCAGTGAGATCATGTTTGATATATTATTATGATTGGTCTTCTAGCATAACTCAAGGGGAGTCATGCCTACAGTTACAAGCGATTCCACGGGGATAGTGGCACAACCCCCGCTTAACCGCGATCTAGATGCCATAGCAAAATTCGAGGGTGCGATACCTGCAGTACAAGCGACACTACTTGGATAGTAGTGTAACTGCCACGTAAGTGCGATTTATGGAAAACAACCATGGCCATATTATAGGGGTGTGATACCTACGGGCATAAGCGATTCTACTGGGTTAGTGGTGTAACCGTCGTGTATCTGCGATCAATGGGGAAAGTGAAGTACTTTCCAGATCTATTTTTCTAAAATTTTTTAAGTATTTTTAGTGGGAGTTGAAATAAGTATACATTTAGTACTTGGAGATTTTTAGTCATGCGTTGGATCCACGTATGCTAAATTTCTATAAGATTTTTTTTTTTGCTAAACTTCGAGTTTCAAACTTTAAATAACAAATCAATAATTTGAAATTAAAACTTACATAACCTAAATAAATAAACTAATAAAGAGGATTTTGATTTTTTTTTTACAAGTCAATAGTTTTGAAATATAACAAAATACCCTTTTTCTGAATTTCCAACATGAGAATTTTGTGTTTAAATTTAAGTTTTATAAATTAATTTTTTATATAGAATTTAAATCGATAGTAAATGGATCTTGTAATTTAAAAACAAATTAAATAAATTTTCGAGTTTGAACCTGCAACTTGTTTTAATCTAAGTAAATTTTATATATATATCTATTTTGTTAAATACGATTTGATACATAAAAATATATATTATTTCAATGATTTGAAATCAAATTGGAATTTCAAAATAAAAGAAATTTCTTTTGAGGTTTAAATGTTTTCTAAGCTTACTACTTTGTAGCAAAGCACTAATCTTCATATTTTGTTTTTTCGAACTTTGTCAAAGCAAAGATTTTATTTCCTAGTGAAGTTTAACAAATTCAAGATTTAGTAAAAAAAATTATTTAATTGTATAAAATTTTTGAGTTTTAATATTTCTATAACACAGTTTGTTTTAATAACTAGCAAGCTTAGAAAAATATGTATAGGTAAGGATATTAAGTAATTTTAACAACCTCTCCTTTTCGAGGGAAAAGCTTTAAGTGAGGGAGATTGCAACAACCCAATAATTTTGGCACTTAAAATTATGAATTTAAATTAAAATTAGTGTTGAAATGAATACTTATATTTGAAATTTGTTTAAGATTTTAAATCTAGTTGTTTAATTTGGTTTTGAATAAGATTGGTAAGTATAAAGTTGATTTCAAATTTTGAATTTAAACGGGTGATAAAAAATTATTAATATTTTAAACTAATTAAATTAGTTTGTTGAGTATTTGAATTTTATTTTGAAATTTAAATTTGAACTATTACCTAAGAAACTTAAAGCTAATATGTCTAGTTGAACTTGAATTTGAAATATAAACTCAAAATCTAATTTAATAGTTAAAATCAAAACAACATAGTTAAATTTAAATGGTTTATTAAATTTTGACGATATTAATTTTAAAACTAATTGAAATATATTGTTTATGATATTTTTTTTTGATTATTAACATAATTTGAGAATTATAATTGAATTAAAATATATTTATTTAGTTCGACTTGGTTTTAAAATTATAATTGAAGTTTGGATTTGAAATAGTTGTTTGAATAATTGCAAATAAAGATTTTGAAATTTAACCTAAAAATTTAATTAGATTGGCATTTAGTTTTAAAAATTAATGTGAGGTTGTATTTGAAAATGTATAACATACATATGCATTTGTTTATATACTTAAAGGATAAAAATGATACATATTTGAAATATATGTGTATATATATATATATGCCTTATTGTACATTGTGCCATTTGTTCATATTGTGCTAAGAAGTTTCAACACTTGTTTGTCCCTCCTTTGTGTGTAACCACACATGGTGCCATGTCCCTGTTTTTCATCCCGCGTCCTCTTTATTCTATTTCCTTCCTTCGTACAAAAGAAAACCCTCCACTTTTTCTTTCTCATTTTCCCCTTCTTTATTTTTTCCTCCACCGAAAGCTTCCTTCTCCAAATCGAGAAATCAAATAATGGCAGCCGCTAAGGCCTCCTCCAAATTGAAATCATCTCCCTCGCAAACCATTCAAAACCCAAATCGCTACTGCTCGAACCTCCGACATCGTCACCAAGCACCATCATTGAAGCACCACAAATTCATTCACGGTTGCCTTGTCTCACTCTCCAGCACTGTTCAAGCATGTTGCTCCACCCATTAACGCATTACTTCAACACTGTGACGAAGCCACTGCGCACATTAATCAATGCTGCAAGGCTGAGTTTATGCTCATGATTAATTTATTTACAAGTATTTTAATCTCAATACAAACTAAGTAAAATAGTTGGTTTGGTTTGTTGACTGCGATGATTTTTGGGGATGTTCCATTGGGTACTTCGATTTTTGTTTCGCTGTCCTAGTTGGGTCATTGCTGACTGGCTTTGACTTGTCCATACACCCACACATGTAAAACGTAGTATATACACTCATATGTGTATACATATATTTTAGTTGTGTATACATGGGGAAGTCGATTAAAATTAGTTGTGTACTTCTATTAGCCTGTGCAAATGTATATGTTATATTCATATGGTGACATATGCCAATTTTCCACTTTTTGTTCCATATTTTCGAGCCTGACAGTAATATAAACTTGAAATATGATATAGTGGTTTTTGGGTTATCTTGTGTACATGGCTTCCAAGTTTTAGGTCATGACCAATTGATTTCCTAGTTGTTTGGGTTCATAATGGAATTGTTAGGTCGTTTTGTACCATGTTCCCATTTATGCATTGTTTTAGACCGAAAAAAATGCAACCTTGCTGCCTTGACCTAATTACCTGAAAATTTTGCCATTCTATTATATTTGTTTCTTCTTGCCTACTATGTGATCATTTGACCATATTGCTTGGATTCATGTAATACTAATATTATTTGAAATGCGGATCATTTGTGATACCGTGATTGCTTTCCCCTACTGGCATTTCTTTGCATTGATGCAACCCCTTATGTCATGTACTCTGCGTGCACTACTTCTTGAACCATTAATTTGTTCCATGCCAAAATCATTATAAAATATGCAACCTAGAAAAAATCTCTTTGTTTTATTTGGTTTTCTGAACTATGCAAAGTCTTTGAAGAAACAAATAAGTTTTGAGCATTTATATTTTGAAATAAATGTATGACTTTGCATATGTGAGTTTGTGAAGACGTATATGAATTTAGTTTCAAATGTTGTTGTAATTTTGAAAGATGAAAGTTACCAATATAGACAGTTCGATATATACACCATTTTTAATATTTTAATTTCCAGTATGCAAACGCAATGAAAATGATTTCGAGTACACATGCAGTTAACTAAGTTTTTGTAATAACCTGGAAATCTGAGCCAATTTAAAAATTTTATTCTGGCAATTTTAGCGAGTTTTGATTATTTAAAATGAATATTTTAAATAAAAACGACGAGTAATTTATTTTGAATTGAACTCGAACGTATATATTATTCGAATCGTCGTTAGAATATAAATATTTATTTAAATTATAAAAGGAATTGAAAATGGCGCGGTAGTTCGATAATTCGATTTCAAACTTCAAATGAATGTACAGGATTCGAAATAAGCCGGATTTCAACGAAACCAAAAATATGAGAATCTATTTGATAATATCTTTCCAACGAATCCGAAAAATCGAAATTTCATAGTAGGGATCAAAAGATATGTCCAGTTGAAAATTCAGAATAGTCGCTATGGAATTCAGGCCCTAAAAAATGGGAATTTTGCAAACGACCTCGGATTTCGACGAAACCACTTTTGTTGGATCCGTGATGTCAAGTTATTGCTAGATTCCAATTTTCATAATTTTTCGAATCAATATGTGAGCGTGGCAAAGGAAAACGCGCTTGACCAGTTTTAGTTGATTTTAATCGACTGGAAAATGGCCATTCTTCATACGGTCTCAGAATTTGACGAAATTAGTTTTGTTAGGACCGTATCGTCAATACGAAGCTAGGAATATTTTTTCTGTAATTTTTCGAGTCGTTTATGGCCCCGGTAATTTGAAATGTATGTTTAAATTGAATATATAAAGAATTATACTTTGATGTAAATGAAAACTGATTGTAACAACCGAATTGGCCTGCGATACATATCTCATTGTGTTCGAAATGGGGGCAATTAGCTAGGGACGACAGTCGGTGGGTTTGATTTCGAATCCAAAATAAAAAGTTGCTTTTTGGAATTTAAAATTTAATTAAACAAAAGAAAAGTCAACTGACCCCTATACTCTCTCTCTCTCTCCCTCCTTATTCTCACCGTCGATTTTCAGATCTAAAAAAACCCACGAGAAAGGGGGAAACCCTTGTCGCGCCACCGCCGATCTCGAGCGGCGCCCTCCACCAGACCTCCGCCTGTCGTCGCCCCCCTTCCCTCGTGCTCCTACGTCCCCTCTCTTCCTTCTCCTTCCCCCTACCTGCGCTCGAACCCCCCACAAACCCAGACCGCTGAAGCCGCGACCATGACCCACTTCCGGCCATCTGGGCCTCGCCGCTGACCGCCAGTGGTCCCCGCCATACTCCAGCGCCCTGTACCACATACCCCGCCGCCTCCCTCCCTAAATTAGCCATCACCGACCATCCGTGAGATCCCACCACCACCAGGAGTTCATCCAAGCGCAGCAACCTTCATGAGGCCCCACATCGGGCTGAAGCTGCTTGTGGTTGGAGCGCCGGTGTTCGGAGGTTGGCTAGATAGTTCCTGGAGATCGAAGAAAGGTGATTTTAATATATATAAAACATAGGTTTTAAATTTCAGTTTTATTTTTATATAATGGTATACCATAAATTAGTTTTAAATTTTTATATAAACAAAGGCGATATTATTTTTTTATATATAGAAAGGACATGGTTTTGTTTATAAAGATTTGATCTTTATATATAAAACCGAATAATAAAAAAAGGTGATTTTTATTTTAAAAGTAGTAAATTAAAAATGGGATTTTTATTGTTTGAGTAGCAAAGGAAACATATAGTTTTTACGTATGGTTTCAAAATATAATTTTTATACTAGCGACATATTAAAAATATGATTTTTATTAGTTGTGAAGATTTAAAATATGATTTTTATATTATAGAAGTATTAAAAATATAATTTTTATATTTGAACAGCGTGAAAAGAACTACAAGCAGATTCAACAGTTCAAAAGCAAAGCACGGCGGAGTGGAACCCTCTGTGAGAACTTCTCACTTTTAAATTTCATTTTTCTAGTTAAAATATATACTAGGATGCAAACGGTGTTTAGTAGCACCCGACACCCGTCGTCCACAGACCATGGACGGCTTGTATGCTTGTTTGTTTGATTTTGATGTGTAGTTGATTGTGTGATGCGATGTGAAATGAAATAAAATATTTATTTAGTTGAAATAAAATATTTATAGTTAAAAATAGAATTTTTAACGTGTATATGAAATGAAATAAATTAATATAAACAAATCGAACGATTTGTTTATATACACACATTTGACTGATATTGATTGGGAAGATAAATTTTACACATCGCTCAACTGCACAAATAAAAATCTGTGTTTGTTGATTTGAAACCCCACACGGGTATTGGGATGATATTTGACGTACACTAATCCCGATTGTTTAGTTGTATGTCGATCGATTGATTGACAGACTGTTATAAGCGTTGAATAGATATATGTGATGCTTATACAGTGTAGAATGCACTTTGGATGATGGTTGATTATTCATCGTTGTTATTGTATACATGTGTTGTAGAAAATCCATATAATTAACATTATATGGTAATTGATTGGGCCTCATTCCATTTTTGAAATAGAATATCTGAATAGAAATATTTGAAAAGGAAATATTTGAAATAGAAATATTTGAAAATAGAAATATATGAAGCTGTGTTGATTAAATTTGCGCCATTTTGACGTGAACGACATTTATATCGATTTTATTCAAATTGAAATGAATATTAAAGTGAATTGAAATTCGAATTAAATTGAATTGATTTGAAATTCGAAATAAACTGAAATGATTTGAAATTCGAATAGAATTGAAATAGAATTGAAATCGTTTTGAAATGAATTCAAATTGAAATTGAATAGAATCGAATTCAAATTCAAATTGAATTAATTTGAAATTCAAATTGAATTGAAAACGAATTGAATTAAAAATCGATTTTGAATTGAAATCAATTTGAAATGAATTTAAAACGAATTCATAAGGAAAAATCCAATTTTGATTTGAATTTGAAACGAAGTTGAAATCGTTTTGAAAACGAATTTAAAACGATTTATAAAATACGTTTATAAAAGGAAATCGACGAAGTATATATTATATATATAATATAATGGCCTGAATAGAACGCGCCGCGCCGCGGTAGTTCGCGAATTTCGACCATTGACTTCGAACGGATATTGCGGGAGATCCGACCGTCGGATTCTCCTAAAACTGGAACCGTTGGGTTCGTATCGAAAATAGCTCTCTAACGAATATTAGAAATTTGAAATCTAACGGTTGGATTTGGAATTATGTCCAAATCAAATTTGGAAAAGGTCGTTGTAAGTGCAGTTCGATGGCCGTTGATGGAAATCGACTGTACGGGCCTTGATAAAATTATTAAAAATAGTAATAATTTGTGTAAAATCATAAGAAATGATTTGGGAAAAATTGGGATGAAAAACTCCATATTTGAAAAGATAAAAATAGATTTTTATCGAAATGAACTAGTTTTGAACTAGAATTAAAATTCTATTTATTTTTAAATAAATAAATTTGATTTGAAAGGGTTTTAAAATTGAATTGGAATGGATTTGAATTGAAATTGTGTTTGGATTATTTCGATGTTGGATTTCGTGATTATACAGATATTGTTATGGAAATTTGAAAGATATATTTATATCGTTATTTCCAATACGATATTTGTTGGTCGTAGAATTTGATATTGAATATAAGCCGATATATTTTCTATTCAAAGCCTTGTATTTAATATCAAATGTGATTTGGGTTTGTCGTGAATGGTGTCTTCATTAACACTGTTCTTAAGCCCAGTTGAGAAAAAGATTAAATCTTTTATTTAGATTTAATGAAGTGTACCAATTAAATAATATTTAATTGGAATTGAATTGGTATTGATTTTTGGGTTTATCGTGAACAGTGTTTTAAATAACACTTGTTCTTTAACCCGATAATTAATAGAATGTGATTTTGGGTTGTCGTGAACGGTATATTCAATAATACTGTTCTTAGACCCAAAGGAGTTAAGAAAATCAGAAACTAACTGGAGATTAGTTAAGTTGAATGGTTTCTGGGGTATTGATCTGATGTTGGTTTCAGCCTTCGGGGTTAATACTTAGGGAATTGCTCACTTGCTAATTTATGGTTAGGGTCTGATTGAAATGGAATGTGATTTTGGGTTTATCGTGAACCGTGTTTTAAATGACACTAATTCTTTAACCCAGTCAAAGATTAAAACTAAGTGGAGTTTTAATGAATCTTTAATTAGATTGAAATGATCGAGAATGGAGTATCACCAGTTTTGCTCCAGGCGATAGTTAAATCTTTAATTAGATTTAAACGTGAAATGGTAATTGAATTTACCGATAACACCGTGGTGTTAGATATGAAGTATAACCAGTTTTACTTCATGGGATGAATAGGTTAAGGTTGGGAAATTAAAACAAATGATTACTTCGGTAAGGTTCGTTAACCCGACTAGTTTGAAGTGATATTCAAAAGGAAGATTAAAGAATAAATTTGAAAGAATTTATCTTTGATAAAATTAATGGGAACCTTTCCCTAAGAATGTGAAATTTAGAAACTAACTGTAGGTTGGCTAAGCAGAGTGATTTCCTGGGTATTGATCGTATGTTGGTTTCGGCCTTCGGAGTTAATATTTGGGGGATTATTCTCTTGATTAATTTACGATTAGTGACCGATGAATTGGAATGAGGTGTATGTTGTGATTGTGTAACACTTGTTTATTATATACGCGAGTTATTCGGAAAGACCGGGTTTATCCCATTCTGAATAACTGATACGACGATAAGTCGAAGAAGAAGACGGTGGTTGAAGACCGGAGGTCTTCACGTCGTTTGGATAATTACTGATGATCTTGATTGGGCTGTACACCCAAGAAGATGGAAACAGTTGGTGATCGTCCAGACGTACTTGGAGATCGATGTATATGCGGGGTACTAGGTGCCTCCGGTTTCGTTCAGACCCAAAATGGACTGTATGTCTGACATTGGATTTTAGTCTATGTGATTGATTTCTATTAAATATATATCTGTTTGGGGGCGGAGAATTTATTCTCTTGCTTAACGCCCTTCTCTGAGACATACGAGCTCAGGGGTTATATACTGATGGATATCAAACGCATAGAGTGAATTGCCTGTGTGGCATGCCTAAGTGGCAAATGATCAAGGCTTCTGTTGAAAAGAAAAGTCTTGTGGTCGATGATCGAAGCACGGCCTTTGTGGCGTAGCTTTGTGTAACGTTTGATTCGCGAGTTTCACACCCGGTATGAACCAGAAACGGGAGAAGGACCTCAGGGAGGGCATGCGTTTCTTTCTATTTAGAAGTGGCATTAGTGGTTTTACACGCCCTGACGAGTTTGACTTATGTGGTTGTTGCTGTTGCGAGGCGCCTCGGATATATCGGTCATTCTCGGACTGATGGAGTCATTAAGTTGGCTCACCTACGCCCCAAAGGGCGGGGAAACGCATGTTCAGGCATTTTAATCCACTTCGTGTGGACCGACCCTGACGATCCAAGGGTCACTCGAGCTCTGATCCTTAGGGGCGGACTAGAGCGTCTCGAATCGGTAGAGGACTATCTTTTGCCTCGGTTCATACCATAAATGATAACCCAATTTCCAAATACGTGACTTTGCGGTTTTATTTGTAAAGCCTAGTATTGGCGACATGATATATGGTACCCATGCCGTCTATGATTGATACTTATGATTTGAAGTTGTTTTATACACTATACACTTATAATAGTATCAAATGATTTGTTTTAAACGTACTAAGCAGGTTTGGCTATTATGAGGGAAAACCCTATCCCCCGGCTTGTGTTGCATTGTGTGATAGGACCTGGGTCTTATAATAGCTTCATTTTTCTTTATTTAGCATTGCGTTGTTGTTTTATGCACTGGTATTCTTGGGAGGAAACCCGTTCCGTGTTATACGGCGTGGTCCCTTGATTTACCTAACTTTAAAATAAAGATTTATAACTGTTTTAGTTCTCATACCAGTCCCATGACTGACCTGGAGTTTATTGTTTTAACCTAAACTCTGGGTGCCCTTATTTTGACACGGGTAGCTAGTAGTTTTGGTTTTGCAGATTTATATTCACAGGATCCTGATTTACAGCTGGAACGATACTCGGAAAGCTTTGTATCCGCGTATTACTTCTAGTTGTGTATTGTATTATTTTCCGCTGCTATGTAATGTATTGTAATCTCTGATATTTATCGAATGTAATATTCATTTATACTCTATATACTCTTGTGATCTGATGCAATTGTTGTAATATACAATGAAATGTCCTTCCGTCTACGTTCTATTTTGTCGTGTTCTCAAAGTAATTCATTCTTTCTCTTCTCTTCGGAGACCGGGGAAGTTCGGGTCACTTCATTTGGTATTAGAGATTTGGTTTACAAAGCTCAGAGAACAAGACACATTAGAACCATACGAAAGAATTCATCAGATGATTGGATTAGTAATATCCATTGGGAATGACTCGTTAGAGATGGGACCAGTAGTATCCTAGAATGAGTGTGAAGAGTATATTTTTGAAAATGAAAACAATTTTTATTTTGAAAATTTAAATCGAATTGTTCGTATTTGATTATTTATTTATATTGAATTTGGACAATCCGGTATATAAAGATTTTGCGTATACGTCTGATCCGCGTGTATTTGAAGTTTTAATATACTGGATAGATATAGAGTCACACTCTAGTCGCCCGTGGATGTTCTGATGGTGGTTCGGAACATCATCAGAATTTATGTTCGAGTGACGAAAGTGAGATGTCTATATATTTCCATTAGACTGGTGTGAGAACCAAAATTAGATAGGGCTTATTGTTGTGATTTGGCATCAAAAATCTGATTTTTTGACTATGTATCAAAATTATGAATTTGAAAAGCTAATCAACTAATTGATTGATGGTTGTGTTGTTTGATTATAGTTTGATTAATTAAAATGTTGAACCTTTAGCCAAATTGTATCAAATAGTGAACTGTATTTAAAAATTGCTTGAAATTTTCATGTATATACATGTATATCTACTGAATAGGTCATAGCAAGGAGGCTAGAGCAGAGAATAAAATTTGTTTGCCTGACAAATAGGTACATGTTTACCATAATTTACTGTTTTGTTTGGGTGATGATGATTTTATGAGCCGAATGGCTAGCCGCTTGGCTTTTTCTTTTTCTTTTTGAGATCAGAGGGCCTATATGGCAATTTCGGGATTTTCCCGGTGCTCCCGGTGCAGGGGAGGTTATGGCGAAATTTTTCGAAAATTTAGGGTGTTAGCCAAATTTTTGAAAAATTTGAAAAGTTTTTAGAAACTGAAAAGTTGAAGAACTTAAGCCGTAGTGAAAATAATGGAAGTTGAGTTGATTAGTTAAACAACTTTCGGCTTCGTTCCTTTTCGGGGACGAAAAGTTTTAAGTGGGGGAGATTGTAATAACCCGGAAATCTGAGCCAATTTAAAATTTTTATTTTGGCAATTTTAGCAAGTTTTGATTATTTAAAATGAATATTTTAAATAAAAACGACGAGTAATTTATTTTGAATTGAATTCGAATGTATATATTATTCGAATCGTCGTTAGAATATAAATATTTATTTAAATTATAAAAGGAATTGAAAATGGCGCGGTAGTTCGATAATTCGATTTCAAACTTCAAATGAATGTACAAGATTCGAAATAAGCCGGATTTCAATGAAACCAAAAATATGAGAATCTATTTGATAATATCTTTCCAACGAATCCGAAAAATCGAAATTTCATAGCAGGGATCAAAAGATATGTCCAGTTGAAAATTCAGAATAGTCGCTATGGAATTCAAGCCCTAAAAATGGGAATTTTGCAAACGACCTCGAATTTTGACGAAACCACTTTTGTTGGGTCCGTGATGTCAAGTTATTGCTAGATTCCAATTTTCATAATTTTTCGAATCAATATGTGAGCGTGGCAAAGGAAAACGCGTTTGACCAGTTTTATTTGATTTTAATCGACTGGAAAATGGCCATTCTTCATACGGTCTCAGAATTTGACGAAATTAGTTTTGTTAGGACCGTATCGTCAATACGATGCTAGGAATAATTTTTCTGTAATTTTTCGAGTCCGTTTATGGCCCCGGTTATTTGAAATGTATGTTTAAATTGAACATATAAAGAATTATACTTTGATTTAAATGAAAAGTGATTGTAACAGCCGAATTGGCCTGCGATACATATCCCATTGTGTTCAGAATGGGGGTAATTAGCTAGGGACGACAGTCAGTGGGTTTGATTTCGAATCCAAAGTTGCTTTTTGGAATTTAAAATTTAATTAAACAAAAGAAAAGTCAACTCACACCTATACTCTCTCTCTTCCTCCTTATTCTCACCGTCGATTTTCATATCTAAAAAAAAAACCTCGAGAAAGGGGGAAACCCTTATCGCGCCACCGCCGATCTCGAGCGGCGACCTCCACCAGACCTCCGCCTGCCGTCGCCCCCCTTCCCTCGTGCTCCTCCGCCCCCTCTCTTCCTTCTCGTTCCCCCTACCTGCGCTCGAACCCCCCACAAACCCAGACCGCTGAACCCGCGACCATGACCCACTTCCGGCCATTTGGGCCTCGCCGCTGACCGCCAGTGGTCCCCGCCGTACTCCAGCGCCCTGTACCACATACCCCGCCGCCTCCCTCCCTAAATCAGCCATCACCGGCCATCCGTGAGATCCCACCACCACCAGGAGTTCATCCAAGCGCAGCAACCTTCATGAGGCCCCACATTCGGCTGAAGCTGCTTGTGGTTGGAGCGCCGGTGTTCGGAGGTTGGCTCGATAGTTCCTGGAGATCGAAGAAAGGTGATTTTAATATATATAAAACATAGGTTTTAAATTTCAGTTTTATTTTTATATAATGGTATACCGTAAATCAGTTTTAAATTTTTATATAAACAAAGGCGATTTTTTTTTTATATATATAGAAAGGACATGGTTTTGTTTATAAAGATTTGATCTTTATATATAAAACCAAACAATAAAAAAAGGTGATTTTTATTTTAAAAGTAGTAAATTAAAAATGGGATTTTTATTGTTTGAGTAGCAAAGGAAACATATAGTTTTTATGTATATGGTTTCAAAATATAATTTTTATACTAGCGGCATATTAAAAATATGATTTTTATTAGTTGTGAAGATTTAAAATATGATTTTTATATTATAGAAGTATTAAAAATATAATTTTTATATTTGAACAACGTGAAAAGAACTGCAAGCAGATTCAACAGTTCAAAAGCAAAGCACGGCGAAGTGGAACCCTCTGTGAGAACTTCTCACTTTTAAATTTCATTTTTCTAGTTAAAATATATACTAGGATGCAGACGGTGTTTAGTAGCACCCGACACCCGTCGTCCACAGACCATGGACGGCTTGTATGCTTGTTTGTTTGATTTTGATGTGTAGTTGATTGTGTGATGAGATATGAAATGAAATAAAATATTTATTTAGTTGAAATAAAATATTTATAGTTAAAAATAGAATTTTTAACGTGTATATGAAATGAAATAAATTAATATAAACAAATCGAACGATTTGTTTATATACACACATTTGACTGATATTGATTGGGATGATAAATTTTACATATCGCCCAACTACACAAATAAAAATCTGTGTTTGTTGATTTGAAACCCCACACGGGTATTGGGATGATATTTGACGTACACTAATCTCGATTGTTTAGTTGTATGTCGATCGATTGATTGACAGAATGTTATAAGCGTTGAATAGATATATTTGACGCTTATACAGTGTAGAATGCACTTTGGATGATGGTTGATTATTCACCCTTGTTATTGTATACATGTGTTGTAGAAAATCAATATAATTAACATTATATGATAACTGATTGGGCCTCATTCCAGTTTTGAAATAGAATATCTTAATAGAAATATTTGAAAAGGAAATATTTGAAAATAGAAATATATGAAGCCGTGTTGATTAGATTTGCGCCATTTTGACGTGAACGATATTTATATCGATTTTATTCAAATTGAAATTAATATTAAAGTGAATTGAAATTCGAATTAAATTGAATTGATTTGAAATTCGAAATAAACTGAAATGATTTGAAATTCAAATAGAATTGAAATAGAATTGAAATCATTTTGAAATGAATTCGAATTGAAATTGAATAGAATCGAATTCGAATTGAAATTGAATTAATTTGAAATTCAAATTGAATTGAAAACGAATTGAATTAAAAATCGATTTTGAATTGAAATCAATTTGAAATGAATTTAAAACGAATTCATAAGGAAAAATCCAATTTTGATTTGAATTTGAAAAGAAGTTGAAATCGTTTTGAAAACGAATTTAAAACAATTTATAAAATACGTTTTTAAAAGGAAATCGACGAAGTATATATTATATATATAATATAATGGCCTGAACAGAACGCGCCGCAGTAGTTCTCGAATTTCGACCATTGACTTCGAACGGATATTGCAGGAGATCCGACCGTCGGATTCTTCTAAAACCAGAACCGTTGGGTTCGTATCGAAAAGAGCTTTCTAACGAATATTAGAAATTTGAAATCTAACGGTTGGATTTGGAATTATGTCCAAATCAAATTTGGAAAAGGTCGTTGTAAGTGCAGTTCGATGGCCGTTGATGGAAATCGACTGTACGGGCCTTGATAAAATTATTAAAAATAGTAATAATTTGTGTAAAATCATAGGAAATGGTTTGGGAAAAATTAGGATGAAAAACTCCATATTTTTTTGACAGCATGAAAAACTCCATATTTGAAAAGATAAAAATAGATTTTTATCGAAATGAACTAGTTTTGAACTAGAATTAAAATTCTATTTATTTTTAAATAAATAAATTTGATTTGAAAGTGTTTTAAAAGTAACCAGGATTTCCAATAATTGAATTGGAATGGATTTGAATTGAAATTGTCTTTGGATTATTTCGATGTTGGATTTCGTGATTATACAGATATTGTTATGGAAATTTGAAAGATATATTTATATCGTTATTTCCAATACGATATTGTTGGTCGTAGAATTTGATATTGAATATAAGCCGATATATTTTCTATTCAAAGCCTTGTATTTAATATCAAATGTGATTTGGGTTTATCGTGAATGGTGTCTTCATTAACACTGTTCTTAAGCCCAGTTGAGAAAAAGATTAAATCTTTTATTTAGATTTAATGAAGTGTACCAATTAAATAATATTTAATTGGAATTGAATTGGTATTGATTTTTGGGTTTATCGTGAACAGTGTTTTAAATAACACTTGTTCTTTAACCCGATAATTAATAGAATGTGATTTTGGGTTGTCGTGAACGGTATATTCAATAATACTGTTCTTAGACCCAAAGGAGTTAAGAAAATCAGAAACTAACTGGAGATTAGTTAAGTTGAATGGTTTCTGGGGTATTGATCTGATGTTGGTTTCGGCCTTCGGGGTTAATACTTAGGGAATTGCTCACTTGCTAATTTATGGTTAGTGTCTGATTGAAATGGAATGTGATTTTGGGTTTATCGTGAACCGTGTTTTAAATGACACTAATTCTTTAACCCAGTCAAAGATTAAAACTAAGTGGAGTTTTAATGAATCTTTAATTAGATTGAAAAGATCGAGAATGGAGTATCACCAGTTTTGCTCCAGGCGATAGTTAAATCTTTAATTAGATTTAAACGTGAAATGGTAATTGAATTTACCGATAACACCATAGTGTTAGATATGAAGTATAACCAGTTTTACTTCATGGGATGAATAGGTTGAGGTTGGGAAATTAAAACAAATGATTACTTCGGTAAGGTTCGTTAATCCCGACTAGTTTGAAGTGATATTCAAAAGGAAGATTAAAGAATAAATTTGAAAGAATTTATCTTTGATAAAATTAATGGGAACCTTTCCCTAAGAATGTGAAATTTAGAAACTAACTGTAGGTTGGCTAAGCAGAGTGATTTCCAGGGTATTGATCTGATGTTGGTTTCGGCCTTCGGGGTTAATATTTGGGGGATTATTCTCTTGATTAATTTACGATTAGTGACCGATGAATTGGATTGAGGCGCATGTTGTGTTTGTGTAACACTTGTTTATTATATACGCGAGTTATTAGGAAAGACCGGGTTTATCCCATTCTGAATAACTGATACGACGATAAGTCGAAGATGAAGACGGTGGTTGAAGACCGGAGGTCTTCACGTCGTTTGGATAATTACTGATGATCTTGATTGGGCTGTACACCCAAGAAGATGGAAACAGTTGGTGATCGTCCAGACGTACTTGGAGATCGATGGATATGCGGGGTACTAGGTGCCTCCGGTTTCGTTCAGACCTAGAACGAACTTGTAAATGGACTGTATGTCTGACATTGGATTTTAGTCTGTGTGATTGATTTCTATTAAATATATATCTATTTGACGGCGGAGAATTTATTCTCTTGCTTAACGCCCTTCTCTGAGACATACGAGCTCAGGGGTTATATACTGATGGATATCAAACGCATAGAGTGAATTGCCTGTGTGGCATGCCTAAGTGGCAAATGATCAAGGCTTCTGTTGAAAAGCAAAGTCTTGTGGTCGATGATCGAAGCACGGCCTTTGTGGCGTAGCTTTGTGTAACATTTGATTCGCGAGTTTCACACCCGGTATGAACCAGAAACGGGAGAAGGACCTCAGGGAGGGCATGCATTTCTTTCTAGTTAGAAGTGGCGTCAGTGGTTTTACACTCCCTGACGAGTTTGACTTATGTGGTTGTTGCTGTTGCGAGGCGCCTCGGATATATCGGTCGTTCTCGAACCGATGGAGTCATTTAGTTGGCTCACCTACGCCCCCAAAGGGCGGGGAAACGCATGTTCAGGCATTTTAATCCACTCCGTGTGGACCGGCCCTGACGATCCAAGGGTCACTCGAGCTCTGATCCTGAAGGGGCGGACTAGAGCATCTCGAATCGGTAGAGGACTATCTTTTGCCTCGGTTCATACCATAAATGATAACCCAATTTCCAAATACATGACTTTGCGGTTTTATTTGTAAAGCCTAGTATTGGCGACATGATATATGGTACCCATGCCGTCTATGATTGATACTTATGATTTGAAGTTGTTTTATACACTATACACTTAAAATAGTATCAAATGATTTGTTTTAAACGTACTAAGCAGGTTTGGCTATTATAAGGGAAAACCCTATCCCCCGGCTTGCGTTGCATTGTGTGATAGGACCTGGGTCTTATAATAGCTTCATTTTTCTTTATTTAGCATTGCGCTGTTGTTTTATGCACTGGTATTCTTAGGAGGAAATCCGTTCCGTGTTATACGGCGTGGTCCCTTGATTTACCTAACATTAAAATAAAGATTTATAACTGTTTTAGTTCTCATACCAGTCCCATGACTGGCCTGGAGTTTATTGTTTTAACCTAAACTCTGGGTGCCCTTATTTTGACACGGGCAGCTAGTAGTTTTGGTTTTGCAGATTTATATTCACAGGATCCTGATTTACAGCTGGAACGATACTCGGAAAGCTTTGTATCCGCGTATTACTTCTAGTTGTGTATTGTATTATTTTCCGCTGCTATGTAATGTATTGTAATCTCTGATATTTATCGAATGTAATATTCATTTATACTCTGTATATTCTTGTGATCTGATGGAATTGTTGTAATATACAATGAAATGTCCTTCCGTCTGCATTCTATTTTGTCGTGTTCTCAAAGTAATTCGTTCTTTCTCTTCTCTTCGGAGACCGGGGAAGTTCGGGTCGCTTCAGTTTTATGTGTGTTTTATGCTATCAAGTCTTGGAAACGTAGGGAACAATGGTTCATGAACATACATATTTGTTATTGATGTTTGTACCAACTACATGTCATTTCTGCACATACAGATTTCATTCCATGGTTTTTGATCCTTGATCATTTGTCTTATCATGCCTTACTTTGTTTTCACTACACGTACATATTCATGTATATATGTATATTCATATGATTGTTGCACTTAGTACCACTTCATCTTTTACTTAATGTATTGTCATGCTTGGCTTAGAGCTAGCTATTGTAGAAGCTACTTTTGTACATTGTTCATGTCCTTCCCTTTACTTGGTGATTCACCTTCTCCGACCCTTCTATGGTTCTTATGCTTTCATGCTTTAGTGTGGTTCATTTTCTTGTGCATTTAAGCTTACCTTGTATAGTCTCATTCCTATGGATGTTGAATATTACTCCTCTTCTTGTTTCCTCTGTGTGAACGAGCTATACGCTTGTGCTTTGCATGTATTCGTCTCTGTTTACATAACATATTCACCTCTGTTTACATAACATATTCACCTCTGTTTACATGAATCCAGCCTATGGCTCAGATATAGTTGTGTGCTCATCTGTTCCTTGCTATTTTAACATGTATACGCATATCGTTGTCCATGGGTTTGTGATATGTATAGTGATACACTGTGCATATTACAAGATGATCGTGTATGACTGTATTACATATGTAAATCGATAAGCATAGACACTACATGTCCGTAAATGCTGACATAAAACAGATACTATATAACAATATATTTTGCATATGATATATATTTGAAAGTTATTAATTTCTATTTTATTTCTATATTTTATTGAAGTTGATTTACTTGAACAAAGATTAACCTTGACTTGAGCATTTTATGTTTTTAAATGGAATGCTTGGTTCAGACTCGAGTGTTGAGTATTTAATGATCTCAACTATCGAAGTCAGAGAGTGGTGAAGACGCAGGCGATGGCTCGTAAAAATCTGTAAAATTTGTAATTTTATGTTTTTTTGTTGAAATTTATGTATTGTGTATCTTCCAGTGTAAAAATGAATAATTGTATTAACCCTGATACTTTTGTGATTATGAGAAATTGTTGTCTATTCTGTGTTTTTGTGTGTATGTTTTGTTTAATCCCTATAAGCTAAACAACAATCTGTTATTTTGAACGTTTTGAGTTGGTTTACTTACCGACTTAGAGCGGTCCCAAAGATAGGTCGTTACAAGCATCTCCTTTAATGGTGAATTTAACCCCTTCACAAAGCTAAGGGCTTTATTCATTTGGGTGTCCACCAACCCTCAGCCAAACTTAGACAACTCAATAAACTTCGCCATGTGCTCTGTCAACTCCATCTCTACTTGCTTTAAATGGATAAACTTTTCTAACTGTAAGGTCTTCTCTGCATTAGTTAGGAATTTGTTCTCAAAACAGGTCCTAAACTCTGCCCACGTAAATACTCTGACCATGTTCTCTTGTGAAATAAGATTCCACCATTCCACGGTCTCCCCCTTTAAGTGTCGGGCTACTAGCCTACGCTTTAATTCATCTTCTCATTGGGTAGCCTCAAAAATCCTTTCACACTGCGAGATCCAAGCTTTCACATCCATAAAGTTATCAATTCCCGAAAAAGTGTTGCCTCCTAAGATTACAAAATCTTTACAAAGGCGAGGGAAGTTGAGTGCACCTTCAGCGGGATGAGCGGCTGGTTCCGTTTCGGCAGGATTAGCAATAAGGACTTGTTCCACGGTCCAAAGATACTATTAAAAATATTCTGGCAAGTAACAAGGCCTTGCCTGATTTCCTTGTTTGCACCAATTGTCGGCCATGTTTACTATTTGAAAAAGGAAAAATGCTTCAGTGGACTTTCTACGATAGTATTAAGGCCTAAAGAGAAAGATAAGTTGCCTAGTATGATTGTGTATGTTTTGATGTACTGTGCTTATGTATAAGTATATAGTTTTGAAAACCCTTTTTAAATAACAAATACATCTCTCATACTTATATTTTCTCGTAATCAGCTAACCTATGCTCTGATACCAAATGAACAATCTGCTTGGAATGGGCCTAAATACTGATCCAGAAAAGGCCCATCGGAACTTAAACAGATCGTTTGTTCATATAAGGATTAATTTAAATAGATATAAAGAGAAATCTAAAATAAAAACCAGAACTCACACAGCGAATGGAAAAAAATATAAAAGCATATATATAATATGTACCAATTATTAAAAACCACAATCCAAAATTACAACATGTCCCAAACTTCAAGGTACATCATTATTATTCATCCCAATTACATAACAATAGTAGTAAATAAGCAATAGCCATAATAACTAGATCATCAAGAGGCTCCTCTTCCAAGATATTGTCCTCCATCCTTAATACTTGTCCACCTATTGTCCTCTTAATGTTAAGATGTGGGAGGTTAGAACGCAAATTTTTAGTTAATGAAATACAAGTAAGTTAAGAAGTCTACTCCCAATATTTGGCAGTTGTAAACTTTTCAAGTTATGTCTTTGCAACTAACACATAAGGTAAACATATAGGGAGGACATCCTAAAAGTCACTTAACACCCCAAACTAAATTAAGTGTGGGAACTAGCTACGGTCACTAAATACCATATTTATTTAGGGCAGACATTCCTCTTAGTCACTTAATACCCAATGGCAGACCCTAAGCCACTTAAGACGTCATTCTAACGTTAATACGTTATAAATGATAACTCTCTTGTAGGGAGATAAATAGTAACAGCTATTTAATAACGGACTTGGGTCAGGAACACGACCTCTTATAGAAAGAATCCCCTGGCGAGCCCTCTTGTTACTATCTAGATGGCCCTACAGCTAAACTTGCTACTTAATACTTCCCTTAGATGATGGTATCTTAGGCCATGTACACATAGTCCGTCCCTAGGTCAGCCCTCACTAGCTCCTAAATAAGAAGTGGGTATTACTTGGAGAACTACCCTCACTCATGTTATCATCTACTAGGATCATTTAATACTTTATAGGAGAAAGGAAGACCTTATGACCATTTAATTCTCGAAGGGAGAGCCCAATGACTTAGGTTCTGAACCAAGGAGTGAACCATAAGAATAAACCCAGCCCTAATCACTTAATACCTAATAAGAGATAGGCCAGCCACTTAATATTTTTTCCCAGAGAGACTTACTTCGCACACACAACTTATATATATATATATATATATATATATATATATATATATATATATATATATATATGCACGCTAGATATCTTACATTAGGCCTACCACTTGTAGATGCTGGATTTGTTGGGCGGTTCCAGGCAGGCTTCTACTATAACTTGAGCCTAACCTCACATCATAGTATACTAATTATAATGGCTCATTGCACCTAGACCTTTCACATTAACCATATCTACTTGTAGATGTTGGATATGTCGGTCGGTTCCGGGAAGACTTCTACTAGAAGTAACGGTTAACCTCGTGTCTATGTGTCACTAATATTAATTAAGCCATTAACTCACACACATACAAGCATACAAATTCAATGGAGACATTCAAGTTCTATTCCTTATTTAATCATATTTATAATGCACTTAATACGCATTTATATACGTTGATTACGTTATATATATATATATATATATATATATATGTAAATTAAGCGAATGAGATTAATGTCCTTACCACGTATTTGAGATGTAAATCCTATTAAATTCGTAAGGTTTACAAGTCATTTTCCCATATTTCTCCTTAACCATAACATAAATGTGCATATGACAAAAAAGGGGAAAAATAATCACAATAACATATAAACTTACAACCCAGGTTTTGACTTGGTTATTACAACAATAAAAGGCAAATATAGCGTTAACTATATACATTCATAACTCCTATTTAGAATATATTCCTATTCTTACCTTTGTTTATACAATTTTTTTTAATATTTAGATATATAGTAAATAATACGTTCAAATTATCTATTTTGAGAAATATATATTCAAACCTATTGAATTTACAAACCGCCCAAATCTTAATCTTTTTTCCAAAAAAACAAACATGTGAATTTACATGAAAATAGAATAAGGAATCCAAACAATATAGAAAATCATTCAAAATAATCATGTTCCCCTTTTATTATTATAATAACCCAAACTCAAATATGACTTGATTGAACATTTCTACGAACAACAAAAGAAACAGACGATTTGAGGGGTTTAATCATGTTTTCTTTTCGTATATCCCAAATCCACAAGGCATAACAGTCCAAACCCATAACTATCAAATTACAGAAAATAACAACTTAGATGGACTCCACTCACATAGTTGTTAGGAAGAGTAGCAACAAGATTGAATAGAACAGAAACTGGATTTGACCTTCAAGAATGAACGTATGCTCCAAGCCTTTTAAATATATATATATAAGAATTGCCATTAGAATCTTATATATATATATATATGTATATGTATGTATGAATCTATATTCTAGATTATCTTAAATTTAAATATTAGAACAAGATAGAGAAGATATAATATATTAGAATAGATATAGAGAAATAGAAGAAACCTAAATCCTTCAAGCTTTCTGGAATTTGAGATAGAAGAAGGGCTGAATGAATGCATAGAAAGCAATGGTCGTAGGGTTTAGAATGACAGTTTGAGGGGTTATTATAGTTGCTAATGTGTGTATGAACTGCTATATTAGATTGATTACATCCAAATATTTCATTTCTTATATATTATAAATAAGTCCCTATATAAAACAACCCTCACTGGGCTTCTCTGCACGAGGGTGGTCGACCCCCCGAAGGAGGGCGGTCGATACCCCTCATATAGTGGAGGTCGACCCCTTTTGGAGCCAAGCTAGGAGGAAATTCCTTCACAACGTTACTTTTTTGGATTGTTCCTTGATTAATTCTCTTTATTTCTTTCCTTAGTTAATGTAATGACCCGTATTTTTAGTGATGTAATAATTAATTTATTTAATTATTTAAACAGTGATTAAAAGAATTAAATGGTCGTTAAATTAAATTATATGGAATATTTAATTAATATAAATAATCAAAAATATATTTAATTTACGAAATAGCCAGAAATAGTGGAATTCACATATATAATTCAGTTTAGAGTTGAATTATATTAATGAATATATTATATAGACGACAGTTGAACATCTAATTATATTAGAGTTTAAATCGAGCTCGAAATGGCGCTATAATTAGCTATTTGGCGATTCGAACTTTACATGAATATACAGAATCCGTTTTAAATCGAATTTCTGTGAAACAAGAAACGTTCGGAGCTGGTAAAGTATATTTTTCTAATGGAAGAGAAAATCAGGATTTCGTCATGTAGATTTTGATTTACGTCCAAATCAAATTTTAGAAAAGTCGCTATGGAATTCCTTTATAATTTATATCGATTTATTTATATTATAAAAGGATTTTAATATAAACTGAGTGTCGATATAACTGGGACTTTGGGATATCGAGTTATGAATCCTGATATGGAGCTGTATGATTTTCTAGTGTGAATATATACGATAATATTTATTCATAAATTTTTAATTCAATTGTTTTTAAATATATTTAATATTTAAAAGGGTTTACTTAGAACTTTAAAAATAGCTGTTTTTACAAACGACCTCCAAATTCGACGAAACCAATTTGTTGGATTCATTATGTTAAATTATTGTTAGATTTCAATTTCAGCGATTTTTGAAGTCATTATGCGGCCGTACGGATTTTTAATGTGAAAAACAATCAGTGTTTTGACGGTTAAAAATACGATGTGTGAGCAAACGGAGTAGGAATTCTACGAAACCAGTTTCGTTGTGTCCATAATGTCGAACTCTAGTTGTATGTCCATTTTCATGATTTTTGGATATCGTGTGTGATCATAGGAATTTTTAGAGTGGTAAATAAGCAAGTAAAACAATATAACAAAATATGTAGCTTAGTTTTTAAGCAACCCCAATTTCTATAAATACCCCTTTCATCCCTTAACCCTAATTTCACTTTTCTTCTGGTCAAATTCTTAAGCCGACGCTCCTTCTAAACTTTCCAGCAAGAAAAATCAAGAAGGAAAATCAAACGAAAATTAAAAATAACATATAAATAATAAGATGTATATAGACGAGTTCGAGGTTGATTTCTCTTCAATCTGATATCAGTTTTGTAAAGCTCGACAACGATTTTCTCGATATCGTTTTGTACAGCGTTAGGTTTCCAAGGCTAGGGTTAATATAATTTCATGTTATAGGCGTCGATGATAAAAATGAAGTTTGGATTCATGTTTGCGTTGGAGTTGAGCTTCGAATGGAGATTTTTCATGGGTTTTGGCAACAAGTAATGCTGCACATTTTGTCGTGCATAACCAACAGGAGCTCGACGTCGTGATTTACTTGGAGAGTTCGAGTTCAATGCTAGTGATATGGGGTTGTAGAGAAAGGAAGGAGGAGTTGAACGAAAACTTTAGTTTGAAGTTTCATGGAGTATGTAGGGTGCGGTGGGAGGTGTAAATCGCTGAAATGGGGGTTCGAAATGAGGAACGAATGGATACAAAGATCGGGGAAGAAGAGTTGGCATATGCGGGTTGGGTATTTTGGAGTTTAGATGGGCCAAGGAAAAGGTTAAAGCCCAATTGGTTTGAAATTCTAAGTTTTATTTAGCTTAAATGTATATTAAACTTCGCAAAATCCTAACTTGATCCTACATTATCAGAATTGGACAAAACAAGATCCGTTAGGATCGTATGGATGGCGCCGACAAAATGGAACAGACTGGGACTGAATTGGAGCCCATTGCAATTTATTGCAAAATAAATTGTCCGTCTAAATCAAAAGATGGTTAATTGTTATTTAACGATAACCGTCCAATGTGAGTAAACTCACTAACTCTACCAGTTATATTTTATAATGTATTTTTAGAACTGATATATGATGGTTGATTATGTGTGTTGACTGTTTGGTTGAAATTATAGATAATGATATATATATATCGTTAATCAAATATGGACTTTGTTGATCAGAATATCTCATATTGAAATAAAAGTTAATGTTAATTGTATTGTTTAACATTTGTGGATGTAGGGAAACAGGTTGGAGGGATCCAACTGGATTCCTCAATATTTATTTTACTATTTTTCATATAATTTAATATATGATGTAATATATAATCTGTGTTGATTACGTGTGCTGAATGGTATCGATCATTGTTATTTGGGTATTTTAAATACCGTAAGAAATACTGGAATGTAGAAAAGGGGATTTTCAAAGTGTATTTTGAAAATAAAGTATTTATATAAAATCATTGGATTTTATATATATAAAAGGAAAAGGATTTTATAAAAGAAAATATTTTTATAAAATCAAAGAACAATAGAAAAGGAAAATATTTGTGAAAACAAATAGGCATGGAAGATATTTGTGAAAACAAATTGAAAAGGAAATATTTGTAAAACATTTACAAATAGAATTGAAAAGGAAATAATTGTAAAACATTTATAAATAGATTCTAAATGGAAGTGTTTATTTTGAAAATAAATAGATTATAAAAGCAAAAATATTTATTTGTTAAATAAATAGAATCGAAAAGGAAATATTTATTTGTTAAATAAATAGGATTGAAAAGGAAATATTTGTTAAATAAATAGAAAGATAAAAGGGATATTTATTTGGAAAATTAAATAGAAAGATAAAAGGGATATTTATTTGGGAAAATAAATGGAAAGATAAAAGGGATATTTATTTGGGAAAATTAAATGAAAGATAAAAGGAATATTAATTTGGGAAAATAAATAGAAAGATAAAAGGAATATTTATTTGGGAAAATAAATAGAAAGATAAAAGGAATATTTATTTAGAAAATAAATGAAACTATAAAAGAAAGTATTTGGAAAGTAAGTAGGATTATAAAGGAAATTAGAGTTAATCCATTAGAGTTAATCGATTAGAGTTAATCAAATTAGAGTTAATCCATTAGAGTTAATCGATTAGAGTTAATCGAATTAGAGTAAATCAATTAGAGTTAGTCGAGTAATAGTTAATCGAATATTAGTTATTCGAATAGAGCTAATTGATTAGAGTTAATTAAATAGAGTTAATCGAATTAGAGTTAGTCGAAATAAAGTTATCGAATATTAGTTATTCGAATAGAGTTGAATAGAGTTAAAAGGAGTTATCGAACATAGTTTATTCGAAGAGAGATTAATCGAATATAGTTTATTTGAAAGGAGTTAATCAAATATAGTTTATTCGTAAAGGAGTTAATCGAATATAGTTTGTTCAAAGAAAAGGAGTTAATCGAATATAGTTTGTTCGAAGAAAGGAGTTAATCGAATATAGTTTGTTCGAAGAAAAGCGATTATCGAATATAGTTTATTCGAAAGAGAGATTATCGAATATTAGTTATTCGAAGAAAGATTATCGAATATAGATTATTTGAAAGAGAGATAATCGAATATTAGTTATTCGAAGAGAGTTAATCGAATATAGCTTATTCGAAAAGGAGTTATCGAATAGAGATTATTCGAAAGAGAATTATACGTTGAATTCGATTATATCGAATTCGGGAAAGTACTATTCACCTTCCATTTTTAATCAAGATTTATTTATTTATAAATAAATTAGTTGTTCGTTTATTTATCCAAATTAATAAATAAAAGTTATACTTAAGTTATTATATTTCGGAAGCATGGGATTATAAAACTATTATTATAATCAAATGATTTCTATAAAAGAAGTGGATTCGTAAATAGAATCCAAGAGTTACGTAAGGAAGTTTGTTAAAGATTTAGAAGGTGAACCTTTTCTATTTCGAAGTTAGAACTGTTGTTCAGTTAAGGTCTGAGAGGTAGTTATACCCCAACTTGATTGACTTCGTTTGTAACTAAGGAATGGTTAAAGTTTGATAGTAAGGTTGGTTAAGTGAATTTAGTTGATGAAGGTAATTGTTTGAGTTGGCATAGCGATGTTTTATTTAAACATCTGTTAAATCCAATGAATGAGTTTTGGAAGCATTTTCCAAATATAACCAGAGATATTTTCTAATCGTAGAAAATGAAATGTTTGATGATAAGGAATTCTGAAATGATAGTGATACGTGGAAAAGAGATGGAAATGTTTTCCAATGATTAATAATGTATATTTTCTAAATTTAGAAAATAAGGAATGTTGAATATATAGAAGCAGGAAATAAATAAATTAATGAATTAAAGAGATAAATGTTAAATGATGATTGACCGATATAATTTCCATCTGGAAATAATATCATTGTTTGCACACATGTTTTTTTCCTTTGATAGTTAACTCACCGACTATCGAAGTTTTTGACCATTTTTCCGTCGTCAATACGGAGAGACCGGGATCAGGTTCATTATATGAAAACCAATCTGTATGGGCTTTAGCGTTGCGATCAAATATGATGAAGATAATTGTAGATGGAGTTATGTAAGGGCTGTCCTGTTTACAGAATAGTACCTTCGGCTTGTTCAGTCCCAGGACGACCTGTATGGAAGAATGTCTGACATAGTATATTTAATGGATCGCGTAAGTTGATGTCTTCAAACGTATATATGTTTGGTGGCGGATGAATTCGTTTCTCTTAGCTGTATACCCATTGTATTTTTTGGGAAATCAATTTTTGATTTGGCGGGTATGATGATGTGACATTCAAAGTGAATAATTGTGTGATCTGTCAGAGATAAGCATGGCCTCTATCCTCACCGCCGGGAAATGACAAAAATCGGGCAGGCAGCATGGCCAAGTGGTTGGCTGCCAATTAGGGTGTATTATCACCTATCGAGAGATATTCATTTCATTCTATAATCTATTGTTGATGTTGTCCCATTCGGGAATCGGTTGCTGATCCCAACCGTTGGAGATATACATTCGACACACTCAAGCGAAATGAGTGGTCTGTCATGTGTGGCCAATTTGCAAGATGTTCTTGTTGAACCCAATGTATTCCTCTCTAGAGGTACACTATCGAAAGGTGGTTCCATACCTTGTCATAGTTGGTAATCCATTATCCAATAAGTGATCGCGGTTTTGATTATATACTATATATGTAGAACGTGAGATGAAAGCATTTCCGCTAGATGATTATTTAGTTGTGATTGATGACACTATTATAATATCAAAAGAGTTTGATATAAAGCTTATCATTTCGTTCAGAAGGATTTTTGATGTTAAATCAAATGCTTTGGATTCTCATAAGGGAAAAACCTATTCCGTTATACGGCGTGGTCTTATGAGATATCATTATTTTCCCAAACTGTTTTAAATTGTTTACTCATACTAGTCCCATGATTGACCCAGAATTTTTTTTGGTTTTGTTTTCCCTAAACTTAGGTGCTCAATTTTGTATGGGCAGTCAAGTAGTCAGGATTTTACAGATATACTTGGAGAGCTTGGAGCAGGAGGCTTTAGGATTATATAGCTATTGTTTATTTCCGCTATGATGTAAGTGCTGTACTTGATAATGATATGTATATTCAAGAAAAATCTTTTATTTCGAAGTTATGTTATATTTTGTTCGTTCCGCTGTGAGATTCGTGTTACTCTGATGTTGTGTGTTCTTCTTCTTCTATTCTAAGTTTCTATCTTATCTATTCTCACCCTCTAATTTCTTTCATGGACTATTCGATGTTTTCCGATGCTTGGGTAGTCAACATTGAGTTTATGTCGATAACCAAGATCGCGAATTCCACAGGTTGTTACAGTGGTATTAGAGCTGAAGGTTAAGTTATTACCTTGGCTCTGTGGCGTGACTCAGTAGAGATGGGGTTAGTAATGCCCTAGATTGAGTTGAGTGTATATATACGAGTGAATATTTGTGTTATTTGATATAAAATAGTTTTATATTGTGGAGATTTATTGGTTGAGTTGTTTATGGGTTCTAGTCGATCAGTTTGATCCACTGTATCGGTAGGAGTTAATAAACACTTGAATACAATGGACCGACACGGTATGGTTTGAAAGACGGTAAATGATATAATTTTACTGCAATTATATTTTAATATAAATGATTTATATTGGAATGATTATAATATATTGGATATATTGGTTGTTATTATAATCGAGTAACATTATAAATTGAATGATTATGTAAATAACCAATCAGAATTCATATGAATGTAATATATGAAATCAAATGAATTAAATCAGAATTTGGAATTTGAAATTCCGAAAACATGAAAAGTGTTTGTAAATGGAATTGAATTGAATATATGAGAATTTTAAAATCCTAGGAGATTTTAAATTGTTTACAAACATTGAGATGGATATTTTGAATGTGATTTCAAAATGAAAGTGTTTAAATATGGTTTTGAAATTGTTATAGTTTTGAACTCACTCGATAAGCTGGAAAATAAATTCTGATGATGACAGCTGCATCATCAGTGTTCATTTTCGAGTTTCTAAGTGACGGATTACTACCAAAGATTTTGTTTTTGAATTGTTTTGGGAAAAACAAGTTGTATTGAAATTCTAGAAAAGGATATTTGATTTTTGGAAAGGCTAAGCTATTTGAAACTCCCAGGTAAAGATTGTTTGAAATAAAAAACAAATTAAATAAAAATTTGTGAAAGCAAATTTGAAATTGAAATAAAGGCAGTTCAGTGGTAATTGAATTGAATTGGATCAGAATGGTATCGAGGAAAATTGGATTGGTGATATAGGAATTTGAAATGGAATTTGGTTGGTATAAGCAGAGAATTTGGTTTGGATATAAGCAAATAGCTGTGTTGAACAGATATTGATTGGAAATTGGTTGAGATGACATTGGTATATGTTGAATTGATAACAGGAGAAAGTGGTAAAGTTGATATGCCTGACAAAAAGGTACACGTTTATCTTCATATGATTTTGATGAGTTATGAACCGATTTGGCAAGCCGCTTGGCTGTTTGATTTTCATTTGGGATGGAGAAGGCCCAGAGAGGCAAGTTGTAGTTGTACCTATTGACTAGTACAAAGGAGGTGCTTGCGAAATTTTCCGAAAATTTCGGATGTTAGAATTTTTTTAGGATTTTTGAAAATTTCCGTTGATAAAAATTAATTAATATTTAATTGAAATTAAATTGGCACAGTGAAACTGGAAGTTAAGAAGTGAACAAATATGTTCTAACCAGTTAATAGAGTTGTTTTGTACCTTAGCAATTTCGAGGACGAAATTATTTTAAGGGGGAAGAGTGTAATGTCCCGTATTTTTAGCGATATAATAATTTATTTATTTAATTATTTAAATAGTGATTAACAGAATTAAATGGTCGTTGAATTAAATTATATGGAATATTTAATTAATATAAATAATAGAATAATATATTTAATTTCTGAAATAGCCGGAAATAGTGGAATTCACAATATTGTGTGAATTGGATCATATATAATATATAATTCAGTTTAGAGTTGAATTATATTAACGAATATATTATATAAACGACAGTTGACCATATAATTATATTATAATTTAAATCGAGCTCGAAATAGCACTACAGTTCGCTATTTGGCAATTCGAACTTTAAATGAATATACAGAATCCGTTTCAAATCGAATTTCTGTGAAACAAGAAAAGTTTGGAGCTGGTGAAGTATATTTTTCTAATGGAAGAGAAAAATCAGGATTTTGTCGTGCAGATTTTGATTTTCGTCCAAATCAAATTTTTGAAAAGTCGCTATGGAATTCCTTTATAATTTATATCGATTTATTTAAATTATAAAAGGATTTTAATATAAACTAAATGTCGATATAACTGGGAACTTTGGGATATCGAGTTATGAATCCCGATATGGAGCTGTATGATTTTCTGGTGTGGATATATACGATAATATTTATTTATAACTATTTAATTTAATCGTTTTTAAATATATTTAATATTTAAAGGGTTTATTTAGAACTTAAAAAATAGTCGGTTTTACAAACGACCTCCAAATTCGACGAAACCAATTTGTTGGATTCGTAATGTTAAATTATTGTTAGATTTCAATTTCTGCGATTTTTGAAGTCAGTATGCGGCCGTATGGATTTTTAATGTGAATAACAGTCAGTGTTTTGACGGTTAAAAATACGCTGTGTGAGCAAACGGAGTCGGAAATCGACGAAACCAGTTTCGTTGGGTCCGTAAGGTCGAACTCCAGTCATATGCTCATTTTCATGATTTTTGGATATCGTTTGTGATCATAGGAATTTTTAGAGTGGAAAATAAGCAAATAAAAACAATATAAGAAAAATATGTAGCTTAGTTTTTAAGCAACCCCAATTTCTATAAATACCCCTTTCATCCCTTAACCATAATTTCACTTTTGTTCTGGTCAAATTCTTAAACCGCCGCTCCTTCTAAACTTTCTAGCAAGAAAAATCAAGAAGGAAAATCAAACGAAAATCAAACAAAAACATATAAATCATATGATGTATATAGACGAGTTCGAGATTGATTTCTCTTTAATCTAATATAAGTTTTGTAAAGCTCGACAACAATTTTGTCGATATCGTTTTGTACAACGTTGGGTTTCTGTAACGACCCAAGGATTTTCATCCCTGAAAATCGACATAAATACCATTACCATACTCATGCCGATCCTCCAAGCACTGAAAACACTGGACGTTTTTAGAAAGAATTTAGAGGGTGCGATAAGAAAGAAAGAAATATTAGAATAGAAGAAGAAGAAGAACCAACACAGAGTCTCACATCGCAGCGGAACAAAATATAATACATAAATACATCTTTATTGAGAGCTTTTGAAAATACTTACAATATCAGAGTACAACACACATCTGGACAGTTTTGATAATCTGTCCTCATATATATAATCACACAGCGGAATATCATTCATCTGAACATCTTCAGCTCGTCTCTGGACTTCTCAGTACCTGATAACCTGAACCTGTACACCTCGGTCTAACCCGAGCATTTACAAAAACCGGGTCAGTCTGGTGGACCAGAGTGAGAAAAAACTCGCACAGCATTTAGGGTATCACACAACTTGATTTTAAAGTAAAAATCCTTTCTAAAGAAAAAGATAATCGTAAGACCGATCCACACATAAACACGGATGGTTTTTACCTTACGATAACCCAAAACAGTTTTCAAAATCAATATATTTTCTGATATTATACTAGTGTGTAAATACAAGTAAATATCAATCTAGTGGAACGCTTGCATCTCACGCTCCACGTATATATATACAAAAAAAAACCGCGGGCACTTATTGGAGATTGGATTCCGATCTTGACAAGGTATGGGACCACCTTCCAATCGTGTATCTCTAGAGGCGAATACACTGGGTTCAACAAGAACGTCTTGCAACCTGGCCCTCACATGACCGACCACACATTTCTCTTGAGTGTATCGAATGTATATCACCAACGGTTGGACTCAAACCACCGTTTCCCGAATGGGCAGAATCGATAAAGTAAGAAACAAAAGGAATTTCTCTAGATAGGTGATTATACACCCTAATGGGAGCGACCCACATAGCCATGCTGCCTGTCCGATTTTTGTCATCTCCCGGTTGATGAGGCTTGAGGTCAGAACACATCTGATCATCATACACTTTGAAAGCCCCATCGTCAGATCCGCCAAATCACTAATTGACATCCACAAAAATATTCTGGTCGTTAAGCTAGAGAGGTGCCCCTCTCCGCCACTAACAGAGATACGTTTGTAAAAATCAACGTACGTGACTCTTAAGAAATACTTTGTCAGACATCCGTCCATACGAGTCATCCAGGAACATGATGAACCGAAGGTACTCTCCTACTGCATCCAATATTGGAGATTGGTTTTCGAATATACATTCGATCCCGGTCTTTCCATACCAATAATCGTAAAGGTCAGACTTGATAGTCGGTTATTTAACTATCAAGTAAACATCCATAAAATCACAAAAATAGATTCACTGGTCCAGTACTCAGCATCACTTGGTTTCTAAAATTTAATGCCCAATCTCCTTTTTATTTCTGTTACTAGGGAGATCTCATTTCCGTTACTTTGGAAATCTTATCACACACTTTCGCCATTACCAACTAGTATCATCTTTGGATCGTCCCGAAGTCGTACAAGTTGGGGTATTTTAATTACCTCTCAGACCTTGACCAACAACGTTCTTATATTCAGATAAATACGAGTAGTAATTCAAAAACCATATATTATTATTTTAAATCCTATTTCCAACCTCGTTTACCAAGCTCAAAACAAACTTCTTTTATCAATTTCCTTTTCTTTCGGGAAACCCGTTTTAAAATCATTGATTCAACTTAATACCTTTATTAAGTATTTCCAATTTAAAACAACGCTTTAATCCACATTCCATTTATAAACCTCGTTTATAAATTCCCGGTTTAATATAAACCCTTTATATCTCCATCTCCCTTTACTTAATGCAAACGTCTGGCTGACCCTTCATTTAAGCTACGTATTTGCTTAAATATTTTAATTTGCTTCACTATTAATCTCGAGCTCAAATAACTCATTTCTAGCCTTTTCCCAACACTCGACCATATTTCATTTCAAACTTGTTTACTTAAATGTATTACATTTAAGAAGAGATTATTTCAACATTAATTATTTGAAAATTAATTAACTCCTTTATTTACTGAAATAATGAATTTCTTTTTTTTTAAACTCTTATTATGATTAATTAAATATTCGCTAAGTTATTTCACTAATTTAAAGTCTAACTTAGTTTTAAATGGTCGACCGAGTCAATACAGACATGGTTACTCTTCTACTCAATTCTATTTAATTCCTCTTTTAAATCAATTAAAATATAATTAATTTAAATAACTTTATTTAATCGTTCACGATTACTCGAATACTTGACTGCTAGGTTCTTTTCATTTGTTTACCATTCTTATCAACATAAGAAACTGTTTAATAAAACAAATTCCATAATTACTTATAACTTTACCAAATAATTAATTAATATTTATTCCCTTTTTAATAACTTTTATTTAAAGTGACAGCTTTCAAAACTTATTCCAGTTATAAAATATATTTATAAATTCAACTCTGTCGACTTACAGTCGATAAAAATTCATATTTAAAAATCGATTTATTTCTCGACCAGGTGATGTTAATTACCTAACCCATAACATCCATAGGTCCATATCAGAATAAATGTTGAAATACGGTTCAACCATCAATCATAATAATCAATCAATTAACAGCCAATTCAAACAATTCCAGCATGTTTATAAAGGTGATCAATCAAGGAAAATTCCCTTGTTCGGGTCAAATCAAATGATTTGTATTCCTTCTAAAAATAAACGACCATTTAATTTCTAGTAATTAGATCAATAATTATATAACAGGTGAACAGCCAAACACTAACAATCAGAATACAAAAAATAAAAACCCAATTTATATAAAATATAAATGGAAGAGCTGAGTGAGTTTAACTCACCTGGGTTTTGAATCCATCGAAAAATATCGGGTTTTTAGTCAAATTAAAATGACGTTTAATTCGAATAAAAATTACAGTCACTTCAGATCCGGACTAGGTCTGCTCCATCTCGAAGTACTCATCTCCACGGTCCCAACGCAACTGACCGCATCAAAATCTGTTATCGTATGAGCCCAAAATCGTATAAACTAGTTTATAAATCAAATTATAACATGGATTTATTTTGGATTTTAAAAATTGGGCTTTTACCTTGGTTAGCCGGCCCACCCAAACAAACCCGACCCGCCTCCCCTTAAAAACCCTCACCCGTTCCTTTTTTATCATTTATCAGCTGCCTCCCAAAATCCTGAAAAACCTAATCCCTAAATCGTGTAATCGGATCCCCTTCCTCCAGCAAAGCGTGGCTCATCTTCATCGCCTGTCAACCCCCAAACACCCGTTCGACGTTCACCTCGTCTTCGCCAGTCAACCCCCTTTTGATTCACGATGAAACCCGACCCCTCCAGAAACAAACGAGCCTCCTCCTCATCATTAAGCTAAGTTTTCTTTTCTCGATCTTCTTGTTACTGTATATTTTGATTTTTGATTTCTGGTTTCGAATTGGGGTTTTCTATTTGCTGTATTGGTTTGGGTTGTTGTTGGAATGGATGAAATACCACTGCTTGTATACGTATTTATAGTTGCGGTCTGATTGTAGATAGGAAAACTGTCTATCAACATCCACGAATTGTTATTTCAATCAAAATTCAAATCTTATGGTCAGATTTTGATTCGGATTTTGTATAGGATTTTCCAGTACTTGTTGGTTGGTTCGAGCGTAGATCAAATGGAAAAAATACATGTATACGGTTTACCTGTTTGATTTGGCCGTATCTTGGATAAATATATCCATATCTATTTTGATGTTGTTCCCTATACATGATGTACGTATATAAAATTTGCATTAGCTATTCCTCTCAATTTCTTAGCTGTTCATCTAAGTCCTATTATTTCAGATCAGAGATTTTGAAACTAAAACATATATTTTAGGCACAGTTTTCCAGAGATATTGCATGTGAATTCACTGTGTATGCTAGCTGTTCAATCTGTATGCATTGAATTTGATGCATAATATATATATGTATACATATACACATATCAGTTTTTCTTCTGCTATATTTTTTTTTGGTTGTTCTGATTGAGTTAGACAAGATTCACATTCATCAGATATCTTTGAACTGTCATAGAGATTTCTTGCTTGGATTCTTTAATGAGATTTTCTGAACTATTTATTAGATTTGATTTTCCATTTCAAATATATGCGAACAGTGAATTTGTACCACGAATTCACTATACATACATGTGCATTTACTGTTCTATAAAGATTTCATATATACCAATACATATTAGTTCCTTTCAGCCTCATTCACTGATCAGTTTGCATCCCCCTTTTTTCCTGTTTTTATTTAATTATGTATGGTCTTTTTATGGTCAAACATGTCCCTTTATCATGTACAAGAATTTGTACATGTGGTTGCCTTGCTTATGATGGTCTGTATAGATCAATAGTATATTTCTTGCCACATTCTCTATTGGCCTGTAGCATGAGTATGTTGCCTTAAGCTTGAGTTAAACTCTAGATAATTGTTTTTGGAATTTCTCTAAATAATTTACTAGTTTATGTACTCACCTCATAAACTGTCAGCTGAAGTGTACCAAACTAGGTTACTTTTACTTGCATGTAGCATACACACTTAATGTTGCATTGGCTGTTACGTTGGAAGTTGGGTATATTTTTCCTGTAGCAAAGATAAAATATGTGGTACCTTTTATTTGCCTTATATTGAAACTTGTAACAATATCTACCTGTTTACTTATACTTTTCATTTCTTTTGCTGTTCATTACTATCATGAAATTGCCCTTTTTAATGGGTTTTCTCTTCTCCTCGCAGATCAAAGTTGATAGAGATGGATTCACGGTTTCGACAAACATGAAGAAGTTGATCAAAAATGTTGTTTCTTTCTTTTTCTTTTCAACACGTGTATGTGTTTAGCATTTTTAAAATTATTAATGGATTAGTGTATGAATATGTATATTGTTTTTCCTGAAAGAACAATGTTTGTTGAGTTCTGAAATGAGTTGTATTTTTTCTTTTTTTTGTTCTGTGAAAGATCAAAACATGGCATTTGTATTAAAATTGAATCATATTGTTTTGTCTATGTTGGCATTGTTATTTTACTGCCTCTGTGTATTGAAACCGCGGCACTATCAATTTGTAAATGCTCGGGTACTCTTGGTTATTTACATGCAAGGTTCGCCGTAATGCATTCACCTATCAGTGCATGCTTTAAGGAGAAGTCGCACCCTACCTTTTAGTCTATAAGTGGATTAAATATATGTATATTAGTTCATGGTTCAAGAAGTACAAGTTTAAGGCCAAACAAGGTATATATCTAAACTTAGTCAGCATATATATAAGTTCAGTCTCACCAATAGCCCAAACAACCAAACCAAGTGATGCGCCTCTGATGTCAATACATATATATAAGTGTATGCAAAACTAAGTAAATTCTGTTTTTGGTTATTAAAACCTATACGAACCAATAATTCCAATGATGTTAAATTAATATCATTGTAATAATTAAAATAACAGCTTCAATTTCAAATAGTATATAATTCAAAACTTCAACATTGAAATTCTGGCTTAAAATAGTATTCAATTTATAAAGATCCTTTAATATAAATTAACTCGATTAAAATATAATATAATATATAAACAAATTTATATATTCGGATTTAAATGGTCGAAAAATCCGGGACGTTACATTCTTCCCCCTTAAAATAATTTCGTCCTCGAAATTGCAAAGTAAGAAGAATATTCCAAATCGAATTATTTTAAAATCATTACTTTTGAATTAAATTCAAAATAAAATCGAACTCTAAAAATTTTCTAAAATTTTGTGGCTCGATTGGTACAACTATACTGCCACTCTGGGCCTCAACTTCTTCAGAAAGAAAAATCAAAATTCAAATGGAAACCCACTCTATTTGAATCCCAATTTATTTATCCATTAAAATTTTTAAATCTCAATTTATTTAAATTCATTCTTTCTGAATTTATTTTTAAATTGGTTATACTTAACCAGGTTTAGTTTCGCTTTCATATCCGATTTAGCTGACGAATTGATTTTCTGATCAGTTCAACGTTATTTCATAATTCAATTTGATTTCAAATCAAATCAATCAGAACAAACAACCAAACACCCAACATTACTATAATATAGAAAATAAATTCCTTTTTTCTCTATAAAAATATACGTTGGGTAAAATTATTTCATTTACCCTCTTTATAAAACAATATTGTATCCATTTGCTAGTTTGATGCTTCTCAACACTTGAACTAGTCAAATAACACAATACAAAACATTTGTATATAAAATCTTACAAATACGCTCTCATATATATACACTCAAACTCAATCTAGGGTGCTACAAACCCCATCTCTATTGAGTTACGCCACAGAGCCAAGGTTACTACTCAACCAATAGCTCTGATACCACTGTAACGACCTAAGGATTTTCAGCCCTGAAAATCGACATAAATACCGTTACCATACTCATGCCAATCCTCCAAGCACTGAAAACACTGGACGTTATTAGAAAGAATTTAGAGGGTGAGATAAGAAAGAAAGAAATATTAGAATAGAAGAAGAAGAACCAACACAGATTCTCACATCGCAGCGGAACAAAATATTATACATAAATACATCTTTATTGAGAGCTTTTGAAAATACTTACAATATCAGAGTACAACACACATCTGGATAGTTTTGATAATCTATCCTCATATATATAATCACACAGCGGAATATCATTCATCTGAACATCTTCAGCTCGTCTCTGGACTTCTCAGTACCTAATAACCTGAACCTGTACACCTCGGTCTAACCCGAGCATTTACAAAAACCGGGTCAGTCTGGTGGACCAGAGTGAGAAAAAACTCACACAGCATTTAGGGTATCACACAACTTGATTTTAAAGTAAAAATCCTTTCGAAAGAAAAAGATAATCGTAAGACCAATCCACACATAAACACGGATGGTTTTTACCTTACGATAACCCAAAACAGTTTTCAAAATCAATATCTTTTCTGATATTATACTAGTGTGTAAATACAAGTAAATATCAATCTAGTGGAACGCTTGCATCTCACGCTCCACGTATATATATACAAACAAAAACCGCGGGCACTTATTGGGGATTGGATTCCGACCTTGACAATGTATGGGACCACCAGCCGATCGTGTATCTCTAGAGGCGAATACACTGGGTTCAACAAGAACGTATTGCAACCCGGCCCTCACATGACCGACCACTCATTTCTCTTGAGTGTATCGAATGTATATCACCAATGTTTGGACTCAAACCACCGTTTCCCGAATGGGCAGAATCGATAAAGTAAGAAACAAAAGGAATTTCTCTAGATAGGTGATTATACACCCTAATGGGAGCGACCCACATAGCCATGCTGCCTGTCCGATTTTTGTCATCTCCCGGTTGATGAGGCTTGAGGTCAGATCACATCTGATCATCATACACTTTGAATGCCACATCGTCAGATCCGCCAAATCACTAATTGACATCCACAAAAATATTCTGGTCATTAAGCTAGAGAGGTGCCCCTCTCCGCCATTAACAGAGATACGTTTGTAAAAATCAACGTACGTGACTCTTAAGAAATACTCTGTCAGACATCCGTCCATACGAGTCATCCAGGAACATGATGAACCGAAGGTACTCTCCTACTGCATCCAATATAGGAATCACCCCCATGGATCAGTAGCGATCGTCCTTGCAATCCACAGATTCCAACCACGACAGAACCCCAGTATATCTCCGGGTCGAATCAGAGATTGTAAGTGGTTCTTCCGCTTTATGAAGATCCATGGTCTTCACATGCTCCATCTCGATTGTCGCTTGATCTTCTTATATATTTTTGTATTTGTTGGTTGGAATGGTTTTCGAATATACATTCGATCCCGGTCTTTCCATACCAACAATCGTAAAGGTCAGACTTGATAGTCGGTTATTTAACTATCAAGTAAACATCCATAAAATCACAAAAATAGATTCACTGGTCTGGTACTCAGCATCACTTGGTTTCTAAAATTTAACGCCCAATCTCCTTTTTATTTCTATTACTAAGGAAATCTCATTTCCGTTACTTTGGAAATCTTATCACACACTTTCGCCATTACCAACTAGTATCATCTTTGGATCGTCCTGATGTCGTTCAAGTTGGGGTATTTTAATTACCTCTCAGACCTTGACCAACAACGTTCTTATCTTCAAATAAATATGAGTAGTAATTCAAAAACCCTATATTATTATTTCAAATCCTATTTCCAACCTCGTTTACCAAGCTCAAAACAAACTTCTTTTATCAATTTCCTTTTCTTTCGGGAAACCCCTTTTTAAACCATTGATTCAACTTAATACCTTTATTAAGTATTTCCCATTTAAAACAACGCTTTAATCCACATTCCATTTATAAACCTCGTTTATAAATTCCCGGTTTAATATAAACCCTTTATATCTCCATCTCCCTTTACTTAATGCAAAAGTCAGGTTGACCCTTCATTTAAGCTACGTATTTGCTTAAATCTTTTAATTTGCTTCACTATAAAACTCGAGCTCAAATTACTCATTTCTAGCCTTTTCCCAACACTCGACCATATTTCATTTCAACCTTGTTTACTTAAATGTATTACATTTAAGAAGAGATTATTTCAACATTAATTATTGAAAATTAATTAACTCCTTTATTTACTGAAATAATGAATTTCTTTTTTTTAAACTCTTATTAAGATTAACCAAATATTCGCTAAGTTATTTCACTAATATAAAGTCTAACTTAGTTTTAAATGGTCGACCGAGTCAATACAGACATGGTTACTCTTCTACTCAATTCTATTTAATTCCTCTTTTAAATCAATTAAAATATAAGTAATTTAAATAACTTTATTTAATCGTTCACGATTACTCGAGTACTTGACTGCTAGGTTCTTTTCATTTGTTTACCATTCTTATCAACATAAGAAACTGTTTAATAAAACAAATTCCATAATTACTTATAATTTTACCAAATAAATAATTAATATTTATTCCCTTTTTAATAACTTTTATTTAAAGTGACAGCATTCAAAACTTATTCCAGTTATAAAATATATTTATAACTTCAACTCTGTCGACTTACAGTCGATAAAAATTCATATTTAAAAATCGATTTATTTCTCGACCAGGTGATGTTAATTACCTAACCCATAACATCCATAGGTCCATATCAGAATAAATGTTGAAATACGGTTCAACCATCAATCATAATAATCAATCAATTAACAGCCAATTCAAACAATTCCAGCATGTTTATAAAGGTGATCAATCAAGGGAAATTCCCTTGTTCGGGTCAAATCAAATGATTTGTATTCCTTCTGAAAATAAACGACCGTTTAATTTCTAGTAATTCAATCAATAATTATATAACAGGCTAACAGTCTAACACTAACAATCAGAATACGAAAAATAAAAACCCATTTTATGTAAAATATAAATGGGAAGAGCTGAGTGAGTTAAACTCACCTGGGTTTTGAATCCATCAAAAAATATCGGGTTTTTAGTCGAATTAAACTGATGTTTAATTCGAATAAAAATTCCAGTCACTTCAGATCCGGACTAGGCCTGCTCCATCTCGAAGTACTCATCTTCACGGTCCCAACGCAACTGACCCATCAAAATCTGATATCGTACGAGCCCGAAATCGTATAAACAAGTTTATAAATCAAATAATAACATGGAGTTCTTTTGGATTTTAAAAATTAGGCTTTTAACTTGGTTATCCGGCCCACCCAAACAAACCTGACCCGCCTCCCCTTAAAAACCCTCACCTGTTCCTTTTTGATCATTTATCAGCTGCATCCCAAAAATCCTGAAAAACCTAATCCCTAAATCGTGTAATCGGATCCCCTTCCTCCAGCAAATCGTGGCTCATCTTCATCGCCTGTCAACCCCCAAACACCCGTTCGACGTTCACCTCGTCTTCGCCAGTCAACCACCTTCTGATTCGCGATGAAACCCGACCCCTCCAGAAACAAACGAGCCTCCTCCTCATCATTAAGCTAAGTTTTCTTTTCTCGATCTTCTTGTTACTGTATATTTTGATATTTGATTTCTGGTTTCGAATTGGGGTTTTCTATTTGCTGTATTGGTTTGGGTTGTTGTTGGAATGGATGAAATACCACCACTTGTATACGTATTTATAGTTGCGGTCTGATTGTAGATAGGATCACTGTCTATCAACATCCACGAATTGTTATTTCAATCAAAATTCAAATCTTTAGGTCAGATTTTGATTCGGATTTTGTATAGGATTTTCCAGTACTTGTTGGTTGGTTCGAGCGTAGATCAAATGAAAAAAATACATGTATATGGTTTACCTGTTTGATTTGGCCATTTCTTGGATAAATATATACATATCTGTTTTGACGTTGTTCCCTATACATGATGTATGTATATAAAATTTGCATTAGCTGTTCCTCTCAATTTCTTAGCTGTTCATCTAAGTCCTATTATTTCAGATCAGAGATTTTGAAACTGAAACATATATTTTAGGTACAGTTTTCCAGAGATATTGCATGTGAATTCACTGTGTATGCTAGCTGTTCAATCTGTATGCATTGAATTTGATGTATATAAAATATATATATATACATATCAGTTTTTCTTCTGCTATATTTTTTTTTTAGCTGTTCTGGTTGAGTTAGACAAGATTCACATTCATCAGATATCTTTGAACTGTCATAGAGATTTCTTGCTTGGATTCTTTAATGAGATTTTCTGAACTGTTTATTAGATTTGATTTCCATTTTAAATATATGGGAACAATGGATTTGTAACACGAATTCACTATACATACATGTGCATTTACTGTTCTATAAAGATTTCATATATACCAATATATATTAGTTCCTTTCAGTCTCATTCCCTGATCAGTTTGCATCCCCCTTTTTTTGTTTTTCTTTAATTATGTATGGTCTTTTTATTGTCAAACATGTCCCTTTATCATGTACAAGAATTTGTACATGTGGTTGCCTTGCTTATGATGGTCTGTATAGATCAATAGTATATTTCTTGCCACATTCTCTATTGGCCTGTAGCATGAGTATGTTGCCTTAAGCTTGAGTTAAACTCTAGATAATTGTTTTTGGAATTTCTCTAAATAATTTACTAGTTTATGTACTCACCTCATAAACTGTCAGCTGAAGTGTACCAAACTAGGTTACTTTTACTTGCATGTAGCATACACACTTAATGTTGCATTGGCTGTTACGTTGGAAGTTGGGTATATTTTTCCTGTAGCAAAGATAAAATATGTGGTACCTTTTATTTGCCTTATATTGAAACTTGTAAAAATATCTACCTATTCACCTTATACTTTTCGTTTCTTTTGCTGTTCATTACTATCATGAAATTGCCCTTTTTAATGGGTTTTCTCTTCTCCTCGCAGATCAAAGTTGATAGAGATGGATTCACGGTTTCGACAAACATGAAGAAGTTGATCAAAATGTTGTTTCTTTCTTTTTCTTTTCAACACGAGTATGTGTTTAGCATTTTTAAAATTATTAATGGATTAATGTATGAATATGTTTATTATTTTTCCTGAAAGAACAATGTTTGTTGAGTTCTGAAATTCTGAAATGAGTTGTATTTTTTTTTGTTCTGTGAAAGAACAAAACATGGCATTTGTATTAAAATTGAATCATGTTTTGTTTATGTTGGCATTGTTATTTTACTGCCTCTGTGTATTGAAACTGCGGCACCATCAATTTGTAAATGCTCGGGTACTCTTGGTTATTTACATGCAAGGTTCGCCATAATGCATTCACCTATCAGTGCATGCTTTAAGGAGAAGTCGCACCCTACCTTTTAGTCTATAAATGGATTAAATATATATATATATATATATTAGTTCATGGCTCAAGAAGTACAAGTTTAAGGCCAAACAACTTATATATCTAAACTTAGTTAGCATATATATAAGTTCAGTCTCACCAATAGCCCAGACAACCAAACCAAGTGATGCGCCTCAGATGCCAATACATATATATGTGTATGCCAAACTAAGTAAATTCTGTTTTTGGTTATCAAAACCTATACGAACAAATAATTCCAATGATGTTAAATTAATATCATTGTAATAATTAAAATAACAGCTTCAATTTCAAATAGTATATAATTCAAAACTTCAACATTGAAATTCTGGCTTAAAATAATATTCCATTTATAAAGATCCTTTAATATAAATTAATTCAATTAAAATATAATATAATATATAAACAAATTTAAATATTCGGATTTAAATGGTCGAAAAATCTGGGATATTATAGTTTCCAAGGCTAGGGTTAATATAATTTCATGTTATTGGCGTCGATGATAAAAATGAAGTTTGGATTTATGTTTGCATTGGAGTTGAGCTTCGAATGGAGATTTTTCATGGGTTTTGGCAACAAGTAATGTCGCACATTTTGTTGTGCGTAACCAACAGGAGCTCGACGTCGTGATTTACGTGGAGAATTCAAGTTCAATGCTAGTGATATGGGGTTGTAGAGAAAGGAAGGAGGAGTTGAACGAAAACTTTAGGTTTGAAGTTTCATGGAGTATGCAGGGTGCGGTGGGAGGTGTAAATCGCTGAAATGGGGGTTCGAAATGAGGAACGGATGGATACAGAGATCGGGGAAGAAGAGTTGGTATACGCCGGTTGGTTATTTTGGAGTTTAGATGGGGCAAGGAAAAGGTGAAAGCCTAATTGATTTGAAATTCTATGTTTTATTTAACTTAAATGTATATTAAACTTCGTAAAATCATAACTTGATCCTACATTATCAGAATTGGACAAAACAAGATCCGTTAGGATCGTATAGAGGGAACCTACACAATGGAACTGACTGGGACTGAATTAGAGCCCATTACAATTTATTGCAAAATAAATTGTCCATCTGAATCAAAAGATGGTTAATCGTTATTTAACGATAACTGTTCAATGTGAATAAAACTCACCAACTCTACCAATTATTTTATAACGTATTTTTAGAACTGATAGGTGATGGTTGATTCTGTGTGTTGACCGTTTGGTTGAACTGCTTATGTATTGGTTGAAATTATAGATAACGATATATATATATATATATATATATCGTTAATCAAATATGGACTTTGTTGATCAGAATATCTCATATTGAAATAAAAGTTAATGTTAATTATATTGTTTAACGTCTGTGGATGCAGAGAAAGAGGTTGGAGGGATCCAACTGGATTCCTCAGCATTTATTTTACTGTTTTTCATATATTGTAATATATGATGTGTGATATAATCTGTGTTGATTACGTGTGTTGAATGATATCGATCATTGTTATTTGGGTATTTTAAATACCGTAAGAAATACTGGAATGTAGAAAAGGGGATTTTCAAAGTGTATTTTGAAAATAAAGCATTTATATAAAATCAATGGATTTTATATATATAAAAGGAAAAGGATTTTATAAAAGAAAATATTTTTATAAAATCAAAGAACAAATAGAAAAGGAAAATATTTGTGAAAACAAATAGGCAAGGAAGATATTTGTGAAAACAAATTGAAAAGGAAATATTTGTAAAACATTTACAAATAGAATTGAAAAGGAAATAATTGTAAAACATTTATATATAGATTCTAAATGGAAGTGTTTATTTTGAAAATAAATAGATTATAAAAGGAAATATTTATTTGTTAAATAAATAGAATCGAAAAGGAAATATTTATTTGTTAAATAAATAGGATTGAAAATGAAATATTTGTTAAATAAATAGGATTAAAAAGGAAATATTTGTTAAATAAATAGAAAGATAAAAGGGATATTTATTTGGAAAAATAAATAGAAAGATAAAAGGGATATTTATTTGGGAAAATAAATGGAAAGATAAAAGGGATATTTATTTGGGAAAATTAAAAGAAAGATAAAAGGAATATTTATTTGGGAAAATAAATAGAAAGATAAAAGGAATATTTATTTGGGAAAATAAATATAAAGATAAAAGGTATATTTATTTAGAAAATAAATAAAACTATAAAAGAAAATATTTGGAAAGTAAGTAAGATTATAAAAGGAATTAAAGTTAATCCATTAAAGTAAATCGATTAGAGTTAATCGAATTAGAGTTAATCCATTAGAGTTAATCGATTAGAGTTAATCGATTAGAGTTAATCAAATTAGAGTAAATCAATTAGAGTTAGTCGAGTAATAATTAATCGAATATTAGTTATTCGAATAGAGCTAATTGATTAGAGTTAATTAAATAGAGTTAATCGAATTAGAGTTAGTCGAAATAAAGTTACCGAATATTAGTTATTCGAATAGAGTTGAATGGAGTTAAAAGGAGTTATCGAATATAGTTATTCGAAAGGAGTTATCGAATATAGTTTATTCGAAGAGAGATTAATCGAATATAGTTTATTCGAATGGAGTTAATCAAGTATAGTTTATTCGAAAAGGAGTTAATCGAATATAGTTTGTTCGAAGAAAAGGAGTTAATCGAATATAGTTTGTTCGAAGAAAGGAGTTAATCGAATATAGTTTGTTCGAAGAAAAGAGATTATCGAATATAGTTTATTCGAAAGAGAGATTATTGAATATTAGTTATTCAAAGAAAGATTATCAAATATAATTTATTGAAAAGAGAGATAATCGAATATTAGTTATTCGAAGAGAGTTAATCGAATATAGCTTATTCGAAAAGGAGTTATTGAATAGAGATTATTCAAAAGAGAATTATACGTTGAATTCGATTATATCGAATTCGGGAAAGTACTATTCACTTTCTGTTTTTAATCAAGATTTATTTATTTATAAATAAATTAGTTGTTTGTTTATTTATCCAAATTACTAAATAAAAGTTATACTTAAGTTATTATATTTCGGAAGCATGGGATTATAACAATATTGTTATAATCAAATAATTTCTGTAAAAGAAGTGGATTCGTAAATAGAATCCGAGAGTTACGTATGGAAGTTCGTTGAATATTTAGAAGGTGAACTTTTTCTATTTCGAAGTTAGAACTGTTGTTCAGTTAAGGTCTGAGAGGTAGTTATACCCCAACATGATTGACTTCGTTTGTAACTAAGGAATGGTTAAGGTTTGATAGTAAGGTTGGTTAAGTGAATTTGGTTGATGAAGGTAATGGTTTGAGTTGGCATAGCGATGTTTTATTTAAACATCTGTTAAATCCAATGAATGAGTTTTGGAAACATTTTCCAAATATAACTAGAGATATTTTCTAATCATAGAAAATGAAATGTTTGATGATAAGGAATACTGAAATGATAGTGATATGTGGCAAAGAGATGGAAATGTTTTCCAATGATTAATAACGTATATTTTCTAAATTTAGAAAATAAGGAATGTTGAATATATAGAAGCAGGAAATAAATAAATTAATGAATTAAAGAGATAAATGTTAAATGGTGATTGACCGATATAATTTCCATTTGGAAATAATATCGTTGTTTGCACACATGTTTTTTTCTTTGATAGTTAACTCACTGACTATCGAAGTTTTTGATCATTTTTCCGCCGTTAATACGGAGAGACCGGGATCAAATTCATTATCTGAAAACCACTCTGTATGGGCGGTAGCGTTGCGATCAAATATGATGAAGATAGTTGAAGACGGATTTATGCAAGGGCTGTCCTGTTTACAGAATAGTAACTTTGGTTTGTCCAGTCCCAGGACGACCTGTATGTAAGAATGTCTGACAGAGTATATTTAATGGATCGCATAAGTTGATGTCTTCAAACGTATATACGTTTGGTGGCGGAGGAATTCGTTTCTCTTAGCTATATACCCGTTGTATTTTTTGGGAAATCAATTTGTGATTTGGCGGGTATGACGATGTGACATTCAAAGTGAATAATTGTGTGATATGTCAATGATAAGCGTGGCCTCCAGCCTCACAACCGGGAAATGACAAAAATCGGGCAGGCAGCATGGCTAAGTAGTTGGCTGCCAATTAGGTTGTATTATCACCTATCTAGAGATATTCATTTCATTCTATAATCTATTGTCGATGCTGTCCCATTCGGGAAACGGTTGCTAATCCCAACCGTTGGTGATATACATTCGATACACTCAAGCGAAATGAGTGGTCGGTCATGTGTGGCCGGGTTGCAAGATGCTCTTGTTGAACCCAGTGTATTCCTCTCTAGAGGTACACTATCGGAAGGTGGTTCCATACCTTGTCATAGTTGGTAATCCATTATCCAATAAGTGCTTGAGGTTTTAATTATATACTATATATATAGAACGTGAGATTAAAGCGTTTCTGCTAGATGATTATTTAGTTGTGACTGGTAGACACTATTATAATATCAAAAGTGTTTGATATAAAGTTTATCATTTTGTTCAAGAGGATTTTTGATGTTAAATCAAATGCTTTGGATTCTCATAAGGGAAAAACCCGTTCTGTTATACGGCGTGGTCTTATGAGATATTGTTATTTTCCTAAACTATTTTAAATTGTTTACTCATACTAGTCCCATGACTGACCCAGAGTTTGTTTTTTTTTTGTTTTCCCTAAACTCTTGGGTGCCCAATTTTGTACGAGCAGTCAAGTAGTCAGGATTTTACACATATACTTGGAGAGCTTGGAGGAGGAGGCTTTAGGATTGTATAGCTATTTTTTTTTCCATTGTGATGTAAGTGTTGTACTTAATAATGATATGTATATTCAAGAAAAATCTTTTATTTCAAAGTTATGTTATATTTTGTTCGTTCCGCTGTGAGATTCGTGTTACTCTGATGTTGTGTGTTCTTCTTCTTCTTCTATTCTAAGTTTCTATCTTATCTATTCTCACTCTCTAATTTCTTTCATGGACTATTCGGTGTTTTCCGATGCTTGGGTAGTCAACATTGAGTTTATGTCGATAACCAGATCGTGAATTCCCCGAGTTGTTATAATTAATTTATTCTTGTCCCCTACTGTGTGTGAATATATGCACATAAGTTTGAAATGAAAGGGAATATTCTTTTCATGCTTACCTGTTTAATATATTCCCAACTTTTATATTTATTTATTTGATATTCAAACTTTTGCGTATTAATTTATACATACAACTTAATTAATTAATAATTTTTGCATACATACTCCATTTTTAGCAAATAAAGTATGAAAACGGATCAGAATCTTGCTATGAACGCAACTACAATACTTTTGTGGCCCAATTCTTAATTTTTTAAAATTCCAATTTCAGCCTTTTATATATTATTAACTATTACTGTTTAATTTTACATTATATTAACCTATTTTTAAGTTAAGTATATTTTACAGGGTGTTACAAATTGAGTATTAATAAAAGCTAGACATTGCTTACAACCTAGGGCTGTCAATGGATACCCGAAAAATCTGAAATCCATTTGTACCCGTATCTGAAATGCGGATAAATATCCGATATCTAAAAAAGCGGATGCGGATACAGATATGAAGGTATCAGCATCCAAAAATTATCCGTCCGATTCTTGTCAAAATTATAGCTTATTTTATATGTATTTTAGCATAATAAACGATGATAATTCTTAAGTTAATAGTTTATGTTTTATGCATTTAATGCATATTACTGCTCAAAAACTAATCATTGACACTGTACTTATTGATTTTCTATACTTTTATAATTCATGACATTAAAAATATATCATGTTAAACCTAAAATTTCAATTTATGTTTCTTTAATTATCAATCGTTACTGGATAGGATAGTTAATTGGTATTCGTCCATATCGGCGGATACGAATGTTTGATATCCGAAAATAGTTTCAGATACAGATGCGAATATTGCACTATCCGTATCCGAAAGTATCCGTTGACAGCCCTATTGCAACCTTACGCTTTTTGGATAAAATTTACTATTTTGTAGTATCAAACTTATCGGTAATCGTATATCACGGATTTTGTTGGATTTTGGTGCAGACATTGGGAAAAAATAACTAGAAATAAATATATTGATGTTTATAAGATACATCAAGCCTAAATTGGTGCACTGATGATGCTTGTTAACCTATTTACAAGCTTATATAATATATTAAGTATCATCTACATGGATTACTCAAAAATCAAAATGTTGAGGCTAGCCTAAACGCCTCGACATAAGCCTAGAATGACTTTTATAACACTGGTGACAATTAAGCATAACTAAAAGTAGATACAAAATAACCATTTTACAAATCCACTCACTAATTCCCTTTCTCAATTTTATCTAGGAAAACCTATCAAGAGTATGGTTATAAGTCACAATGACCGGCTTCGAATCTAGGTTGTTTGGGTGCAAATCCCCATGATCGGCTACAAATGCGAGTTGAAGATTAATCAAATTAAGGATGTGATCTAAAAGCAACCATACAATTTAATTGTATAATTTTTTGTACAACAAATCTTGTTCTCAGATTGACAATATATATGTATGTATGTATATACGTGCCTGAACCATAGCATAGGAAACCGATCCATTTGCCTAGGGCAACACAACACATATGGGCAACAAATGAAGAAGCAAAAAATGATTTTTCTTCTCGACTCTTCAACCAGTGCCATCACCATTTAACTCAGCAAGGCTTTAATTGTCATTGCGGCCTCGTCTTAGTGTCCAATGGAGTTCGGTCCGAGCTCGACTGCCCTTTGGCTCCAATTTCGATTTTTCTACAATCCCTAATTTGCAATCCCAAATTCCTAATTCCTAAACAATGTGAGTTTTCATGTTCATCTTAGACTGCCTTCCTATTTTTTGTATTCGTGTTGTTTGCGATTTGCAAAGATGCTACGGCCAAGTTAAATTATTTGATGTTTTTCAAACTTTTCATTCTGGAAAATTATGTAATATGAAACTTGAAAGTGAGGTACCAATATTTTCTAGGTTCAGGTGTTGTTCCCTTGTCCTTTTTTAGTTGTGTCAAATTTTTGGAATATGATGGAATGGAAAGGGTTATAGGGATTATACTTTCATTATTCGGCATACATAACTTTGTTAGAGGCTGCTTGGAATGTTCCAGTGTTTCAGATGAAGGCTAAGGATGGAGATGTTCTCCTGGTTTAAATCATCTTATATCCGGGCTGTCATGGGATGGATTTGCCTGGGTAGTTAAATAACATATATGTGGATTATTTGGAGATCAATGTAGGGGTGGGTTTGTCTGTTAGTAATCAGAGAATTAGCTGCTACTTGTTCAGGTACAAGATTGTTCATGTGATTTCTCTGGCTACACACAATTTGTCATATCTTCGTTTTGATATTGCGGGTTCCTTTTTGAAGATGTTCATATGGGTTGTCTTATTTTGCGTGTAATGAATGGCCTTACGAGGCCTTCATATTAGCTTCTATTGATTTTGTGAAGAGAACAATTTTGGGTGATTATGCATACTCGTTTATTATACTGATATTAGCATTCAACCGTCCATTTTACAACTTTCTAAGTTTATTCAACATCGCATTTTTGTAAACAATGTATGTATGTTTTTATATAATTTTTCAATGTATTTATATATTGTTTATTTTTTATTTTATTTTTTAAAAAGAGTGATTAAGTGGCCTAACTATAATTTCAGTTGAAAATAAGTACTTGGATATGCTTAACTATGAAGAGATAACACCACAAAAAGGGGCAATTTTCCAACCTAGAATTCCCTACGCCATCCCTACGTGGCATAGGCACGGCGTAGGGAAAATGTAAATATTTATAAATGGTGTAGGGACTGTGTAGGGAATTTATTTAATTGGTTCTGAAATTACGGTCAAAATATCCATAGTCATTCAATACAACCGCTTACCTTCATCAATTTCACTCAAGCCGTTACTTTTATTTTCCATCGCTTCCATCATTTTGCTCAGATTAGAAAAAAAACAAAATTATCTCCAGCGACCGCATCGTCTAACTGCCGAGCCGTGCCGTCCTTTGTGCCTTAGCCGTCAGGTCAAGCCGTCGTCCCTCTGTGCCTCTAGCGATCTGGTAATCTTGCAAACATCAGGTATTATCCGTCCCTTTGCCAAATTTGTTGAATGCTTGAATAAATTTGCAGTGAAACTATTTTAGACTCCCCCTTATTTCAATTTGCCGTGAAACCCAGAATTCCCTACAGCCCCTTATTTCATATGCTTAAAAATGAATACTTATTAAGATAATTTTCAACTTTGTTATTATTATTTGTACTTCTATATTATAAAGTAAAACATCATCTTTAGCAGTTGAAAGTCAGGATTAAAGCTGGTTGAACAATTGATATTATTAAAAAAAACTTTATGGCTTATAAATTCATTGGTTACTAGTTTGCCAAAACAGTTAAAACTGTAACCTGTTATAGGTTAAACTGTTGTAGATCGGTAACCGGACCATAACTGTTGAGGGTATCCTTATCTTCAGCTGTTAATTAAGTGTTGCCACATTATTTTTTAAAATAATAAACAGAAATGTTGTATGTTTATCTAGGGAAATTCGCTTTTGCTATAGAACTCATGCACAGTGAGTTAAGATGCTACATATTTGATAACCAAATCTTATCATTTGTGTATGATTATCTCTGATCATATGTAGAGTATTTAACATCTCGACCAATGATATCTTTGATTAGAATTGAAGAATGAAATTAACGAGTATGTAAGAAAATTAGAGTAGAGATAAGTCATTTTCTATGTCATGTTTCTACTGCTTTTGTTTGGTAATGCTTAAAGGGTAACTAGCATAATGTATGCATGCATATTTTTGAAAATCATGTGGTTATAATGTTATAGTTCCAATCAGGGTGGTTAAACAAATTATATTCTAGTTATATTGATGAATATAGAAAAAAGAAATGTTGAAACTACACACAACTTTAACGATCTTCGCATTTCTGGGGGCATAGGATTTATCATTCAAAATGCTTCATTACAGAAATGAATTTTGTTCTAAGAAAAAATGAATAAAATTTGAAAATGACACATGTTGCCTTTGGGAACAAACGGTAAATAAAAGTTGAGAAGCTCGAACAAGAATGATATACTCAGCTTTAATCTTTAACAATTATATCAGTTTAAACCACATGATTAAGTGTTATAATTCTGAATAATAGATAAATTGTATATTCAAATAAAAGATACAAAATTTTTAGACATTTTGCTTTCTGTATTTGTGTCATTTTTCTTGGAATATCCAAAAAAAAATTACAAGCAATTTTCAATCCAAAATTCCTCTGATTTTGTCACATTTTCATGTAGGTTTATTAAACTGGACAAAATGCTAATAGTAGACAGACTAGAAGTACTTATTATTTTCAAAATTGTACACTTGAATTATTTGTAAATCCATTGTTGTTTTTGTTAAACTTTATGAGTAAACGTCAAATATTTAAATGTTTAAATTTGTGTGTTGTAAGTGTTCCAATATTATGATCATTATTCAAATGTGAAGACATATTACTTTGCAGTGAGAAATCCTAAAGTGCAAAAAATCCTAAAGCGCAAAAAGCGCACTTTTTTCATTCGTAGTTTTTTTAAAAAAAAAAATAGGTTAAATGTTTTTTTGACTACTTATGTGAACCCCCTCGATAAATTTAGCCCCGTCCAACAAGTGTTGTATATGATCGTTATATGGATATTCGTTTTTACACAAAACGAAAATCTATATTCATCTGATACAATATTTGTAAGATTTGTCTTAGTATTGGAAAGTTACAAATATAATAAGGTAAGCATATTTTATATATCATTTCAGTTTAAACGGTTAACAAAATTTCGATGTTACTTCCTTTTTGTTCCCTGTGTACACGCATTTGTGTACTATATAGGGACCAAAGGGAGGTGCTGCCGAAATTTTGTTGAACCGTTTAATCTGAAATTATTTATAAAATATGCTTATGTTATTATATTTGTAATGGGAAATAGGTAGACCGGCCATCAAAGTAAAAAGAAATAAACAAAAAAATGAAAACATGCAGTAGTTTACAAATATAATAACGTAACCATACATCTAATTTGCATAAATGGAAGAATTTAAACATTTAGAAGAATAAGAATTTTTAAGTTAAAATAGCATACATCTAATATTGTATTTGTATATGTACGAATTTGAAATTATATCCATCTAAATAAAATAATACAATAATTAGGTAAGTATTAAAATAATGAAATTACTATAGTTCTATATAATAATAATAATATAAGTACTCATCTTATAATATAACATGTCTTAATTATGTAGTATAAGATGGAACAATTGAAAGTTCGTCGTGCTTGGATGTACAAAGATGTTGGACATAGACGAACAATTCCATTTCAATTTTTAATAGGTTTAAATGAGTTCATGCTAGTGACATCTTCCAATGGAACAAACATGACGGAAGTCCGTTGTCCTCGTAAGAAATGCAAAGCTACAAAACATCATCTTCATGGAAATGTTCAAAGACATTTGACTAAAAACCGGTTTTATGGATGATTACTATGTGTGGATACATTACGGTGAAGATGCGGTCAGTGTTATTGTAACAACCCGTATTTTCAATAACCTGTTATAACATAAATCGAGGCAGAATTTAATTCAAAAATCTGAATCAAGGGAAACGGGCTATGTCATTGCGTTCGTCTCGGAAAAATACGCGAAATAGAGTCCGAGTTTTCGAAAATTGGAGTCCGTATGACCCGATTAAGGCCCAACGAAGTTTTCAGAAAATTTCAAAGTAAAAACATATTTCAAATTCAAGTTTGAATTTGGATATTTGGGCCAGTTTGGGCCAGGCGGGAAAATTCCCGCCAGAGCACCCAAGTCGACAGCCCTATCGACTTGGGAGTCGACTTGGTTGACCCAAGTCGACAGCCCTGTCGACTTGGCTGTCGACTTGGCTCAGCCGGGCAGTTCTGCCTGGTGCACCATTTTGGGATTGTGTTGAGCTTGGGGGCCAGATTCGGTTTTGAGGGCTGAGATTGGAACTAGGGTTTAATCCTATGGCCTAAAACACTTTCCTAATCTATAAATAAGACCCTAAGCTAGCCCTAAATCATTATTAATCAATCCTACAACTAAACTATGGCAAAATTTTACCTCTCATGGCCTCCACTCTCTTCATAAAATTCCTAAATAAATTTCTATGAGATTTTCCATGCATACAAGTGTTTTCAAGCTTGTATGAGCATCATTAGCTTGCATTCAAGTCAAGTTTCTATATTTGCATCATAAAGAAAGAGTTTTGATCATTTTGGCTCAAGGGTTTTTATGTTAGAGCTTGCATTTTGGGTCTATTTGATTGCATAAGGGCTTTGTCATATCTTTTGTGCTTTCATAAGTATTGTAAGCCCTATTCTACTTTCATACTTAAACTCTAAAGTTAAATGTATGATATGCAAGTTTGCCATGATATGCAAGTTTACTATGATGTGTTATGCAAGTTCATCAAGTTATGTTATGCAAGTTCATCAAGTTATGTTATGCAAGTTTGATATGCAAGTTATGTTATGCAAGTTTGATATGCAAGTTTGTCATATGATATGCAAGTTATGTTATGCAAGTTTGATATGCAAGTTTGTCATAAGATATGCAAGTTTGATATGCAAGTTTGTCATATGATATGCAAGTTATGTTATGCAAGTTTGGGTTGATCCTTTCGTTCATGTTATCATGTTATGCAAGCTTATCTTGGGTTTATGAGCTTAAAGCTTCAAGCTTTATGCTAAAGGTTGCATTTTGGCAACATGTAAGTTATCATATCCCCTGTGATAACTTGCATGTGAGGCTAAATGCGAACTTATGGCCATTTTTACATGTCATTTATCACCATGTATCACCAATATGCTAAGTTTGGTTTTATACATGCTTTTGAGGCCTAAAAATGTAATATGCAAGTATATGAACACATGTACATTTCATATACCACCATTTTGAACTTGTGGCTTCAACACCTTTATGTCATGATTATGCCAAGTTCCCTCTTTCTATCCTTTATGCGCTATTGCGATATGTAAGCGATGGGATTGCGTTTGGGGTTGGGTAAACTTAAAAGACATAAAAACATAAGATTGGGAATTTACCTATTAAGTTAGGTCTACCCATTGGGAATTTACCTATTAAGTTAGGTCTACCCAATTGCTTGAAAATTTGTAACATGTTTTGGAAACATGATGGACATGACACTTAGAAAAGATAAGTGTGACCAACTCGAGGTTGGGTTGAGTTTGTAGCGTAAACCTACCCGGAACTGACCGGCTTAACTAGTTGCTACAAACAATAGGACCCAATGTGAGAAGTTGGTCATGTTGTACCTTGAACCCGAGGTTAGACCAAGTTGTGGTGTAAAGCTACCCGGACCCGCCCGGCTTAACTAGTAACCACAACAAGGTCTAATGTGAGAGGTTAAGGCGCATTAAATTAATTAATGCCTCGTGATTAGGGTTAAGTCATGGTCCACTTAATACTTAACCAATTTGGGCTTGGTAGATTAATCAGGGTTAAGTCGTGAACTCATCGTTACACTTAACCAAGTTAATCCATGATTAGCAAGAGGGTTAAACCGTACTTAACCCACTAGAAAAATCCTAGCAATGGGTGTCCACTCCGGCAGTAATCCCAAGTTTGTATCATTATGGCCCTAGGGACTAGGCTAGGGTGCGGGGCACGATTACTGAACTGGAGGTAAGTGACCAAAAACGACGGCAGAGTGGTACGCCGGTGTAGTTCCGGGCGGACTTATGGTCGTGCACATAGTCCGAAGCCGGGGAAAACATGCACGGGTACCAGTAGATCGAGACTGTGCACGCATGTTTATGGTGTCCAGGGGTTGCCACCCTAGGGCTTGATACACCCGACGGGAGACCCGACACAGTCTGACTACAATCGTGTTTGCGCCGTATGGACACCAACACGTGACGAGTTAGGCTTATAGGGAGCCGATCGACTAGACCATTTGGTTAGACCTTGTATTAGGGTCACTTCATGTTATTGGGCCAAAGCTTGGGCCAAGGGATCAATACTTGTATATTCAAGTCATGTTAGTTTGCTGGTACACCTGTGGTGCAAAACCTTAAACATGATTATGCGATGACACCTTTATCTACCTTGTTAGTTAATCATCATGCTAGTATGTTGTTATCCTTATGTTCATCCCTGCTTCTCATGCCAGTTAACTTTACCAGTTTACATTGATTGTAGTAGGGCTTACTCAGTCTTTTTGACTGACCTGTTTTCTTTTGCCTCTTTTCTTCCGTTTCCCCCCCAGGTTCTCAGGGTGGGAATATTGGAGCTTAGCTTGGATTTCTGATCGCTTGCTTGTGGGATTTTAGCTCATGTACGGTCTTGACATGAGGCTAGCTATGGTTATCACTTATTTTGGGGATAGTACTTATGTATTTCAGTTTTTCAGTAATGTTGTTTTTATCTAGACTTGTGTATTTGGAAAGTTGACATTATGTTGTATCAGACTTGTTTTGAAATATATTGAAATCTTCCGCTGTTTTACTTATCTTATTTACTCTGTTTACATATATACATATGTTCTTGTTCTGCCTTGATATATCATTATGCATGTTTACCTGATTCAAACGCCCCTCCAAAGTCAGAGTGCTTGCAAGAGACACCCTGGCGGAGGTGGGGTATTACATTTGGTATCGGAGCATATGGTTTACGAGAAGGAACAAAAAGGTTTTTAAAACTTTTGAAAAACTATTTTCAAAACCAAGTATAAAGTATTTTCCAAAGAAAAGTCTAGTTTATTTTAAAGGCTATTCCCCAAAAAGCCATTAGCAAAAAATTCCTTCTTTTTTCTCCATTCTGAATCTATCTTTTTCTTCGTTTTCAGTATGGCCGATAACTTTGCCATTCCGGAGGGAGTACACGTACCTGTTTGGTATAGGAAACTTTTGGAGGCTAGGGCGACCGAAGCCGGCCCCGCCGATGTTCCTCCTCCTCCTCCGGTAGTTAATGTTCCTCCTCCTCCTGTCGTTGAGGTTCCTCTTCCTCCTCCCCCTCAGCATCCACAAAAGGATTTCGTGGAGATTTGCAAAGACTTTAAGGCGATGGGTTGCAAGAATTTCATTGGAACCGAGACTTTCGTAGAGGCCAGGAATTGGTTGAAAGAAACCGAAGATCTTTTTACCTTCTTTGATATAGATGACCGTAGGAAGGTTTTATTAGCAGTGTGGTTGCTAAAGGAAGAAGCTGCACGTTGGTGGGTGGTCACCACCGCTACTAGGCCAATTGAGACTTGGGATGACTTTCGGGGAAAGTTTGGACTAAGGTTCCTATCACTGAAGCAAGGGGACATGACTATTAGGGAATACATAGATAAGTTTAATCAACTGGCTTGGTTCGGTTTAGACTTGGTTAACACAGCTCAGAAGAAGGCCCTATACTTTGCTCTAGGATTAAACGAGCCATTACATGGTTTAGCCATGACTCATATACCCTTGGGGCAACTTTCGAGAGTTTGGTGAATATGACCCTACTCAATGAAGAGAATAGGAGTGACAAGAAAGAGATCAAGAGGAATAATACTCAAGCCAAGAAGACTGATTCCAAGTGGAAAGGAAATCAGGTAAATCCAAGCGGTCAGAGCAGTCAAGGCAATCAGAACAAGAACAAGAACAAGAGTCAAGGCAACAATGGGAACAACAACATGGGCAATAACAAAAAGGGAAAGTGCTATTATTGCAGTTTAGTTGGGCATCTTATTAAGGATTGTAAGAAGAGGAAAAGAAAGAATGGCGAATGCTTTCATTGTGGTGAGTTTGGACACTTCACTAAGGATTGCCCGAAGAAGCAAGGGCAAGGCCAGGGTCAGACTCAGCGTGCTGGACCTTCGGGAGGGCAAGTTCATGCTCTCAATACCGCTCCAGTTCCCGATCGAGGTAGTGTTTCTGTTGGAAGTCTTGTATATATTTCTGATTTTTCAGTTTGTACCATGTTTGATTGTGGTGCATCGCATAGCTTTATCTCATCTGATCTTGTTGATAGTTTGCACCTAAGTACTAGTCTAGTTAATGATCCCGTGTGTGTTTCAAATCCAATTGGGGGTTCCGCCCATTTGTCTATTATCTAGGTGGATTTGAATTCTCGCGTGATGCTTATATTCTCGGTTTCATGGGGTATGGGTTGATTTTTGGGCATGGATGGGTTGTCCAGTTTTGGAGACATCCTTGATTTTTGAGCATAGGGTTGTGAGGCTCATGACTCGCCTCGGTAATACCCTAAAAATTTCTAGTAACCCTATGAGTCCCGTCATGTTGTGTTATCTTGAATCCCTCAACTCGTCTATCGATAGTTTGTAATCGGTGAGGGTGGTCCGAGAATATCCTGATATCTTGGGTGAAGTAAAGGGGGTTACCCCTAAACGAGAGATAGATTTCCGCATTTATCTGGTTGATAATGCCAAGAAAGTTTCGTGGCCGGTAAGGCACATGGCCCCGCAAGATGAGAGTTAAGAAAGCAAGTCAAGGAGTTGCTTGAGAAGAACTTCATTAGATGAAGTATATATGAATGGGGAGCGCCTGTAGTATTTACTACCAAGGCAGATGGTTCTCTTCGACTTTGTGTTGATTATCGTGAGTTAAACGAAGAGAATAGACAACCATTGCCAAGGATCGATGATTTGTTTGATCAGCTTGTAGGAACATCTGTTCCATCAGCTCAGAATAGCTGAGGATAGTATAGGCGAAACTGCGTTCAGAACTCCAGATGGATTCTTAGAATGGATGGTCACGCCATTCGGTTTGACTAATGCACCCGCCTACTTCGTGGACTAGATGAGTAGGGTGTTCAGGGAGTTCTTGAACAAGTTTGTCGTGGTCTTCGTAGATGATATTCTGATCTTCTATAAGGATGAGGAAGAGCATGCAAGGCATCTCGTGGAGATGATGGATACGCTTAGAGCACATCAGTTGAAGGCCAAGTTCTCCAAGTGTCATTTTGGAGAAAAAGGAGTTAGATTTCTTGGGCACATAGTTTCTAAACAAGGCTTAGCGGTGGATCCCGCTAAGGTAGTTGCAGTTCAGGATTGGAAGACTCCAAGGAATGCAACCGAGGTAAGAAGTTCTCTCAGTTTAGTTAGTAAGTAAGCGTCCCTTGAGTTTAGACCTACCCTTCTGGATCAAGTAGGGACTTCACAGAAAGAAGACCCGCAGTTAGTCGAGATCATGGACAAGTTGACTAAAGGCGAGATGATAAGTTCACCTCGCTATAGATGACAAGGGATGGCTAAGACGCGATGAGAGAAAGAAGGTTCTTAAGGATGCACATCACCCGAGGAGGTGGCCGAGTTTGTCCCAAGGTGCATGTTGTGCCAACAGGTTAAAGGCCGAGTCATAGAAGCCCGGTGGGCTATTATATCCATTAGAGGTCCCCGCAATGGAAGTAGTAAAGCGTCACGAAGGATTCCGTGGATGGACTGCCTAGGTCAAGGAAAGAGAATACGAGCATGTGGGTCATGGTAGGTAGACTCACGAAGAGTGCTCATTTCACTCCGGTAAAGAGCAAAAGGACTGCATCATAGCTAGCGACAGTTTACCTTCAAGAAATAAAGCGGTTGCACGAGGTTTCCTAAAGTATAGTTAGTAACCATGACTCAATCTTCACTAGCCAGTTTTGAGATAGTCTACGGGAAGTCATGGGCAAGCAACTGAATCTAAGTACGGCCTATCATTCGCAGGCGGATGGTTCATTTCGTTCAAGCATGAGTTATAGAAAATCACGTTGGTAAGAGTAATGGGCAACGTGGATTGGTATTTCCAAGAAAAGTTCTGCTGCGTGGAATACTTTATAGTAAGTAAACGAGATCCAGGATTCACTAGTGAATTTTGGAGAGCTTGCATGAAACCATGAGGTCATAGTTATGTTTAAGCCAAGAATGATAGAAGAGTAAGTGAAAGAGGAAGACGAGAGGCGACAATGAAATGGGTTCCAACTCATATTTGGAAATAAGAGTTAAGAAGCTAAGAAATCATGAGGTAAAAGACGGTCAAAGCACAGTGGAGTTAAGCTCAAGGAAACGTGATTTAGAAGACTGAAGGCTAGATACGCGCATCATATCTCTTTTTAAGAGCATATCCTTGATCCTTGTTTTCCTTTGGAACTTACTCGCATATTATCTTTTTACGTATATCCTCTCGGTCCCATTCTCGGTCCTATTTCTGTCGGGAGGTATGACTTATTGGCTAGTAATACATGTTAGGGTTTGAAGGAGTCCGTTAGGTTGACTAAACCTTTTGGGCTTTTATAGAATATGGGTTGGGTTAGAAAGGGATTTCTTGTAATCCGAAAGGAGTATATCCTGCTTATCCTCCCGATCTCTTTGTAGCATATCTTTCTTTTGCTATCTAGTTTATCGTGTTAATCTTGTCATGAGAACCTTAGGTAGAAACCCTTTGGATGAAACATGTGTTTGAAACATGTTATGCTTGATGGTTGCAAGTGGTTGCAAGTGTTTGCAAGTGGTTACTCGTGGATGCATTATACACGTTAGGCACTAGATCGACTCACACACTCCTCATATTGCATATGCATGAGTGTTTACGCTTATTCATGGATGAAAATTTTGGTGTTATCACATGGATGTTGCATATGGATGTATGTTATGTGCACGCATATAGATGTTATATATTATGTTAGGAATTGCATACATATGGATTCATTTCACTAACATAATTTGCATTGATGATATTTGCATTAGATAAGTACATATACACACATCTTTGCATATGTTCATACAACATTTAGAATCTTGTAAGGACAATGATTGCTCGTGGATGATGTTTTGAGTAGATGGATGTTGGATGGTAGGATACGTTCTTCCCAACTTGAAGATTTCGGGGACGAAATCCTTTAAGGAGGGGAGAATGTAACAACCCGTATTTTCAATAACCTGTTATAACATAAATCGAGGCAGAATTTAATTCAAAAATCTGAATCAAGGGAAACGGGCTATGCCATTGCGATCGTCTCGGAAAAATACGCGAAATAGAGTCCGAGTTTTCGAAAATCGGAGTCCGTATGACCCGATTAAGGCCCAACGAAGTTTTCAGAAAATTTCAAAGTAAAAACAGATTTCAAATTCAAGTTTGAATTTGGATATTTGGGCCAGTTTGGGCTAGGCGGGAAAATTCCCACCAGAGCACCCATGTCGACAGCCCTGTCGACTTGGGAGTCGACTTGGTTAACCCAAGTCGACAGCCCTGTCGACTTGGCTCAGCCGGGCAGTTCTGCCTGGTGCACCATTTTGGGATTGTGTTGAGCTTGGGGGCCAGATTCGGTTTTGAGGGCTGAGATTGGAACTAGGGTTTAATCCTATGGCCTAAAACACTTGCCTAATCTATAAATAAGACCCTAAGCTAGCCCTAAATCATTATTAATCAATCCTACAACTAAACTATGGCAAAATTTTACCTCTCATGGCCTCCACTCTCTTCATAAAATTCCTAAATAAATTTCTATGAGATTTTCCATGCATACAAGTGTTTTCAAGCTTGTATGAGCATCATTAGCTTGCATTCAAGTCAAGTTTCTATATTTGCATCATAAAGAAAGAGTTTTGATCATTTTGGCTCAAGGGTTTTTATGTTAGAGCTTGCATTTTGGGTCTATTTGATTGCATAAGGGCTTTGTCATATCTTTTGTGCCTTCATAAGTATTATAAGCCCTATTCTACTTTCATACTTAAACTCTAAAGTTAAATGTATGATATGCAAGTTTGCCATGATATGCAAGTTTACTATGATGTGTTATGCAAGTTCATCAAGTTATGTTATGCAAGTTTGATATGCAAGTTATGTTATGCAAGTTTGTCATATGATATGCAAGTTATGTTATGCAAGTTTGATATGCAAGTTTGTCATAAGATATGCAAGTTTGTCATATGATATGCAAGTTATGTTATGCAAGTTTGGGTTGATCCTTTTGTTCATGTTATCATGTTATGCAAGCTTATCTTGGGTTTATGAGCTTAAAGCTTCAAGCTTTATGCTAAAGGTTGCATTTTGGCAACATGTAAGTTATCATATCCCCTGTGATAACTTGCATGTGAGGCTAAATGCGAACTTATGGCCATTTTTACATGTCATTTATCACCATGTATCACCAATATGCTAAGTTTGGTTTTATACATGCTTTTGAGGCCTAAAAATGTAATATGCAAGTATATGGACACATGTACATTTCTTATGCCACCATGTTGAACTTGTGGCTTCAACACCTTTATGTCATGATTATGCCAAGTTCCCTCTTTCTATCCTTTATGCGCTATTGCGATATGTAAGCGATGGGATTGCGTTTGGGGTTGGGTAAACTTAAAAGACATAAAAACATAAGATTGGGAATTTACCTATTAAGTTAGGTCTACCCATTGGGAATTTACCTATTAAGTTTGGTCTACCCAATTGCTTGAAAATTTGTAACATGTTTTGGAAACATGATGGACATGACACTTAGAAAAGATAAGTGTGACCAACTCGAGGTTGGGTTGAGTTTGTAGCGTAAACCTACCCGGAACTGACCGGCTTAACTAGTTGCTACAAACAATAGGACCCAATGTGAGAAGTTGGTCATGTTGTACCTTGAACCCGAGGTTAGACCAAGTTGTGGTGTAAAGCTACCCGGACCCGCCCGGCTTAACTAGTAACCACAACAAGGTCTAATGTGAGAGGTTAAGGCGCATTAAATTAATTAATGCCTCGTGATTAGGGTTAAGTCATGGTCCACTTAATACTTAACCAATTTGGGCTTGGTAGATTAATCAGGGTTAAGTCGTGAACTCATCGTTACACTTAACCAAGTTAATCCATGATTAGCAAGAGGGTTAAACCGTACTTAACCCACTAGAAAAATCCTAGCAATGGGTGTCCACTCCGGCAGTAATCCCAAGTTTGTATCATTATGGCCCTAGGGACTAGGCTAGGGTGCGGGGCACGATTACTGAACTGGAGGTAAGTGACCAAAAACGACGGCAGAGTGGTACGCCGGTGTAGTTCCGGGCGGACTTATGGTCGTGCACATAGTCCGAAGCCGGGGAAAACATGCACGGGTACCAGTAGATCGAGACTGTGCACGCATGTTTATGGTGTCCAGGGGTTGCCACCCTAGGGCTTGATACACCCGACGGGAGACCCGGCACAGTCTGACTACAATCATGTTTGGGCCGTATGGACACCAACACGTGACGAGTTAGTCTTATAGGGAGCCGATCGACTAGACCGTTTGGTTAGACCTTGTATTAGGGTCACTTCATGTTATTGGGCCAAAGCTTGGGCCAAGGGATCAATACTTGTATATTCAAGTCATGTTAGTTTGCTGGTACACCTGTGGTGCAAAACCTTAAACATGATTATGCGATGACACCTTTATCTACCTTGTTAGTTAATCATCATGCTAGTATGTTGTTATCCTTATGTTCATCCCTGATTCTCATGCCAGTTAACTTTACCAGTTTACATTGATTGTAGTAGGGCTTACTCAGTCTTTTTGACTGACCTGTTTTCTTTCGCCTCTTTTCTTCCGTTTCCCCCCCCCCCCCCCCAGGTTCTCATGGTGGGAATATTGGAGCTTAGCTTGGATTTCTGATTGCTTGCTTGTGGGATTTTAGCTCATGTACGGTCTTGACATGAAGCTAGCTATGGTTATCACTTATTTTGGGGATAGTACTTATGTATTTCAGTTTTTCAGTAATGTTGTTTTTATCTAGACTTGTGTATTTGGAAAGTTGACATTATGTTGTATCAGACTTGTTTTGAAATAGATTGAAATCTTCCGCTGTTTTACTTATCTTATTTACTATGTTTACATATATACATATGTTCTTGTTCTGCCTTGATATATCATTATGCATGTTTACCTGATTCAAATGCCCCTCCAAAGTCAGAGTGCTTGCAAGAGACACCCTGGCGGAGGTGGGGTGTTACAGTTATTAATACGTCGGTAGATGTCAAGGATGATAACGCAAATTTTAGTGTTGATTTTGATGAATCTAGTACTACAAAAAATAGAATAACTGAAATGGTTATTGATGTTGTTGGTCCGAGCATGTTGTCTAATTCATTGGATGTAAAGGAAGAGCCAAATCCAAAAGCTAAATCTTTTTTTGATTTGTTAGAAGTATAAAAAAACTCTTTTTGATGGATGTCCTATGATGGAGTTGGCAGCGACTGGGAGGCTAGTTGCAATAAAATCCACAAACAACGGTACCCAAAAATTAATGAATGACTTTCTTAGTTAAATTCGAGATATGGTCCCATCCGGTTTGCAAAGTAGATTGGCTAAAAATTGGTATCAACTAAAAAAACAAGTGTTGGATTGCCGTATGAAAAGTGTGATGACCCCAAACTTTTGTAGTACGAAAGCAAGGATAATCTTTGGAATAAAACATATTTACAACAACTGCAAATCTAAGATAACAACATAACACATAAATCATTGTAGCGGAAATAGAAATGTTATCAACATCACAACATCAGAACATCAGAGTGGCACAGTTACAGGATACAACTTAGCATATAGAAAGTCTCAGCAAATAAAAATAAGTCTAAAACACCATCAAGTACATCATAGATAAAGGATGTCTAAACGTCTCAAAGTAGAAATAAAAGTCTAAAACTCCATCAAGTATGTCATAGATAAAGGATGTCTAGATGTCTCAAAGTAGAAATAAAAGATAAAGTTGTTCTTCGTCTTCCTTCCATAAGGATGCTCCAATCTAGCATATGTCCAAAATAACCTGAACCTCTCACTTGGCTACCCGTGTGAAAAAGAGGGCACCCAAGTTTGCAAAGTGAAACGAACTACGAGCCAGTCATGGGACTGGTATGAGAAATCTTTCCTAACTTATCTAACAATATGGCTAATCACAGGACCACGCCGCTAACGCGGAACGGGTTTACTCCATTGGATTGCCAGAGCATAGATTAAATAAATTTTTATTCAAAAACAATGCAATGCTTTTTAGAAAAATGAAATCATTATAAGACTCAAGTCCCATCACACAATGCAATGCAAACCGGAGGATAAAGTTTTACCTTATAATGATCAAACATGCTTGATACGTAGAAAATAATATTTTAATATTATTATTAGTGTCTAATCAGTTTAAAATACTTCAAAGTAAATGTATCAATCCTAGATGGCATAGCTACCATATACTATGTCGCCATATATAGGTTTATAATCAAAACCATAATGTCGTATTGGAAATTTGGTTTCCATCACGAGTCAAGGCTAGGGACGATCTCCTTACCGATTCGAGACACTCTAGCAAATGTCTCAGGATCACACCTATGGGCAACCCCTTGATCCTGCAGAGCCGGTCCACAAATACTTTAGTGGATTGGCAATTCCTGAACGCATGCTTCCCGGTCCTATTGAACCTATAAATTGGCCACATCAACCAATATAATCGAGGCCTCGTTGTAATGACCCGTATTTATACGGATAATAATTAATTAATTTAATTATTTAAATAATGATATAGAGAATGAAATGGTTGTTTAATTAAATAATAGTGAATATTTAATTAATATAAATAATAGAATAATATATTTAATTTCTGAAACAATCAGAAATAGTGAATTGACAATATAATGTGAACTGGACAATTCAAAGTATTTAATTCAGCTTAGAATTGAATTAGAATGACGAATATATTGTTTGAACGACAGTTTGAACGTAGAATTATATTATAATTAAAATCGAGCTCTAAATGGCGCGGCAGTTCGCTATTTGGCGATTCGTACTTCAACTGAATGTACAGAGTCCGTTTTAAATCGGATTTCTGTGAAACAAGAAACGTATGGAGCTGGTGAAGTATATTTTTCTAGTAGAAGAGAAAAATCGGGATTTCATTGTGTAGATTTTGATTTATGTCCAAATCAAATTTTAGAAAAGTCGTTGTGGAATTCCTTTATAATTTGTAACGATTTAGTTATATTTAGAAAAGGAATTTCATTTTAAATCGAATATCGATTTAATCGGGATTTGAAATATTTAGTTAGAAATTCATATAGGAATATTGTGGAGTTGTATGATATCGTATATGAATATATATACGATAATATTAATTTATTAATATTTAATTTAATTGTTTTTAAATATATTTAATATTTAAATGGGTTATTTAGAGCTTTAAAAATAGCCAGTTTTGAAAACGACCTCAGAATTCGACGAAACTAATTTTGTTGGATCCACAATGTTAAATTATTGCTAGATTTCAATTTCCGCGATTTTTGATGTCAGTATGTGGCTCTGGGCGATTTTAATGTGAGAAACAGTCGATAATTGGACCTTTAAAAATGCGTTGTGTGAGCAAACGGAGTCGGAATTCGACGAAACCAGTTTCGTTAGGACCGTAATGTCAAACTCTAGCTGCATGTCAATTTTCATGATTTTTAGGTATCGTGTGTGATCACAAGGATTTTTGAAAGGCTAAAATGAATATAAAATAATAAAAGAAAATATCCTAACTCATTAAGAGGTCAAAAAAAGGCCACCCACCCATCCTTCATGGCCACACAAAAATCTCGTCTCCATTATAAAACTGTTCTCTCAAGCCGCCACAGTCGGTTCAAAAATGTGAAGCAAAACCAAAGAAGAAAATCAAAATAAATTTATGGAAAAATCAACAAATCCTGAGTTGTATATATTCGAGTTCCCACTGTTTTTATCTACAACCTAGTATCGATTTTTAAGGGTTCGAACGCCTTCCAGTTCACTGTAACCAGGACAGCGTCGGCTAGGGTTAAATACTTGTGGAGTTTTAAACTTTGATTGATGAAATCGAGTTCGGATTTGGTTTCAAGTGGTGAAACCGCACCTGTATACGAAAACGGGAAGCTTTTGGTTATGGATTTGGTCGGAGTACTGTAGCGACGGAATTCCAATAGGGATGATCGAGTTTAGCTTTTGTGGTACGGGATGGATGAGGACTGGAAGAGAAGATCATCGGTGTTCTTCGTTCGTTGAACGGTGGAGTGATGGAGGAGATTGTGGTGGATGTTTATGCGTGAATGGTGAAATAACTGGAAGCGTGATTGTGAATCGGGGAAGAAGGCATTAACGACTTGGGTGAGGGAACTGTTGGGCCGATGGTTGTAAAGGGGTAAAGCCCAATTCTCAAATTATAATTTAGTTTAATTTAATTTATATGTATAGTAACTTCTTAATGCCGTTTCTCGATCATATGATATTAGAATCCCGAACGGCTAGATCCGACGGGATCGTATGGACGGACACTACCCAATGGAACTAACTGGGAGTGGATTGTGGCTCGTTTGAATTCATGGCGAAATAAATTGTTTGATTCAATTCAAAAAACAGTTTATCGTTCTTTAACGGTGATCGTCCAATGTAAGTAAAACTCACCAACTCTGAACAGTTATATTTTTATAACATACTCTTAGAATTGTTAACCATCTGTTGATTGATGTGTGTTAACTGTTTAGTTGAATTGCTTGTGTATTGATTGAAATTATAGATAACGATATATATATAAATCGTTAGTCAAATATTGATTATGTTTAGCAGGATATTTCATAGTGAAATGAAATCAATGTTAATTATATTGTTTAACATCTGTGATGCAGGGAAACAGGTTGGAGGGACCCAACTGGGTTCCTCAATATATAAAATATTGTTTTGTTTCATATATTGTGATATATGATGTGATATATAATCTGCTGTTGATTATGTGTGTTTGAATGATATCGATCATTATTGTTGGTATTTTAAATACCGTAAGAAAACCCTAGGAAGAAAAAGGAAAATTTCAATAATTATATTGAAATAAAATATTTGATAAAATCGAAAGATTTTATACAGAAGGAAGATTTCAAACTGTATATTGAAATAGAATATGTATAAAATCAAAGGATTTTATATAAAGGAATATTTATAAAATCAAGGGATTTTATAAAGGAAAATATTTGTAAAACAAATATAAAATGATTGATTTGTAAACCATTTACAAATAGAAATGAAAAGGATATATTTGTAAACCATTTACAAATAGATTTGGAAAGGGAATATTTGTAAAACATTTACAAATAGAGTTGAAAAGAAAATATTTATTTGTTAAATAAATAGGATTGGAAAGGAAATATTTATTTGTTAAATAAATAGAAGTGAAAAGGAAATATTCATTTGTTAAATGAATAGAAGTGAAAAGGAAATATTTATTTGTTAAATAAAACAAATAGGAAAGGGAATATTTGTGAAACAAATAAAAAGGAAGTATTTGAAATCAAATAGAGTTAGTCGAATATAGTTTTATCGAATATTGGTTATTCGAAGAAAGGAGTTAAAGCATAAGGGGCTAAATCAAAAGGGATTAATCGATAGAGTAAATTGAATAGAGTTAATCAGTTAGAGTTAATAAGATAGAGTTAATCAGTTAGAGTTAATCAGATAGAGTTAATCAGATAGAGTTAATCAGATAGAGCTAATCAGTTAGAGTTAATCAGTTAGTGTTAACCAGCTGGAGTTGATAGATTAGAGTTAATCGATTAGAGTTAAATTGAATTAGAGTTATTCAAATAGAGTTAATCGAGCAAGAGTAAGTCGAATATTAGTTATTCGAATAAAGTTAATTGAATTAGAGTTAGTCGGATTAGAATTAATCGAATATTGGTTATTCGAAAGAGAGTTATCGAATATTGGTTATTCGAAAGAGAGCTAATCGAATATTGGTTATTCGAAAGAAGAGTTATCGAATATTAGTTATTCGAGAAGAGTTAATCGAATTTATTTATTTGAAAGGAGTTATCGAATATTTGTTATTCGAAAGGGTTATCGAATGTTAGTTATTCGAAAGGAGTTATCGAATATAGTTTATTCGAATATAGAAAGGAGTAATCGAATATAGTTTATTCGAATAGAGTTAAAAGGAGTTATCGAATATAGTTTATTCGAATAGAGAAAGGAGTAAGTCGAATATAGTTTATTCGAAAGGGGTTAATCAAATATAGTTTAATCGATAGGAGTAAATTGATAAGAGTGAACCGATTAGAGTTAATCGAATAGTGTTAATTGAATAGAGTTAATCAAATATGGTTATTCGAAGAGTGATTATCGAATATAGTTTATTCGAAGGAAAGAGTTATCGAATAGAGTTTATTCGAGAGAGAGTTATACATTGAAAATTTGATTATATTGAATGTTGGAAAGTACTATCTACTTTCCAGTTTTTAAATCAAGATTTGTTTATTTAATAAATCGGGGATTTATTTATTTAAATTAAGGAATAAAAGTTATACTTAAGTTAATATAGTTCGGAAGCATGGGATTATAACACTAATGTTATTATCAAATGATTTATGTAAAAGAAGTGGATTCATAAATAAAATCCGAGAATTACGTAAGGAATTTCGTTAAAGATTTAAAAGATAAACTTTGACTATTTTGAAGTTAAAACGTTGTTTAGTTAAGGTCTGAGAGGTAATTAAACCCCAATTTGATTGACTTCCTTCTTAACTAAGGAATGGTAAGGTTTGATAGTGAAGGTTGGTTAAGTGAATATAGTTAATGAAGGTAATGGTGAATTGGCATAGCGATGTTTTATTTAAACATCTGTTTAAATCCAAGGAATGAGTTTTGGAAACGTTTTCCAAATATAATCAGAGATATTTTCTAATCATAGAAAATGAAATGTTGAATGTTGATTGATCGATAAAATTTCCATTTGGAAATAATATCGTTGTTTGCACACATGTTTTTTTTTGATAGTTAACTCATCGACTATCGAAGTTTTTGACCATTTGTCCGTCGTCAATACGGAGAGATCAGTTGGATTCCTATCCAAAGAACCACTCTGTATGGGCGTTAGCGTTTTGAATCAAATAGATCGAAGACAAATTGAAGATGGAGTTTATACAAGGGCTGCTGTATAAGTCCTAGGTAGAGATTGCCTAGGATGGATGTACGGAATAGTGCCTTAGGTTTGTGCAGTCCTAGGACAACTTGAATGGACGAATGTCTGACAGAGTATATCTGGTAGATCGCGTAAGTTGATCGTTTCAAACGTATTTACGTTGGTGGCGGAGGAATTCGTTTCTCTTAGCTTATACCCATGGTATTTTTGGGGAAATCAATTTGTGATTTGACGGGTATTACGATGTGGCATTCGAAGTAAATGGAGGAGTGATCTGTTAAAAGTACGTTTTGACCTAGAGCCTCATCAACTGGGAAATGACAGAAATCGGGCAGGCAACATGGCTATGTGGTTCGCAACCAAGTAGGGTATATTGTCACCATCTAGATAATATTCATATTTGTTACTTCTTTCTATTCTGTATCTCCCGGGAATGGTTATGTTGGTTTACCAACTGTAAGGTGATAATATATTCGATACACTCAAGCGAAATGAGTGGTCGGTCATGTGTGGACGAGTTGCAAGATGCTCTTGTTGAACTCCAGTGTATTGCTTGTAGAGTACACCGAGCGGAAGGTGGATCCATACCTTGTCCTAGTTGGAATCCATTCCCCAAATAAGAGCCCGCGGTTTTGATTGTATATTATATATGTAGAACACTTGATGCAAGCGTTTCTACTAGATGATTATTATATTGTGGATGATAGACATTATTATAATATCAAAAGAGTTTTGATATAAAGTTTATCGTTTCTTTCAAAAAGATTTTGAAAGTTAGATCAAATGGTTTGGGTTCTCATAAGGGAAAAAACCAGTTCCGTTATACGGCGTGGTCTTATGAGATATCGCGTTATTGCTCAAACTGTTTTAAATTGTTTTACTCACACCAGTCCCATGACTGACCCGGAGTTTATTTTGTTTTGTTTTCCCTAAACTCTTGGGTGCCCAATTTTGTACGGGCAGTCAAGTAGTCAGGATTTACTGATACTTGAAGAGCTAGAGCAGGAGGCTTCAGGATCATAGCTATTGTTTATTTCCGCTGTGTTGTAAGTGTTGTACTTTGATAATGATGTATATTCAAGTACAGATTTATATTTCAAAGTTATGTTATATATATTTATGTTATTCGTTCCGCTGTGAGATTCGTGTTACTCTAATGTTGTGTTCTTCTTATTCTTCTATTCTAAGTTTCTATCTTATCTATTCTCACCCTCTAATTTCTTTCATGGACTATCCGGTATTTCCGATGCTTGAATAGTCGACATAATGTTGTATGCCGATATCCAGGATCGCAAATTCCCCGGGTCGTTATAGTGGTATCAGAGCAAAGGTTTAGTAGTTACTTTAGCTCTGTGGCGTGACTCAGTAGAGATGGGGTTAGCAATACCCTAGATTGAGTATGAGTGTACATATATGAGAGCGTATTTGTTATTGATATAAAATTTGTTTTATATTGTGGGGATTTATTAGTTGAGTTTTTTATGAGTTCTGGTCGATCAATTTGATCCACTGTATCGGTAGGAGTTCATAAACACTCGAATACGATAGGTCGACACGATATGTTTTGAAAAGAGGGTAAATAATTTTACCCAAAATTTTATTTGATATAAAAGAAGGAATTATATTGAAATGATTATAATATATTGGATTTATTGGTTGTTATTATAATCGAGTAAGATTATAATGGAACGGTTATGTAAATAACCAATCGGAATTCACATAAGTGTAATATATGAAATAAGATGAAGTAAATCTGAATTTAGAATCAGAATTGGAATTAGAAGTTGGAAAAGTGTTTATAAATGAAATTGTATTGAATATATGAGAATTTTAAAATCCTAGGAGATTTTGAATTGGTTACAAGCATTGAAAAGGATATTTTGAAACGAATTTCAAAATAAAAGTGTTTAAATATGATTTTGAAATTGTTATAGTATTGAACTCACTTCGGTGAGCTGGAAAATAATTCTGATGATGACTGCGCAACATCATCTATGTTCATTTTCAAGATTCTAAGTGATGGATTACTACCAAAGGTTTTGTTTTTTGAATTGATTTGAGAAAAGCAAGTTGTTTTGAATCCTAAAAAGGAAAGTTGATTTTCGATATGGTGAACTGTTTAAAATTCCCAGGAAGAGACCGTTTGAATTAAAAGCAAATTTAAACAAAAATTTATGGAAATAAATTGGAATGAAAACCAATTAAGTGGAAATTGAATTGGATTAGAATGTTATCGAGAAAAAATGGGATTATGAGTTGGAATCGAAAATGAAATTTGAATTTGAAATCGAATTTGGCTTCGATAAGCGAATGGTTGTGTTGGATATAAAGGTGATTTGAGTTTGGTTGGGATAACATTGGTATATGATGAATTAACAGTAGATAGAAGTGATAAATTTGATATGCCCGACAAAAAGGTACAAGTTTGTATTTGGTATAAGCATGAGATTTATGAGACGATTTGGCAAGCCGCCTAGCTGTTTGATTTTCTTTTGGGTTGGAGAAGGACTAGAGAGGCGAGTGGTAGTTGTACCGATCGACCCGTACAAAGGAGGTGCTGGCGAAATTTTTCGAAAAGTTAAGGTGTTAGAAAATTTTCAGGATTTTTGAAAATTTTCGTTGGTAGGAATGAATAAATATTTAATTGAAAATAAATTGATTTAGTTGAAACTGGAGTTAAGAAGTGAACAAATAAGTTCTAACCAGTCAACAGGGTTTGTTTTCTACCTTAGCAATTTCGAGGACGAAATTATTTTAAGGGGGAAGAATGTAATGACCCGTATTTATATGGATAATAATTAATTAATTTAATTATTTAAATAGTGATATAGAGAATGAAATGGTTGTTTAATTAAATAATAGTGAATATTTAATTAATACAAATAATAGAATAATATATTTAATTTCTGAAATAATCAGAAATAGTGAATTGGCAATATAATGTGAACTGGACAATTCAAAGTATCTAATTCATCTTAGAATTGAATTAGAATGACGAATATATTATTTAACGATAGTTTGAACGTAGAATTATATTATAATTAAAATCGAGCTCCAAATGGCATGGCATTTCGCTATTTGGCGATTCGAACTTCAACTGAATGTACAGGGTCTGTTTTAAATCGGATTTCTGTGAAATAAGAAACGTATGGAGCTGGTGAAGTATATTTTTCTAGTGGAGGAGAAAAATTAGGATTTCATTGTATAGATTTTGATTTATGTCCAAATCAAATTTTAGAAAAGTCACTGTGGAATTCCTTTATAATTTATAACGATCTAGTTATATTTATAAAAGGAATTTCATTTTAAAACGAACATCGATTTAATTGGGATTTGAAATATTTAGTTAGAAATCCATATAGGAATATAGTGGAGCAGTATGATATCATATATGAATATATATGATAATATTAATTTATTAATATTTAATTTAATTGTTTTAAATATATTTAATATTTAAATGGGTTATTTAGAGCTTTAAAAATAGCCAGTTTTGCAAACGACCTCAGAATTCAACAAAAATAATTTTGTTGGATCTGCAATGTTAAATTATTGCTAGATTTCAATTTTCGTGATTTTTGAAGTCAGTATGTTGCCGTGGGCGATTTTAATGAGAGAAACAGTCGATAATTGGACCTTTAAAAATGCGCTGTGTGAGCAAACGGAGTCGGAATTCGACGAAACCTGTTTTGTTAGGACCGTAATGTTGAACTCTAGTTGCATGTCAATTTTCATGATTTTTAGATATCATGTGTGACCACACAAAATTTTGAAAGGCTAAAACGAATATAAAATAATAAAAGAAAATATCCTAACTCATTAAGAGGTCAAAACAATGGTCATGCACCCATCCTTCATGGCCACACAAAAATCTCGTCTCCATTATAAAACTGTTCTCTCAAGCCGCCACAGTCGGTTCAAAAACGTGAAGCAAAACCAAAGAAGAAAATCAAAATAAATTCATGGAAAAATCAACAAATCCTGAGACGTGTATATTCGGGTTCCCACGGTTTTGCTCTACAACCTGGTATCGATTTTTAAGGGTTTGAACGCCTTCCAGTTCGCTGTAACCAGGACAACGTCGGCTAGGGTTGAATACTTGTGGAGTTTTAGACTTTGATTGATGAAACCGAGTTCGGATTTGGTTTCAAGCGATGAAACCGCACCTGTATACAAAAACTGGAAGCTTTCGGTTATGGATTTGGTCGGAGTGCTGTAGCGACGGAATTCCAATAGGGATGATGTAATGACCCGCATATTTCAGAGATATAATAATTAATTTATTTAATTATTTAAAAGGTAGTTAAGAGGATTTAATGGTCGTTGAATTAAATAAGAGTGAATATTTAGTTTAAATAATATATTTAATTCTGAAATAATCAGAATTGGCTGAAATGGAGATATGGTGTGAATTGAGAAATTCAAATTATATAATTCAGTTTAGAGTTGAATTATATTAACGAATATATTTAATTGACGACACTTAAACGTATAAATTATAATATAATTAAAATCGAGCTCGAAATGGCGCAGCAGTTCGCTATTTGGCGATTTGAACTTCAACTGGATATACAGGGTCCGTTTTAAATCGGATTTCTGTGAAACAAGAAACGTTAGGAGCTGGTGAAGTATATTTTTCTAGTGGAAGAGAAAAATCGGGATTTCGTCGTGTAGATTTCGATTTATGTCCAAATCAAATTTTAGAAAAGTCGCTGTGGAATTCCTTTATAATTTATATTATAAAAGGAATTTAAAAATAAATCGAATATCGATATAACTCCGATGATGAAATATCGAGCTAGAAATTCATATAGGAATATTCTAGAGCTGTATGGTGTTCCACTGTGAATATATATACGATAATATTTATATTTAAATATTAAAATCAATTATTTTTAAATATATTTATATATTCAAAAGGGTTATTTAGAGCTTTAAAAATAGCCACTTTTGCAAACGAAGTCGGAATTCGACGAAACCAGTTTCGTTGGGTCCGCAATGCCAGACTGTAGCTGCATGTCCAGTTTCGTGATTTTTAAGTATTGTATGTGACTGTATGAATTTTTAGAAGTTAAACATAAACAACGGTTGATTAAATTAAAATATAAAATATTATATTTTTCCCTATAAATAACCTACCTTCCCTCTAAACCTAACTTTTATCTTCCTTAGTCAAACAGAAAAATCCACCGACATCTTTTCTTCACAAACATATAAATCGCGAGTTCCAAAAATCAAAACAATTAAAATAAAATCCCTAAATTGCTAAAACCAAGTTAGCTGCTTTTGAAACACCCCACCTCCGTTAGGGTCACTCTCAAAGGGAATGCCCTAATTTTGGTGGAGGTTTATAAGTTTAAGTCACAGATACACAAGACAGATATAAATACACATATTTTTGAACAGCGGAAAACAACAGCACTTTTATTCCATCAAAATACGTGTTTACACAAACATTGCCATAATTGTCTTATAATACTTCCAAAACCATTACATTTTCATAACTGTCTTGATTTCATAACTTAAAGAAGCATAAAAAACAAAAGTAAACTGCATAAGTCCCCATAGTTACTATCCAAAGCCATAGTCCAAAACGAAAGAGATCCAAGCAATACATTCTTTCTCTTCAAGCTGGATGTGAAAACTGGTCAAGCTGCGGTATTGCCTCCCTGTGGACCTTGGGGGGGAACGAAAGAAAAGAAGACGAAAGAAAAGTAGAGTCAGACATAAAGCCTGAGTAAGTCTAGGACTATTCAGTCTATGAATAAAGAATTGGGCATGATAAGTATAAACTGGAAATGGGAAAGCACTATAATCTAGGTACAACACTTCCTCTCTCCAAAAGTGGCATTTGGAGAATTTGGCTTTTAGCTGATGGACTCAAAGAGTTTCCATGATTGCCCTTAAGTGCTGAGCATGTTCTTCTTCACTCTTTGAGAAGATCAAGATATCGTCTACGAAGACCACTACGAACTTATTGAGGAAATCTCTGAACACCCTACTCATTAGGTCCACGAAGTAAGCGGGTGCGTTTGTCAAGCCAAAAGGCATGACAAGCCACTCAAAGAATCCGTCTGGGGTTCTGAAAGCTGTCTTATCGATGCTATCATCAGCTACCCTTAGTTGATGAAATCCGGTCGCCAAATCGAGTTGGGAGAAAACAGACGCTCCTACAAGCTGATCAAACAGATCGTCAATTCTGGGGAGAGGGTGCCTATTCTTTTTCGTTAGCTTGTTGAGCTCCCTATAGTCAACACACAGACAGAGTGAACCATCCGCCTTTGTAGCGAACACCACTGGAGCGCCCCATTCTGAAATACTCCTCCTAATGAACCCCTTTTCTTGAAGCTCTTTAACCTGTTTACTGAGCTCCTTCCTTTCTCGTGGAGCCATGTGTCTGATGGGCAACGCAATGGGCTTTGCATTATCTACAAGATATATGCGGAAGTCTATCTCCCGCTTCGGAGGTAAGCCCTTCACCTCTTCGAAGACATCCGGATATTCCCGGACCACTCTAGCTGATTGCAAACTTTCAACAGAAGCATCTAGCGATTCAAGATAACTAAGCATAACCGCATACGAGGGATTACAAGTAATTTCCAAAGTGTTACCGAGTTGGGTCAGAAGCCTAACCACCCTTTTCTCACAATCAAGGATGGCACCATTACTGGATAACCAATCCATGCCCAAAATCAAACCATATCCCGAGAAGCCCAAAACAAAGGCACTACATCTAAATTCTACGCTTAGAATAGAAATTTTCAATCCCACACAGATCATAGACAAATGAGCCGGGCCCCCGATTGGATTTGAAACAATTAAGGGGTCCTCTACCATACTAGTTTCTAGGTGCAGAGATTCTACTAAAGCAGATGAAATAAAGGAGTGTGATGCGCCAGAATCAAATAAAGTGCGAACTGGGTGATCATAAAGATAAACTACACTTTCTACAGAAGTATTTATACCTCGTTGTTCCAGAGGTGGCGCTTCTAGCACATGAACCTGTGCCCCTGAGGTGGATCCAGCCCTCTGCCCCTGCCCTCGTTTCTTTGGGCAATCCTTAGCCATGTGGCCTGTCTCACCGCAAGAAAAGCACCCACCATTCATCTTGGCCTTCTTTTTCCGGCAATCTTTCACTAAGTGCCCCACTTTGCCACAGAAATTACACTTCCTCTTCTCTTTGTTGTCTTTCCCGCCCTTCTTAAAGTCTGCCTTCTTAGGCTGTAAACCCTCTTTCTTCCCTTGAGAGCTTTATGCCTTTGTCTCCTTCTTGCCCTTATCCTCTTCGTTCAGCAATGCCATCTGCACCAACCTTTCATACGTAGCTCCCATGGATATATGGGTCATGGCCAAACTGTGTAATGGCTCATACAATCCTTTGACAAAGCGGAGAGCCTTCTTGTGCGGAGTGTTGACTAGGTCCAGTCCGAACCTAGCCAGCTGATCGAACTTATTAACATACTCTTTGACTGTCATATTCCCTTGCTTAAGAAATAAGAATTTTTCCAATTGAAGGCTCCTTTCAGCTTCTGAGAGAAATTTAGCCTCAAACCTCGCCCTAAAGTCCTCCCATGTTTCCACTGGTCTTTCTGCATTGGTAACTTCCCACCAGTAGGAAGCCTCACCTTTAAGTAGCCATACTGCCAGTTGTACCTTCTGCCTATCTTCTACCTCAAAGATGACGAATAAGTCCTCGGTTTCCTTCAGCCAATTCCTGGCTGCCATGAAGGACTCGGTTCCATGAAAGTCCTTTCCTCCCATAGCTTTAAAATCTTTACATATCTTAGCAAAAGTATTACCACGCGGAGGAGGTGGAGGAAGAGGTGCTGCTGCAGCTGGATGATTTCCTGCAGTTGGGGGAGGAGGAACAGTAGGACCTGGCTGATTGGCCCTTGCTTCTAAGAATCGTCTAAACCAACCGGGTATTGGTACACCCTCTGGCAAGTTAAGTTCTTCGGACATGCTGGAACAAAAGGATAGATTCAAAACGAAGGATAAAAGATAGTACCTATGGCTTTGGGGGACTATGCCTTTTTAAAATAAAATAACATTTTATCTTTAAAAATGCTTCTTTAAATTTTCTTTTGAAAATAAATTTTCAAAACTTTTTATCTTATCTGGTAAACCTATGCTCTGATACCAAGTGAAACACCCCACCTCCGGTAGGGTCACTCTCAAAGGGAATGCCCTAATTTTGGTGGAGGTTTATAAGTTTAAGTCACAGATACACAAGACAGATATAAATACACATATTTTTGAACAGCGGAAAACAACAGCACTTTTATTCCATCAAAATACGTGTTTACACAAACATTGCCATAATTGTCTTATAATACTTCCAAAACCATTACATTTTCATAACTGTCTTGATTTCATAACTTAAAGAAGCATAAAAAACAAAAGTAAACTGCATAAGTCCCCATAGTTGCTATCCAAAGCCATAGTCCAAAACGAAAGAGATCCAAGCAATACATTCTTTCTCTTCAAGCTGGATGTGAAAACTGGTCAAGCTGCGGTATTCCCTCCCTGTGGACTTGGGGGGGGGGGGGGAACGAAAGAAAAGAAGACGAAAGAAAAGTAGAGTCAGACATAAAGCCTGAGTAAGTCTAGGACTATTCAGTCTATGAATAAAGAATTGGGCATGATAAGTATAAACTGGAAATGGGAAAGCACTATAAACTAGGTTAAGTTGTCTAGAGTCGAATATACTATCGTACCCCATATTAATCTCTTCATCCATATAAACTAGTTCCCAACAGGCACCCCATAATCAGGGTGAAGTGATCCATTTCTAATGATCGGCTCCTACTCGCATAGTCACATGTGACTTACGGCCCCCGATGTTGTAGTTACCTGTGCTGGTCCCACCATGGGGTGTATCAAGCCCCATGGTGGCGGCCCGACACAATTCTAGAATGCACAGGTATACTACTGGTGCCCAATGCCTAATTTTTCTGCGCCGGAGTGTGTGCACGCCCGCACCCCGTTAGAACCTACAATGCTGCACCACCGCCGTCGATTTGACCTCTTACAGTCAGCCCAGTAATCGTGCCCCACCCTGCCTAGTTCAGGGTATCCTGATACACCTTGTAGGGTTACTGCTGAAAAGGGTCCCCCGCTACTAGGTTTTCTATTTCTAGCCAACATGCTAAGTTGGTTAAGTGTTCTGTAAACCTAACCCCCAATCAGTCTGTATAGTTTAGCATGTTAAATTTGATTAAGTATAAATTCAATTTACTTAATCCTATCAATCCTGACTCAGCCTTAATTGTCTTATTAAAGCCTCGACCACTCACATTAGACAGGTATTGTTGTGGCTGCCTGTTGCTGGTTGGGTCCGGGCAGTCTTACGCCACAACTCAGTCTAACCTCGGGTCTTTATTGGGCTCAATGTTTAACCACCCACATTGGATAGGTATTGTTGTGACTACTGGACAGCCGGGCGGTGCCGGGCAGGTTTATGTCACAACGCAATCCAACCTCGTGTTAAACACATCGTATTTTCTAAATTTACATATTTTGTCTCTTTTCTTTTTATATGTAAATATTTGCGGCCCATTATTCAAATTCATCTTTATTGGGTAAAATTAATTTATACCACTTAATTGTTTTCAAGGTCGTTGGCATGCGTCAAACATGCCAACACATATGTTTTATATTTTTAACCCGACGTTATTACCCCCGTCTTATACGTTTGCTATAATATAACATATGTTGGGTTTAACATTTAAACCCAACTTAGCCACATGAAAAAGGGGAGGCTTAGAACATGGTGTTTATATATATTCTAAGTAACATCAAGAGGGGAGTGTGAACGCATGAACTTGCAACATAACGATCTAATTAACATAAATTAGGCACGTGTAAACTTGCATTGTAATAGCATATAATCTTGACATGAAACATACCTAACATGAATCATGGTTTTAATCTAGTCATGTAAACTTGCATTTAAAATGTAAATCTAACTTAATTATGTGTCGCATATATTATCATATGATTTTGATAACAACATAGGCCTAAAACATATTTTGTTTGGGCATAAAGTTAAACATAAACTAGCCATGTTCATAAAGTCAACACAAGTTCACAAAGATGCTTACTTTTGTCACTAATACAAAAGTATGGTTTTACACTTGAATCATGATGCCAATTCCAACATAAATTCATATGAGTCATGATACCCAAATGGATCCAACTACACCAAAAGTGATTATAAAAATATACATCATGTTGGCATAATAGTGAACCATATACTTGCATGAATCTCAAATAAACTACCACAAACATATAGTCGTTAACTTTCAACATGAATCATATACTTGCAATTATCCAATAGGTGTTGTAATAAACTACCACAAACATATAGTTGTTTAACTTTCAACATGAATCACATACTTGCAAATATCCAATAGGTCTAACATCGTTATACCACAACATCCCAAATCGATTAGAATCATAGCAACATACAATTATGAATTATTATCACCACAAATTAAGTACAATTCCATTTCTCATTTTACACAAATCAAAACACAATTATTCATTCACATCGGAATAGCACTCTACTTACAACGTATGATGAATCTTCAATTCAGGTTTCTGAATTCTGAATTTGGAGATGCTATCCTTTGTTGTAGGCGTTGTTTTGATTTAGTTGTCGTTGCTTTAAGCTTTCGAATTGCCTCCTAATCATCTCTCAATTTTGACGGCTACTTCTAGTCTTTCCTCAGCAGCATGACGGTCTCATTCTAATTTTTATTTGTATGAATTAGGTGGAGTCTTAGGTCCTTTTTATAGAGTTTGTGAATTGATTAGAACCGTCGATGGAGCTTGGATTAATATTAGCCGTTCGTTTGAAGGAGAGACCAATCAGGAGCTGACACCTAGCTCTAGTGACAAGGCAAGGCTCAGAAATTCGGCCAAGCACAGACCAGGCCAGCCAGGGGGGTTGGGTTCGACCTAGCTCAGGGGTCAGGTCGACTCCCCAGTCGACCCCCAGGTCGACTACCCAGTCGACCTGGGTGCCTTGGGCGGGAATATTCTCGCCTAGCCCATTCTGGTCCGATTTTTTTGAAATTTGAATTTGTTCTGAGCTGTTTCTATCTGTTTGAATTTTAAACTGAATTCTGAAACTTCCGGAGGCCATATCTTCTTCATACGGAGTCCGTTTTACGCAAACTCGGACTCTATCCCAAGCAGAATTCCGAGACGAACGCAATGGCGTATCCCGTTTCCATTAATTCTTTGATTTGAAATTAATTATACTTTAATTTGTGAATTTCACTGTTATAGAATACACGGGGTGTTACAGCTTTTCTCTTGGCCTGTACTTCAGTCTCGTATGGGTTTCGTAAGGTTCGAACTTCACTGGGTTCGTTGGGATCGTTCCGCGTTAAGCTAGGGTTAAATTCGGTTGGGTATTGAAGCACCATTTTGAGTTTTCAAGGTTTTAGTTGAGCTCACGGTGGAGGGTAGCATTTTTTATGAGTTTTTGGGTGGGTTCGGTGCTGAGAAGTTTGCACCATTACTGTGCAGTTTGCCGAGACCTGAACGACGCTAGTACATGAGGTGGATCCAAGCTTTTCGATTTTGGGCTAGGGAGAAGGATCTTAGACGAGCTGGATTTTGATGGAAGCCGTTTGATTTTTCTTGTGGATTGGCAACGGAGGGTGAAGCCGTAATTTCTGAAATGGGGAATAGGGAGGTGCTGCAGAAGATGATGAGTACGGAGTTAAGAGTTTAAGCGGGATTTGTGGTGTGATTAAGGGTGTAGTTGGTTTTGTGTTTACTATTGTGAAGTGGAGACCGATATTTTTGGGGGAGATGAGTTAAGCGGGCCTGGAAAGTTGTTGATGGGCCAGGAAGGAATTAGAGGGGGTGAGGCCCATTAAAATATATAATTTAAGTTTTATTTTTAATGATAATTTGTGTATAAACTTCTAAATGTAATATCTTACGCATAGAAACTCAGAATGACGAACCGTCGGTCACATTAGGATCGTATGAACGAGGGCTACGCCATGAAACTGACTGAGAGTTAGCTGGAGCTCATTACAATTTATTGCAAAATAAATTGTCTGTCTGAATCAAATCGAGCGATGGTTATCGTTATTAATGATGATCGTCCAATGTGAGTAAAACTCACCAACTCTGAATAGTTATATTTTGATAACGTATTTTTAGAATTGTTAATCATCTGTTGATTGTTGTGTGTTAACTGTTTGATTGAACTGCTAATCAGTTGGTTGGAATATATATATATATATATATATATATATGTATATAAATCGTTAAATATATGTTGATTCTGTTTAGTAGAGTATTTCGTATTGAGATGAAATCGATGTTAATTATATTGTTTAACATCTGTGGATGCAGGGAAACATGTTGGAGGGGTCCAACTGGACTCCTCAATATTTATAATACTGTTCTATTCATGTATTGTGTTATATGATGTGATATGAATTCTGTTGATGATTTTATATGTTTGAATGATACCGATCATTGTTATATAGTATGTTAAATACCATAAGAAATACCAGAATGATAAAAGGGGATTTTCAAAGTGTATTTTGAAAATGAATTATTTATATAAAATCAATGGATTTTATATATAAAAGGAAAGGATTTTATAAAAGAAAACAATTATAAAATCAAAGGATAATAATATAAAGGAAAATATTGTGAAATAAAAATATAAAGGAAATTATTTGTAAAACAAAGATAATGGAATATTTATTTGTTAAATAAATAAAATAGAAAGATGAATATTTGTAAAACATTTACAAATACAACAGAAACAGAAATATTTGTAAACCATTTACAAATTGTAACGACTCGTATTTTTACGGTATATAATAATTTATTTAATTATTTAAATAATGGTTTGGTTATTTAAAATGACCAGAATTTAATAATATTGAATATTTAATTAAAATAAATAATATAATAATATATTTAATTTTTGAAATAGTCAGAAATAGTGGAATTAACAATATGGTGTGAATTGGATCATCTGTGATATTTAATTCAGTTTAAAATTGAATTAGAATAACGAATATATTATTTGAACGACAGTTGAACGTATGATTTATATTATAATTATATTCGAGCTCGAAATGGCACGGCAGTTCGCTAATTGGCGATTTGAGCTTCAATTGAATGTACAGGGTCCATTTTAAATTGGATTTCTGTGAAACAAGAAATGTTAGGACCTGGTGAAGTATATCTTTCTAGTGGAAGAGAAAAATCGGGATTTCATTGTGTAGATTTTGATTTATGTCCAAATCAAATTTTAGAAAAGTCGCTATGGAATTCCTTTGAAATTTACAAATATATATATATATATATATATATATATATATTATAAAAGGATTTTTAATATAAAATGAATATCGATATAACGGGGAATTTTGAAATATCGAGTTATAAATCCCAGTGGAGCTGTATGATATTCTAGTGTGAATATATACAATAATATTTATTTTAAAATATTTAATTTAATTGTTTTTAAATATATTTATATATTTAATTGGGTTATTTAGAGCTTTAAAATAGCCAGCTTTGCAAACGACCTCAGAATTCGAAGAAACTAATTTTGTTGGATCCGCAATATTAAATTATTGCTAGCTTTCAATTTCGTGATTTTTGAACTTAGTATGTGGTCGTACGGATTTTTTGAGTGAAAAACAGGCAGTAAATTGACCTTTAAAAACACACTGTGTGAGCAAACGGAGTTGGAATTCAATGAAACCAGTTTCGTTGGGTCCGCAATGTCAAACTATAGCTACATGTCCATTTCCGTGATTTTTGGTTATCGTGGGTGGTCACAGGAATATTTAAACAGCGTATACAAGTAGCGATTGATTAAAATAAAATATCGAATAAAAATATATTTTACCATACTATAAATAATCCTAACATCCTTCTAACCCTAACCCTTACTTTCTATGTTTAATAAAATATGCGCCGCCACCATCGAAGAAAATCTACAGCAAAAGTCGTCATTCAAAAATCAAAATAAAATCAAATATATTCCTATAAATTACAAAAAATATACGAATGGAATCAGCAAAGCAAGAGCTTCATTTCCATGTGGTTATTGCAAGGTGCGATCAGAGTTTGGGATGCCGAGTTCAAGGGCAGAAAACCTAGGGTTGGGGTGTTCTCGAATTAAGAGCATCGGGAGGCGAAACTAGGTTGGTTTTTGGGTTCTTCGGGCCGAGCTGCACCTGCGTGTGCGTTTTTATGGTGATCGGTGCACGGTAGGTGCTGAGAGCATAGAAGAGGAGGACCGACAGAAGTGTCAGGGTGAAGTTCGAGAGTGGTAAATTGGGTACTGGTGTGTAGAGATTTCAGTGGTGAAGATCATGGTGATTTTTGTTCGATTTTTCATTGATGGAGTGATGTGCGGTGGAAGGTTGAAGTATCAGTAATGGTGCGTGTTTTCTGGAGTTGGAGTTCGTCAGGTTTGGGGAAGACAAAGTGCAGAGCAGGTTGGGTTTAAAGTTTAGTGGGCCGGTGGGGTTTAAAAGGTGAAAGCCCAAATCAATGTTAATTAAGTTAAATTTAATTTAAATTTGTGTATCCACTTGTAAATATGATAACTTGAGCATACGTGATCAGAATTGAACGCGACTGGATCCGTTGGGATCGTATGGACGGGCACTACAACATGGAACTGACTGGGAGTGGATTCAAGCTCGTTACAATTTATGGCGAAATAAATTGTCTGATCAGAATCAACTAACGCAAATCGTTAATTAACGATTAACGCGAAATGTGAGTAATCTTACTAACTCTGTTCAGTTTATATTTTTACAAAATATTTTTAGAATCTATAAATGATGATTGTTTGTTGTGTGTTGGCTGTTTGGTTGAACTGCTAGTCGGTTGATTGAAAATATAGATAACGATATAGATATAAATCGTAAATCAAATATTGATTCTGTTTAGTAGAAATATTTCATAGTAAAATGAAATTGATGTTAATTTTATTTTTTAACATCTGTGGATGCAGGGAAACAGGTCGGAGGGACCCAACTGGGTTCCTCAACATTTATTTTACTGTTTTTCATATATTGTGTGATATGATGTGATATGAAATCTGTGGTTGATTTTGTATGGTTGAATGATACTGATCATTGTTATATGGTATGTTAAATACCATAAGGAATACCGGAGTGTTAAAAAGGAAATTTTCAATGTTATATTGAAAAAGAAAATATTTATAAAATCAAAAGGATTTTATAAAAAGAAAACTATTTATTTAGAAAATAAATAGATTAAAAAGGAATATTTATTTGGTAATCAAATAGGTAGAATTGAAGGGAAATATTTGTAAAACATTTATAAATAGAATTGAAAAGAAATATTTGTAAACCATTTAAAAATAGAGTTGAAAAGGGATATTTATTTGAAAAGTAAGTAGAATAGAAAGAGGAAATATGTGTACAACAAATAGAAAGGAAATAGTTAGATTATAAAAGGAATTACTTATAAAATCAATAGATTTTATAAAAAGAAAATATTTTATAAAATGGATAGAAATATCAAAAAGGGATTTATTTTGTAAATAAATAGATTGCAAAAGGAAATACTTGAAAGGTGACTAGAATTGTATTAAAGGAGAATTTTACATTTAAAAGATTTAAACCCGTGCTTCGCACATGGGTATAACATGATATGGATTTAAAGTAAAGAATTTAAATAGAATCTGTTTTAACAGATAAAGTAAGAAGATAAATTTATAAATAATATTTTGTAAATTAAATAAAATGTTCATCATTGGATAAATAGAAAATATAAGTCAGGACTTATATAGAGAAGTAAGAATCGATTTCAACATCGATATTTGAAACAGAATAAACGTAGATTCAATCAAAGAAGTTAACCAGTTAGAGTAAATCGATTAGAGTTAGAATTAATCGAATTAGAGTTAATTGGGCATAGTTAATCGAATTAGAATTAATTGAATATTAGTTATTCAATTAGGGTTGATCGAATATAGTTATTTGAGATAGAGTTAGTCAAACATAGTTATTCAGGATGTGTTGCCATTTCGTACGACTGCTAGCGTAATTCGCAGGGCTGCAGATAGCCTACGGCGGTCGGATGTTTCCAGAGGGAATCAGGCGTAACCATTGTGATCGCTGCGATCTAGACTCAAGCGAATGGAGTTAAATCGAATACTAGCCATTCGAAATAAAGTTAAAACAGACATAGTTATTTGAATATAAGTTAATCGAATATTAGTTTTTCGATAGGAGTTAAATAAGTTGAGTTAATCAAGTAAGTTAATAAAGTTGAGTTAATCGAGTTGAGTTAGTCAAAATGAGTTAATCAAACCGAGTTAATCCAAATGAGTTAATCCAAAGGAGTTATTCGAAATAGTTTATTCGAATAGAATTAAAAGAGATTAATAGAATGTAAATCATTCGATGAGAGATTATCGAATATAGTTATTCGAAGGAAGAGTTATCGAATATAGTTTATTCGAAAGGAGTTATCAAATGGAGATTATTCGAAAGAGAATTATACATTGAATTCGATTATATGAATTAGGGAAAGTAATATTTACTTTTCGTTTTAATCAAGATTTACTTATTTATGAATAAATTAGTGGTTTAGTTATTTAGTTAAATTAAGGAATAAAAGTTATACTTTGAAGTTAGATATTTCAGAAGTAGGGATTATAACACTATAGTTATAATTAATGTTTTCAAATAAGAAGTGGATTCGTAAATAGAATCCGAGAGTTGGGTAAGGAAGTTTGTTAAAGATTTGAAAGGTGAACTTTGTCTATTTCGAGGTTAAAAATGTTGTTCGGTTAAGGTCTGAGAGGTAATTATGCTCCAACTTGATTGGCTTCGGTTTAACTAAGGGATGGGTAAAGTTCGGTAGTGAAGATTGGTTAAGTGAATTGAGCCAATGAGTGAAATGGTTTGAATTGGCTTAGTGATGTTTTATTTAAACATCGGTTTAAATCAAATGAAGGAGTTTGGAAACGTTTTCCAAATAAGGATCAGGAATGTTTTCCAATATAGAAAATAAGAAATGGAAGTAAATATGGTGATGTTTTCCAAATGATTTATAAAGTATGTTTTCCAAATTTAGAAAATAAGGATTTACAAATATATATATAGAAATGGTAAATGGCTAAATTAAAGATGATTTAATCTAAAGAAATAAACCGTTGAATGATGATTGGTCGATAGAATTTCCATCTGGAAATAATATCATTGGTTGCACACCTGTTTTTCTTTGATAGTTAAATCACCGACTATCGAAGTTTTTGACCATTTTATCGTCGTCAATACGGAGAGACCGGGATCAGATATATTATCTGAAAACCACTCTGTATGGACGTTATGTTTACAGAATAGTGCCTTCGGTTTGTCCAGTCCCATTACAAACGTGAATGGACGAATGTCTGACAGAGTATATCCAATGGATCGCGTAAGTTGATCTCTTCCAATGTACTTACGTTTGGTGGCGGAGGAATTTGTTTCTCTTAGCTTTATACCCGTGGTATTTTTGGGGAAATCAATTTGTGACTTGGCGGGTATGACGATGTGGCATTCAAAGTGAATGGTGGTCAGGTGTTCCAAAAGATACGTTATGACCTCAAGCCTCATCAATCGGAAATGACAAAAATCGGGCAGGCAGTATGGCTATGTGGGTCGCTCCCATTAGGGTGTATATCACTTATCTAGAGAAAATCTAATTCATTCTTTATCTATTATCGATGCTGTCCCTTTTCGGGAGACGGTGGGTAGATCCCAACCGTTGGTGATGTACATTCGATACACTCAAGCGAAATGAGTGGTCGGTCATGTGTGGGCCGGGTTGCAAGTCGTTCTTGTTGAACCCAGTGTATTTGCCTCTAGAGATACACTATCGGCAGGTGGTCCCATACCTTGTCATAGTCGGAATCCAATCTCCAATAAGCGCCCGCGGTTTTGTTTGTATACTATATATGTGGAACGTGAGATGCAAGCGTTCTGCTAGATTGTTAATTACTTGTGATTAGACATTATTATAATATCATAGAAGTATTGGTTTCCAAACTATTTTGGGTTATCATAAGGTAAAAACCATCCATGTCTATATGTGGATCGGTCTTACAATTACCTTTTCTTTTGAAAAGGATTTTGAAAAGTTAATACGAATGGTTTGAGTTTACTCACATCAGTCCTATGACTGACCCAGCGTTTATTTTGTTTTGTTTTCCCTAAACTCTTGGGTGCCGAAATTTGTATGGGCAGTCAAGTAGTTCAGGTCTTTACAGATATACTTGGAGGAGCTTGAAGCAGGAGGCTTCAGGATTATATAGCTATTGTTATTTTCGCTATGTGTAAGTGTTGTACTCTGATAAAGTTATTGTATATATACTGTTTTATTTCAAAGTTATGTTATAATATATTTTATTCGTTTCGATGTGAGATTCGTGTTACTTAGATTCTTTTATGTGGTGATCTTCTTCTTCTTCTATTCTAATTTTCTATCTTATCTATTCTCACCCTCTAACTTCTTTCTATTAATGATCAGGTATTTCCGATGTCTAAATAGTCAACATGGCAGTTGTGTGTTGATTTTCGGAGTCGAAAATCCCAGTTCGTTACAGTGGTATTAGAGCTGAAGGTTAAGTGATTACCTTGGCTCTGTGGCGTGACTCAGTAGAGATGGGGTTAGTATTACCCTAGATTGAGTTTGAGTGTACATATACAAGTGAACATATTTGTAGATTTTATAAAAATTGTTTTATATTGTGGAGATTTATCGGTTGAGTTGTTTATGGGTTCTGATCGATCAGTTTGATCCACTGTATCGATAGGAGTTTCTAAATACTCAAGTACGATAAACCGCCACAGTATGTTTTGAAAGAGGGTAAATGTAACACCCCGTAATTTTATAACATTAAAATTCACAAATTAAAGTATACTTAATTTTTAGAAAAGAATTAAGTGAAATGGGTTGCGCAGAGAAATATATATATATTGATATATATATATATATAAATTATAAATTAAATAAATAAATATGCAAAAAAGTTCAAAACAGCGAATTGGGAGGGGAAATAACCGAACCGACCCATTTTTGAGGTCGACCCGAGCTTCGCTGGGTCGACTAGGGGTTAATCCAGGGTGTTTTGCTGTCAACCCGTGGGCCGATTCGCTCAAATGCAGATTTTGCATTTGATTGGTTCTCATGGTTCAGGGTTAATCTAATGGTCCTAAATAACTTCCTAGACCTATAAATACACCCTAATGCTAGCCCTAAACCTAATTAAAATAGAATAGTTACCGTCATATCATCGCCATGGAAATCAATGGAGCCGCCGCCAACTAAGAAAGAAGAAAAGCAAATTCAATTCTAATTCTCTCAACCCTAAAGCAAAGCAAAACTCTCTCTTTTCATCTCTAAATTGTGAGTATGATGATCTTAACAAGATTATTATCATTTTAATTAGGTTGAGTTATGAATGGATTATGAGTAGATGATGTGAATTATCATATATGTTGTTGTAAACCCCTTTTTGCTATCATGTATATTGTAAATCCAATGTTATGTGATGATGATATCTTACATGTTGTAAATCATGCTATGATGATGTTATGTATGTTGAAAGTTTCTATGCTAAGTTGTGATGAATCATACATGTTAAAAAGGCCATGATGTTACCATCTATGCTAGTTAGTTCATATTAATTAAATCATCATGTTTGGGTTATGTTGATCTATATGACAAGTCACATATGCAAGTTAGATTGATTAGAAAAGTTATGAACATATGCCAAGACATCTATTATGACATCTAGAATTATGCTATGACATATGTGATATCCTATGCTAGTTCACACCATCATTATGTTGCCTAAAAACCCCATATGCAAGTTTATGTATAGATTTGGGCTATGATCATATCATGTAAATTGAGACATTTAACAAGTTGACACCTTTTGATCCTTAACATGTGTAGTTTATGCAAGTTTCACTCCTATTATGATTAGATTTATTTTAATTGTCTATATGTTGTGATAATTTATCTTTGTGCTAGGTGTTAGACTATACAAGTCTAGCCTATATTATGCGATGAATAAGCGAACGTATAAACATGGGGTAGGGGTAATATTAAGGATTTAATATTAAAAAGTTGGGGTGCAATTGATATGATTTTGCATGCCATAAGTGGATGGCCATAATTGAGTCAATTATGGACATCAATAAAAGTTGACTTGATTAATAATTTGAATAGGGAATTATTAAAACTGGGGTAAAAGATTTTAAGTGTTAATCAATGCTTAGGACACGAGGTTGGACTCGTTTGTGACGTAAACCTACCAGGACCCGCCCGGCAAATCCAGTGGTCACAAATGTCAGCCCAATGTGAGAGGTCCTAGGCCTAAACTAAAGCATAACGGTTGTAAAGACACGAGGTTAGACTCTTTTATGGTGTAAGACTGCCCGGACCCGCCCGACAAATCCAGCTGCCATAAATGCCAATCTAATGTGAGAGGTCTTTATGAGGTTATGGCCTGAATGAATTAAGAAATACTTAACCAGATAAACATGTAAGGTGGGACATGGGGGTTAAGTAGGTGCCTTGGGTGGCATGAGGAATCTTGGGGGTGCCCTTAGTGGCATGTGAAATACGATTAGTAAGACTTAACCAAACACACATGTAAATGAACATGACTAAGAGGGTTAAGTGGGATATACTAGTGACAAGCTTAGGTGGGGGCCCATTTCGACCAGTATCCCAAATGTATCTTTGTGGGCTCGACCCAAGTCGAGGACGGGACACGCATGCTGGGTTTGACTGTAAGAGGCCAAAACGGGGAGCCGTGGCAACGCAAGTCCAACGGGTTTCGTATGCGTGTGTGGACCTGGGTTGGTAGGTATGACGTTGTTGCATCGTGTAGGTATAAGCCGTGCATTCTCAAGTTGTATCGGGTTGCCACTTTAGGGGAGTGATACACCCCACTGTGGGGCCAGCACGGGTATCTACGAGTAGGGAGCCGATCGAATGTGGGTAGTGGGGTACACCTAGTGGAGATAGGGGAAGACGGCACCTATGTAGTCAGCTAGGGGTACGTAAGGCTATTTATAAAGTTCCTGTGTGAAGCAAGTGGGATCAAACAATAGGGTGACTGGTGTGGTGCAATGTAGTAATGTGTGGTGCAGTGTAGTAATGTGCGGTGCAGTGTAGTAATCATTCGTTAGTAATTAGGTGTGCCTTTACCGTTATCTTTAACGTTATCTTAAACGCTATCTTTATCTTCCTAAGAGTTCATATACATTTACTTGTCTTCCAGCTTACGCCCTAGTCTAGTTATTTTGATAATAGTATTGTTAGAATTATCATACTCGCCAGACTTTATGTCTGACCCCCTCTATTTCTATCCTTTTTCCCCCTCCAGGTCCTCAGGTTGGGCCCAGCTCTAGTGGAGTTTGATTGAATTGCTTCATCTCTCTTTGGAAAGCTTGGACCGTTGAAGTAAAGTCCAGCTTGTTATCTTTTTAATGGCTATTTATGTAATGGGATTATGTATTTTGTTTTTATGAAGATGGATATTGTACTTGGTTATGATCTATGGTTTTATGATGTAACAAACATGTTTAATTTCCGCTGCAATAAAATGAAGTTTTAGATTTCCAAGTACTATTTATTATTTGTCTTGTTGTCATATTTCTGTTCTATATTCACTTATAACCTCCATGGAAGTTAATGCATTCCCTTTGTGAGTGACATTAATGGACGTGGGGTGTTACACGTGGTATCAGAGCTTAAGGTTACCAGAACAGAAAAAATACTTTAGAAAAATAGTTATTTTTGGAAGAAGTGTTTTCAAAAACATGTTTTAATGAGAAATTTAAAGAGAAGTTTTTAAGAAAAACATAATCCCCAATAGCCACATATCTTTATCTTTCGAATTCTCCATTTTGAATCTTTCCTTTTTCGTTTCAGCATGGCTGAAGATCTTAATCTACCCGACGGTGTAACGATACCAGGATGGTATAGGAGGCTATTGGAGGCTAGGGCCGCTGCAGGTCCAGCCAATGTTCCTCCACCACCAGTTGCACCCGTTCCTCCTCCTCCTCCTCGCGTAGATACTTTTGCAAAGACGTGCAAGGAATTCAAGGCTATGGGTGGAAAACCATTTCAAGGGTCAAAAACGTTTGTGGAAGCTAGAGATTGGCTTAAGGAGGTGGAAGAATTGCTAGAAATCTTTGAAGTAGAAGAAGGGAGGAGAGTTCGTTTAGCAGCTTGGTTGATGAAGGGAGAGGCCTCGTTTTGGTGGGAGGTCACTAATGGGGAGCGTCCTGTTGACTCCTGGGCAGATTTCAGACGTAGGTTCGAGGCGAAGTTTCTCTCAAGGGCGGAAGAAAATCTATATATGGAAAGGTTCTTGACATTGAAGCAAGGAAGCTCATCAGTGAAAGAATATGTCAATAAATTTAATCAGTTAGCAAGGTTTGGCTTGGACTTAGTAAACATGTCGGAGAAGAAGGCTCTAAGGTTCGTGAATGGCTTGAATGAACCATTGCAAGGGTTGGCTATGACCCACATCCCGATGGGGGCCAACTTTGAGAAGTTAGTAGAAATGGCGCTCATGCATGAGGAGAAAAGCGCTAAAGCTGATAAGGCACCCGAGAAGAAGGGGGATCAGAAGAAACCACAACAGCAAAACAAGAAGGGTGGAAAAGACAATAATGGCAAGGGAAAGAAGAAGTGCTTTAACTGTGGAACCCCAGGCCATCTCAGCAAGGATTGCCGAAAGAAAAAGAAGACAGGCTGTTTTCATTGTGGCGATGCGGGACATTTAGTGAAGGACTGCCCAAAGAAGGGGCAGAGGGCATGAGCTACCTCGGGAGGACAGGTGCAGGCTCTTATGGCACCAGGGCAGGCTAGGGGACAAGTTCAGGCTCTCGCGGTCCCACCGCTGCAAGAACGAGGTAGAACCATTTCTGTTGAAAGCTTAGTTTTTCTGTTTGATCATCCTGTCCGTACCTCATTCGATTCGGGCGCATCACATTCGTTTATCTCTACATCATTAGTTGAATCACTGCACTTAAACACCAGTTTAGTAGAGGATCCCTTAGTTGTTTTGAATCCAATAGGGGGCTCAGCTTATTTGTCCATGATGTGTTTGGATTTGAAAATTTCCATACTTAGCGTTGAATTTAGATGTGATGCTTATGTGTTGGGCTTCACAGGCTATGGGCTAATTTTAGGAATGGATTGGTTATCCAGAAATGGGGCCGTTCTTGATTGTGAAAGGAGAGTAGTTAGGCTCGTGACTCGCCTTGGCAACACTCTCGAAATCTTCTGTAATCCCATAAATTCGGTTATGCTAAGTTATCTAGAATCGCTTGACGCGTCTGAGGAAAATATACGATCTGTTAGAGTGGTCCGAGAATATTCGGATGTGTTTGAGGAGGTGAAGGGCTTGCCTCCGAAGCGGGAGATAGATTTTCGAATATATCTTGTGGATAATGCGAAACCAGTATCTTTGCCAGTACGCCACATGGCTCCACGTGAAAGGAGGGAACTCGGTAAGCAAGTGAAGGAGTTGCTTGAGAAGGGGTTCATAAGACGAAGTATATCGGAGTGGGGTGCTCCAGTAGTATTTTCCACGAAGGCGGATGGGTCCCTTAGACTTTATGTGGACTATAGAGAACTTAATAAACTTACTAAGAAGAACAGACACCCACTGCCGAGGATTGACGATCTCTTCGATCAGTTAGTTGGCGCCTCAGTGTTTTCGCAGTTGGACTTAGCCACTGGTTTCCATCAGTTGAGAGTGGCTGAGGATAGCATAGACAAGACTGCCTTTAGGACTCCGGACGGTTTCTATGAATGGCTAGTGATGCCCTTCGGTTTGACAAACGCCCCAGCATATTTTGTTGATTTGATGAGTAGGGTGTTTAGGGAGTACCTTAACAAATTCGTGGTAGTCTTTGTAGATGACATCTTGATCTTTTCTAAGGATGAAGAAGAGCATGCACTTCATCTTAGGGAAGTGTTGGAGACCCTACGAGCGCATAGCCTTAAGGCTAAATTTTCTAAGTGTCACTTCTGGAGGAAGGAAGTACGGTTCTTGGGGCATGTGGTTTCCAAAGAAGGGATAGCCGTGGATCCTGCGAAGGTGGTGGCCATCCAAGATTGGAAGGTCCCTAAAAATGCTACCGAAGTGAGAAGTTTCTTGGGGATGGCTGGCTACTATAGGAAGTTTATCAAAGACTTCGCAAAGATATCAGCTCCATTGACACGCTTGACGAAGAAGAACCTAGTTTTCACATGGGACGTAGATTGTGATGATGCGTTCCAACGTTTGAAGAGAGCTTTGACTTCAGCCCCAGTCTTAGTATGGCCAGACGGGAGTAAGCCGTTTACCGTTTATACTGACGCTTGTGGGACAGGACTAGGCGCAGTCTTAATGCAAGAGGGCAGGGTAATAGCCTATGGTGGAAGGCAGTTGAGAGCGCATGAGAAGAATTACCCCACACATGACCTAAAGTTGGCCGCTATTGTTTTCGCGCTTAAGTCTTGGCGTCATTATCTTCTTGGCGAGAAATTCGAACTATTCACTGAATACAAATCTTTAAAATACCTATTCTCTCAAAAGGACTTGAACTTAAGGCAGCAAAGGTGGATGGAGTTCTTAGCGTCCTACGACTTCGAAGTAGCCTATACCCCTGGCAAGGGTAACGTGGTGGCAGATGCCTTAAGTAGAAAAAGATTATCCTTAATTCCTTTGTTTGTTGAGCGGCGAAGTTTAGAATTCATTTCGATGTTTGACTTTAGACCTTCTGTTGACTTCGTACCCGGTTTGCTAGCATCCTTGGAGGTCAGACCTACGCTTTTGGGACGGATTGGCGAGGCATAGCGAGACGACCCGCAGTTGGTTGAGTTAGTAGAAAAACTCAAAGGAGGGGAGTCATCAAGCCATCTCTATAGGTATACCCTAGACGATAAGGGTTGGTTACGTAGGGACGGTAGACTTTGTGTACCAAAAGACGATGACCTAAGGAAGACTATTCTTGACGAAGCACATCATTCGAAGATGACCATTCATCCCGGCGGGGACAAGATGTACAAAGACATGAAGAGAGTTTACTTTTGGGCCGGCATGAAGAAAGATGTGGCCGAATATGTCGCTAGATGCTTGGTGTGCCAACAAGTAAAAGCGGAGCAAAAGAAACCCGGTGGATTGCTTCACCCATTGGAGGTTCAACTATGGAAGTGGGAAAGTGTCTCGATGGATTTTGTGGATGGGTTACCGCGATCAAGGAAGGGTAATACGGGAATTTGGGTTATAGTAGATAGACTTACTAAAAGCGCCCATTTCATTCCCGTAAAGAGTAAGAGGACTGCTTCATGGTTAGCCTCCGTATACGTTCGAGAAATAGTTCGTTTGCACGGTGTTCCTTCTAGCATAGTGAGCGACCGCGATCCTATTTTCACTAGCGAATTTTGGAGAAGCTTACAAGAGGCGGTAGGGACTCAGTTATGTTTGGGCACCGTATATCATCCTCAGACGGACGGCCAGACCGAGAGGGTGAATCGCATTCTAGAGGATCTGTTGAGGCTATGTATCCTAGACTTTGGGGGTACGTGGGAAGAGCATCTTCCATTGGTTGAGTTCGCATATAATAATAGCTTTCAGTCCAGCATTAGTATGGCACCATTCGAAGCTCTATATGGACGACCTTGTCGCTCACCTACATGTTGGTGGGAATCTACGGATAAGATCTTACTTGGGCCCGATATGATTAGGGAGACTTTGGAGAAGATCGACTTGATTCGAAGGAGGATGAAAGCAGCACAGGATAGGCAGAAATCTTATGCGGATAAGAGGAGGACAGATCTCGAGTTTGAAGTTGGGGACATGGTCTTTGTCAAAGTGTCTCCATTACGAAACGTTGTTCGCTTTGGGTCCGTTGGGAAATTAGCACCAAGTTTTGTAGGGCCGTTTCTTATTAAGGAGAGGATTGGACGGATGGCGTATAGAGTGGAGTTGCCCGAGAGACTTAGTGGTGTACATGACGTATTCCATGTGTCACATTTGAGGAAGTGCTTGCACGAGACCGCGGAAGTGGTAGAGCCGAGCTTGCTTAGAGAGGTGGAGATAGAGCGTGATGCGACAATTCGACGAGCTCCTACGCGCATTCTTGGGTCGGAAATCAAGAGGTTGAGGAATCGAGAGGTCAGACTAGTCAAAGTGCAATGGGGAGATGATGAGAGCAACGCTACTTGGGAGACGGAAGAGAAGATGCGTTCACGATACCCTTTTCTTTTTTAGGGTATGTCTTTTAATTTCTCCTTTATCGCTTAGCTTGTACTTATCTTATCTTTAGTATATCCTCTCGCTAGTATCTTTGACCTTTAGTTAGGATAATCCTATGGTTGAAACATGTGTTTGAGACATGTTATGTATGGCGGATGCAAAGTGGATGCAAGTGTTTGCTAGTGGTTGCTCATGGATGCATATACACACACTATTAGGCACCAGATCGGCTCAGTCACTTCATATTGCATATTGAATATATATGGATGTATTTAGTAAAATGGATGTATAATGGTTGTATTATCATATAGCTGCTGCATTCGGGTGGATGGTTGTGCACGCATATAGAATTAATATGTATCATTAGGAATCTTTTGCATACATATTGGACGCATAGCACTATCATGAATTGCACTAAGGAGGTCGACTGAATCAGTAGACCACCTAATTTTGCATTAGATATGGACATATACACACACTGTGCATATAAACATTAAAGCATTAGAAGTCTTTTAAGGACAATGGATGCTGGTGTTTGATGGTTGAGTAGATGGACGATTAGATGGTAGGATATACATTCTTCTTGACTTGGAGATTTCGGGGACGAAATCCTTTAAGGAGGGGAGAATGTAACACCCCGTAATTTTATAACATTAAAATTCACAAATTAAAGTATACTTAATTTTTAGAAAAGAATTAAGTGAAATGGGTTGCACAGAGAAATATATATATATATATATATTGATATATATATATATATATATAAATTAAAAATTAAATAAATAAATATGCAAAAAAGTTCAAAACAGCGAATTGGGAGGGGAAATAACCGAACCGGTCCATTTTTGAGGTCGACCCGAGCCTCGCTGGGTCGACTAGGGGTTAATCCAGGGTGTTTTGCTGTCAACCCGTGGGCCGATTCGCTCAAATGCAGATTTTGCATTTGATTGGTTCTCATGGTTCAGGGTTAATCTAATGGTCCTAAATAACTTCCTAGACCTATAAATACACCCTAATGCTAGCCCTAAACCTAATTAAAATAGAATAGTTACCGTCATACCATCGCCATGGAAATCAATGGAGCCGCCGCCAACTAAGAAAGAAGAAAAGCAAATTCAATTCTAATTCTCTCAACCCTAAAGCAAAGCAAAACTCTCTCTTTTCATCTCTAAATTGTGAGTATGATGATCTTAACAAGATTATTATCATTTTAATTAGGTTGAGTTATGAATGGATTATGAGTAGATGATGTGAATTATCATATATGTTGTTGTAAACCCCTTTTTGCTATCATGTATATTGTAAATCCAATGTTATGTGATGATGATATCTTACATGTTGTAAATCATGCTATGATGATGTTATGTATGTTGAAAGTTTCTATGCTAAGTTGTGATGAATCATACATGTTAAAAAGGCCATGATGTTACCATCTATGCTAGTTAGTTCATATTAATTAAATCATCATGTTTGGGTTATGTTGATTTATATGACAAGTCACATATGCAAGTTAGATTGATTAGAAAAGTTATGAACATATGCCAAGACATCTATTATGACATCTAGAATTATTCTATGACATATGTGAAATCCTATGCTAGTTCACACCATCATTATGTTGCCTAAAAACCCCATATGCAAGTTTATGTATAGATTTGGGCTATGATCATATCATGTAAATTGAGACATTTAACAAGTTGACACCTTTTGATCCTTAACATGTGTAGTTTATGCAAGTTTCACCCCTATTATGATTAGATTTATTTTAATTGTCTATATGTTGTGATAATTTATCTTTGTGCTAGGTGTTAAACTATACAAGTCTAGCCTATATTATGCGTTGAATAAGCGAACGTATAAACGTGGGGTAGGGGTAATATTAAGGATTTAATATTAAAAAGTTGGGGTGCAATTGATATGATTTTGCATGCCATAAGTGGATGGCCATAATTGAGTCAATTATGGACATCATTAAAAGTTGACTTGATTAATAATTTGAATAGGGAATTATTAAAACTAGGGTAAAAGATTTTAAGTGTTAATCAATGCTTAGGACACGAGGTTGGACTCGTTTGTGACGTAAACCTACCAGGACCTGCCCGGCAAATCCAGTGGTCACAAATGTCAGCCCAATGTGAGAGGTCCTAGGCCTAAACTAAAGCATAACAGTTGTAAAGACACGAGGCTAGACTCTTTTATGGTGTAAGACTGCCCGGACCCGCCCGGCAAATTCAGCTGCCATAAATGCCAGTCTAATGTGAGAGGTCTTTATGAGGTTATGGCTTGAATGAATTAAGAAATACTTAACCAGATAAACATGTAAGGTGGGACACGGGGGTTAATTAGGTGCCTTGGGTGGCATGAGGAATCTAGGGGGTGCCCTTAGTGGCATGTGAAATACGATTAGTAAGACTTAACCAAACACACATGTAAATGAACATGACTAAGAGGGTTAAGTGGGATATATTAGTGACAAGCTTAGGTGGGTAGCTTGTGGGGGCCCATTTCGACCAGTATCCCAAACGTATCTTTGTGGGCTCGAACCAAGTCGAGGACGGGACACGCATGCTGGGTTTGACTGTAAGAGGCCAAAACGGGGAGCGGTGGCAACGCAAGTCCAACGGGTTTCGTATGCGTGTGTGGACCCGGGCTGGTAGGTAAGACGTTGTTGCATCGTGTAGGTATAAGTCGTGCATTCTCAAGTTGTATCGGGTTGCCACTTTAGGGGAGTGATACACCCCACTGTGGGGCCAGCACGGGTATCTACGAGTAGGGAGCCGATCGAAAGTGGGTAGTGGGGTACACCTAGTGGAGATAGGGGCAGACGGCACCTATGTAGTCAGCTAGGGGTACGTAAGGCTATTTATAAAGTTTTTGTGTGAAGCAAGTGAGATCAAACAATAGGGTGACTAGTGTGGTGCAGTGTAGTAATGTGTGGTGCAGTGTAGTAATGTGCGGTGCAGTGTAGTAATCATTCGTTAGTAATTAGGTGTGCCTTTACCGTTATCTTTAACGTTATCTTAAACGCTATCTTTATCTTCCTAAGAGTTCATAGACATTTACTTGTCTTCCAGCTTATGCCTTAGTCTAGTTATTTTGATAATAGTATTGTTAGAATTATCATACTCGCCAGACTTTATGTCTGACCCCCTCTATTTCTATCCTTTTTCCCCCTCCAGGTCCTCAGGTTGGGCCCATCTCTAGTGGAGTTTGATTGAATTGCTTCATCTCTCTTTGGAAAGCTTGGACCGTTGAAGTAAAGTCCAGCTTGTTATCTTTTTAATGGCTATTTATGTAATGGGATTATGTATTTTGTTAAGATGGATATTGTACTTGGTTATGATCTATGGTTTTATGATGTAACAAACATGTTTAATTTCCGCTGCAATAAAATGAAGTTTTAGATTTCCAAGTACTATTTATTATCTGTCTTGTTGTAATTTTTCTGTTCTATATTCACTTATAACCTCCATGGAAGTTAATGCATTCCCTTTGTGAGTGACATTAATGGACGTGGGGTGTTACAGTAAATGAAATAATTTTACCCAAATTATATTTTGATAAAAGAATGATTAATATTGGAAATATTATAGTATGTTGGATGTGTTGGTTGATTATAATTGAAATGGTAATATAAATAACCAATTTGAGTTCGTATAATTTAAAAGCAGATTAATTAAATCTGAATTAAATTAGAATTGGAATTAAAATTCTGAAAACTGGGAGGAGTGTTTGTAAGTGGATTTGTGTTCAGTTTAAGAAAATTTTAAAATCCTAGGAGATTTTAAATTGTTTATAAGTATCGTGAATGATATTTTGAAAAAGATTTCAAAATGAAAGTGTTTAAATATGGTTTTGATAAGTGATATAGTATTGAACTCACTTTGATCACTGGGAAATAACCCTGATGATGCTGGCCACATCATCATTGTTCATTTTCGAGTTGTAAGTGACAGATCACTATCAAAGATTTTGTTTTCGAATTTTTTGGGAAAAGGAAGTTGTTTTGAATCCCAAAAGGGAATAATTTATTTTAGAAAAACAAAATTGTTTAAAATCCCCAGGAAGATAGTATGAATTAAAAGCAAATTAAATAAATTTGTGAAAGAAAATATGAATTGAAACCAATTAACTGGAAATTTTATTGGAATATAATATATGAAGTAAAATCAGATTTTGAATTGTGAGATATAATCTGAAATAGTATTGGATTGGTGAGTTAGGAATTTGGCATTGAGAATGAAACTTGAGTTTGAAATGGTAATTGGCTTGTTTAAGCGAATAGCTATGTTGAGGATAAATTGATCAGAGATTGATTGGGATGACTTTGGTATATGCTGAATGGGCAGCAGAATAAAAGGATTTAATGATATGCCCGACAAAAAGGTACACGTTTATTTTTATGGATTTGGTGATTTATTGGCCGATTTGGCAAGCTGCTTAGCTATTTGATTTTCTTTTGGATTGGAGAAGGCCTAGAGAGGTGAGTTGGGGTTTGAACTATTGACCGGTACAAAGGAGGTGCTGGCGAAATTTTTCAAAAATTTCGGGTGTTGGAAAATTTTCAGAATTTTTGAAAATTTTCGTTAATAGAAATAAATGAATATTTTAATTGAAATTAAATTGGTTCAGTTGAAATTGAGGTGGGTAAGTAAAACAAATAAATTTGTACTAGTCAATAGGGTTTGTTCTCTACCTTAGGAATTTCGAGGACGAAATTATTTTAAGGGGGAAAGAATGTAACAAACCATATTTTTACGGTATATAAATAATTTATTTAATTATTTAAATAATGGTTTGGTTATTTAAAATGACCAGAATTTAATGATATAGAATATTTAATTAAAATAAATAATGTAATAATATATTTAATTTCTGAAATAGTTAGAAATAGTGGAATTCACAATATGTTGTGAATTGGATCATCTGTGATATTTAATTCAGTTTAAAATTGAATTAGAATAACGAATATATTATTTGAACAATAGTTGAATGTATAATTTATATTATAATTATAATCGAGCTCGAAATGGCGCGGCAGTTCGCTAATTGGCGATTTGAACTTCAATTGAATGTACAGGGTCCATTTTAAATCGGATTTCTGTGAAACAAGAAATGTTAGGAGCTGGTGAAGTATATTTTTCTAGCGGAAGAGAAAAATCGGGATTTCATTGTGCAGATTTTGATTTGTGTCCAAATCTAATTTTAGAAAAGTCGCTATGGAATTCCTTTGAAATTTATACATATATATATATATATATATATATATATTATAAAAGGATTTTTAATATAAAATGAATATCAATATAACTGGGAATTTTGAAATATTGAGTTATAAATCCTAGTGGAGCTGTATGATATTCTAGTGTGAATATATACGATAATATTTATTTTTAAATATTTAATTTAATTGTTTCTAAATATATTTATATATTTAATTGGGTTATTTAGAGCTTTAAAAATAGCCAGTTTTGCAAACGACCTCAGAATTCGACGAAACTAATTTTGTTGGATCCGCAATATTAAATTATTCCTAGCTTTCAATTTCCGTGATTTTTGGAGTCAGTATGTGGCCATACGGATTTTTAGAGTAAAAACAGGCAGTAAATTGACCTTTAAAAACACGCTGTGTGAGTAAACGGAGTCGGAATTCGACGAAACCAGTTTCGTTGGTCCACAATGTCAAAATATAGTGGCATGTCCATTTCCGTGATTTTTGGGTATCGTGGGTGGTCACAGGAATTTTTAAACAGCGTGTACAAGTAGCGATTGATTAAAATAAAATAAAATATCGAATAAAAAAATATTTTACAATACTATAAATAATCCTAACATCCTTCTAACCCTAACCCTTACTTTCTATGTTCAATAAAATCTGCGCCGCCACCATCGAAGAAAATCTACAACAAAAGTCCTCATTCAAAAATCAAAATATAATCAAATATATTCCTATAAATTATAAAACATACACGAATGGAATCAGCAAAGCAAGAGCTTCATTTCCATGTGGTTATTGTAAGGTGCGATTAGAGTTTGGGATGCCGAGTTCAAGGGCAGTAAACCTAAGTTTGGGGTGTTCTCGAATTAAGAGCATCGGGTGGCAAAACTAGGTTGGCTTTTGGGCTCTTCGGGCTAAGCTGCACCTGCGTGCACGTTTTTATGGTGATCGGTGCACGGTAGGTGCTGAGAGCACGAAAGAGGAGGATCGACTGAAGTGTCAGGGTGAAGTTCGAGAGTGGTAATTAGGTATTGGTGTGTAGAGATTTCAGTGGTGAAGCGGTGGATGGTTGAAGTATCAGTAATGGTGCGTGTTTTCTGGAGTTGAAGTTCGTCGGGTTTGGGGAAGACAAAGTGCGAACCAGGTTGGGTTTAAAGTTTAGTGGGCCGGTGGGGTTTAAAGTTTAGTGGGCCGGTGGGGTTTAAAACGTGAAAGCCCAAATCAATGTTAATTAAATTTGATTTAATTTAAATTTGTGTATCCACTTTTAAATATGATAACTTGAGCATACGTGGTCAGAATTGAATGCGACTGGATCCGTTAGGATCGTATGGACGGGCACTACAACATGGAACTGACTGGGAGTGGATTCAAGCTCGTTACAATTTATGGAGAAATAAATTGTCTGATCAGAATCAACTAACGCAAATCGTTAATTAACCGTTAACGCGAAATGTGAGTAATCTCACTAACTCTGCTTAGTTTATATTTTTACAAAATATTTTTAGAATCTATAAATGATGGTTGTTTGCTGTGTATTGGCTGTTTGGTTGAACTGCTAGTCAGTTGATTGAAAATATAGATAACGATATAGATATAAATCGTAAATCAAATATTGATTCTATTTAGCAGAAATATTTCATAGTAAAATGAAATTGATGTAAATTTTATTGTTTAACATCGTGGATGCAAGGAAACAGGTCGAAGGGACCCAACTGGGTTCCTCAATATTTATTTTACTGTTTTTCATATATTGTGTTATATGATGTGATATGAAATCTATTGTTGATTTTGTATGGTTGAATGATACCGATCATTGTTATATGGTATGTTAAATACCATAAGGAATACTGGAGTGTTAAAAAGGAAATTTTCAATGTTATATTGAAAAAGAAAATATTTATAAAATCAAAAGGATTTTATAAATAGAAAACTATTTATTTAGAAAATAAATAGATTAAAAAGGAATATTTATTTGGTAATCAAATAGGTAGAATTGAAGGGAAATATTTATAAAACATTTACAAATAGAATTGAAAAGAAATATTTGTGAACCATTTACAAATAGAGTTGAAAAGGGATATTTATTTGAAAAATAAATAGAATAGAAAGAGGAAATATGTGTACAACAAATAGAAAGGAAATAGTTAGATTATAAAAGGAATTACTTATAAACTCAATAGATTTTATAAAAAAGAAAATATTTTATAAAATGGATAGAAATATCAAAAAGGGATTTATTTTGTAAATAAATAGATTGCAAAAGGAAATACTTGAAAGCTGACTAGAATTGTATAAAAGGAGAATTTTACATTTAAAAGATTTAAACCCGTGCTTCGCACATGGGTATAACATGATATGGATTTAAAGTAAAGATTTTAAATAGAATCTGTGTTAACAGATAAAGTAAGAAGATAAATTTATAAATAATATTTTATAAATTAAATAAAATGTTCATCATTGGATAAATAGAATATATAAGTCATGACTTATATAGAGAAGTAAGAATCGGTTTCAACATCGATATTTGAAACTGAATAAACGTAGATTCAATTAAAGGAGTTAATCAGTTAGAGTAAATCGATTAGAGTTAGAATTAATTGAATTAGAGTTAATTGGGCATAGTTAATCGAATTAGAATTAATTGAATATTAGTTATTCAATTAGGGTTGATCGAATATAGTTATTTGAGATAGAGTTAGTCAAACATAGTTATTCAGGATGTGTTGCCATTTCGTACGACTGCTAGCGTAATTCGCAGGGCTGCAGATAGCCTATGGCGGTCGGATGTTTTCTGAGGGAATCAGGCGTAACCATTGTGATCCCTGCGATCTAGAGTCATGTGAATGGAGTTAAATCGAATATTAGCCATTCGAAATAAAGTTAAAACAGACATAGTTATTTGAATATAAGTTAATCGAATATTAGTTATTCGATAGGAGTTAAATAAGTCGAGTTAATCAAGTAAGTTAATAAAGTTGAGTTAATCGAGTTGAGTTAGTCAAAATGAGTTAATCAAACCGAGTTAATCCAAAGGAATTATTCGAAATAGTTTATTCGAATAGAATTAAAAGAGATTAATAGAATGTAAATCATTCGTAAAGAGATTATCGAATATAGTTATTCGAAGGGAGAGTTATCGAATATAGTTATTCGAAGGAAGAGTTATCTAATATAGTTTATTCGAAAGGAGTTATCGAATAGAGATTATTCGAAAGAGAATTATACGTTGAATTTGATTATATTGAATTCGGGAAAGTAATATTTACTTTTTATTTTAATCAAGATTTACTTATTTATGAATAAATTAGTGGTTTTGTTATTTAGTTAAATTAAGGAATAAAAGTTATACTTTGAAGTTAGATATTTCAGAAGTAGGGATTATAACACTATAGTTATAATAAATGTTTTCAAATAAGAAGTGGATTCATAAATAGAATCCGAGAGTTGCGTAAGGAAGTTTGTTAAAGATTTGAAAGGTGAACTTTGTCTATTTCGAGGTTAGAAATGTTGTTCAGTTAAGGTCTGAGAGGTAATTATACTCCAACTTGATTGGCTTCGGTTTAACTATGGGATGGGTAAAGTTCGGTAGTGAAGATTGGTTAAGTGAATTGAGCCAATGAGTGAAATGGTTTGAATTGGCTTAGTGATGTTTTATTTAAACATCGGTTTAAATCAAATGAAGGAGTTTGGAAAAGTTTTCCAAATAAGGATCAGAAATGTTTTCCAATATAGGAAATAAAAAATGGAAGTAAATATGGTGATGTTTTCCAAATGATTTATAAAGTGTGTTTTCCAAATTTAGAAAATAAGGATTTATGAATATATTAAAATGGTAAATGGCTAAATTAAAGAAGATTTAATCTAAAGAAATAAACCTTTGAATGATGATTGGTCGATAGAATTTCCATCTGGAAATAATATCGTTGGTTGCACACCTGTTTTTCTTTGATAGTTAAATCACGGACTATCGAAGTTTTTGACCATTTTATCGTCATCAATACGGAGAGAGCAGGATCAGATATATTATCTGAAAACCACTCTGTATGGACGTTATGTTTACAGAATAGTGCCTTCGGTTTGTCCAGTCCCAGGACAAACGTGAATGGACGAATGTCTGACAGAGTATATCCAACAGATCGCGTAAGTTGACCTCTTCAAATGTACTTACCTTTGGTGGTGGAGAAATTCGTTTCTCTTAGCTTTATACCCGCGGTATTTTTGGGGAAATCAATTTGTGATCGCGGGATGATGATGTGGCATTCAAAGTGAATGCTGGTCTGGTGTTCCAAAAGATACGTTATGACCTCAAGCCTCATCAATCGGAAATGACAAAAATCGGGCTGGCAGCATGGCTATGTGGGTCACTCCCATTAGGGTGTATATCACCTATCTGGAGAAAATCTAATTCATTCTTTATCTATTATTGATGTTGTCCCTTTTCGGGAGACGATGGGTAGCTCCCAACCGTTGGTGATATACATTCGATACACTCAAGCGAAATGAGTGGTCGGTCATGTGTGGGCCGGGTTGCAAGACGTTCTTGTTGAACCCAGTGTATTTGCCTCTAGAGATACACTATCGGCAGGTGGTCCCATAACTTGTCATAGTCGGAATCCAATCTCCAATAAGCGCCCGCGGTTTTGTTTGTATACTATATATGTGGAACGTACGATGCAAGCATTCTGCTAGATTGTTAACTACTTGTGATTAGACATTATTATAATATCATAGAAGTATTAGTTTCCAAACTGTTTTGGGTTATCGTAAGGTAAAAACCATCCGTGTTTATGTGTGGATCGGTCTTACGATTACCTTTTCTTTTGAAAAGGATTTTGAAAAGTTAAAACGAATGATATGAGTTTACTCACACTAGTCCCATGACTGACCCAGAGTTTATTTTGTTTTGTTTTCCCTAAACTCTTGGGTGCCCAAATTTGTATGGGCAGTCAAGTAGTTCTGGTCTTTACAGATATACCTGGAGGAGCTTGAAGCAGGAGGCTTCAGGACTATTAGCTATTGTTATTTTCGCTGTGTGTAAGTGTTGTACTCTGATAAAGTTAATGTATATATACTGTTTTATTTCAAAGTTATGTTATAATATATTTTATTCGTTTCGCTGTGAGATTCGTGTTACTCTGATTCTGTTATGTGGCGATCTTCTTCTTCTTCTATTCTAATTTTCTATCTTATATATTCTCACCCTCTAACTTCTTTCTATTAATGATTAGGTATTTCCGATGTCTGAATAGTCAACATGGCAGTTGTGTGTTGATTTTCGGAGTCGAAAATCCCAGTTCGGTACACAAATAGAATAGAAAAGGAATTAATCAAAGGATTTTATAAAGAGGAAATATTCATTTGGGAAATAAATAAAAGTATAAAGGAAATATTCATTTGGGAAATAAATAGAAGTATAAAGGAATATTCATTTGGGAAATAGGAAGATGAAAAGGAAATATTTATTTGTTAAATAAATAGAAGAGATAAAAGAAATATTTATTTGTTAAATAAATAGAATTGAAAAGGGAATAGTTATTTATTAAGTAAACAAATAGAAAAGTAATTAATCAAATGAGATAATTCAAGGGAATTAATCAAAGGAGTTAATTTAAAGGAATTAATCAAAGGAGATAATTCAAGGGAATAAATCAAAGGAGTTAATCAAAAGAAGTTAATCGAATTATAGTTAATCGATTAGAGTTAGAGTTAACCAGTTAGAGTTAATCACTTAGAGTTAACCAGTTAGAGTTAATCACTTAGAGTTAACCAGTTAGGGTAAATCAATCAGAATTAATCAAATTTAGTTAATCGATTAGAGTTAAGATTATCGAGTTAAGATAATCGAGTTAAGATAATCGAGTTAAGATTATCGAGTTATCGAGTTAAGATTATCGAGTTAAGATAATCGAGTTAAGATTATCGAGTTAAGATAATCGAGTTAAGATTATCGAGTTATCGAGTTAAGATTATTGAGTTATCGAGTTATAGTTATTCGAAAGGAGTTAATTGAATATAGTTTATTCGAATAGATTTAAAGGAGTTATCAAATATCGTTTATTCGAAAGGAGTTAAGTGAAAAGAGTTAATCAAAAAGAGTTAATTGATTAGAGTTAATCCATAGGAGTTAATCCAATAGAGTTAGTCCAATAGAGTTAATTGATAAGAGTTAATTGAATTGTGTTAATCGAATATAGTTTATTCGAAGAAAGATTTTCGAATCTAGTTATTCGTAAGAGAGATTATCGAATATAGTTATTCAAAGGGAGGAGTTATCGAATAGAGATTTATTCGAAAGAGAGTTACGTAAGGAAGTTTGTTAAAGGTTTAAAAGATAAACTTTGACTATTTCGAAGTTAAAACGTTGTTCAGTTATGGTCTGAGAGGTAATTATACCCTAACTTGATTGACTTCCTTCTTAACTAAGGAATGGTAAGGTTTGATAGTGAATGATGGTTAAGTGAATTTAGTAAATGATTTGAGTTGGCATAGCGATGTTTTATTTAAACATGTGTTTTAATCCAATGAAGGAGCTTTGGAAATGTTTTCCAAATAAGAAACCAGAAATGTTTTCTAATATAGAAAACAGGAAATGGAAATGTTTTCCATTGTTAATAACGGATATTTTCTAAGATTAAAAAATAAGAAATGTTGAATATATGGAAACAGGAGATAAGTAAATATAACGACCCGAAAATTTACGATCTTGATTATCCGATATACAACACATACCGAACACCCAGGATCGAAAATAACCGAATGGTTAATGAAAGAAATTAGAGGGTGAGGAAAGATAAGATAGAAACTTAGAATAGGAGAAGAAGAAGAAGAACACAACATCAGAGTAACACGAATCTCACAGCGGAACGAATAACATATAATATATATATATATAACATAACTTTGAAATATAAATCTTAACTTGATTATACATCATTATCAGAGTACAGCACATACAACACAGTGGAAATAAACGATATCTCATAAGACCACGCCGTATAACAGAACGGGTTTTTCCCTTATGAGAATCCAAAATATCTTTATATCAAAAACCCTTTGATATTATAGTAATGTCTATCAACCACAACTATAATAATCATCTAGCAGAAACACTTTCATCTCACGTTCTACATATATAGTATACAATCAAAACCGCAAGCACATATAGGGTAAAGGATTTCCAACTATGACAAGGTATGGAACCACCTTTCGCTAGTGTACATCTAGAGAGGAATACACTGGGTTCAACAAGAACATCTTGCAACCCGGTCACACATGACCGACAACTCATTTCGCTTGAGTGTATCGAATGTATATCACCAATAGTTGGGATCAGCAACCGTTTCCCGAATGGGACAGCATCAACAATAGATTTTTAGAAGTAAATGAAACTCTAGATCAGGTGATTATACACCCTAATAGATGCGACCTACATAGCCATGCTGCCTGCCGATTTTTGTCATTTCCCGGTTGTTGAGGCTTGAGGTTACGCTTTATCATCACATCAGATTCACTTCGAATGCCACATTGTCAGATCCATCGAAAATCACTAATTGACGTCTACAACAGTACATTACGTGTTAGCTAAAGAAGTTTCCTTCTCCGCTTCCACTCTTGGTACAGTTGAAGAAATCAATGTACGTGACCTTTCTGGAAATACTCTGCCAGACATTCATCCATACAAGTCATCCAGGAACAGGATGAACCGAAAGCACTATTCAGTGCATCCATCTTAGGCACTGTTATCTAAGACTTATACAATAGCCCTTGCACTTTAATCCGCCTTCAATTATCTTTGGCATATATGATTCGCAACGCTAATGCCAATACAGAGCGATTCTTTGGATAATAATCCAACCGGTCTCTCCATATTAACAACGTTAAAATGGTCAAAACTTCGATAGTCTATGATTTAACAATCAAAGAAAAACAGGTGTGCAAACATCGGTATTATTTCCAGATGGAAATTTTATCAATCAATCATCAATCATGTATATATATCTATATATATATATTCATATTTTCCTTATTTTCTATGTTTAGAAAATATACGTTAACGCTGGAAAACATTTCCATAACTTATTTACGTATCACAATTCTTCTACAACTATCAGTCTCTGATTGTAAACTAGTATAAGAACAATTCCCTAAGTACCAATCCCGAAGGTCGAAACCAACATCAGATAGACACTTAGGAAACCATTCAACTTAACAAGTCTTCAGTCAAATTCTGATTTAGTTTGACTCCATTTCTTAACTCCTTATACATGAACATTTCCTTTTCTAATTCATATTTCAAATTTCAATATTTGATTTCGTTTCTGATTCTATTTGGAAAACATTTCCAAATCTTCTTTACTTTGATTTAATAGATGTTTAAATCAACATCTTGACGACAAATCAAACCACTATACTTATTTAATAAATTCACTTAACCACTTTCACTCTCGAACCTTAACCATTTTTAAATTTAAAACGAAGTCAATCAAGTTGGGGTATAACTACCTCTCAGACCTTAACTGAACAACATTTCAAATCTCGAAATAGGGTAAGTTCATCTTTTAGCCTTTTAACACTTCCTTACGAACCCCCTTCTTTTACAAGTTTACATGATTATAACAATGGTGTTATAATCTCCTGCATCCGAAATATATTATCTTTAATATGACTTTTCATTTCCTAACTCGAATATTATAACGACAACTAATTTATTTACTCCTATTCGGTTAACTCTAATCTATAACTCTTATTTGAATAACCCCAACCTAATAACTCTTACTGAATTAACTCTTATTCGAATAACTTATATTCGATTTGCTTACTTTCAGATACTTATATTCGAAAATCTCTTTCTTCGAATAAATCTTATTCGATTTAACTCCTGTCGAATAACTAGATTCGATCAACTCACTTTGAATATTTCTGATTCGATTATCTCACTTCGAATATCTCTGATTCGATTATCTCACTTCGAATATCTCTGATTCGATTCACTTCTTCGAATAACTAAATTCGATTAACTCACTTCAACTTTATTCGAATAAACTAAATTCGATTAACTCCATTTGAATAACTATAGTTCGATTTAACTCTATTCAATAACTCTAATTCGATTTAACTCTATCGATTAACTCTAACTGATTAACTTTAACTGATTTAACTCTAACTGATTAACTCTAACTGGTTAACCCTAATGGTTTTACTCTAACTGGTTAACCTTAACTGATTAACTCTTTGTCCTTATTTAGTTTCAAACATCGATGTTGAAATCGATTTTTACTTCTTTATATAAGTCCTGACTTATATATTCTATTTATCCAAATGATAAATATTTAACTTAATTTATAAATATCACTTATAAATTAATCTACTCCATTTATCTATTTTCTCCATATATAAGTCCTGACTTATATATATTTATTTATATTTATCCAAAAATAAATATTTCCTTTATAATCTATTTATTTCTAAATGCCTTTACCAATATTTCCTTTTCAATCCTATTTGTAAATGGTTTACAAATATTTCCTTTTCAAATTCTATTTGCAAATGGTTTGCAAATATTTCCTTTTAGGGTTCTATTTCCAAGTATTCCCTTTATTAACCTTATTAATTTATCCTAAGTATTTCCTTTATTAATATCTTATTTATTTTCTATATAAATATTCCTTATATCTTATCTTATTTATTTAACAAATAAATATCTCCTTTTCTTATTCTATTTATTTAACAAATAAACAATCCTTTTAATAACTTATTCTGTTTCCTAAGTCAATATCTCTTTTATAACTTATTTACTTAACAAATAAGTATCTCGTTTAACACCTCCTATTTATTTAACCAATAAATATCTCATTTATAAAACCTTATGATTTTATAAATATTCCCTTTTCTTTATAAATATTTCATTTATAAAGATTTCCCCTTTCTATATAATTTTACCGATAAAGATTTCTATTTACAAATATTTCATTTATAAATATTTCATTTATAAACATTTCATTTATAAAACCCTTTTGATTTTAAAAATATTTTATTTTCAAATACTATTTGAAAATTCCCCTTTTTCACATTCCGGTATGTTATGGTGTTTAACATATCAAGTCATGATGTCAAATATCGTCCATACACATATAATCAACAACAGATTATAAACCACGTCATATATCACAATATATGAAAATAATAAAATAGCTGTTAAGGAATCCAGTCGGATTCCTCCAATCTGTTTCCCTGCATCCCCAGATGTTACACAATAAAATCAACATCACTTTCAGTTCCATATGATATATTCTGATAAACATAATCAATATAGAAATTCAACTAACTGACTAGCAGTTCAATCAAACAGTCAACACACAGTCAATCAGCCAATATTTAACAGTTCTAAAAATACAACATGAAATTATAAACTGTTCAGAGTTACTGAGATTTACTCACATTGGCAGTTCATCGTTAAAGAACGATAAACTGTTATTTGATTTGAATCAAACATATTATTTTGCCATAAATTCAAACGAGCTCCAATCCACTTCAGACCAGTTCCATTGTGAAGTGCTCGTCCATATGATCCTAACGGATCAAACTGTTCGAAAAACTGAGTTCATATGAGATAATTATCGCGTTAAGGAGTAAATAAAAAATTAAAAGTAACTTAAGTTTTTTGAATAATTACATGGGCCTTTACCCATTAAATTCCACGGCCCACGTTCATCAAACCCGGACCCGTTTATATCCTCCAAACTCCCTTCTTCCTCCTGCTCCTTAATTCAGCACTTTAGCTTCCTTCCTGAAACAAATGGCCGTGTATCCTCCACCTCATTCCCACTCAATCTATCATGGTTTCCAAAACTCACACCACCAAATCACTTCTCTCTAACTCCTCTTTCACCTCATACCCTTCTCGTTGAACTCGAGCTGGCCTATGGATTACCGTCCTCCGACCGAACATGTAACGACCCGGATTTCGCCCGACCCCAACCGATCGCAAGATCGATCAAGACCGTTCAAAACCCGCAGTACGTTAACTTTGGGCATACAACACATCAGAACAACAACACAAACTTTTATAACATCAATAATAAATGTTACATCAGAGTACAGAATATATCAGAGTACATTGATAAATAATACAGCGGAAGATACATTTACAATAAATTAAATACATTGCAGCGGAACTAATCTCAGCTGAAGGCCATCAATATTCTGGACCCAGCTTCAGACTTCCATCCAGGATCCTGCTTAACTATATCTGCAAAAAGCTACTCGACTGCCCGTGTGGAAAGAGGGCACCCAAGTTTGCAAGGTGAAACAAACTATAGGTCAGTCGTGGGACTGGTGTGAGAATTCTTTATTTAACTTATCTAATAAGTAGGCTAATCACAGGACCACGCCGCTAACGCGGAACGGGTTTACTCCATTGGATTGCCAGTGCATAATTAAAGTAAATCGTCAAATAACGTAATGCTTTTTAGAAAAATGAAACCATTATAAGAACCAGGTCCCATCACACAATGCAACGCACACCAGAGGATAGAGTTTTACCTTATAATGGTCAAAAGATGCTTGATACGTAAAAACGATATTATTATTAGTGTGTGTATATATATATTTAAAACATTCAAATATAATATCAATCCTAGACGGCATAGGTACCATATACTATGTCATCGTACTAGTTATACAATCAAAACCGCAAGGGCGTATTGGGAATTGGGTTTCCATCATGGGATCGAGGCTAGGGATCGTCCTCTTCCGATTCGAGACACTCTAGCAAATGCCTCAGGATCCCCCACAGTGAACCCTTGGAACGGTAGGGCCGGTCCCCACCTAACGGTAGTGGATTGGCAATTCCTGAACATACGTTTCCCGGCCCCTTTGGACCTATAATGTGACCACTTTCGGCCTATAAAAACGAGGTACCTCAATCCAAAATCCACATAGTAAAATGTCGGGCCGTGTTAAAGCCCAAACACCACTCTAGCTATAAAGAAACGTATGCACTCCCTACGGTCCATATCCCGTTTTTGACTCATACCGGGGTGTGAGGCTCGCGAAGTCACGTTATACACAAAGCTATGCCTAAACAGGCTATGCTTTGATCATCAGCGACAAGGCTTGCTTTTCAACAAAGCCTTGATCATTTGCATCGTAGCATGTCACATTGTTAGACCCTACCATATTATTGATTATCTACCAATATATATATAACCTCTAAGCTCATACGCCTTAGAGAAGGGTGATAAGTAAAGAATAAATTCTTCACCACCAAACAGAAATATATAATCAGTAGCTTTCAACAAATACAGTAGAAAGGAATACAATGTCAGACACGCAATCCATTTACAAGTCTGCTCTGGGTCTGAGCGAAACAACGTGTCTGTCGATCTCCAAATGCGTTTGGACGATCATTACCAAATATCTTGCCTTGGAAGGCCAATCCCAATTCAAGATACCAGTCATCATCATCCCAACGATGTGAAAACCTTCGGTCTTCCATCACCGTCTTCATCTTTGACTCTTGATCGTCGTGATGATTATTCAGAATGGGTTAAACCCGGTCTTTCTGAATATCTCGCATATTTTGGGATTAAAAAGCAAATATTGGAAAATCACACATTACGCCACATTCCAACTCCGAGTATTCTTTTAATAAGATATTCGTTTTAGAAGATTCTCATTAATTTTATCAAAGATAAACACTAAAAATAAAATCTATAAATCAATTTCCAAAATATGGAATTTCACAGAAATCAAATCAATACATAATCGATATAGATTTCTGTATCAGACTAATAATATAAATGGAATAACGGCAAAGCCTCTTAAATTCCATATATAATATCGGTCTTCTTTTACAGAAGCCCATTTCGATTATTACCAATCGAATTTCCACTTAATTCCTATTTAATATATTAAATTGGAAAAACTTGATTTTTAGAAAATGCCCTTTTTAAATCTATAAAATAAATTTATAAATTACAAATAATAATTTCAATGTAAATTGGATTAAAGGACAAATGTCATTTAAAACATCGTCCACGATAAATCCACTTCACGTCTCAATTTATTTCATATCACAAAATATAATTGCAAATCCTAATAATCTTTTAAAAACCTATTTTAAAATAATCATAAAAATATTCTTTATATAAAGACTATAAATGAAAAGTATGCTTTATATTACGAATTCTTTCTTTTACAAATATTCTTTGTTTTAACATATACTTGGTTAAAAATATATTTTTATATTAAAATATATTCTTTATATAAAAAGAATTTCTAATGTAAGAATATTATTATTTAAAAGAACACCTGAATCGAAAAGTGACTCAATCATTTACCATATAATTTTGGATTATATGGATTTCACACATCATACAAATGACAATAAAATAGATAATCATCAATTCATCCATTTTCATCCAAAGTGCAATTTTCACTGTGTAAGCGTTAAAATTCAATAATAACGCTCATCGCAGCCTGTCAATCTAACGATAAACATACCACTAAATATTGGGATTAGTGTATGTTCATTTTCATCCCAACACCCGTGTGGGGTTTCAGCCAACAAACAAATAATAGATTCATTTGTGCACTTGGGCGATGTGTGAAAAATTATCGTCCCAATCACATACACAAGTCGGGTAACTTGTGAATGGAAGTGTAATACACAATATATATAATGATGACAAGAAAATATCTCTATTGCAATGAATGAATAAGCATAATAACTTTGTCCCTATTGACAATTTCTATTTTGCTAATTTAAACTCTACACAAAAATGGTTATTTTGTTTTGGCAATTCTAATGAGACAAAATAATAAATATTTTTATCTAACTAACCTATCTTGACAAGTATATATCTTGCCAAACATATATATATATATAAATTTCTTCAACTAATTCAGTTTGGCAAAAATGAATATTCCTAACAAAATGTATAATTTGGTTTAACTAGTATAAATTGACTAAAATGAATAATTATTTTTAACTAATGTAAATTAACAAAAATGAATAATTGTTTTTAACTAATATAAATTTACAAAAATGAATAATTTGTGTTTCAATTCTAATAAAACATGCCAATGCTATATTTTGTTTTATTCTTTTAATTTAGACAAAATGAGTGTTTTTGTCTATTTTACCTTAATGATAAAAATGTGAATGTTTAGTTATTAAAATGTAACTTTTAAATTCTATCCTTTATTTCAAACAATCTTTATTTATATCAAAATGATAAATCAAGAATATAATTTTCAATTTGATGATTTGTTTGCATTAATGAATTGCAAACAAAGATGAACATTATTTTAAGGTTTTATTTGCAACAAGGAATGCAGATAACCAATGTGACTTTTATTTTATTTAAAAGTATATTTGTGTGCATGTAAAAAGAACCTCATTTACAAAGTGTATTTACATTATTGAATGTAAATAAAAGAAAGAAATTTTATTTAAATGAGCATTTACATTTGTGAAAGCAAACCAAGAATAGTTTTGTTTATAAATTTTATTTACATTAGTGAATGTAAATAAGAGAACAAAATTTATTTTCAAAGTATAATTTAAACAAATTCTGTTAAATGTATAAAAGTGTGTACATTGAGGTTGGAAAATGTAGATTAAGAAAATAGACTATAGTTTCATTGAATATTTACATTGATAAATGCAAATAAAAGAATAAACCTTAATTTTCAATGCATATATATTGATAAATGCAAACAAAGAAATAAACTTTTTTTTCAATATATGTTTGTATTTGCATTGGTGAATGCAAATGAATAATTTGTTTTCAATATACATTTTGCATTGGTAAATGCAAAAAGAACAATTTCTATTTTCTATATATATATGCATGGCTGAATGTAAATAGAAGAACAAACTTTATTTTCAAAACATGCTTACATTTGCGAATGCGATTAAAAGAACAAAACTTTATTTCCAATATGTGTTTGCATTTGTGAATGCAAATAAAAGAATAAATTTTATTTTTAATGTTTATTTACATTAGTAAATGCAAATAAAAGAATAAACTTGAATTTCAATGTATATTTACATTTGAAAATGCAAATAAAAGGACAGTTTTTTTTTCAAAGTATATTTGCATTTGAAAATGCAAATAAAAGAACAATTTCTATTTTCAAAGAATATTTGCATTTGAGATGCAAATGAAAAATGAACTTTAAATCTCTATATTTATTTGTAATCTTTAACGTAAACAAAATGTGAATTTTTATTTAATTCTATCCAAGGCATAAAAATGTTCATTTTATCTCCATAATCATGTTTTGACAAAGATGTTATTTTTATTACAATAATTACATTTTTGACAAAATGTTTTCTTTTTATTTACATAATAAACTTCTAATCAAAAATGTCCTTTTGATTTGCATAACATATTTCAAATAAAAATGTTGTTTTTATATTTCTAATGAAAAATGTTATTTTTGATCTAATGTACATTTTACCCTAAGAATGACATTTTATTCTTAATATACAATTTTCACTAAAAATGATCAAAATAATATTTTATTTAAATTGAATTGAATTGACAATATAATTAAATTCAACAATTATTGAAAATCCATTGTTGTTCAAATTCTATCGTAGGTAACAAATAAAAATAATATTTTATTTGTCATTCAAATCCTGTTGTAAAATAAACAAATAAAATAAGGTTTTATTCGTTGTCTAAATTCTATTGTAAAGTAAACAAATAAAAATATTTTACTCGTTGACCAAATTCTGTTGTTATATAAACAAATAAAAATAATATTTTATTTGTTAACCAATCTCTGTCGTTATATAAACAAATAAAATAAGGTTTTATTTGTCGTCCAATTTCCATTGTAATATCAACAAATAAAAAGGAGTTTTTATTTGTCGTTCAATTTCTATTGTTAAATCAACAAATAAAAAAAAATAAGTATTTATTTGTTGTTCAATCTCTATTGTAAAATCAACAAATAAAAATAAATTTTTATTTGGCATTCAATTTCTTTTGTTATATCAACAAATAAAAATGAGTTTTTTATTTGTCGCTCCAATTCTATTGTTCATTTCAGCATAATAAAAAAAAATTAATAACATAAATAAATTATTACAACTGGATCTGAATAAATATGATTTAAATCAGAATAAAATATGTTTTAGATATACTTTTAGATCTAATTTTCTAACTGCAAATAAATTCAACGATATATAAAATTCCAATGCGGATTTAGCATATCATGAACAACAACACATACAACAAGCAACAATTAACAATTCAAACAACACAGAACATTTCAGATTTGAATTAACATGATAATATAATTATTTTTAATGCGAGAAAATAATTAATAATTAATTAAATAAATAAAATTAGAATTCTCACATTGATCTTTGCTGAAAATTTGACTGTCTTGGAATCAGCTCTGGTCTACGCCATCGCGAAGATCTCGGAAAGACGAGTCCAACGCAACTTACGGTTCGTCAACCGGACCTCGTATGAGAGAGATATTGATTTTTAAAGATTGGATAAATTAAATATTAAATTAATAAAATAATATAAAAAAAAGACCTTTCTTCTTCGTTCGCTACTGAACACGCCGAACCCAATATCCATCTCGAACCCCCTTCTGCGCGCCCCCCCTACACCGCACCGGACCACGATCAAACACCGCCAACTCGAAGCTCGTGCCACCACGTGCTCGCTCCACCAACCACCTGAAGCTCGGCCTCCCCAATCACCACGAAATCGAACCTAAACCGCCGGCCTTTAGTGTAACGACCCGTATTCTACGCATCATAGGATCGTAGAATATTTATTTCTTTCACATCCGAGGTCGTATGGTCATGTAACTTTGGGAGACGACTATTGAGGTCATTTCCCATGTTCATGATTTTTGCCAATTTTTAAATGACCATTTTACCCCTAGTTGGTATTGTTTTGGCTATAACTTTTGACTGGAAAGGAATTTTGACCCGAAACAACTTCCATTGGCTCCGGATGATGGTTTACAATTCCGTAGAGTGGTCACATTAGCCAAACGGACTCACCGTTTGGGAGGTATAGCTGAAACAAGTTTCAGATGGTGAAAAACAGCTTAATTGAGCTTAACCGGGTAATTAGCAGCTAGGCCCAAAGGGGATTTCGGGATTGGAGATGTATAGGGGCTGATTAGGGTTAGAAAACATTTCTTTCAGCCGTCACTTTCATTCTTGGAACCCTAGCAATGGCCTCCAACACCCAAATCACCTTCTAATCAAGTTTTGGCTTAATCTACATCAAATTAAGGAGAGGAAACACGAAAGCAAAGTTAGAGCTGCTGTTAGACACCAGTATTCACCAAAATCAGCAAGGTTTCAGTTCTGAGAATTTTATTTGTGGCCAAGGTGAGTGATTAGCTTCGTTTTGACACTAATTACAGTTAATTAAGGGTAATTAGTGAAGATTAGCGAATTTACACACTAATAAATTCTAGAAAAATATCTAAAAATTCGGAAATAATATTTTATGCCTCTGGTAGAAATTTGGTTTAATTTGGTTAAGTTTTGTTAGCCCTATGATTAGTTTTGCTTAAATATGCTTAAGGGAAAATATGGAGTTTTGGATATATTTGATCCATTTTGACATGTAAATTCATTGTTTTGGTGTTTGTGGTTAGTTTGCTATGTTGCTATGACTATTTGGAATGATTTGTGATTGATTAGAATAGTTAGATCGGTCGAAAACGTCGTCGAATGGTGTAAACAAGTTGCTGGAAAAGTTGCAGGAAAAGTGCAAGTTCTGGACCGGATCGGATCGGATATGGGGGCTCGGATCGGATAAGTTGAACTGGGCAAGGGATTCGATCGGATCGGAATTTGACACTTGAGAAAACTGGCAAAAAGGAAGGCCACGCTAATTGAACTGGGATCGGATCGGATAAAGGAGGAGGGATCGGATCGGGGCATGTGAAGAACGAGGGAGCTGATCGGAGCGGAAGCACGGACTGGATGGGAGATGGCAACCCGACCCGACCCGAAGTGGGACACCCGACCCGAACTGATGCAACGCTGTGGACCCGAACCGAACCGCTACAGGAGAAGACTACGAACCGAACCAACTCAAAGTAGAGGACCCGACCCGAACCGATGGCTAGAAGGGGAAACCCGACCCGACCCAGTGTTGACCAATAACCCGAGATGCAAAGGTAGTCCAATATGGGAAGTTAGAGCTCAGGATCCAGTTGGGAACCGATGAGTTCACTTCATGATTGGGCTTTGCTGCGGGACGTGTGCCAAGGGGCAGTCGATGTCTATGACTTTGGATCACTATGTATGGGAGGTACGTGAACGGATTCAGGGCCACAGTGGCCTAGGTACGACTAAAGGGCTATAGACCAATGAAGTTGGGTCATTTGTAAAGATTTAGTCATGGCTCCATGTGGTAAGCTTGGTAGTAGCAGTAGTTGTACAAGTTGAACTCCGTCACTACTTCGATGGGTCTAGTGATTGACAGTGGTGGACATCGTATGCTTTACGCACTGAGTGAGAGATGTGAGGATGGTTGCTATGGTTGATTTGTTTGCCATCATTACGACATACACACCCCACCCCCGTATTCTTTACACTATCTATTATGGCACCTTAGAGTATTGTACGGTATGTGGTACTAACTCTTTGGTTGCAGGTCCAGGTATGGTTTAGTATACCTGTTATTGTTCTGTTTAGATGCTTATCGCTCATACCAGGCTTTATGTCTGACCCAGAGTTTTATGTCTCCTCTTATTACTCTGGGTGCTCACACGAGCAGACTAGAGACAGGTTAGCTGGTGATGCACGGGTAGATGATCCGGAGACGAGCAGGAGGCTTCCATGTATGATATATATAGTATTCTCCCTATTTTGTTGAAGATCATTGCTTGGGCATTAGTAGTGCATCTTCTACTTTAGCTTTCTTTTGTTTTAGAGACAGTAAATTTGGAAAGTTGTAATAAGCTGTATTTGGATTTCGCTGCTTTGATGTTGATGTTGGTTTTAGTTATCAGCTTGTGCACTGTCTCACCTGTTTTATGTCAAGTATGTTATTATTATATTTTATTCCATGCGCTGTGAGACATTCCACAGGTTCCTCATTAGTTCATTTTCTTCTTTCCTTTCATTCTGACGACCCGTTCTGTGCTAACTGGACATGTGTACAGCGCACCTTGGGAGTAAATGTCGGTTGGTGCGGGGTGGGCCGTCACACTTGGTATCAGAGCTCTAGGTTGCGTAGTTAACCTAGTGAAGTTATCAGGGAGAGATAGTATACGTGTACGAGAGAGCGTATTTGTGATTAATTTGGTTTTTAAAAGCTATATATGTATATAATATTAGTAGTATAAGGGTGAAGTCATACTGCACTAGCACCACTATGAGGTCGTTAATCGTTTCCCTTTTTTAGATTGACGATGAGCCGATATGCTAGAGGTGCTGGTAGGGGAGCCAATAATGGGAATGCCGCTGACATGAGGACGATGTTTACTGACCTCATGAGAGAGATGCTTAGAGATGTGCAGAGGGCAGCTCCCAATGGTGGAAATGGTGGTGGTCCAATAGTGCAGGCGCCTAGAGTCGACTTCGCCAAGCTGAATAAGGATTATACTAGCCTTGGTGGGAAGCCGTTCCACGGAACGGAGTCGGCTATGGATGTTCAGGATTGGTTGGATAGTTGCGAACGTATCTTCGAGGATTTGGGTATCGAGGATGCGATGAAGAGAAAGCTAGCGTCCCGTCAGCTGCAAGGGCGGGCAATGAATTGGTGGAATGCTATAAAGGCAGCTACTCCCGAAGATCAGGTTACTTGGGAGCATTTTAAGGTTCGCTTTAGCGAGAAGTTCATTTCCGCTGCTCAGAAGTCAGTGCTGTTTAAGAAATTCTTGGAGCTCAAGCAGAATGGCAGAGCTGTCTCAGAGTATATTGTTGAATTCGACACTTTGTCGAAGTATGGGTTATCTCTTATTGATACTGTCGAGAAGAAGAATGAGAAATTCATAACTGGTTTGGATCAGTACTTGGAGGAAAGGCTTATTAACCACATCGATGAGACGTTTGAATCGATTGTAGGGAAAGCATTGAGATCAGAAAGTCTCTACCCTAAGCCGAAGACTGAGGTTGCATCTGCAGAGGATCCAAAGCCACAAGCAAGTGGTGGAGGCAAGGGTGGTTCCCAGAATAAGAGAAAGCAGAGTCAGACTAAGGATGGTCAGAAGAAAAAGAATAAGCAAGATGTTGAGTGCTTCAGCTGTGGTAAGAAGGGCCATTATGCTAGTAATTGTCGGGCCAAGCCAGCGGATAGGAAGTGCTTCAACTGTGGCCAAATGGGACATTACAAGGACAAGTGTCCGCAACCCCCCAAAGAAAAGCAAATGGTGAAAGCATATGCCCTTAATGCTATTCCTTCTTCGTCGAATGCCCCAACCGCGGTGGAGAAGGGAAAGAATGTCGTCATTCAAGGTATGCTTTCTGTTTATGATGTTCCTGTTAGAGTTTTGTTTGATACCGGAGCTTCCAGTTCTTTCATATCTAGCGACCTGGTAGATAGGTTGGGATTGGAGCCCGAGATTGTCGATAGACCTTTAGTAGTGACGAACCCGATTGGTGGTTCGACTAGCCTTAGCATGATTTGTCGTAATGTGGTCTTATCGAGTCATGGATGCATGTTTGTTTGTGATTGCTTTGTTTTGGGCTTTACTGGGTTTGGCATTATTTTGGGAGTAGATTGGCTCCAAAGATACGGGGTGGTGGTAGACTGTGAGGGATTTTTGGTGACAGCTAGAGCGGATGATGGGCGGAGGATAGTGTTTGGTGGTCTACCCGGTGAGGGGGTATTGGCTAGTTTTCTAAATTCCCTCGACATTCCGCATAGTGAGTTGTCAGGTTTGCCCGTGGTTGGCCAGTATCCAGATGTTTTCGAAGAAGTGACCGGGCTTCCACATCGAGAGATTGAGTTCCGTATTGATTTGGAAAACGATGCCAGACCTATAATGATGCCACTTTGTCGTATGGCACCAAGGGAGCAGCGAGAGCTCGAGGTGCAAGTCAGCGATCTTTTGAAGAAGGGATTTATCAGAAGGAGTGTTTCTGAATGGGGAGCACCAGTTCTGTTTGCTACCAAGGCGGATGGTTCCCTTCGTTTGTGTGTAGACTACCGCGAGTTGAATAAAGTGACGAGGAAGAACAAGTATCCTCTACCGCGGATAGATGATTTGTTCGATCAGTTGAGTGGCGCGAGAGTATTTTCTCAGTTGGATCTCGCGATAGGTTTTCATCAGCTTAGAGTGGAAGCTGAGAGTATAGCTAAAACGGCATTTCGAACGCCGTCTGGATTTTATGAGTGGTTGGTCATGCCATTTGGGCTGACCAATGCCCCAACATATTTTGTGGATCTTATGAATAGGGTATTCAAAGATCAGTTGAATAAGTTTGTCCTTGTGTTCATTGATGATATTTTGGTCTACTCGAGGACAGAGGAAGAACACAAGGAACATTTAAGAATAGTGATGGAGGTGTTGAGAAAACACCAATTGAAAGCAAAGTTTTCTAAGTGTCACTTCTGGAGGATGGAAGTGAAGTTCTTGGGCCATGTTGTTTCAGAGAATGGTATCGCCGTGGACCCTGCGAAGGTGGCTACGGTACAGGATTGGCCTACGCCCAAGAATGCAACAGATGTAAGAAGTTTCTTGGGGTTAGCTGGATATTATCGTAAGTTTATCCAAGGTTTCTCCAAGATAGCAGCACCATTAACCCAATTGACCAAGAAGAATCAAGCTTTTGTCTGGGATGAAAGGTGCGAGAATGCATTCAAGAGTCTAAAGGACAAGTTGACATGCGCACCAGTGTTAGTCATTCCTAAGGGGAATGAAGAGATAACGGTATACACGGATGCCTGTGGTACCGGACTGGGTGCTGTATTGATGCAAGGCGGTAAGGTTGTAGCTTATGCAAGTCGACAATTGAAACCGCACGAGAGAAGATACCCTACCCATGAGTTGGAATTGGCAGCGATCGTGTTCGCATTGAAGATGTAGAGACACTATCTCTTGGGAGAAAGATTTGAGCTGTTTAAAGATCATAAGTCGTTGAAGTATCTCTTCTCCCAGAAGGATCTAAATCTCCGGCAATAGAGGTGGTTAGAATTCTTGGCTTCCTATGATTTTGACATCGCATATACACCGGGAAAGGGCAATGCGGTGGCTAATGCATTGAGTAGGAGACATGCCAGTTTAGGGGCTATGTTTCTAGAATGGAAGCAACTGGAGTACATTGCTGGGTATGATTTCAGACCAAAGTGCGAATTGGATCCAGAAATGTTAGCAAGTTTGACGATCAGACCCACTTTGATTGAGCGGATCGGCTTTAGTCAGAGGGACGATCCTAACCTATTGGAAATCATCTCCAAGTTAGAGATGGGTATCGATGAGGAGATGGACAAGTATGGGCTTGATCGAGATGGATGGCTTAGAAAGAATGGAAAGCTTGTTGTACCCAATGTCAATAGATTGAGAGACGAAGTGCTTAGAGAATGTCACCACTCAAAACTGACTATTCACCCCGGTGGTAACAAGATGTATCGAGATATGAAGCAGACCTACTACTGGGAAGGGATGAAAAGAGACATTGGGAGGTTTATATCCAAATGCATGAATTGCCAGCTAGTTAAAGCCGAGCAAAAGAAGCCTAGTGGGTTGTTGCAACCATTAGAAATTCCCGAATGGAAATGGGAGCAAGTCTCGATGGATTTCATCGATGGTTTACCAAGGACTAGATCGGGACATGATAGCATTTGGGTAATCGTGGATCGATTGACTAAGAGTGCAAGATTCATACCAGTCAAATCGACCAGAACGGCAGCTAAGTTAGCAGAATTGTATATGAAGTGGGTGGTGAGATTTCATGGAGTACCTAAAAGCATTGTGAGTGACCGAGACCCGTTGTTCACTAGTGGGTTTTGGAAGAGCTTACAAGAGGCTCTAGGGTCAGAATTACATCTCAGTACCGCGTATCATCCTCAAACCGATGGTCAAACAGAGAGGGTGAATCGTATATTGGAAGACCTCTTGAGAGCTTGTGTACTAGATTTTGGTGGATCATGGGATGACCATTTGCATCTAGTAGAGTTTGCATATAATAATAGCTACCAATCCAGTATCGGGATGGCTCCGTTTGAAGCTTTGTACGGAAGACCGTGCAACTCACTATCATGTTGGATAGAGACTGGCGAGAAGTATATGCTTGGACCAGATGTGGTGAGGGAAACTTCAAATAAGATCAAGATCATTCAACAACGAATGAAAGCTGCCCAAGATAGGCAGAAGAGTTATGCTGATAAGAGGATAAGAGACTTAAAATTCTCCGTTGGTGACTTGGTGTTTGTCAGGATTTCTCCGTTGAAAAACGTGATACGATTTCGCAGAAGAGGCAAGTTGGCACCAAGATTTGTTGGCCCATTCCCTGTTATTGAACTAGTCGGGAATTTGGCATATAGAGTTGACTTACCAGAGAAGATGGCGGGAGTTCACAAAGTATTTCATGTTTCCCAACTAAGGAAGTTCGTTCACGACCCAGATATGACTATTTCACCTGATCAGTTAGAGGACTTCGAAGTGGAACCCGAGGCGGTTGGGAACAGCAGGCCGGCCCGTATTGTCGAGCACGACATGAAGCGACTTCGAAGGAAGGCGGTGAAGCTAGTCAAGGCTCAGTGGGGTGAGGACGAGAATGATTGCACTTGGGAGACAGAGGAGAACATTAGGAAGTCATATCCAGAACTCTTTGCCTGGTAAGATTTTGACTTCAATTTAGTTTTCCGCATGCTAGGGTAGGCTTGTTTACTTGTTTTTGCATGTTTGATTGTTGTATGTGGCTGTTAGGCATGCGGGATCCTTTGTATGTTTTAGGTTAAGGAATTTCGGGGATGAAATTTCTTAAGGGAGAGAGAGTGTAACGACCCGTATTCTACGCATCATAGGATCGTAGAATATTTATTTCTTTCACATACGAGGTCGTATGGTCATGTAACTTTGGGAGACGACTATTGGGGTCATTTCCCATGTTCATGATTTTTCCCAATTTTTAAATGACCATTTTAGCCCTAGTTGGTACTGTTTTGGCCATAATTTTTGACTGGAAAGGAATTTTGACCTGAAACCACTTCCATTGGCTCCGGATGATGGTTTACAATTCCGCAGAGTGGTCACATTAGCCAAACGGACTCACCGTTTGGGAGGTATAGCTGAAACAAGTTTCAGATGGTGAAAAACAGCTTAATTGGGCTTAACCGGGTAATTAGCAGCTAGGCCCAAAGGGGATTTCGGGATTGGAGATGTATAGGGGCTGATTAGGGTTTGAAAACATTTCTTTCAGCCGCCACTTTCATTCTTGGAACCCTAGCAATGGCCTCCAACACCCAAATCACCTTCTAATCACTTTCTAATCAAGTTTTTTCTTAATCTACATCAAATTAAGGAGAGGAAACACGAAAGCAAAGTTAGAGCTGCTGTTAGACACCAGTATTCACCCAAATCAGCAAGGTTTCAGTTCTGAGAATTTTATTTGTGGCCAAGGTGAGTGATTAGCATCGTTTTGACACTAATTACAGTTAATTAAGGGTAATTAGTGAAGATTAGCGAATTTACACACTAATAAATTCTAGAAAAATATCTAAAAATTCGGAAATAATATTTTATGCCTCTGGTAGAAATTTGGTTTAATTTGGTTAAGTTTTGTTAACCCTATGATTAGTTTTGCTTAAATATGCTTAAGGGAAAATACGGAGTTTTGGGTATATTTGATCCATTTTGACATGTAAATTCATTGTTTTGGTGTTTGTGGTTAGTTTGCTATGTTGCTATGACTGTTTGGAATGATTTGTGATTGATTAGAATAGTTAGATCGGTCGAAAACGTCGTCGAATGGCGTAAACAAGTTGCTGGAAAAGTTGCTGGAAAAATGCAAGTTTTGGACCGGATCGGATCGGATATGGGGGCTTGGATCGGATAAGTTGAACTGGGCAAGGGATTCGATCGGATCGGAATTTGACACTTGAGAAAACTGGCAAAAAGGAAGGCCACGCTAATTGAACTGGGATCGGATCGGATAAAGGAGGAGGGATCGGATCGGAGCATGTGAAGAACGAGGGAGCTGATCGGAGCGGAAGCACGGACTGGATGGGAGATGGCAACCCGACCCGACCCGAAGTGGGACACCCGACCCGAACCGATGCAACGCTGTGGACCCGAAACGAACCGCTACAGGAGAAGACTACGAACCGAACCAACTCAAAGTAGAGGACCCGACCCGAACCGATGGCTAGAAGGGGAAACCCGACCCAGTGTTGACCAATAACCCGAGATGCAAAGGTAGTCCAATATGGGAAGTTAGAGCTCAGGATCCAGTTGGGAACCAATGAGTTCACTTCATGATTGGGCTCTGCTGCGGGACGTGTGCCAAGGGGCAGTCGATGTCTATGACTTTGGATCACTATGTATGGGAGGTACGTGAACGGATTCAGGGCCACAGTGGCCTAGGTACGACTAAAGGGCTATAGACCAATGAAGTGGGGTCATTTGTAAAGATTTAGTCATGGCTCCATGTGGTAAGCTTGGTAGTAGCAGTAGTTGTACAAGTTGAACTCCGTCACTACTTCGATGGGTCTAGTGATTGACAGTGGTGGACATCGTATGCTTTACGCACTGAGTGAGAGATGTGAGGATGGTTGCTATGGTTGATTTGTTTGCCATCATTACGACATACACACCCCACCCTCGTATTCTTTACACTATCTATTATGGCTCCTTAGAGTATTGTACGGTATGTGGTACTAACTCTTTGGTTGCAGGTCCAGGTTCAGGTATGGTTTAGTATACCTGTTATTGTTCTGTTTAGATGCTTATCGCTCATACCAGACTTTATGTTTGACCCATAGTTTTATGTCTCCTCTTATTACTCTGGGTGCTCACACGAGTAGACTAGAGACAGGTTAGCTGGTGATGCACGGGTAGATGATCCGGAGATGAGCAGGAGGCTTCCACGTATGATATATATAGTATTCTCCCTGTGTTGTTGAAGATCACTGCTTGGGCATTAGTAGTGCATCTTCTACTTTAGCTTTCCTTTGTTTTAGAGATAGTAAATTTGGAAAGTTGTAATAAACTGTATTTGGATTCCGCTTCTCTGATGTTGATGTTGGTTTTAGTTATCAGCTTATGCACGGTCTCACCTGTTTTATGTCAAGTATGTTATTATTATATTTTATTCCATGCACTGTGAGACATTCTACAGGTTCCTCATTAGTTCATTTTCTTCTTTCCTTTCATTCTGACGACCCATTCCGTGCTAACTGGACATGTGTACAGCGCACCTTGGGAGTAAATGTCGGTTGGTGCGGGGCGGGCCGTCACATTTAGGCTGAGAATTCGCGAAATCCGTGAATCAAAACCCGATCTTAACCGTATGGATGGAAAGGTCTCTCGAAGAGCTTCGATTTGGTATATCATATGTCGATTTTCGTTGAACGGATTAAAAGTTATTAGCATTTCAATTTCGGATGATTTCAGCCTTCGAAAATAGGGCGGCGGCTGCCATGAATTAGGGGTTCGGATTTAATATTATTTTATTATTTAATCTCAAAAAATGTGCTTAAAAGGTGGATTTTCGGACTTTCTCCGATTTGGGCCTGCTTACTATCGTTCTTAAGGTTTTGACACCTTCTGAGCGCAATGGGATAGGTCTCGGGACCCAATTCCGAAATTTGTATATATTTTATTTAAAATTCCATTAAAAATTAATTAATTAAATATTGACCGTACATTTAAATATGCCGGGGCCATATACGACCTCAGAAAATTCTAAAAAAAAAACATTTTTAGCTTTCTTATGACGATACGAATCCAACAAAATTATTTTCGTCGAATTCTGAGACTGTTTAAAAAATAGCTATTTTTAAGGCGTTTAAATTTAACTATAAATAGTCAAAACACATTTTCTTTCGCCACGCTCACATATTAATTCGAAAAATTATGAAAATTGAAACTTAGTAATAGATTGACATTCCGGTTCCAACAAAAGTGGTTTCGTCGAAAACAGAGGTCGTTTGAAAAATGACTATTTTTAAGGCCAATATATTTAATATTAAAAATACATTTTTTAACAAATAATTCCCGAAACTTAAAATATATAAGTGTTTACTGTTTTTCAATGCAGAAACGTCATTCCGAACTCAATGGAAGTGGTTTCGAGTCGAAATTCCTTCATATGTGAAAAGTAACCCTTCGGGCCATATATAATATATATATATATATATATATATATATATTCTACAACGACCTTTCTAAAAATTGAATTGGCCATAACTTTTGATTTCCGCTATGAAATTTCAATTTTTCAGATTCGCTAGAAAGATATTTTAAAATAGATTCTAATATTTTTGGTTTCACTAAAATCCATTAAATTTTGCATCCAGTACGGTCAGTCAAAGTTCAAGTTTGACTTTTCAAACTACTGCATTATTTCTAATTCCATTTATATTTAAATTAAATTTATTCGTTCTAACTTCGATTAAAATAAAATTCTAGCCATTATTATTTATAATAAATTATATTATAACCTCAAAATTCATTAAAATTTTCTAAAATAATTTTTTTAAATTGGTTCAGAATTTGCGGGATGTTACAATCTCCCCCACTTAAGAACTTTTCATCCTCGAAAAGGAAATGAAGCTAAAGTTGTTTATTTAACTAATTTAATTTTCATTCTTTAATTGTTTAATCATTTTATTAGTTGAATACATATTCACCCAACACAATCATCAATCAATTAGTTGATTAAATTTTCAAAAATATATAACTTTTATATATTCAAAATCATATTTTCTAAAGGGGAAAATTTTGATAAGGACAAAAAATATAAATTATTTATCCAAAAGGACAGGCCTTTAAAAAATTTATGTGAAGGACAAAAGCCCAGTCCAGTAACACAATTCACTCAAAAAACACATCCGTTCGTTCTCTCAAAAAACCATCAGCATTCCGTTTTACTTCACAAAATCGATCGTTCGTACTTTCGAAATTTTGTACAAAAATGTCATCCAAAAACCCTACGAATTTGATTGTTGAAGAAGAGCAAACTAAATCGCCAGACATTCGATCTAAATCGGCACAAGTTGATTCGGCGGAAAATCAAGCCGAAATACTATTGATCAAGTTCAGATGGAAGCTGAAACCCTAGAAATGGGAAAAATCAAGTCGATGTAAATGCTGAAACCCTAAATTTGGTCGAAGAACAAGAAGAGCCGAATCAGGAAGCGGATGGGCAAATAAACACGACTGAAAAACCTAGAGAAACAAGAGAAGATTCAACTGCAAAACAACCTGAAAATGAAGAAACTCTAGAACAGATGAAAGAAAAATTACTTCAACAAAGAGAAAGGAGGTCGGTTTTAATTCTTAATTATTAAAATTTATTTTTCCATTTTTCTAGTATCACTTTTAGGAGCCTGGTAGTCTCATTTATTTTGATTTATGCTTTAAATTTTATTTTCCAGTTTCTTGGTATCAGTTTATGGTGCCTGTAAGTATCAGTTTTTTGAATTATCACTTTAATTTTATATTCCCAGTTTTCTGGTATCAATTTTAGGAGCCTGGTAGTATCAGTTTTAAAGATTTATGGATAAAAATTATTTTTCCAGTTTCTACGTATCAGTTTTAAGTGTCCTTTAGTATCAGTTTTGTGATTTCTGGTTTACAATTAATTTTCCATTCTTCTTGTATCATTATTTTTTTTCACAATATAATATGCCTTCTTATATACATTTGTATGGGTATTGCAGATTATCGATTGGTTTACAAAATATTGTGAATTAACTCCGAACAATTATGCAATACCAACAGTAGGAACGGTAAGTAAAATTTCAGATCACTTGTGTGAGGTATTTTTTTTTAATTAGTAAATAACAATATCATTATTATTTATGACTAGAAAGCACTGGTTGAGAAAAGGGATTCGTTTATAAATACAGTAGCTCTTCCTATTTTAGAAAAAGCAGTGAAAAATGCATACACAGAAGTGATTTACTTTCCATTGCATTGTGGAAGTCACTGGACGCTAGTGACTTTAGCGTATGCAAATATGCAGTGGTCGCATTTTGACTTCAATCGGCCGAGAAGATCAAACCCTAACAATAATGACAACTTGAAAGCGGCAATGGAATTGGTATGAAATAATTGTCAAAAACGAAACTATAGATTAACTACAACTGCTATATTTATTTAAAAAAAGTCAATAATGGTATATCATTTTTTTTTATACAGAGAATTGAAGTTGAACGACTACTTTTGCAATTATGGTTGATGAACAATGTTAAAGATAAGCAGCTCAGTAATATTGAAATGTGTCAAGAAGAATGTGCACAACAAGGCTATGACACGTAACTTTTTATGATATATTAATTTTCATACCCAGCTCAGTAATTCTTTATCATGTTGATACAACTAACAGCATAATTATATTTGTACAGGCTTGACTGCGGTATACTTGTAATGATATTAGTAATATCAAAGAACAGGAATGAGATACCTAAAAAGGTTGTCAAGGAGAGCACGTTGAAATGCAGAGCACAACTAGTCTACGAAATTTTGGCAAACAAAGGTTATTGTTGGGATTTAGTAGACTTTATGTCAAATCTATATTTGGAGGGAAATTGATTAAATTTGGTAGTTGAAATTGCTTGGTTGTTACAAATGTAAATATGATAATATTAGTTTCAAAAGTACTTGTTTTTAGCTGTTGTATTTGATGTTAAATATTGCAAATGTCCAACATTTCTTGTGGTGTAAACTGTTTTTTTGATATGATGATATGATATTAGTTCGAAATTGCATGGCTGTTACAAATGTGTTTATGCTGTCAAAATGTAAACTATCATGTGCTGTGAGGTTGTGTGTATAAAATTGATAGCTCATTTTTTCAAAATAGATACTATAATTTTTTTTTTTTCAAAAACTGATACCAACATTAACCCAAAACTGAAACCCACTTACTGCAATTTCATCAAAGCATGAGAACAATGAAAAACTGATACCACATTTGGTTCAAAACAGATACCCAGTTGATGTTAAAAACAATTTGTCTCAAAACTGATACCAGTATGAATGAAAAACTGATACTAGAAAACTATTAACTATACAAAAATTAAAACTAATATTTGAGAATAGTTAACATTATAGATAAGATCATACCATGACTTCTACCACCATGTGGTTTCTCATATGCTCGATCATGTGCTCAAAATGATACTAGAATATTCTAATACTACTTAATTTGCAAAAAAAGATGCCATATTCACATAAACAAAATCTCGCTATCAAAATTGATACCAGTTAGATTGGTAAACTGATACCACATTTGTTTATACATAATCATAGTACCAAAACTGATACCACTTTGCTTCAAGTACTGATACCAGAAGCTGTATATTACAACATTGAATATATAAATGATACCAATACAATCAATAACTGATATCTACAAATCAAGCAACATAAAACACACACAGCACATACGTATACATATATGTACATACAAACATATATGTATATTTATATACATACATATATATATATATATAAGGCATCAACTAAAACATGATAGTAAACCAATAATTCAGTGAATACTCACAACTAATCTCAAATTTATTACGTTTCTAAAACTGAATACATAAAGTGAAGGAAAAAACTGTAAAATTTGTAATACAATTGAAAGAAAATACCAATTCTTCAAAGCTTGGCAGTTGCGCTTGTTGTGGCCATATTGCTTACACACACCACACTGATTTTGTTTATTATGGAAAAATGCAAATCCGCCTTTTCGTTTGGTAGAAGGTCTACCAGCACCACGTTTGTCTTTAGGAGGCTTAATGACATCTTCATTGCAAGGATCAACAATGGGCCTATCATAGTTCGGAATTGGATTCACTGGATTAGCATAAGAAGATCGATATGCGTCTACGGTGAAATTGTGTTCAACAAAATCGTATACTCGAAGTTTAGATTTAGTAATGAAAATCAAAAATCAGAAAAACTGATACTATCTGGCACATAAAACTGATACCAGAAAACTGCAAAATTAATTTTCTAACAAGACATCAAAAAAAACTGATACTACCAGGCTATGAAAACTGATACCAGGAAACTGGAAAAATAAATAGTAACTAAAAGTTTAAAATACCGATACTACCAGGCATATAAAACTGATACCTGGAAACTGAAAAATTAATTTTTAACAAGATATCATAAAAACTGATACTATCAGGCTATGAAAAGAGATACCAAGTAACAGGAAAAATAAATATTAACTAAAACTTAAAGAAACTGATACTAGGAAGCGCCTAAAACAGATATATAAAAGCAATAGATAATAAGACATAACATAAGCTAATACTACAACGCAACAAACACCAATATGTAAGAATAAAAAAAACATGAACACAAAAAACAAAAAAAATATACCTTGGCTACCATTTTTTGCAGTGGCTCCCATCAGTACACCCGGTCGTCCTTTCAAGTGAGTAGCATCTACAAAAATCATGGCTCGACAATACTTAAACCCACATATACAAGCAGAAAAGACTTCCGCACGCAATGCCTAATCGGGTACCTATGACACGTAAAAGACTTCTGCACGCAAGGCCTAATTGGGTATTTCAGCAACGATTCTGCACCCAGTAGGAATTAGTTAACCGAGCGGGTACCCGTGACACGTAATATACTTTCGCATGCAAGGCCTAATCGGGTACCAATGACACGTAAAAGACTTCCGCACGCAAGGCCTAATCGGGTACTCCAACAACGATTCTGCACCCAGTAGGATTTAGTTAACCGGGCTGGTACCCGTGACACGTAAAAGACTTCTGCACACAAGGCTTAATCGAGTACCTATGACACGTTAAAGACTTCAGCACGCAAGGCCTAATCGGGTACTCCAGCAATGATTCTGCACCCAGTAGGAATTAGTTAACCGAGCGGGTACCCGTGACACGTAAAAGACTCCAGCACGCAATGCCTAATCGAGTACCTATGACATGTAAAAGACTTCTGCACGCAAGGCCTAATCGGGTACTCCAGCAACGATTCTGCACCCAGTAAGAATTAGTTAACCGAGAGGGTACCCGTGACATGTAAAACACTTCCGTACGCAATGCCTAATCGGGTACCTATGACACGTAAAAGACTTTCGCACACAAGGCATAATCGGGTACTCCAGCAACGATTCTGCGTCCAGTAGGAATTAGTTAACCGAGCGGGTACCCGTGACACATAAAATACTTCCGCACGCAATGCCTAATCGGGTACCTATGACTTAAGCGGGTACCCGTGACACGTAAAAAACATCTGCACACAAGGCCTAATCTAGTACCTATATGTAGACGCAAGGCCTAATCGAGTACATATAACACGTAAAAGACTTCCAAACACAAGGCCTAATCGATACTTCAACATTGAATCTACACCCGGTTATATGCCCGGTTGTGGACTTGTTTATGTGCTTCGTAAAATGATCGGTTATGATCTCAATTATTTGCTCAGTTATACGCTCAGTTATAGGCTTTGTTATGGACTTGGTTATAATCTCGTTTATGTACCCAGTTATAAGCTCGGTTATGTGCTTGTTTATATGTTTGGTAATGTACTCATTTATGTTAACGGTTATGGTCTCGGTTATGATCTGGCTTATATGCTCGTTACTGGCTCAATTATGGGCTCGGTTATGAGTTTTTTATATAAACATAATCTTAATAAGAAAACTGATACTAGAAAGCTTGTAAAACTGATATCATATTAATGTAAACATATTTTAAGAAAGAAAACTAATACCATTACATTTGCAAGAATGACATGCTATTTATAAAATCATGATTTACTAGTGTGCTTCCAAGACTAATACCTTGACTTTGTTATTACAACATATAATAGCCCATGATTGGAAACCAAACCGTACCTAGTAGGGATTGTTAAACCAAGCAGGTACCTATCACATGTAAAAGACATCGGAATGAAAAGCCTAATCAGGTACTTATGGCTTTCAAATCCTGATACCTGCCTATTTATATACCAAAATGACGCCTTATTCATGTAAATAGAGGCCCAGTAAAAAATATGATACCACAAAGCTTTCTAATACTGATACCAGAATGGTTTTTTAACTGATACTAGTTAATTTGCAAAAATGATACCATAGTCACATAAAAAGATTCTCAGTATCAAAACTGATACCACTTAGCTTGGAAAACTGATACTACATTTGTTTAAACATAATCGCAGTACAAAAACTGATACCAGTATGCTTCCAAAACTGATACCAGAAACTGTATATTACAACATTTAAGATATAAATGATACCAATACAATCAATAACTGATATCTACAAATAAAGCAACATAAAACACAGATAGTGTGTGTGTGTGTGTGTGTGTATATATATATATATATAAGCATCAACCTAAACAAGATACTAAACCAAAAATTCAATGAATACTCACAATTAATGTCAAATTTATTACATTTTCAAATCTGAATGCATAAAGTGAATAAAAAAATGTAAAATCTATAAAACAAATGTAAGAAAATATCAATTCTTTGAAGCTTGACAGTTGCGCTTGTTGTGGCCATACTGCTTACACACACCATACTGATTTTGTTTGTTCTGAAGAATTACAGATCCGCCTTTTCGTTTGGTAGAAGGTCTACCAGCACCATGTTTGTCTTTAGGAGGCTTAAAGACATCTTCAATGGAAGGATCAACAATGGGTTTATCATAGTTCGGAATTGGATTCACTGGATTAGCATAAGAGGATCGACACTGCAAACAATCAAGAAGACTACTATCAACAATGAACAATTAAGAAACAACTAAGTACTCATAGTAGAATCATTGAACTCAAACAATACAAGAAGACTACTATCAACACTGCAAAAAACATAATAAAAATAAAATACAATCAGCAAATGATTACATTTAAAAAAGATACCTACATTTCATAGTACAACATTAAATCCGATACCACTTTTAATTAAAAAATGATACTGTATTGCTGTATAGTTAACAACAGAAATGAAACTGATACCACTTTTCATTCAAAACTGATACTGTATTTCTGTGAAGTTAACAACAGAGAATAAACTGATACCACTTTCGATTCAAAACTGATACTGTATTGCTGTACATTTAACAACAGAGAACAAACTGATACCACCAATGGCATAAAACTGATACCACAGATCTGTGCATAATTTTTATGAACATACAACCAATACCACATGCCTGAAGAGAAAGCAATATAGAGTTACACAAACTTATACTATTTGACAGTATAAAACTGATACCAAATCCATTAAGCACATAGCATAACACATTACAATAGTGTAATCTAAAGGATCTAACAAAAATGAAAACAATCTAAAAAATGAGGATAATTTGATACATCTATGAACACAGTCTAAACAAGAAAAAAAAACAAAAAAAAAAGACTCAGTATAAAACATATAACCTGATATTGCTGCACATTGAATCCATTAATCAACCAATTCAAATCAATTGAAGAAAACCTGAAGAAAATCGATCACATATATTTAATTTTTTTTTGAAAAAGATGAAGATGAAAAGAAAAATCTGAGCAAAGAAAGCCAAAAATAATCACGCAAAAGGAAAATCGAACCTGAGAAATAATCTTCAGACCTAAATTCAATTCAAACTTGATGAAAATTCGCACAATCAAAATCCGCACACGATGGAGAAGACGAAGATCCACAAATAAATTTTGATCGCACAGGATAGAGAAGACGAAGTTGAAATCGGCGGAGGATTGAATTTGCGGACGATGGAGAAGGCGAAATTAGGGTATCGCTAATTTTTCTGAACGAGTTTCTAATGCGTGCGGCGATGGAGAAGATGAAGATCCGCAAATAATTTTTGATCGCACACGATAGAGAAGACGAAGTTGAAATCGGCGGAGGATTGAATTTGCGGACGATGGAGAAGGCGAAATTAGGGTATCGCTAATTTTTCTGAACGAGTTTCTAACGCACGCGAAATGACCGAAGCAGCTTATATATTGTCCTTGGGAAAAAAATTTAGATGGACCGTCCTTTTGGACAAAAAACCCAATAGTTTTTTCCTCCACACTATTTTCCTGTTTTCTAAAATCGAACTATATATAATAACAAGTACGTTAATTATGAATTTTCCACTCTGACTCATCCTATGGCATTGCTAACCCCATCTCTAATGAGTATTCTCATTCTAGGATACTGCTGATCCTATCCCTAATGAGTATTCTTATTGGATATTACTAATCCAACCTCTGATGAGTCTGCTGTTTAGTTCTAACGAGTTGTACCCCAAAGATTTGAGCTAACCGAGCTCTGATACCAGCTGTAACAACCCGGATTTCGCCCGACCCCAACCGATCGCAAGATCGATCAAGACCGTTCAAAACCTGCAGTACGTTAACTTTGGGCATACAACACATCAGAACAACAACACAGACTTTTATAACATCAATAATAAATGTTACATAAGAGTACAGAATATATCAGAGTACATTGATAAATAATACAGCGGAAGATACATTTACAATAAATTAAATACCTTGCAGCGGAACTGATCTCAGCTGAAGGCCATCAATATTCTGGACCCAGCTTCAGACTTCCATCCAGGATCCTGCTTAACTATATCTGCAAAAAGCTACTCGACTGCCCGTGTGGAAAGAGGGCACCCGAGTTTGCAAGGTGAAACAAACTACAGGTCAGTCGTGGGACTGGTGTGAGAATTCTTTATTTAACTTATCTAATAAGTAGGCTAATCACAGGACCACGCCGCTAACGCGGAACGGGTTTACTCCATTGGATTGCCAGTGCATAATTAAAGTAAATCGTCAAATAACGTAATGCTTTTTAGAAAAATGAAACCATTATAAGACCCACGTCCCATCACACAATGCAACGCACACCAGAGGATAGGGTTTTACCTTATAATGGTCAAAAGATGCTTGATACGTAAAAATGATATTATTATTAGTGTGTGTATATATATATTTAAAACATTCAAATATAATATCAATCCTAGACGGCATAGGTACCATATACTATGTCGCTTATACAATCAAAACCGCAAGGGCGTATTGGGAATTGGGTTTCCATCATGAGATCGAGGCTAGGGATCGTCCTCTTCGGATTCGAGACACTCTAGCAAATGCCTCAGGATCCCCCGTAGTGAACCCTTGGAACGGTAGGGCCGGTCCCCACCTAACGGTAGTGGATTGACAATTCCTGAACATACGTTTCCCGGCCCCTTTGGACCTATAATGTGACCACTTCCGGCATATAAAAACGAGGTACCTCAATCCAAAATCCACATAGTAAAATGTCGGGTCGTGTTAAAGCCCAAACACCACTCTAGCTAGAAAGAAACGTATGCACTCCCTACGGTCCATATCCCGTTTTTGACTCATACCGGGGTGTGAGGCTCGCGAAGTCACGTTATACACAATGCTATGCCTAAACAGGCTATTCTTTGATCATCAGCCACAAGGCTTGCTTTTCAACAAAGCCTTGATCATTTGCATCTTAGCATGTCACATTGTCAGACCCTACCATATTATTGACCATCTACCAATATATATATAACCTCTAAGCTCATACGTCTTAGAGAAGGGTGATAAGTAAAGAATAAATTCTTCACCACCAAACAGAAATATATAATCAGTAGCGTTCAACAAATACAGTAGAAAGGAATACAATGTCGGACACGCAATCCATTTATAAGTCTGCTCTGGGTCTGAGCGAAACAACGTGTCCGTCGATCTCCAAATGCGTTTGGACGATCATTACCAAATACCTTGCCTTGGAAGGCCAATCCCAATTCAAGATACCAGTCATCATCATCCCAATGATGTGAAAACCTTCGGTCTTCAATCACCGTCTTCATCTTCGACTCTTGATCGTCGTGATGATTATTCAGAATGGGTTAAACCCGGTCTTTCTGAATATCTCGCGTATTTTGGAATTAAAAAGCAAATATTGGAAAATCACACATTATGCCACATTCTAACTCCGAGTATTCTTTTAATAAGATATTCATTTTAGAAGATTCTCATTAATTTTATCAAAGATAAACACTGAAAATAAAACCTATAAATCAATTTCCAAAATATGGAATTTCACAGAAATCAAATCAATACATAATCGATATAGATTTCTGTATCAGACTAATAATATAAATGGAATAACGGCAAAGCCTCTTAAATTCCATATATAATATCGGTCTTCTTTTACAGAAGCCCATTTCGATTATTACCAATCGAATTTCCACTTAATTCCTATTTAATATATTAAATTGGAAAAACTTGATTTTTAGAAAATGCCCTTTTTAAATCTATAAAATAGATTTATAAATTCCAAATAATAATTTCAATGTAAATTGGATTAAAGGACAATTGTCATTTAAAACATCATCCACGATAAATCCACTTCACATCTCAATTTATTTCATATCACAAAATATAATTGCAAATCCTAATAATCTTTTAAAAACCTATTTTAAAATAATCATAAAAATATTCTTTATATAAAGACTCTAAATGAAAAGTATGCTTTATATTACGAATTCTTTCTTTTACAAATATTCTTTGTTTTAACATATACTTGGTTAAAAATATATTTTTATATTAAAATATATTCTTTATATAAAAAGAATTTCTAATGTAAGAATATTATTATTTAAAAGAACACCTGAATCGAAAAGCGACTCAATCATTTACCTTATAATTTTGGATTATATGGATTTCACACACATCATACAAATGACAATAAAATAGATAATCATCAATTCATCCAAAGTGCAATTTCCACTGTGTAAGCGTTAAAATTCAATAATAACGCTCATCGCAGCCTGTCGATCTAACGATCAACATACCACTAAAATATTGGGATTAGTGTATGTTCATTTTCATCCCATCACCCGTGTGGGGTTTCATCCAACAAACAAATAATAGATTCATTTGTGCACTTGGGCGATGTGTGAAAAATTATCGTCCCAATCACATACACAAGTCGGGTAACTTGTGAATGGAAGTGTAATACACAATATATATAATGATGACAAGAAAATATCTCTATTGCAATGAATGAATAAGCATAATAACTTTGTCCCTATTGACAATTTCTATTTTGCTAATTTAAACTCTAAACAAAAATGGTTATTTTGTTTTGGCAATTCTAATGAGACAAAATGATAAATATTTTGATTTAACTAACCTATCTTGACAAGTATATATCTTGCCAAACATATATATATATATGTATATATATATATATATATAAATTGCTTCAACTAATTCAGTTTGGCAAAAATGAATATTCCTAACAAAATGTATAATTTGGTTTAACTAGTATAAATTGACTAAAATGAATAATTATTTTTAACTAATGTAAATTAACAAAAATGAATAATTGTTTTTAACTAATATAAATTTACAAAAATGAATAATTTGTGTTTCAATTCTAATAAAATATGCCAATGCTATATTTTGTTTTATTCTTTTAATTTAGACAAAATGAGTGTTTTTTGTCTATTTTACCTTAATGATAAAAATGTGAATGTTTAGTTATTAAAATATAACTTTTAAATTCTATCCTTTATTTCAAACAATTTTTATTTATATCAAAATTATAAATCAAGAATATAATTTTCAATTTGATGATTTGTTTGCATTAATGAATTGCAAACAAAGATGAACATTATTTTAAGGTTTTATTTGCAACAAGGAATGCAGATAACCAATGTGACTTTTATTTTATTTAAAAGTATATTTGTGTGCATGTAAAAAGAACCTCATTTACAAAGTGTATTTACATTATTGAATGTAAATAAAAGAAACAAATTTTATTTAAATGAGCATTTACATTTGTGAAAGCAAACCAAGAATAGTTTTGTTTATAAATTTGCGAATGTAAATAGAAGAACAAACTTTATTTTCAAAACATGCTTACATTTGCGAATGCAATTAAAAGAACAAAACTTTATTTCCAATATGTGTTTGCATTTGTGAATGCAAATAAAAGAATAAATTTTATTTTTAATGTTTATTTACATTAGTAAATGCAAATAAAAGAATAAACTTGAATTTCAATGTATATTTACATTTGAAAATGCAAATAAAAGGATAGTTTTTATTTCAAAGTATATTTGCATTTGAAAATGCAAAGAACAATTTCTATTTTCAAAGAATATTTGCATTTGAGATGCAAATGAAAAATGAACTTTAAATCTCTATATTTATTTGTAATCTTTAACGTAAACAAAATGTGAATTTTTATTTAATTCTATTCAAGGCATAAAAATGTTCATTTTATCTCCATAATCATGTTTTGACAAAGATGTTATTTTTATTACAATAATTACATTTTTGACAAAATGTTTTCTTTTTATTTACATAATAAGCTTCTTATTAAAAATGTCCTTTTGATTTGCATAACATATTTCAAATAAAAATGTTGTTTTTATATTTCTAATCAAAAATGTTATTTTTGATCTAATGTGCATTTTATACTAAGAATGACATTTTATTCTTAATATACAATTTTCACTTAAAATGATCAAAATAATATTTAATTTAAATTGAATTGAATTGACAATATAATTAAATTCAACAATAATTGAAAATCCATTCTTGTTCAAATTCTATCGTAGGTAACAAATAAAAATAATATTTCATTTGTCATTCAAATCCTGTTGTAAAATAAACAAATAAAATAAGGTTTTATTCTTTGTCTAAATTCTATTGTAAAGTAAACAAATAAAAATATTTTACTCGTTGACCAAATTCTGTTTATATATAAACAAATAAAAATAAGATTTTATTTGTTAACCAATCTCTGTCGTTATATAAACAAATAAAATAAGGTTTTATTTGTCGTCCAATTTCCATTGTAATATCAACAAATAAAAAGGAGTTTTTATTTGTCGTTCAATTTCTATTGTTAAATCAACAAATAAAAAAAAGTATTTATTTGTTGTTCAATCTCTATTGTAAAATCAACAAATAAAAATAAATTTTTATTTGGCGTTCAATTTCTTTTGTTATATCAACAAATAAAAATGAGTTTTTTATTTGTCGCTCCAATTCTATTGTTCATTTCAGCATAATAAAAAAAAATTAATAACATAAATAAATTATTACAACTGGATCTGAATAAATATGATTTAAATCAGAATAAAATATGTTTTAGATCTACTTTTAGATCTAATTTTCTAACTGCAAATAAATTCAACGATATATAAATTTCCAATGCGGATTTAGCATATCATGAACAACAACACATACAACAAGCAACAATTAACAATTCAAACAACACAGAACATTTCAGATCTGAATTAACATGATAATACAATTATTTTTAACGCGAGAAAATAATTAATAATTAATTAAATAAAATTAGAATTCTCACATTGATCTTTGCTGAAAATTTGACGGTCTCGGAATCAGCTCTGGTCTGCGCCATCGCGAAGATCTCGAAAAGACGAGTCCAACGCAACTTACGGTTCGTCAAGCGGACCTCGTATGAGAGAGATATTGATTTTTAAAGATTGGATAAATTAAATATTAAATTAATAAAATAATATAAAAAAAGACCTTTCTTCGTTCGCTACTGAACACGCCGAACCCAATATCCATCTCGAACCCCCTTCTGCGCGCCCCCCCTACACCGCACCGGACCACGATCAAACACCGCCAACTCGAAGCTCGTGCCACCACGTGCTCGCTCCACCAACCACCTGAAGCTCGACCTCCCCAATCACCACGAAACTGAACCTAAACCGCCGGCCTTTAGGCTGAGAATTCGCGAAATCCGTGAATCAAAACCCGATCTTAACCGTATGGATGGAAAGGTCTCTCGAAGAGCTTCGATTTGGTATATCATATGTCGATTTTCGTTGAACGGATTAAAAGTTATTAGCATTTCAATTTCGGATGATTTCAGCCTTCGAAAATAGGGCGGTGGCTGCCATGAATTAGGGTTTCGGATTTAATATTATTTTATTATTTAATCTCGAAAAATGTGCTTAAAAGATGGATTTTCGGACTTTCTCCGATTTGGGCCTGGTTACTGTCGTTCTTAAGGTTTTGACACCTTCTGAGCGCAATGGGATAGGTCTCGGGACCCAATTCCGAAATTTGTATATATTTTATTTAAAATTCCATTAATAATTAATTAATTAAATATTGACCGTACATTTAAATATGCCGGGGCCACATACGACCTCAGAAAATTCTAAAAAAATACTTTTAGCTTTCTTATGACGATACGAATCCAACAAAATTATTTTCGTCGAATTCTGAGACTGTTTGAAAAATAGCTATTTTTAAGGCGTTTAAATTTAGGGTCCGTTTGTCACAGGTCCCTATTAAGTTTCAAAATTAGGCTCACATCCGGTCCAACTTTTCATGTAAATTAGATCCCTATTTTTCAAAAACATATAAAAAAAATTAAAAAAATTAAAAAAAATCACCTAAATTCATTATTAAATAAAACACGTTCACACCAAAAAATTCAGGTGAAAAAACAATCAAAAACCACGTCAAAACCCAAAATAACACAAAACGGCGAAACAGCAGGTTTTTGCATCAAAAGATGCACATATTCGTACATAGTTGCATACATTCATGCTTATATTTCAGTGTTGCGCCAAACTGCAGTATAAATGCATACATATATGCAGCAAAACACCAATATATGCATCGTTTTATGCATATATTCAAATTTGGCCTGTTTTTCAACCATTCACCGTTTTCAGACATTGTTACACACATTTATGCTCTTATACAGAATACATGCATACATTCATGCGTAAATTCAGAAGCCATCGCCCCTTCTAGCTTAGTTGCACACATGCATGTATATATACAGAATATACGCATATATGTATGCAAATATTCGCAACACTTGAATCTCAGTTCAACTTTGTATGCATACATGTATGCAGTTTATTGGTAATAGTTGCATACATATATGCGTATATTGGTCCAGATTTTCAAAATAAATACACTGTATGAATATATGCATGAATGTATGCTACTATTGGCAATAGTTGCACAGAAGTATGCAACTTCTTTTTTTTTGGCGAATGCTTCTGAGAATATTTCCTATTTTTTGAAATTTTTTTTTTAGTGGCTGGCGCATTTTTTCTGGTCAGAAATGAGAAAAGACGAAGGGGAGCAGCAGGAGGCGGTTTGGACCAAAAAAAGAAAAGCGGCACCTCAATTTTAGGGACCGGAAATGGATAAATCTTTACACTGGACGTGGCTTATATTTTGAAATGTTTTAGGGATGTGAGCCTAATTTTCACTTAAATTTAACTGTAAATAGTCAAAACACATTTTATTTCGCCACGCTCACATATTAATTCGAAAAATTATGAAAATTGAAACTTAGCAATAGATTGACATTCCGGTTCCAACAAAAGTGGTTTCGTCGAAAACAGAGGTCGTTTGAAAAATGACTATTTTTAAGGCCAATATATTTTATATTAAAAATACATTTTTAAACAAATAATTCCCGAAACTCAAAATATATAAGTGTTTACTGTTTTTCAATGCAGAAACGTCATTCCGAACTCAATGGAAGTGGTTTCGAGTCGAAATTCCTTCATATGTGAAAAGTAGCCCTTCGGGCCATATATAATATACATATATTCTACAGCGACCTTTCTAAAAATTGGATTGGTCATAACTTTTGATTTCCGCTATGAAATTTTAATTTTTCAGATTCGTTATAAAGATATTTTTAAATAGATTCTAATATTTTTGGTTTCACTAAAATCCGTTCAATTTTGCATCCTGTACGGTCAGTCAAAGTTCAAGTTTGACTTTTCAAACTACTGCGTTATTTCTAATTCCATTTATATTTAAATTAAATTTATTCGTTCTAACTTCGATTAAAATAAAATTCTAGCCATTATTATTTATAATAAATTATATTATAACCTCAAAATTCATTAAAATTTTCTAAAATAAAAATTTTAAATTGGTTCAGAATTTGCAGGATGTTACAGAACAGCACGCCTCCACTATTTCATCGACACTTTTCTTCTTAGAAAAATCCAAAATTCATCACACAAGTGTGGTTTTCCATCCTAGGGCCGACGACAACATCCATTTCTCACATCGATTCTTTAATTCGCAGAAATCACGAACCCTAGGTTCGCTGGTTCCACTTCGAACCTTCCCAGCAATGATCGCACCCAACCATGATACTACCAGATCGAAGAGAGTATCACCAGGAACTCAAGTATATCTGTATCATGATTTATGGAATTTTGTAGGAATTATTTGGATTTTTTCTTGTGTTTGATTCTTGCTGAAAGATGGAAAAAAGAGCGGCGGCATTGGTGTTTGACCAACCAGAAAGGTGGAATTAGATTTAGAATGGTGGAGGGCATATTTATAGGATAACAAAATATCTAGATATTTTTTTATTAATATTTTAATATTTTATTTCATCCATTTCTCATCGTATCCGACTTCTAAAAGTTTCCATGATCACATAAGCTATCCAAAAATCATGGAAATTGAACTATAGCTACAGTTTTACATTACAAACCCAACGAAACTGGTTTCGTCGAATTCCGACTTCATATGCTCACACAGCGTATTTTTAACAATCAAAATACTGAGTGTTTTTCACTCTAAAAACCCGTATGGCCACATACTGACTTCATAAATCACGGAAATTGAAACATAACAATAATTTAATATTGTGGATCCAACAAAATTGGTTTCGTCGAATTCTGAGGTCGTTTGCAAAACTGACTATTTTTAAAGCCCTGAATGACCCCCTTTTAATATATAAATATATTTAAAAACAATTAAATTTAATATTTATAAATAAATATTATTGTATATATTCACAGTGGAATACCATACAGCTCTAGAATATCCTTATATGAATTTCTACCTTGATATTTCCAATCCCGATTAAATCAATATTCGATTTATAATAAAATTCCCTTATATATAACGTTATAAATTATAAGGGAATTCCACAACGACTTTTCTAAAATTTGATTTGGACATAAATCAAAATCTACACGATGAAATCCCGATTTTTCTCTTCCACTAGAAAAATATACTTCACCAGCTCCTAACGTTTCTTGTTTCACAGAAATCCGATTTAAAACGAATCCTGTACATTCAGTTGAAGTTCGAATCGCCAACTTACGAACTGCAGCGCCATTTCGAGCTCGATTTTAATTATATTATAACTCTACGTTCAAACTGTCGTTTACATAATATATTCGTTATTCAAATTCAATTCTAAACTGAATTAAATATCACAGATGATCCAATTCACACCATATCGCCATTTCAGCCAATTCTGATTATTTCAGAATTAAATATATTATTTAATTTATTATTTTAATTAAATATTTATAGTTTATTTAATTCAATGACCATTACATACTCTTAATCACCTTTTAAATAATTAAATAAATTAGTTATTATACCGCTGAAAACGCAGGTCATTACATTCTTCCCCACTTAAAATAATTTCGTCCTCGAAATTGCTAAGGTAGAAATCAAACCCTATTAACTGGTTAGAACTTATTTGTTCATTTCTAAATCTTCAGTTTCAGGTGAACCAATTTAATTTCAATTAAAATATTAATTAACTCTTATCAACGAAAATTTTCAAAAATCCTGAAAATTTTCTAACTCCTTAACTTTTCGAAAAATTTCGCCAGCACCTCCTTTGTACTGGTCAATAGGTCAAACTCCAACTCGCCTCTCTGGGCCTTCTCCAACCCAAAAGAAAATCAAACAGCCAAGCGGCTTGCCAAGCGGCTTGCCAATTCGGCTCATAAATCTCATGCTTATATCGAATATAAACTTGTACCTTTTTGTCGGGCATATCAACTCTATCACTTTCACCTGCTGTCAATTTAGCGGATACAAGAGTCATCCCAATCAAATTCCAATACGCTTTTATCCACAACACAACCATTCGCTTATATCCGAGCCAAATATCATTTCAACTCAAGTTTCTTCTCGATTCCCAACTCTTAACTTGATTATCGCATTACACTTCAAATTTGAATCTCACAATCCAATTTGTCTTGATATCATTCTAATTCAATCTCAGTTACCACTTTACTGGCTTTACTTTAATTCAAATTTGCTTTCACAAATTTCTGTTAAATTTGTTTTTTATTCAAACAGTCTTTCCCTGGGAGTTTTTTTAAACAGTTTACTCTTTTCAAAAATCAAATTTTCCTTTTTGAAATTCAACACAACTTGTCTTTCCCAAAACAAATTCAAAACAGTATCTCTGGTAGTAATTCGTCCCTTACAACTCGAAAATGAATACTGGTGATGCAGCTGTCATCATCAGAATCTATTTTCCAGCGATCGAAGTGAGTTCAATACTATAAAACCATTTATAAACATTTCCACTTTGAAATTCATTTCAAAATATAATTCACACTGCTTGTAAAACAATTTAAAATCTCCCAGGATCTTAAATTTTCCTTATTTTTAATCCAAATCCATTTACAAACACTTATCCAATTTTCCAGAATTTTAATTCAATTTCTTGTTTAAATTTCAGATTTAACTCATCTGATTTCACGTATTTCGCTTATATGAATTCTGATTGGTTATTTACATAACCATTTAATTTATAATCTTACTCAATTATAATAACAACCAATATATCCACTATATTATAATTTTGATATATATATATATATATATCTTCTCTATATCAAGATATACCTTGGGTAAACTTATTTTAATTTACCCACTTTTTAAAACATATCGTGTCGACCCATCGTATTCGAGTGTTTATAAACTCCTACCGATACAGTGGATCAAACTGATCGACCAGAACCCATAAACGACTCAACCAATAAATCTCCATAATATAAAACAAATTTTTATATCAATAACAAATACGTTCACTCGTATATATACACTCAACTCAATCTAGGGTATTACTAACCCTATCTCTACTGAGTCACGCCACAGAGCCAAGGTAATTCTCTTAACCTTAAGCTCTGATACCAACTGTAACGACTCAGAAATTTGCGATCTTGATTATCCGATATACAACACATATCGAACATCCAGGATCGAAAATAACCGAATGCTTAATGAAAGAAATTAGAGGGTGAGGAAAGATAAGATAGAAACTTTGAATAGGAGAAGAAGAAGAACACAACATCAGAGTAACACGAATCTCACAGCGGAACGAATAACATATAATATATATAACATAACTTTGAAATATAAATCTGTACTTGAATATACATCATTATCAGAGTACAGCACTTACAACACAGCGGAAATAAACAATAGCTATATAATCCTGAAGACTCCTGCTCCAACTCTTCAAGTATCTGTAAATCTCGACAACTTGACTGCCCATACAAAATTGGACACCCAAGAGTTTAGGGAAAACAAAACAAAATAAACTCCGGGTCAGTCATGGGACTGGTATGAGTAAAATAGTTTAAAACAGTTGAACAAGTAAATGATATCTCATAAGACCACGTTGTATAATGGAACGGGTTTTTCGCTTATGAGAATCCAAAATATCTTTATATCAAAAACCCTTTGATATTATAGTAATGTCTATCAACCACAACTATAATAATCATCTAGCAGAAAGGCTTTCATCTCACATTCTACATATATAGTATACAATCAAAACCGCAAGCACGTACTGGGTAATGGATTTCCAACTATGACAAGGTATGGAACCACCTTTCGCTAGTGTACCTCTAGAGAGGAATACATTGGGTTCAACAAGAACATCTTGCAACCCGGCCATACATGACCGACCACTCATTTCGCTTGAGTGTATCGAATGTATATCACCAACGGTTGGGATCAACAACCGTTTCCCGAATGGGACAGCATCAACAATAGATTTTTAGAAGTAAATGGAACTCTAGATCAGGAGATTATACACCCTAATAGGTGCTACCTACATAGCCATGCTGCCTGCCCGATATTTGTCATTTCCCGATTGTTGAGGCTTGAGGTTACGCTTTATCATCACATCAGATTCACTTCGAATGCCACATTGTCAGATCCATCGAAAATCACTAATTGACGTCTACAACAGTACATTACGTGTTAGCTAAAGAAGTTTCCTTCTCTGCTTCCACTCTTGGTACGATTGAAGAAATCAATGTATGTGACCTTTCTAGAAATACTCTGCCAGACATTCATCCATACAAGTCATCCAGGAACAGGATGAACCGAAGGCACTATTCAGTACATCCATCTTAGGCACTGTTATCTAAGACTTATACAATAGCCCTTGCACTTTGCTCCGTCTTCAATTATCTTTGGCATATATTATTCGCAACGCTTATGCCAATACAGAGTGGTTCTTTGGATAATAATCCAACCGGTCTCTCCATATTAACAATGTTAAAATGGTCAAAACTTCGATAGTCTGCGGTTTAACCATCAAAGAAAAATAGGTGTGCAAACAACGATATTATTTCCAGATGGAAATTTTATCAATCAATCATCAATCACATATATATATATATATGTATGTATTCATATTTTCCTTATTTTCTATGTTTAGAAAATATACGTTAACGCTGGAAAACATTTCCATAACTTATTTACGTATCACTATTCTTCTACAACTATCAGTCTCTGATTGTAAACTAGTATAAGAACAATTCCCTAAGTACCAATCCCGAAGGTCGAAACCAACATCAGATAGACACTTAGGAAGCCATTCAACTTAACAAGTCTCTAGTCAAATTCTGATTTAGTTTAACTCCATTTCTTAACTCCTCATACATGAACATTTCCTTTTCTAATTCATATTTCAAATTTCAATATTTGATTTCGTTTCTGATTCTATTTGGAAAACATTTCCAAATCTTCTTTACTTGGATTTAACAGATGTTTAAATCAACATCGTGATGACAACTCAAACCACTATACTTATTTACTAAATTCACTTAACCACTTTCACTCTCGAACCTTAACCATTTCTAAATTTAAAACGAAGTCAATCAAGTTGGGGTATAACTACCTCTCAGACCTTAACTGAACAACATTTCAAATCTCGAAATAGGGTAAGTTCATCTTTTAACCCTTTAACACTTCCTTACGAACCCTCGGATTCTATTTACGAACCCCCTTCTTTTACAAGTTTACGTGATTATAACAATGGTGTTATAATCTCCTGCATCCGAAATATATTATCTTTAATATGACTTTTTATTTCCTAACTCGAATAATATAACGACAACTAATTTATTTACTCCTATTCGGTTAACTCTAATCTATAACTCTTATTTGAATAACCCCAACCTAATAACTCTAACTGAATTAACTCTTATTCGAATAACTTATTTGAATAACTTATATTCGATTTGCTTACTTTCGAATGGTTATATTCAAAAATCTCTTTCTTCGAATAAATCTTATTTGATTTAACTCCTGTCGAATAACTAGATTTGATCAACTCACTTCGAATATTTCTGATTCGATTATCTCACTTCGAATATCTCTGATTCGATTGTCTCACTTCGAATATCTCTGATTCGATTCACTTGTTCGAATAACTAAATTCGATTAACTCACTTCAACTTTATTCGAATACACTAAATTCGATTAACTCCATTTGAATAACTCTAGTTCGATTTAACTCTATTCAATAACTCTAGTTCGATTTAACTCTATCGATTAACTCTAACTGATTTACTCTAACTGATTTAACTCTAACTGATTAACTCCAACTGGTTAACCCTAATGGTTTTACTCTAACTGGTTAACCCTAACTGATTAACTCTTTACCCTTATTCAGTTTCAAACATCGATGTTGAAATCGATTTTTACTTCTTTATATAAGTCCTGACTTATATATTCTATTTATCCAAATGATAAATATTTAACTTAATTTATAAATATCATTTATAAATTAATCTACTCCATTTATCTGTTTTCTCCATATATAAGTCCTGACTTATATATATATATTTATCCAAAGATAAATATTTCCTTTATAATCTATTTATTTCTAAATGCCTTTACCAATATTTCCTTTTTAATCCTTTTTGTAAATGGTTTACAAATATTTCCTTTTCAAATTCTATTTGCAAATGGTTTGCAAATATTTCCTTTTAGGGTTCTATTTCCAAGTATTCCCTTTATTAGCCTTATTATTTTGTCCTAAGTATTTCCTTTATTAATATCTTATTTATTTTCTAAATAAATATTCCTTATATCTTATCTTATTTATTTAACAAATAAATATCTCCTTTTCTTATTCTATTTATTTAACAAATAAACAATCCTTTTAATAACTTATTCTGTTTCCTAAGTCAATATCTCTTTTATAACTTATTTACTTAACAAATAAGTGTCTCGTTTAATACCTCCTATTTATTTAACCAATAAATATCTCATATATAAAACCTTATGATTTTATAAATATTCCCTTTTCTTTATAAATATTTCATTTATAAAGATTTCCCCTTTCTATATAATTTTACCTATAAAGATTTCTATTTATAAATATTTCATTTATAAATATTTCATTTATAAACATTTCATTTATAAAACCCTTTTGATTTTATAAATATTTTATTTTCAAATACCATTTGAAAATTCCCCTTTTTCACATTCCGGTATGTTATGGTGTTTAACATATCAAGTCATGATGTCAAATATCGTCCAGACACATATAATCAACAACAGATTATAAACCACGTCATATATCACAATATATGAAAATAATAAAATAGTTGTTGAGGAATCCAGTCGGATTCCTCCAATCTGTTTCCCTCCATCCACAGATGTTACACAATAAAATCAACATCACTTTCAATTCCATATGATATATTCCGATAAACAGAATCAATAAAGAAATTCAACTAACTGACTCGCAGTTCAATCAAACAGTCAACACACAGTCAATCAGCCAATATTTAACAGTTCTAAAAATACAACATGAAATTATAAACTGTAACAACCCGGAAATCTGGGCCAGTTTAAAATTTTTATTTTGGCAATTTTAGAGAATTTTGAATATTTAAAATAGATTATTTTAAAGAATACAGACGAAAAATTTATTTTAAATGGAATTCGAACGTATATATTTATTCGAATCGTCGTTAGAATATAAATGTTTATTTATATATATAAAAGGAATTGAAAATGGTGCGGTAGTTCGATAATTCGATTTCAAACTTCAGACGAATGTACTGGGTGCAAAATAAACCGGATTTTAGTGAAACCAAAAATAATGGAATCTAATTGTGACTATCTTTCCAACGAATCCGAAAAATCGAAATTTCATAGCGGGAATCAAAAGATATGTCCAGTTGAAAATTCAGAATAGTCGCTATGGAATTCAGGCCCTTAAAAATAGCCATTTTGCAAACGACCTCGGATTTCGACGAAACCACTTTTGTTGGATCTGAGATGTCTATTTATTGCTAGGTTTCAAATTTCATAATTTTTCGAATCAATATGTGAGCGAGGCAAAGGAAAACGCGTTTAACCAGTTTTAGTTGATTTTAATCGACTGGAAAATGGCCATTTTTCAAACGGTCTCAGAATTTGACGAAACTAGTTTTGTTAGGACCGTATCGTCGATACGAAGCTAGAAAATATTTTTCGAGGAATTTTTAGAGTTCGTGTGTGACCCTGGTAAATTGAAATGTGCGTTTAAATTGAATATATAAAGATTTATATTTTTAATTCGATAAAAACTGATTGTAACGGCCGAATTGGCTTACGAAAGATATCCCATTGTGTTCGGAATGGGGGTAATACGCTAGGGACGACAATCGGTAGGTTCGATTTCGAGTTCGAATAAAAACCCTACTTTTCATAGAAGAAAAATAATAAAATATATTAATAATAAAACCCCACCCCTCCCTACACTTTCTCCTTCCCGTTGACCAATTCATTCAGAATGGAAAAAAAAAAGGGGGCAACGACGAAACCCGTCGTCATCCACCATCCTCCACCGCGATCGACGCCGCACCCCCCCCCCCATCGTCGCTCAACCTCCGGCGAATCTTCTCCCCCCTCCTCTTCACGTGGCTGACCCTCTTCCCCCCCCCTCACCGTCTGAAAACCCCAGAAACCAACAAACCCTAGCCACCGCCGGCCTAGAGCCACTGCCCACCGCCTAGCCCAGTCGACCGCGCCGCCTCCTCTTGGCTCCAGCAGCCCTGTGCGCCTCTTCAGCCCCCCGCCTCTCTGGACAATGGTAGTAAGTCCCCCCCCCACCCCCCGTCCACATCAGTTCGACAGCCCAAGAAGTAGATTTTGGTGAGTTTTATATATGTATAATTAGTTTAAATTATATATAACTTTGTAAAATCCGTTCTTAATATATATTACATTGCATAGAAGTGTTATTTTTATTATGAAAGGGTTTTACATAAAAATATAATTTTTATATGAAGTAGATAATAAAAATATAATCTTTTATATTGTAGAAGCATAAAAATATAATCTTTTATGTTGTAGAAGCATAAAAATATAATCTTTTACATTGTAAAAGCATAAAAATATAATCTTTTATATTGTAAAAGCATAAAAATATAATCTTTTATATTGTAGAAAAGTAAAAATTCGACTTTTATATATTGAATGGCAAAGTAAAAGTTCAATTTTTACATATTGAATGGCAAAGTAAAAATTCGATTTTTATATATTGAATAGCGAAGTAAAAATTCGATTTTTATATATTGAATAGCGAAGTAAAAAATTCGATTTTTATATATTGAATAGCAAAGTAAAAATTCGATTTTTATATATTGCATAGAGAAGTAAAAATTCGATTTTTATATATTGAATAGTGAAGTAAAAATTCGATTTTTATATATTGAATAGCGAAGTAAAAATTCGATTTTTATATATTGAATAGCGAAGTAAAAATTCGATTTTTATATATGGAATAGCAGAGTAAAAATTCGATTTTTATACATGTAGTGAATACGGATGACGAAAGTGATGAAAGAAGAAACGGCGAAGATTTCTACATAAGGAGAGTCGTGGCGTTTGGATTAGCTAATCGGTGAGAACTTCTCACTTTAACTTTTCTTTTCTAGTTATATAATTATATACTAGGATGCAGACGGTGTTTAGTAGCACCCGACACCCGTCGTCCACAGACCATGGACGGCTTGTATGCTTGTTTGTATGATTTTGATGTGTAGTTGATTGTGTGATATGATGTGAAATGAAATAAAATATTTATATAGTTAAAAATATTTTATAGTTAAAAATAGAATTTTTAACGCGTATATGAAAGGAAATAAAAATAAACAAATCGGACGATTTGTTTATATACACACATTTGACTGATATTGATTGGGACGATAAATTTAACACATTGCCCAACTGCACAAATAAAATCTGTGTTTGATTGTTTGAAACCCCACACGGGTATTGGGATGATATATGACATACACTAATCCTAATAGTTAGTTGTATGTCAATCTATTGATTGACAGACTGTTATAAGCGTTAAATATTTATATTCGATGCTTATACAGTGTAGAGTGCACTTTGGATGATGGTTGATTATTCATCGTTGTTATTGTATACATGTGTTGTAGAAAAAAAATCCATATAATTAACATTATATGGTAATTGATTGGCTTCATTCAATATTTGAAAAAGAAATATTTGAAAAAGAAATATTTAAATAGAAATATTTGAAAAAGAAATATTTGAATAGAAATATTTGAAAAAGAAATATTTGAAATAGAATATTTGAAAATAGAAATATATGAAGCCGTATTGATTAGATTGACGCCATTTTGACGTGAACGATATTTTTATCGATTTATTCAATTTTCAATGTATATTGAAAGTGTTTTCGAAATTTGAATTATATTGAAAGTGATTTCGAAATTTGAATTATATTGAAAATAATCGAAATTCGAATTGTAATCGAAAGGAATTGAATTCAAATTGAAAATTGAAAAGAAATTCGAATTAAATTGAAATTGAATTGAAATCGATTTGAAATGAATTTAAAACGAATTTATATTGGAATATTCAATTTTGATTTGAAATTGAATATGAAGTTGAAACCGTTTTGAAAATGAATTTAAAACGATTTATAAAGCATGTTTTGAATTGAAATCGACGAAGTATATATTATATATATTATATATATAATATAATGGCCTGAATAGAACGCGCCGCGCTGCGGTAGTTCGTGAATTTTGACCATTGACTTCAAATGGATATTGCGGGAGATCCGACCGTCGGATTCTCCTAAAACCGAAACCGTTGGGTTCGTATCGAAAAGAGCTTTCTAACGAATATTAGAAATTTGAAATCTAACGGTTGGATTTGGAATTATGTCCAAATCAAATTTGGAAAAGGTCGTTGTAAGTGCAGTTCGATGGCCATTGATGGAAATCGACTGTACGGGCCTTGATAAAATTATTAAAAATAGTAATAATTTGTGTAAAATCATAAGAAATGATTTGGGAAAAATTGGGATGAAAAACTCCATATTTGAAAATATAAAAATATATTTTTATCGAAATGAACTAGTTTTGAACTAGAATTAAAATTCTATTTATTTTTAAATAAATAAATTTGATTTGAAAGGGTTTTAAAAGTAACCAGGATTTCCAATAATTGAATTGGAATGGATTTGAATCGAAATTGTCTTTGGATTATTTCGATGTTGGATTTCGTGATTATACAGATATTGTTATGGAAATTTGAAAGATATATTTATATCGTTATTTCCAATACGATATTTGTTGGTCGTAGAATTTGATATTGAATATAAGCCGATATATTTTCTATTCAGAGACTTGTATTTTATATCAAATGTGATTTGGGTTTGTCGTGAATGGTGTCTTCATTAACACTGTTCTTAAGCCCAGTTGAGAAAAAGATTAAATCTTTTATTTAGATTTAATGAAGTGTACCAATTAAATAATATTTAATTGGAATTGAATTGGTATTGATTTTTGGGTTTATCGTGAACAGTGTTTTAAATAACACTTGTTCTTTAACACGATAATTAATAGAATGTGATTTTGGGTTGTCGTGAACGGTATCTTCAATAATACTGTTCTTAGACCCAAAGGAGTTAGGAAAATCAGAAACTAACTGGAGATTAGTTAAGTTGAATGGTTTCTGGGGTATTGATCTGATGTTGGTTTCGGCCTTCGGGGTTAATACTTAGGGAATTGCTCACTTGCTAATTTATGGTTAGGGTCTGATTGAAATGTAATGTGATTTTGGGTTTATAGTGAACCGTGTTTTAAATGACACTGATTCTTTAACCCAGTTAAAGATTAAAACTAAGTGGAGTTTTAATGAATCTTTAATTTGATTGAAAAGATCGAGAATGGAGTATCACCAGTTTTGCTCCAGGCGATAGTTAAATCTTTAATTAGATTTGAACGTGAAATGGTAATTGAATTTACCGATAACACCGTGGTGTTAGATATGAAGGATTACTAGTTTTACTTCATGGGATGAATAGGTTGGGATTGGGAAATTAAAACAAATGATTACTTCGGTAAGGTTCGTTAATCCCGACTAGTTTGAATTGATATTCAAAAGAAGGTTAAAGAGTAAATTTAAAAGGATTTATCTTTGATAAAATTAATGGGAACCTTTCCCTTAGATTATGGAATTTAGAAACTCGCCGTAGGTTAGATAAGATGAGTGGTCCCCTGGATATTGATCTGATGTTGGTTTCGGCCTTCGGGGTTAATATTTGGGAAATTGTTCTCTTGTTGATTTACGGTTAGTGACTGATGAATTGGAATGAGGCGTATGTTGTGTTTGTGTAACATTTGTTTACTATATACGCGGATTGTTCGGAAAGGCAGGGTTTTTACCCATTCTGAATAACCGATTCGATGATAAGTCGAAGATGATGACGGTGGTCGAAGACCGGAAGTCTTCACATCGTTTGGGTGAATACTGATGATCTTGATTGGGCTGTACACCCAAGATGAGGGAAATAGTTGGTGGTCGTCCAAACGTACTTGGAGATCGACGAATATGCGAGGAAAGTGCCTCCGGTTTCGTTCAGACCTAGAACGGACTTGTAAATGGATAGTGTGTCTGACATTGTATTCCTTTATATTGTATTCGTTGATCTCTGCTAAATATATATCTGTTTGGCGGCGGAGAATTTATTCTCTTGCTTAACGCCCTTCTCTGAGACATATGAGCTCAGAGGTTATATATTGGTAGAAATCAGTGGTATGATATGGATTGATAGCGTGGCATGCTGAGATGCAGTGATCCAAACTTTTTTTGAAAAGCAAAGTTTGGTGGATGATGATCAAAGCACAGCTTTGATATAGCATGGCTTTGTGTATAGTGTTGATTCGCGAGCCTCACACCCCGGTATGGTGGTAAACTGATGGTTTGATCAGTATGCTTTTTAGTGGATGGGCACCTTAGTGGTGTCGTGGATTCGGTCGACCGAGATGAGCTTAGTGCTCAGGGATAGAGTAAGCGATGTTTTCTCTCGCTGGGATGTAAGCCACAGTGATACTCTGGTCCCAAAAGTGCGGATGTGCAGACGGTGTTTTCTCTTGTTGGGACGTAAGCCGTGGGGAATTGCACTACGCGATCGATCTTTCGAATCAGGAGCCACCATGATGGAAATCCAATTTCCAATACGTGTATTTCAGTTTTATTTATAGAGCCTAGTATGGCGACATAGTGGGATGGGGCTCTTATGCCGTCTATGATTGATACTTATGATTTGAAGATGTTTTATACAATATGCACTTATAATAGTATCAAATGATTTGTTTTAAACGTATCAAGCATTCTTGGCTATTATATCGTAAAAACCCTATCCTCCGGCTTGCGTTGCATTGTGTGATGGGACCTAGGTCTTATAATAGCTTCATTTTTCTTTATTTAGCATTGCGCTGTTGTTTTATGCACTGGTGTTCTTGGGAGGAAACCCGTTCAGTGTTATACGGCGTGGTCCCATGATTTACCTTACTTTGAAAATAAAGATAAATAACTGTTTTAGTTCTCACACCAGTCCCATGACTGACCTGGAGTTTATTGTTTTAACCTAAACTCTGGGTGCCCTAATTTTGACATGGGCAGCTAGTAGTTTTGGTTTTGCAGATTTATATCCACAGGATCCTGGTTTACAGCTGGAATGATATCCGGAAAGCTTTGTATCCGTATATCTCTTCTAGTTGTGTATTGTATTATTTTCCGCTGCTATGTAATGTATTGTAATCTCTGATATTTATCGAATGTAATATTCATTTATACTCTGTATATTCTTGTATTCTGATGGAATAGTTGTAATATACAATGAAATGTTCTTCCTCCTGCATTTTATTTTGTCGTGTCCTCACAGTAATTCGTTTTTTCTCATCTCTTCGGAGACCGGGGAAGTTCGGGTCGCTTCATAAACTGTTCAGAGTTAGTGAGATTTACTCACATTGGGCAGTTCATCGTTAAAGAACGATAAACTGTTGTTTGATTTGAATCAAACAGTTTATTTCGCCATAAATTCAAATGAGCTCCAATCCATTTCAAACCAAATCCATTGTGAAGTGCTCGTCCATAAGATCCTAATGGATCCAACCGTTCGAAAAACTGAGTTCATATGAGATAATTATCGCATTAAGGAGTAAATAACAAATTTAAAGTAACTTAAGTTTTTTGAATAATTACATGGGCCTTTACCCATTAAATTCCATGGCCCACGTTCATCAAACCCGGACCCGTTTATATCCTCCAAACTCCCTTCTTCCTCCTGCTCCTTAATTCAGCACTCTAGATTCCTTCCTCAAACAAATGGCCGTGTATCCTCGACCTCATTCCCACTCAATCTATCATGGTTTCCAAAACTCACACCACCAAATCACTTCTCTCTAACTCCTCTTTCACCTCATACCCTTCTCGTTGAACTCGAGCTGGCCTACGGATTTCCGTCCTCCGACCGAACAGCACGCCTCCACTATTTCATTGACACTTTTCTTCTTAGAAAAATCCCAAATTCATCACACAAGTGTGGTTTTCCATCTTAGAGCCGAAGACAACATCCATTTCTCACATCGATTCTTTAGTTCGTAGAAATCACGAACCCTAGGTTCGCTGGTTCTACTTCGAACCTCCCCAGCAATGATCGCACCCAACCATGATACTACCAGATCAAAGAGAGTATCACCAGGAACTCAAGTATATCAGTATCACGATTTATGGAATTTTGTAGGAATTATTTGGATTTTTTCTTGTGTTCGATTCTTGCTGAAAGATGAAAAAAAGAACGGAGGCATTGGTGTTTGACCAAACAGAAAGGTGGAATTAGATTTAGAATGGTGGAGGGCTTATTTATAGGATAACAAAATATCTAGATATTTTTTTATTAATATTTTATTTTGTCCATTTCTCATCGTATCCAACTTCTAAAAGTTTCCATGATCACATAAGCTATCCAAAAATCATGGAAATTGACCTACAGCTACAGTTTTACATTACAGACCCAACGAAACTGGTTCCGTCGAATTCCGACTTCGTATGCTCACACAGCATATTTTTATCTATCAAAATGCTGAGTGTTTTTCACTCTAAAAATTTGTACGGCCACATACTGACTTCAAAAATCACGGAAATTGAAATATAACAATAAATTAATATTGCGGATCCAACAAAATTGGTTTCGTCGAATTCTGAGTTCGTTTGCAAAACTGACTATTTTTAAGGCTCTGAATGACCCCCTTTTAATATATAAATATATTTAAAAACAATTAAATTTAATATTTATAAATAAATATTATCGTATATATTCATAGTGGAATACCATACAGCTCTAGAATATCCCTATATGAATTTCTAACTTGATATTTTCAATCCCGATTAAATCGATATTCGATTTATAATGAAATTCCTTTATATATATCGTTATAAATTATAAAGGAATTCCGCAGCGACTTTTCTAAAATTTAATTTGGACATAAATCAAAATCTACATGACGAAATCCCGATTTTTCTCTTCCACTAGAAAAATATACTTCACCGGCTCCTAACGTTTCTTGTTTCACAGAAATCCGATTTAAAACGAATCCTGTACATTCGGTTGAAGTTCGAATCGCCAATTTACGAACTACATCGCCATTTCTAGCTCGATTTTAATTATATTATAACTCTATGTTCAAACTGTCATTTACATAATATATTCGTTATTCAAATTCAATTCTAAATTGAATTAAATATCACAGATGATCCAGTTCACACCATATCGCCATTTCAGCCAATTCTGATTATTTCAGAATTAAATATATTATTTAATTTATTATTTTAATTAAATATTCAAAGTTTATTTAATTCAACGACCATTACATACTCTTAATCACCTTTTAAATAATTAAATTAATTAATTATTATACCGCTGAAAACGCGGGTCATTACAGTAAATCTATTACTTAAATAGTAAAACAGGATGATGACACCTCTGATGTGTACACTTCAGAACGGAGTATTTCAAAATACTGAAATATTACGTGCTCTCCCTTTTTTAAAAAAAACTGGTACTTCCCCAAAACATCCCACGATCTCCCAAAAATACTGAACCGTGCCTACCTTCCCAAACTCAATTTCATCTTCCCCAATTCCATAACTGCCAAAGAGCGTCTTCCTTTCTACTCATCCTGCCAAGTTATCATTATTTCCTTAAACACATAAATCGTCCAACCTTTTTTCTACCGACATCCTCCTGCCCAACCACATAAGAACCTTCTAAGTTCTACCAATCGCATTTGATGTTCCGATTGACAGTCAAACTACTGGCTCTTGTTGCTCTCGTCCTTACCTTTCCACGGAACTTCCTCCGACTTGTAACACCCTTTCCTCTTTGAATTACTATGTACTAATTTTTATGATTGTGTTCTTTTCCCTTCTACTACAACGAGATTTTCTCGCCTTATCTAAACACATATCGACATGCTTTTTTTTCTATTTTTTTCCATGTTGTATTCGATTCACATTGTGATACGGTACTTTGAACCTTCTTCTTTTTTCTTTTTTTTGCCTCGCAAGAACAATATACTTCATCTTCTTACTTCGATTCTACTACGATTCATCATTGGTGCTGCTTTTGTATTTTACTCCCATCTCAGTTTCGTATCCATATATACTATCATTGCATTACTTTAATAAATATTAACTACGTCCTTTTTTTGCTCTTTTTTTTACTGTTTACACTACATTTTCTTACTTCTACTAAATTAGGGTCCTTGGCTTTAACTCTAAACGATCATGTCATTCATGTCTAATAATGGGCTATGTGTATACATTAGGTCCAGCACCAGTTCGTGTTCTTCCAACCGAAGGTCAGTGCATAACTTTGGAACTATCGTTGGGATTATTCTGCACCACTATACCTGAGGTAAATATTATGAATTCTTTTCTTTTCGACTTGCTGTTATTTTGACTCATGTCTGATACAAATGAATATTATCCTTCAGCTTTTCACTTATTATCGAATTGTCAATTCAAGTTAATTAGCAGTTATATATTTTTTGGGTGCACAATGATCAAATGGCTTCCTACTTTAGATAGATACTCGATATGATTCTGCAATGTTTTACCTTTACAAAAATACGTCCTTACTGAACCATTCAAAGCATTCTGGCTTATTCTTTCTCCTTTTATTTTATAAATTATAGATGCAATTCAATTACATGTGTTTGCTATATGGTGTTGTTTGTTACATAACAATTTCACGACACTTGCTCATAATGTTGATAATATTTTTTGCCAATTATTGCTTCAACATGTGTTTCCTTTGAGATTTTACGGTATAGTTTTACTTGCTATATATTTATTTAACATTTGTAACAGTATCAACAGTTTAGTTCTATCATAGTTTTCATGACCAAACTGACCGTCAAACCGTAATGTTCCATGGTTGAGGGTTTTGAAGGTCCGATCGGTTGAACCGTTAAAGCCATGTAAAATAATAATACATTAATTATATATTTAATATCATTAATTTTACTTAATACAAGAAATAAATTATGAAAATAGACTATAAAATAGGAATACAAAGTAAGGTAGCACAGCATCTCAGCATGGGATGGCTGCCTGAAATCCTAATCTTAGAAAATGTTTGTATGGCTATTTCAATACCACATCGGCTAAAAAGTAGAAGTCATTGTATGTTTTGGCTATAAATAATCGAGGGTCGACTGTTTTGGTCTTGTACAGACAACTGAGTGCAATTTCACACTGCTGTGGTGGGCCAGTACTACTTTGGCCTATGAAAAAGACAATTATTTTAAGTTTTTAATGGAAAATAAACCGGGTTTAACCGTGGTGTTAGAAGTTTCTGACGGCTTAAAGGAAACTGCGGTTATATTCATTTCCGGGCTATGTAGGCATCTGGCCCGCGGTTCTTAAGGTTCATCCATGGGCCCAGTCCGGTTATGAAAAGAAGGATTCTATATGAATTTGTCAACTTCCTGAAATTGAATTGTTACTCTTATCTTCATGTTATATTAGAATCAGTGTAGAAGATTATCTTTTTTTACATACGAACTGCATATACAGCGGAGATGCATTATCTCAGGCTGTTTCAAATATCTGTTTCTATTAATGATTTTTTGACACAAAACTGAATGAATGTAATCCTTATTTGTAATAGCTTTCCAAATAGATGAGCAAAAAAGGTTTCTCCAACCACCAAATTTAAAATTTTCACTGTTTATATACTGTCGGCTATGTACACACAGCTTGGAGGTCACTGAAGTTGAATTGTGAAGTCTGCGTGAACCAACATGCTAGGTATCCTTTTATGGTACTTATCAACAACAACAAAATATCGTACGGGGCTAAATAATAGTTTAGTAATGGTGAATACAGTTATTAGTGCATTGGTTCAACAATTTGTACCGTCTATTTCATGTTTCAAAATCATTTAAGTCTATTCGCTTCATTGTTTGTACTTGATGTATTTCCACAGACATCAGAAGTGAAGCTTATGTTGAGGAGAACAGGCTCTCAATTCTTCTTGGAATTTCCCCTTCATGGCATCAGTAATACTGTACTTTAACCAAGGAATTATTTTATGGTCAGTTTCTTTAACGTAAAATTTACATTGCTTTATGGTAATACTTTAACAAAGGAGTTTTCCTATGGTCAGTTTTTTTTAATGTCTCTCAATGCCTTAATTTTTTTTACATTGCTTTATGGTAATATATGTTTTTCATCAGGGTTTGTGGAACAAAATTTTGCTCAACTCTTTACCAGTGTACAAATTATTAAAGACATGACTGTATAAAGAGGTATCTATTTATGAATATATACTCGGTAGAATTCTTAACTGGGAATATCAGTTTATTCACTTCCAAGTTATTTGGTAGAACTTTGTTTTCACTTTGTAATTAGCAAAGATATAACATTTTTTTAATCAATTATGAATAGAGATATATCCCATAGACCAAAAACTCATTGCGAGTGCCAAGTAGTAGCGTGTGCGTGTGTGTAGTACATGTACGTGTATGTAGTACATGTATATGCATACATACATACGTGTGTGTGTGTGTATATATATATATATATGGGCAATTCTATTTAGACACAAAATGTTGACACAAATTTAGACATAAGCAATTTTAACTACAAGATCTTCCCCTAAATTACACCTTACACAAAAAAACAAACAAATCCTACGGTTCAGATTTTATGTTTCAATAGATGCTATATATATATATATATATATATATATATATATATATATAAAGGACACCGCAAATAGTGCAGCACCCTTTTAGCCCCCTGATTTCCACCACATATTTCTCATTCTCTCTCTTCCCACTAACTCTCTCTCCTTCCACTAACATATAATTATAAATGAGTGGTCCTTGCTAAGGGGCAATTGAGGTGCCACAAAATAGGGGTGCTCTGGAACTTATATATATATATATATATATATATATATATATATATATATATATAGCATGTATATCTTTAATTTTAAATGAATCTGAAACCTTGGCAATGTTGTTACACATTTTTTATAATGCAGGTTAAAAACGATGACACAACAATTTGATAATAAAAGGTTCAAGGTACAATACCTCTCTTATATATCAGGATAATAAACAAGGATATATCTGTATTCAGTTAGCATCTGAAATGTCTGTACTTATTATATGCTGGTCTTTGTCCTGCACTAAACTTGATTTGCGTTTGACTCTATGTAAGTCATCTAATTTCGTGATTTTAGCTTCTACGACAGCTTATTCTTGCCTAATGTTACTTCGCACTATAATTTACATGAACTTAGAGCCTCAGACTATATATTATGTTTTACTATAGACAACCCAAACTAACTCAGTTTAATGGCATAAAGCTAACAATTACAAATCGTTTGGGTACACAATGCAGCCTCTAACAATTACTCTTATTTTTATGTGTATTTTAGCATGTACTACTGATTTGGATCAAAATGTCCCATCTTTTACCGATTTCGATATCATATTTGTTGCTTTACCATTGTTAGCTAATCTGAGATGGAGAGTGCAACTCCGTCTGCTATCATTAGTGCATATACCTGATGAATTCAATATTTAAAATGTTACCACTAACCATTTTTTTAAATGTATCAGCCTCCTTTTGTGTAGTTGTCTGAAGACTATGGCTGAAGCCACTGATGTGCAATCACAGGTTCACTTACGCTAAATATTAAGTTAATGTTAATAATTTACTGATTCATGGTGTGCTGACTAATTTCTAATGTCATAGCTAACTCCACAAAGCGAACACAGCTCCACTCCTAATTTTTGATCACCTATGGACCATTATGTTACACGAAGTTCAATCGACAAAGGAAAAGAGAAGATGACCGAAGTATTATTTACCATTGCTTATAGTTACGTCAACTATCAACGCAACCGAATTTATAATTGAATTTTGGTTTCAGAAACCTGTTTCTACAATAGATTTGACAACAACCATACTTCTGACAAATAAAGGGGTTAGCCGAGGAATTGTAATTCAGGTTCGAATACTCAATGTTAATGATTTGGTTTTCATTTTCAGTGAAATTTACATGTGATTTTTTTTTGGGCCCTAAATGTCGAGCTATTCATTTTTTCTATTTCCCTCATGCTATCTGTGCCAACGTATTTTCTTCATGCCAACAGAAGAAGCAAACATAAGTGGATAGGACAGAAAATTACATTTGACATATTGGCTTTATCCCCTATCAACAATTACCAGCAAGCGTTCAAGTTAATGGTTTTCCCACTTTTCATTTTTTGTAATACATTGTACGTTGTCCTCTACCCTTGCTACTAAATTGCCCATTCTCATTCTCAATACCGAATGACATATTTTTTAGATGTAATCATCACAAAACTAACATGTATAATGACTAATTGGCAACAACTCGATGATTTATTGCTATTTTGCCAGTCAAAAAAAATTAATATTAAAACTTACGACCTGATTTACTTTTCAATTTTTTATATTCTTTCCAAGAATTGGATGACAAAAGACTACATCTGTTTCGCCATAAAAAAAACTAGGGATAAAAGATTAAAAAAATAACTTCTTCCCTGCTGCACTCTACCTTGCTCTATGTAGTCTGTCAAATATTTTTACTACTTATTTAGTTTTCCTAGATTTATTTTTTTAATTAATAAAACCAATATATTTGGTTTGCTGTACTCTACGACCTACGTGTATTTATTGTTGTTCATCTCACATTTGTTGTTCTGATACTGTATTCTACGTACGAATTACGTGGCTTATAACTACGTATATTTGCTGTAGATTTTCTACGCATATCTACCTTTCTTTCATTCACTCCACCTACATTGCATTCCAAACCTATTTACCTTCATCCATATGGTTCTTCTGAGACCACTTGCTTCCCCTGTTATTCCTATAATGAACGTTGCACGTTTGTATTTTTATTTCCTTTTTCTCAGGCGTTTTTCTTGACATCCAACTTTACTTTGAGACATCCTTCAATTTTCAATCTTAGTTTATTCCCAACATGCACCATATGCAATTATGTTTATCACCCACTATGTTGCATATGTGCTTGCCACTCTCCAACCTTTGATTGTTAATTGAATGCCCGCAACCTATATGCTCATCTAATTTTATTTCTTCTAGCATTTTTTACAAAGATATTTCTAAAACCATACCTATTTGCATAATTTTTTAATTTACCGTAAATTCTACTTCTAAGACAAAGATACTAACTGCTATTTCTATCGCAAGCGGCATTCATATTTACATCAATTGCGCGACCAACACCACTTACCAAACTACTGTAATTACTTCTCCACTCTTTCAACTAAAACATAAACATAAACTAAACTCTTTCCGTGTGCGAAGCACGGGATACTCACTAGTTAATGAAATAAAGAGATAAATGTTAAATGATGATGGATCGATATAATTTCCATTTGGAAATAATATCGTTGTTTCCACACATGTTTTTCTTTGATAGTTAACTCACCGACTATAGAAGTTTTTGACCATTTTAACGTTGTTAATATGGGGAGACCGGTTGGATTTTTATCCGAAGAACCACTCCGTATTTGGCATAAGCGTTGCGGATCATATATGCCAAGGATAATTGAAGACGGAGTAAAGTGCAAGGGCTGTTGTATAAATCTTAGATAACAATTGCCTAAGATGGATGTACTGAATAGTGCCTTCGGTTTGTCTAGTCCCAGGACGACCTGTATGGAATAATGTCTGACAGAGTATATTTAATAGATCGCGTAAGTTGATCTCTTCAAACATATTTACGTTTGATGGCGGAGGAATTCGTTTCTCTTAGCTATATACCCTTGGTGTTTTTGGGGAAATCAATTTGTGTTTTGCCGGGTATGACGATGTGACATTCAAAGTGAATGAAGATGTGGCATGTAAAAGATAAGCGTAGCTTCTAGCCTCACATCCGGTAAATGACAGAAATCGGGCAGGCAGCATGGCTATGTAGGTCGCACCTATTACGGTGTATAATCACCTGATCCAGAGTTTCATTTACTTCTAAAAATCTATTGTTGATGCTGTCCCATTCGGGAAACGGTTGCTGATCCCAACCTTTGGTGATATTCATTTGATACATTAGAGCGAAATGAGTGGTCGGTCATGTGTGGCTGGGTTGCAAGATGTTCTTGTTGAACCCAGTGTATTCCTCTCTAGAGGTACACTAGCGAAAGGTGGTTTCATACCTTGTCATAGTTGGAAATCCATTATCCAATACGTGCTTGCGGTTTTGATTGTATACTATATATGTAGAACGTGAGATGAAAGCGTTTCCGCTAGATGATTAATATATTGTGGTTGATAGATATTATTATAATATCAAAAGGTTCTTGATATAAAGATGTTTTGGATTCTCATAAGGGAAAATCCCATTCCGTTATACGGTGTGGTCTTATGAGATATCATTTTGTTGCTCAAACTATTTTAAATTATTTTACTCATACCAGTCCCATGACTGACCCGGAGTTTATTTTGTTTTGTTTCCCTAAACTCTTGGGTGCCCAATTTTGTACGGGCAGTCAAGTAGTCGGGATTTACAGATACTTGAAGAGCTGAAGCAGGAGGCTTCAGGATCATATAGCTATTGTTTATTTCCGCTGTGTTGTAAGTGCTGTACTTTGGAAACGATATGTATATTCAAGTACAGATTTGTATTTCAAAGTTATGTTATGAAATATATTTATTCGTTCCGCTGTGAGATTCGTGTTTACTCTGATGTTGTATGTTCTTCTTCTTCTATTCTAAGTTTCTATCTTATCTTTCCTCACCCTCTAATTTCTTTCATTAACCATTCGGTATTTTCGATAATTGGATGTTCGATATGTGTTGTATATTGGATAACCAAGATCGCCTTTTTCCGGGTCGTTACAAATGATCGAGTTTAGCTTTTGTGGTACGGGATGGATGAGGACTGGAAGAGAAGATCATCGGTGTTTGAACGGTGGAGTGATGAAGGAGATTGCGGTGGATGTTTATGCGTGAATGGTGAAATAACTGGAAGCGTGATTGTGAATCGGGGAAGAAGGCATTAACGGGTTGGGTGAGGGAACTGTTGGGCCGATAGTTGTAGAGGGGTAAAGCCCAAATCTAAAATTATAATTTAGTTTAATTTAATTTAAATGTATAGTTACTTCTTAATGCTGTATCTCGATCATATGATATCAAAATCACGAACGGTCAGATCTGATGGGATCGTATGGACGGACACTACCCAATGGAACTAACTGGGAATGGATTGCGGCTCGTTTGAATTTATGGTGAAATAAATTGTTTGATTCAAATAAAACAAACAGTTTATCGTTCTTTAATGATGATCGTTCAATGTGAGTAAAACTCACCAACTCTGAACAGTTATATTTTTATAACATATTCTTAGAACTGTTAATCATCAGTTGATTGTTGTGTGTTAACTATTTGGTTGAATTGCTTGTGTATTGGTTAAATTATAGATAACGATATATATAAATTGTTAATCAAATATTGATTTTGTTTAGCAGGATATTTCATAGTGAAATTAAATCGATGTTAATTATATTGTTTAACATCTGTGATGCAGGGAAACAGGTTGGAGGGACCCAACTGGGTTCCTCAATATATAAAGTACTGTTTTGTTTCATATATTGTGATATATGATGTGATATATAATCTGTTGTTGATTATGTGTGTTTGAATGATATCGATCATTATTGTTGGTATTTTAAATACCGTAAGAAAACCCTGGGATGAAAAAGGAAAATTTCAATAATTATATTGAAATAAAATATTTTATAAAATCGAAAGATTTTATATAGAAGGAAGATTTCAAACTGTATATTGAAATAGAATATGTACAAAATCAAAGGATTTTATATAAAGGAATATTTATAAAATCAAGGGATTTTATAAAGGAAAATATTTGTAAAACAAATATAAAAAGAATTTATTTGTAAACCATTTACAAATAGAAATGAAAAGGATATATTTGTAAACCATTTACAAATAGATTTGGAAAGGGAATATTTGTAAAACATTTACAAATAGAGTTGAAAAGGAAATATTTATTTGTTAAATAAATAGAATTGGAAAGGAAATATTTATTTGTTAAATAATTAGAAGTGAAAAGGAAATATTTATTTGTTAAATAAAACAAATAGGAAAGGGAATATTTGTGAAACATATAGAAAGGAATTATTTGAAATCAAATAGAGTTAGTCGAATATAGTTTTATCGAATATCTGTTATTCGAAGAAAGGAGTTAAATCATAAGGGGTTAAATCAAAAGGGATTAATTGATAGAGTTAATTGAATATAGTTAATTAGTTAGAGTTAATCAGATAGAGTTAATCAGGTAGAGTTAATCAGATAGAGTTAATCAGTTAGAGTTAATCAATTAGAGTTAATCAGTTAGAGTTAATCAGTTAGAATTAATCAGCTAGAGTCAACCAGTTGGAGTTGATAGATTAGAGTTAAATCGAATTAGAGTTATTCAAATAGAGTTAATCGAGCAAGAGTTAGTCGAATATTAGTTATTCGAATAAAGTTAATTGAATTAGAGTTAGTTGGATTAGAATTAATCGAATATTGGTTATTCGAAAGAGAGTTATCGAATATTGGTTATTCGAAAGAGAGTTAATCGAATATTGGCTATTCGAAAGAAGAGTTATCGAATATTGGTTATTCGAGAAGAGTTAATCGAATTTAGTTATTCGAAAGGAGTTATCGAATATTTGTTATTCGAAAGGGTTATTGAATGTTAGTTATTCGATAGGAGTTATCGAATATAGTTTATTCGAATAGAGAAAGGAGTAATCGAATATAGTTTATTCGAATAGAGTTAAAAGGAGTTATCAAATATAGTTTATTCGAATAGAGAAAGGAGTAAATCGAATTTAGTTTATTCAAAAGGGGTTAATCAAATAAAGCTTAATTGATAGGAGTAAATTGATAAGAGTAAACCGATTAGAGTTAATCAAATAGTGTTAATTGAATAGAGTTAATTGAATATGGCTATTCGAAGAGTGATTATCGAATATAGTTTATTCGAAGGAAAGAGTTATCGAATAGAGTTTATTCGAGAGAGAGTTATACATTGAAAATTCGATTATATCGAATGTTGGAAAGTACTATTTACTTTCCAGTTTTTAAATCAAGATTTGTTTATTTAATAAATCGGGGATTTATTTATTTAAATTAAGGAATAAAAGTTATACTTAAGTTAATATAGTTCGGAAGCATGGGATTATAACACTAATGTTATTATCAAATGATTTCTGTAAAAGAAGTGGATTCATAAATAGAATCCGAGAATTACATAAGGAAGTTTGTTAAAGATTTAAAAGATAAACTTTGACTATTTCGAAGTTAAAACGTTGTTTAGTTAAGGTCTGAGAGGTAATTAAACCCCAACTTGATTGACTTCCTTCTTAACTAAGGAATGGTAAGGTTTGATAGTGAAGGTTGGTTAAGTGAATATAGTTAATGAAGGTATTGGTGAATTGGCATAGTGATGTTTTATTTAAACATCTTTTTAAATCCAAGGAATGAGTTTTGGAAACGTTTTCCAAATATAATCAGAGATATTTTCTAATCATTGAAAATGAAATGTTGAATGGTTATTGATCGATAAAATTTCCATTTGGAAATAATATCGTTGTTTGCACACATGTTTTTCTTTGATAGTTAACTCACCGACTATTGAAATTTTTGACCATTTGTCCATCGTCAATATGGAGAGATCGGTTGGATTCTTATCCAAAGAACCACTTCATATGGGCGTTAGTGTTTCGAATCAAATAGATCGAAGACAAAATGAAGACGAAGTTTATACAAGGGCTGTTGTATAAGTCCTAGGTAGAGATTGCTTAGGATGGATGTACGGAATAGTGCCTTCAGTTTGTCCAGTCCCAAGACAACTTGAATGGACGAATGTCTGACAGAGTATTTCTGGTAGATCGCGTAAGTTGATCGTTTCAAATGCATTTACGTTAGTGGCGGAGGAATTCGTTTCTCTTAGCTTATACCCATGGTATTTTTGGGGAAATCAATTTGTGATTTGACGGGTATGACGATGTGTCATTCAAAGTGAATGGAGGAGTGATCTGTTAAAAGATACGTTTTGACCTCGAGCTTCACCAACTGGGAAATGACAGAAATCGGGCAGGCAGCATGGCTAAGTGGTTCGCGACCAAGTAGGGTATATTGTCACCATCTAGAGAATATTCATATTTGTTACTTCTTTCAATTCTGTATCTCCCGGGAATGGTTATGCTGGTTTACCAACTGTAAGGTGACAACATATTCGATACACTCAAGCGAAATGAGTGGTCGGTCATGTGTGGCCGAGTTGCAAGATGTTCTTGTTGAACTCCAGTGTATTGCTTGTAGAGTACACTAAGCGGAAGGTGGATCCATACCTTGTCCTAGTTAGAATCCATTCCCCAAATAAGAGCCCGCGGTTTTGATTGTATATTATATATGTAGAACGTTAGATGCAAGCGTTTCTACTAGATGAATATTATATTGTGGCTGATAGACATTATTATAATATCAAAAGAGTTTTGATATAAAGTTTACCGTTTCTTTCAAAAAGATTTTGAAAGTTAGATCAAATGGTTTGGATTCTCATAAGGGAAAAACTCGTTCCGTTATACGGCGTGGTCTTATGAGATATCGCGTTATTGCTCAAACTGTTTTAAATTGTTTTACTCACACCAGTCTCATGACTGACCTGGAGCTTATTTTGTTTTGTTTTCCCTAAACTCTTGGGTGCCCAATTTTGTACGGGCAGTCAAGTAGTCAGGATTTACAAATACTTGAAGAGCTGGAGCAGGAGGCTTCAGGATCATAGCTATTGTTTATTTTCGCTGTGTTGTACTTTGATAATGATGTATATTCAAGTACAGATTTATATTTCAAAGTTATGTTATATATATTTATGTTATTCGTTCCGCTGTGAGATTCGTGTTACTCTGATGTTGTGTTCTTCTTATTCTTCTATTCTAAGTTTCTATCTTATATATTCTCACCCTCTAATTTCTTTCATGGACTATCTGGTATTTCCGATGCTTGAATAGTCGACATAATGTTGTACGCCGATATCCAGGATCGCAAATTTCCCGGGTCGTTACACTCGTAATCCATCATCCACATAAGTAAAAATGTCTTGGCTCCATACCATGACACCACTTCTAGCTAGAAAGAAACTTGTGCACTCCTTGCATTCCCTTGTCCCGTTTCTGACTCTTACCGGGGTGTGAGGCTTGCAAAGTAACGCTATACACAAAGCTACGCCTAAACAGGCTGTGCTTTGATCATCAACTACAAGGCTCTACTTTTCAACAAAAGCCTCGATCAATTGCATCATGGAATGCCACATTGACAATGCACGTCATGCGATCAATAACTATCCATATATAACCTCTGAGCTCATGTGTCTCAGAGAAGGGGGTTAAGCAAGAGAATAAATTCTCGGCCACCAAACAAATATATTTTTTAAATAAAAATCAATTCACACAGAATGAAATTCAATGTCAGACACACGTCCATTCTGGGTCTGAACGAAACCGGAGACACCTTATTCCTCGTCCCATATGTCTAATACATAAGAGAGGTGCTCGCTTATCCGGACAATCAACAAGTACATCCGGATAACTACCACATTAACCCTTTACTGTGAGCTACCCAATGTCGGGCATCAGTAGTCAATCATTCGATGTGAAGATCGCCGGTCTTCAATCACCATCTTTAATATCATCGATTTAAATCGTCGTATAATTATTTGAAATGAGATTGATCTCTGTCTTTTCAAATAATTCTCGCATATATATAATTTAAATCATTGCACATCGTTAATATTATTTTATAACGATTTGTCACTATTTTTATTTATATAAAAATAGCTCAATTTAGTTTAACGACGCTTCGGGTCAATAGGCGGCTCTGGCGCTGTTTTTACCCAAATTTTTTATACATTTCTAGAAATCTAACCGTTGGATTTTAATAAATTTTATACCGTTGGAAGGATCTTCCCAAATCGGTCCTAACGGTTCCAATTTTGGAAAATCCGACGGTCGGATCTTTCGGTATAATCGTTTAAAGTTACGATTCTAAAACGTGAACTACCGTGCGTGATTCGTTTAATTATAAATAATATATATATATATATATATATATATAATTATATATAAATATAAATTACTCAACGATTCCACTAACATGGTTTAACATGCCAAATAAAAGCATGTTTTGTTTGCATAACAAATCTACACGTTTATAATGTCAAATAAAATGTATTTTATTTACATGACATTTTTGCTAATGACAAATAAAAAATATAATTTTTATTTTCATTATTTGTATGCAATTTCTATTTTTAACTTTAGCAAATAAAAAGAAATATTTTATTTGTATATATATAATTTCAATGTATAACATAACATATAAAAATATTTATTTTAATTTGCATACAAATTCTAATGTATGACTTAACGATAAAAATGTATCTTTACTTTGTATACAAATTCTAATGTGTAATTTGACGATAAAAATGTCACTTTAATTTGTACACAAATTCTAATATATGTTTTGATAATAAAAATGATTCTTTAACTTGCATACAAATTCTAATGTATGTTTTGACAATAAAAATGATTCTTTAACTTGCATACAAATTATAATGTATGTTTTGACAATAAAAATGATTCTTTAACTTGTATACAAATTCTAATGTATGTTTTGACCATAAAAATGATTCTTTAACTTGCATACAAATTATAATGTATGTTTTGACAATAAAATTGTCACTTAAATTTGCATAAAAAGAGATACATTCATTTTTTTGACAATTCTATTTCAACAAAATGACTAAAAGTGATAATTTCATTTATGTTGACAATTCTAGTTTAACAAAATGAATAAAAAGCGATGATTGCATTTATGTCGACAATTCTAGTTTACCAAAATGATTAAAAGTGATAATTTCATTTTGTTCACAATTCTATTTTAACAAAATGAATAAAAAGTGATAATTTCATTTTGTTAATCATTCTAGTTTAACAAACAAATAAAAAGTGATGATTGCATTTATGTTGACAATTCTATTTCAACAAAATGATTAAAAGTGATAATTTCATTTATGTTGACAATTCTAGTTTAACAAAATTAATACAAATGGTCTTTTCATTTTGTTGACAATTCTATTTCAACAAAATTAATATTTTTGCTCAAACACAAACCTGTTTAACCAAAAATGTTATTTTTGTTTTACCTCAAATCTATTTAACAAAAATGTAATTTTTGTTTTACCTCAAATCTATTTAACAAAAATGTAATTTTTGTTTTCCACCATCATATTTTGACAAAATGTAAATTTTTGTTTCAACAATCCTATTTTGACAAAAAAAATTATTTTTGTTTCAACAATTCTATTTTGGCAAAAATATATATTTTTGTTTCAACAATTTTATTTCGACAAAAATGTATATTTTTGTTCCAACAATAAAAATGATAATTTTTGTTTCACTATTTTCTTACAACAAAATATCCTTTTTATTTCAATTATTTTCTTACACAAAAATGTCCTTTTTATTTCAACCATTTTGTTTTAATAAAAATGTCCCTTTTTATTTCAACTATCTTGTTTCCATAAAAATGTCTTATTTCAACTATCTTGTTTCAATAAAAATGTCCCTTTTTATTTCAACAATTTTGTTTCAATAAAAATGTACCTTTTTATTTCAACTATTTTGTTTCAATAAAAATGTCCCTTTTTATTTCAACTATTTTGTTTTGACAAAAATGACAAATTTAATTCAACAATTCTAATTTGTCAACAAATGACAATTTTAATTCAACAATTATATTTTACACAACAATCATCAAATCAATATATCTACACAACAATATCAATTTCAGATCAAATCACATATGACAGTCAATAGAATTTAACAGTGGATTGGAAAGAAAATCACAATCATAATTCACTGTTTTTAATTATAAAAATAATAAATAGAATTCTCACAGTGGGTTTAAATCCTATATAATTCAGATTTGAATTTTGCCCAAAATCTGATCTGCTCCAAACTCATTCTTGTCAGTCCTGAAATGTAGATCTCGGACTCACGATCGCAACGATTCTGAAATTATTCAATTCTGAGTTCATATGCATCAGATATGAATTAATTTGTGTTGTTAATATTTTGAAATAAATTAATTAAATAATAAAAGGGGAAAATACCCTTCTTCTTCCTTCTACAGATCGAGGCCGCGACTTCTTTTATTTTGTTCGAAACTAGGTTTAAAGTTATCGATCCAATCACTTGACTACACGACAATCCGATACCACTACGCCGGAGAGGAAGGAGCGCGCCCAGAGGGGGATCCACGGCGAGCAGCTCGATCAGAGCAAGGGAGAGGGGCGGCGACGCAAACAGTGGGGGTTTAGGGCTCTGGTTCGACACAAATACTCCATGGTTTTTGATCAACTCCGTATGAATTTGAAGCTTTTTAAATTCTCTTCAATAAAATCAAAAAGAGGATGGAATTTTATAGTACGGATTGAAGGAAACTAGTGGAGGAAGAAAGAACGATTTTGGCCATTGAAAATAAAGGGAGCGGCGGCTACAGTAGTGGATAGGGTTTTGTAATGAGAGATTTATAATAAAATATTATTTAATTTCTTAATTATTAGTTTTAAGCTTGTTAACCCTCTACAGTTCCAAATTCAGCCCAACTAGAGTTGTTCCTATGCAAATGCCCCCGTTCCAGACACATTGGGCTAGGTCCCTTCAGCCCAATCGATCGTTTTCAGTCTGTTTTCTTTAAATTAAAATTTAAATCATTTATTTATTTAATTTAGCGTACATTTAAATTTACCGAGGCCACATACGGTCTCCAAAAATTTCCGAAAAATAAGTCTAGCTTTGTTTTGACGATACGACCCTAACAAAATTAATTTCATTGAATTTGGAGACCGTTTTAAAAATGATCCTTTTAACGGTCGATTAAATTTAACATAAATTATCGAACATAGTTTAATTTACCACACTCACATATTAATTCTAAAAATTATGGAAAATTAAACTTAGCAATAATTTGACATTCCGGATCCGACAAAAACGGTTTCGTCAAAAATGGAGGTCGTTTATAAAATGACTATTTTTAATAGCTTTAATATTATTTAAAAAATGGAATTTTTAAATTCTGGCACATTTTCTAACCAAATTTCTTAAAATAAATTTTTTAAGTTGGTTCTGATTTTTTGGGTTATTACCATCTCCCCCACTTAAAAACTTTTCGTCCTCAAAAAGGAAATAATAGTAAAGTAGGAAACAAAACGGAAAATGTAAAATATTGTAAATGTACCTCAACACAAGAGTTACTCGAAGATGTCCACTTTGCACTTGGGTTAAGCCTGTTTGATGCTATCCTCAGTCTCCCATGTACAGTCTCTAGGATCCCCGCTCCACTGCACTTTGACTAAGTGGATCCTCTTGTTCCTCAGAAATCGGGTCTCTTTGCCAACAATTTTTGTTGGCTCCCTTCTCACTGCTAAGCTCGGGGTAACCACCAAATCTTGTTGTGTTTCTTCCTCCATAATCAAGTCTGGATCATGTACATGCTTCCGGAGTTGAGACACATGGAATACATCATGCACCCCTGGCAACCAGTCAGGCAACTGCACCCTATAAGTAAGAGTTCCAATCCTTTCGAGAATAGGAAATGGACCAATGAATCTCGGCCCCAACTTCCCAGTCTTCCCAAAACGAATTACTCCTCTCAATTAGGAAACCCTCAAGCACACATAATCACCAACAGAGAATTCTAAATCCCTTCTTGGTGAGTCTGCATAGCTCTTCTGTCGGCTCTGAGCATCCAGTAGTCGCTTCTTAATGAAATCAACTTTATCCGAAGCTTCACAAATCATGTTGGGGGCCAATACCAATCGATTGCCTGATTCCACCCAACATGCGGGAGATCTACGTAGTCTGCCATATAATGCTTCAAATGGCGACATCTACAAGCTTGCTTGGTAACTGTTATTATAATAAAACTCAACCAAATGCAAGTGATCTTCCCATGACCCGCCAAAATCAAGAATGCATGCTCGCAACAAGTCTTCTAATATACGGTTCACCCTCTCAGTCTAACCATCTATCCAGATGATAAGCGATGCTTAGATTCAACTTGGTCCCTAGCTCCCCTTGGAATGCTTCCCAGAATTTACTAGCAAATATCGGATCACGATCACTAACAATGCTACTGGGAACTCTATGTAGTCTGAAAATCTCTCTGAAATAAAGTTGCGCCAGACTTCGAGCTATTCTATTAGATCTGACTGAAATAAAATGGGGGTCTACAATCAACCATATATTGTTATTGCCATTTATGGTTCGGGGCAAACCATCAATGAAATCCAGAGAAATTTGGTCCCACTTCCAACTTGGAACCTCAAGTGGTTGCAACAATCCCGCGAGCTTCTGTTGATCACTTTTAACTTGTTGGCGAGTGGAACATCTGCTAACATATATGGAAATTTCCCTCTTCATAGTTCTCCACCAAAATGTGTGCTTGAGATCATGATACATCTTGCTCACCCCTGGATGAATACTAAGCTTAGATTTGTGACATTCATCCATTACTTCCTTTCTGAGCTCAGGAAGGTTCGGAACACAAATTTAGCCTAACAGCCTCAGAACCCCTTTGTTGTTAATTTGGAAACTCGTGGTTCCCCTTCCCTAACTACTTTGCTAATTCTCTGAATAAATTCATCATTTTTTTGAAGAGCAGAGTTCTTGTCAATCAAGGAAGGTGTAATAATGAGATTGGCGATGATAAGATTGGCGCTGGCCGCATTCTTTCTGCTGAGCGCATCGGCTACAACATTGGCTTTCCCTGGAGCATATAAGATATCCAAATCATAGGCCACAAGAAATTCTAACCAACGTTTTATTCAAGTCCCTTTGGGTGAACAGATATTTCAAGGATTTATGATCAGTATATAATTCGAACTTCTCACCCAAAAGATAGTGCCTCCAAATCTTTAAAGCAAACACGATGGCCATCAACTCAAGATCAAGAGTGGGGTATCTCTTCTCATGCGGTTTAAACTGATGGCTAGCATAAGCAACTGCTTTGCCTCTTTGCATTAACACCGCACCAATACCTTCAATAGAAGCATCAGTATAGACTGTCAAATCTTGGTTGCCATCAATAATGGTCAACACTAGAGCAATGGTTAACCTCAATTTCAGCTCTTGGAAAGCTGCCTCATATTCCGGTGTCCAATTAAACTTCGTATGCTTCTTAGTCATCTTCATCCATGGACAAGATAGTTTCGAAAAATCTTTATCGAATTTCCGATAATAACCAGCCAGTCCTACGAAACTTCTGATTTCTGTAGGAGTGCTAGCCTATTTCCAATCTTGGATGGCTGGGAACTTTCCCTGGTCTACTGAAATGCCTTTCTTTGATACAACATGACCGGCGAATTTCACTTCTTCTTGCCAGAATATGCATTTAGAGAATTTGGCTTTCAACACATTCTTTCGCAGGATTTCCAAAACTTCTTTCAGATGCTTTTCATGTTCAGCAATGGTTTTAGAGCAGATTAAGATATTATCAATGAAAACATGAATGAATTTATTCAAGACATCCCGGAATACTCTGTTCATCATATTGACAAAGTAGGCAGGAGCATTACATAAGCCGAACCACATTACTAGCCATTCATAAAATAAGTCTGGCCCTCTGGAAGCTGTCAAAGGAACACATTCTTGGCAATGCGCAATTGATGGAAACCTATAGCTAGGTCCACCCTAGAGAATACTTGCACTCCATTTAAGCGGTCTAATAGTTCATCAATACGCGGCAATGGATATTTGTTTTTCAGCATTTTCTTATTGAGGTCACGGTAGTCCACACAGAGTCTAAGAGTGCCATCTGATTTTGGGACAAACACCACTGCTGCACCCGAATTTGAGAAGCTAGGCCTGATCAGACCCTTCCACAAAAGCTTTTCAGTTTGATTGCTCAGCTCCTCTCTTTTTTTCAGCATCATTCTCCGAATAGGATGCACAACTGGCCTTGCATTTGAAACTAAGTCAATCTTGAAGTCGATTTCTCTGTGCGGAGATAAGCTATTAACTTCTTCAAACACATCCGCATAATCTTTGACGACAGGAATATCCTCAATAGAAGCAGGAGTAACTTCTAGAGAAGGCCATAATTCTTTTCTATCTGTAGATGAGTCGTGGCATGGTACAATAATAATATCTCCAAATTTGGTTTTAATTTTGACTATTCTTTCAGCGCATAGTAACTCAGCCTCATACTTTGTTAGCCAATCTAGTCCAAGTATGATATCATATCCGGAAAAACTCATAATGATCAAGTCAAAAGGGAACTAGAAATAAGAATTAGAAACAGGCACTCTAAAATACTGATCGAGAATAAGAGAACCTCCTATCGGACTATGGGCTCTAATCGATTCTTTAAGTTCTCTTGATTTCAGTTTTAACTTTTTAATTGTGTCACTAGAAATGAAACTTCGTGATGCACCAGTGTCAAACAATACTGTAATAGGAATGTTCTTAATAGTAAGAGTACCTCCTAAAACATCGGGTTTACCTGCTCCCTCGGAAGAAGCTAGTGCAGCCGCCCCATCGTATACATGAGTCACCTCGGATTTCTTTAGCAGTGGACAATTTCTAATAAAATGCCCTATCTTATGGCAGTTGAAGCACTCCTAAGTATTCCGAGGATTCTGACCGCGATTCTGACTGGGTCCAGACTCATTCCTCCTTGGTTTCTTTGGAGCTCTACATTCGTAATCAAAGTGTCCCATCTTTTGGCAATTAAAGCACCTGACTTTGGCTTTCTTACTTCCTTGAGGCTTGACGGCCGAAGAATTGCTCGCCTCCGGCTTCTTGTCAGACTGCTTCCTCTTGTTGTTATTTTGATTCTTCTCCCGATCTTGCTGCGAATTCTTGTCATTTTCTTCATATTGACAAGCTATCTCGACCATCTCATTAAATGGAAGCTTAATATGTGCTGTCACTCGGTTCAGATATTTCCTTGAAAGGCCATTAATGAATCTCTTATTATTCTGGAATGAGTCCTGAATTAATTCAGGAGCATATCGTGAAAGCTTTTCAAATTTCCGCACGTACTCATAAACAGTCTTATCTCTTTGTTGCAAGTTGGCAAACTGATCGTGTAGACGCTCGACTTCTTGTGGAGGAATAAATTTCTCGCTAAAGAGCTCCTTGAATTTTGTCCAAGACATTGTCGGCCTTAGTATTTCCAATTATAACAGTTTCCCACCAATTCTGAGCCTCATCCTTCAATATCCACAATGCCATAAAACGCTTACGGTGGTCTTCAAGTTCCAAGCCTCAAAATATCTTCGCATAAGTCTTTAGCCATGCTTGAGGTTCCATCACTGTCTCTCGGCTTGTGAACGACACACCACCCAAATTCCTGAACTTCTTAGCTACCTTGTCTAGGTCAAAAGGCTGTAGGGGTGGAGGTGGTGATGGTGCTACAGCCTTGAGATTGGGCTGCTCCTGAATAGTGGGGGTTTCACCCCTTCTCGGTCCTCTGGCTCCGCCTCTGCCTTGGGCTCTCGCTCTAGTGCTAATTTTCAGTCAGTTCTGTACCATCAAGGAAAGAGTCAGACTAGTAGAAATGATAATTTTAAAGCGAGGGTAAAAATAAAGGACATATGGAAAGATGATGATGTAATGACTGATTAATATATGTTATTCTGTTGTGCTCATTCTAGGACATTACTAGTCCTATCTCTAATGAGCTACTCGCCTTAAAATACTGCTGATTCTATTTAGATGAATTGTTTTAAATATGTTATACTCCGAAGATAAGGTTAACATTTTGCTCTGATACCAACTGTGATGACCCCCAACTTCCGTAGTACGAAAGCAAGGATAATCATTGGAATATAACATATTTACAAAAACAGCAGACCTCAGATAACAGCATAACATATAAACTATTGCAGCAAAAATAAAAATGTCATCAACATCACAACATCAGAACATCAGAGTGGCGCATTTACAGGATACAACTTAGCATATAGAAAGTCTCAGCAAATAGAAATAAGTCTAAAACTTCATCAAGTACATCATAGATAAAGGATATATAAATGTCTCAAAGTAGAAATAAAAATCCAAAACTCCATCAAGTACATCATAGATAAAGGATGTCTAAATGTCTCAAAGTAGAAATAAAAGATAAAGATGTTCTTCGTCTTCCTTCCATAAGCATACTCTAATCCAGCATATGTCCAAAATAACCTGAACCTATCGCTTGGCTGCCCGTGTGAAAAAGAGGGCACCCGAGTTTGCAAAGTGAAATAAACTACAAGTCAGTCGTGGGACTGGTCTGAGAAATCTTTCCTAACTTATCTAACAATATGGCGAATCACAGGACCACGCCGCTAACGCGGAACGAGTTTACTCCGTTGGATTGCCAGAGCATAAATTAAATAAATTTTTATTAAAAACAACGCAATGATTTTTAGAAAAATGAAATCATTATAAGACTCAAGTCCCATCACACAATGCAACGCAAACCGGAGAATAGAGTTTTACCTTATAATGATCAAACATGCTTGATACATGGAAAATAATATTTTAGTACTATTATTAGTGTCTAATCAGTTTGAAATACTTCAAAGTAAATATGTCAATCCTAGACGGCATAGCTACCATATATTATGTCGCCATATATAGGTTTACAATCAAAACCGTAATGGCGTATGGGAAATTTGGTTTTCATCATGAGTTAATGCTAGGGACGATCTCCTTACCAATTTGAGACACTCTAGCAAATGTCTTAGGATCACAGCTACAGGCAACCCTGGTATCCTGCAGGGCCGGTCCACAAATACTTTAGTGGATTGGCAATTCCGGAACGCACGCTTCCTAGTCCTATTGAACCTATAAATTGGCCACTATCGACCAATATAACTGAGGCCTTGTAATCCATCATCCACATGAGTAAAAATATCTGGGCTCTAGACCATGACACCACTTCTAGCTAGAAAGAAATGTGTGCACTCCCTGCGTTCCCTTGTCCTGTTTCTGACTCTTACCGGGGTGTGAGGCTCGCGAAGTAACGCTTTACACAAAGCTATGCCTAAAAAGGCCGTGCTTTGATCATCAACCACAAAATTCTTCTTTTCAACAAAAACCTCGATCAATTGCATCTTGGCATGCCACATTGACAATCCATGCCATGCGATTAATAATTACTAATATATAATCTCTGAGCTCATGCGTCTTAGAGAAGGGTGTTAAGCAAGAGAATAAATTCTCCGCCACCAAATAGATATATATTTTAAACAGAAATCAATTAACATAGAATGAAATTTAGTGTCAGACACACATCCGTTTACAAGTCTGTTCTGGGCCTGAACAAAACCAGAGACACCTTATTCCTCGTCCCGTATGTCTAATACGGAAGAGAGGTGATCGCTCATCCGAACAATCAACAAATGCGTCCGGACAACTACCACTTTAAAGCTTTACTGGGAGCTACCCAATGTCGGGCATCAGTAGTCATCCATTCGATGTGAAGATCACCGGTCTTCAATCACCGACTTTAATATCTTCGATTTAAATCGTCGTATAATTATTTGAAATGAGATTGAACTAGGTCTTTTCAAATAATTCTCGCATATATATAATTTAAATCATTGCACATCGTTAATATTATTTTATAATGATTTATCGCTATTTTTATTTATATAAAAATAACTCAATTTATTTTAACGACGCTTCGGATCAATAGGCGGCTCTGGTGCTTTTGTTACCTAAATTTGATTTACACATTTCTCAAAATTTAACTGTTGGATTTTAATAAATTTTATACCGTTGGAAAGATCTTTTCAAAGCGGTCCTAACGGTTCTAGTTTTGGGAAAATCCGACGGTCGGATCTTTCGGTATAATCGTTTAAAATTACGATTCCGAAACGCAAACTACCGTGCGCGATTCGTTTAATTTTAATTTATATTTGTATATATAAAATTATATATAAATATAAATTACTTGGCGATTCCACTAACGTGGTTTAACATGCCAAATAAAAGCATGTTGTAACACCCCACGTCCATTAATGTCACTCACAAAGGGAATGCATTAAATTCCATGGAGGTTTTAAGTGAATATAGAACAGTAAAATTACAACAAGACAGATATAAAATAGTACTTGGAAATTCAAAAACTTTATTTCATTGTAGCAGAAGTCAAAACATGTTTGATTTCATCATAACACCATATTCAATGTCAAGTACAATATCTATCTTGATAAAACAAGTACATAATCCCATTACATGAATAGCCATTAAAAAGAAAGATAACAAGCTGGACTTTACTTCAGCAGTCCAAGCTTTCCAGAAGATAAGCGATCCAACTAGACTCCACTAGAACTTGGCCCAACCTGCGGACCTGAAGGGAGAAAAAGGATGGAAAAGAGGGGGTCAGACATAAAGTCTGGTGAATATGATAATTCTACAATACTATTACCAAAATAACTGGACTAAGGCATAAGCTGGAAAACAAGAAAATGTCTATGAAGAGCAGATTAAGGACATAGACAATCGCTAAAGGCAACGTTATAGGCGCTCCTAAATACTAAAGGATAAACACTATACTGCACCACACCAGTCACCCTAAAGATTCATCCCACTTAGCTTCACTTAGAAACTTTCCCAATGGCTTTACGTACCCCTAGCTGACTACATAGCTGCCGCCTGCCCCTATCTCCACTAGGTGTACCCTACTTCCCATTATTCGATCGGCTCCCTAACTCGTAGATACCCGTGCTGGCCCCACAGTGGGGTGTATCACTCCCCTAAAGTGGCAACCTGATACAACGGACATGCACGGCTTATACCTACACGATGCAACAACGTCTTACCTACCAGCCCGGGTCCACACACGCATATGAAACCCGTTGGACTTGCGTTGCCACCGCTCCCTGTTTTGGCCTCTTATAGTCAAACCCAGTATGCGTGTCCCGTCCTCGACTTGGGTCGAGCCCACAAAGATACGTTTTGGGAACTGGTTGAAATGGGCCCCCACTATTTACCACAAGCATTCCACCTAAGCTTGTCCCATTAGTCCATCCCACTTAACCCACTTAGTCATGTTCATTTACATGTGTGTTTGGTTAAGTCTAATCGTATTTCAAATGCCTCTAAAGGCAACCACCAGATTCCTCATGCCACCCAAGGCACCTACTTAACCCCCATGTCCCACCTTACATGATTATCTGGTTAAGTATTTCTTAGTTCATTAAGGCCATAACCTCATAAAGACCTCTCACATTAGACTGGCATTTATGGCAGCTGGATTTGCCGGGCGGGTCCGGGCAGTCTTACACCATAAAAGAGTCTAACCTCGTGTCTTTACAACTGTTATGCTTTAGTTTGGGCCTAGGACCTCTCACATTGGGCCGACATTTGTGACTACTGGATTTGCCGGGCGGGTCCGGGCAGGTTTACATCACAAACGGGTCCAACCTCGTGTCCTAAGCATTGATTATTAATAATAATCCACTTTCCCCCAATTTTAATAATTCCCTACTTGAATTATTAATTACTTCCAATTTTTAACAATGTCCATAATTGACTCAATTATGGACATTCATTCATGGTATGCAACATCTTACAAAATTACACCCAATTTATTAATTCCTAATATTACCCCTACCCCACGTTTGAACGTTTATTCGCAAAATATATGTTAGACTCGAATAGCCTAACTCATAGCATAAAAGAGATTATCATAATAACAACATGTATATGTGACCAAATGAATCATAATAAGGGGTGAAACTTGCATATGTTCAACTTGCATAGATTATACATGTCATGGATCTAAAGGTGTCAACTTGTTCAAAATTCACCTAATATGATCTCAATCAATTTTCATAAACTTACATATGAACATGTGTGAATCAACATCATCTAATTTTTTAACAACATGGTTTTATATGGGTACACCTAACTCAATAGGCAAATTCCCATAATCAAGTTTTATTTAATTATAGTTTCAAGTTTATGGGTACACCTAACCTAATAGGCAAATTCCCATAAACAAGATCCATTTAAATTAAGAAAAAAACATAACTTTAAGCATGATCCAACAACATGATTTTTCAACATAATATAGCATGATTTATAACATGGCATAGTATGATAGTATAACATAGCTTGACATGATTCTCAACATAGCACGACATAGCATAAGAGAATTTACAACATAGCATGACATAGCATATATAATTTACATCATACGACAACATAATAACATAATAAGAGATCCACAATATATAGAATTTACAATTACAAATCACATCACTTTCTTGTGATCCATTCATAACTGAGTCAAATTAGTTTGTAATAGTCTTGTGAGAATCATCATACTCACCAACAAAAGAAAAGAATTAGAGAAAGAGAGATCTTTTGATTTGATTTGTGTAGATTTAGTTGTAGATGATTAGGCTTCCTCTTCTTAGTTTGTGACGGCTATGCTGAACTCCATGGCAGCAGCATGACGGTAGCTTCTCTAATTTTACAAATGATTTAGGTCTAGGGTCTACCCACTTATTTATAGATTTTAGAATTCATTTAGGCCATTAGATTTAACCTAGAAATAACTGCAGCCGTTCAGACAAGATGGGGTTTATCTTGTTGACTCAGCAATGAGTCAGAAGTGACTCAGCAAACACTCAGCATATTAATAAACTTCTATTCATGTCATAAATATATATATATTTTCTACAATGTACATATTAGATACATCCCCCTTTACTTATTATTGTTTTTATATACATATTAGATACATCCCCTCTCTCACACACTTATTAATATTTTTATATTCATATTAGATACATCCCCTCTCTTACACACTTATTAATATTTTTATATTCATATTAGATACATCCCCTCTCTTACACACTTATTAATATTTTTATATTCATATTAGATACATCCCCTCTCTTACACACTTATTAATATTTTAGCAACTTTAGTGTTAATAGAAAATTCGGGGTGTTACACATGTTTTGTTTGCATAACAAATCTACACGTTTATAATGTCAAATAAAATGTATTTTAGTTACATGACATTTTTGCTAATGACAAATAAAAAAGATAATTTTTATTTTCATTATTTGTATGCAATTTCTATTTTTAACTTTAACAAATAAAAAGAAATATTTTATTTGTATATATATAATTTCAATGTATAACATAACATATAAAAATGTTTATTTTAATTTGCATACAAATTCTAATGTATGACTTAATGATAAAAATGTTTCTTTACTTTGTATACAAATTCTAATGTGTAATTTGACGATAAAAGTGTCACTTTAATTTGTACACAAATTCTAATGTATGTTTTGACAACAAAAATGGCTCTTTAACTTGCATCCAAATTCTAATATATGTTTTGACAATAAAAATGATTCTTTAACTTGCATACAAATTATAATGTATGTTTTGACAATAAAAATGATTCTATAACTTGCATACAAATTCTAATGTATGTTTTGACCATAAAAATGATTCTTTAACTTGCATACAAATTATAATGTATGTTTTGACAATAAAAATGTCACTTAAATTTGCATACAAATTCTATTTCAACAAAATGAATAAAAAGTGATACATTCATTTTTGTTGACAATTCTATTTCAAAAAATGATTAAAAGTGATAATTTCATTTACGTTGACAATTTTAGTTTAACAAAATGAATAAAAAGCGATGATTGCATTTATGTCGATAATTCTAGTTTAACAAAATGATTAAAAGTGATAATTTCATTTTATTAACAATTCTATTTTAACAAAATGAATAAAAAGTGATAATTTCATTTTGTTAATCATTATAGTTTAACAAATGAATAAAAATCGATGATTGCATTTATATTGACAATTCTATTTCAACAAAATGATTAAAAGTGATAATTTCATTTATGTTGACAATTCTAGTTTAACAAAATGAATACAAATGGTCTTTTCATTTTGTTGACAATTCTATTTCAATAAAATTAATATTTTTGCTCAAACACAAATCTGTTTAACCAAAAATATTATTTTTGTTTTACCTCAAATCTATTTAACAAAAATGTATTTTTTTTTTTACCTCAAATCTATTTAACAAAAATGTAATTTTTGTTTCACCTCAAATCTATTTAACAAAAATGTAATTTTTGTTTTCAACCATAATATTTTGACAAAATGTAAATTTTTGTTTCGATAATCCTATTTTGACAAAAATGTAAGTTTTTGTTTCAACAATACTATTTTGACAAAAATGTATATTTTTGTTTCAACCATTCTATTTTGACGAAAATGTATATTTTTGTTTCAACAATAAAAATGATAATTTTTGTTTCACTATTTTCTTACAACAAAATATCCTTTTTATTTCAACTATTTTGTTACAACAAAAATGTCCATTTTATTTCAACTATTTTGTTTTAATAAAAATGTCCCTTTTTATTTCAACTATTTTGTTTCAATAAAAATGTCCCTTTTTATTTCAACTATTTTGTTTCAATAAAAATATTCTTTTTATTTCAACTATTTTTTTTCAATAAAAATGTCCCTTTTTATTTCAACTATTTTGTTTCAATAAAAATGTCCCTTTTTATTTCAACTATTTTGTTTTGACAAAAATGACAAATTTAATTCAACAATTCTAATTTGTCAACAAATGATAATTTTAATTCAATAATTATATTTTGTTCAACACAACAATCATCAAATCCATAGATCTACACAACAATATCAATTTCAAATCAAATCACATATGACAATCAATAGAATTTAACAGCGGATTGGAAAGAAAATCACAATCATAATTCATTATTTTTAATTATAAAAACAATAAATAGAATTCTCACATTGGGTTTAAATCCTGTATAATTCAGATTTGAATTTTGCACAAAATCTGATCTACTCCAAACTCGTTCTAGTCAGTCCTGAAATGTAGATCTCGGACTCACGATCGCAACGGTTCTGAAATTATTCAATTCCGAGTTCGTATGCATCAGATATGAATTTATTTGCGTTGTTAATATTTTAAAATAAATTAAATAAATAATAAAAGGGAAAAATACCCTTCTTCTTCCTTCTACAGATCGAGGCCGCGACTTCTTTTATTTTGTTCGAAACTAGGTTTAAGGTTATCAATCCAATCACTTGACTTCACGAAAATCCAACACCACCACGCCGGAGAAGAAGGAGGCGCGCCCAGAGGGGGACCCACGGCGAGCAGCTCGATCAGAGCAAGGGGAGGGGCGGCGGCGCAAACAGTGGGGGTTTGGGGCTTTGGTTCGTCACGAATACTCCACGGTTTTTGATCAACTCTGTATGAATTTGAAGCTTATGAAATTCTCTTCAATAAAGTCAAAAGGAGGATGGATATTTATAGTACGGATTGAAGGAAATTAGTGGAGGAAGAAAGAACGATTCTGGCCATTGAAAATAAAGGGCGCGGCGGCTATAGTAGTTGATTAGGGTTTTGTAATGAGATATTTATAATAAAATAATATTTAATTTCTTGATTATTAAGCCTGTTAACCCTCTACAGCTCCAAATTCAGCCCAATGAGAGTTGTTCCTACCTAAATGCCCCCGTTCCGGATACAGTGGGCTAGGTTCCGTCAGCCCAATCGATCGTTTTTAGTCTGTTTACTTTAAATTAAAATTTAAATCATTTATTTATTTAATTCAATCGTACATTTAAATTTATCGGGGCCACATAAGGACTCCAAAAAATTTCGAAAAATGAATCTAGCTATGTTTTAACGATACGGTCCTAACAAAATTAATTTCGTCGAATTTGGAGATAGTTTGAAAAATGACCCTTTTAACGGTCGATTAAATTCAATAGAAATTATCGAACACAGTTTAATTTACCACGCTCACATATTAATTCCAAAAATCATGGAAAATTAAATTTAGCAATAATTTAACATTCCGGATCTAACAAAAATGGTTTCATCGAAAACAGAGGTCATTTATAAAATGATTATTTTTAATAGCTTTAATATTATTTAAAAAATGGAATTTTTAAATTCTGGCACATTTTCTAACCAAATTTCTTAAAATATAATTTTTATATTTGTTCGGATTTTCTGGGTTGTTACAAAAAGATAGATACATGTTGAAGTGATTGTATGCTATATTGGAAAGAAGACAAAGACCGTTCACAATGTAAATTTTGTGGCTTAGGAAGATATAAAAAGAAAAAAGCAACGATAAAGGTTTACCTTTTTCTTGTTTACATTATCTTCCGATTATTCCTAGATTGCAAAGATTGTATTCATCTTATGCCACTGCGGAGCATATGAGATGGCGTAATGAGCAGGTCGTCATAGTAAATTTGCAACCACCAACTTTTTTGAATGGAGAAGAGATATTTGATATTGTACAAGATTATGCAAAATTACATGAGACAGGAAATAAAGATCCTAAAATTCCTGGCAAAGGTGATTATCACAATTGGTGCAAACAGACTATATTTTGGGAATTGCCATATTGGAAGGATCTAAAAATTCGACACAATTTAGATGTAATGCAAATTGAAAAAAATGTATTTGAGGATTTCTTTCATAAAATCATGGATGCGAAAGGAAAAACCAAAGATGATTTGAGATCAAGAAAAGATGTCGAATACTATTGCAATCGTCCAGAGCTTAAGATTAATCCTATTCGTCCAAACTTCAAAGTTCTAGCTTGTTATGAGCTGGATAGGACTCGTTGTATAAAATTACTATAGTGGGTTGATTCTTTGAGATTTCCCGATGGGATTGCTTCTAATATGAGACGATGCGTTGATATGAAGGATCTTACTCTGTCAAGTATGAAGAGTCACGATTGTCATGTATTTTTAGAGACTCTATTTCCGGTAGTATTTAAAGAGCTTTTACCACAAAAGGTTTGGATGCATGTAACATAGCTCAGTTTATTCTTTAAAGATATATGCTCGACAACTCTATATAAAAGCCATTTGCAGAAACTTGAAAGATATGTACCCAAATTAATATGTAAATTGGAGAAAATATTTCCTCCTAGAGTTTTTAACTGCATGGAACATTTGCCAGTACATTTACCAACAGAAGCATTACTACGGGGACCAGTGCAGTATGGATTGATGTATCCTTTTGAGAGGTATGTAATAATTATATTTATTTATGCGATGTCTAAATATAGAACATGTCATTGTTAATTTCACACGTTTTCCTATTAAGGTGTCTGGGCCACCTAAAGAAAAAGGTGAAGCAGAAAGCACGTGTTGAAGGTTCTATTTGTCAAGCATACATTATTGAAGAAGAATCCATATTTTTTAATCATTATTTCGATGATCATATGAATTTAAATTTTAATTGTGGTCATCGCAACGAGAATGATATTGTGGATGATTCAGTCGATAACGTTCTCTCGTTATTCAAAAAACAAGGACGTCCGTCTGGTAAATGGAAGAATGTTCAAGGCTTCACTACAATAAAAGATTACAATCTAGCCAATGCAACTGTGCTTCTTAATTGCAATGAATTAGCTAATCTTATAAAGTACTATAAAAATTTGATTATGCATTAACTAATTTAATGTCAATCTCTTCAAGCTACAGACAATACTACTTAGATATTAACATGTGTATTTCGTTTAAACAGCAAGTTCGAAAGTGAATATCCCAATGTTGAACTCTGTAAAGAATTCGAGGGATGGTTTAAAAAATATGTAAGTATGATAAGTCATGTTTTTTTAACCTTGCACGATATCCATTATATATTAACTTGTGTATTTAATTCAAATTGATAGGTTGATACGAACAACATCACCGGCATTTGCTATAGGAAACTTGCTTTTGGTCCGCGTACTAGTTACAGAATATGTCCAATAATGTTTATAAATGGATTTAAGTTCCACACAGAAGAATATGGAAAGAAAAAGATAGCTGTTAATAGTTGAGTTTGTATCAAAGGTGGGAACAACAATGATGACATAACAGATTATTATGGTGTACTAGAGGAAATAATTGAGTTAACTTACTCGGTGGTGCCAGAGTTAAAAACGTTTCTATTCAAATGTCAATGGTTTGATAGTAGGCCGAATATTGGAGTAAAATGCATACATAAGGACTACCCACTTATTGAAGTAAACCACCAAAAAAAATATTTAGGGTATGATCCATTTGTGTTGCTAGCGCAAGTTATACAAGTTTATTTCACACTGTATCCTGCTATCGACAACGGTCATTCAGATTGGTGGGTTGTTAATTAAAACAAAACCAAGATGGTCATTTCACTCAAACACGATCATAACCGATAATATGTCATATCTAAATGATCTAGAACCTAATGAGCTACTAGAGATTGTACAACAAGTAGAAGACATAGGATCTCTTATTAATGACGTCAATGATGGGGTCGAAGTAGATGAAGATGACGATGAGCAAATTGAAGTAGAGGAAGATGAGTGTGACCTTGAAGACGAGAGTGTTAACATTGAGAGTGATGATGATAATGAAGATTGGTAGCATGTATGTAACGACCCGGTAAGAATTCGACTCTCGAATTCCAAAAATAATACATAAACCGTATTACTTGCCAAAACTCAAGTATCAAAAACACTAGATGGTTATTAGAAAGAAATTAGAGGGTGAGATAAGAAAGAAAGAAGTATTAGAATAGAAGAAGAACCAACACAACACAGAGTCTCACATCGCAGCGGAACAAAATGTAATATAGAAATAAATCTTTACTGAGATATTTAAAAATACTTACAATCATCAGAGTACATCAACACATCTGGACAGTTATAATAACCTATCCCCATATACAACACACAGCGGCATAGTATTTATGAAATATCATACGTCTGGACCCTTCCAGCTCGTATCTTCACAGCATCCGATAAGCTGAACCTGTAAAACCCGGTCTAACCCGAGCATTTACGAAACGCTGGATCAGTCTAGTGAACCAGAGTGAGAAAAAACACACTAAGTTTAAAGGTATCATCCAACTTGATTTTAAAGTCAAAATCTTTTCAAAAGAAAGTAAAATCATAAGACCAAATCCATACATAAATATGGACGGTTTTTACCATACGATAATCCAAAGCATTTTTGGAAATCATATCTTATCCGATATTATAATAATGTCTAAATACAAATAAATATAAATCTAGCAAAATGCTTTCATCTCACGCTCTATATATATAGTATGAAATCAAAACCGCGGGATCTTATTAGAGAATGGATTTCCATGGTATGGTATGGGCAACCACCTTCCGACTGTGTATCTCTAGAGACGAATACACTGGGTTCAACAAGAACATCTTGCAACCCAGGTTAAACATGATCGGCCCGTCATTTCACTTGAGAGTACCGAATGTATTGTCACCTTACAGCTTTTTGTTGCGACCACCGTAGTTCCCGGGAGATACATAAATGAAAAGAAGTAACAATATGAATATTCTCTAGATGGTGACAATACACCCTTTTGATGGGTGCGACCCCATGCGACCTACCCAATTTTTACCATTTACCAGTTGATGAGGCGTGAGGTTTAAATTTTCTTCCAGAACTTCTGGCCACCATTCACTTTAAATGTCCTATCGTCAGATTCGCTAGATAATCACTAATTGATGTCCCCAAAAATACTTTCGTTATTGGGCTAGAGGAAACCCTTTCTCCGCCCTTAACTATGGTATGTTTGAAGAAATCAACGTACGCGATCCATTTGGAAATATTTGGCGAGACATCCCTCCATACAAGTCATCCAAGAACAGGATGAACCAAAGACACCTTCCTACCGCATCCACAGGATCAGTAGTGAGCAGTCCTTGCAATCTGAAGATTCCAATCACGATAGAATCATTGTCGAAATATCTCTAGGAGCTAACCAGATAAATTCAACAAGTAGTCCTTCGGCTCTTGAAGATCCACGATCTTCAATTTCTCCATCTTCAATTTGCATCTTCTATCTTTCACGTATTTGCTGGTCGGAATGGTTTTCGAATATAAATTCGATCCCGGTCTTTCCGTACCAACAATCTTATAGGTCATATTTGATAGTCGGTTATTTATCTATCAAATAAACAACCATTTATGCATAAAAATAAAATGGATACACTGATTCAATACCCAACATCATTTAGCCTCTTAATTAACCCGTTGTTAATCAAATATTAAAACTGTTGATTCAGAAAATATTTCCCTTTCTTATTAGAAATAAGAAAATTCCATTATCATTTCACTTCTACTCATTAGACCCTTACTGTAAATTGGTAAGTGAATAAATCTCTCAGTATCAATCCCAAAGGCCGAAACCAACATCAGATTGACACCTCGAAAATTACTCAACTAAACCAGCGTACAACAAGTTCCAATTTCATAAAACCCTATTATATTGCCTTTAACATTTTTAAAGCGATTACATTATTATTATCTCAAAAATGATTTTCATTATTATTTAAATATTATTTCACAAAATTAATTAAAATATCTCACTTAACTTTTGTAATTATATTACAGATTCTATTTCAAAACGCTTTACCTTTCCTTTACAAAATCATTAACCTTTCATTTACGAATTCCTTTATCTTTCTTTTAAAAATTCATTTCTATTCGCTGTATAAACCATTAACCATTCGCTGTATAAACCATTACCTATTCACTATATAAACCATTAGCTATTCGCTGTATAAACCATTAGCCATTCGCTGTATAAATCATTAACCATTCTCTATATAAATCATTAACATTCGCTGTATAAACCATTACCTATTCGCTATATAAATCATTAACATTCGTTGTATAAATCATTAACATTCGTTGTATAAATCATTAACATTCGCTGTATCAATCATGTAACAACCCGAATTTTAAATAACATATTGAAACAAGAAATCAAGGTATAATTAAGTTTTAAAATGAGAATCATGGGAAATAGGTTGCGCCATTGCGTTAGTCTCGGAATTCTGCATGAAATCGAGTATGAGTTTTTGAAAATCGGAGTCCGTATTACCGAGTTATGACCTCTAGAAGTTTCACGAATTTTCAGAATAAAAACACCTCAGAAATTCGAATTCGAATTCGAATTCAAGACCCACAAGCGGGCTGGGCAGGAAAATTCCCGCCCAGAGCCCAGGTCGACCTGGGTGTCGACCAGACCAGGTCGACCATAGGGTCGACCTGAGGGTCGACTTGGCCAGACCAGGTCGACCATAGGGTCGACATGGCCTCCCTGGTCGGGCCAGGGTGGCCTGGTTGGGTGCACTAGTTGAGTCAGTGGGCTGGGACGATTTCTGAAGGTCAGGGATTGATTCTAGGGTTTATCTAAGGGCCTAAACTAGATTCCTACTCCTATATAAACACCCTTGGACGTAGCCTAACTCACAACAAATCATTCTTACACTGTTATGCTGCTGAACTCCGTCTTGAACCATGGCCGCCGCCCCCAAATTAAAGCTTAAGCATTCAAACTCGATTCAAATCAAAGATCAACGCTTCTACAACAATTCAAGAGAATAGATCAGCGACACCGCAACGTTTCTACATCGATTTCAGTTCTTAATTCGCTAGCCATGCTCTGTAAGTTCTAGTTACTTTTTAGATTTAAACTTGTTAATTATAATATGGCCATGGAATAAAGTGGAATTGGATTTAAGTATGATTCAGATCTATTTCTGTTGCTTCTTGAATCTTGAATTTTGGGACTTTTCTATTTTCATTCTCATGTCAAGCTTATGATCTATTCATCCTGCTGTAAATCAGTTTTTCTTGATTCATGTTGATATTATTATCGAGATCTATCTTTTATGCCTGAGATGATGTTTTTATGCCAGTTTTGTCTCTGATTGTTATACAAATTCTACCTTCCCCTATTTATTTTCTTTCGATGAACCTTGGTCAATTTCGGACCTATGCCTAAACCGCGATTTGCTTACGATTGAATACGGGGAAATATTTGGGATATTACCTATTTGGATATACGTGTTTGGTGGAATTGATGGCATAACATGAAATTGGAAATTTGGGTATTGTCAACATAATTGAAATTGCAAGTTTGGCCATTGACATAATTAACGTGGCATGAAGTGGTCATACATGAATTGGCTTGTAAATCAAATCACGAGTTCGGGCCTATGTAAATTAAATCAAAAGATTAGGCTTATGATTAGGTATAAGTAGAATTGGGAATTTGAACATAAGAGTGATTGTAAACTTGATAATTGGCATAAATATGTATTATGGACTTGGGTATTTGGCGTGTATTGTAATAAAAAGATTATAGTCTGGGATAACTACATCATGAATCATGATTTGGGTTTATTTGGACATGAAACTTGATACATGTAATCTTGGCTAGAACTTGATATGGGCAAAATGGCATAAACTTGGCATACATGTAAATAAGCAAGAATTGGACATATGTAAACTAAACTAGAATTGGGTATATATAAATTGGCATGTAATTTTGGAATTTGGGCATATGTTAATTAATATGTAAAGTTGGGAATTTGAAAACATGATAATGACTGTGTATTGGATAATTGACTTAAACACGAACACGAACATTTTTATATGTTAAACACATGAACTAATATTGGGGTTTTGGGGGAATACGACCATTAATGAACCTTTGACATGAGGTTAGACTCAGTTTGTGGTGTAAATCTGCCCGAAACCGCCCGGAAAATCCAGTAGCCACAAAGTGTCAGTATAATGTGAGAGGTCGAAGGTCGAATTGTAGGCGTAACGGTTTATGACACGAGGTTAGACTCAGTTTGTGGTGTAAATCTACCTGAAACCGCCCGGCAAATCCAGTGGCCACAAAGTGCACAGTCTAATGTGAGAGGTCATGATTTGTGCGTCATAATGAATGAATTAAGGAAGTACTAACCATAATAAGATGTGGGTATGGTTAGAGGGTTAGGTGGGATGGAATGGAAATTTGACATGTAAATATGGACCTAATCGGTATGAGTTAAGAACACGTAAAACTAATAAGTGTGGACTTAACCATTATAACGTGTTAATCAGACCAGTGGGTAGGGTTAAGTAAATAAAGAACGCTTAACCAACATAACTATTAATCAGACCAATGGGTGGGTTAAGTAATATGACTAGACTAATGACACTTAACCGATATGACATGAATGGGTGAGTTAAGTAACATGACTAGACTAATGACACTTAACCAATATAACATGACGCGTGGCGGGGTTAAGTCAACTTGAACATATAGATAATACTAAGCATGATATGTGGGCGGGTTAAGTCATGAATTACTTGAAACCACTTAACCAATTTGATATGCTAAGATAGCGGGGTTAAGTTATGAATCACTAAACAGCACTAAACCAACTTGACATGATACGTGGGCGGATTAAGCCATGAATTACTTGAAAACCCTTAACCAATGAAATCTGACGAATGGGAGGGTTAAGTTAAATAGGTTGGCGATGCTTAACCAATATGACATGGTGTGTGGTAGGGTTAAGTAAACACGCGAAGGCAACACTTAACCGATTTAACAAGACATGCGGTATGGTTAAGTAAAACAAGAGTGAACACTTAACCAAGGTAACATGATGGGGGGGTGGGGTTAAGTTAACTTGAATGGATAACACTTAACCAACCTGTGGGGTATACGAATAGACCCTAGGAAAATCCTAGTAGCGGGACCCGTTTCAGCAGTAACCCACATTAGGTATCAACGGTACCCTGAGCTAGGCAGGGTGGGGCACGATTACTAGGCTGATTGTAAGCTGTCAAAACGGTGGCGGGTGGTGCAGCAGTGCAGGTTCCGATGGATTATGGGCGTGCACGTATTTCTAGAGTGGAAAATTTAGCCATTGGGCATCAGTAGATATAAAGTTGTGCATCAAAAATTGTGTCGGGGTTGTCATCCTAGGGATTGATACACCCTAGGGTGGGACCAGCAGAGATATCTACAAGTAGGGGGCCGCATGACACAAATAAGAACTAGGACGAGCAGGAGCCGATCGATTAGGGTAGTAAGGATACATCTAACACATTCATGGCAATTGGGCTGGTTGAGGTGAAATCCTCATATTAGATGTAGTCCTGAAGGCTACCACAACTGCGGGGTTGGGATAACCTTAGTATATAACACATGTGAAACATGTTAAGTAAGAGCCGATCAATTAAGATAGGTACGGTGGGGACATGAAACTGTCAATATGAGGGGGGACCCTCATCGTGGGATATGTACCTATAAAACTATCATGTGGGTTATGGGGGATCACTTATCATGTAATTATAACTAAATAAACTAATTGGAACGCTAGTTAGGTGGTGCGGAGAATATAGGAAATCAAGGAAAATAGTGTAATGGTGAAGCTTAGAAATCTTGCGATGTTATACTTGATAGAAACCTTGCGATGTGATACTTGGTAGGAACCTTGCGATGCTACTCTTGATGGAAGTATGGGATGTTATACTTGATTCATCGTGCCTGTAGCTTATCTTTTCATCATGCTTATGTTTATTTTCAGTTTATTCATGCCATGTTATCTTTACCTGTTTTGATGCTAAAAGTCACTAGGACTTACTCAGTCTTTATGAATGACCCGTTTTGTTTCGCATCTTTTCCTTCCGTTCCCCCCCCCCCTACGTTCGCAGGTTGGGAATACAGCTTAGTTCAGATCTTACCAAGCTCCAAGGCTCTTTCATGTACGGCTTGGATTTCTCTTGGCTATGGCTTGCCTTGCTTTATTGGGGAATATCAGAATTTATTTTTATGCTTCTTTGTTTTTGAGCGAGACAGATATTTTAGCTATGTAATTGGGTATTGGAAGTTGATGGGCTTTTATTGTAAACAATTATATTTAATAAATGATTCGAAGTACTCCTACTTTACTATCCGTTGTTTTATATATGTCTGTCTTGTAATATTTCTGTTCCAGTACCCATAATGCTCCATTGAAGTTAAGGCATTCCCCTTGTGAGTGATCTTAACGGATGTGGGGTGTTACATTTGGTATCAGAGCAGAAGGTTACCAGACTGGGCAAAAGCTTTTAAAAACCTTCTGAAAATTATTTTCAAAACATTTACAAAGAAGCATCTTTCTAAGAAAAGTTTTGTTTTACGAAAGGCATATTCCCCAAAGCCATATGCATTATCTTTTGATTCTCTCTTTGAATCTCTTCTTTCTTTCTTTTTCGCCATAATTTTGTAGGTGTACGACACAAGTCAGAGGGCAAAGAAGTGCCCAACCTCCATCTGTAGCCGCAGTTGTTCCATCTGCGACTAATCTTATTTCAAGCTTTGTAAGGTTGTAGTGTGATGGAGGTAACTTTCGAGAAACCGGCCAACAAGCCATACAAGGATAGTAAGAACGAGGATAAAGAACACAAGCCTAAGGATGAGAAACTTGTCGATATGGCTTAATCCACGAAGGAGGAAAAGGTGAAAGGGAAGAGGCCAAAGTGAAGGAATAATAAAACCCATGACAAGAGAGAGTATCTTTAGTATGGTAAAAAGGACATGTAGTTAAGTATTATAGGATAAGGACAAGTGCAAAGAACAACGAGAGGGCAATTGTATGCTCTCACTACTAGCGTACCCTAGAGTGGTGATAACGTTTTTGTTAAAAGTTTAGCTTTTCTTTCATACCATGGAAACTTTGTTTTTGTACATCGCATCCTTTTTAATTCTGCTTCGATAGTTGAGTCTCTGCACCTTAGTACTAGCGTAGTAGGGGATCCCATTTTTGTCTCAAATCCTGTTGGGGAATCAGCTCATTTATCCATGACTTGTGTGGATTTGAGAATTTCTATGCTAAGTGTTTAGTTTAGAAGTAATGCTTATGTTTTTGGGCTATGGGTTGATTCTAGGGATGTAGTGGTTATCCAGAAATGATACCATTCTCAAGTATGAAAAGAGGGTAGTTAGACCCTTGACTTGCCTCAGTAATACCCTCGAAGTCTAGTGTAACCCTTAGGGTTCTGCCATGCTTAGTTACCTAGAATCTCTTGATACATTTATTGATCCGCTCGAGTAGTGTTCGCCACTAAGGCGGATGGTTCATCTCGCTTATGCATGAGTTATAGAAAATCACCTTAGTAAGTACACTTTGCAACATGGTTGGCATTTGTTTATTTTCAAGAGATAATTCATTTATGTGGAATACCTTCTAGTAAGTGAACGAGATCCGAGATTCACTAGTGAATTTTGGTGAGCTTGCATGAAACCATGAGTACGCAGTTATGTTTGAATCAGGTATACTAGAAAGAGAATAAGTGAAAGTGGAACGAGAGGCGACAGTGAAATGAGTTTCAACTCATATTTTGGAAATAGTAATTAAGAAGCTACGAAATCTCGAAGTTAAAGAAGGTCAAGGAACAATGGAGTTAAGCTCAGGGAAATGCGGCTTAGAAGATTGAAGACTAGATACGCACATCATATCTCTTTTTAAGAGTATATCCTTGATCCCTCTTTTCCTGTAGAGCTTACTTGCATGCTATCTTTTAAGTATATCCTCTCGGTCCTATTCTCAATCCTATTTTCTATTGCAAACCCCATAGGGAGTATGACTCATCTGTTAGTAGTACATGTTGGGGCTTGAGGGTGTCTGTTGGGTTGACTAATTTTTTTGGGTTTTATAGGATACGGGTCAGTTTTAGGAAGGGATTTCTTGCGACCTAAAAGGAGTCTATCATGCTTAGTTTCCTAGAATCATATATATTAGTTGGGTTGAGTAATTCTTTGGGTGTCAGTCTGATGTTGATTTCGGTCTTCGGGGCTGATGCCTAGGGAGTTCTTCTCCTAATTAGTATATATGTGACGTAGATTTCCAGTTTTGACATTGCCTAATGGGCACAAAGTTTTTACTTGCTTCTATCATTCGACTATATCTTTAGGTAGGAACAACTGGGTGTAAACATATATTTGAGACATGTTATGATTGATGGTTGCAAGTGGTTGCAAGCGGTTGCTAGTGGTTGCTCATGAATGCATATACACGCACCTTAGACACTAGATCGGCTCCGTCACCTTTCATACTGCATATGCATGAGTGTTTATACTTGTTTATGGATGAAATTGAATGTGTTATCATGTGGATGTTGCATATGGATGGATGTTTGTGCACACATATAGTGTTTATGTGACTAGGACTATTTGCATACATGTTGGACTCATGGCACTAAACATATTTTGCATTAGGAAGATCAATCAGGTCTGGTCATTTGCATTAGATAAGGAACATATACACACACCTTCTACATATGTTCATACATCATTAGAAATCTTTTAAGGACAATGATTGCTTGTGGATGATGTTTTGAGTAGATGGATGATTGGATGGTAGGACACATTCTTCTTAACTTGAAGATTTCGGGGACGAAATCCTTTAAGGAGGGGAGAATGTAACAACCTGAATTTTAAATAACATATTGAAACAATAAATCAAGGTATAATTAATTTTTAAATTGATAATCATGGGAAACGGGTTGCGCCATTGCGTTCGTCTCAGAATTCAACATGAAATCGAGTCCAAGTTTTCGAAAATTGGAGTCCGTATGACCGAGTTATGACCTCTAGAAGTTTCACGAATTTTCAGAAGTAAAAACAGCTCAGAAATTCGAATTCGAATTCAAGACCCAGAAGCGGGCTGGGCGGGAAAATTCCCGCCCAGAGCCTAGGTCGACTATAGGGTCGACCTAGGTGTCGACCTGACCAGACCAGGTCGACCATAGGGTCGACCTAGGGGTCGACCTGTCCAGACCAAGTCGACCATAAGGTCGACCTGGCCTCCCTGGTCGGGCCAAGGTGGCCTGGTTGGGTGCACCGATTGAGTCAGTGGGCTGGGACGATTTCTGAAGGTCAGGATTGATTCTAAGGTTTATCTAAGGGACTAAACTAGTTTCCTACTCATATATAAGCACCCTTAGACCTAGCCTAACTCACAACAAATCATTCTTACACTGTTATGCAGCTGAACTCCCTCTTGAACCATGGCCGCCACCCCCAAATTAAAGCTTAAGCATTCAAACTCGATTCAAATCGAAGATCAACTCTTATACAACAATTCAAGAGAATAGATCAGCGACACCGCAACGTTTCTACATCGATTTCATTTCTTAATTCGCTAGCCATGCTCTGTAAGTTCTAGTTGCTTTTTAGATTTAAACTTGTTAATTATAATATGGCCATGGAATAAAGTGGAATTGGATTTAAGTATGATTCAGATCTATTTCTGTTGCTTCTTGAATCTGGAGTTTCGGGACTTTTCTATTTTCGTTCTCATGTCAAGCTTATGATCTATTCATCCTTCTGTAAATCAGTTTTTCTTGATTCATGTTGATATTATTATTGAGATCTATCTTTTATGACTGAGATGATGTTTTTATGCCAGTTTTCTCTCTGATTGTTATACAAATTCTACATTCCCCTATTTATTTTCTTTCGATGAACCTTGGTCAATTTCGGACCTAGGCCTAAACCGCGATTTTCTTACGATTGAATACGGGGAAATATTTGGGATATTACCCATTTGGATATATGTGTTTGGTGGAATTGATGGCATAACATGAAATTGGAAATTTGGGTATTGTCAACATAATTGAAATTGCAAGTTTGGCCATTGACATAATTAACGTGGCATGAAGTGGGCATACATGAATTGGCTTGAAAATCAAATCACGAGTTCGGGCCTATGTAAATTAAATCAAAAGATTAGGCTTATGATTAGGTATAAGTAGAATTGGGAATTTGAACATAAGAGCGATTGTAAACTTGATAATTGGCATAAATATGTATTATGGACTTGGGTATTTGGCGTGTATTGTAATAAAAAGATTATAGTCTGGGATAACTACATCACGAATCATGATTTGGGTCTATTTGGACATGAAACTTGATACATGTAATCTTGGCTAGAACTAGATATGGGTAAAATGGCATAAACTTGGCATACATGTAAATAGGCAAGAATTGGACATATGTAAACTGACTAGAATTGGGTATATATAAATTGGCATGTAATTTTGGAATTTGGGCATATGTTTATTAATATGTAAAGTTGGGAATTTGAAAACATGAAAATGACTTTGTATTGGATAATTGACATAAACACGAACACGAACATTTTTATATGGTAAACACATGAACTGGTATTGGGGTTTTGGGGGGAATACGACCATTAATGAACCTTTGACACGAGGTTAGACTCGGTTTGTGGTGTAAATCTGCCCGGAACCACCCGGAAAATCCAGTAGCCACAAAGTGTCAGTATAATGTGAGAGGTCGAATTGTAGGCGTAACGGTTTATGACACGAGGTTAGACTCAGTTTGTGGTGTAAATCTGCCCGGAACCGCCCGGCAATTCCAGTGGCCACAAAGTGCACGGTCTAATGAGAGAGGTCATGATTTGTGCGTCATAATGAATGAATTAAGGAAGTACTAACCATAATAAGACGTGGGTATGGTTAGAGGGTTAGGTGGGATGGCATGGAAATTTGACATGTAAATATGGACCTAATCGGTATGAGTTAAGAACACGTAAAACTAATAAGTGTGGACTTAACCATTATAACGTGTTAATCAGACCAGTGGTTAGGGTTAAGTAAATAAAGAACGCTTAACCAACATAACTATTAATCAGACCAATGGGTGGGTTAAGTAATATGACTAGACTAATGACACTTAACCGATATGACATGAATGGGTGAGTTAAGTAACATGACTAGACTAATGACACTTAACCAATATAACATGACGCGTGGCGGGGTTAAGTCAACTTGAACATATAGATAATGCTTAGCATGATACATGGGCGGGTTAAGTCATGAATTACTTGAAACCACTTAACCAATTTGATATGCTAAGATAGCGGGGTTAAGTTATGAATCACTAGACATCACTTAACCAACTTGACATGATACATGGGCGGATTAAGCCATGAATTACTTGAAAACACTTAACCAATGAAATCTGACGAATGGGAGGGTTAAGTTAAATGGGTTGGCAATGCTTAACCAATATGACATGGTGTGTGGTAGGGTTAAGTAAACACGTGAAGGCAACACTTAACTGATATAACAAGACATGCGGTAGGGTTAAGTAAAACAAGAGTGAACACTTAACCAAGGTAACATGATGGGGGGGTGGGGTTAAGTTAACTTGAATGGATAACACTTAACCAACCTGTGGGGTATACGAATAGACCGTAGGAAAACCCTATTAGCGGGACCCGTTTCAGCAGTAACCCACATTAGGTATCAACGGTACCCTGAGCTAGGCAGGGTGGGGCACGATTACTGGGCTGGTTGTAAGCGGTCAAAACGGCGGCGGGAGGTGCAGCAGTGCAGGTTCCGACGGATTACGGGCATTCACGTATTTCCAGAGTGAAAAATTTAGCCACTGGGCATCAGTAGATATAAAGCTATGCATCAAAAATTGTGTCGGGGTTGCCATCCTAGGGATTGATACACCCTAGGGTGGGACCAGCACAGGTATCTACAAGTAGGGGGCCGCATGACACAAATAAGAACTAGGACGAGTAGGAGCCGATCGATCAGGGTAGTAAGGATACATCTAACACATTCATGGAAATTGGGCTGGTTGAGGTGAAATCCTCATATTAGATGTAGTCCTGAAGGCTACCACAACTGCGGGGTTGGGATAACCTTAGTATATAACACATGTGAAACATGTTAAGTAAGAGCCGATCAATTAAGATAGGTACGGTAGGGACATGAAACTGTCAATATGAGGGGGGACCCTCATCGTGGGATATGTACCTATAAAACCATCATGTGGGTTATGGGGGGTCACTTATCTTGTAATTATAACTAAATAAACTAATTGGAATGTTAGTTAGGTGGTACAGAGAATATAGGAAATCAAGGAAAATAGTGTAATGGTGAAGCTTAGAAATCTTGCGATGTTATACTTGATAGAAACCTTGCGATGTGATACTTGGTAGGAACCTTGCGATGCTACTCTTGATAGGAAGTATGGGATGTTATACTTGATTCATCGTGCCAGTAGCTTAACTTGTCATCATGCTTATGTTTATTTTCAGTTTATTCATGCCATGTTATCTTTACCTGTTTTGATGCTGAAAGTCACTAGGACTTACTCAGTCTTTATGAATGACCCGTTTTGTTTTGCATCTTTTCCTACCGTCCCCCCCCCCCCTACGTTCGCAGGTTGGGAATACAGCTTAGTTCAGATCTTACCAAGCTCCAAGGCTCTTTCATGTACGGCTTGGATTTCTCTTGGCTATGGCTTGCCTTGCTTTATTGGGGAATATCAGAATTTATTTTTATGCTTCTTTGTTTTTGAGCAAGACAGATATTTTAGCAATGTAATTGGGTATTGGAAGTTGATGGGCTTTTATTGTAAACAATTATATTTAATAAATGATTTGAAGTACTCCTAATTTACTTTCCGTTGTTTTATATATGTCTGTCTTGTAATATTTCTGTTCCAGTACCCATAATGCTCCATTGAAGTTAAGGAATTCCCCTTGTGAGTGATCTTAACGGATGTGGGGTGTTACAAATCATTAACCATTCGCTGTATAAACCATTAACTATTCGTTGTATAAACCATTTACTATTTGTTGTATAAACCATTTACTATTCCCTTTATAAATCTATTTCTATTCGCTTTATAAATCTATTATCATTCGCTTTATAAACCAATTCTATTCAGTTTATAAATTATTACCATTCACTTTATAAAACATTACCATTCGCTTTATAAACCAATTCTATTCACTTTATAAACCATATTTCAAAACTGTATATGAACACATCTTTGAAGAACGTTTGGAATCGATTTAATATCGATTTCACAAATCATTTCTTTATCGACGGTACTAAAGAGGTAAATTTCTGCTAAAGTACCAAACCATGAAATATAAACCAATTTCACGTCCAATGAACACAACAAATTATAGTGATAACATTATCAATGTTATTGAGAAATCCTTCTGGATTTCTCCAACCTGTCTGTCCCTGCATCACAATTCCATACCATTCAACATGTATTATAATATATTGAAATTTAGCAACAACTGTGAGGAATCCAGTTGGATCCCTCCAACCTGTTTTCCCTGCATCAAATATGTTACCTCAATATAATCATTCAATTCAACAATCAGCCAATAACAACAATTTATCATCAACCATTAGCAACCATAGCGCGCACATAAATAAAAACTCGACTTATGTAAAATATAAGTGGGATGAACTGAGTGATTTTAACACACTTTGATTTCATTTATTTGAAGTGGTTCCGTTACAGTTAAATTAAATAGTTGTTTAATTTAACTGAAATTTCCAACGGTCTCCATTTCTGTCCAGAACAGTTCTAGGATGTTAAGTTCATCGCCACGATTTCAACATAACTGGTTTGGTTCCATTCTTATGAGATACGCAGAAGTTATAGACATTATAATTTTATATGATTTAATTAACTCTAAAATTTCCTAAATTCATAATAAATAACTTAATTACATTTATAAATTAATGGCCAATTAAGAACTGCTTTGTTTTCCACTTCACTGCTCGTTATTCTGAACCCATTCCAATCCTGTCATGAATACTACATATCATTTAACAATGTATAGTATGATTAAATAAATTTAATCACACCTTAATAATACTTTAATTACATAGATTAGGCCAATACCCTTTGTTCCACTCTCGTTCCTAGTATGCGGTTAGAAACCACAAGGTCAACCCCTTTTCTTTGATTTGAATAGTGTAGGTCGAGTTCTTTTTCTCTGATAAACTAAACAGCCCGATTATCTCACTTCTTCCCAGCGTTTTCCTTCACGAAGCCACTTGGCTTCCTTCTTCAGTTTCCAGGCACACGCAATAGAAACATACCGGTATCTTCCTTCCTTACAGATTTCAGTCATTCAAATGGAGCCAACATCAACTCCATATAGACGTGCTTCACGATAAAAATAAGGATTCAAGAGTAGATTCCCACTCCTGAGAAGATGAGCTTGTTCTACAGGGATTCACAAGGAGAGATAAAGGGTCCATTTTTAGGTGCTGAAATTAGAGGTTAAATTAAATATTTATTACTTTAATTATTGTTTACACTGTTGACGTCAAAAGTTGGTCACCAGTGACAGTCAACCCCCAATCGTGCGATGAACACACGAATAAAGATTATAAAATGCAAAAATAAAATAAAGGAACAAGGAGCGCACACAGAATTTTTATAGTGGTTTGGCAAAGACGATGCCTACGTCCACTTTATATATTATTTCTCTTTTTTGATTACAAGTACAATGCTTTTTTTGTTTGAAGAAGAGAAAAATATAGGTAACTCCTCTTCTTCTTTGGGAGAGATTGAGAGAAAATGAACTCCAGAAATGAAGTGTAAAAGAATAGAAGAAGTCCTCTTTTTCTTTTTCTTTTTTTTCCTCTTTAAGCTGGGAGGTATTTATAGGTGTAAAATGCAGCTTGGGCTGTTGCAATATGGTCCGACCATTCCGGGAAAGCCTGGACACGTGGAACCCATCAGTTGGTTTGAATAGCGGCGGGAGACTGATTCCATTGTTCATAAATAGTATCCTTGGAAGTTGCGACTGACGTGGCATCCACGGAGAGGTATATCAAAAGTAGAGTTTTCTTCGGATATAGTTTGACCACTTATATTGCCTTGAAAGTCGGGACATACGTTGGAATTGCTCTGTAGAAGATTTCCACCCTGGCCCGAGATAATCGGTCGACGTGCCTCTGGCGGAAGCGAGATACTCAGTCGATTGGGAGAGCGATTCTTGCGGAGTGAGCTGCCAATGACTAAGCCGGACTTGGGTCGTGCGTCTGCTGGGCTTCCTGAAGCGTGGCTTATATCCATTTGCGCGTTTGGGCTTTGGTCTGGCTCGTTGAGACTCTTTCCAAAAATAAGGTTAACACTTTTCCCCTTAGAATGCATCTTCATCGGTAGAGGGAGGTGTGTTCTGAAATTTGATCCGAAGCACAAACGCTTGAACAGCTATGGTCACGCCGGACCACATTAAGGTCAGAAAACCGAGGGTTCCGATGTTGTATTAAGGCCAGAAAACCGATGACCATACCAGGTCGTATTAAGGCCGGAAAACCGACAACGATCAGGAACCGTATTAAGGCCGAGATGGTGATCGCTATTTGTATGAGAGTTGGTTCATGCAAATACAGAATAAACCTTTCTCTTTTTGGAGAAGGCTAATGGGTCAAGCATTTTATTTCACTTGGCTTTGAAGGGTGGCGAGCATTAACCATGCTCGGCTTAGTGGCGAACGCTAACCAGGTTCGGCTTAGTGGCGAACGCTAACCATGTTTGGCTTAGTGGCGAACGCTAACCAGGTTAGGCTTAGTGGCGAACGCTAACCAGGTTTGGCTTAGAGATGTGGCGGGCATTAACCATGCTTAGCTTAGAGAGGAGGCAAGTATTAATCGTTCTCGACTTAGGGCAAGTGTTTTTTATGCTCGACTCATGTTAAGTTAGTTTGTCCAGCGAGCTATGAATGCTCGTGGTGTAAAGAGAAAAGAGGGAGTATAATCTATACTTTGTATTTAGAAAACTTGACCTCACGTGGTTAAAGGAGTAAGCATTTAGAAAAAAGGTGGTTGGCTTTCACACTGACCACATAAAACAGGGGGCGAGCGTTATTCATGCTCAGCTTAGAGGTGATCAAACATGATCAATGTTTGCAAAAGAAAATTCATAACTACTAAATAATTATTACAAAGAAAAGAAACTCTAAGAGGACAGCGGTTGATTCATTCTTAGGAGCTAAATCCTAACTCCATACATGTGTACATCAAGGTTTCCTTATTATTGAAAGGAATACATCATAAGAAAAGATAAAAAATATAGTTAATGATAATGCCGCGCATGCTAGTCTCAGGGTCCTTTCCATTTCTAGGAGCTCAAGGACCGACCTAAGGAGCTTGGGCAGGAGGTGCCCCCAGCAGCATGGCCGGGGCGCGATTTTTTACATATTCGGGGAGCTCCCCTTTTCTGACTCGTCCTTCGATGAGATCGCGCAGATGTCGGCATTCATTTGTATTATGTCCAGCTACGTTGTGGAATATACAATGCTTGCCGGAATCGAGTTCCATCTGGGTCAGCTCTCGTCGAGTTGGTCTTGGAGTTGGTAAGGACTCGCGTATGTCGAGATAGATATCGAGCAAAGAAGAATTGAGCTCGGTGTGCTAGTCGTACTTATTTTCATTTCGGGATCGCACATTGCGCTCGCTCTTCTCCGGGGCCTTTCCTCTTCCTTTATTCTGGCCATTACCATTGAATGAGCCTTGTTGTTTGGCTACTAAAACTTCGAGGATCTCCATTTCAAGGCTGGCATCCTCTTGTCGGAGGAATCGCTCGGCCTCGGAGTAAAAGTTGTCTATATCTTTAGGAGGATCTCTGGTTAAGGAAATTGAGAATTCTGATTGATTCTGAACTCCTACGATGGCGGCCATGAGCACCATCGATGGCTCGGGTCGATCGACAGATGTTACGGCCGTGTTGAATCTTTCAAGGAAGGACCTGAGCGTTTCTCCAAATCACTGCTTGATGGCAGATAAGAACATGACACTTTTCGGTCGAGAGATATGCGCTCGGAACTGTTCGATGAAGCAGGTGACCAGAGAGCTCCAACTGCCGATTAACTCCGTTGTCAGCTGTCGAAACCACATGCCGGCTACGTCTATGAGAAAGAGTGGAAAGCACTTGTCCATGACATTGGTCAATGCGCCAAGTGCCTCCATATGTCGCATGTATCACATAAGGTAGATGGTCGGGTCAGTGCAACCGTTGTATGGCTCGATAGCTGGGAACTTGAAGTCCGGGGGGTTTCGATAATTTCTGATCTCCCTAATGAAGGGACTGCGATTGACATTATCTATGTCTTGTTGCGAAGAGTTGCCCCGAGTGAAGCGTCGGATGATGCTTGCAAGCTGACTCCCATCTCTGAGGAGTTGTTGCCATGAATTCAACTCTGCACTCGGAAGAGCTTCTGTACGAGGACCTGGCAAAAGCATGCTCGGAAGGGCGGCCATTGGTTGGGCTCGGCCTCCGAGATTCGAGTGAAGGTGTGGGGGAAGGTGAGCCACCATAGGTGGTTCTGGGCAGAATGGCCCCTCTGGAACCTGATGAGTTGTGGGTCGAGCCACGGCTGTAACAAAGGGTCTAGGCTGATCCATCATAGCATGTGATGTTCGGAGTTCGGGATTGCCCCCATTTGGAATGAGGTTAGGAGGGTCTACAGTAGCATTTTCTTCTGCCACAATGAGGACCGGCACAGTAGGGTGGCCTCCCTCGTTCAAAGGGAAGGCTGCACCAGCTCTTCGTTGAAGGTGATGAGTGGTTAGACTGGTCTGTGGTAAGATTCCGAGTTGTAATGGGAATGCCAGTGATTCTGATGGGCCCGGAGGTTGCTCGACTGGTTCGATAGGTCGAGCTATTCCCAAGAATGGAGGCAAATTTTCCAGACGACCTAGATCTCGATCGCCTGCCACTTGAGGTTCTGCTGTTGCAGCTGCGTTGGTCACTGGAAGTGATACTCCTGGTTGTGAAGGATTGGTTGGTGGGACCAAACCAGGATGAAATAAAGGTGTAGCCTGATCAGTGGCCTGGTTTTGTACAGACTGAAGATCAGTTGTTGCCCCAGTCTCAGCCAGTGGAGGAATTGATGTTAAAGCGTTAAATCCTGTCTCCTGTCAACCGAGAAGGTGATCCATCAACTGCTGCTGTCGTTCGAGCAGTTTACCCTGAGATGCCATTTGTTCTCTTAATTCAACCATTATCTTACCCATGTTATCCCGAGTAACGTGTCGAGATACATCTTCGTGAGAGGAATCTCCGAGACTTGCTTCTGTGGAATTATTATCTCCACCATCAATAGTCGTAGGGCGAGATGATGTCGCGTCTTTCTTTCGCTTGTTCACCATAAGCACAAGTGAGCAGAGGTTCTAACGGAATATCGATATCTCCCCCTTCTTGGCGCGCCAAAGTGTTGACGTCAAAAATTGGTCACCAGTGATAGTCAACCCCCAATCGTGTGATGAACATACGAATAAATATTATAAAATGCAAAAATAAAAAGTAAAGGAATGAGGAGCACACACAGAATTTTTATAGTGGTTCGGCAAAGACGGTGCCTACATCCACTTTATATATTATTTCTCTTTTTTTATTACAAGTAAAATGCTTTTTCTGTTTGAAGAAGAGAAAAATATAGCTAACTCCTCTGCTTCTTTGGGAGAGATTGAGAGAAAATGAACTCCAGAAATGAAGTGCAAAAGAATAGAAGAAGACCTCCTTTTCTTTTTGTGTTTTTTTCCTCTTTAAGCTGGTAGGTATTTATAGGTGTAAAATGCAGCTTGGGCTGTTGCAATATAGTCCGGCCATTCCGGGAAAGCCTGGACACGTGGAACCCATCAGTTGGTTTGAATAGCGGCGGGAGACTAATTCCATTGTTCATAAATAGTATCTTCGGAAGTTGCGGCTGACGTGGCATCCACGGAGAGGTATATCAAAATCAGAGTTTTGTCTGGATATGGTTTGGCCACTTATATTGCCTTGAAAGTCGGGATATATGCTGGAATTGCTCTGTAGAAGATTTCACGCTGGCCCGAGATAATCGGTCGACGCACCTCTGGCGGAAGCGAGATAATCGGTCGATTGGGAGAGCGATTCTTGCGGAGTCAGCTGCCAATTGACTAAGCTGGACTTGGGTCGATATGTGACTGCTTTGGGCCGTGCGTCTGCTGGGCTTCCTAAAGCGCGGCTTATATCCATTTGCGCGCTTGGGCTTTGGTCTGGCTCGTTGAGACTCTTGCCAAAAAGAGGGTTAACATACACAGCATGCCAATTAACATTCCCAGCTCCTCGCATTCGCTATTCCTCTCATTGAACCTTGTCCAGAAACCTTCTTCAGTATTCCAAACGATTTAAATTACTTATTAATCCATAAATTATAACTTAGTTATTAAGTAAGTATGTGATTATCGATATACAAGCGATTACCCTATTTTTTATTCATGTATACAGTAGCTTCCATGAACCCACCACAATCCATTTTTTTGCCCCGTTGAACACCCTATGGTCGATCAGAATATGATCTTCCATCACCAGCATGCGCGCTCATCTCCTCCCTGACCCTCGCCAGAAGCACCACTTGCTCTGGCCCTGTAAATCGTTTGCAGTTTGTCCTCGAACTTTGTCCCATTTCTGGTGATGATTTGCCCATCTCGAACTTCGAAAATAATCAAAATCAGTGGCATTGAAGCCCTTGGAGAGTCCGACCTTTTACTAGTTGGAAGAGGTTCAGATTAGTGAAGCATTTGATCGGGAATTTGAAGGAGAAGATTTTGTTAAATGATTTATGGATTTTGAGTTTTAGTGTTGCTGTTAATTGATGGAGGTGCAAATTCCATTGACCACGCAGATACATGATAGACCAAATTTTTAGGTTTATGTTTTAAGTTGGGAGTATATATAGGCAAATATTAAGAATATAATATTATTATTATTACTTAGGCACGAAGTAATGCTGTAAAACCATCACATACGATGTCTAATTAAGATGAAAATTTGCACCTTCGCATAAGATGACATTCCGGATATGATGGAAAAGGTTTCGTCAAATTCCGAGATCATTTGCATATCCATTATTCAATTTTACGCATAAAACAACGTTATTTTGAATACCAAAAATAACCGGTCTCCAAAAATAACAAACAATATATCAATCCTAAATCTAAACGTCAATACAAATTCAACGGAATTCGTTTCGTGGCTTAATTCGAGTTATCTCGAGTTATAGTCAAAAAACCCTTTTAAATCGAATTAAATTATTAAATTAATCGCTATTATTTATAAATAATTCCACAACGACTAATTTAAAATTTGAATTGGACATAATTAACAAACTATAAACTGAAATCCCTATTTTTCTCTTTCACTAGAAAATTATCATCAACAAGATCCCAACGTTTCTTGTTTCACAGAAATCCAACTTATATCGGATCATGTATACTCAATTGAAGTTCAAAATTCAATATTACGAACTGCCACGCCGTTTTGAGTTCGATTTATATTATATATAAATTTAACGTTTAAACTTCGTTTTTAAATATACTAATTCAATATTAAAATCCTTTAATATTCCAAATAAAATAATTAAAATAATAAGTTAAATTAAATATTCAACGGCCAAAAATACGGGACATTACAATGTATATTTAATTATGATTATTTGCATGTGTTTTTAGTTGCTCGGTTGCTTTTATGTTTGGTTAGTAGTAAAATTTTGAATTGTTGATTTACATTCTATGCTCTTTGTTAAATGTTTTCAAACCTTGTTTTAAATAAAGTTCACTACTTTCATTTGAAATGTTAGATTGTCTTATGTATATAGTTGAAATGTCGTATTCATGTAATAGATATGAGTTCTCATGGTCGCGGTGGTCATAGTAGCGGTGGTGGTCGTGGTGGTAGTGGACGTGGTTTGGGTTTGATCGAACCAGCACCACCCTCTATCGATCAACAATCCACCCCTTTGGATGAATGTGATCATGATGAAGACACCCCTGGGCTATCTGGACAAGTGTCACTGGCTAGCTCGACTTCTTCAGTCGGTACCATGTACATCTATTGTAGGAATAGTGGCGAGTAAGTAAAAAATTTCGAATTATTGTATATTTCAATAATGCATTACATAATTTACTCTATTTTCTACATTAATAGGTGGGAATTTGCGAATAGTGACTCGACATCTCGTACTATATCTAATATGCTTAAGGCTTGTTTAACATCATTTTGGCCTTGTTTCAGTACGATTCCTGCTAATATTAAGGATCATTGGTTTGACGAGTTTAAGGTAGAATAATTTTGAAATTCAGGTTCTTGTAATATTTAGTTCATTCATGATTAAGTTTTCCAATTTATTTGATCCTAAAATCTTGTGTAGGCATTGTACACTTGGGATACCACTACTTCTTTTGCTGATGTCGGGCTGTTATGGGATCAAAAGTGTTCTTTGAAGTATAGGCGGATTGTTGGAGACATGAAAAGATATAAAAAGAAGAATGCTTGTATAATAGATGAGGTATGGCAACATTTTTTAGCCTATTGGGAGAGGGAGGATGTGAAGGAGCTTTCTAAAAAAAACTCAATTGCTCGCAAAAAAAATCAAAGGCTACATAGATATGGTTCTAAGTCAATGACACAATGGATGAACGATATGGTAATTGTTTAAATTATTAACTAATAATAGTATACAATTCAAATAAAGATATGATAAATTGTTTTTATTTTTTAGGAGAAAGAACAAGGCCGAACACCAACATTCATGCAGGTTTATATTCGAACACATTATGTTGAGAAACCGGATGGTTCTATAGATGGGGATGGATTGATGAGTACTCAGAACAGTTTGTTGTATGTAATCAACAAAAGTTTTAAATTATAGTTTAAGATTTTCTAATTCTGTTAAACAATACAATATCTAACTTTTATCTAAATTACAGGCCAAATACAATGAGCGGGTTGCTCAAATGACTGAGAGTCAGGGTGGTGAGCTCTCTCATGACAAGCTAAACCATCTTTACATGCAGCTTACTGGAGAAGGTGAGACATGCGCTTCTTCAAGAAGCAAATGAAAACCTGGTACCAACAATGTTCCTGGGGTATTGACTGAAAACTTAATTTATTTATTTTCTAGTTATGATCATGCTCTATACTATAGACTTTTAGTTGATAATGCTTATAATAGAGGTTTCTTTAATATGTAATATTAGTTCTTTTAGTTCCTAACCATTTTCATATTCTATTGTATTAACATGAAAAAATCCTTAGAAGTGCAGTAGCAACTAATATGCATCTTAATAATTGTGAAAACATTTTGCACTTTACGCTTACTGTTGGACAAACATACATCCCTTATTTCATAACCTCAAGCAATACATTGCTTTAGAAACATAGAAAATAGATGATAACAATGGTTTTGTACCCTTTTCATGTTAGATGAGTCTCTAACTCAAATTCTAAGGATGTCACCGACGATGATAACCATACATTCATAGATATGCATAGATTGTTGCTTATTTACATGATTATATATGTTGATTTTTAAATTTAGTTTCCAACTTTTTCCTTTTTAAGGTTTTTCTTTGATGTTATTATATTTTTTACCCCATTAGACTCTTCATATTTACATTAAAGCTTCACCGACAATACGTTGCTTCTACTTAATATAATTTGTGTTGAATCAATACCATATAGAAAGAACCAGTCCTGTGGTGATCATGTAGATCCATAAGTAGATCCGACGTGTTCTCTCTTTGTGGCTCTTCGCTGAGCCTTAAGGCATAGCTGAAACTGAGCCATAAGGCTCAGGTGAAACTGAGCCTTAAGGCTCAGTTTCGCTGAGCCTTAAGCTCAGTTTCGGCTGAGCGAAAAGCTGAGCCAGGCTCAGTTTCGGCTGAGCCTTAAGGCTCAGTTTCGGCTGAGCCTTAAGGCTCAGCCGACAGCAACCTGAAGTTGTTGTGCCAGCAACTTGAAGTTGCTGTGCAATAAACAGCAACTTGAAGTTGCTTGCAACAAACAGCAACTTGAAGTTTCTTGCACAGCAACTTCAAGCGGCTCAGTAGAAATTGAGTCTTAAGGCTCAGGTGAAACTGAGCCTTAAGCTCAGTTTCGCTGAGCCAGGCTCAGCCAAAACTGAGTCTTATGCTCAGTTTCGCTGAGCCTTAAGGCTCAACCGAAACTGAGCCATTTCATTGTACTAGTTGGATTATGAAATTGAGCTTAAAAGCTCAATGAAACTGACCATTTTACTTAATTGTATTATGAAATTTATTCATTGTACTAATTGAATTAAAAAAAATATGTGTAGATATACAAAGATAATACATACACTGTCAGGTTTGGAGTTTCATATGATAGAAAGAAGCTTGTGTAGGAAGTGGAAGAGCTAAGGGGTAAAAATCAAGAAATGAGTGTCACGATTAATAAACTTTAAGTGGATTTGGGTTCCATGTCGGAACAGATGAGTTATGTGCAAGAGTTCATACAAGGGATGTAACACCCCACCTCCGCCAGGGTCACTCTTGCAAGTACACTGGCTTTGGAGGGGCGTTGGACAAGGTAAACATGCATGAAGATATCACAAGACAGAACATATGAGTAAACAGAGTAAATAAAGCAGCGGATAAAATTACTATTTCAAAACCATAGTCAAGTTACATCAAAGTACTTAGTCATTATTTTCCAACTACTACAAGTCTAGAAACATAAACTGAAAACTGGAAATAACATAAAGTAAACTATCCCCAAAGTAGACGTGGTAAAGCCATAGCGAGCTCAAGTCCAAACCGTACATGAGCTATCCAGAAAGCAAGCTAAAGATCCAAGCTAGGTGCTAGTGTTCCCACCCTGAGAACCTGAGGGGGGGGGGGGAAACGGAAGAAAAGAGGCGAAAGAAAACGGGTCAGTCAAAAAGACTGGTAAGTCCTACCTACTATTAGTATAAAAACTAATAAAGTTAACTGGACATGTAAAACAGAGATGAAACATAGGATGATAACTGGCATGGTGAAAAGTTAACAAGATAGATCAAGTGTGGCATCGCACATACAAGGTTAAGTTGCACCAAGTGTACTAGTATTCTAATCCATGTCAAGTATAAACAAGAAATGATCCCTTGGCCCAGGGTTGGCCCAACATCATGAGATAACCTAAATCAAGGTCCAACTACTCGGTCTAGTCGATCGGCTCCCTATAAGCCTAACTCGTCATGTATCGGTGTCATATGGCTTAATCATGGGATGTAGTTAACTGTGCAAGGTCCACCCCAGGGTGTATCCAGTCCTCGGGTGTAAACCACAGACACAAAACAAGCACGCACAGTCTAAACCTACCGGTGCCCATGTTCAACTCCGGACTTAATGTGCACGACCATGGTCCACCTGAACAACCGGTGCACCATTCAGCCATCTCTTTTTGGTCTCTTACAATCAGCCCAGTAACCGTGCCCTACCCTAGCCTAATCTAGGGTATCCAGATACTCCCAAGTGGGTTACTGCTGAAAAGGACCACGTAACTAGGATTTCAAGCGGGTTAAGTGTGGTTAACCCTATCCTAACCATGTATTGAGTTGGTCAAGTGTATCCAAGCAATTCATGACTTAACCCTATCAATACATCGTGTTTAATTGGTTAAGTATTCAAGTAGTCCATGACTTAACCCTACCAACCCATCGTGTTTAATTGGTTAAGTATTCAAGTGGTCCATGACTTAACCCTACCATGTGGCATTAATTAACTTAATGCACCCCAACCTCTCACATTAGACTTTGTTGTGGTTACTAGTTAAGCCGGGCGGGTCCGGGTAGCTTTACACCACAACCTAGTCTAACCTCGGGTTTTAAGTGCGATGTGACCAACTACTCACATTGGGTCCTATTATTTGTAGCCACTAGTTAAGCCGGTCGGTTCCGGGTAGATTTATGCTACAAACTCAACCCCACCTCGAGTTGGCCACTTTCATGTTTTCTACATGTCATGTTCACGTTCATGTTTTCAAGCATAATCACATGTCATATTTTCAAGTCATGTTTCATATCATTTAATTTTACCCACAACGTAACCCCATCGCATGTAAGTTCGCATCAACGCACATAGATCAAAAAAAGGGGAACATAATGATGTGACAAGTTGGGCATAAAGTGGCAAAGTCTATCACAAGTTCAACATGTTGATATATGAGGCAAAAGGGGTTCAACATACTAGCATATGGCATTATTAGCATCAAAACATGCATGACATCCACTTAGCAAATAGGTGATAACATGATCATAGTTGACATAGGGTGAAAACATGTGATTAGCACATAGTTCAAGATCATATGCGAGTTAACATCAAGGTTATAAGATGGTTCTATGTTGCATTTATGCATAACTACCAAGTTCTATGTTGCATTATGCATAACCAACAAATAAAGCTCATAGCTTTCTACCCAAAAATCAAGGTAAGTGATACTAGGTTCATGATAGTGCCACAATCATAGATCAAAAGAGTCATACATGGATCTATGCATACAAATATAGCCCAAAAGTCACATTTCAACTTGCTACATGATCATATTAACTTCATAGTTTAAATCTAAGAGTAGAATAGGGCTTACAAAGCTTGGCTAAGAAGACTAGAACAAAATAAAACAAGATTGAGACGAAGCCACACTAGAAATCCCCAACTAAAGATAAGATCCACTCCAAGCCTTGAGAAATAAGAAGAAAGATCCTTGTTTTGATGAAGAAAGATGGCTCTTTTACTAGCTTAGAACACTCAAACTTTCATGAAGAGGATGGAGGCCATGATATGAAGGTGGAGGCCATGATTAGGAAGCATTTTGGCATAATTTAGTTGTAGGAATGATTTGTGTTGATTTAGGCTAGGTATTAGGGTCTTTTTATAGAAGATTAGGTTAGTTTAGGCCATAGGATTAACCCTAATTCAGATCTGAGCCATCAAATCACGTCACTAGCCAACAAAACAAGACCCAGGAGCCAAAACAGGTGCACCAGGCTAAACTGGCCGACCACCCAGGTCGACAGGGGTGTCGACTGGGCAGTCGACACCACCTGGGGTGTGTCGACTCCCAAGTCGACCCCCCAGTCGACTTGGGGGCTGGCGGGAATTTTCCCGCCTGTCCTGCTTGGGCTGAAAATGAATTCTGAATTCAAATTTGAACTGTTTTTGAACTTGAAATTTTCTGAAAACTTTGACGGGCCATAACTTGGTCATACGGACTCCGATTTTCAAAAACTCAGACTCTATTTCGCGTATTTTTTCGAGATGAACGCAATGGCACAGCCCGTTTCCCTTGATTCATATTTTATCATTTAATTCTGCCTTGATTTATGTTATAACATGTTATTCAAAATACGGGTTGTTACATTCTCCCCACCTTAAAGGATTTCGTTCCCGAAATCTTCAAGTTAGGGAGAACGTATCCTACCATTCATCATCCATCTACTCAAAACATCATCCACGAGCAGTCATTGTCCTTAAAAGATTCTAAATGTTGTATGATCATATGCGAAAGGTGTGTGTATATGTACTTATCTAATGCGAAAATCAGGCGGTTACTGATTCAGTAAACCTCCTTAATGCAAAGTATGTTAGTGAAATGAGTCCATATGTATGCAAATTCCTAACATAATTCATAATCTCTACATGAGTGCACATAACATTCATTCATATGCAACATCCACGTGATAGCATAACAAGTTTCAGCCATGAATAAGTATAAGCACTCATGCATATGCAATATGAAAGTGTGTGAGCCGATCTTAGTGCCTAATGTGTATCATGCATCCACGAGTATCCACTTGCAAACACTTGCAACCACTTGCAGCCATCAAGCATAACATGTTTCAAATACATGTTTCATCCAAAGGGCTCCTACCCAAGGTCCTCATGACAAGATTATCGAAATAACAAGATAAACATGGATAGTCAAAGAAAGATAGGCTAACTAGGAAAAGAGATTGAGAAAGTACCCTAAAAAAAAAAGAATAAAGCCTACGCATCTCCTCCTCGGTTTCCCAAGTTGCGTCTTCTTCGGCTTCACTCCACTGAACCTTTACCAACTTGACTTCTCGATTCCTCAGCTTTTTGATCTCCATTCCCAAGAAACGAATCGGAGCTCTCCTCAGGGTTGCCTCTTTCTCTACCTCCACGTCTTCAAGAATGCTAGGCTCAACTACCTCGGCTGACTCATGTAGGCATTTTCGGAGATGCGAGACATGAAAAACATTGTGCACTCCGACCAGCTTCTCGGGCAATTCCACCTTATAAGCCATCTTCCCAATCCTCTCTATGATAGGGAAGGGTCCTACGAACCTTGGTGCCAGCTTCCCAACTGCTCCAAAACGAACCACATTTCGCAAAGGAGAAACCTTCACAAAGACCATATCTCCAACTTCAAACTCTAAGTCTGTCCTTCGCTTGTCTGCATAGGATTTCTGTCTGTCTTGGGCCGCTTTCATCCGCCTTTGAATCAACTCAACCTTCTCGGATGTGTCCCTTATCATGTCGGGCCCAAGTATAAGCTTATCCGTCGTCTCCCACCAACATGTTAGTGACTTGCACGGCCTCCCATACAAAGCTTCGAATGGTGCCATCCCTATGCTTGCTTGGTAGCTGTTATTATAAGCAAACTCTACGAGAGGAAGGTGGTCTTCCCAAGTGCCACCAAAGTCAAGAATGCATAGCCTCAACATATCTTCTAGTACCCTATTCACCCTTTCGGTCTGACCATCCGTCTGTGGGTGATAGGCCGTACTTAGATTCAATTGCGTACCCATTGCTTCTTGCAAACTATTCCAGAATTGGCTAGCGAGAATTGGGTCACGATCGCTAACTATACTAGAAGGAACTCCATGCAATCGCACTATCTCTCGAAGATAAACAGATGCTAGCCATGATGTGGTCCTCTTGCTCTTCACCGTAACAAAGTGAGCACTCTTCGTAAGTCTATCAACTATGACCCATATCCCATAAAGCCCAAATAGTTTGGTCAACTTAATGGACATCTTCACCCCAACTATATATCACAAACAGGCGAGTCATACTCCTTATGGGGTTTGCAACAGAACTTAAGATTGAGAATAGGACCGAGAGGATATACTTAAAAGATAGCATGCGAGTAAGCTCTACAGAAGAATAGGGATCAAGGATATACTCTTAGAAAGAGATATAATGCGCGTATCTAGTCTTCAATCTTCTAAGTCGCATTTTCTTGAGCTTAATCCTATCGTGCCTTAACCGTCTTTTAACTTCACAATTTCGTAGCTTCTTAATTCTTATTTCCAAAATATGAGTTAGAACTCATTTCACCGTTGCCTCTCGTTCCACTTCCACTTATTCTTTTCCTAAAATACTTGGCTTAAACATAACTGCGTGCTCATGGTTTAATGCAAGCTTTCCAAAATTCGTTAGTGAACCCTGGATCTCGTTTACATACTATACGGTATTCCACGCAGAAGAACTATCTCTTGAAAACAAATGCCCATCCATGTTGCCAAATGTACTTACTAGGGTGATTTCTATAACCCATGCTTAAGCGAAATGGACAATCCGCCTTAGTGGCGAACACTACTTGATTGGATTACAAATTTCCAACAAAAGTGCCAAGGGATTCTAGGTAACTAATCATGACGGAACCCTAAAGGTCACACGAGATTTCGAGGGTATTACCGAGGCGAGTCATGAGCCTCGCAACCCTATGTTCAAAATCAAGAATGGCTCCATAACTGGACAACCAATCCATGCCCAAAATCAACCTGTATCCCATAAACCCGAGAACACAAGCATTACACATGAATTCTACGGTCAAGATAGAAATCCTCAAATCCATACAAATCATAGATAGATGGGCGGAACCCCCAATTGGATTTGAAACACTAACGGGATCCTCAACAAGACTAGTACTTAGGTGCAAACTTTCAACAATGTCAGAGGAAATAAAGGTATGCGATGCGCCAGAATCAAATAAAGTTCGAACAGGAAAACCAGAAATATAAACAAGGCTTTCTACAGAAATACTACCTCGGTCCGGAACTGGAGCAGTGTTGAGAGCATGCATCTGCCCTCCAGAAGGTTCTGCTCGCTGAGTCTATCCTTGCCCCTGCCCTTGCTTCTTTGGGCAATCCTTACTGAAGTGTCCAGACTCTCCGCAATGAAAGCATTCTCCCAACTTCCTCTTCTTCTTCCTACAATCTTTGGCTATGTGTCCAACGATCCCACAGTAGTTGCACTTTCTTGTGTCCCTTGCCTTGTTGTTGTTGGCCTTGTTACCCTTGTTGTTCTTGTTGTTCTGACTGCTCTGGTTGCTCTGATTTCCTCCCCACTTGGAGTCCGCCTTCTTGGTTTGAGTCTCATTAGGCTTGACTTCTTTCTTGCCATTCTTATCATCTCCCTGAAGCAATGCCATGTCTACTAGGCTTTCAAAAGTGGCCCCCATGGGTATATGAGACATGGCTAAACCTTGTAATGGCTCATTCAACCCTCGTGCAAAGCGTATAGCCTTCTTCTGGGGTGTGTTAACCATGTCCAAACCGAATCGAGCAAGCTGGTTAAACTTATTCACATACTCCCTCACTGTCATGTCCCCTTGCTTCAAAGATATAAACTTCTCCATTTGTAGATTCTCCTCAGCAGATGATAGAAATTTAAGCCCAAACCTCATCCTAAAGTCGGCCCAAGTCTCTATAGGCCTAGTAGCGTTGGTGACCTCCCACCAATAAGCAGCATCCTCTTTCAATAGCCATACTGCCAACAGAACTTTTCTACGGTCTTCCACATCAAAGATGGCAAAGAGGTCTTCAGTTTCTTTTAACCAATTTCTTGCCTCAACAAAAGTCTCCGTCCCAATAAAATTCTTGCAACCCATCGCCTTAAAGTCTTTTCAAATCTTTGCGAAATCCGCTTGTGGACGTTGAGGAGGAGGAGGAGGAACCTCAGGTACGGTGGGAGTGTTTGTTGGGCCCGCATCGTTGGCCCTAGCTTCCAAGTACCTTCGGAACCATCCGGGTATGGGTACTCCCTCGGGAAGGTTAAGATCGGCCTTGCTGAAAAAGGAAAAGATAGATTTAGAACGAGGAAGCAAAGGATAGTGCTAATGGCTTTTGGGGAATAGCCTTTTAAAATAAACTAGACTTTTCTTGGAAAATACTTAATTAGTTTTGAAAATAGTTTTTCAAAAGGGTTTTTTTGAAACTTTTGTCCGGTCTAGTAAAACCTTATGCTCTGATACCAAATGTAACACCCCACCTCCGCCAGGGTCACTCTTGCAAGTACACTGGCTTTGGAGGGGCGTTGGACAAGGTAAACATGCATGAAGATATCACAAGACAGAACATATGAGTAAACAGAGTAAATAAAGCAGCAGATAATATTACTATTTCAAAACCATAGTCAAGTTACATCAAATTACTTAGTCATTATTTTCCAACTACTACAAGTCTAGAAACATAAACTAAAAACTGGAAATAACATAAAGTAAACTATCCCCAAAGTAGACGTGGTAAAGCCATAGCGAGCTCAAGTCCAAACCGTACATGAGCTTTCCAGAAAGCAAGCTAAAGATCCAAGCTAGGTACTAGTGTTCCCACCCTGGGAACCTGAGGGGGGGAAACGGAAGAAAAGAGGCGAAAGAAAACGGGTCAGTCAAAAAGACTGGTAAGTCCTACCTACTATTAGTATAAAAACTAATAAAGTTAACTGGACATGTAAAACAGAGATGAAACATAGGATGATAACTGGCATGGTGAAAAGTTAACAAGATAGATCAAGTGTGGCATCGCATATACAAGGTTAAGTTGCACCAAGTGTACTAGTATTCTAATCCATGTCAAGTATAAACAAGAAATGATCCCTTGGCCCAGGGTTGGCCCAACATCATGAGATGACCTAAATCAAGGTCCAACTACTCGGTCTAGTCGATCGGCTCCCTATAAGCCTAACTCGTCGTGTATCGGTGTCATACAGCTTAATCATGGGATGTAGTCCAGGGTGTATCCAGTCCTCGGGTGTAAACCACAGACACAAAACAAGCACGCACAGTCTAAACCTATCGGTGCCCATGTTCAACTCCGGACTTAATGTGCACGACCATGGTCCGCCTGAACAACCGGTGCACCATTCAGCCGTCTCTTTTTGGTCTCTTACAATAAGTCCAGTAATCGTGCCCCACCCTAGCCTAGTCTAGGGTATCCAGATACTCCCAAGTGGGTTACTGCTGAAAAGGACCACGTAACTAGGATTTCAAGCGGGTTAAGCGTGGTTAACCCTATCCTAACTATGTATTGAGTTGGTCAAGTGTATCCAAGCAGTTCATGACTTAACCCTATCAATACATCGTGTTTAATTGGTTAAGTATTCAAGTAGTCCATGACTTAACCCTACCAACCCATCGTGTTTAATTGGTTAAGTATTCAAGTGGTCCATGACTTAACCCTACCATGTGGCATTAATTAACTTAATGCACCCCAACCTCTCACATTAGACTTTGTTGTGTTTACTAGTTAAGCCGGGCGGGTCCGGGTAGCTTTACACCACAACCTAGTCTAACCTCGGGTTTTAAGTGCGATGTGACCAACTACTCACATTGGGTCCTATTATTTGTAGCCACTAGTTAAGCCGGTCGGTTCCGGGTAGATTTATGCTACAAACTCAACCCCATCTCGAGTTGGCCACTTTCATGTTTTCTACATGTCATGTTCACGTTCATGTTTTCAAGCATAATCACATGTCATATTTTCAAGTCATGTTTCATGTCATTTAATTTTACCCACAACGTAACCCCATCGCATGTAAGTTCGCATCAACGCACATAGATCAAAAAAAGGGGAACATAATGATGTGACAAGTTGGGCATAAAGTGGCAAAGTCTATCACAAGTTCAACATGGTGATATATGAGGCAAAAGGGGTTCAACATACTAGCATATGGCATTATTAGCATCAAAACATGCATGACATCCACTTAGCAAATAGGTGATAACATGATCATAGTTGACATAGGGTGAAAACATGTGATTAGCACATAGTTCAAGATCATATGCGAGTTAACATCAAGGTTATAAGATGGTTCTATGTTGCATTTATGCATAACTACCAAGTTCTATGTTGCATTATGCATAACCAACAAATAAAGCTCATAGCTTTCTACCCAAAAATCAAGGTAAGTGATACTAGGTTCATGATAGTGCCACAATCATAGATCAAAAGAGTCATACATGGATCTATGCATACAAATATAGCCCAAAAGTCACATTTCAACTTGCTACATGATCATATTAACTTCATAGTTTAAATCTAAGAGTAGAATAGGGCTTACAAAGCTTGGCTAAGAAGACTAGAACAAAATAAAACAAGATTGAGACGAAGCCACACTAGAAATCCCCAACTAAAGATAAGATCCACTCCAAGCCTTGAGAAATAAGAAGAAAGATCCTTGTTTTGATGAAGAAAGATGGCTCTTTTACTAGCTTAGAACACTCAAATTTTCATGAAGAGGATGGAGGCCATGATATGAAGGTGGAGGCCATGATTAGGAAGCATTTTGGCATAATTTAGTTGTAGGAATGATTTGTGTTGATTTAGGCTAGGTATTAGGGTCTTTTTATAGAAGATTAAGTTAGTTTAGGCCATAGGATTAACCCTAATTCAGATCTGAGTCATCAAATCATGTCACTAGCCAACAAAACAAGACCCAGGAGCCAAAACAGGTGCACCAGGCTTAACTGGCCGACCACCCAGGTCGACAGGGGTGTCGACTGGGCAGTCGACACCACCTGGGGTGTGTCGACTCCCAAGTCGACCCCCCAGTCGATTTGGGGGCTGGGGGGAATTTTCCCGCCTGTCCTGCTTGGGCTGAATTTGAATTCTGAATTCAAATTTGAACTGTTTTTGAACTTGAAATTTTCTGAAAACTTTGACGGGCCATAACTTGGTCATACGGACTCCGATTTTCGAAAACTCAGACTCTATTTCGCGTATTTTTCCGAGACAAACGCAATGGCACAACCCGTTTCCCTTGATTCATATTTTATCATTTAATTCTGCCTTGATTTATGTTATAACATGTTATTCAAAATACGGGTTGTTACAAGGGATGATGAGGCGGGAGCAAGAATCGCAGATATGACGTAATTTATGAGTTATTCTTATTTTGGTGGTGAGTTTGATGTTCTGTTTGTGTAAGGTACATTACACGATATTTGAATTAAATGAAACGACCATGTTTGAGTTATGTAGCAAACTTTACTTTATTGTTTGTTGGACATAATTTGTTTTAAATACATTTGTAGCAAGTTTTTGGTAATTTGATCATGATATTCATTTTACATCAATATTTTTATTGATATATATTGCTACGATTTTGCATATGTTCGGTTTTATTATGATTTGTGGTAGACGAAGATAAATATAAAATAACCATATTGAATTTTGTTGTACGGATGCGTAGGGAATGCGTAGGAATACGATGTAAGGATGACGTAGGGAACATGGTGTAGGGATGACGTATGGAACTTGGCGTAGGTACAGCATAAGGAATTTGACATAGGGATGGCATGAGGAACTTGGCGTAGGTATGGCATGAGGAACTTGGTGTAGATATGACGTAGGGAACTTGGCGTAGGGATGATGTAGGCATGAAGGCATAGGGATGATGTAGGGAACTTGGCGTAGTGATGGCGTAGGCATGAAGGCATAGAGATGGTATAGGGAACTTGATTCCCTACGTCGTCCCTACGCCAAAATTTGGTGTAGGGAATTCATAATTCTTTTGTAATAGAATTTGCATTTTGTTTCGTATATTTAATTGTATTGTCGTTTATTACATTTTGAGGCAATAAAAACAATATTTTTATATTGGACTAGGATACTAAAAATGCTTGGGCGGGCCCCATATATATATAAATCTATTTAGTCACAAAACGTTGACACAATCGGTGACATAATTGATTTGCATCGTTGGATTACCCCATGAATTTCACTTCTTCATGTGAAGACAAAAAGAGTCAACAGTCAAGTATTTGTATCTTTTTGTGATTAATTTTGTATTCAAATAGCTACAATATGCATATGTATATGTACATATGTGTGTGTCACACGGAGAGACACTCTCACTCTGTCTTCTTCAAAAAGTATTTAATCGATTAAAGTGATGAATGCTTTCATGACCACGGTAGCATGTTTACTGAATTGTATAAAATAATTTATTTTTCTTAAATGCTGAGTCATAATGTACTGAGGATGCCAGGGCTTTTGTTTTACAGTTTCATCATAACCCTTCGAGATTTGACGAGATGGCTTCACAATTTTTAAGTCAGACAGACGTAAAGCTCAATGCGAAAGTGTATAAAAATGCAAAAACCAGAGAGAAAGCAGCCTATGCATTCAAAGAATAAAGATTAAAAAACGTGAAAAGCAAGAGAGTCGCGGAATAAAGATCAGCAACCAACTATACATGGTACATACCTTTCATTGTGACCACTTGGAGTGCTTCGATTGATAGAGTCCGTGAACGGGTCCTTTCGATTCCTGTCTGGGCTCAGTTCACTCATATTCCGTCTGTGCTTCAACCTCTTCTTGGCCTTAATTGGCTAGCATGTCATATAGGTAAACTCAAATGCTTTGACGCTAATACTGTTGCTAGAAGAAACTTAGTATATGCTAGAGCCCTAATTGAGATTACTCCCGATCAGCCTTTGCCAACACAAATCAAAGTAAGTATAGAAAATCGAGTTCACTTTGTGGATGTGACGTATAGATGGCAACCTGAAATCTGCACAACCTGCAAATCCTTTGGTCATTGTTTTGATACCTGTCAGCATGAAGCAAACTTGCCTCTCCCTGTTAAATCTCCCCTACCTAAGCCTCCTGTAAGTGTATGGGTCCCTACCGGTAGGAAGATAGCACATGCGGTAGTGGAGGAAGTACATGAGGTTGTGCCGTCAGCTCCTATTTTACCTTCTGATCCTCCTGATACAGATATCTCTTGGTGTGAGAAGGAAGCTGCTTGGGTGCATGCCCCTACTGGAATGCATAGTGACACTGATGATGTTTTCTTCTTATTCATTGATGATAAGGAGGAAGATCGTAGTCGTATATTCTACACACCTGATGATGGGAATCTGATTCTGAGAAATGACGGTGAAATTGGTGAAAACAATGAGGTTATTTTGAATGATCCTTCATGGGACCAAAATCGTCTGTTGGCTCTTTCCAATGTTAATGACTTGGCTCTGCGATTTTGGATCTTTAAGCGTAATATGACTCCTTACACCGGATTTTACTACGACGAAGGAGCTCCGTAGGAAACTTGGCTCCTTCTAAGTGGTTGACTTGGGTCCATGCTCTTGGATCTTTCTGCGTTATATGTCTCCCGCAATTGACCCTATCAGGTTCTTTTGAAATATGTTGTTATCCTAGTGTTTATCCGTAGCATGCAGTAATGTTGTAATTTTTGCTATTTTGATGTTATTATAGTGACTGGACACTTCAAACCAGATTGTTACTCTGTGCATATGCAGAGTACCAGTTCCATTTTATTAATATAGGTGTTTGCGGTCACCTTAAAAACCGGTCGGCCTTGCCAAAAGAAAACTATACATGGTACATACTCATGAAAATGACTTCAGAGACGGTGGAATCAGCAGGACAACTCAATTATTATTTGTGTGATTTAGCTCAAAACCTACATGTTAACTTATTAAAATTTGGAGTCGGGCTTCCTGGTGGACCTCAAAAACAGTGGTCGAATGCAGATGCATCAACGAAGTTGCAACTTTGGAAGTGGATTTTCAAGGAGAGGATCAATCACCTGCATAGTATATTTGCTAGAAAAGGACGAACATAATCGCGGATAAGGAAAGTGGCCCGATCAGGTTTCTATTTCTGAAAATGAAACGAGACGGTTCAAAGACTATTACTTTTAATTAATTTTCTAATTAGACAAAGCGATGTTTAATTAATTAATGTATGTCTATTTCCATAATTCTTTAAAAATGCACCAGCACTAGTTTATTAATTATTTTGTAAAGTACTGTTTCTCATACAATTATTAAAATTTTGACCTATGAATAAGCTACGGATATTCAACTTATACAGTGACGATAATGATAGAACACAAATGAATGCAAGGAAATATTAAGTTGAGAGCAGGTTTAGATTTTACTTCTATTAGTATACTAAGTAAAAGTAAAATAGACAGATTAAAAGCAAAGTATCCAACTACATGTATAGAATTAATACAATTGAAAATAACAAGACTTTTTTTGATCAGGGACTGACACCCCAATAGTGATGATAGTTTGCATGGACGAAATAATAATTAACAATCAGTTGGAATGTAATCCAGAGATTAGTATAGTTTTAGTTAGAGTCATTCGGTAGTTTCCTAGGTATGACGACTGAAGCCATACGTGGCGATTCTATATGACTTAAATATAGTTCTAGTTAGAATCATTCGGTAGTTTCCTAGGTCATGGCGATTATCGCCATGCATGGCGATTCTATATGACTTAGATGATTATGAGATAAGATATAGAGTCGTTCAATAGCAAGTCATCTATGATTTTTATGATAGTAGGCTATGACATGAAGTTGCTAAATAGCAAGTCATATACGAATTTTAAGATAGCGGATAAAAACATGGAGTTGCTCGGTAATGAGCCATATACGATTCTTATCAGAGTGGGCTGAGATACGGAGTTGCTAGGTAGTGAATCACTTAGGACTTGGATGATAGTGGGCTAGGACATGGGGTTTTCCAGTAGTGAGTAGTCTACGATTTGGTCTTATAGTAATGACCATACACATTGTATAACATACAATTTTGGTCTTAAGATAGTGACCATACCTAGTGAGGCATTATCAATATTAGCAACAGTAGTTATTGTTTTGAGATCACGACTGATCGAGGTATACTAATAGATTGGGCTAGTGTAGCACAATAGGATAGATTATGCTAACTTGTTACTGGAGAAGAGCAGGTTAAGGTATGATCCCCTGCAATTGGGACGGATTCACTATACTTGTTTACAAGTAACCCCAAATTTACCTTGAGCCATGTTTTGTGAAATGGGGTGATTGTGATTTAGTAATTCCTGTTTATTTGTATATAAATTTAATACACGATATTTTTGCGATTGTTCCCCTCACACCAGGCTTTTTGTTTGACCCGCATTTTGTCTTTGTCGGCTTATGTTATAACAACTCTTGCGTACTCGATTTAGTAGCTCTAGAGTTTGGTGTTTTTGGAGATATGATTTCGAGAGTGCACAGCTAGAGCATTTGCAGATGCGGCATTGATGTTTTATACGCTCATTATATCTTTTGTCCATGACATATGTTATTTATAATCGAACTGTTGTATTGTATATTTATTCAAAATTCCATGGAATTTTGAAGTTGATGTATTTTGCCTATTATGTACTGATGTTCATTTGTTAGTTTCTTTTGCTAGTGTGACCTCTTGTATATTGTTATTCTATATTTATTCATGTCGTTGCGACATACTGACGATGTCCTGACGTAATGTTTTGTTTTAATTTTACCCGACAATATGTCTTTTATGGTATTACAAAACAAGACGATATTTCTATGTATTATCGTTGCACACACTTTTAATAAATTGATTAATTAATATAATAAATTATATAGTGTGCATTATAGAAAGAAAATACATCTTATTTTGAGCAACATTGATCAACCAATTAGATATATGTAATTAATCACAAAACTTCCACTAGGGTATGCTCATAATATATCAGCAATATACAATATAGTAGGAACCAACAACTAGTTAAGGGGTAGAGATATATTCTCTATAATTACCACATGATAATGAAATTATCAATAAAAATCGCTAGGCGCATACTAGGCGGGACCAAAGATTAATTGCTACGACGAGGACTAATGGAGTATTAATCAAAACTAGACATTGTTTACAACCTTGTGCATTTTGGATCAAAAATAATAATTGTATTTTGCATAGTATCAAGTTATCTGCAATCTTCTAATCCGTATAACAAAAGAAATTACCACGAGGTTACTGAAATCAAAAAGAATCAATAACAATAACATCGCGTATCCTGAGAAAAAGCTTGAGACCTCTTGCAGCCATGGTTGCCAAATCCTTTCTCAATCCGATCTTCGACAATAACCCCAATCGAAAGGGGGATTCTTCTTCTCCTCCTCCTCCCTCCGTCAATCCCTCTTCTAATCCTCCCCAGTCTTCCACTGATTTCATGGTGGACAATGATGGGTTTACTAGAGTCGTCAACCGGAAAAAGAACTCTAAATCTTTTTCTAAACCCAATGTTTCTGTGCCGCTTCGACAGAGACCGAGTAATTCAAGTGCACAGTTTCAGCAAGGGGTGGGTAAATCAAATGAATATCCAAATAGAGTTAGAAATAAACCTTACCCGGCCTCTAATGGTGAAAGATTTCATTCAAGAAATGGGAATCAATCAAGAAATGCAAATCAACCAAGAAATGTTCGTAGTGAAGATCAAGAACCGGTACAGCAAGCAAGAGCCCATCCTAAAGATCGCAAGGCATCTTCTTGGGCAGACATGGTCAAGTCAGGGGGCCAAGAGTCCAAATTCGATCTAGAGTTTATCCCTCCTGTGGAGGGGATTGGAGAGAGGATAGTCGTTGTTTCAGAGGAGACTTGTATGAGAACAGAAGGTAAGTGGGAGTTGTCTGTTGTTGCTTATGTATACGGCAAACGCCCGCCATATCACTATTTCAAGGCATTCGTAACTCGCACTTGGAATCCGGTAGGATCATTTGAAATTTTCACGAGGGAAAACGGATTTTTTATCATAAGATTTACCAATAGTGAAGATTGTGAAAAGCTCCTTCAAGGAGGGCCCCATTTCATAAACGGAAAAATGATAATTTTAAAAAGATGGACCAAGAAACTAATACTGGATCGTGATTTGCTGAGCACGATGCCAGTTTGGATTCGCCTCCCTGAACTAAACTTACGTCTATGGGACAAGGAGGTGTTCAGCTCGATAGCAAGCCTAGTTGGCACTCTGCTAAAGATGGATGAACAGACTGCCAAAGAAACGAGACTTAGCTATGCCCGCATTCTTGTTGAGATTAGAGCGGATGCTGATCTCCCCAATGAGGCATCGGTGTACATGCCAGACGGAGAATTTATTTCTCAGGTAATTACGTATGAGCTAATTCCAGACAGGTGCAAAACATGTAAATGTTTTGGACACTCGTTTGATAATTGTATTCATAATCAAGATCCAAGAGTGGATCCTAAAGAACCCACTAATCTTGAATCTAATTCTGAACCCAACAATCCTGGAATTAACCCAAACGAATTTCCACACTCACCAACTAATACGGCAAATACACCGACGCCCCATGCTTCAGACGATATGAACATAGATACATCTGAAGCTAACACTTCAAGTGGGGGTAATTCGGAACCGCCCTCATCACAGCATACGACAGAGACTGGATCTTCTCCAAGTCGCAACTCATCTCAGCAAGACTCTATGACTGCAAGTCTTAATCAAAACTTGCAGACTGACGAAGTACCAAATGAGACTGAGATCCCCCCAGCTCAGATGGAGCAACCTTCAGACACCAAAGGAAAGCAAAACAGCACAGAGGGGCACAAAAATTCAAAGGTCATCGAGTCCTCCCCCCCAAAGGAGAACCCAAGTTTATTTACAATTAATGGAAAAACCAATACAAAAAGTAAAGAAATTGACTGCAGTGAACTATTAGCAGCAGATCCAATCTTTACTGATGCTAGTTTGCTTGCTCCTGGACTTACACCCATTAGGACTTCTTCTATCTCTAAGGAAAGCATCCAGCAAGCAGTCAATTCGGTGGTTGCTCCTAAGCCATCAAAACCTGCATCACCAATTAAAAAAAAGAAGAAGTGCAGGACAAAAAGTCTCTCTGATATCACAGCAATTGAAGAAACAGAAGATGCTGCTGATAAGGATTTCAGGAAAAAATATATAAACAAGAATTCAAATTGGGAAAAGCAGCTAAAAACTTCTGATAACACCAGTTTTAAAAAGAATGGCAAGCAGAAGGCGATTAAGGTGGAAAGCAGGAAGCTCAGTGGCCCACTGTAGCTCCCATATCCTTTATTTCTAACCTTTATTTTTATTTCTTTTTATGGATATCATAGCTTGGAATGTCATGGGTCTTAATTCCCCTGAAAGGCAGCTTGACCTTGCCAATTTTTTGAATTTGCACAAGCCTAGCATTATAGGTCTTTTGGAGCATAAGCTTAGTGATACTAGGATCAATGAACTGCAAGTTAGAAGTCTCTCTAATTGGAGCATAATCAATAACAATCTGATGGATGGAAATGGTAGAATTATGGTTTTACATAATCCTATCATTTGGAACCTCATCAGTTTTTTTATTGACCAGCAGTATATTCACTGCATTTTCAAAAACAAGGGGGGTTTTGTTATTAAAATAACTTTTGTTTATGCTTCTAATTTTGAAAATGAGAGACTTATGTTATGGAATTGTATTGAGCAATTCAGCTTTACTATAAAAAGTCCTTGGATGCTTCTTGGGGACTTTAACACTGTTTTTTACAATTTTGAAAAAAGGGGAGGAAATCCTGTCCCATTTGCCAAATTAGAAAAAATTGCTAATTTCATGATGAAATCTGGTTTGATAGAGCCTATTATCCTTGGCAATAAATATACTTGGAAATCTGGTGCTTTTAGAAATATTCATTGCAAGCTTGATAGAGTTTTATTTAATCAAAATTTCATCAATATTTTTTCTGATGTAAAATGTAGTACTCTGCCTCAAAACACTAGTGACCATACACCTATTCTAGTTTCTTTTAATCCAGATCAGAGGCATGCCAGTAATGTCCCTTTTAGATTTGTTAATGGGTGGGTGTATGAGAACAATTACAAAGAAACTGTTTCCAACTGTTTTAATAATAATTTCTTTGGGACTGCTCAATACAAATTCAATAAAACCTTGTAGTTTATTAAATCCAATCTTAAAAATTGGAACAAGTCTAGAAATAGAAATAACATAAAAACTATTAGGGATGAATGTGAAAAGTTACAAAATGACCTTGATAATGATAGCTCTGACAAGACCAAGGCTGAGAATTTTTTTAACTCTCAAGCTAAATTGGTTAATGCCCTTCATATTAATTCAGTTAATCTCAAGCAGAAAGCCAAGGTAGACTGGTTAACAGCTGGGGATGAAGCCAGTAAATTTTTTTACACTAAAATGTCTTGTAGGAAAAACAGGAATACTATTGGTAAATTATTGGATGACAAGGGTAGAATAATTAATGAAGCCTCTAATCTAGAGAAAGAGGCTATTAATTATTTCAGCTCCTTATATAATTCTAATGATTATCCATCTGTTTTTCTTGATGTAGAATTTAAATATTTTGCTAACAGCAATAGTTCTGATATCTTACTTGCTCCTGTTAGGCAGGAGGAGATTAAAAATTATATTTTTAATGCTAGTAATGATAAAAGCCCTGGACCAGATGGGTTTGGTGCTAAATTTTACAAAACACATTGGGTTGAAATGCAGTCTATATTGTGTGATTCAGTAATTGAATTTTATAACTCTGGAAAGTTACTGAAAAACACTAACCATACATTTCTAACCCTGATCCCAAAAGTGGAAAACCCATCTGGTCTTGATGATTATAGGCCTATAGCCTGTTGCAATTTTGTTTACAAAATTATCTCATCTCTACTTTGCAATAGGTTAAAGTGCTTTCTTAAATTTATCATTTCTGAGAATCAGAGTGCATTTATTCCTGGTAGATTGATATCTGAAAACTCTTTACTAGCTCATGAGTTAATTAGAAACTTTAATATGAGAAATAAAAACCTTATGTGAATTAAAATAGATCTGCATAAAGCATTTGATAAAATTAATAGGAATTTTATCATTTATTTAATGCAGAAAATGGGGTTTGAAAACAAATTCTGTGAATTGATTAGGGAATGCATCAGCAATGTAACATACTCTGTTATGGTTAATGGTTCTCCCAAAGGCTTTGTACATAGCAATAGAGGAATATGGCAAGGAGATCCTCTATCTCCTTACTTATTCTCCATTGTTATGGAATATTTCTCTATGCAAATGGAGTTAGAAGTTTTAAGGGGGAACATTAAACCTATAAACAGAGTTAAGCCTCATATCACCCACTTATTATATGCTGATGACATGCTTTTGTTTCTTAAGGCTGATAAAAAAAGTGCTATTGCTGTGTTCAAAATTTTAGACAATATGGAAAAGTATGCTGGCTTAGCTGTTAACATTAACAAAAGCAAAATATATTTCAGTAAGGATGTTTTAGTTAAGCATGAAATTCTTCATCTTTTTAAATTTAAGGAAGGAAATCTCCCTGTTAAATACCTTGGCCTCCCCTTAAGTATTAATCAAATTAATGATAGGGACTGCTCTAGATTAAATGACATGATTCAGGGTAAATTAGATGGCTGGTCTAGTAAACTCTTATCTCTAGCAGGCAGGATTGAACTCACTCATACTGTCATCACTGCTATGATCATGTACTGGGTTCAAACTCACAACATTCCAGCCAATGTCATTCATAAAATTGATAAAATTTGTTCTAATTTTATATGGAGAGGCAAGCAGCACAAAGTTGCTTGGGATAAAGTTTGCAAACCTAGGAAATTTGGTGGACTTGGGCTTAGAAATATAAATGATATAGCTGAGGTTAGTAAATATAAATTGTTTTGGAAATTTCTTGAAGGTAAATCTCTCTGGGCCAGATGGATGAAAGCTAAGTATTTAAAAAATAAAAATTTTTGGCTGGCCAGAAAGGAGAATTACCATTCTTATATCTGGAAAAACATTTTAGACTGTAGAGATATGGGTAGAAAGCTTATTTACAGAAAAATAAAAGATGGCAATCAAACCAGTTTATGGTTTGATCCCTGAATCAATGGTAATTCTCTTATTAATCTGCTAGGCTGGGAGAATTTACATATTTTGGGTGGGGTCAATGACAATGTGAACAACATCATCATTAATAACTGTTGGAGCATTCTAAATAGCCCTGCAGCTTTGATTTTTAAAAATGCTATAATGGATATTCACATTGATCAAAATTGTTTTGAAGATCATTGGTGTTGGAAGTTATGTTCTAAAGACAAGTTTTCTTTCAAAAAAGTTTGGGAATTTCTGCAAGGGGTAGAGGTAGAAATTGATTGGAGTAAAGTCATTTGGTGCAAATCTAACTGCCCCAAAATGGCACATTGTGCTTATTTTGCTATTTTAAACAAACTCCCTACTAGAGAAAGATGCTGTAAGTGGAATATAAACTCTGAAAATACTTGTTTTCTCTGTAAAAACGATATTGAAAGCTCCAGACATTTATTTTTTGATTGTGTGTACTCCCAGTATGTTTGGTTTAATGCCAAAAATACTTTGGGTTTCAATCATAATCATGCTACCTTAAACATAAGGGACAGTGTGGAATATATCTTAAAATATTTCAAGCCTAAGTCCACCAAATTTAATAAAGCTTGTGTTTTACTCACTGCAAGTATATACTATATTTGAAGGGAGAGAAATCAAAGGTTACACACTGGTAAAGAGACCAATTGTATGAACCTTTGGAATACTATTCTGTATGATAGCAATATCATATTGAAAAAAGCTAACAAGAGCATGCAGATTAAGCTGAATAACCAGAATTATCATGCTATTACTGATGACAGTGAAAATCTAGTTGAGGATTTCTTACTAAATGGTAAGCAGAGCACTAATAAACTGATCTCCAAGCTCTCTTCTGGAGAAGCAAATAAGCTATCTACTGCATCCAGTACTCCTTGCAACAAGGGGAGCAAACATGTTATATCTGAGCTCAATTCTCACACTTATTATAGTAAGAACATTTATACCCTTTCTTTACCTGATGCAGATAGTGGAAAACAGCTATCTCACAGCAAGGGTTTAGAGTCTAACAAGGGAGATATAGACAGATCTGTTCTCTCTGGGGCTCCCACCAACACTGTGTTCAACCATGATTCCTGCGTGGGAAGTAGACATAACTTTTCTTCAAAAGTGCGTAATTATAAGTGTATCTCGAATAGTAATTGCTTGTTTTTACCTGAAGCAGGAGGAGGCTCCTCCAGAAAAGATGCTGATTCCTACAATCATCTGGATAAAGGGAAAGCAGGAGAAAAGATAAATTTTTTACAAAAAATTGGAGGCAATCACTACATTAGCCCGATTAATCAACGGATCTATCACTTATCTGGCTGGTCTGAAGGCGAGAGTAGTAGAGGAAGCTCTAAGGAAGACTTCGGAGAACTTTCTGAGAAGAAGAGAAGCTTTGATAGCCTGAGAAGCTCAGACCTGATGGATTTGAACCTCTCGTCACTCATCGATCATCAGAACCATAACCCTAGCAACTGGAGGTGGTGGCTGAGAGACTCTGCAGAGAATCTAAAGGTTGGAACAACAGAGAAGAACTGTATAGCCATGGACAGCTTCGATTGGAAACCGCCATGATTTTGGAGGAGGCGCCTTCTAGGAAGACCGCCATTTTTGCTGTTTCTTTTCTCCCTAGTGTCTCGATGGTTTATGTCGGCTAGGGTTTGCCATGTCCTATTTTTGAGGCTGGGTTGTATCTGGGGCTTAGTACCCTTTTTTTGGGCTTTAGCCCATGTTTTTTACCTTTTCAAAAAAAAAAAAAAAAAAAAAAAAAAAAAAAGTTATCTGCAATCATGTATCATGGGATTTGTCGTATTTTGGTGTGGATATTGAAACAAAATCGCTAGAAATAAATATTTTGATGTTTACAACAGGCATCAAGCCTAAATTGGTGCGTTGATGATGCCTGTAAACCCATTTACATGCCTATATAATATAGTAAGTATCATCTGCGCGGATTAGCCAAAATTCAAGATAGCGAGGCTAGCCGAACGCCTCGACATAGGCGTAGAAGGATTTTTATAACACCGGTGACAATTAAGCATAATTAAAAGTAGATACAAACTAATTATTTTCAAACCCACTCGCTAAATCCTTTTCTTGATTTTATCCAGGAAAATTTATCAAGAGTATGGTTATAAGTCACCATGACCGTCTCAGAATGCAAGTTGTATGGGTATAAGTCACCATGATCGGCTACGAATGCATGTTGAATGCTAAGAGCATCAAGTGGTTATATATGTTTAGGTTTTTGTTACAGAATTTCATTGTAAATCTTCCAGATTTGGTGATGGCTTCACAATTTTCAAGTTAGACAGACGAAAAAGGTCATTGTAAAAGTGTATCATAATGCAGAAACCAAAAACAAAGCAACATGTTGAAAGAATAAAGATCAAAAACGGTGAAAAGTAACGGTCACAGAGCAATAGTAAGTAGTAGTAACCAACTGAACATACTCATGGAAATGACAATGGCATTTATTTTTTGATAAAAAGGTCTGTAATTTCCAGTATTAAATTTGATAAAAGGGTCTATGATTTTTTGATCAGAAAATTCATAATGATAATTGGTGAAACTTACGTTTAGAACATAAACAGAGACCTTCAAATAGTGTTGGTTTGATTGCATCTCTTTCAAGATATTTCGTAACAAGGAGAGTGTACAAATAGAGTTGGTTCGATATTAAACTGCCCAATTAGAATGGATAAATTAACTCGTCACCCTTACAGACGCATGAAAGGAAATGTGACAAATTAAAGGTACCGTGCTTTTTTCCATCCGCTACACTTGCATTTGGGTCGGATGCAATGTTTTCGTTCATTTCACTCATTCATTCCAACCAATTATTCATTTTAACCGTTTAATCCAAAATGCTTGGGTAACCGGTTTTGTTTTTGTCAAAACATGAGACATGAGGTAAGAGACACACAAGTCGGGTCTTCTCACAGTGAATCTATGCTTAGTTACCATTACCAAACCTTTTCTCTTCCCAACTTTTTCTCCCTCACCGTGAATTTATACGCAGTGATCCGTTATTTGTTTTTCATCCGTTATTTGTTTTTTGTTCTTTACTACTTATTTCAGACTTGTAGTTTGTTAGTGCAGCTATCTCTCTTTAGCATCTTGATCGAATTAATTAACGTTTGTAGACGACGTCGTTGATTGCCTAGTAATGGTTATGGTAATTAACACTCCATATGAGTTTTGATTTATTTAAATTAACAATTCATATGGTATTGATATGGTTATTTGCAATTCATATATACTGCCAATCTGTTCGGTCTCAAAATACATAATTATATATACCACTGACTTTACAATTTTTAAATTTTAATTATGGTTTGTAATTACCATCTTTGATTTTTTTTAAAATCACATACACTAGTTTTAAATTTTAAGTATTGTTTGTAATTTAACCTCAAACGTCATATATGGTTGATTTTATTATTTTTGAATGTCGTGCAACATTAAACAAGTTATTTTTTAATTATTTAAGGGTACAGCTAAAAATAAAAGTTTAAAATTTTAGTTGAAGAGTTTAGAGGAAATATTAGGGTGATAATAGCCGGACCCCAATATAAAATATAAATCACGAATCAATGGATCTAATTACACCCCTAGTGCCGGAAAACATGGCTTCACAGGTCTGCTTTACTACTTTAATTTGACACATTTGTGGTGAAAGGAACGAAAGATTGCTCAAATTAGAGCTGTAAATTTTGTACAAACGTCCGACGTTCGTTCGTGTCCGTGATCGAAATACGTTCGTTTAAGTCCGTCTGATTTCCATTTAGGACACGAATTAGAACAACAAATTTTGTACGAGAAAAAATCACGTTCGGTCCGAATTCGTTCGAGTTCGTCCGAATTCCTTATAATTCTGTATATAGTTGAGAGAAAATATAATAAAATGTACAAAATGTGATATAAATAGTCATGTTCGACCGAGTCTTATCGTGTCCGTATCCGAAAAACATATGTCTATATCCGACCGATTTTATTTAGGACACGATTTTGAACAACGAAATTTGTCCGAGAATTTTTTTGGTTCGGTTCATGTTCGGTCCGATTTTTTCAGGATAGAAACCGAGCACATTTCCGTCCGGTCCGATCCGACCGATTTACACGCCTAGCTCAAATCGATTGAAATGCCACCACAGATTCGTATTCTATCAATTCAACATGCTCAAACATACGAAAGTATACAGATTCATATTCTATCAATTCAACATGCATCAATCTCAGCACTGACGAATTTGCTACTTGAATGTGAATTTTCATGGAGAGGAACAATCAGCTGCATAGTATATTTGGTAGAAAAAGACTAATGCTTGTTCTAATCAGACAAAGCCATGTTTACTGTTAGGTTAGGTAAATTATGTCTACCGTCAAGCCAGTGTGTCCGTCCCACAGGGTTAGGGTTTTTCCAGATTTCTTTGAAAAATGCACCACCACTAGTTAGACAGCTAGCATTTGAACTTTACGAATTATTTGTAAAGTACCTGTTTCTCATAACATTATTAAAATTTTGACCTATGAATAAGCTACAGATATTCAACTTATACAGTGACGATAATGATAGTACACCTCATTTCTCTGTCAAATTTACTTACTGTTGTTCTAGGCTTGTCATTTCTCTAACATAGTAGTATGCAACTGTTAATTAGTGCATGCGCAAGCCCAGGAAGCATGTCAAGCCAGCAGAAGACACCTAAAAAATGCAGATAATTAAAACTGAAGGATGTTAAGATAATCCAGCAGTTTCTATGGTAACAACAGATCCAAGAAATTACATGGAACAATGCATGACTTATCATATCCTGGATTCTTTTAGGAATATCTTTTAGCAACAACATCTGTCTTGATCATTGCTGGAGTGGTTGATTCTGTCATATGATCCTTAACTTCCGGGACTATCTTATTCAGTGTAGAATAGATTCAAAATACAAAAAGATCTGCATGGCTCCTATGGAGAATTAGATCAAAATCATAGAATTTGTTTGATCTACAACTAAACTTCTACTGAATATGGATTTTTATGTGAATTAACCTAATATTACATGTTTTACAACTATCATGATAGAATATCGTACTGTTGAGCTCCATAAGGCTCTCCTCTTGGATTCTTCACCCAAGCAGCAATATCTTGTCAACATCGAAGTTAAGGGTACATTAGTCCCTTTGCGGTGCTATAGGAAAATTCACTTATAAGCAGAAATATCTTGATAAATTATATAAGGTTGGTCAATAATTCATAATTGTAAGTAAAAACAGTGGTTGTATAAAAGTAAACACATACACTTTGTTAGGTGTGGCCCGCATTTGGAATGGAGCGGGTGCGTGGATTGAACGGGTGAATTGTCCCACATCGCAAGATATTAAGGAAAATCGTGATATATATATGGTATTGGTGGCATGTAACAATGGCGATTCCTTTTGTTACAATAAATGCTTGCCAATACCAAATTATATGCTCGATGGGAGGCAATGGGATGTTCAATCGGAACGCCGGCATGAAAGACTTCGACCGTTGACTCTGACAGACACAGTGAAGCGCGTATGGTACACAGGGAATGCCGAAACTCAACATGGTATCAGAGCTTCATGGTTCGATGGGACCAGTATGTGTAGCATGACCGAAGCATGGCTCCAAAGGGGCTTGAGCATGGGATGTTCGTCAAGGTGGAGATACGGTTATAAGCAGTCTGTCTCCCCCACTGCTTATGAGAACTCGGACTAGCAGCCTAGTCAACTGTGAAGAGTACTCAAGGTGTAACTCCAAAGGTGACTTGAGCAAATGCTCGCCAAGGTGGAGATTGTTAGGTGTGACTCGCATTTGGAATGGAGCGGGTGCGTGGATTGAACGGGTGAATTGTCCTACATCGCAAGATATTAAGGAAAATAGTGATATATATATGGTATTGGTGGCATGTAACAATGAGGATTCCTTCTGTTACAATAAGTGCTTACCAATACCAAATTATATGCTCGATGGGAGGCGATGGGATGTTCAATCGGGACGCCGGCATGAGAGACTTCGACCGTTGACTCCGACAGACACGGTGAAGCGCGTATGGTACGCAGCGAATGCCGAAACTCAACAATATCTGTAGTGCGAGAAGACTGCGCGAATGCGGAAGCACAATAAGCAGGATCTAGATTTGCCAATTGAACATCAATCTAATCTGATAGCAATTATTCTATTACATCAAAAATAGTAAATAACTATAATGAAGAAAAGAGACACAATATTTATACTAGTTCCACTATCATCGAGATAGTGTACGTCCAGTCCAAAAGAGAGAGATTTTATTCCACATGAGAGAATCACAAAAGATTACAAAATAAGAGTTTAAATATCCAAGCCTCAAATAGGCTTAACAAGAAGAGACACCATTGGGGATCACTGGCTCCATGCAAGGATGGGTTTACAAAGAAGTCTACCCCTCAATATATAGGCAATGCAAATCTATGTGAGTCATCAATCAAATTACCAACATATGGTAATAAATTATGGAGGAAAATTACAATGGCAACAAATGACTCAATAACAAATATGGAAGAAAATAATCTATGCATCCATCTCATTTAAATGCAATCAATGCATTTATGCATTTCGTATTGAATATACTTACCTTCCCATTTTGCATATTTGTTCTATCTAATTGTGATTTTGTATCACCTAAATTTAACACTCCACCTTAATGCAAAATCACATATCTTCAACACTCCATCTCCAATAAAATTCTCTTCACATCATAAAACTCTTCAACATAACTCCATCTTAAATCAAAATCTCACAATGAGATAAGAAACAAAAATGAATATTTGCCAAATGGGTTCCAGCAAAGCTACCCCCCATCACATCATGTTAGCAAGCTCAGACTACGTCCCCGCCCGCCAACAAAATATTACAAATATCCAAAATCGAAAAAAAAGGCAGATCCTAAAATAATCTCAATACCACCAAGGCCACAAATAATTCTCTCAATTACCAATTAAAAAAAACAGAGCCAAAATCCAAATCTCTGTATGCAACATAATTCTCTCTCCTTCCACATATCTGCACGTAGCACCTCCTTTAAAACGGCATCACAAATTTAACATGTTTCACAATGGCACCGAATCCGCCAAAATCAGCTCCATGAACTGAACTGTCCAAGACGGCATCATAAGTCGATAAGCCTCAACGACATCAAATCCGTCACCAAAATCAGCTACATCAGATATAATTTCTAAACCCAATGGTCTCTTCAACATGCTAAACTCTTTATCACCTAAATCTCATACAATGCAAGCATTTCTCAACTGAACTTGAAGTTATACAGAGTCCTCAAACACTTGGAAAGGTCGCTAACACCTCCAGCGGTTCGTCTTCGGTCGCTACCACCTCTTAGCAGTTTCGCCAAGCTGTTTTATACAAAGAGACTCTTTTCTACGGTTAGTCAGGCCGCCTTCTAACATATAACTCCACTTTAATGAGAAACCTGTGCTCAAGCACATCAAAGTTCCAAGCCTAGAACGCTTTTCTCTTTCAACATAATCTTCTCCACCAAAGCACGGAATAAATTTTCAAATTAGATAATTGCTGTTTTAACAATGATGAATTAATACCAATGCAAGACGTTGTTTTTCATTAGTATTTGCACCCATCTGATAATATATCCCATCTAAATTATAAATTATTAATGATAATTTTATTTCAAATCTGTGTAGTCCTGAATTTTCTTTCCATCTAATCCCAATAATTGAATAATAACTTCTTGATAAGTTCAAACTACAAAGGTAATTTTTATTTCTATCCACGTTTTTTGTTAGTTTATCCACCCTAGAATACTTTAGTTCATATTTTTATTCACTTAATCCACCCTAAAAGATAGGATGTTTGACTTTCAAAATTTTCAAGATCTTACTTAGTTTATCCGCCTTCTTTTCTTGCATCAATCAAACATAAATCTCTAGCTCTCCCCATTATCCACCATTAATGCAAAATAAATGGAATAAACCTTAACCCTAAATGAAATGAATGCTTAAATCCTCTAGCAAGTCCACTTTTATATAGGATGTGCTTTAGACTATTTTTTCTTCCCCTTTATGCGTGCTTATTGCGCCCCCAGAATACATTTTTTTTCTTTTAGAGATGCCCAACCTACCTCTGCGTTTATCCTCTTCACGTGCACACATGTATGTACTGTCCCCACAGATATTTACCCTATTCTACCTCTGTATTCATAGTGCATGCGCACCCTGCACTTGTAGATGATCGATTTGATACACACATCCACTTCACCCTGCACCTGTAGATGATCGATTTGATAAACACATCCACTTCACTACCACATAAATATATGGGTTTGCACAAGTGCCTTAAGTCAACTGTTTCCGCTCACCCTTTACCCGCTAACCAATGACCGTCTGCTCTAGAGTTTCTTGATGAGTACATGCATCAATGAATTTCTTTTAACCTTGCTGGAAACGACCCTACACCACTCAATGGTCTTGTTATATTCATTACAAGGCCACTCAAACCATCACTTTATTATTTACCCTTGGCTGACTCAGAAAATGGATAATGTTCTAAAGTGCACAACTATATAAAGGATGTAAGAGTAGCTGTAGCAGTAATAAATACAATATCGTAGTCACCCGTCGAAGACAGATAGCTGGATCACTACAGTCGGATGCTTTAACGTTAGATTTGTGAATGGATTTAAAAAAGTTTGTACAGAATGTTAGTGGAAGCTTACCAAATCTATCATTATTTAAAACCTCGAGATGTTTCCAATTTCATTTATTATTGCATAGCATGAATTGATTGTAAAAAAATATTAAAAAAAGAGGGAGGAAAAAAAAAGCAGTAGAAGGTAATAAAATATTTATTTTGTTAGTTAACGTGGATTTACTTACAAATAATAAGTGGATTAACATACTAAAATAAAATTGTGGATAAACTAATAGAATGGATGGATATACACACCATAATACTTGTGAGGGACGTCTTATGTCTGAATACAATGTTGATGTGCTTATGCATGCAAAAAAGAATCATGTTTATAAATATTTGAAATAAACATTAATGAAAACATATTTAGGTGGTAGGTAACCGCTGGAGCGGTGTTTGTTCAAGTTATAAGCATGGTAAATATTTGAAAGAATCATGTAACAGCAGATGGAGCTAGCAGTGTTTGTTTAAGTAAAAGCTACAATTATCCACTAGGATTACTAGCAAATAAAATCACCCGTACCCAAAACAGTATGTTCATCTATATCCAACAAATCAGCACCCCCTGAATTCTACCTTTTTGCAATTAAACTCTATTTTTTTTTTCTTTGACATAATTGCAAAAGGGTGAAAATCAAAGATTCTTATTGATTGAGTACAGGAGAATAGAAAAGTTTGGATACAAAGGATCAGATCTCGACTACTAGCAGCCCATTAATTTTATTTTAAGATGTGTAATGCAATGTGTAGCATTATGTGTTGATTTGTTTCAGCCAACTAGCTATTTTATGTAACTCTTCTAACCCTACGTGGTGATAGATAACCGTTTAGGATGTAGTTAGGTCAAAACGTGCCAGTAACAGATTGATGATTAGGCTATCTCCTGTTATATTTTGTACTCGTTACTTGTTATAATGAAAAAGTGTTACGAACCATTATAAAAACCAGCTGACTTTCCATTAAACTATCATACGAGCATTAAACATATTTATGTATTAGTAGACTACTTTAGTTATATTATAATGCTAAAGTCTTTCATATATATACTCAAAATGGGGACTTCTGACAAATGAACTCATTCTACTTTACATGTGGCACTAGGATAATGTAGGTCTCACGTCATTTTAAATGGAATAACCGATAGAAATAAAGTATCACATCATATCTGTGCAGTTTATGCCGCGCTATATCCCGCTATATCGTGTTGCGGGTTTCTAATGCTATGTTATTTCCAAATAACCTCTGAAATAGTCTTTCTGCTTTAAGTTTTACTATATTTCGATATTCCAGATATATCACATTATTTCAACTATATTCCGCTATTTCCGCTATTTCTTCTATATGAGAAATAAAATAAAAATGACATTTATGCGTTATAAAATTATTATTTTAAATATAATTTTATAACATATTTTTTCAAAATATAAAATACTATAATATTATATTAAATTTTGTCAAGCTAAATAAAATTTTACGCTTATTTACATATATTTGATTATGCTTTTATTTAAAATCAAGAATGTACTTATTATAATTAAGTTGAATGCTAAATTTTCATTTATTTATCATTTATATAACTGTAAAAACATTAAATACGAGTTTAATATGTTATTTTAGACTCATCCACTATATTTCGTTGTTTCCTTGTTTTATCCTTACTACAACTTTTTACATCTCCGCCGCATTGGATCCGTTGAGCGCTTTAACTGCACAACATCATATAAAGTTTTCATTCCACACATAACATATAGCTTTAAAATAATTTTGTTCATGTGAAAATATAACATCAGAGGGAATAAAAAAGTTAATATATTAAAGGTTGCATTTTAATTTCATTAACAATTTGATTTTTCTTGGAAAAATTATTATGTTACGGGTTCTTATTGCGGGCGATCCTAATAGCATTCACTACAAGAATACACGGCTACTCCAACGGCTCACAGCCGTTGGCGGCTGTTTCAAGCCGTTCGAATAGAGTTAATAAAGTCCAACGGATCCAACGGACTATTTCTAATGGCTTCAAATGACCAACAGCCGTTGGAAACCTTTTAAAAGTAACGACCTATAAGCCGTTGGAAATAGTTGGTAGCCGTTGGAAAAACTGTATTTTTTTTATATAACAGCAAGCCTATTACCTTCCAGCCACCCCATTTTCAATCCAATTCTAGTCAATTCCACATACATATATAACACATATATACCAATAGCAATATAAACAACCAACATAAGCATTTGAAAGTAATAAGTAGTTGTAAGTGAGGGTGAGAGTGTTTGTGTGAGGTAGAGAGTTGATTGTGTTTGGCTGGTTATATTGTATAGTTAATATATAATTTTATATGTATTCTTTTCTCTTATATCGCACAAACTTAGGTTCGGGGCGTATAAGGTTTTGATGAGGCATATAAATGAAGTATATGATTGGTATAAGCAATAAAGTGTACCAATTTTCAAAAAAAAACAACATATATTAAATAAATATTAATATATACAAAACAAACCATCCAAACATCTCAAAAGCCAAAACATCAATGTTACATGTCCACAAACCAAATACAAACCATCAAAATATATCCAAAGTATCGTCCTTGCCCACTCCGTGCCAATATGAATATATACAACATTAAAACAAAATCCTCACCATCTCCAAGTCATACAAAAACACATACCTCAAGCATCGTTATCGTCATTTCTGGAAACACCAGACGATGAAGGAAAAGTACCATGATCGTGCACATGCTCCGCAACCTTTTGATTCAGCTGCATAATATGTATAGTCTGTAGACTATTTCGGTCCTGCGGCTGCTCAATCAGTTCTCTAACCTCCTTAATTTTTACTTTGTCTTTGGGCCTTTTGAGCTTGTCGAGCCTGCAAATAAAATGAATAGCAAAAAAGTTATGTCAGCATATAAAATATTATAACATTATATATATAAACGCTAACATGTTATATGTATGCAAAAAGATTAATTACCATTAGGTTCCCGAAACCATAAAGTCCGCTTCCCTGCGACAGGTCCATAACATCGTCAAATATGTTGTCTTCCTCCTCCGGTGTCAACTCAACATGACCAGTTTTCTCAAGCGCATGAGCCTGTGCCTCCTGAGACCTTGCATTTAATACAAAAAACAATTTCAGGTGAAAAACAACATTGTTTTTATTTTACATTAGCTAGTAAAAAAAATAAACTTTTCGATGTGCGTAATAGAATTTAAAATATGCATACATATGCAGTTGTCGTCCTATCATGCTCATCCCACTGCTATGTGACGTTGCCAACCTCGTCCATTTTCCTAGATTCGTCGGTGTGAGCAAATACGTACATGTAGAACACGAGATGTCCATGAGCTCGTTCCTGCAATTGACAACTTGGATAAATCAATTCCACATGGTCAATTACTGAACTGATCAATATACAAATGTAATAATTGATAAATTTACCACGTCCTCGCAGTGATGCTGGAAATACTTGGATCCTCCATGATGAGTACTAGATTCCTGCTCTTGTTTGCAGAGTTCCTTGCTGACTTCGCCTGCAAATATACATTGACTAATTATTTAATAATCAGCAAAAAATAAATGAGATTCGTTATAAATTTTCCTTGAACTCATATGTGCCCCACCACTTAGCCATCTTATTAAATACTTCATCGCTCATCAACCTGAATTTCTTCTCTGTTTTAATCTCATTCATTTTTTTCCTGCAATTCTTAGCGATCTTCGAGTTCCAGTGTCACTGAACTAGGGGGATGTCGGTATCTTGTAAATCTACTGCACACTATAGAATGAGAAAATATTACTAATTATTTATTTGTATTTAATTATTTTGTAAAGCTGTACAAATTTACCAGAAAATCTTGCCAGATGGTCTCTCTGACGGCATTGGGGATCCTGCTCCACTTAGGCTAGAAATCGCTCGTTCTAGCCATGTAAGCATCCTTAGAAATATTCAGCACCATCTGAGATGACTCCAACTCAAATCCCCTACGTTAAATATAAATTAGAACTTTAGATAATTATAGATATATCATGTACAATAATTAAATTTTTATGCTGCTAATTTTACACTATACCATATCAGCGAATTTGGCACACATGGATGCGGATATACAATCCGGCTATAAGCCGTATCAAATTTGATAGTGCTCAAAGCCATCTCAAACTACATTTTGTGATCCGTACCAACACAAACACCCTGAATCTGACCGTCCATGGACGAAGCCCCGGATCAATTAATTTGATACGGCTTTGGACCGTATGAAATGCGTATCAAATTTTTCCCTCCATACCTCCACTCAGGCACAATTGACTTCGGCCGAATTATCCTCTTTTTATTTTGCAATGGCGACCACCGAATACCCAAATTAGGGTTTTGGTAATCGACTGACTTTCTTTGTCAATAAGCCATACCCCGTAGTTCATGAGTTATTGTCACCTCGCGCTGCCTTCAACTGACCGATGAAGCCTCAGTCCACCGCTGTTCATCCTTCTCGTCACCAATGGAGGTGAGTACTAGATCATGATTAAATTTAAATATAAATTGGGTTTAATTTGGATATAATTTGAATCCGAATTAGGTTTAACTTCAATTTTCATGCCTTAGTTCAAAAATATGAATGATAGATAGTAGCATGTTCTTGTCTACCTAGAATTCATGCTACTATTTTGTTTAAATTGGGTATTATCCCCAGTTTTATAGTGCGGCAGTGTATTTGCTATCATTTATTTGTGTTGTATTTGTCTACCTTGAATTTAGACACTTATACTTATGCTCTGCTAATTTATGTGTATTATTGCACCATGTATACTGATCCTTACTGATCTAAAGTTGAAGCTTTGACTAAAGGAGAGATTCTTACTGGAAAAGGATTGAATCAAGAAACAAGTTTACAATGACCTGGTGACACTCGATGGGGATCACGTTATGGTACACTTATTAGACTTATTAATATGTTCACTTCTATGCGTAATGTGTTAGAAATTATTGTGGATGACGGTATTAGTTTAGAACAAAAGGTCGATGCACAAATTTTGTTAGACAAAATGCACTCATATGACTTTGTGTTTACCATGCACTTAATGAAAAATATCTTAGGAATAACTAATGACTTGTCATTGCAAAAAAAAAAAAAAAAAAAAAAAAAAAAATCAAGTGATTGAAAATGCGTTGAATTTAGTAAAAATATCAAAAATGCGCCTACAAGACATGAGATGTAATGATGTGAAGTGAGAATCTTTGTTGGAGGAAGTGTTATTATTTTGTTCTTTAAATGAAATTATCGTACCTAACATGGATGATGAGTATGTAGCTCGTAAACATTTAAGACGGAAAGCTGAAAAAATTACAAATTTACATCAAATACGAGTCGATGTTTGCAACACCGTCATAGATTTGCAACTTTCGGAACTAAACAATTGGTTTATAGAGCAAAATAGCGAGTTGTTTTTGTGTATGGGAAGTCTTAATCCAATCGATTCATTTTCTGCTTTCGACATTGCAAAGTTGATTAAATTTGCTCGATTTTATCCGAAAGATTTTTCTATGTATGATATTGTGGTACTTGAGAATCAACATGAAACTTATATTATAGATATGCGTTCGGATGATGAATTTTTGTATATCAATATACAACTTTTTTATGGATGATTGTTGTTTGTTCCCTCTCATATATATTCTTGTATTTCACTACAACAAAATGACCCTATTATAAGGTGGAACACCGTTGTAATATATATTTTACAACGTGGGCAAACCGTCGTGTATTAAAAAGTTGTAATAGACTCATATCTTTTACAACTTTTTTGCATTGTTACAACACCTTTGTAATATGTATATTTTACAACTTTTTCCACCAGTGTAATAAACTTTATTACAACAGTTATGCACCGTTGTAATAAAATCTGCTACAACTGTTAGGCACCGTTGTGATTAACATTTGGTTTTTTAAAAAAATAAACATCTTTTGCAATTGAAAAGAACAATACACTAAATATAGCTATACTCCATAAGAAAATCCAATATTACAGTTATTTGCAAACTAATTTATTAAAATACTCAAATATTCAGTATTACAAACAATAAGTTTTAGACAACATTTCGTACATTATTACATACTTGACCGTTACAAAGAAACTTAGTACAAGAACAAGTTATCCACAAAAAATTGCATATCTTACGGGAGTACACTAGTCGAAGACAAGGAAATCTTTACGCCATTTATCTTTTTGGTGCAAGTTCACTGCAGTGATCAAATATATTGCATAAGAATATGTCTGTTGTTAGAAAAAAGAACAAAAAGTGTTTTTTTTAGCCAACAATACCAAAACTTAAGAATAATGCTTAACGTACCTGATAGCATAAACTGTATGTGGTCCAAAGCCCCTTTTTAAAATCTGACAATAACAATGAAATGCAATTTTTTTTAAAGTCACAAACCAAATGCCGACTTATACATGTGGATACTCGTGCTGAGATATGTACCCAGCGCCTAAACATCAGACATGTCAACAATCCAAAAACAGAGGGATCTTCTAACAAGTCGCTTCCAAGAAGGAATTAGCAAGAGATCAGACTATGTAAAAGAATGTCCAAATAGACAGAATGTTATAAATTAATTAACATGTATACACAAATATGCAGCGTTATATAATTCTAATTTATGTCTATTGAAATTACATACAAAATCAAAATTTAATACAATAAGATATGTTTGTTTACATGCATGTTTACCGCACATAACAAAGATCTCTTCTCAATAACCGTTCTACAAATTGTGCATTTTATATGCCACCCAGAAAATATAGAATAGGATTATTGTAAAATGTTACAGAAGATTGCTAATTAGTATTTACGAAACTGAGAGTGACTCAATACATGTTTGAATGATCATATTGAGTTCAGATCTATGTAAGAAAACCATATATACGGGAATAGTTTTATGTATTAACACCGTTATTAAAACGCGTTCAAAACTGAGAAGTATGGACTGACGTCAACACACAGCTACGAAGATTAATACAAAGTCCAGCGAACCATACCGATCAGACAGTTCTTTTAGAGACCTGTCGGTCAGATGCAGTTCATGTGTGGTCAGTTATTTGGATATTATGCTGATCGGTGTACACGTGACTCAACACTAGCAAGATAAAAGACCGGTCAGCAAGCATGGTTATGGACCAGTTCCGATCGGTGTCAAGTGGAAAGCACCGGTCGGTATCAGTTGGAAGGTATACATTATAAACCCGTTAACAATGTAACAACCTCATATAAAATGCACACGTGGCAATATGTGAGTGGGTTGGCTTCAAGTAACATATCGAATCGGTTCCAAACAAATTGCGCATGTGACATAAGAAAACAAATGAATAGTGGTCAGCACTACAAATGGAAATATGGGATCGTCAGCATGTATTATTGCATAGTCATGATCTTCAACATTCTCTCATACAAGGCTGATCGGCTCCAATCACAAGGCACTGGTCAGTAGCAATGTTTATGCAAAGCTGGTCAGCTCTAATCGAGAACATGCAGGTTGGCTTCAAAATGAAGACACCCGGTTGGCATCAAGTGTTGCCACGTGGCACATTTCTCAAGTGGAGGGCATGCATGATTCAGCATATACGGTCAGCCTCAACGTAAGATGAACGGGTATCTTCCATGAGAATACGAAGACCATACACTGAAAGTACAAGGAGTCCGCATTTTTTACGTGAACAAAGTATATGGCAAGGGACAGTTTCAGTAGATGCTACGTGCAAATATAACTCAGTGGCCAAACTGTGGTTATAATTCCCATTTGAGGATTGAGGCATGATTCAAAGACACTTGGCGCCATGTGAAGAGAAATAGAAAAGGCGGCTACAGTGGTGTTCATGCAAAAAGAACCGAACGGTGTCCAAACTTACATGGACCGACCGATACAAGACCGACCGGTACCACTTTCCAACTACCGCCAGCTGTACTCGGTGGAAAATCTGTAGATATTTTCAGGACCGACCAGTACCCTACACACCGTAATTACAAGACTGCCACAACCCCCAAAGTACACCTACAAATAGCCCATTGCTCCACCATTGAAGGGACCGATTTTCTTCACTCCGAAGTGCCGTTAAATCATTTCTTCAACCTCCAAGCTCCATTCTAACTTCATTAATGGATTCCATGAATCAAACTACATCACTCCAACAGCAAGAAGATCAAATCAAGTCCATCATCCATTCAAAGTGGCTTCTAACTCGATTCAAGAGCACTCCAACTGCCACTAATCTTCTCAAAAGCTCGTATCTACCACTAATTTCACGGAAGAGTTAAGGAAAATCATCTAATCACGAGATCTAATCCACTTCTTCCCGAATTCAAGTGTGATCTATAGCTAAAAAGAGAGAATAAGCGTAAATGGAATGTATGAGAGATTTTCATGCAAGTTGTAAACGGAACTTCATAATGAGAAATAATCGGAAAGTGGACATAGATTCATCTCGAATCGAACCACTATAAAAATTCCCTTGTCTTTTTTTTTTTTTTTACTTTTGTGATTGCAGCCTCGCATTTTTATCTCTAACCATAATTGGTGAAGTGTTATCAAAGCATCCTTGGTGTTTGCATCATTTTTTGATGCAAACAGTATGATATTTAATATTTAATAAGAAAGCTACAAATCCAATGTGAATAGGTAATAAAAAGTAGATGCATAGTTGTTTGAAGGGTTCGTTGTCAATGCTTGGTTGTTCACCTTCACATGTACTATGTGTTTCCTGTTAAAAATACATCCACAAATTGTTGAAGATTTTGAATCAATACTTGTTTACATTAACATCTAAGTTATCAGACATTGTAAGCGAAATCAAAATCTCCAGCTATAGAAAGGATATTTTTAGAATAAGCATTTATTCAAACACTTCTTATGCGACCAACATAAACATCTAAGCCATTTGAAATTTTGACAGCTTCATTACATCCAACTTACAGGACGTTATCATAGCCTTTACCATTATAATTCAGCACATCCTATAGATCACTATGATGTATTCTTAAAAAGAAAACAAAAGGAAACAATGAAATGTAATTCATAAAAGAACCAAATGGAAAGAAAAAAAACAGCAGCAATGTTATTCTGAAAAGCCACAAGCTTTTACACAAACACACTCAACGTAATGTAATTTTGAAAAGAAGCAGCAGTAAAAGCTGCTTATTCGCCACTATAATACAGATGCGATAAAAGGACTCACGTTCAAATTCTCAAGCAAGTAGCTGAAACCTTTCTGCATCGATTTGGAGCTAGACTTAGATGCGATAAAGGATTCACCTTCAAATCCTCAACGAAAAGTGCAGCAGCTCCTCTTTTCACGAGGAAAACAGGTGAGGGAAGTAGAGGATTGGAGATACAAGAGGAAGGAGAGTAGATTTGAGGGCGAAAATAGATGATGGGAAGACAAGATAAAGAAACGTAAAACCAGATCTCATTTTTCTTCATAGGCGCAAGTTTTTCTAAGGAAGGAGGAAATGGGAATCGACTCAATCATATGGAAGTGAATAGGGTAGGGTCGGCCCCACAGAAGGCACTGGAAATACGAAATGTGAATTATTTAGGAGCCAATTTTTCAACTTACCACCTTCATTTTCATCGTTTTGAAATACCGCGCCAGTTTTCCGTGGGTCACAATTAAAGTTTCACCAAATTTTAAAGAAGTAAGAATTAATAAGTTAAAGTAAGAATTAATAAGTTAAACTTTATTTCAAATATAATATGAATTTATCAATGCTAACAAAAAAAATGTTAAAAATACGCAGTTATTACAATTAAAAAAATGATTGTAATAGCATCTATTACGATTGGTAAAAAATATAATTGTAGTGCCACATTTCATTATTGTTTTCTAATAATGTACATAACATTAGTTATTGTAGTGATCGGTTGAACACTATCGACATTTGGATCATTATATTATAATAAATCACGTTGTAATATATATGTAATAGAATATTATATAAATTGCTTGAAATTTTTATTAAAATATTTAAAAGTAATTATTTAATTATTACTTCTTAATTAGTGATTCTTACTTATTTATTGATTACAAAAATTAATTATTCAACTAAAAACTATTTTTTATTTATTTATTTTTTATTTCTAATAATAATACATAGTTATTATTTATTAATTATTATATAGCGAAAAGAAATTATTAATATTAATTATTACATATTTTCCAATAAACTATTTATTCTTATTATTATACAATAGTTATTGAGTATTAATATTTTTATTAATTATCGAAATTTTATTAATTATTAATATGGTATTTTTGTTGTAGTGTAGTCATATATTACAACAGTCAAAAAATAAAAGTTGTGATAGACTTTTATTACAACTGTCACAATAACACAGTTGTTAAAAATAAGTTTATTACAACTTTTCTGGAAAAAGTTGTAAATTTTTTTATTACAACGGTGATTTTACCATTGTCGTAAAATTAAAGTTGTAATATGGTATTTTTGTTGTAGTGTTCGCCCCTGACTATTATAACATGTGTGTGCATGTAGCAGCCTCCGTCATTTGGATGAAGCTAATTAGAATGGATTTGGATGAAGCTAATTAGCATGGATTTAGTTGTCGGTTTTCTCTGTTTTGAGTTTTAGTTGCTGGCTTTGGGATGAAGCTAATAAGCTTGGTTCTACCAGTGGTTCTTGTTTGGTTTGAGAATACCTTGGTATTGTTTTTTGATAGAACGCAATGTTGCTTGGATGATTTATGATCGTTTGTATGTTTTGGAGGATGTTCATCTTGAAGGAAGCATTGATTCAACAGGTGGTTGCACTTTAATATATCTTCTTTAATGTAATGAAACATCATGTATCTTATTTATTGTAATGTAATCAAATAGCACGTATCAATATATATTGTAATGTAATGAAATATTTCATACATTTGTTTCGTATACTGTTACAATTGTAAATTAGTGTATCCTGTGTTATATATGCTTTGTGTTACAAATAATATGTGCTGCAGTTTCTGCTTATATATATATATATATATATGTATATATATATATATGTGTGTGTGTGTGTGTGTATATATATATATATGTATGTATATATCTACTTATGCTTTAGATACGGCCAATAGTTGTATGTTATACGATTTTGAGCCATATCTAAAAATTTAACATGCCATTTTTTTGATATGGCTTTTTACTGTGCCTACATGCTTTAGATCCGGCTATAAACGCAGCCTAATCAGCATATATGATGTAGTGTTAATACTTACGTATGATCAGCCTTAGGCTTCAAGTACACAAATGGACGAGCTAGTGGCTCGCCGCTACTTTCACAACCCTAGTGGGAAGAGCCACGTCGTCGAAAGCTCGATCCAGAAATAATATACTTGTCACATAGATATATACATATAAAATTCATAATAATTATGATATGATGAACTGTTAAAAAAAGTAATACATGCTACACATGTGTCATGTTGTGTATGAGTTGTGTGTGTGATTATACACTTATTGTCGTTAAAATTGTATAACTTGGATAAATGCAATATTAAACATAGGTAAATGTAATGTGAATAATTGTGAAAATTACTAGATATTACTCAGTCTTCGTCGTTTTCTGATTCAGACTCGGTTTCATGTTCAATGTCGTTTTCCTATACTCTCTCAAATGCTTCGACTAATACATTTGTCTCATCATTTAAAGGTCCAAAATCAGTTTGACCATCTGCAATTGTTACTTCAACATTTCCCTCCAGATCTGCTTGATAGGCTTGTTCATCAGGAATACTGTTTCCATCGAACGTAAATCTTTTCTTGGTTTTGAAAATCCAGACCAATCTACTTTATCTCTATTTAGAGACGGATAAGGAGCATAATAAGCTTGTAGGGCTTGTTTGGCTAGTACAAAGGGTCGTACTTTTGATAATGCAAGGTATGTTTACTTTCTATAAGATTATAATTTAGATGCACGTTAATACAAGAACCTGAAACATTGCTGAACCAATTGCATCTAAACAAATAAACATCCTCTGCGGATCTTGTAAAGTATGTCAAATGCAAAATTTGAGTTAACACGCCATAAAAATCATTTATATGATTATTAGGATCTTCAATGTCTTAAACAAACACACCAATATTGTTTGTTAAATTTTCAACACCGTATTCTTTGGTGTTGAATTTATATCCATTAACAAAAAATGTTGGATACGTTCTAACTTTTCTTTTCAGACCAAACGCCAAATGTTTCAGTCCTTCGTCGAGCTCATGATTTGTGGGATCAGAAACGTAGTTCCTCAATCAACTATTGAAATCTTTGCTTAAATCACTGCTTGGATTTTGTGATTCATAAATACTGCAAACACAAACATGATATGTTACATTATTATTAACACGTGTAACTTAAATTTAACAAAACATGTAAAATAATCATTACCTAACAAAAGGTACAACTTCAGGACAATTAAGAAAAATATATGTGCATGCTACATGGTAACCTATATCATTTAGCCATATTTCCACATATTTTCCAGTTGCTGACCATATTGTTTAAAAATAGATAATGTTGCTTCAGAAGAAGAACCATATTCAACGCCCTCATCATTACGCGGAACGCTTTCCAATGATAAGTTCACATGATCATTAAAATAATGAGAGAAAAAAAAGCTTCTTCTTCGATATATGATAAGCAAATAGATTCTTCAACTCGAGCTTTTTGTCTCACTTTTTTCTTTAAATGATTTATGTACCTAATAAAAAATAGTTCGGTTCGATATTAACTTTTATTTATAATTAAATTAAAATTTAAATACTTAGTATAATAACATACCTTTCGAATGGATACATCCATCCATATTGCACAGGACCTCGATATGTTTCATATGGAAGATGAATAGGTAAATGTTCCATTACATTAAAGAAACCCGAAGGAAATATTTTCTCCAGTTTGCAGAGCAATATAGGGATTTCTTCTTCAAGTTTAAGTAGACGGACAACTTTTAACGTAGTTGAACAAAGCTCCTTGTAAAATAAACTAAGTCCTGTTATTACCTTCCAAACTTGTACATGTAACAATTCTTTGAATGCAATGGGTAACAAATTTTCAACCTTTACATGACAATTATGGCTTTTAATTCCACCCAGCCTTCTGTTTTTATAGTCAACACATCTACGAAAATTAGAGGAAATTCCATCGGGAAAACATAATTCTTCCACCCATTTTAACTGTACTTTAACTTGGTTTTTGTTTAGTCCATAGCATGCTTTGGGTTTTTACTGTCATTAGTCTTCATATGAAGCTCAGGACGATTGCATATTTCCATAATATCACGTCTAGATTTTAGATCATCCTTAATCTTGCTCTTTTCATTCAGAACTGTATTAAACACATTATCAAATGCGTTGTTCTCGTTATGAATCATGTTAATGTTATGACGGATTAATAGATTTTTGCAATGAGGTAATTCCCAGAATATACTCTATTTGCACCAATTATGAATCGTCGATTTATCTTGAATTTCAGTTTGTTTTAAGGTTATGTGTATCCTTGGATAATCTTTTACAAGTTCATATAGATCCTCGCTTGATCAAATTGTTGGTGGTCATAGAGTCTCATGTCTATTAGCCATGAAGTTTTTTTGTCTCTTCTAAAAGAATGATTAATATGAAGAAAACATCGATGACGATGAAACCATGAAATTTTCTTTCCATGTGGTAATGAAAATGCCCGTGTTTCTTCCATGCAATAAGGACAACCAAAACAACCGGTCGTACTCCAACCCGAAAGCATTGCATATGCAGGGAAATCGCTAATAGTCCATAACAAACAAGCGAACATCTGAAAATTTTCCTTTTTGATACGTCGTATGTTTCAACTTCTTCATACCATATTTTTTCAACTCTTTGATTAATGGTTGTAAGTAAACATCAATGCCCTGTGTTGGATCATAAGGGCCAAGGGGGACAATTGTGAGAAACATATATGGAGTTTGCGTACACATCCGGGGGTAGATTATAAGGTGTGATTATTATAGGCTAAGAGGAATATTTAGAACCAAACTGAGAAAACGGTGAGAAGCCATATGTACATAAACCTAGTTTAACGTTGCGGCTCTCCACTGCAAAATCGGTATATTTCTTATCAAAATATTTCCATGCTTCTCCATTGATGGGTGTGTCAACGTACCTTCTTGAGGTGTTCTCACACTGTGCCATCTCATATGATGCACAGTTACAGATGATGCATATAACCATTGAAGTCTAGGGGTGATGGATAAATAATGCATATGCTTGTACGAAGCTTATTTTTCCTTTTTTCCTTGGTTTGTATCTTTCTTGATTATATATTTTACAATTTCTAAGAGTAGTGTCTTCTTTCCAATACAACATGAAACCCTTTAACCATGTATCTATTTTCTAATATGGCAAACCAAAAGATGACATAAGTTTTTTCACTTCATCATAATTTTGGCACATTAAATTATCGGATGGCATATGGCGTTTAGCGGCTTGAACAACAACCATAAATCCAACTTCCGTATGGTTGTATTTTAATTTCATTGCAATGTATTCTGTAGTTACCGATAATTGAGTGCCGCTTTTACATCCATTCCAAAAGGTTTTTTTAACATGATTCAATAAATCATATATTTTTTAGCTTCAACATTTGGTTTCTCTCCGACGTTAACATCGTCGTTACTAATTTCAACGATAGGGAACATTGATCGTGCAACATCTTCGACCATATTTTCTATGAGATTCGTACTAATTTCATCATTATTGACCTCCATCGACTGTTCTTTATTATTAGGGGCTACAATTTCTCCATGACGATTTCACATCAAATAATTGGTAGAAAACTGTATTGGCGCAAATGAATCTTAGCCATAGTCAATATTAAATAGTTCAACAATTTGCACCTACTACATGGACAAAGAATTTCTGTACCATTTCCAATATTACTTAAAGAAAATTCGAGGAACACTTGTACCCCCATTTTAAAAATGTTCACTTATTGCACCACTAGTTTCCCTTCTTTGATACATCCAGCTCCAATCAATAAAGTAATTGACCATTTTTCCTACTTTAAAACCTATATGAAGTAAAAAAAATTAATCACTAATTTTACATGTTGTTTAAATTTTATTTACTGATTTAGTAAACATGTACTAAATTTTATATTTTTTTACAAACATTATCTTAAATAAACAACTATTGGTTCATTGACACTTATGTGTCTTCTTTGATGGTCAGTCATCCTACTTCCCATTACAAACACAATAGTAATTATATTTCGTAAATAATACCATTTTAAATGATTTCACAAAATTTCGGTAGCATTTCCCCGGTGTTCCTTATATCGTATACACATGCGTTTACACAAGGAACGTAAAGGAAATGCTGTCGAAATTTTGTGAACCATTTAAATTGATATGATCTACGAAATATAATTACTTTATATTGTTTGTTACTTGTCCAATACAGGGACAAATCCAACAAACAATGTAGACGAGGTTTAAATATTTGTCTATATTAAATTTAAATATACAATTTGTTTATATTTTACCTTTTATAACATATGTATTAAATTATATATTTTTACAATTTATTGAATTCTAACTACGATGATTCCTACTAAAATCATTTATACACCAAATCATTTCACATAAGCACAAAACTCATGTTCGCACAAATTATCCAAAACTACGATCAGTCAACATAATATATACTTCATGTTTGCTTAAGTTATATTATTAGCAAACTTTATCACACAAATAACGTTCACTGCTAACCAAAGCTACCTAAACAAAAACAATATACAAAATTTAAAAAAATTGAAATTGATAACAATTTGATTATTATGGTGATGATAATAACATTTAAAGGGTGGTATGATGTAATATAAATATTTTAACAACTAGGAATCAATCAAACATCAAATTAAGCCCTAAATCAATTAAAACCTAAAAATTAGGTTTAGAGAAATTACCGGATTTGGAGAGCAAGGAGGGTGGAGACGGGCTGGAGATGCTCTTAGATGGCGTCAGAGGTGGTTGGGTTGGTGGTAATAGTGGTGACAGCAAGGTTGAAGGTGTAAAATGGTGGAAATAGGAAACAAATCAGTGGAAATGGGGAAGAATGAGCTTCGGGTTGCTGTTCTGGAAAATATTCCGAAAATTTCCAACGGTTACTAGCGGTCGCTAACGACTATAATTTCATTGGTTTCCAACGGCTAATATATAGCCACTGGCGGCCGTTGAAAAACTGGCACTGGAATACACTGTTTATCTAGTAGTGATTAAATGTATGTACAAAACTCTAAGTTTAAAACTGATAATTTGATAGTGAAAGATTTGTTTCTCATGTTTTGAGATGATTTGGAAAAATGTATAACTTGAATTCCTAATCTATCATGCTCTAAAGACCAGTGTGACTAATTTGCTTATTCCTAGTGTTTTGATTAAATTTATGGATAAAGTTAGTTATTTTAAACGATATATTTGGAATTGACAATTTCATTGCCAACTTATGCTTCACCAAAATTCATTTAAGAGTTGTACACATAAGCAATATGATCCATGGTAGATGTTTTGTTATTTATCATCCAATGCCTACACTATTTAATATGAATTTTAGTAATATTGCATTATTAACCACAGTATTGTGAGTTCGCAAAATAAGCAAGGGGAAGGTGTAAATTTAAAACAAAAATTATAGACTTGAAAAAAAATTCAGGAAGGAGGTATTTACCAATGATTATCTCCTTAACAAAACAAAATCATCATGTAAAAAATCTCTTAGAAGAATAGGAAAATATCGCACAAAGGGTTCCCGAGTGTTCCTGAATAGGGAATTTGGTAAACAGAGAAGCTTATGTTTTCATTCTAAAACAAACGCCACACCTTGCCAATTGGTGATTAATAGTCATAAAGGTTAATATCACATTTCTGAAACTTGGTGGAACAGCTTAAAGTAAATTTTGGAAAAGCACTTAGCCCTCGTAGGAGTCTAACATAACATAGGCTCCTTGATCAGGGCCAAACGTTTTACCGAATTTGTAGAAGATGGAAACATCAAGGCAAAATAAAGATGCCTGAAGAATTGAAAGAACATTTGGAAAATAATAATATTAATAATAAAGTGTATACTACCGAACTTAGCGATGTTGCTTTCAACTAATTTCGGTAAAGCATCTAACTTTTTCAATAAAATTTAGTCGAGAAAACTCCTCTAAGTTTTACGTTAAATGCTCTACTCACTTGGTAGAAGACAAAAACATCAAGAGGAAGCCTCTAAATTCCAAAAGATAAGGACCACAGAAAATTTTAATTCTGGTGAAGAAGTTTCTTTAAGAACAGGAACATGAAAAAAGAAAAGAAGAATGAAGCAATTTATAGGGAAAGCATCTCCAACACGAGACCGTTGGATCAGATTTGAAGGGCTATGTAATAATGGAAGAAAAGACGAGCAAATCAAAAAGTGATACAAGTGCCAGCAAGAGCAAGTAATTGGCATAGTCTGAAAAGACACTTACACTAAACGAGCTGCAAAAGAAAGAGAAAAATAGGGCATGTGTAAAAGAAAAGACAAAGAAATGAATCAACTCCTGTTGACCAAATCCAACTACCAAAAGAATCACTGAAAAGAAAATGCAGTGAAATGGAAACACGGATTTAGGAAACTGAGCCAAATGACTTGAAAAGTCAAGAACACTCCTTCACTAGGAGAATAGGACAAGTGTTAGCACTAAAAATAATTTAGGTAAATCAAGAATTAAAGTTAAAGTGAAGGAGTGTGAAAGCCAACAGTTCCCCGAAAGAAGCAAGCTGGATTTTCGACAGCATCCCTTTCGAAATAAGAGAAGGAGAGAAAAGGGAATTTTCTTCTAGTTAGAAAGCCCATTTCTACCTTAACCGAAAGGGCACTTGTCTCAAAACAAAAAAACCCTTACGGCCTTAACCGAAAGGGCACTAATTTCGGACGTAACAACCCTGCAAGAAAGGGCAAAGAGAGCAACCTAAGGGAAAATCATCAAAAAAAATAAAGAAGGAGATAAGAACCGAAACCAGGCAGGTTTGCGGCTAACAAAGACCTTCGGGCGTATTCCAAAAAAGTCCATCTTCCATAACGAAACGGGCACTGATAAGACAAATTTATCTCTCATGTATACTAGAGGGAATTGTCTTCCAAAGCACAAGATGGAAAATGTTGAAATCAAAAAATGACCACAACACCTTTGGTGTTTTTTAGAATACTTCACCAAAAGGTAGGATTAGAAAATATGGAGCCACGAAATATAAAAGCAAGTAAAAACATGGGAATTTAGAGTGGTTTAGTCAACTTAGACCTATGTCCACTATAGAAGCTATTTTTATTATCACTTTTGAATTTACAAAGTACATGACTTCATTTATATCACTCAGTTCTCTCTTTTTTGAGGATCTCCTTTTTATTCTCTCTTTTTAGCTCTCGATTTCACTTGAATTCATGAAGGAATCGGTGAGATCTCTTTATTTGTGATGGTGATTGTGTAGATCTTCAATCACTTTAACAATTAGATGATCTTCATTAGTTCCATGGTGAATTTGTGTTAGATCTAGGCTTGAGAGAGAATTAGTGGAGATTAGATTAGCTTGATTTGAGCTTGAGAGATTTCTAACGGAGTTTGGAGAAGATTTGATCCATTTGTTGTTGGAGAGAGATGGACTGATCTTGAGAAGGCATTAATGGAGCTTGGAATGGAACTTAAAGTGTTGGAGAAATGGTCTGAGCAGCCCTTCGGGGTAAAAAAAAATTGGACCCCTTTCATATGTGGAGTATGAGGTATTTATAGATGGTATTGGAGTAGAGTGGCAAGGCAGTAAATAGGTGTGTACAACTGTTAATCTGCACTTTACAGCTGTCACCAACCCGACTATGGCTTGAGTTTATCCCCGCATTCTTCCTTTCACGGTATGGTTTCAACGACATGCCTCTTTGTGTGTGAGCTGCTTATCCCATCATGATCTATTTTGTCTTTTTGCTAATTACATGAATAATTTATTCATATTGTAACACCATGTGTAAACGCCCTGTCATTAATTAGCATCATGTGTAAACACACTAGCATTTGTATGATTGAAGCAATGGCAGCTGGTTCAACACTTTTACACACATTACACTTGGCGGTTGTAACACCCCACGTCCATTAATGTCACTCACAAAGGGAATGCATTAACTTCCATGGAGGTTTTAAGTGAATATAGAACAGTAAAATTACAACAAGACAGATATAAAATAGTACTTGGAAATTCAAAAACTTTATTTCATTGTAGCAGAAGTCAAAACATGTTTGATTACATCATAACACCACATTCAATGTCAAGTACAATATCTATCTTGATAAAACAAGTACATAATCCCATTACATGAATAGCCATTAAAAAGAAAGATAACAAGCTGGACTTTACTTCAGCAGTCCAAGCTTTCCAGAAGATAAGCGATCCAACTAGACTCCACTAGAACTTGGCCCAACCTGCGGACCTGAAGGGAGAAAAAGGATGGAAAAGAGGGGGTCAGACATAAAGTCTGGTGAATATGATAATTCTACAATACTATTACCAAAATAACTGGACTAAGGCATAAGCTGGAAAACAAGAAAATGTCTATGATGAGCAGATTAAGGACATAGACAATCACTAAAGGCAACGTTATAGGCGCTCCTAAATACTAAAGGATAAACACTATACTGCACCACACCAGTCACCCTAAAGATTCATCCCACTTAGCTTCACTTAGAAACTTTCCCAATGGCTTTACGTACCCCTAGCTGACTACATAGGTGCCGCCTGCCCCTATCTCCACTAGGTGTACCCTACTTCCCATTATTCGATCGGCTCCCTAACTCGTAGATACCCGTGCTGGCCCCACAGTGGGGTGTATCACTCCCCTAAAGTGGCAACCTGATACAACGGACATGCACGGCTTATACCTACACAATGCAACAACGTCTTACCTACCAGCCCGGGTCCACACACGCATATGAAACCCGTTGGACTTGCGTTGCCACCGCTCCCTGTTTTGGCCTCTTATAGTCAAACCCAGTATGCGTGTCCCGTCCTCGACTTGGGTCGAGCCCACAAAGATACGTTTTGGGATACTGGTTGAAATGGGCCCCCACTATTTACCACAAGCTTCCACCTAAGCTTGTCCCCATTAGTCCATCCCACTTAACCCACTTAGTCATGTTCATTTACATGTGTTTTGGTTAAGTCTAATCGTATTTCAAATGCCTCTAAAGGCAACCACCAGATTCCTCATGCCACCCAAGGCACCTACTTAACCCCCATGTCCCACCTTACATGATTATCTGGTTAAGTATTTCTTAGTTCATTAAGGCCGTAACCTCATAAAGACCTCTCACATTAGACTGGCATTTATGGCAGCTGGATTTGCCGGGCGGGTCCGGGCAGTCTTACACCATAAAAGAGTCTAACCTCGTGTCTTTACAATTGTTATGCTTTAGTTTGGGCCTAGGACCTCTCACATTGGGCCGACATTTGTGACTACTGGATTTGCCGGGCGGGTCCGGGCAGGTTTACATCACAAACGGGTCCAACCTCGTGTCCTAAGCATTGATTATTAATAATAATCCACTTTCCCCCAATTTTAATAATTCCCTACTTGAATTATTAATTACTTCCAATTTTTAACAATGTCCATAATTGACTCAATTATGGACATCCATTCATGGTATGCAAAATCTTACAAAATTGCACCCAATTTATTAATTCCTAATATTACCCCTACCCCACGTTTGAACGTTTATTCGCAAAATATATGTTAGACTCGAATAGCCTAACTCATAGCATAAAAGAGATTATCATAATAACAACATGTATATGTGACCAAATGAATCATAATAAGGGGTGAAACTTGCATATGTCCAACTTGCATAGATTATACATGTCATGGACCTAAAGGTGTCAACTTGTTCAAAATTCACCTAATATAATCTCAATCAATTTTCATAAACTTACATATGAACATGTGTGAATCAACATCATCTAATTTTTTAACAACATGGTTTTATATGGGTACACCTAACTCAATAGGCAAATTCCCATAATCAAGTTTTATTTAATTATAGTTTCAAGTTTATGGGTACACCTAACCTAATAGGCAAATTCCCATAAACAAGATCCATTTAAATTAAGAAAAAAACATAACTTTAAGCATGATCCAACAACATCATGATTTTTCAACATAATATAGCATGATTTATAACATGGCATAGTATGATAGTATAACATAGCTTGACATGATTCTCAACATAGCACGACATAGCATAAGAGAATTTACAACATAGCATGACATAGCATATATAATTTACATCATACGACAACATAATAACATAATAAGAGATCCACAATATATAGAATTTACAATTACAAATCACATCACTTTCTTGTGATCCATTCATAACTGAGTCAAATTAGTTTGTAATAGTCTTGTGAGAATCATCATACTCACCAACAAAAGAAAAGAATTAGAGAAAGAGAGATCTTTTGATTTGATTTGTGTAGATTTAGTTGTAGATGATTAGGCTTCCTCTTCTTAGTTTGTGACGGCTATGCTGAACTCCATGGCAGCAGCATGACGGTAGCTTCTCTAATTTTACAAGTGATTTAGGTCTAGGGTCTACCCACTTATTTATAGATTTTAGAATTCATTTAGGCCATTAATTTAACCTAGAAATAACCGCAGCCGTTCAGACAAGATGGGGTTTATCTTGTTGACTCAGCAATGAGTCAGAAGTGACTCAGCAAACACTCAGCATATTAATAAACTTCTATTCATGTCATAAATATATATATTTTTTCTACAATGTACATATTAGATACATCCCCCTTTACTTATTATTGTTTTTATATACATATTAGATACATCCCCTCTCTCACACACTTATTAATATTTTTATATTCATATTAGATACATCCCCTCTCTTACACACTTATTAATATTTTTATATTCATATTAGATACATCCCCTCTCTTACACACTTATTAATATTTTTATATTCATATTAGATACATCCCCTCTCTTACACACTTATTAATATTTTAGCAACTTTAGTGTTAATAGAAAATTCGGGGTGTTACAGCGGTCCTTACATGTTGAAAGAGTCATGACCTTCTTCTAATGATCGACACGATTCATGTAAATGGCCCATGGCTTGCACAGACTAATGACATATGGTATGCTAGGATTGCGGCATGTCTTTGAGTTGACTGCTTTCATGCAGCTTGATTGCATGAACCAGCGACTTGCGAGATGCCTTCATTTGTTTTGTGCCACGTTACAGGCTCATGTGTCCACATTTCACACTTTTACATTCATGCATCATGGGGCATGTTTTCTGCCACTCATTTTATACAAACGTCCCCACCTCCTTATTATAAATTATAATCCAATGCATTGTAGCCAAACTTGTGACTATGTACAACTTGAATTGCAATTATATGAATGCACGACTTAAGTGCTCGCGGCATGAATTGTCTGTGTCATGACTTAAGTCGCATGGACGACTTGAGCTTGCGGGCGCGGCTTGATTCCATTTGTTCTCTAAATGCATTAAATGCTTAATGTCATGAATGGCTTGTCTTTTTGGGGCACATTGTATTTTCCACCAGCTTTGTATCTGAATTTAAAGAAGTATATTGTCTGTAGAGATCCATGTTTAATTATTTATATATATGAATGTCGCTGGTTATATATATGCTTGTTAGCATGTGTTCATTTCTATTGTAAGCTTCATACGGGTTACCATATGTATAATGTGTAGTAGGAATGGCTCCACACATATAATAATGAGTCCGAACTATATATTGAGAGGCCTGGACATGATGGCTGATATGGCATCGCGCATACAATTGTAGTTAACCCATACTTTTGCTGAACGACATAAAACCATGTCACGTTGAATGCTTTAATACCTTGTCGTGTTAACGACTTAATTCCATGTTGTGTTAACGTCTTGATTTCAATGATATGGGTTGGATATATTGAACGAGCCGATGTGAATGACATGCTTTTATTAGCTTGTGGTATGAATGGCTTTAATGCCATAAATTGCATGGTCATAATGACATGCTTTTTGGTAATGATCTAAACGACTTTATCAAGTTGTTAAACGATTTTACGTCATGTTGCCAGAATAGTATGACACCATGTCGTCTGAACACCATTTGTGAAATTGCTTAGTTCATTGTGTGTTATATCGTCAACGAATTTTGCTGAACCGCATTTATATAGTGGGGTTAACATTTGCCCGTCGTAGCTTGTGTTATCGAAGATATCATGGGCTTCGAGCTTCAACGATACCGGTATTTTAATGTTGTCGAGCATTTGGCACTTGTATTTTAGGATTGGAACAGGCAATTTTGTGAAATATCTCAAGTTTGGACTATTTATATATTTGTGTGGCCAAGCACTTGCCATTGGTATCCCGGACTTGAGTGCTTCGAACTTAAATTTGTTGCACAATGAGATTTAATCGTAACTTTTGGTTTTCTATGGATAATCATGCTTTGATCCTTTGACTTGTTGATTCCAAATGATCCAAGACAGAGCTTGTTAGTTGAATTTATATGCTTCATGCCACCTGTTCTGTAATTAAAACAAGCACTTGCACGATATTGGACTTATACTTCGTTATTGATCGTTCACAACAATAACGGATTAGTTAATCATTAAAAATGAATTATAATGAGTTTTGTGACTAAGATTGAATAATGTGCATATATAGAACTATTTTGTTTAACTGTTTATAATTTGTCAAACATTGTCTGTATAAATACGATACTCTAACCCGAATTCACAACGGCACTAGAGTTCTGCTGATCGATATGTATACTGAATACAGATTTCAAGCCTTATTTTTTTTAATGATTTATATAGTCTTTTATGACGTTTCATAGTTTATGAAATGTGTATCTGTTCAAGTTGGAACTTTCGATTTGAGGTTTTTGAGGTTAGGGCGATCACGGCTTTTGCATTGTAACGAGCCAGAATTTGGTTAGTCCTCTTAACAATTTGCTAGAAAGATGTCATTCTGTGCTAACTCGTAATGTCTTTAATCAAGCGTGCACTTATTTTGGCATTCCTAAATTTGTCATAAGATTGCCTGGAAGAGAAGAATTTGTCGATTGTCTATTTTTAGGCATGCTGCAGTGGCTTAGTTAAATTTAGAAATTTGAATTCGAATTTGCTTTGACACCATGGATCATCCTGAGATATTTAAAGTTTTGAATCTCCGTTTCACGACGGCTTGCCCCAGTGCATAATTACTACTCAATCTCCTTTTTATATCTCATATTGAAACTATTGACAGGTATTAGCTTCAATTCAGTGAGAAGCGTTACTGCTCTATTAGATTCGAACTATGCCATATTCACACAGTCGCCTTTTTAAGCATCGCTTATCTTTAGATTTAAAGCAAAATATCGCCTGGTTTTTTGTGAGATATTTGTGGTTGGACCTTTGCAGATGAGGAAGCCTTTGCGTTAAGAGATTCTAATTGGGTTTTCCCAGGTTGATCTTTATCTGTGCAGTGAGTTTTATCGATATATCAAGCGTATTGATTTTGTCGAATTTTTCAAATGCCCCATTTTTAAAGGCAAAATCAAGCCAAGTGTACTGGCTTCTTTGATGAGAGTAAATTGGTTTTTGTCTTGTTACAATGTCGTGAATCGTGATAGACCCGTGGTACTTTTCCTGGGCACTACTCAACTCTTACATAGTTGTGTTACCTCCATACCATGGGTCATAACGAGTCACAAAAGCTCGATGTGATCAGTTTGTCGGGTTTCCTTAATCGTAGTTAATGTGCTAAAAGCTTTAACTTTGTCACCAAAAGCTATTTGAGCTTGCCAACATGCATGGATCCCTTGAGCTTTGTCACAGAAATTCTGACTTTACAGGTTGGTTTAATACTTCTTCTTGGAGAAGTTTTTATATCTTTGTGCCCTCGCTCGGGAAGATCTTTGAATTTAGTGCCCCCGCTCATGGAGGATTTTGGATTTGATGTCCTCGCTCGGGGAGGTTTGTGGATTTTGTGCCCCCGCTCGGGGAGGTCTAGATTTTTATTTTTGCCTCTGCTATGGGAGGACTTTTGATTTTGGCCCAACACTTGTCGCGTTTGAGGTACTCAAACACTACATGGTTAATTGGAGGCCCGACATTCTTTACATCTGAGATTTTTAGATGATATGCAAATGGATTTCGTCATTCTTCACATCCGAGATAATCAAATGCTACACAAATGGATTTCGTCATTCTTCACATCCGAGATAATCAGATGCTACGCAAATGGATTTTGTCGTTCTTTACATCCGAGATAATCAAATGCTATGCAAATGGATTTCGTCATTCTTCACATCCGAGATAATCAGATGTACGCAAATGGATTTCGTCATTCTTCACATCTGAGATAATCAGATGCTATGCAAATGGATTTCGTCATTCTTCACATTTGAGATAATCTGATGATACGTAAATGGATTTCGTCATTATTCACATCTGAGATAAACCGATGCTATGCAAATGGATTTTGTCATTTTTCACATTTGAGATAATCAGATGCTACGCAAATGGATTTCGTCATTCTTCACATCTGAGATAATCAAATTCTGCGCAAATGGATTTTGTCATTCTTCACATCTGAGATAATCAGATGCTACGCAAATGGAATGGATGGCTGTTGTATTGTTCCACGGGGCAGGCATGTAACGAGTCGGATTTTGCCCGGCCTTAATCGATCGCAAAATCGACCAAAACCGTTCAAATCCCGCCTACGTTAACTTTGGGAATACAACACATCAGAACAACAACAGCAGACTTTTATTACATCATGATAATATAACATCAGAGTACATAATATATCAGAGTACATCGAAATTAAAATACAGCGGAAGAAAATTTTACAATAAATTTAATACCGTGCAGCGGAAATAAAATAGATACAGCGGAAGACAACTATGCTCTGGACACGGAAGACTTCCAATGTTCTGGACACAGCTTTAAGCTTCAATCCAGGATCCTGCTAAAGAGATAAACCTGTAGACAAACTACTCGACTGCCCGTGTGGAAAGAGGGCACCCGAGTTTGCAAAAAGGTGGAAACAAACAACGGGTCAGTCATGGGACTGGTGTGAGAATTCTTAACTAATAAATCACTATAAATAGGGCAAATCCAAAGACCACGCCGCTAACGCGGAACGAGTTTGCTCTAATGGATTGTCGTGCATAACTTGAAGTAAATCGTAAAACAACGCAATGCTTTTTAGAAAAATGAAATCACCATAAGACTCAGGTCCCATCACACAATGCAACGCACACCAGAGGATAGAGTTTTACCTTATGGTGATTAAACATGCTTGATATGTTAAAAACGAATTTGATATTATTATTAGTGTGTATATGTTTTAAAAACAATTTCAATCATAATGTATCAATCCTAGGAAGCATAGGTACCCATATATTATGCCTCCGTACTAGTAATACAATCAAATCCGAATGGGGCGTATTGGAAATTGGGTTCCATCATGAGTCAAGGCTAGGGAGGAGCTCCTACCGATTCGAGACACTCTAGCTAATGTCTCAGGATTCCCCGCGGAGAACCCTTCGATAGCTGCAGGGTCGGTCCGCAAATACAGCTTAGCGGATTAGTTATACCTGAATACACGTTTCCCAGTCCTATAGGACCTATCATCCGAGGCGCCTCATTCCATCATCCACATAAGTAAAATGTCAGGGCTGGTAGGTCACTGACACCACTCTAGCTAGAAAGAAACGTGCTGCTCTCCCTACGTTCCCTTCTCCCGTTTTAGACTCCGCCGGTGTGTGAGGCTCGCGAAGTCACGCTATACACAAAGTTATGCCTAAACAGACTATGCTTTGATCGTCCCACAAGGCCTGCTTTTCAACAAAACCTTGATCATATGCATCTTAGCATGCCACATCATCACTCCATATCACACTACCAATCCTTTGCCGAAATATATGAACGGGTGTTAAGCAAGAGAATAAATTCTCCGCCACCAAACATCCATACATTCGACAGAAGATTAATAACATGATATATAATGGAGTACGATGTCAGACACGCCATCCATTTATAAGCTTATGCTCTGGGTCTGAGCGAAAGCCAAACCCGTACAAATCAACACTACGTCTAGGCAACTCCTACTATTACCTTATCATGGTAGCGAGCCATTCTAAGGCAACAGTCAACATCGTCCATTCGATGTGGAGATTTGACGGTCTTCAATCGCCTTCTTCCAATCTTGGATTTTTAAACGTCATTTAATTATTTGGAATGAGATAAACTCGGACTTTCCAAATAATCCTCGTATATATATGTATATTGAAAATTCTTCTTACACATTAACAATTATTTTTATTAACGATTTATTCCTATTTTAATTATTTAAAATAATTAAATTTTTATATAACGACGCCTTAAGTCCATGGGCGACTATGGCGCTGCATTCAACAAATTTTGATTTTTACATTTACCAGAATCTAACCGTTGGATCTTAACGTAATATATATCATTGGAAAGATTTTTCCAAGACGGTCCTAACGGTTTCAGTTTCAAGAAAATCCGACGGTCGGATCTTCTTGTATAGTCGAATAAAAGTACGATTTCAAAACGCGAACTACCACGCCCTATTCGTTTAATTTTAATTATATATATATAATCACTGAATCGTAATAACGTTGTTTGATTAAAACAACACTCCACACAATTACCGATACTTACTAAATTTTAATTCATTTGAAAATGAAGATAATATTACCGCATCCTAAATTCATTCTTTCCTTACATTGAAAATGTAAATTTTGATACACTCAAAATCTTTAAATTACATATAAAAATATAATTTCTAATGACAATGCAAACTCTACTCTTAATTATGATTTGTAATTACAATGCAAACACTACATCTAATTCACATTGTAAAAATATAATTTTTAATTACAATGCAAACACTACATCTAATTCACATTGTAAAAATATAATTTTAATTACAATGCAAACACTACATCTAATTCACATTGTAAAAATATCATTTTTAATTACAATGCGAACACTATATCTAATTCACATTGTAAAAATATCATTTTTAATTACAATGCAAACACTACATCTAATTCACATATGAAATAAATCAATTTTATTTCTAATGTTCATTCTCATTTTATGTTACATATATACATAAGAAAAATGCATAGAAAAATGTAGTTTTGTCATACGGTATACTTTCCTATAGACATTACATATAAAAATGTAATATTTAACACACAATGTAAATTCATGTTTTAATTACATATAAAAATGTAAATTTTATCCTACGGTGTAATTCCCTATATAATTTACATATAAAAATGTAAATTTTCACATACGATGAAATTTCCATGTTAATTACAAAGGAAAATGTAATTTTTAACATACGGCATTAATTCACTTTATAATTTACATATAAAAATGTAAATTTTAACATACGATAGAATTCTCATATTAATTACAAAGAAAAATGTAATTTTTGATATACGACATAAATTCACTTTATAATTTACATATAAAAATGTAAATTTTGTCATACGATGAAATTCACCTTTTAATTACAAAGAAAAATGTAATTTTCAGCATACGGTGCAAATTTATATATAAATTACATATAAAAATGTAACTTTTGTTCATGCGGTGTAAATTCATTCTTAAACTACATAATAAAATGTCATTTAATTCATGCGATGCAGATTCATTCATAAATAACAAAATAAAATGTTATATAATTCATGCGATGTAAATTCATTTTACAACAAAATAAAATGTTATATAATTCATGCGATGTAAATTCATTTTACAACATAAAATTTCATTCTTTTACTTACAATGTAAAAGCATCAACTTTTTTTTTTATTCACAATGTAAAAGTATCTACTTTTATATTTTTAATGTAAAAATATCAACTTTTTATGTTTTACAATGTAAAGACATCAACTTTTATATTTTGCAATGTAAAAATATTAACTTCTCTATTTTACAACGTAAAAATATAATCTTTTCTATTTACAAATGTAAAAATATTACCTTTTCTACTTTACAATGTAAAAATGTAAACTTTTCTATTTACAATGTAAAAATAATGTCCTTTTATTTTGAACATAAAAAAGATGGTCTTTTTTTTATTTTCAACATAAAAAGATTGTCTTTTTATTTACATCGCCAAATTCTCAATATAAAACCCATTCTTTCTTTACAATGTAAAATTTACTCTTTAATTACAATGTAAAGTCCATTCTCTTTATTACATAAAAAAAATGTAAATCTTCCTACGGTGAAATTCATATATATTAATATTAAAAATAATGTCAACTACTCCTACGGTTAAATTTCTTTTTAAAATTTGACATTAAAAATGTTAATGACATCCTACGGTTAAATTTACTATTTAATTTACATTAAAAATAATGTAAATTTATACATGCGGTGAAAATACTTTACTTACATAATAAAAGGTAAATTTCATGACATCGCAAATTTTGATTTTAATTTTACATCCTACGGTTGAATTTCTATCATATTAACATTAAAAATGTTAATTTACATCCTACGGTTGAATTCCTATTATATTAACATTAAAAATGTTAATTTACACCCTACGGTTGAATTCCTATTATATTAACATTAAAAATGTTAATTTACACATACGATGTAATTACTTATTATTACACTAAGAATAATGTTAATTTTCTCATACGATGTAAATTTCTTATTTTAATCTTACATAATAAAATGTAAATTCCACCACAAGTCGCATTCTTATTTTATTTGCATCAAATAAGATGTAAATTTTCATCACATAACATAACAACAACATCCCAAACATACAACAAGTCCAAATCTAACAACTAGCATCAAGGTAATTACTAGGTGATGTTATAACTTGGCATATGTAAAATCAACATGGCGTGATTAAATAAATAACACATAATTAATTTTAATTAATTATTAATTCAGATTTAAACCTGAAATTTCAGATTTAATCTCATGCAATTCAGATTTAACATCATACGGGGTGAATAGTTCAGATCCATGTTCTAAACTGCATGTCTTATTTGATCTACTATTAACAATCATGCAAATAATAATTAAATAAATTAAATTAAATAAAAAAATTTCTCACCTTGCTTGTTTCTGAAATGAAAGTGGTTTAAATCAGATCTCGTGTTCGGATTCACGGCGGTTACGGATCTGAAAGATTTCAATTTGAAATTTATGTAAAAATTTGAATTCTGGCTTTTAACAACTGGCACAGTAACGGAAATAAGCGTGACAAAATCTGAAATAATTATACCTTAATTTTCAGAATTGTTCAAAACTTCAAATGCGGATTTCGGGAGCTGTAGTCGACGGTTTTACGAACGGTTTGCGGGAGATTGGAGAGCTACGATAGGGCTATCTTCACCGGGAAGATGGGAGGGTGCGGCTGCAAGGAGGAGGCGCGGCGGGGGTCCGTTCAGCGCGGGTTGGGGGTGCTCGTTCTTCGCCTACGGCCGATGAAAAGGGATGAAACTTGTTGGAGATTAAAGAGAGTGAGAAGAGCTTCAAAAAGTTTAACTACGGCCTAAGCTAATTCTTTGTGGATTGGGAGAAAAGGAGGAGAGAAGTTTCGGCCATGATGGGTTGTTTTGTGCGTGCGGCTGAAAAAGAACGACGGGAGAGGAAGAAGACCCGATGGATTTTTATATTATTATATTTAGGGTTATTTAATTATTGTTTAATTAGCCCGTTTAAGCCCGTTTTGGTCCGAACTCAGAATTAGGCCCAACGACTGTCGTTCCTACCATTTAGCCCCCATTCCGAACTCATCTGGATATGCCTCATCAGCTTAAATTGTCATCTTGGCCTCCATTTTTCAGTTTTAAAATTTAAGTCCTTTATTTCTAATTTTTCCATACAAATAATTTTACCGGGACTACACACTAACTCAGAAAAATCCAGAAAAATTATTTTTGGCTTTCTTATGACGATACGGTCCTAACAAAATTTATTTCGTCGAAAACAGAGGTCGTTTGAAAAATGAATATTTTTAAGGCCAGTATATTTAATATTAAAAATACATTTTTAAACAAATAATTTTCGAAACTCAAAATATATAAGTGTTTACTGTTTTTCAATGCAGAAACGTCATTCTGAACTCAATGGAAGTGGTTTCAAGTTCAAATTCCTTTATATGCAAAAAGTAGCATTTTTGACCTATGCAAATTACCTAGCGACCTTTCTAAATTTTAATTTGGGCATAACTTTTGATTCCCGCTATGAAATTTCGATTTTTCGGATTCGTTGGAAAGATATTTTTAAATAGATTCTAATATTTTTGGTTTCACTAAAATCCGTTAAATTTTGCATCCTGTACGGTCAGTCAAAGTTCAAGTTTGACTTTTCAAACTACCGCGCTATTTCTAACTCTTTTTATAATTAAAATTAAATTATTCATTCTAACTTCGATTTAAATCAAATTTGTGATCATTATTATTTAAAATAGATTATTTTAAATATCAAAACTCATTAAAATCACTTAAAATAAATTTTAAATTGGCCCCAAAATTCAGGGTTGTTACAAGGCACCAGCTCCTTTGTCGGACGTTTGACTTGGCAGGCTATCTCAGTTTAGGAATTGGGGCTTTGAACCTCTCACTTGGGGAAGTGCCCTTCGACAAGAGTTACAACCCTCTCATTTGTTTGTCGTATCGTTTGTTCGTTGTTTGAATCTTTGCGACTCTCCCACTCACTTTTCAAGGTGGTGCTTTTCTATTTTTGCATTTGTGCATGTTGATATTTACAACATTTGGCACTTGAACTGGTGTTGTTGGGGTCGCTATGTTTCGTCACATTTTAAAGGAACAAGCACTCGACAGATAGCCTGCAATATGAAATCATTTTTTAAGCAAGTTTTGATTTGACATAAAATTTTGCAAGCAGATAATTTATTCAGGCAGATATGCTCTTACTCATAGAGCTAATGTTCAGTATAGTGTTTGTAAAATATTACATACAGTTTTACAATAATATTGAATACAACATGAAGTAAAGCATCAAATAAAGTTGTGGCGATGATGATCACTTATTCCGAGCCATTGAAATTGGAGCGACACCATTGGTCATTAGTTGATCACCGCCTTGCATTGGTTTGAGTCGGTGCTTCATTGCTTGGGCCGGATTGTCCATTTGATGTCCCTTTCTTCTGTGGAGTTGCAGAAGGATTTGTAGCTTATGGTTTTTCACATATTACTGCAGTTTGTTCTTCCTAATCAACTCCTCAATTAAGTTCTTCAAGTGTCGGCATTCATTTGTATCATGCCCGGGTTGATTGTGAAAGCGAAAGAATTTTCGAAAATTTGCAGCTTTCTTAGAAATACTCATCGGTGGCGGTTATGGATAGTGTTTTGTATCTTTGATGGCAACATAAATATTTTCTGGAGTATTATTTAGAGGCGTCAACTCCGATGAACTGAAAAGGCCAGACTTCTTGCCGTCTCGATAATCTTTCGTGTTGTTTCCTCTCTTTTTACCTCCGGGATTCTTCTGATTGTATTGAGTAGCAGCATTTTTGGGTGCTTCAATAAGTTGGTTAACATCAATAATCTGAAGAGGCACAGGATTATTATCCACTTTCATGTACTCCTCTTCTTTTTTGTAGAATTTCTCAAGCGTGTTTGGTTCTTTCATTTTATTTTATCTACCAAATTTGCTCTTCTCATCTATAGCGCTCATTAGAGACATTAAGATCATGCAGGGTTGGGGATTTCCCACTTTGGATAAAGTATTGTTGAACCTTTTGACGAAATCTTTAATAGATTCTCCTAGATTTTGCTTCATTGATGTCAGAGAAAGAAATCGTCAAATCGGTCAACAGATTTGGGCGGCAGCCTTGTGAGCCATATTAATGCCATGCCTTCTAGATAAAGAGGGAAGCATAGGCATTTGATCTCATCTCTTGCTTTGGTTGGATTCATGTGTTGTTTATATTTGTATAGGAAATGATTTGGATCAGAAGTCCCGTTGTATGGAGGCAGAGTAGGAAGAGTGAACTTTATAGGGAACTCGGCTTTGCGAATCCTTTTAGTGAACGGATTTTTGTTGGGGGAGAAGTACCATTATCTTTCACTGTCATTGCTAGCCTTGCTATCTTTAATGATCTGCTTAACCATATCCTCCATATACTCCTTCGAGTTATGTTGCTCCGTAGAGCGGATTTCGATCTCTTTGCCAGAAGCCCGTCTTGGCGAGCGATCACGGTTAGTGGATCTAGGTCTTTTACCTCCACTATGGGGAGGTGCCCACTTGGCGGGACTTGCAACTCATCGCACATTTCGATCGGAGTGGCTTTTATCTTTCGGCTTTGAATCTTGAACTATAGCTTCGTTCATATCGCTTTCCCATCAATCGAGGCCCTCCATATTATCGTTACGATTACGATCAGAAGCTGCCAAATTTGAGTTCTCTTCAAGGTTGACATGAACCTTTTGAGGAGGAGTGGGATTTGCTTGAGCGTTTAGAAGAGCATTCATTTTATCCATCAAAGCATCAATAGCATCCACTAAATCTTTATTTGAAGTCTCCATTTGTTGGTTTAAATTGGCCACAATAGCATCTAGTTTAGCTCTAATTACTTTGGCACCACTTGTTGAGTTTTAGCCAATCTCAAAGTGGTTTGTAAGTCGTGTAGCTTCATCGTTAGCAACGTTGTTGGTTTCTCCAATGGTTTTACTTGCAGTTTTCTTAGACTTCGCCATTATTTTGGGCAAAGCTTTGAACTTTGAAGAAAATTCGTCACTTGCCGTGGATCTTAGATTTGGAGAATCTACGGTAGAAGCTGGTTTCAAATTTCAATATCTCTGCAAAGCAAGTAACCTTGAGAATGTGATTATGGCCCCATGGTAGGTGCCAAATGTTGAAATCAAAAAATCACCACAACACCTTTGGTGTTTTTTAGAACACTTCACAAAAAGGTAGGATTAGAAAATATGGGGCCACGAAATATAAAAGCAAGTAAAAACACGGGAATTTAGAGTGGTCCGGTCAATTTAGACCTACGTCCACTATTGAAGCTATTTTTATTATAACTTTTGAATTTACAAAGTACATGGCTTCATTCATATCACTCATTTCTCTTTTTTATGAGGATCTCCTTTTTATTCTCTTTTTTTAGCTCTTTTACTTGAATTCATGAAGGAATCGGTGAGATCTCTTGATTTGTGATGGTGAATGTGTAGGTCTTCAATCACTTTAACAATTAGATGATCTTCGTTAGTTTCATGGTGAATTTGTGTTAGATCTAGGCTTGAGAGAAAATTAATGGAGATTATAGTAGCTTGATTTGAGCTTGAGAGATTTCTAATGGAGTTTGGAGAAGATTTGATCCATTTGTTGTAAGAGAGAGATGGATCGATCTTGAGAAGCCATTAATGGAGCTTGGAATGGAGCTTAATAAAATGACCCAGACATCCCGATCCCCGAAGAGGCAGGCAACCCTGGATTGCTTTGAGAACACGACGCATAAGAACACAAACAACAGAACATTTCGTTGCTATTACAACAATTACATCAGAGTACAAGAATATACCAGAGTACGAATAAATAATATACAGCGGAAAATATCAGAGATTTAAATACATAAATATAAAATGTATAAATACGATATACAGCGGAAAATACATCAACTAGCACAACTGAAAGAAATACATGGATACAAAGCTTTCCGAATATAGCTCCAGCTCTAAATCTAGGATCCCGTGTATAGAAATATCTACAAAACTGAAACTACTGATTGCCTATGGGGAAAATATGGGCACACTGAGTTTATGTAGAAACAATAAACTCCAGGTCAGTCATGGGACTGGTGTAGGAACTAAAATAGTTATTAGCTTTTATTTTAAAGTTAGGTAAATCATGGGACCATGCCGTATAACATGGAAGAGGTTTATCTCCCATGAATACCAGTGCATCAGACAAACAAAGCAATGCTAAACAGAAAAATGAAGTTATTATAAGACTCAGGTCCCATCACACCATGAACGCAGTCAAGGATAGAGGTTTATCGTATAATAGCCAAACATGCTTGGTACGCTAAATTTCATCTTTCATTATTACTATAAGTGAAGAAATCAACTTGAAATATAAATGTATCAATCATAGGCGGCGTAGGTACCATTATATTACGTCGCCATATAGGTTTACAACTAAAACCGTAAAATCGCGTATTGGAAAGTGGGTTTCAATCTATGAACTGAGGCAAGGGATCTTCCTCACCGGTTTTGAGATACTCTAGCAAATGCCTCAGGATCACACCTACGAGCAACCCTTGGGATCTTCATGGTCGGTCATTCGTCGATGATTAGTTATACCATAAACTATATGTTAGCCGGTTCTATCGAACCTCCAAAATGGTCAGTCACGTCGAACATCTAAAACCTTTTAGTCGGTTCTATCAATTCTGAGGTACCTCTCTTTCCGTCAATAAAGTTTTCCAACATACACATAAATAAACAGTTTGGGCTCCATACCATGACATTACTCGTAGCTATAAACTAACATATGTCCATTTCCATGCAGTCACTATCCCGTTTTCGGTTCATACCGGGGTGTGAAGCTTGCGAATTAACGCTACAAAAGGCTATGTAATTTAAAGTCGTGCTATGATCATCGACCACAAGACTCTGTTTTCAAAAAAAGACTTGATCATTTGCATCTCAGCATGCCACACTGTCAATCTATATCGTACCACTGATTTCCACCAATATATAACCTCTAAGATTGTACGTCTCAGAGAAGGGTGTTAAGCAAGAGAATAAATTCACCACCACCAAACAGATATATATTTAGCAGAGATCAACGAATACAGTATAAAGGAATACAATGTCATACATACCCTCCATTTGCAAGTCCGTTCTGGGTCTGAACGAAACCGAAGGGACCGTATTCCTCGTCCCATATGTCCAATACAGGAGAGAGGCCCTCGCATATCAGGTCGATCTACAAGTACGTCTGGACGATCACCACTTACTACCTTGTCTTGGGTGTACATCACAATCAAGACATCAGTAATTATCCAAACGATGTGACGATCTCTGTTCTTCAACCACCATCTTCATCGTCGACTTTTAATGGTCGTATCAATTATTTAGAATGGGTTAAACCCGGTTTTTTCGAATAACTTGTGCATCTTATAATCGAGTGCTACAAAACACATCACACGCCTCATTCCAATTCAGAATATTCTTTTATTCAAATATTCGTATCTTTAGGGAAAGATTACATTAAATTTATCAAAGATAAATTCTTTTAAATTTATTCTTTAATCTTCCTTTGGATATCATTTTTAAAAGATTTTAATTTATCCTTTAACAATTCTAAACCAAATTAAGGTTTATAAAACTAGTCGGGATTATCGAGCCTTACTGAAGTAACCATTTATTTTATTTTCCAATCCCAACCTATTAATTATCATTTCTCGTTCAAATCTAATTAAAGATTTAATTATCGCATGGAGTAAAATTGGTGGTACCCCATTCTCGATCATTTCCCTGAATTCGATAAATTTAATTATCTCATTCACATTCCAATCTAATTAAATATTTATTTAAGCACCAACTTGGTTTTAATATCAAAAATCAGTACTTAATGATTATTCAACTTTAAGAAATTAATCTTGTCTTTAACTGGGTTCAAGAACCGATGTTATTAAAAACACAGTTCACAATAAACCCAAATCAACTTCCATTAAATATGGAATCTTCACGGAAAACACATCAATATATATCTATATAATTGATATAAATTTCCGTATCAAACTAATAATATAAATGGAATAATGGTCAAGCCTTTTTAATTCCATATATAGTAGCGGTCTTCCTTTCCAGAAGCTCATCTCGATTGTTACCAAATCGAATTTCATTCAATTCCAATTTAATATATTAAATTGGAAAACTTTACTTTGGAAAATTTCCATTAAATCTTAGTTAAAAGATTTATAAATTCCAAATCATAACTTCACTGTTAATTGGGTTAAAGAACAAATATTATTTAAAACACAGTTCACGACCAACCCAAAATCCAATTTGATATTAAATACAGGACTCTGAATAGAAATTACATCGGCTTATATTCAATATCAAATTCTGAAACCAACAAATATCGTATTGGGAATAAAGATATTTATAACTTCCAAATTCCACAACAATATCCGTATTATCACGGAATCCAATATAGAAATATTCCGACGTTTATTTCCATTCCAATTCATTCAATGGAAAATTCTGGTTATATCAAAACCATTTCAAATCCAATTTATTTATTTGAAAATCATTGGATTATTATTTTAGTTAATAACTAGTTCATTTCAACAAAATTATATTTTTATCTTTCCAAACTCAGAATTTTTCATGCAAAAACTTATCAAATCATTTATTATGATTTTACACAATTTTTCCATATTTTTAATAATTTTGTTAAGGCCCGTACAGTCGGTTTCCAATAACGGCTACCGAACTGCATCCATAGCGACCTTTTCTGAAATTGATTTGGACATATTTTAAAATCTAACAGTAAGATTTCAAATCTCTTATTATCACTGGAAAGCTCTTTTCGATACGAACCCAACAGTTCCGGTTTTAGGAGAATCCGACGGTCGGATCTCCCTTTATGCCAATTTGAAGTTAATGGTTGAATTCGCGAACGGTTGCTACGCGACATGTTCCATTCAAACCATTATATATATAATATATATATCGTCGATTTCCATTTAAAACATATTTCATAAATCATTTATAAATTTATTTTAAAATGATTTCAACTTCCTTTGCAATTTTAAATCAAAACTGAATATTCCATATCATTATAATATTAAAATGATAATATTTTCAAAATATCTAATTTTGAAACCCATTTCCTTTTCGTACTCACTATAAAATGAATAAAATCGATTTATAAACCCGTTCGAGTTAAAATTGCGTCTAACTACTTAACTTGGCTTTACATATTCCAATATTTTCGTGTCCATCCAAAATCGGACGTCAAAATCATAATTTGATTCTTTACTAAATATTATTTTGAAAATATTCGTTATTTCTGAATTGGAATCAGACTTAATCAATTACCATATTATTTCCGTTATATGGATTTCATACATCGCATGTATTCAACAATAAGGATAAATAATCATTAAACATTCAAACATCATCCAGAGTGCATTTCACAACTGTATAAGCATTAAAATAAACAAATAATGCTCAGCATAATCTGTCAACCAATCAATTGACATACAATTAAATTCAGGGGAGATGTGAATAAATTATCATCCCCAGACCCATGTGGGGTTTTCAACCATCAACTAATTGGGCGATGTGTAAAATTATCATTCCAATACCCCTGTGGAGTTTGCATCATAGTCCATGTGAATTTATTTATTATTTATAAATATTTCTAATCATAGTTTAATAATGATAACATCAAACTGTAAACAATCATCAACCACCAAAAAAATATTGCAGTCACAGGCAAACAATATATATGCAGTTTTAAAAATAAATAACTGTACAAATAAATTTAGTGAGAGAGTTCTCACTTTAGTTTCCACTCCGTCAGTCTTTATTGGAGGATTTTATTTTGAAACTAAATTAAATGAGCATTTAATTTAGATAAAAATCCAACTTGCTCCTTTTCCGTTCTGGTCAGTTCCATAATGCAGAGCTCGTCTAAACGATTCCAACGGCTCCCATTTTGTCAAATTCTGATGTCGTATGTACAAGTTATTGATTTTATACGTTTCAATATATTTTTAGATCACTAACTATACAAATCAAATATATAATCACCTATTAAACTAATCTCCACCCTTAATACATCTTCCTCCTAATGACATATAGTAAACCGTAAGCTCCTTCTTACCATTGCCGCAAGTTCCCAAAGCCTTCTCTTCCTCTTTTCACCACCGAATCACTAACCGACTTCACCTCCATTCTACCATTTCCAACCTCTTCGATTTCATCACCCCATTTTCGATCTCAAACCCTCCTTGGAAAACATGATAGGAGCTCCATCCCCATGACTTCTGTATAGCGCGTGTCCCCCTTTTAAAATTGTTTACCCCAAAATCGCGCACACAGTTGCTACTCCACCCCACGAACACCAAATCAATTATCTAAATCATGAACTAATGCTTCAATCCTTCGGTTCGTGGAACCTTAGTCGTCGATAGCAAAACTTCGAGCACAAAACAAAATTGAACGCAACCCAATTTATATATGATCGAAGAGCACAAGCTCATGGACTCAAAGCAACTTGTTTTAAGATTTTAGGAAATTTATTTTGTTTGTTTTGATTTTTTTTAATGACGAAGTTATCTCATGTCTTAGTTTTACTGGAGAAATATATTCAGTAGCGTGAAAAGAAGATGGTGAAGTGTTCGAGGAAAATAAGGGTTACATATATATATATATATATATACATATATATATATATATACATATATATATATATTAATAATGTTACATCCCAACGTTACTTGTTTAATGCCACGAACTCCAAATCAAACCCAACGACTGACGTTTCCAACTAAATAGCCCCATTCCAAACACAATAGGATATGTTTCGTAAGCCAATTCAGCCGTTTTGATCAGTTTTTATCCAAATTAAAATATAAATTAATATACCGGTCAATATTGAATTTCAACTTACAGTTTAATTTACTGGGGCCACATACTGACTCCAAAAATTATAAATATTGAAATCTAGCTATGTTTTGATGATACGGTCCTAGTAAAATTAATTTTGTTGAATTTGGAGACCATTTGAAAAATGGACTTTTTCTAGTCGATTAAATTTAAACTGAAATTACAAAACACGTTTAAATTTACCACACTCACGTATTAATTCAAAAAATTATGAAATTTGAAACCTAGCAATAACTTGATATTCCGCATGCAACAAAAGTGGTTTCGTCGAAAACAGAGGTCATTTGCAAATTAACTAATTTTAGGGGTTATATATTATATTAAAATATATATAAATTCTATAGCGACTATTTTAAATTTTAAACTGGACATAACTAATTATTTATAACATGAAATCTCAGTTTCTTACATTCGTTAGAAAGATATAATTAAACAGATTCAAATGTTTCTGGTTTTACTGAAATCCAATTTATTTTGAATTATGTACATTCATTTGAAATTAAAAATCGAATTTTCAAACTATCGCGCCATTTCAAGCTCGTTTTATAATTAAAATAAATTTATACGTTCTATCTTTGATTTAAATAAATTTTAAATCATGAATTCTCAAAATAAATTTATACGTTCTATCGGGGTAAAATTTTTTGGTCCCCTTTCATATGTGGAACATGGGGTACTTATAGATGGTATTAGAGTAAAGTGGCAAGGCGATAAATAGGTGTGTACAGCTGTTAATCCGCACTTTACAGTTGTCACCAACCTGGCTATGGCATGAGTTTATCCCCACATTCTTCCTTTCACGGTATGGTCTCAACGACATGCCCCTTCGCGTCTGAGCAGCTTATCCCATCATGGATCCATTTTGTCTTTTTGTTGATTACATGAATAATCTATTCATATTATAACACCACATGTAAATGCCCTGGCATTAATTAGAATCACGTGTAAACATACTGGCATTTGTATGATTGAAGCAATAACAGCTAGTTCAGCACATTTACACACATTATACTTGGCGGTCCCTACATATCTAAAGAGTCATGACCTTCTCCTAATAATCGACATGATTCATGTAAGTGACCCATGGCTTGCACGAACTAACGACATACGGTATTCAAGGATTGCGGCATGTCTTTGAGCTGACTACTTTCATGCAGCTTGATTGCTTAGACCAACGACTTGCGAGATGCCTTCATTTGTTTTGTGCCACGTTACAGGCTCAGGTGCCCACATTTCGCACTACTACATTCATGCGTCATGCGGCATGTTTTCTGCCATTCATTTTATACAAACATCCCCACCTCCTTATTATAAATTATGGTCCAATGCATTGTAGCCAACCTTGACTACGTACAATTTGAATTGCCATTTATATGAATGAATGACTTGAGTGCTTGCAATATGAATTGTCTGCATCTTGACTTATGTTGCATGAACGACGTAAGCTTGCGGGCGCAGCTCGATTCCATTTGTTCTCTGAATGTATTAAATACTTAACGTTGTGAATGGCTTGTCTTTATGGGGCACATTGTATTTGCCACCAGCTTTGTATCTAAATTTAAATAAGTATATTGTTCGTAGAGGTCCATGTTTAATTATTCATACATATGAAAGTTGCTAGTCATATATATGCTTGTCAGCATGTGTTCATTTCTAGTGTAAGCTTCATATGGGTAGGAATGGCCTTCACACATATAATAATGAGTCCGAACTATATATTGAGAGGCTTGGACATGATGGTTGATCTAGCATAACGCATACAATTGTAGTTAGCCCATACTTTTGTTGAACGACTTAAAACCATGTCGCGTTGAATGCCTTAGTAACATGTCATGTTAACAACTTAATTCAATGTCATGTTAACGGCTTGATTTCAACGATATGGTTTGGATATATTGAACGAGCCAATGTTAACAACATGCTTTTATCGGCTTGCGGTATGAATGGCTTTAACGCCATGAATTGCATGGTCACAATAACATGCTTCTAAGTGAAGATCTAAACGACTTTTATCAATTTAGTGAACGATTTTACGTCATGTTGCTAGAATAGTATGATACCATGTCGTCAAAATACCATTTGTGAAATTGCTCTGTTCATTCTATGTTATATCGTCAACGTATTTTTTTTGAACCACGTTTATATAGTGGGTTTAATAGAAAGGAAAGGTAAAAGAACAAAGAAAATATTGGATCCCCCTTTGTAGCGTTTTGATTATGACAACTATACATGTACATATATCAGTATCGACTAACTTTGTTTTGCAGGTAGAAACTCTAAACAAATTCCAAGAGCTCAAATGAAGATTATATATGATTAGAGTTTGTATGTAATTAGTATAGATATTATTAAATTCTCCCTTGGTGATACACACATGTGCACATTTTAAAATTATATTTAACTATAAAAACATACACAAGATATATCCCCAGAACAAAAATAGACGTATGAATCATAGTATTCAGACGTCTGTATGCTGAAACAAATTATATGTTCAGCAAAATATTCAGACATCTGTTTTCAATATTTCAGACGTCTGAATATGGTTCGAAATGGCCTATTTGCTTGCTATACAAAAATTTGATTTAAAATAGACTTCTGAAATTTTAATTCAGACTTCTAAATACGAATACATGCAGTATTTCAACGAAGGAACACAATTCTTACTTCATATCTAATCATTAAATCCATTCACAAATGATTACAACTATTTGTATATTATAAATAAACTTGCAAACAATCATTTTCCTCACTGAATTTCATTCTAAATATTTCTATATAATCTCACTAGTACAAAAAGCGCATGTTGCTTCACCTCATTTGCTTCTGTTGTGCTTGCAATAGAAGCAAATAATATTATTTGCTTCTGTTCATCACTACAACAGAAGAAATCAACATAAGGAAAGCAACAGAAAATCTACATATAGGAATTTGCTTTCGTGGTTGTAGAAACAAAAGCAATAATTAGGAAGCAAATTCAGTTTTTTGCTTCGGATCGTTGTACAATAGAAGCAAATACGTTTTATTTGCATTGGTTGCATGACCATTAGACTCGAATGATACTGGGTTGCATATGCTAAATTATCCCCGTCTAAACAACGTTTCACCACGCCTTTCCCAAAATTCACATAAAGAAATCAAGCGAAAAAAGAATGTTATTTTCCTTTAATCCTCTTATTCGAATTGACATCTACTCTTCACCGACATCAAGGTTTGAATTGTCCAATCGACTTCTTACCGGATTGCCTCGCTAATTTCGAACATGGATTTCTCTTCATCACTAATTTGGATCTGTGTGATTTACCGATTTTCTAGTTTGGATTGGTTCAGGTATTAACTGATTTACTAATTCCCTTGTTTATCATTCCCTAATTTATTGTATTGCGTATTGAGTTTAGTGAAGATACTCGGTGCATTTGATTAAAATTAGCTACATTTTTAGCTGCATCTAATAAAAAATTAAGTGATGGATGATTTTTTTTTGTTAAGCTATATGTTATTAAACTTGGTGCGATTGATAAGTATTACTAGCAAAGTAAGATTCATAAGTATTTATTTATATTCTTTTTCTACAATACTATATGCTATCCAAAAATTAGCATCATTGCAGCATATAAGTATTATAAACTATGTGTTAGTATTATCGTGTATTGTCATGTTTGGATAATGACCCGAATCGATCCAGTTAGGACTGAACAATAAGTTCACTAGCAGTTAAAATAATTATAAGTATTGTAAACTATTTCTTAATAGCTGAATCGATCTAGCCAGGCTAGTGGTTGCGTGATGAGACAGTGTTGTTGTGGCAGTTTGTTTGAAGCATTTGAAGATTGTGCTGCAGTTGTTGTGGCGGGTTGTGTGGTTCGGTAGTGATGATGAGGGTGGTTTCTTTACTATATGATAGTGGTTAATGTATTATGTGTTAAGGAAATTCGGTTTTGTGGTGACCCAAATGGTGGTCGATTTGGTGTAATTACAGTGTGATGATGTTTGTGTTGGTAGGCGATTTGATTGGTGTTAATGTTTTGGGAGTTGAATGGTGACATAGATGAGGACAGTTTGGGAATTTTTTACAAAGTAGTGGATTGGTGATTACTACCTTTTTTTTATTTTGGAGGCAGTTGGAAATGGCGGCTTAGTTGAAGGTTAATGTTGCTTTGTTGAAAGAGATAAGCGGATGTTTGAGTGATGACGAAGTGAGTATGCAAGGGTCGTATACAGGTTGATGACTTTAAGTAGCCTTCTTCAAGTATCTTAACAATTTTATTTCGTTGAGCAATTCAATTATAACAAGTTGAGTTTATCTTAACAAATTTAACTAACTGTAGTTGTTGGCTTTAAGTAGCATTCTTCTAGTACTGAGTTTTGTTGGCTTTAAGTAGCATTCTTCTAGTACTGAGTTTTGTTGGCTTTAAGTAGCAGTCTTCTAGTTCTGAGTTTTGTTGGCTTTAAGTATCATTCAAATCCCAAAAAAAAAAATCATCCGTCACTTTATTTTTTGTTGGAGGTAGCTGGAAATGGCAGCACAGTTGAATGTTGATGTGGCTTTGTTGAAAAAGGCAGGCGGATGTTTAGGGGTTGACGAAGTGAGTATACAAGGGTTGTATGCATGATGGTTTGAGCACGGAGAGGAAATGAAATGGTCCTTATTCAATATAGCTAACATTTATTCCAAGTTTTCTTCTTGCCTGTTTTCACCAGATCAGATCTCCATATTCAATGGTCCTCCCCTTCCCTGGTATTTGCTACCATCTTCAATATGAAAAGTCCATTTTTACCATAAAAACTTTATGGGTTTAATCACATTTAAATTAACAAATTTTTCCTAAATTGGATATAGTTTCATAGATGTTACCCAGAAACGTTGTAAACTAGATTTTTGATAATTAGTTTTGCAATATACATACAACAATTACCTTGCTAAGTTGTACCAAATATATATGATTGGATATTACATATGCTTGCTTGCTTAATCGCATTAGATGTTTCGATAGATCTTCCTTACAAATAAATGTTAACTCAAGATAACCCATAGCACCTTAAATTTGTTGGATTAAGTTGTAGTTATTCAGTGGTTCAAGACTACGAAGTTGAACATAAGAGTAAGAAAAATAGATAAATTACCGCATAATATTCCTAAGCCAGGACATAACATCAATGTGTAGCCAAATTAGAAGCTAGTCTAGAAAAAGCCAAACATTTTTGTCTTAGCGTAGGTAAAATAAATGGAGTAAAGGTAGACATAGACATAAGTTGTAGTAGCACAGACAAACAAGGTCCATTGCCAATGATAGTTCTCATAATTAAGCAAGAAATATAGCTGAGCTAGTGCCCAGTGTATAACCTAGCATTGCTCGATAAACCAGCATATGCTTAGTTTTCATAAATGGACATATGCGCAGTTTACACAATTGGGCATATGCTCTGTTTTGACAAAACGAGCATTTCTCAGTTTACATAACCAAGAATATACTCAGTTTAGACAAACTCTTAGTTTAGACAAACCGAGCTTTATCCATCTAGTCTAGAAATTATAAGGTAAATCTACATGCATTCATTGAAGTTTAAGTCCGTAAAAATCGGATTGCTTTGGCACATAAAATTTGGATGATCTTTCATTTATTTTAATTGCTTGTATACTTGTACATGTTACTTGCATTAAATCACAAAGGGTTTTAAATATTGTACTTGGTTGAACAGATGCTAGTATTGATATGATGTTGACAGAAGTAGATATCCCAATGTTGATATAGGCGATTTAATACTTGCATTATGAATTGTTTGATGTGAACTGAATTTGTTGATAGTTATGGACAACCGTAGGTAGATTGGTAAGAGAAGATGGAATTTTGAATATTATATGTCATATTCTATGGGAGATATAATGGATTTGTGTTTTTACATGTTGAATATGTCTATGTTGTTGTAGTTTAGCAGAAAAAGTTTGTAACAAAAATAAGAATGTTGCAAAAAATAAAGTAAAGAAGGGCTTATATTTAAAGATAATGTTATTCTTATGGATTGTGTCGATACTGAAAAATGTATGAGGTAGTAATTGAGTTTTAGGGTGACTTGATAATGATAACATGAAGTATCTCTCTTACTGAATCACAATCTTTACTTAACTAATGATAATAGTACCAGTGTTGAAGATTATTGCATTCATATCTCAAGTTTAATCACATCTGTGTGTATGAATGATTTAATTATGAAGTAATACTTCATTTTCTGGATAATTTCAGTGAAATTCTTCATTTAATTACAATAAAATTCCATATATCTCATTGAAAACTAAAATACCTAAATAGTGAAAACATTTTATAGATACTGATTTCATTTTATAGATATTGATTCCCCCTTATATTTACCAAGGCAGTATTTAATCAAATGTGCTGCTTATTCTTAAATAATAAAAGGTGGAATAAAGGCCCAAAAAGTATATTAATATTCAGATGTCTTTGAAAACCAAAACAAAACGCAAGATAATAGTTAAACTCCAAATTCTTCAATGGTTTGTATGCTAGCTTCCATTGCTGAACTAGTGATTCTCATAATTCAATACTTGGTTCTTTTTCTAACGCTAAACCATAATTTATTTTTATTTAAAATTTAAGGTTTCTTGAGTTAGTTATTTATTCATTATGTCATTTCTTTAAATTGGGTTTTTAATTCATGATACCAATCATTTTTATACTATGAGCCAGTTTACAATGATGTAAGAGGTTTCACTCATACGGTAACCATGCATAGTATTCAATACTTTCTAAAAATAACAATTTGTTTGTATATTAAAATATTCAGTAAATTTTTTTGTTAAGGTACTGCACAAATGCATCCCATACATTTCGTTAGCGTAATGCCAATGTAATAGATTCGGAAGGCGTTGACAGTTCTTTTCAAGAGCAATACAACAATGTTTACATCGTCTTCTTAACTATTTTATCCTAGTAAAAAGTTATTTAGATAAGAACTGTAATATTGTTTGTGTGTACTTCTTTAGGAATTGACCCTAGCTTAAGCTAAAACAACCCTTTCTATCTTGAAACAAGTGATGGAGGACAAGGTAACAATGGGTCCATCATTGCACCATTCATTTATATATGAATAATATATATAAATGCTTGTCGATTCTATGTGTTGTTTCCCATCAATGCACCTACTATGGAGAAAGTATATTACAATGCCTTATTATTTTATCCTCTTTAGGAAACTGGCTATTGAGAATTGGAGCACCTAGAAAAATTGAAAGAACATAAACCACATACCATCATAACCATCCATTTCTTCATTGTCTAAGATTATCATCGATGATCTCATTATTATTCAAAATTTGCTATTTCTAAAAGCATAATTGACATCACTTGCTTCCTCAGCATCAACAACATTGATGGAGTTGATATTGCTATTCTAGTCATTATCACTTTCGATAGTAATTGTCTTATTTTCTTCTCTTCTTGTACATACTCTAGAAATAAATATAAGCGACATGGAAGGAACATGAAAAATACCTGTAAGGCCATCACCTTCCAATATGAAACCCAACGATCCTGAAGTACTTAAGAGATTGCACAAATGTCTCGTCTACTCCATTCTTCTCCACTCGCTCTGTCTCTTTTGGTCTATAGAAAATTCCTCTGGATGTTCTTCCATAGCATGCTTCCTGAGCTTTATATATCCCTCAATCTGTTTTTTCTGTTGAAACTACACAATTTTTTAGAGCGGCTACTGACCGTCATATTTAATCTCTAGCATTTTTCATTAAAATTGATTAGTGACTTCACTGCAACAAAAGAGGAAAGGCTGTTAGGGCCTCCTGGTTTGTTCATAGTTCTTTTTGATGTCTTTTTGAATATGGTAATTTAGTTGGAGTGACTTTTGCTTGTGTTTTCCCTACGTGCCAGTTGTACGTGAATGAATATATATACTATTCAAGGTGTGTTGTCATTAAATTATTGCATTTATTAATAACCCCAAGAAATAAGGTGTGTTTTCATTAAATTGTTAGTATGTGCGCTCTTCTCAAAAATATGAGTAGTGGTTTCTAGATTATTTGCAAGAGATGTTGCTTGGCAACTATAGACACATTTAAACTTACTTGCACAGTGTTATGTGTTTTTACAACTAAATTTATGTGCACAATATTATATTTGGTTGATAGCATGAATAAATATGGTATGTTGTGTCGCTGTGAATCAAACTTGAAAACTGAACTAAATCTTCATTTTGTGGATGTGCTTAAAGAATTGATTGTGCTTGTTGATTTTCTAGGAGCTGTCAGGTTGGGTACTATTATACTACTTATAGCCCCAACCATTTACCGCTTATAATATTCTTTAATTTTTATTTAAAAATATATCTCCATGTTAAATTATTATTCTTATTGAGACGACCCGAACTTCCACATGAAGGAAAGCCCGGATTGAATTGAGAACACGACAAATCAGAACACAAACAGAAGAACATTTCATTGCTTGTTATAATAATTTACATCAGAGTACAAGAATATACATAGCATAAATAAATATTATACATCAGAAAAATATCATAGATTTACAATTTATAGTGCAGCGGAAAATAATACAAAACACAACTGAAAGGAATATACGGATACAGAGCTTTCCGAATATCATTCCAGTTGTAAACCAGGATCCTATGAATATAAATCTGAAAAACCAAAACTACTAGCAGCCCGTGTGGAAAATAAGGGCACCCGGAGTTTAGGTTAAAACAATAAACTCCAGGTCAGTCATGTGACTGGTGTGAGAACTAAAACAGTTACTAATTTGATTTTAAAGTTAGGTAAATCAAGGGACTATGCCTATAACACGGAACAGGTTTACCCCCAAAAATACCAGTGCATAAAACTAACAACGCAATGCTAAATAAAGAACAATGAAGCTATTATAAGACTCAGGTCCCATCACACAACGCAATGGAAGCCGAAGAATAGAGTTTTTACCTTATAATAGCCAAAAAATGCTTGGTACGTGAAATTTCATCCTTTATTATTACTATAAGTGAAGAAATCAACTTCAAATATAAATGTATCTATCATAGATGGCATGAGTGCCCCATCCCACTATGTCGCTATACTAGGCTCTACAATCAAAACTGCAAAATGTCGTATTGGAAGTTGGATTTCCATCTGTGAACCAAGGCAAAGGGATCATCCTGTGTTAATTCGATATGCTCTAGCCCTTGTCTCAGGAACAGCCATAACTGTACCTTCGTCTGGGCCGGTCCACACGGAGTGGATTAAAATGCCTGAACAATGCGTTTCCCCGTCCTATGGCGCGTCAATCTGGTATGCATAAAGACCATCCATCGGCTCCGCAGAGACCAGTATAACCGAGGCGCCTCGCTATCCATCATCCACATAAGTAAAACGCCTGGGCGTGCAAAACCCAGACACCACTCCTAGCTAGAAGGAAATGTATGCCCTCCCTGATGTCCTCTCCCGTTTCTGGTTCACACCGGGGTGTGAGGCTCGCGAATTAACGCTACACAAAGCTATGCTATATTAAAGTCATGCTTTGATCATCTACCACAAGACTCTGCTTTTCAACATAAGCCTTGATCATTTGCATCTCAGCATGCCACACAGGCAATTCACGCTATGCAACCGATGTCTATCAATCACACAGAGTGAAATCCGATGTCAGACACACATCCATTTAAAATTTTGTTCTAGGTCTGGATGAAACTGGAGGCACCTTATTCCTCATCCCATATGTCCAATATAGGAGAGAGGTCCTGGCATATCCGATCAATCTCCGAGTACGTCTGGACAATCACCACTTATTACCTTGTCTTGGGTGTACAACCCAATCAAGACATTAGTAATCATCCAAACGATGTGAAGACCTCCGGTCTTCAACCATCATCTTCATCGTCGACTTATCGTCGAATCAGTTATTGAGAATGGGATAAACGCGGTCTTTCTGAATAACTCGCATATATAATAAACGAGTGCTACAAAAACACAACATACGCCTCGTTCCGATCCAGAATATTCCTTTATTCTTATACTTTTGAAAGGTTCCCATTAATTTTATCAAAGATAAATTCTTTAAATTTATTCTTTAATCTTCTTTTGGATTTCAATTCAAACCAAATTATAGTTTATCCAAACTAATCGGGATTAGCGAACCTTACCGAAGTAATCATTTGTTAAATTTCCGCATCCCAACCTATTCATCCCATGAAGTAAAACTGGTAATACTTCATATCCAACACCACGGTGTTATCGGTAAAATTAATTACAATTTCACGTTCAAATCTAATTAAAGATTTAACTATCGCCTGGAGTAAAACTGGTGGTACTCCATTCTCGATCATTTTTCAAATTTGATAATTTTAGTTATTAGATTCACCGTTCAATCTATTTAAAGATTCATTAAAACTATATTTCAGTTTTAATTTCCAAAAATCGTTACTTAATGAATATCCAAAGTTAAGAAATAAATCTTATCTTTAATTGGATTAAAAAACTAATGACATTTAAAACACAGCTCACGATAAACTCAAAATCACATTCCATTAACAATGGAATCTTCACGGAAAACAGATCAATATATATAATCGATATGAACTTCCATATCCAAACGATACTATAAATGGAGTAACGGAAAAGCCCCTTAAATTCCATATATAGTAACAGTCTTCCTCCACAGAAGTCCACTTCGATTATTACCAAATCGAGTTCCATTCCATTCCAATTTATTTTATTAAATTGGAAAACTTCACTTTGGAAAATTTCCATTAAATCTTAACAAAAGATCTATAAATTCCAAATCACATTTCATTGTAAATCGGGTTAAAGAACAAATGTCGTTAAAAACACAGTTCACGATAAACCCAATTCACATTCCCTTTTATTCCAATTATTAGATATAATTGGAAACTCTAACAATCTTAATTAAAAGACTTATTCTCTTCACATGGGGTTCAAGAACAGTGTTACTGAAGACACCGTTCACGACAAAACCAAAATCCCATTTGATATTACATACAAAATTCTGAATAGAAAATATATCGGCTTATATTCAATATCAAATTCTGAACTCAACAAACATCGTAATGGGATAACGATATATATATATATATATATATATATATATATATATATATATATCTTCCAAATTCCTCCACAATGCCTTTATAATCACGGAATCCAATATCGAAATATTCCAAATATAATTTCGATTCAAATCCATTCTAATTCCTATATTGGAAATTCTAGTTATTTTTAAAACCATTTCAAATCCAATTTATTTTATTTAAAAATTATTGGATTTCATATCTAGTTTATAACTAGTTCATTCTGATAAAAATCTATTTTTATCTTGTCAATTATGGAATTTTTCATCCCAATTCTTTCCAAATCATTTCTTATGATTTTACACTAATTATTGATATTTTTAATAATTTTATCAAGGCCCGTACAGTCGATTTCCATAAACGGTCATCGGACTGCACTTACAGCGACCTTTTCCAAACTTGATTTGGACATAATTCCAAATCCAACCATTAGATTTCAAATCTCTAATATTCTGGAAAGCTCTTTTCGATACGAACCCAACGGTTCCTGTTTTAGGAGAATCCGATGGTCGGATCTCCCGTAATGTCAATTCGAAGACAGTGGTCGAAATTCGCGAACTGCCGCAGCTTGGCGCGTTCTATTCAGGCCATTATATAATATATATATATATATATATATATATAATATTTCATCGATTTCCATTTAAAACGTATTTTATAAATTGTTTTAAATTCGTTTTCAAAACGGTTTCAACTTCATATTCAATTTCAAATCAAAATTGAATATTCCATATCATCGATATATATATAAATGATAATATTTTCACAACATTAGATTTTGAAATCAATTTCTTTTCATTATTCAATATAAAAATGAATAAAATCGATATAAATATCGTTCATGTCAAAATGGCATACATCTAATCAACAGGGCTTCATATATTTAAATACATTTGTGTCCATCCTAAATCGGACATCAAAATCAGATTTTGATCTTTTACTGAATATTATTTTAAAATATTCATTATTTTAAAATACTCGTTATTTTAAAAATATATTCTTTTCTTCTGAATTGGAATCAGACACAGTCAATTACCATATAATGTGATTTATATGGATTTCATACAACACATGTATCAAACTACAATGATTAATAATCAACCATCATCCAGAGTGTATTCTACACTGCATAAGCATTAAATATAAATATTCAATGCTTACACAGCTTGTCAGCCAATCAATTGGCATACAACTAAATATTGGGATTAGTGTATGTCCAGTATCATTCCAATACCCATGTGGGGTTTTCAATCAACAAATACAGATTTATTTGTGCAGTTCGGCGATGTATAAAATTTATCATCCCAATCAATATCAGTTAAATGGGTGTACATAAACAAATCATTCGATTTGCAAATAAATATTTATTATATTCATATACACGTTAAAAATTATATTTTTAATGATAAAATATTTATTCAACATATGAATATTTATTCAGTTCATTTATACAATAAAAATGATATTTTTATTGTTCTAACATATTTTAGAAAATTATCCCTCTCCTGATATTGGCTCGCGCCACACACATAACAATTCTAATCAATTCATTTCACCCAAACAACCAAATTCAACCAAATAATCTAATCAACCAAACCAAACAATCAAACAAGTCGTCTGTGGTCTGTGGATGCCGGGGAACAGTTCATATATGCAGTTATAAAATAAATAATTGTATAAGAAAATTATAGTAAGGAGTTCTCACCTTTGGGATCCACTCCTCCAATCTTTATTTCTGAACGGTTTGGATTTGGATTCGATTCCAGTACATTCCATAGCTATCTTTTCCCGCTATTCATAGTAAAAATCACATTTTTAATATGATGTTTGTATTAAAAATCACGTTTTTATATCGCTACTTCCTATGTAAAAATCATATATTTTTCTTCGCTATATGAATATATAAAAAGTCATATTTTTCTTTGCTATATGAATATATAAAAATCACGTTTTTCTTCGCTGTACGAATATATAAAGATCATGTTTTTATTCGCTACTTATATTTTCTAAGCATCGCTACTTATATCTTTAAAACATTGCAACTTTATTATAAAAATTATATTTTTATAACGCTGATTCTATGGAAAAGATTATATTTTTATATCGCTACATGTATATAAAAAAAAAATATTTTTCACATTGCTAAAAATTAGATTTTTACATCGCTTTCTAGATAATGAAGATTATATTTTCATTTCAAATCTAATAAATAAAATCGTATTTTTATCTCACTTTCATATATATATATATATATATATATATATATATATATATATATATATAAAGATCACATTTTTATAACGATGTAATTTGCATAAAATCATATCTTTGTATTGATAAAAATCATATCTTTGTTCAAATTAAAAATCACTTCTTTGCTCAAAGCTAAATGATTTATAAAAAAATCCGAAGTCTAAAATAATTTTATTTACATAAGATCTGAAATTTAAAACAATTGTAAATAAATAAATAAACAAAAGTAATAATAAAACTCACAGTTATTGGAGAAAGGGGTGTATGACGTCGGAGGGGGCGATGGCAGGTCAGAGGGGCTGAGTGGCCACCGGTCGTTGGTGGTGGCGGCAGGGGTTGCGGGGCTGTTTGGGTGGAGTAGGGTTCAGTTTAAAGGAGGGAAAAGGGGGTGCCGCGTCGCTCAAGAGAAGGAGGGGGGTTGCGTCGTTGCTTAGGCGAAGGAGGGGGAGGCCGGCGGCCTGCATGGCGCTTGGAGGAAAGTGGATGCAGGGTTCCGATGGGGCATCACGGTTTTATTATGTTTTTTTTCATTTCTGAATGAATTTAATTTGGTCAGCGGGACAGAAAAGGGGAGGGGCTGACGGGTTATGACAGTGAAAAAGGGGGAGGCGTTTTATATATTTTTTTATTTAATTTATTCCATAAAGCAACTTTTTATTTCGAACTCAAAATCTCACCCACCGACTGTCGTCCCTAACCAAATACCCCCATTCCGAACACAACGGGATATGTCCTGTAAGCCAATTCTATCGTTTTGACCAGTATTTCTTTAAATTAAAATATAAATCAATATATATTTAATTTAAACGTACCCTTCAATTTACCGGAGTTACATACTGACTCTAAAAATTCCAAAAAAAATATTTCTAGCTTCGCATTGACGATACGGTCCTAAGAAAACAAATTTCGTCAAATTTGGTGACTGTTTGAAAAATATTCATTTTCTGGTCGATCCAAATTGACTGAAATTGTCAAAACACGTTTTCTTTTGCCACGCTCACATATTGATCCCAAAAATAATGAATTTTGAAACCTAACAATAATTTGACATCCCGGATCCAACAAAATTGGGTTTGTCGAAAACGGAGGTCGTTTGCAAAATGGCTATTTTTAAGGGTCATATTTCCATAGCGACTATTATGAATTTTCAATTGGGTATAACTTTTTATTCCCGCTATGAAATTTCAATTTTTCGGATTCGTTGGAAAGATATTTTCAAATAGATTCTAATATTTTTGGTTTCGCTAAAATCCGGTTTATTTTGAATCCTGTACACTCATTTGAAATTTGAAATCGAATTTTCAAACTACCGCGCCATTTTCAATTCCTTTTATAATTGAAAATAAATAACTATATTTTATCTTTGATTCAAATAAATATTTCCGTTCTAATTCTATTCAAAATAAATTTCCCATCGTAATTATTTAAAATAAATCATTTTAAATATCCAAAATTCATTAAAATTGCCAAAATAAAAATTTTAAATTGGTTCTGATTTTCCGGGTTGTTACAATCTTCCCCGCTTAAAATATTTTCGTCCTCGAAAAGGAACAAAGCTAAAAGTTGTTTAACTAATCAACTCAACTTTCAGTTTGGATTTCATTCTTCAACTTTTCAGTTTTTGAGAATTTCCCAATTTTTCAAAAATTTGGCTAACACCCTAAATTTTCGAAAAAATTCGCCATTACCTCCTTTGTACGGGGAGCACCGGGAAAATCCCCAAACCGCCACACAGGCCCTCTCATCTCAAAAAGAAAAAGAAAAGGCCAAGCGGCTAGCCAGTCAGCTCATAAATTCATCCTAACCCAATAAATTAGTAAATATGTACCTATTTGTCGGGCATACAATTTTATTCCTCTTCTCTAGCCTCCTGCTATGACCTATTCAAACGTATATATGTACATGCATGCAATCTCAAACAATTTTCAAATCAGTCCAATATTCAAAACAATTTGATTATATTTACCATTCATGTTCATATTGGTTTCATTATTCTAATTAGTGAAACTAATAATCAAACAACACAACCAGCAATCAATTAGTTGATTATCGTTCCAAATTCATAATTATATATATATATATATACACAAAAATCCATTTTTGATGCCAAATCACAATAATAGACCTTATCTAGTTTTGGTTCTCACACCAGCCAATTGGAATTATATAGAAATCTCACTTTCGAAACTCGAACATAGAATCTGATGATGATATATCAATCATCAGAATCATCTTTAGGCGACTAGAGTGTGATTTCATATCTATCCAGTATATTAAAACTTCGAATATACGTTCATGACGCGTACATGCAAAATCTCACATACTCGATTGCCCAAATCAATTTAAAATAAATATTCAAATACAAATAATTGGATTTTATTTTCAAAACAAAGTTTGTTTTCATTTTTTTTAAAACAACACTTTTTACACTCGTTCTAGGATGTTATTGATCCTATCTCTAACGAGTAATTCTCATTGGATATTGCTAATCCAATCTCTGATGAATTCTTTCGTTTGGTTCTAATGTGCCTTGTTCTTGAGCTCTGTAAACCAAAGCTCTGATACCAACTAAGGCGACCCGAACTTCCCCGTGAAGGAAAGCCCGGATTGAATTGAGAACACGACAAATCAGAACACAAACATAAGAACATTTCATTGCTTATTACAACAATTTACATCAGAGTACAAGAATATACGGAGTATAAATAAATATTATACATCAGAATATCATTCCAGCTGTAAAACAAGATCCTATGAATACAAAACACAACTGAAAAGAATATACGGATACAGAGCTTTCCAAATATCATTCTAGCTGTAAACCAAGATCCTATGAATATAAATCTGCAAAACCAAAACTACTAGCTGCCCGTGTGAAAAATAAGGGCACCCAGGGTTTAGGTTAAAACAATAAACTCCAGGTCAGTCATGTGACAGATGTGAGAACTAAAACAGTTATTAATTTGATTTTAAAGTTAGGTAAATCAAGGGACCATGCCGTATAACACGAAACGGGTATACCCCAAAGAATACCAGTGCATAAAACTAACAGCTCAATGCTAAATAAAGAACAATGAAGCAATTATAAGACTCAGGTCCCATCACACAATGCAACGCAAGCCGGAGGATATAGTTTTTACCTTATAATAGCCAAAAATTCTTGGTACGTGAAATTTCATCTTTTATTATTACTATAAGTGAAGATATCAACTTCAAATATAAATGTATCAATCATAGACGGCATGAGTGCCCCATCCCACTATGTCGCCATACTAGGCTCGACAATCAAAACCATAAAATGTCATATTGGAAGTTGGATTTCCATCTGTGAACCTAGGCAAAGGGATCATCCTGTGCTAATTCGAGATGCTCTATCCCGTGCCTCAGGAACAGCCACAACTGCACCTTGGATCGTCATGGCCGGTCCACACGGAGTGGATTAAAATGCTTGAACACTGCGTTTCCCTGACCTATGGGGTATCAATCGGGTCTGTATAAAGACCATCCATCGGCTCCGAAGAGACCGATATAACCGAGGCGCCTCACTATCCATCATCCACATAAGTAAAACACCTAGGCGTGCAAAACCCAGACACCACTCCTAGTTAAAAGGAAACGCATGCCCTCCCTGATGTCAACTCCCATTTCCGGTTCACACCGGGGTGTGAGGCTCGCGAATTGACGCTACACAAAGCTATGCTATATTAAAGCCGTGTTTCGATCATCAACTACAAGACTCTGCTTTTCAACAGAAGCCTTGATCATTTGCATCTCTGCATGCCACACAGGCAATTCACGTTATGCAACCGATGTCTATTAATCACATAAAGTGAAATCCGATGTTAGACATACATCCATTTACAAGTTCGTTCTGGGTCTGAACGAAACCGGAGGCACCTTATTTCTTGTCCCATATGTCCAATATAGGAGAGAGGTCCTCGCATATCCGGTCGATCTCCAAGTACGCCTGAACGATCATGTAACGACCCGCCGATCCGTGCTATCTGAGTTGACTAAAAACACCACACGTCCAACCCAAATTGCACAGAAATACGAATCATTTTTAGAAAGAAGTTAGAGGATGAGAAATAGAAGGAAAGAAATATTAGAATAGAAGAAAAACGAAGATCACAAACTCACAGCGGAACGAATAAAATATATTATATAACATAACTTCTGAAATACAAATCAGTAACTTTATATACATACCATCATCAGAGCACAACAGTCATTTCTGGAACAGTTATAAACACCTGTTTCCAGATACAACATAGTACACAGCGGAAATACGATAATCTACAGCTAACTGGTGAAGCCTCCTACTTCCAGCTCCTCCAATTGAATCTGTGAAATCCCGACTACTTGACTGCCCGTACAAATTTGGGCACCCAAGAGTTTAGGGAAAACAAAACAAAATGAACTCTGGGTCAGTCATGGGACTGGTGTGAGTAAACTCCAATCCTTTATTTAACCTTTAAAATCCTTTCAAAAGAAAAGATAATAGTAAGACCAGCCCACACATAAACATGGACAGTTTTTACCTTACTATAACCCAAAACACTTTGATATCAAATCCAGTGATATTATAATAATGTCTACATCAAGTAAATAACCAAATAGCAGAACTCTTGCATCTCACGCTCCACATACATAGTATGAAATCAAAACCGCATGGCGCTTATTGGAGATTGGATTTCCAACATGACAAGGTATGGAACCACCTTCCGCTAGTGTATCTCTAGAGAGGAATACATTGGGTTCAACAAGAACATCTTGTAACCCGACCCACACATGACCGACCACTCATTTCGCTTTAGTGTATCGAATGTATATCACCAACGGTTGGGATCAGCAACCGTCTCTCGGCTGGGACAGCATCGAATAGAATAAGAAATTAAATGAACCTCTAGATAGGTGATTATACATCCTAATGGGTGCGACCCACATAGCCATGCTGCCTTCCCGATTTTTGTCCTTTCCCGGTTGTTGAGGCCTGAGGGTACGAATACTTACCATTCATTGATAGCACAATCGCTTTGAATGTCACATTGTCAGATCCGTTAATCACTAGTTGAGTTTGCACAAATATTCTGGATGTTATGCTAAGGGAATAAATCCGTTGCAACCATATATATTTATACAGACCAACCCATTTGATCATTGGAAATACTCTGTCAGACATTCGTCCATTTACGTTCGTTCTGGGACTGAACGAAACCGAAGGCACAATTTCTATAGAAAAAGCCCTTGCACTTTACTCCGTCTTCAATATATTCAGCATATTTGGATCGTAACGCTTATGCCAATACGGAGTGGTTCTTCGGATAATAATCCAACCGGTCTCTCCATATTGACAACGATGGTCAAAACTTCGATAGTCTGTGATGTAACTATCGAATAAAAACAAGTGTTCATCCAACATATCAATCAAATAACTGGGCTCTTTAATTAATATTTCATTAATTAAATCTCTTCTCCATTTCTTTATCAATATTTGTTAACCAAATATTTCCAATAACCATATTGGCCTTTTACGCTATTTGGGAAATATTTCCATACATCGCCTTCTTTTATTTTCTATACTTAGAAAATACCCTCTATAAATAATTGGAAAATATTCCAATTACTAATTTCTTTTACGATCATTCATTTTTATACTTAGGAAATATTTATTATTATATTTCCAAAATTTCCTTACTTAGGTTAAAACGAATGTTATGTAAAACATCGTCACAACAACCCAAGGTACTGCATTCGACTAAACCCCTTTACACATTCCTTCGAGCCTGAATCTTGCTATTTATCAGCTAATAATGAAATCAATCAAGTTGGGGTATTATTACCTCTCAGACCTTGACTAAAAATATAATCAACTTCAAAACAGACAAGACTGCTAACTCGTATAATCAACACCATATTAAACCAATTATTCATTTTTAAAACACGTATACGCTTCTCTTTCTATTCTTTATTTCTGATTTGATTCATAGATTCCCTTTTTGATTTTTCTATTCTATTTCTAAATTCAGTTCCTTATCGAGTTCTAAATATATTGATATATGAATTTCAACTTATCCGATTTTCTTAAAAATATTCTAACTCCTTAAATTTCTGGAAAAATTCGCCATAACCTCCCCTGTATCGGGAGCATCGGGAAATTTCAAATAGCTTCCCGGTAACTTCTCATCTCAAAAAGAAAAAGAAAAAGCCAAGCGGCTTGCCGATACGGCGCATGAAATCTCATATATGAATTAAACATGTACCTTATTGTCGAGCACACTAATTATATACCTTCATCACTTTATCCCATAACTGTCTCCGGTATATCTATACCTGTACAATTCATTTCAACTTCATACACTCGTTTTGACTCAATTCGTTAAAGTAACTCTTTAACTAACTCTTTGCCCATTTCGCTTGTATATTTGAATATAATACGTTCAAATATATTTCAACTTACTTATCAACTAATTGAATTCAAATTTTAATTTAAGTTCTATATTCGATTTCGAATATAAGTTTACAATTCAAAAAATTCAATTTTCAAAGTTCGACTTCAATTCACCACTCGATTAACTAATTCTTCTTTGATTTAGTTAATTCTATTCAATAATCAAAAATATGATTATTGTTTCAAAAATCACTTTTCTTACTTCACTTGAGTTCACCTTTATGTTCTAACTCAAGACCAGGTTTTTAAATGGAAATTCGGATTTTTATTTGCTTAAAAATCCCTATATTTATTATATAAAATCCATTATGGTTTTAATGGTTTCTGGTGCTGCACTTTTAAAAATTTGATTTTGACATAACTCAAAATCTATTCGACGAAATCCAGATTTTTCTCTTCCATTAGAAAACTATTATTCAACCGGTCCTGACGATTCTTGTTTCAAAGAATTCCGACTTCAATTGAGTCCTGTATACTCAATTGAAGTTCGAGTTGCCAATTTACGAACTGCAGCGCTGCGGCGAGTTCGTTTTAATTATATTTATATATATATATATATAAACTTTTAAACTTCGTTAAAATGAATCCAACTCCATTTTAACTCTATTTGAATTTCTTGATTCAAATTCCAATCTCGCTTTTATTTGAATTCTATATTCAAATTCCAATTCCTTTTCTATTTGAATTCTATGTTCAAATTCTATTTCCTTTTCTATTTGAATTCTAAATTCAAATTTCCATTTCCTTTTCTATTATTCAAATTCTATATTTAAATTTCCTTTATTCAACTCCCATTTAAATTCCTATATTCAAATTCTATAGTTGAATTTCCTTTTCAATTTTATATTCAAATTCAATACTTGAATTTCTATTTCAATTTCATATTCAAATTCAATACTTGAAATTCCATTTGAATTCTATTATTCAATTTCTATACTTGAAATTCCATTTGAATTCTATTATTCAATTTCTATTTCAATTCTTCTTTGAAATTCAATATTTCAAATTCAATTCAATTCTTCTTTGAAATTCAATATTTCAAATTCATTTATTCAAATTCCTTTATTCCTTTATTCACATTCCTTTATTCCCATTCCTTTATGAATTTCTATATTCAAATTCCATATTCAATTCTTTTTGAATTCTCGATTCAAATTATATATTCAATTCTGTTTGAATTCTCTATATTCAAATTTCTATATTCAATTCTGTTTGAATTCTCGATTCAAATTATATATTCAATTCTGTTTGAATTCCCTATATTCAAATTCCTTTATTAAGTTTCCATTTGAATTTCTATATTCAAAATTCTATTTCAAATTCTTTTATTCAAATCCCTTTTGAATTCCTCTTTGAATTTTCTTTATTCAAATTCTATATTGGAATTTCATTATTCAATTTCATTTTCAATTCTATTTGGATCTATTTGAATTTTCTATATTCAAATTTCAAATTCAATTCTATTTGAATCTTCTATATTCAAATTTCAAATTTCAATTCTATTTTAGAAAAATAGAATTTCCTTTCTAATTCTCAAATATCCTTTTTCATGATATTTTTAAATATCATTACTTAAGCCCAGTGATATTTAAACACACAAAGCAACCAATTATTTATTTTTCTAACACATCATATATAACAATATATATGCAAACAAATAAACAAACAGATAATATATTTTTGAGGAATCCAGTTGGATTCCTCCAACCAGTTTTCCTACATCCACAGATGTTAGCACATAAATAATACCCATTCTGCTTCGTGGCAGAATATCGTGGTATAGAAGGTCATCCACTAATCATAGCGTGGGGCGTATAGGGTAATCATCTGTTATGAAACTGCGGGCATCCGCTAATGAGACTGCGGGAATCCAACCAATCAATCAACCCAATATATATATATATATATAATAGCCTAAATAACTAATATATATAAAACAAGCAGAAAAATCCAAACAAGCAACAACGATTATTTTTACGAAGTAAAAATAATTATAAATAAAAGGTGAGTGAGATTTACTCACCTGTTTTTAATAGTCGAAATGGCGATTTGTTTTTCGGTTAAACTAATGTTTAATTTAACCGAGAATCCCAACTGCCTCTAAATTGTTCCGAATTAGAATCATTGTGAAGCTTTGCCAATTCAATTCCAACGTCATCAATTTCACTTGATTCTGGAAATACATACGAAGGTTATACATTATTATTTAATCATATTTATGTGATAACAATAAACTTGAATCTAACCACCATCGTAAACTCTAATTTCTTGATTAACCATTTAATTTAATGATAAAAATAAAATAAAAATCTACTTTTTTCTCCATTCCATATACAAATAGTTAGTTTACGATTAAATTACTTTACTAGCCAGATATATTGGTTTATACAGATTTATTCTATCAGCTACTAATTTTATACAGTAATTTCTATATTAATTTTAAATTTCAAAATTCAAGTATATACCTTAATCTTTTAATTTCCCCTTCCGAACCAATCAACATCACTTTCAGTTAAGAATCACGAACTCCATTGCATACTTTAAAAATTCCTCACCCCTCACTGTCGAACCACACTCAAAAGACTATGGGACACTGACGAACTCCTCCTTCCCGAACACTCTTGTTGATCGCAACTGGTGCCAAACAAAAACCCTAGCATCACCTAAAAACAGTCCATTGAATGCCCATTCAGCTCGAACACCGTTTGAGATCCGTCGCAGCCCCTTGTTAATGCTACTGGCATCGTCAAAATTCCAACGGAAGTATCCAAAATCCGCTACCCCCTGTTAATCCCTTCCAGTCACCACCTGTCGAACTCGCACATTGCCACATCGAGATCCAACATCGCCACTTCATCCACGACGAACCAAACCCTGATGTCGCGACCCCCCTCTGACCAAGAACACGATCCCAAATCCCTAGCACGAAATCGAACTGCCCTAACTTGGCGTGCTCCAGTTCGAACCTCCTTCTGACGACTTCGCGCACCCCAAAATCGTGCCTTCGATCCTCCCTTGAACCCACCATCGCACTATTTCGCGAGCGCCTAGCTCGAATCGAGCTTTGTGGAAATCGCGATTTGCGATTTCAATTTCCCCTCTTTCGGTTTTTGATTTGTGAATGATGGAAAAAGAAACGAGAGGAATAAATAAATAGGACCTGAGTTTTTTTTTTTTGCTGAGGCTTTGTAATTTTTCGTTGGTTTAGGATGAATGAAAATTGTAGCAGAAGGACGCGATTTATAAAAGAAGGATACTTGGCCATCAAGGAGTTTAAGGTAGGTGTTTACAGGGTAGGATTTATCTGAGGTAGGCCTTAATAGGTACAGAGTTTATTACAGATAGATATTAAGTGGTACGACGTTAATTCAAATTTAAAATATCTCGTTATCGCGAATTCCTTTGTGAACACAACGACCGACATTTCTTGGGTTAAACTGCTATCCTGACTCAACCGTTAATATTCTAAAATTTAATTTCAACATATATAATTTAATTTCAAAACAAATCATTTTCTAGATAATAAATTATTATTATCGTTTTTAATTCAAATAAAATTCATATAAATCATTTTGACTCCAGTTTAAATTTTGAATTCAATTAAATTCAGATTCTCGTATTATTATAATTATTTCAGATTAAATAATAATATATATATGTATATTCAATAAATCATATGCCGATTTATATTATCAACCACAATATTTAAAACCATACTAAATATTTAAAATAAATCGACAAAAACCCGGGTCATTACAGATCACCACTTGTTACCTTATCTTGGGTGTACAGCCCAGTTAAGACATCAGTAATCATTCAAACGATGTGAAACCTCCGGTCTTCAACCACCGTCTTCATCGTCGAATCAGTTATTCAGAATGGAATAAACCCGGTCTTTCCGGATAACTCGCGTATATAATAAAAGAGTGCTATAAAAACACAACATACACCTCATTCCAATCTAGAATATTCCTTTATTCAAATATTCTTATACTTTGGGCAAGGTTCCCATTAATTTTACCAAAGATAAATTCTTTAAATTTATTCTTTAATCTTCTTTTGGATTTCAATTCAAACCAAATTATGGTTTATCCAAATTAGTTGGGATTAGCGAACCTTATCGAATTAATTATTTGTTAAATTTCCCCATCCCAACCTATTCATCCCATGAAGTAAAACTGGTAATACTTCTTATCTAACACCACGGTGTTATCGGTAAAATTAATTACCATTTCACGTTCAAATCTAATTAAAGATTTAACTATTGCCTGGAGTAAAACTGGTGGTACTCCATTCTCAATCTTTTTTCGAATTTGATAATTTTAGTTATCAGATTCACCTTTCAATCTATTTAAAGATTCATTAAAACTCTATTTCAGTTTTAATTTCCAAAAATCATTACTTAATGATTATTCAAAGTTAAGAAATAAATCTTATCTTTAACTGGGTTAAAGAACTAATGTCATTTAAAACATAGCTCACGATAAACCCAAAATCACATTCCATTAACAATGGATTCTTCATGGAAAACGGATCAATATATATAATCGATATAAACTTCCATATCCAACCGATACTATAAATGGAATAACGGCGAAGCCTCTTAAATTCCATATATAGTAACAGTCTTCCTCCATAGAAGTCCACTTTGATTATTACCAAAAGCGAGTTCCCTTCCATTCCAATTTATTTTATTAAATTGGAAATTTTCCTTTAAATCTTAACAGAATATCTATAAATTCCAAATCACATTTCACTGTAAATCAGGTTAAAGAACGAATGTCATTAAAAACATAGTTCACGATAAACCCAATTCACATTTCCCTTTATTCCAATTATTAGATATAATTGGAAACTCTAACAATCTTAATTAAAAGACTTATTCTCTTCACATGGGGTTCAAGAACAGTGTTACTAAAGACACCGTTCACGACAAACCCAAAATCCCATTTGATATTAAATATAAGACTCTGAATAGAAAATATATTGGCTTATATTCAAAATCAAATTTTGAACTCAACAAAAATCATATTGGGATAACGATATATATCTTCCAAATTACTCCACAATGCCTGTATAATCACGGAATCCAATATCAAAATATTCTGAAGATAATTTCGATTCAAATCCATTCCAATTCATATAGTGGAAATTCTAGTTATTTTTAAAACCATTTCAAATCCAATTTATTTTATTTAAAAATTATTGGATTTCATATCTAGTTAATAACTAGTTCATTTCGATAAAATCTAATTTTATCTTTACAAATATGGAATTTTTCATCCCAATTCTTTCCAAATCATTTCTTATGATTTTACACTAATTATTGATATTTTTAACAATTTTATATAGGCATGTACGGTCGATTTCCATAAACGGTCATCGAACTGCACTTACAGCAACCTTTTCCAAATTTGATTTGGACATAATTCCAAATCCAACCATTAAATTTCAAATCTTTAATATTCTTTAGAAAGCTCTTTTCGATACGAACCCAACGGTTCCAGTTTTAGGAGAATTCGACGGTCGGATCTTCCGTTATATCCATTCGAAGTTAATGGTCGAAATTCGCGAACTGCCGCAGTGCGGCGCGTTCTATTCATGCCATTATATTATATATATTATATATTTCATCGATTTCCATTTAAAACGTATTTTATAAATTGTTTTAAATTCGTTTTCAAAATGGTTTCAACTTCATATTCAATTTCAAATCAAAATTGAATATTCCATATCATCGATATATATATATATAATAATAATAATATTTTCAAAACACTAGATTTTGAAATCAATTTCTTTTCGATATTTATTATAAAAATGTATAAAATCGATATAAATATCGTTCACGTCGAAATGACGTACATCTAATCAATACGGCTTCATATATTTAAATATATTCGTGTCCATCCCAAATCGGACATCAAAATCAAATTTTAATCTTTTACTGAATATTATTTTAATATATTCATTATTTTAAAATACTCGTTATTTTAAAAAAAAAATTGAATTGGAATCAGACACAGTCAATTACCATATATTGTGATTTATATGGATTTCATACAACACATGTATCGAACTACAATGATTAACAATCAACCATCATCCAGAGTGCATTCTACACTGCATAAGCATTAAATATAAATATTCAACGCTTACACAACTTTTCAACCAATTGATTAACATACAACTAAATATTGGGATTAATGTATGTCCAATATCATCCCAATACCAGTGTGGGGTTTTCAATCAACAAACACAGATTTATTTATGCAGTTGGGTGATGTGTAAAATTTATCGTCCCAATCAATTTCAGTCAAATGCGTGTACATAAACAAATAGTTCGATTTGCAAATGAATATTTATTTTATTCATATACACATTAAAAATTATATTTTTAATGATAAAATATTTATTCAACATACGAATATTTTATTCAGTTCACTTATACAATAAAAATGATATTTTTATTGTTCTAACATATTTTAGAAAATTTTGGCGGTATAACGGCGCGATATCAAAATTGGGTAATGTCTAACATTACCCCTCTCCTGATATTGGCTCGCGCTACACACATAGCAATTCTAATCAATTCATTTCACCCAAACAACCAAATTCAACCAAATAATCTAATCAACCAAACCAAACAATCAAACAAGTCGTCTGTGGTCTGTGGATGTCGGGGAACAGTTCATATATGCAGTTATAAAATAAATAATTGTATAAGAAAATTATAGTGAGGAGTTCTGACCTTTGGGATCCACTCCTCCAATCTTTATTTCTGAACGGTTTGGATTTGGATTCGATTCCAGTCGATTCCATAGCTATCTTTTCCCGTTATTCATAGTAAAAATCACATTTTTAATATGATGTTTGTATTAAAAATCACGTTTTTATATCACTACTTCCTATGTAAAAATCATATATTTTTCTTCGCTATATGAATATATAAAAAATCATATTTTTCTTCGCTATACGAATATATAAAAATCACGTTTTTCTTCGCTATGCAAATATATAAAAATCATGTTTTTCTTCGCTACTTATATTTTCTAAGCATCGCTACTTATATCTTTAAAACATTGCTGATTTATTATAAAAATTATATTTTTATAACACTGCTTCTATGGAAAAGATTATATTTTTATATCGCTACATGTATATAAAAGATTATATTTTTCACATTGTTAAAAATTAGATTTTTACATCGCTTTCTAGATAATGAAGATTATATTTTCATTTCAAATCTAATAAATAAAATTGTATTTTTATCTCGTTTTCATACATATATATATACATATATATATATATATATATATATATATATATATATATAAAGATCACATTTTTATAATGATGTAATTTGCATAAAAATCATATCTTTGTTTTGATAAAAATCATATCTTTGTATTGATAAAAATCATTTCTTTGTTCAAAGCTATATGATTTATAAAAAAAATCCGAAGTCTAAAACAATTTTATTTACATAAGATCTGAAATTTAAAACAATTGTAAATAAATAAATAAAAAGTAATAATAAAACACACAGTTATTGGAGAAAGGGGGTGTTTGACATCGGAGGGGGCGATGGCAGGTCGGAGGGGCTCAGGAGGCGCCGGTCGTAGGTGGTGGCGGCGGGGGGTTGCGGGGCTGTTTTGGATGGAGTAGGATTCGGTTCAAAGGAGGAAAATGGGGGGGTGCCGCGTCGCTCAGGAGAAGGGGGGTTGCACCGTCGCTCAGGCGAAGGAGGGGGAGGCCGGCGGCCTGCGTGACGCCTAGAAGAGGGTGGAGGCAGGGTTCCGATGGGGCATCGCAGTTTTATTTTGTTCTTTTTCCTTTTGAATGAATTCAATTTGGTCAATGGGGAAGAAAAGGGGAGGGGCTGACGGGTTATGACCGGGAAAAGGGGGAGAGGGATTTAACTGAGACGTTTTATATTATTTTTTTATTTTATTTAGTTTATTCCATAAAGCAACTTTTTATTTCAAACTCAAAATCGCACCCACCGACAGTCGTCCCTAACCAAATACCCCCATTCCAAACACAATAGGATATGTCCCATAAGCCAGTTCTATCATTTTAACCAATTTTTCTTTAAATTATAATATAAATCAATATATATTTAATTTAAATGTACCTTTCAATTTACCGGGGTCACATACTCGCTCTAAAAATTCTAGAAAAAATATTTCTAGCTTCGCATTGACGATACGGTCCTAACAAACTAATTTCATCAAATTTGGCGGCCGTTTGAAAAATAGTCATTTTCTGGTCGATCCAAATTGACTGAAACTGTCAAAACACGTTTTCTTTTGCCACGCTCATATATTGATCCCAAAAATTATGAATTTTGAAATCTAATAATAATTTGATATCCTGGATCGAACAAAAGTGGTTTCGTCGAAATGGGAGGTCGTTTGCAAAATGGCTTTTTTTAAGGGTCATATTTCCATAACGACTATTCTGAATTTTCAATTGGGTATAACTTTATATTCCCGCTATGAAATTTCAAATTTTAGGATTCGTTGGAAAGATATTTTCAAATAGATTCTAATATTTTTGGTTTCGCTAAAATCCGGTTTATTTTGAATCATGTACACTCATTTGAAATTTGAAATCGAATTTTCAAACTAGCGCGCCATTTTCAATTCCTTTTATAATTGAAAATAAATAATTATATTCTAACTTCGATTCAAATAAATATTTTCATTCTATTTCTATTCAAAATAAATTTTTCATTGTTATTATTTAAAATAAATCATTTTAAATATCCAAAATTCATTAAAATTGGCAAAATAAAATTTTTAAATTGGTTCTGATTTTCCAGGTTGTTACACTTATCATCCAAATGTTACTTGTTTGTGCATAGTTGCGATTTTGTTTTTATGCATTAAATTGCACTTCCTCTTAAGGCACCTATATCTCAAGCAAGTTTTTCCACTTAATGATCTTGTATCTTAAGTATTTCACACATTATTATCTCCATATGAAATACAAATATTATGCAAAAAATTATGACATTATTCAACTGATGCTATTTGGGTTTAAATCAGTTTCTCACTCACTTATGTGGGTCAGTCAAAGATTTGGATCAGGTTCTCACTCTTCGGTTAAGTTCCCTGTATAATTTCTATGCTTAGCTCATACCCCAAAATCTAATTAATTCATTTCTTCTAGAAGATAATAAATGAATCTATTTTGAGGTACGCCTTGAATTCTTTCCTTTTTCGATATTTAGGCTTCCATTTTCTCTAAAATGTAAAAACATCGCTATGAAAATATTTAGGCCTCTTTAGTCATAAGCCTGCTCAAATATTTTACTGATTATTATACTTCTTTTGTGCTGCAACTGCTTATAACCAAGCTTCATTCACTAATAACATAGCTACTTATAACCAAGTTCCTTTCAACTTTTTTTTCTTTGGGAAAATAATATCTACTTGAATTTCACATTTTACTTTTAGTACATAATTAAAACCATGCCAAATGCGGCTCATCATAAAGCTTGGTTCAGTTATTGTTCCAGCAGTTCAACATGGACCTTGGTTCAGTATTTGAATTACTTTTTTACCTGATCCTAAAAATGAAAACACGCTAAAGATCAGTCATGTCACCATTTTTATCTATATTTTGTATTGCAGTAGTCTTTTTCATGTTTTATTTCAGTAATAATCTTTTTTCTTCTGTTTTTTTAATATAAAAGAAGAAAAGAACCATGTTTATTAGGATTTGTAAGATTTTGATTAACTTATCTCCAGGAGGCCCATACTCCATTATCAAAAAAAAAATCTACAAAATAGGATAGTTACAATAAAAATTCACCAAAATTTGTACTAGACATGCTTAACTTTTATAGTAAGTCGGAGGATAACTTAATTAGCGAACCAAAACCAGTTAATGCAAGACTTAAGTCAGTTAAAGCCTATGCCTCTTGTCCCAAAAATGAAGTAGTTGGTTAACAAAACTATAAAGAACTCATTAAGTCATTATATATGGAAACACAAAACTAATATTGCTATTCCGATCAAATTAAAAGGGCTTCTATGTACCAGCCATGATTGAACATAGATTTAACACAAGAAGATCATCAACATTCTGATGAAAATTCAATAACCATGTATATTTCTCGATCATACCAATCAAATTTACTAGCTTTGGCAAACAAAATTATACTCATACAAACATCTATAGGAAGTCAAAAACTAAACAAATCCTTTATGATCAAGTTTTGCATCAAGTCGGAGAATAACTTAATTCCAGTCATTAGCAAAAAAATTATAGCTTAGAAATGTAGACTGCATAGTATTATTCAGTAGTATTTTTATTCTTTTATGATAATCTCTGGATTAGCGGCTACTTGGAAACAAATTGTTGATAGCTTAGAAATGTATATAATGTATAAGCACACTACAATTTAGTAGTATTTTTCAAGGTCACCAGATTTTGCAGTACATTATAAGCATACTACGGTACTAAAATAAAATTGACCTCTAAAGTGATTTTAAAGTTTTTCAACTTAATTATATTCGCATCGATAAAACTGTGGAAAATAGTCTTATCTTTTTTTAAGCTGTATGCACAGCCTGTTTACATATAAATAACCTTATTTTTGTTTACCATTGTATTGTGAATGAAGATAAATATAACTGTTGATAAATTATTATCCACCAAAATGGTAAATGAAAATAAAGGTATATTATTGTAATTTTTGATGTATATAGAATAAATTGGCAGTGCACTGTGTCGGGGCTGCGAACAGAGGGGTGTGTAGTAGTGGCGGTGATGAGAAAGGAGCAGGTTGTATAGGTTGCCTGTGGTCAGGCAATTTAGGGAGAAGTTGTTAAAACTGAAGAGGGTAATGTAGAGAAAGGTTATGGTTGTTTGAAGCACATCTTTGTATTGATATATTTGAGTGGAATTCAAACTGGTTGTTGATCTTGACAGTTAGAGGTGGTAGGTTTTGTGTAGTAGCAGTTTTGTTGAATGGAGAGAGGTGAAGTTTAGCTTGTGCAATTTCTCAGGGAAGACGGTGCTTGGTTGGTTTTGTGATCATAAGAGGTATGTGATAGATTTTTGCTTGTTGAGGAAGTAGTGGCTGAGGGATGTTTGTATTGTTCAAATGATATGGTAGTTTAGGTGTGTTGGTGGAGATGATTAACTCATTGTGAAAACAGTAGGTGATGCTTGTACAAGTGTTTAGGTGGTGGAATTGAGCGAAAAATAAAATGCATAAAGAACTGAATAGATTTGTTGATGTAAGTTCAATAGTCTTGCGAACTGAGTTTGCAATGCAACTCAGTCTGCAACTGAGTTGCAATGCAAACTCAGTTGCCAAACTAATTTTGCAAACTCAGTTGCAAAATAGTGCAACTGAGATTGGAAACTCAGTTTGTAACTGAGTTTTGCAAACTCGGTTTGCAACTCAATTGTAAACTTAGTTTGCAACTCAAACAGAGTTGTAACTCAGTTTGCGACACTGAGCTCACATCGGTGACGTTGTTGTTTTTAAATGTCAATATATAAACCAAAATTTTCTAAACTGCCCATTTTTTAGCCTATCAATAAAATCATTTATTGTAGCAATATCATTGTTGGATTCTCCCTAAAACGCCCATTTTGCTTTGTTGTCCCGGTACTCCACTATGTCAGACTGTAGCCAACAATAAGAGAGAAGCATGTTTGAATAAACCCATGAGAAACTATATTCACTAAAGCTTAGTTTATTTCTGTAAGTTTTCTTTTTAGAAAGCGCTGCTTTTTGTAAATACTTGTAATAACTCGCATTCTACGCATCGGAGGATCGTAGGATATTTACTCATTTTCATACGAAGTCGTATGGTCGTGTAACTTTGGGAAACGATTATTGGGGTCATTTCCTATGCTCACGATTTTTGCCGAATTTTAAATAAATGTTTTGCCCCTAGCGAATCTTGTTTGGCCTATAACTTTTGATTGGTAAGGGGTTTTAACCTGAAACCAGTTCCATTGGATTTAGATGATTTTTTACTTTTCCGTAGAGTGGTCACATTAATCAAACAGACTTACCGTTTGGGAGATATGGCTGAAACAAGGTTTGAAAGGTGAAAAACTGCTTAAGCGGGCTTAATAGGGTAATTAGTGGTTAGGCCCATAACCCATTTTGGGATTAGGGTTATGAGTAGGGCTGTCAATTTCCTACCCGACCCGTGACCCGACCCAAAACCCGCACGGAAATTAGCAGGTTAACCCGACCCGTTTAGTTAGCGGGTCATTTTCGGGTCAACCCGAATTTGACCCGTTTATAAACGGGTGGGTTTAGGGTTGACCCGCTAACCCGATTTTGACCCGCCAAACCCGATTATATATTGTATCTCTTCCATATTGTTAGTCTTTTATGTATACTATTAGTGTTAGTCTTTTATGTATGCAATAATCAGTATGCTCGTATATGTAAGCTATTATATTTTACTAATTTATTCTTATATGTTGTTAGTTATATTTTACTTATAACAACTGTATCTCTTCCATACTGGTAGTCTTTAATTTATGCAGTATAGGAATATATACTTATGTATAGAAAATGATTTTTGAATATGGGGATTTCATGCTTTATATATGTGTTGTCTGTTGGTGACTTTGCAACTTGTTGCATGTTGGTGATTATATAACAGTGTGCATGTTGATGATTTGACTCTTTTGTTGCTTATATTAGTAGGCAATATCTATCAATGGGTCAAACAGGTAAACCCGACCCAACACGACCTGGTCGGGTCGGGTCAACCCGTTTATAAACGGGTCGGGTTAGGGTTGGGAAAATATGACCCGTTTAATAAACGGGTTGACCCGACCCGTTTATAAATCAACCCGAACCCAACTTGATCCGACCCGAACCCGACCCGACACGACCCATTGACAGCCCTAGTTATGAGAGGGCTGAAAAGAGTTAGATGATGATTCATTTTCACTTTCATTTTCTCAGCCGCCACTTTCATTTCCTCTAAACCTAGTAATGGCCTTCACCTTCTAAACTACCTCCTAATCACTTTCTAATCCAATATTAAGCTAATCAACATCAAATCAAGTCAAATTAACATCAAATTGGAGGTAGAGCTGCTGTGTTGCATTGGAATTCAAAACAAATCAGAGATATTTTCATATCTGAGATTTATTTGTGGCTAAGGTGAGTGATTTGCACTTTTATTCACTAATTACGGCTAATTAGGGATGACTAGTGATAATTAGCGAAATTATGACTCAGAAAAATATGTAAAAAATTATGAAATATTATTTTATGTTGCTGGTTAAAAATAGAGTTAATTTGGATTAAGTTTGCTAATCCTATGGTTAAACATGGTTAAGGGGATTAAGGGGAAAACCTTAGATTTTGGCATGTTTGATCCTAAATAACACATGTGACTAATGTTTTAATGTTTTTGATTGATCCTATATGTCATTACTATTGTTTGGTATGTCTCATGATTGACTATTAAAGTTAGAATAGTCTAAAACACCGTCGTGTGGCATAAATAGCTTGTTGGAACACTACAGGGAAGTATGGCTCGTGACCATGGTTTGTGACATAGGCATCACGACCCGACCCGGATGAAGCTTACGAACCGCGACCCTATAGATACCCATGAGCCAAACCGTGAAGTATCTCGAACTGACCCGTTTGCGTCGAATCGAAGTGCACAAGCCGATGGCCAGGAGGAAGCCACGAACCAATGCCATGACCCAGAGTGCCAGTCACGAGCCGACCCGGAGCTTGGAGTCACGACTCGAGCAGGAACCACTCACGAGCTGAGTTAGAGCCACGAATCAAATCGATGAGGCACCACGAGCCGGACTACGACGAGGCACCACGACCAGAACCGCTTCAGGGAGCACAAACCGAACCACTTCATGAGGACCGAACCGAACCGGAGAAGATCAAAACCCGAGATGAAAAGAAAATCCAGATGAGAAGTGATGGCTCAAGATCCAAATGGGGATCGATGAGTTAACTTCTAAAGTTGGGCTTTGCTGCGGGATGTGTGCAAAGGGGTTATCGATATCTATAACTTTGGTTCACTATAGAGGTAGGGGGCATTGACTGTCGACCAGTGGGGTCAGAGGTTGCATGGAGTCGTACTCCATCAGGGTCCCCAAAGGCAAAGTGGTCGTAGTGGTAGTTGTACGGAGTTGCCATCATGGCCCAGCAGTTCTGGTGATTAAAGTGGTGGATATCGTATGCTTTACACATTGAGTGAGTGATGTGAGGATGATTGCTATGTTTAATGCTTGCTATCACCATGACACGCACACTTCCATTTGTTTTACTTTATGTTAGTGTTACATTAGAGTACTGTACATCTTGTTGTGCTAACTCTTTGGTTGCAGGTCTAGGTTCAAGTATGACCAGTTATATCTGTTATTGTTTATTTTGCTTCTATCGCTCATACCAGACTTTTGTTTGACCCATAGTTTTATGTCTCTTCTTATTACTCCGGGTACTCCTAAATGAGCAGACAAGAGACATGTTAGGTGGTTATGCACGAGTAGCTGTCTGGAGACGAGCATGAGGCTTCCACGTACTATTTACATATATTCTTCCTGTGTTGTTAATGGTCACTGCTTTGGGCATTAGTAGTGCACCTTCTATATTTCCTTTTTAGAGACAGTATTTTGAAGTTGTAATAATGATTTGGATCATAAGCTGTATTTTGGATTCCGCTACTTTGATGGTTATGGTTTAATTTTCAGCTTGTGCACTGTCTCGCCTGTTTTATGTCAAGTTATGTTATTATTATATTTTACTCCATGCGCTGTGAGATATACTACAGGTTCTTTGGTGATTCATCATTTCAAAACCCCTTTTCTTTTGATGACCGTCCTGTGCTAGTCGGGCATTGGTACGGCGCATTTCGGGGAAATGTCGGCTGGTTCGGGGCGGGCCGTCACACTTGGTATCAGAGCCTAGGTTGCGTAGTTTAACCTAGGGGAAGGCATCAGGGAGAGATAGTATACGTATATGAGAGCGCGTATTTGTGATATTTTGTTTTTCAAAAGCAATGTATACATATACTATTAGTATATCTAAGGATGAAGTCGCACTGCACTGGCACCACTAAGGAGATGGCTAATCGTTTTCTCTGTACAGATTGAACGATGAGCCAAAATACGGGGAGTACGGTGAAGAACATCGCATCGGGAGTTAAAGAGCGAGTAGGTTCAGGAGTCAACAATGGGAATGTCCCTGATATAAGGACGATGTTTACTGCCTTCATGCGAGAGATGCTTAGGGATGCTCTGGGAGCAATTCCTAATGCTACTAACGGTGGTAGTGCAGTACTGCGGGCGGCTAGGGCTGATCTCGCCAAGCTTAACAAGGAGTCCCAGAATAAGAGAAAGCAGAACCAAGACAAGGATGGTCAGAAGAAGAAGAAGAATAAGAAGGATATCCAGTGCTTTGGCTGCAGCAAGAAGGGCCACTATGCCAGAGATTGTCGAGCGAACCCAAGGGAAAAGAAGTGTTTCAGTTGTGGACAAGTGGGACATCTTAAGAAAGAATGTCCACAACCTCCTAAGAAGAAGAAGATTGTGGAAGCTTATGCTATAAACATTGTTCCTTCTTCGTCAAATGCCCCAACTGCGGCGGAGAAAGGAAAGGGTGTCGTTATTCAAGGTATACTTTCCATTTATGATGTTCCTGTTCGAGTATTGTTTGATATCGGGACTTCCCATTTCTTCATATCTAGTGACCTGGTAGATAGGTTGAAATTGAAACCCGAGATTTTCGATAGACCTTCAGTTGTAACGAACCCGATCGGTGGTTCGACTAGCCTTAGTATGATTTACCATAATGTACTCTTATCGATTCATGGATGTATGTTTGCTTGTGATTGCTTTGGGATTTACTGGGTTTGGCTTTATTTTGGGAGTCGATTGGCTCCAAAGATATGGGGGGTGGTATACTGTGAGGGGTCTTCGGTGACCATTAGAGCGGATGATGGTCAGAGGGTGGGATTGGTTTGCCTACCTAGTGATGAGGTGATGGCTTGTTTTCTACATTCCCTCAACATCCTGCATGATGAGTTATCAGATGTGCCTATTGTTGGAGAGTATCCGGACATCTTCGAGGAAGTGACAGGACTTCCACCACACCGAGGGATCGAGTTTCGAATTGATTTAGTGAAAGATTCCAGGCCTGTAGTAATTCTATTTCGTCGTATGGCGCCAAGGGAGCAGCAAGAGCTCGAGGTGCAAGTGGGCGATCTCTTGACAAAGGGATTTATCCGAAGGAGTATCTCCGATTGGGGAGCACCAGTTGTATTTGCTACTAAGGCCGATGGTTCCCTTTGCTTATGTGTGGACTCAAATTGAAGATGGAGTTGAGGATAGCTCTTCTAATGAGATTGCCAAGGAATCATCGATAGTTGGAGTGTTCTAGGAGGACTCGAAGCAGGAGTATCTGGTGACGCCCATTTACCTTGGATCCTTTGGATGTGATCTAGTTATCCTGGGAGGATAAGCATATGCGGGATGTGCGGTAGTTCGTTTGGATCTGGAGTTTCCATTAGCCCTTGATATTGGTAGGACCAGTCATACGAGTATCGACATATTCATGGCTTTAGCAGGTGATAGATAGGACTTGTTTGATGGATGCTATGGTTACTAAGTTTGTTCTTGTGTTCGTGGACAATATCTTGGTTTACTCGAGGATAGGAAAAGAACACAAGGAACATTTGAGGACAGTGATGGAGGTGTTGAGGAAACACCAATTGAAAGCGAAATTTTCTAAGTGTTACTTCTGGAAGAGGAAAGTGGGATTCTTGGGCCATGTTGTTTTAGAAAATGGTATTGTCGTGGATCCTGCGAAGGTGGCTATGGTGCAAGATTGGTCTACACCCAAGAATGCAATGGACATGAGAAGTTTCTTGAGGTTAATAGGATATTATCATAAGTTTACCCAAGACTTCTCCAAGATAGCGACGCCGTTAACTCTGTTGACCAAGAAGAATCAAGCTTTTTCCTAGGACGAAAAGTGTGAGTATGCATTTAAGGGTCTAAAGGAAAAGTTAATGTATGCACTAATGTTAGTTATTCCTAAGGGGAACGAAGAGATGACGGTATACACAGATGCTTGTGGTACCGGACTAGGTGTTGTACTAATGCAAGGAGGTAGGGTTGTAGCTTATGCTAGTCGGCAGCTGAAACCTCATGAGAAAAGATATCCTACCCATGATTTGGAATTGGCAGCGATTGTGTTCGCGTTGGAAATGGAGACATTATCTCTTGGGAGAAAGATTCGAGTTTTTACCGATCATAAGTCATTAAAGTATCTTTTCTCTCAAAAGGATTTAAATCTTCGTCAGCAGAGAAGGTTAGAGTTCTTAGCTTCATATGATTTCAATATCGCATACACACCCGGAAAGGGAAATGCGGTAGCTGATGCATTGAGTAGGAGACATGCCAGTTTGGAGGCTATGTTTCTTGAATGGAAGCAACTGGAGTATATTGCGGGACATGATTTCAAACCTAAGTGCGAATTGGATCTAGAGGCGTTAGCAAGTTTGACGATCATACCAACTTTGATTGAGAGGATTGGTTTTAGTCAGAAGGATGATCCTAATCTATTGGGAATCATCTCCGAGGTAGAGATGAGTATCGACCGTGAGAGAATGAATAAGTATGGTCTTGATCGAGAGGGATGGATTTGAATGAATAGGAGGCTAGTTGTACCCAACGTTAATGGATTGATAGATGAAGTGCTTAGAGAGTGTCATCACTCAAAACTGATTATACATCCTGGTGGTAACAAGATGTGTCGAGACATGAAGCAGACCTACTACTGGGAAGGGATGAAGAGAGATGTTGGGAAGTTTATATCCAAGTGCATAAATTGCCAATAAGTTAAAGCTGAGAAGAGGAAACCTAGTGGTTTGTTAAAACCGTTGGAAATTCCCGAAAGATATAGGAACGAGACTCAGTGTATTTCATCAATGGTTTACCAAAGACAACACCAGGTCATGATAGTATTTGGGTGATTGTGGATCGATTGACCATCAGGGCAAGGTTTATACCCGTCAAATCGAATAGAACGGCAGCTAAATTAGTGGAACTATATATAAAGTGAATAGTGAGATTTCATGGAGTACCTAAAAGGTATTGTGAGTGACCAAGATCCATTATTTACTAGTGGGTTTTGGAAGAGCTTACAAGAGGCTTTAGGGTCAAAATTACATCTCAGTACCGCGTACCATCCTCAAACCGACGGTCAAACAGAGAGGGTGAATTGTGTACTAGAAGATCTCTTAAGAGCTTGTATATTGGATTTTGGAGGGTCATGGGATGACCATTTGCATCTAGTTGAGTTCGCATATAATAATAATTATCAATCCATTATTAGTATGGCTCCATTTGAAGATTTGTATGGAAGACCATGCAACTCACCATCATGTTGTTTGGAAACCGATGAGAAATTTGTGCTTGGGCCAAATATAATAAGAGAAACTTCGGATAAGATCAATGTTATTCAACAACGAATGAAGGCTGCCCAAGATAGGCAGAAGAGTTATGCTGATAAAAGCCGAAGAGATTTGAAATTCTCAGTTGGCGACTTGGTATTCGTCAAGATTTCTCTGTTGAAGAATGTAATTCGATTTGGTAGAAGAGGTAAATTAGCACCAAGGTTTGGTGGTCCATTTCCAGTTCTCGAACAAGTTGGGAATTTAGCGTATAAAGTTGGATTACCATATAAGATAGCGGGAGTGCACAACGTATTTCATGTTTCCCAGTTAAGAAAATTCGTGCACAATTCTAATATGATTATTTCACCATATCAGTTGGATGATATCGAGGTGGAATCTGAGGCAGCTGGAAGCCACAAAACGATTCGTATTGTCAGACATGATACAAAGCAACTTCGAAGGAAGACGGTGAAACTGTTTAAGGTCTAGTGGGGCGATAATGAGAATGACTATACTTCGGAAACAAAGGAGAACATAAGGAAAGTGTATCCATAACTCTTTGGCTGGTAAGATTTGTGACGACCAGGAATTTCGCTCGATCCGAATCAGTTGTTAAACCGATCTAGACCGTTCGAAACCCCTGATCGTTTGAGATCAGGACAAATCAGAACGCAGACGGAAGAACATTTCATTGCTATTACAACAATTCCATCAGATACAAGAATATACAGAGTATAAATGAATAAATTACATTCGATAAATATCAGAGTTTACAATAAATTACATAGCAGCGGAAAATAATACAAAGCACAACTGAAGGTGATATACGGATACAGAGCTTCCCGGATATCATTCCAGCTGTAAACCAAGATCCTGTGAATCTAAATCTGCAAAACCAAAACTACTAGCTGCCCGTGCAGAAAATAGGGGCACCCAGAGTTTAGGTTAAAACAATAAACTCCAGGTCAGTCATGTGACTGGTGTGAGAACTAAAACAGTTATTTAAAACTTTACTTTAAAAGAGAGTAATTCAAGGGACCACGCCGTATAACACGGAACGGGTTTCCTCACAAGAATACCAGTGCATGGAATAAACAACGCAATGCTTTTTCGAAAAATGAAGCTATTATAAGACCCAGGTCCCATCACACAATGCAACACAAGCCGGAGGATAGGGTTTTCCCTTATAATAGCCAAACATGCTTGGTACGTTTAAAACAAATCATTTGATACTATAATATGTGTATAGTGTCAAAACAGTTTCAATCATAAATATAAATCATAGGCGGCATGGGTACCATCTATCTTGTCGCCATACTATTCTACAATTAAAACCGCAATACACGTATTGGAAATTGGATTTCCGTCATGAGTCGAGGCAAGGGGCAAGCTCCTCTCCGCGCTCGAGACACTCTAGCAATTGTCTCAGGACTACACACTCTGGGCAATCCTGGATCGGTTGGGCCGGTCCTCACTTACGTTAGAGGATTATTTATTCCTGAACACACGTTTCCCGGTCCTTACAGACCTATAATCGAGGCGCCTCATTCCAACAACCACAAAGGTGAAAAGTATATAAATGTCAGGGCTGGTAAGTCACTGACACCACCAAAGCTAGAAAGAAACGTCGTGTTCTCCCAACGGTCCGTATCCCGTTTTTAACTCATACCGAGGTGTGAGGCTCGCGAATTCACGTTATACACAAAGCTGCCACGTAGGTGTGCTTTGATCATCAACCACAAGACTTTGCTTTTCAACAGAAGCCTTGATCATTGCATCTTAGTGTGCCACACAGGCAATTCATGCCATGCGACTGATGTCCATCGATATATAACCTCTAAGCTCGTACGTCTCAGAGAAGGGTGTTAAGAAAGAGAATAAATTCTCCGCCGCCAAACAGATATATATTTAACAGAAATCAATCAACACAGAATAAAATCCAATGTCAGACACACAATCCATTTACAAGTTCGTTCTGGGTCTGAACGAAACCGGAGGCACTTTCCTCGCATATCCATCGATCTCCAAGTACGTCTGGACGACCACCAACTATTTCCATCCTCTTGGGTGTACAGCCCAATCAGGATCGTCAGTAATTACCCAAACGATGTGAAGACTTCCGGTCTTCGACCACCGTCTTCATCTTCGACTTATCGTCGAATCGGTTATTCAGAATGGGTACAAACCCGGCCTTTCCGAACAACCCGCGTATATTAAAAACAAATGTTACACAAACACAACATACGCCTCATTCCAATTCAGAATATTCTTTTATTCATAAAATCACATTTTTAGGGAAAGGTTCCCATTAATTTTATCCAAGATAAATTCTTTAAAATTTATCCTTTAATCTTCCTTTGGATGACATTTCAAACCAAATTATGGTTTTTCAAACTAGTCGAGATTAGCGAACCACATCGAAGTAATTATTTATTTTATTTCCCAATCCCAACCTATTCATCCCATGAAGCAAAACTGGTAATACTCCATATCTAACACCACAGTGTTGTCGATAAAATTAATTATCATTCCACGTTCAAATCTAATTAAAGATTTGACTATCGTTTTGGAGCAAAACTGGTGATACTCCATTCTCGCTCATTTTCTAAATTTGATAATTTGGATTATCTATTCACATTTCAATCTAATAGCAGATTCATTAAAACTCCTTCTACTGGGTTAAAGAACTAGTGTTATTTAAAACACAGTTCACGACAAACCCAAATTACATTCTAATTATTATCGGGTTAAACAACTAGTGTTATTTGAAACACCGTTCACGATAAACCCATTTCAAATCCGATCAAATATATTAGAGATTTCGATTATTTAAAACCCCTTTTTAAATCTAATTTATTTATTTAAAAATAATTGGGTTTTAAATTTAGTTCAAAACTAGTTCATTTCGATAAAAATCTATTTTTATCTTTTCAAATATGGAGTTTTTCATCCCAACTTTTCCCAAATCATTTCTTATGATTTTACACAAATTATTGATATTTTTAATAATTTTATCAAGGCCCGTACAGTCGATTTCCATCAACGGTCATCGAAATGCACTTACAGCGACCTTTTCCAAATTTGATTTGGACGTATCTCCAAATCCAACCGTTAGATTTCAAATTTCTAATATTCGTTAGAAAGCTCTTTTCGATACGAACCCAACGGTTCCGGTTTTAGGAGAATCCGACGGTCGGATCTCCCGTAATGTCCGTTTGAAATAAATGGTCGAAATTCACGAACTGCCGCGGCGCGGCGCGTTCTGTTCAGGCCATTATATATATAATATATATATATATATTATACATACTTCGTCGATTTCTAATTAAAAACGAATTTTATAAATAGTTTTAAATTCATTTCAAAAACAATTTCTACCTTATTTCAAATTCAAATCAAAATTGAATTTCCTATTATAAATCCTTTTTACTTTCACTTCTATTTGATTTCCATTCGAATCGGTTTTAATTCGATTCGAATTCATTTCCTTTTTAATTCAATTTCGTTTCGAATTCGTTTTCTTTTCAATTCAAATTCGTTTTCTATTCAATTCATTTCAAAATATTCATTTTCAAAAATCACTTTTCAATATTCATTTTAAAATGAATAATCCGATATAAATATCGTTCGCGTCAAAATGGCGTCAATCTAATCAACACGGCTTCATATATTTCTATTTTCAAATATTCTATTATTAAAATATTTCTTTTTCAAATATTTCTATTTCAAATATTTCGTTCAACACATGACTAATCTCAACGGATGAGTACAGTCAACACATGAACCTTTATATTATATCGATAAAGATGTAAATTTTATTATTAAAATATTTCGTTCAACACATGACTAATCTCAACGGATGAGTACTGTCAACACATGAACCTTTATTTTATATTCTTAATTTTCTAAATTGGAATGAGGCCCAATCAATCACCATATAATGTTAATTATATGGATTTTCATACATCACACGTATACAATAGCATTGAAAAATAATCAACCATCAACCAAAGTGCACTACATTGTATAAGCATCAAATATAAATATCTAACGCTTATAACAGCCTGTCAATCAATCGATCGACATATTTAATCAATTAGGATGAGTGAACTTCAAATTTCATCCCAACACCCGTGTGGGGTTTCAAACAATCAATCACAGATTATAGTTGTGCAGTTGGGCGATGTGTAAAATTTATCGACCCAATCAATATCAGTCAAATCAGTGTATATAAACAAATCGGCCGATTTGTTTATAAATATTTATTTATTCACTTTCACGTTAAAAGTTATATTTTTAACGATAAAACATTTTATTCAACCTATGAAAATATTCTATTCAGTTCATTTATTAAATAAAATGATATCTTTATTTTTCTAACTTATTTTAGAAAATTTCGGCGGCATAACGGCACGATACTAGAAACGGGACGAGGCCTAGCCTTATCCCCGGTCTAGTGAAGGCCCACGCCATTCACACATCAATCAAATTCACCAAACAACCAAATTCAAATCAAATCATCTAACTAATTTATGCAACCAAACAAACAAGTCCATGGTCTGTGGACGATTGTGTCGGGTGCTACTAAGCACCGTCTGCATCCTAGTATATATATATAACTAGAAAAAGAAATTGAAAGGTGAGAAATTCTCACCGATAGCTATCCAAACATCTTGACTCTTCTTTGATAGAAATCTTCATCATTATCGCATTTTTGTCATCTTCGTTGCTGTAGCCACTACATATGTAAAAATCGAATTTTTACTTCGCTATTCAATATATAAAAATCGAATTTTTTACTTTTCTATTCAATATATAAAGATCGAATTTTTACTGTGCTATTCAATATATAAAAATCGAATTTTTACTATGCTATTCAATATATAAAGATTTCGCCTTTTCAAATATAAAGATCGAACCTTTTCAAATATATCATTTAAAAATCACATTTTTATTTTTCTACACATATAAAGATGGTATTTCTAATATTCCTATCATGTAAAAATTATATTTTTACTTCTCTACATAAACAAAAATCATATTTTTACATCATTTATATAGTAAAGACTATATTTTTATTGCTTTAAAAATATAAAAATCATATATTTAATTCTTTAAAAATATAAAAATCATATTCTTCTCTAACAAAATCAAATCTTTTTCTTCTTAATGCCATAATATATATAAAAACTGATTTTGCTTTAAACTAAACAAATTAATTAAATAAAACAAATAAAAATAAAACACAAAAAAAAAACTTACAAGGGGTTTAACGAGGGGGGGGGGGTCTTCGTCGCGATTTCTGAAACGGGGGGGCGGGGTTCAGGTGGGTGCGGGGTGCTTGCGAGGTCGCGGTGGAAGGAAGGGGGCTGCCGCGGAGAAGATGGAGGGAGGGAGGAGCGGTGGGGGCGGGCGGTGGTCGGGAGTAAGGAGAAGAAGCTGTGGCGGCAGCACAGGAGGAGGCGGCGACGGGTTCGATTTGTTTTCTTTTTTTTTTCTCCTGAAACGAAATGAAAAGGGGAGGGGCCAACATAATTTAAGGAGGAGGGAGAGAGAAGGTTTATTTTAATATTTTATTTTTTCCTAAAAAGCAACTTTTATTTTCGACCTCAAAACGAGGCCCACCGCCTGTCGTCCATAGCGTTTTACCCCCATTCCGAACACAATGGGATATGTATCGTAAGCTGATTCGATCGTTTCGATCAGTTTTCGTCAAAATCAACATATAACTCTATATATTGAATTTAAACGCGCATTTCAATTTACCGGGGTCACATACTAACTTTATAAATTGCTAAAAAATATTTTCTAGCTTCGTATTGACGATACGGTCCTAACAAAACTGGTTTCGTCAAAATCTGAGGTCGTTTGCAAAATGTCTATTTTTAAGGGCCTGAATTCCATAGCGACTATTCAGAATTTTCAACTGGACATATCTTTTGATTCCCGCTATGAAATTTTGATTTTTCGGATTCGTTGGAAAGATATCATCAATTAGATCCTAATGTTTTTGGTTTCACTAAAATCCGGATTGTTTTGCACCCGGTACATTCAATTGAAGTTTGAAATCGAATTATCGAGCTACCGCGCCATTTTCAATTCTATTTATAATTATATATAATTATTTATATTCTAACGACGACACATATAAATATATACGTTCTAATTATATTCAAAATAAATTTCTCGTCGATATTATTTATAATAATTCATTTTAAATATTCAAAATTCGCCAAAATTGCTAAAATAAAAAATTTTAAATTGGCTCAGAATTTCCGGGTTATTACAAGATTTTAATCATAGCATAGTCCTTTCCTCATTAGTAAACTGCATGCTAGGATAGGCCTGCATGTTATTACGTATGTTTGGTTGTTCGAAATAGCTGACAGGCATACAGGGCAACAATGTGTTTCTTAGTTAAGGAATTTCGGGTCCTTAAGGGGGGGAGAGTGTAACGACCCGCATTTTATGCATCGGAGGATCGTAGGATATTTATTCGTTTTCATACGTAGTCATATAGTCGCGTAACTTTGGAAAATGACTATTGCGGTCATTTCCCATGTTCACGATTTTTGCCGAATTTTAAACGACAGTTTTGCCCCTAGCAAATCTTGTTTCGCCTTTAACTTTTGATTGGCAAGGCGTTTTGACCTGAAACCACTTCCATTGGATTCAGATGATGGTTTACTTTTCCGTAGATGGTCACAATAATCAAACGGACTTACCGTTTGGGAGATATGGCTGAAACAAGGTTTGGAAGGTGAAAACTGCTTAAGCGGGCTTAATAGGGTAATTAATGGTTAGACCCATAACCCATTTCAGGATTAGGGTTATGGGAGGGCTGAAAAAAGTTAGAGGATGATTCATTTTCATTTTCTCAGCCACCACTTTCATTTCCTCTAACCCTAGTAATGGTCTCCACCTTCTAAACTACCTCCTAATCACTTTCTAATCCAATATTAAGCTAATCAACATCAAATCAAGTCAAATTAACATCAAATTGGAGGTAGAGCTGCTGTGTTGCATTGGAATTCAAACCAAATCAGAGATATTTTCAGATCTGAGATTTATTGTGGCTAAGGTGAGTGATTTGCACTTTTATTCACTAATTACGGCTAATTAGGGGTGATTAGTGATAACTAGCGAAATTATGACTTAGAAAAATATGTAAAAATTCTGAAATATTATTTTATGTTACTGGTTAAAAATTGGGTTAATTTGGATTAAGTTTGCTAATCATGTGGTTAAACATGGTTAAGGGGAAAATCATAGATTTTGGCATGTTTGATCCTAAATAACACATGTGACTGATGCTTTGATGTTTTTGATTAATCCTATATTTGTTACTGTTGTTTGGTATGTCTCATGATTGATTAGTAAAGTTAGAATGGTCGAAAACGCCGTCGTGTGGTGTAAATAGCTTGTTGGAACATTACAGGGAAGTACGACTCATGACCATGGTTCGTGACATATGCATCACGACCCGACCTGGATGAAGCTCACGAACCACGACCCTGTAGACACTCACGAGCCGAACCATGAACTATCACGAACCGCCCGTTTGCCTCGAACTGAAGTGCACGAGCTGATGGCCAAGAGGAAGCCACAAACCGATGCCACGACCCGGAGTGTCATTCACGAGCTGATCTGAAGCTTGGAGTCACAACCCGAGCAGGAACCACTCACGAGCCGAGTTGGAGCCACGAATCAAACCGTTGAGGCACCACAAGCCAGAGGAGACCCTAAGCCGGACTACGACGAGGCACCACGACCCGAACTGCTTTAGGGAGCACGAACCGAACCGCTTCAAAAGGATCGAACCGAACCGAACCGGAGAAGATCAAAACCCGAGATGCAAAGAAAGTCCAGATGAGAAGTGATGGCTCAAGTTCCAAATGGGGATCGATGGGTTAGCTTCTAAAGTTGGGCTTTGCTGCGGGATGTGTGCAAAGGGGTTATCGATATCTATAACTTTGGTTCACTATTGACGTAGGGGACATTGACTATGGACTAGTGAGGTCATAGGTTGCATGGAGTCATACTCCATCAGGGCCCCCAAAGGCAAAGTGGTTGTAGTGATAGTTGTACGGAGTTGCCGTCATGGCCCCAATAGTTCTGGTGATCAAAGTGGTGGATATCGTATGCTTTACGCACTGAGTGAGTGATGTGACGATGATTGCTATGTTTGATGTTTGGTATCACCATGACACGCACACTTCCTTTTTTTACTTTATGTTAGTGTTACCTTAGAGTACTGTACATCTTGTTGTGCTAACTCTTTGGTTGCGGGTCCAAGTTCAGGTATGATCATTTATATTTGTTATTGTTTATCTTGCTGCTAGCGCTCATACTAGACTTTTGTTTGACCCAGAGTTTTATGTCTCTTCTTATTATTCTGGGTGCTCCTAAACGAGCAGACTAGAGGCAGGTTAGGTGGTTATGCACGAGTAGCTGTCCGGAGACGAGCAGGAGGCTTCCACGTGCTATTTACTTATATTCTCCCTTTGTTGTTGATGGTCACTGCTTTGGGCATTAGTAGTGCACCTTCTTTATTTCCTTGTTAGAGACAGTATTTTGAAGTTGTAATAATGATTTGGATCATAAGCTATATTTTGGATTCCACTACTCTGATGGTTAAGGTTTAGTTTTCAGCTTATGCACTGTCTCGCCTGTTTTATGTCAAATTATGTTATTATTATATTTTACTTCATGCGCTGTGAGATATACTATAGGTTATTTGGTGATTCATTGTTTCAAAACCCCTTTTCTTTTGACGACCGTCCCGTGTTAGTCGGGCATTGGTACAACGCATTTCGAGCAAACGTCGGCTGGTTCGGGGCGGGCCGTCACAATACTGCACTCCATCTTAAAACTATGATTTTGTAATTAGTAATTTGTAGCTCTTAGTTTGTATTTGGTACTTTCTTGTGTTAAGACTAGATCATTAGCACTATTACTGAATTATTTTGTTTTCGGTTATTTTGTTGCTCTTAAATGTATGGATTATAACACTATCAGTGAACTTATTACGTTCAGTTGCCCAATTTATACTGCTATACAGATTGATTATATAATTGCAAGAGATAATTATTTGTGATATATATTTATTGCTTGTTTGAGAATTATAGTGATTTGCAAAGGGGGTATTTTTGTCAACTATAGTTTTTTGCTTTGATGTAAGCACAAAAGAAGCAACAAGTAAGGTCTTTCTGAATCCCATTACCCCTTTTTGCTTCGACAGCTGGGAACAAAAGAAAAAATGACTTTTTTTTTACTTCAGTTGTGTATCTAAAGCAACAAATTTGGATCGACTTGCGCCTTCTTCATTTTCTTTAGATGTTGAACTGAAGCAATAGGTGGTGCTTCTATTTTCCAGCCGAAGCAACACATTTTGGTTTATTACATCGTCTGCAGTATCTTTGGTTGTAAAACAAAAGCAACAAGGGTTAAACAACAGAAGCAACGGGCCATCTTTGCACTTGTTTTTATTTCTATCAGATTTTCAATAGCATAAAATTTTCACACTTTCGTGATTAAAAATCAATTCAATCTTCCATATCTTTTCACAAACTACTCTATTATCATCAAGGAAAGATTATAGGAAGAGTGTACGTTAATTTGACATATCAGTGTTATTAAGAATAAAAATACTAAAAAAAAAATGTATAGTTGAAGTCCTCTTCTGCAGTTGAGGCACAAAATCCCGTTCGATTGTTCAGGTATTTGTAAACCTATTCCTCAGGGTGAAGTGAGGGTCGTTAGTAGAAATTCCAAAAGGAGTCTAAGACTGGACGTAGAACGAAGGTTCAAACCAGTATAAAATTCTTGGTGTCACTTTTATTTGTTGCTAATATTTTGCTATCTACACATTACTCTGCTTCTATTCCACATTATATGATCCTACTATTGCGAAATCTCTTTCATTTAGTATCGGAGCAGAGTTGTCCTATAAACGTAACACTGTTATTCGATACATTGATAATATGGAAAATAACACAAGCACCAGCACAACCACTGCCTATAGCTCTACTTTTGCTGAAGGACAATCTACCTAAAGACCTCCACTATTTAATGGCTTATATTACAATTATTGGGTTACAAGAATGAGGATCTATATGCAAGCAACTAGTTTTGAAGCTTGGAATGCAACTCAAACAGAGTTCACATCACCTACAACTAATTACTCTACATGGACACAAAATCAGAAAAATGAAGTGCAAATGCCAAAGCTATGACTATGCTATTTTGTGCTTTGGATAGAAATGAATTTAATTTTGTTAGCATCTGCACTGCTACACACCAAATATTGGAAACACTTAAAACCATACATGAGGGTACAAACAATGTCAAACAAACAAAGATCTAAATGTTAAAGAACCAACACCAAAAATTTAGAATGAGACGGAATGAATCCATCAATGACATGTGCTTAAGATTTCAAGACATTTTTCATGCCTTAATAGGACTAAGAGAAAAATACACGGATTTTGATACTATATCTAAGGTCCTAAATTAACTAACTGGTGAATGAAAGAAAATTCTTAGCAATCAAGGAAGTAGATGATCTCTCTACAATGAAGCCAGAAGAATTAATTGGAAATCTTATGTCCTACGAAGTTAATATGCAGGCTAAAAAGGATCAAGCACAAGAAAGGAAAATTGTAGTTTTCCACGTAGAAAAGGAAGAATCTGAATTAGAAGACGAAGATCTACCATTTATAGCTAAAATTAAAAAAAAAATCTTGAAATACAAAAAAGGAAAGAAAAACAGTTTCAAAAAGAATTTTTCGAGTAAACCTTCATCTTCAAACATAGAATGTTTCAATTGCTACAAGAAAGGTCGTATGCACAAAGATTATCCAGAACAAAAGAAAGGAAATTAGAAAAATTTCAACAACAAGAGTAGGAAAGATAAATTCAAAAAGAAGGATTTTTCTATAACATGGGACGATTCAGATTCATCCACATCAGAATGTGATAGTGACAACAACAACAAACAAGCAAATGTATGCTTCGTGGCTCAAGAAACTGAGGTTAGTGATTTATCTTTTTGATGATTTAATCTAAATAAACATTAAACTTTTATATACTATAAAATTTCTCAAAAAGAACTTAAAGAGACTCGTGAAAATCAGAATAAAGTAGAATTTGAAAGGGATATGCTGAAAGATGAGAAGAAAATTTTGGAAGAAGAACTTGAAAAAATTCAAGAATCTCTCTCGAATTCGGATACCCAACTTTCACTTTTAAGTCAAGAAATTAAAAATCAAAAAGCAAAGATTGATGCTATTATCTTTGAAAATCACGAGTTAAAAATTAAAATTAAACAAATAGAATTGATAAAATAGTCTTCAAACTGAGTTAGATAACATGTCTGAAAATGTTTCTAAGCTTAATAAAGGAAAAGAGAATTTATCCAAAATTATAGAAAATTCTCAATCTACTTCTAATAAAAATGGGTTAGGATATAAAAAAGAGTCAAGAATTTCTCAAAAAGAAAGGAATAAACCAAATAGAAATATTGATTTAAAATATAACATACTACCAAAAAACCAGAAAATATATCAAAATACTTTAAAAGAAAAACAGAATCAAAATAAAAATATGGGTTCCAAAAACAAATAACAATTTAATTCGAAACAAACATATAAAGTCATTTATAGAAACAGTTCACAAAAATGGTAATTATCTTTATAAAAGGGGTACTGGACCCATTTGGGTTTGGTTTCCTAAGATCTGACTCTTAGGACCCTATTAGAAGGGGTCGCCAATGTATTTATACATATTTGTTTTAGGTACCACTCAAGAAGAGAAAATGGATAGTAGACAGTGGTGGCTCAAAACACATGACCTGAGATAAAGATGTGCTTACGAACATTACATACTTTGATGGAGGCTTTGTTCCTTTCGGAGATAACTCAAAAGGCTATATCATTGGAAAAGGAGATGTATGTAATTATGGTATATCAAATTTAACCCTTATTACAAATGTTTCATTAGTTAAAAAATTAAAACATAATTTATTAAGCATTAGTCAACATGCAACAAAGGTTTTAAAATAACATTTTCAGAAAATAAATGTAGTATTTTTTATCAAAATCAAAATCTTGTTTTTGAAGGAAATTAGGAATATCTACGTTTTAAATATGAAAATTAATTATAATAAAGATATGTGTTTAATAGCCAAAGATAATGATCCTTGGTTATGGCGAAAAAGGTTTTGTCATATTAATTTTAAAACTATACGAAAACATTCAAAAAAATTAATTAGTAAAAGGTTTTCCAAAAATAAACTTTAAAATAAGTAAAATTTGTGATGATTGCCAATTAGGAAAATTAACTAAATCATTCTTTAAATCTAAGAAAGTCATTTCAACTTTACAACCACTAGAATTACTACATATGGATCTATTCGGACCAACACGAGTTCAATCTATTAATCATAATCGATATGTATTTGTAATAGTTGATGACTTCTCTAAATGTACATGAACAATTTTTATGAAAAACAAAAGTGATACTTTTGATCATTTCAAAACTTTTGTCAAAAGAATTCAAAATACTAAAAATTTAAAATATACGGGGTGATCATGGAGGTGAATTTGAAAATGAATCCTTTGAATTATTTTGTAAAAAGAAAGGAATAAATCATAAATTTTCATTTCCTAGAACTCCTCAAATAAATGGAGTTGTAGAAAGGAAAAACAGAACATTACAAGAATGCACAAGAACATTGTTAAATGGAAGAACTTTACCAAAACATTTTTGGGTAGCAGCTGTAGCAACTGCTTATTATGTACTAAATCGTATTTCCATACGACCTCTAACTAAAAATAATTCATATGAACTCTTTAACGAAAGAAAAAATATATTTCTTATTTTAAAATGTTTATCATTTGCATGTTTGTTTGTAAATATATATTCTTCTTATGGATGTCATGTTTGTGGTGCATATTGATGTGTATTGCTTTTTAAGTGTGTATTCAATAAAATATAATATATCTCCTTTTTGTCAATGATAAAGGGGGAGAAACATATGAATATATATGCATATTGACAGGTGGAGTTATATAGATAGTTGTCATTATCAAAAAGAGGGAGAATGTTGAATCCCGCTTTATAGCGTTTTGTAACACCCCACCTCCGCTAGGGTCACTCGCAAAGGAATGCACTAGCTTTAGAGGGGTATTATTGGTAAACATGTACAGAAATATTACAAGACAGAACATATAAAATAGCGGAAGTAAAATCAACTTTCACATTATTAATAAATAAGGTCTAAAGCCTTTTACATTAGAGAATTTCTTACATGGAAACCTGTCTTGTAATAGTAAAGAAGCATAAAAACCTTTTCATCAATTATTCCCCAAGTAAAACAATAAAATAGCCATAGCCAAGAAAAGTCCAAGCCATGCGTGATGACCTTCAAACAGAAGAAGTCCAAACTAACAATAGCATTTCCTCCCTGTAACCTGGGGGGAAACGGAAGACAAGAGGCGAAACAAAACGGGGTCAGTCATAAAGACTGGTAAGCCATATCTACTATCAATATATAAACTAGTAAAGTTAACTGGCATGAGGAACTGAGATGAACATAAGTATGATGACAAGATAGATAAGCTAAACCAAAATAACAGGATGAACTACTGTACCAAGATACACGAGTGTGTCATGATAAACTACGGTGTCAAGATAAATCAAGGTATCACATTGTCAGGTTTCTATCAAGTATACTATCCCAAGGTATCTACCCTGTATAACGTCCCACGGTATCTATCATGTATATTTCCCCTGGTCCTAACATGTATATTTGCTCTGCACCCCTCGTACTAGTATCCCAACCCGCGTCATGTGTTAACTATGAATGTCCCTTGCCCAATGTCATGTAATGGTCCATGTCAACCTAATATATAGCATATGTAGGTTTTCCCAACTCATATGTTTCTTTCCATGTATAAGTTCAGTCCTTTGCCGTAGGCCATACGGGCTTTCCCATGTAAACGTTTTATCCTTGAGGTTATTTTGGACTGCTACCCTTGATCTTGTTATGTTTCCTTACCATGAACTATCAAGCGTTCACTTAGGATTTATGCCACCTAGGACCACTAGGGATTATGCTACCTAATGAACGTTTCCGTGTCTCGGTTTGGGTTCAGCCACCTAGGGCCACTAGGGATTATGCCACCCGTCAACCGCGCCCTTTATCCCACGTATGTATCGTGAATCGTTTTCCATGTCTAGACGCACATGTTTCTCAATGTGCCATCCGAGTTTCGTGCCAGGACAAACCAAGAAATACGGAACTTAGTCGGGAGCTTTAAGTCGTCTGCTGATGCAGATATCAAGGTCTGTTTTTGTACCCGTGGCTATGGTCCCACGTGACCCCTCCCTCAACTACTGAAAGGCAATCCAAGAAAAATCATGTATGAGAACTACACTAAGGCCCATCGATGCCCACTTCCAGATAGCCAACCTCACCCATAACTTGATAGCTAGTATATGGTCTTTTGGGAGTTCCCTGCCTTTCCGTACGTACACGATTGACTAAAGATGGTAGGTAGCCGGCGACATGCTATCCCGGGGCAAAATCAAGTATCGTCGACTCCACGCTAATCCATCCCAGTCTTTAGGTTGCTCGCATAGCAACCAAGGCATACTCTTGGCTCTCCTACCGCAGACCTTAACCTCTGTGAGGCCGGGTTTCATGGACCACTTGCCACCTCACAGAGGGATACCAAGAGTACCCTCACGTTCCCCGAAGCTTCCGCTTCGTCACCCAGTTCGCTGGAGCTTTTATCCAAGTCAGATAACTTGCTCCTCCTCGTGTTTTAAGCGATGACCTACCGTATCGGGTTACTCATCTATTCATGAACTAGTCCCATGTCCTTGGCTAAGAATTATTACTTAGTTACACTTAACTAAGGTTTACCACTTAGCTTCCTTTCCCCGTTACCCTTGATCAACTACGATTTTCTACCTAGTTCCTCTACTAGGGTTTTGCTTATTGGGTTAAGTGTTGTTATTCAAGTTCATGACTTAACCCTCCTACGAATCATGTCAAGATTGGCTAAGTACTCAAGTTCAAGGCTTAGCCCTACAAGTTGGTTAAGTGTACCAAGAAGCCCATGACTTAACCCTATCAAGTCAAATTGGCTAAGTATTTATTCGTCTTAACCCTATCAGATTATCATGTTAGATAGATTAAGCATAGGTTATCTTAATCCCATCAGATTATCGAGTCAGATTGGTTAAGTATGGGTTAGCTTAACCCCATCCACTAATCGTATTACAATGGTTAAGCCTAAATTAAAAGGTCTTGTGACTTAACCCTACCAAGTCCACCTATTAGATTGGTTAAGTAAAGGTTACTTAACCTCATCCAATCATCACGTATAATTGGTTAAGTATAAGTTACTTAACCACATTAGATTATCATTCTAAATTGGTTAAGTATTGGTTACTTAACCTCATTGAATTACCAAGTTTAGATCGGTTAAGTGTTTAACTTAACCCTATCGAATTACCGTGTTTAGATTAGTTAAGTATAGGTTACTTAACCACATCTAATTTCCGTGTTTAGATTAGTTAAGTGTAGGTTACTTAACCCCATCTAATTACCAAGTCGGATTAGTTAAGCGTAAATTACTTAACCCCATCCCTTAATTGTCTTGCATTGTTAAGTGTCATTAAGGAACCAAGTCCGGTTTAACTTAACCTACCCATTCGTGTCATATCGGTTAAGTGTCATTAGTCAAATTTACTTAACCTTATCATGTGGCATTAATTTAATTAATGCACTCTCAACCTCTCACATTAGACCTTATTGTGGTTACTAGTTAAGCCGGGCGGGTCCGGGTAGTTTTACACCACAACTTAGTCTAACCTCGGGTCTTAAGCGCGACATGACCAACTTCTCACATTGGGTCCTATTGTTTGCAGCCACTAGTTAAGCCGGGCGGGTCCGGATAGATTTATGCTACAAACTCAACTCAACCTCGAGTTGGCCATTTTCATGTTTGGTCTAGTGTCTTGTTACACTTACAACCCATACGTGTCAAGTTTCCAAGTCCCATGCTCATAGCCAAAGTTACATGTTGTCACGTTTATACCAATTTACTCAAATCATGTTTCATGTCATTAAAGTTTCCCCATAACCTAACCCCAACGCTTTTAAACTCGCATATACATTCACAACAACGCATAATGAATTAAAGAAGGAACTTGGCAAAGGCATGAAAAAAAGGGTATAAGGCCACAAGTTAATCATGGTGGCATATGAGGCGTAAGTGTGTTCATTAACTTGCATGTTACATTATTAAGCCCCAAAAACATGCATAACCCCAAACTTAGCACATAGGCGAATCATGATGATAGGTGACATAGAAAGATGCCTAGAAGTTCGCATATAGCATTACATGCAAGTTATCATAAGGGATATGATAGCTCTCATGTTGCATAATGCAACATTCAACATAAAGCTTATAGCTTTTAGCCCATAAGATCAAGATGGTGTCTTTACAAACATGATGGGATACATAACATGATAGCATGTATGATACTTAATGTTCAAACCCAACTTGCAACATTCATTTAACTTCATAGTTAATATCTAAGAGTAGGAGGGGGCTTACAATGCTATGAAGGCACAAATCAACATATAAAACAAAGATTGAGACGAAGCCATTCATGCTATCACCCAAAAACCCCAAAAGAACAAGCTCCAAATGAAACCCTTGAGCAAATATCAATAAAAATCCTTGCTTTGAAGAAGAAAGGTTTCAACTTTGGCTTTGAATGAAGCTTATGAGCTCTCATGCAAGATCCTTGCTTTTTGGTCAAGAAAAGGTTGCAACTTTGGCTAGAATGCAACTTAAGAACACTCATACAAGTTTGAAAGCACTTGTATGAACTCACAATCTCTCATAGAAATAGGCTTAGGAATTTTAGCATGAGAGTGGAGGCCATGAGAGGAATAAATTTGACATAGTTTAGTTGTAGGATTGAATAATGGTGATTTAGGCTAGGTTTAGGGGTCTTTTTATAGAGGATTAGGATAGTATTAGCCATAGGATTAACCCTAGATTCAATCCAAGCCATCAAAGCATGTCTTGGGGAAGAAGTCAAGTGTAGGAACCATCTCGGGCCTTTAGATTAAAGCTGAACCATGAGAACCATTCAAATGCAAAATCTGCATTTGAGCGAATCGGCCCACGGGTTGACAGCCAAACACCCTGGATTAACCCCTAGTCGACCCAGCGAGCTCGGGTCGACCTCAAAAATCGGCTGGTTCGGTTATTCCCCTCTCCCAGTTCGCTGTTTTGAACATTTTTGCATATTTATTTATTTAATTTTCAATTATATATATATTTATTTATATCAATATATATATATTTCTCTGCGCAACCCATTTCACTTAATTAAGTATACTTTAATTTGTGAATTTTTATGTTCAAATTACGGGGTGTTACATTCTCCCCTCCTTAAAGGATTTCGTCCCCGAAATCTCCAAGTTAGGAAGAACGTATCCTACTATCCATCATCCATCTACTCAAAACATCATCCACAGGCAACCATTGTCCTTAGACGATTTCTAATGCCATATGAACATATGCAGAACGTGTGTGTATATGCTCCTTAGCTAATGCTAATGATCAGGCCTGAATGATCTTTCTAATGCAAAATATGTTCAGTGCCATGAGTCCAACATGTATGCGAATAGTCCTAGTCATATAAGTACTATATGCGTGCACAAACATTCATTCATATGCAACATCCGCATGATAACACATTCAATTTCATCCATAAACAAGTATAAATACTCGTGCATATGCAACGTGAAACGTGACCGCGTCAATCTAGTATCTAATGTGTATTCGCGCATCCACGAGCAACCACTTGCAACCATTTGCAACCATATCAATCATAACATGTTTCAAATACATGTTTACATCCATAGAGTTCTATCTAAGGTTCCCAAGATAAGACCGAGGAGATAAACAAGACAAACTCCTTACGGGGTTTGTAACAGAAACAGGACCGAAAGGATATCCACCAAGCGATAGCATGTAAGTAAGCTCTACAGGAGAACCAGGGATCAACGATATACTCTTCCAAAGAGACACGATGCGCGCGTCTAAGCCGCATTTCCTTGAGCCTAATTCCAGTGTGCCTTGACTACCTTTGACTCCATGATTTCGTAGCTCCTTGATTCCTATTTCCAAAGTATAAGTCGGAACTCTTTTCACTGTCGCCTCTCGTTCCACTTCCATTTATTCTTTCCCTAGTATACTTGGCTCAACCATATCTACGTACTCATGCAAGCTCTCCAAAATTCACTAGTGAATTTTGGATCTCGTTTACCAATGCCAATCCATGTTACCACGTGCACTTACTAGGGTGGTTCCTGTAACCCATGCTCAAGCAGAATGAACCATCCGTCTTATTGGAGGACGTTACTCGATTGGATCAGAGATTTCTGATAAATGCATCAAGAGATTCTAGGTAACTAACCATGACAGAACCTAAAAGGTTACACGAGACTTCGAAGGTATTACCAAAGCAAGCCAAGAGTCTGACTACCCTCTTTTCAAAACCGAGAATGGTATCCCTTACTGGATAACCACTTTACCCCTAGAATCCATCCATAGCTCAACAATAGAAGTATTGCTTCTAATCTCAACACTTGGCATAGACGTTCTCAAATCCAACAAGTCATGAATAAATGGACCGACTCTCCAACCAGATTTTGGGACCAAAACTGGGATCCTCTACCATGCTAGTACTAAGGTGCAGAGACTCAACTATCCAAGCAGACTTAAATGATACGATGATCAAGACAAAGTCTGGACGGGATGATAGAAAAGAACGACTAAACCTTTACCAGAAACGGTACCATTTCTTTTAGGTACCCTAGAAATGGGAGCGTACAATTGCCCTCTCCGATGATCTTGTCCTTGTCCTCCTTGATGGACTAAGCCATAGCAACAGTTGCTTATCCTTAAGCTCGCGTCCTTTATCCTTACTCTTATTATCCTTCCTTGTACCACGGCAACAGGTCTCCCGAGAACCACCTCCATCGCACGGGAAAATACTTACGTAGATAGACAAGGATTAGTCGCAGTTAGAACTACTGTAACTACAGATGGAGGGAAGAAAGGAAAAGAGATTCGATCAAGGAAACAAAGGACAGTGTTAATGGCTTTTGGGGAATAGCCTTTAAAAACTTTTCTTGAAAAATGCTTCTTTGTAAACGGTTTTTTTTCAAATAGTTTTCAAAAGGTTTTAAAAACTTTTGCCCAGTCTGGTAACCTCGCTCTGATACCAAATGTAACACCCCACCTCCGCTAGGGTCACTCGCAAAGGAATGCACTAGCTTTAGAGGGGTATTATTGGTAAACATGTACAGAAATATTACAAGACAGAACATATAAAATAGCGGAAGTAAAATCAACTTTCACATTATTAATAAATAAGGTCTAAAGCCTTTTACATCAGAGAATTTCTTACATGGAAACCTGTCTTGTAATAGTAAAGAAGCATAAAAACCTTTTCATCAATTATTCCCCAAGTAAAACAATAAAATAGCCATAGCCAAGAAAAGTCCAAGCCATGCGTGATGACCTTCAAACAGAAGAAGTCCAAACTAACAATAGCATTTCCTCCCTGTAACCTGGGGGGAAACGGAAGACAAGAGGCGAAACAAAACGGGGTCAGTCATAAAGACTGGTAAGCCCTATCTACTATCAGTATATAAACTAGTAAAGTTAACTGGCATGAGGAACTAAGATGAACATAAGTATGATGACAAGATAGATAAGCTAAACCAAAATAACAGGATGAACTACTGTACCAAGATACACGAGTGTGTCATGATAAACTACGGTGTCAAGATAAATCAAGGTATCACATTGTCAGGTTTCTATCAAGTATACTATCCCAAGGTATCTACCCTGTATAACGTCCCACGGTATCTATCATGTATATTTCCCCTGGTCCTAACATGTATATTTGCTCTGCACCCCTCGTACTAGTATCCCAACCCGCGTCATGTGTTAACTATGAATGTCCCTTGCCCAATGTCATGTAATGGTCCATGTCAACCTAATATATAGCATATGTAGGTTTTCCCAACTCGTATGTTTCTTTCCATGTATAAGTTCAGTCCTTTGCCGTAGGCCATACGGGCTTTCCCATGTAAACGTTTTATCCTTGAGGTTATTTTGGACTGCTACCCTTGATCTAGTTATGTTTCCTTACCATGAACTATCGCGCGTTCACTTAGGATTTATGCCACCTAGGACCACTAGGGATTATGCTACCTAATGAACGTTTCCGTGTCTCGGTTTGGGTTCAGCCACCTAGGGCCACTAGGGATTATGCCACCCGTCAACCGTGCCCTTTATCCCACGTATGTATCGTGAACCGTTTTCCATGTCTAGATGCACATGTTTCTCAATGTGCCATCCGAGTTCCGTGCCAGGGCAAACCAAGAAATACGGAACTCGGTCGGGAGCATTAAGTCGTCTGCTGATGCAGATATCAAGGTCTGTTTTTGTACCCGTGGCTATGGTCCCACGTGACCCCTCCCTCAACTACTGAAAGGCAATCCAAGAAAAATCATGTATGAGAACTACACTAAGGCCCATCGATGCCCACTTCCAGATAGCCAACCTCACCCATAACTTGATAGCTAGTATATGGTCTTTTGGGAGTTCCCTGCCTTTCCGTACGTACACGATTGACTAAAGATGGTAGGTAGTCGGCGACATGCTATCCCGGGGCAAAATCAAGTATCGTCGACTCCACGCTAATCCATCCCAGTCTTTAGGTCGCTCGCATAGTAACCAAGGCATACTCTTGGCTCTCTTACCGCAAACCTTAACCTATGTGAGGCCGGGTTTCATGGACCACTTGCCACCTCACAGAGGGATACCAAGAGTACCCTCACGTTTCCCGAAGCTTCCGCTTCGTCACCCAGTTCGCTGAAGCTTTTATCCAAGTCAGATAACTTGCTCCTCCTCGTGTTTTAAGCGATGACCTACCGTACCGGGTTACTCATCCATTCATGAACTAGTCCCATGTCCTTGGCTAAGAATTATTACTTAGTTACACTTAACTAAGGTTTATCACTTAGCTTCCTTTCCCCGTTACCCTTGATCAACTACGATTTTCTACCTAGTTCCTCTACTAGGGTTTTGCTTATTGGGTTAAGTGTTGTTATTCAAGTTCATGACTTAACCCTCCTACAAATCATGTCAAGATTGGCTAAGTACTCAAGTTCAAGGCTTAGCCCTACAAGTTGGTTAAGTGTACCAAGAAGCCCATGACTTAACCCTATCAAGTCAAATTGGTTATGTATTTATTCGTCTTAACCCTATCAGATTATCATGTTAGATTGATTAAGCATAGGTTATCTTAATCCCATCAGATTATCGAGTCGGATTGGTTAAGTATGGGTTAGCTTAACCCCATCCACTAATCGTATTACAATGGTTAAGCCTAAATTAAAAGGTCTTGTGACTTAACGCTACCAAGTCCACCTATTAGATTGGTTAAGTAAAGGTTACTTAACCTCATCCAATCATCACGTATAATTGGTTAAGTATAAGTTACTTAACCCCATTAGATTATCATGTTAAATTGGTTAAGTATTGGTTACTTAACCTCATTGAATTACCAAGTTTAGATCGGTTAAGTGTTTAACTTAACCTTATCGAATTACCGTGTTTAGATTAGTTAAGTATAGGTTACTTAACCACATCTAATTACCGTGTTTAGATTAGTTAAGTGTAGGTTACTTAACCCCATCTAATTACCAAGTCGGATTAGTTAAGCGTAAATTACTTAACCCCATCCCCTAATTGTCTTGCATGGTTAAGTGTCATTAAGGAACCAAGTCCGGTTTAACTTAACCTACCCATTCGTGTCATATCGGTTAAGTGTCATTAGTCAAATTTACTTAACCTTATCATGTGGCATTAATTTAATTAATGCACTCTCAACCTCTCACATTAGACCTTATTGTGGTTACTAGTTAAGCCGGGCGGGTCCGGGTAGTTTTACACCACAACTTAGTCTAACCTCGGGTCTTAAGCGCGACATGACCAACTTCTCACATTGGGTCCTATTGTTTGCAGCCACTAGTTAAGCCGGGTGGGTCCGGGTAGATTTATGCTACAAACTCAACCCAACCTCGAGTTGGTCATTTTCATGTTTGGTCTAGTGTCTTGTTACACTTACAACGCATACGTGTCAAGTTTCCAAGTCCCATGCTCATAGCCAAAGTTACATGTTGTCACGTTTATACCAATTTACTCAAATCATGTTTCATGTCATTAAAGTTTCTCCATAACCTAACCCCAACGCTTTTAAACTCGCATATACATTCACAACAATGCATAATGGATTAAAGAAGGAACTTGGCAAAGGCATGACAAAAAGGGTATAAGGCCACAAGTTAATCATGGTGGCATATGAGGCGTAAGTGTGTTCATTAAATTGCATGTTACATTATTAAGCCTCAAAAACATGCATAACCCCAAACTTAGCACATAGGCGAATCATGATGATAGGTGACATAGAAAGATGCCTAGAAGTTCGCATATAGCATTACATGCAAGTTATCATAAGGGATATGATAGCTCTCATGTTGCATAATGCAACATTCTACATAAAGCTTATAGCTTTTAGCCCATAAGATCAAGATGGTGTCTTTACAAACATGATGGGATACATAACATGATAGCATGTATGATACTTAATGTTCAAACCCAACTTGCAACATTCATTTAACTTCATAGTTAATATCTAAGAGTAGGAGGGGGCTTACAATGCTATGAAGGCACAAATCAACATATAAAACAAAGATTGAGACGAAGCCATTCATGCTATCACCCAAAAACCCCAAAAGAACAAGCTCCAAATGAAACCCTTGAGCAAATATCAATAAAAATCCTTGCTTTGAAGAAGAAAGGTTTCAACTTTGGCTTTGAATGAAGCTTATGAGCTCTCATGCAAGATCCTTACTTTTTGGTCAAGAAAAGGTTGCAACTTTGGCTAGAATGCAACTTAAGAACACTCATACAAGTTTGAAAGCACTTGTATGAACTCACAATCTCTCATAGAAATAGGCTTAGGAATTTTAGCATGAGAGTGGAGGCCATGAGAGGAACAAATTTGACATAGTTTAGTTGTAGGATTGAATAATGGTGATTTAGGCTAGGTTTAGGGGTCTTTTTATAGAGGATTAGGATAGTATTAGCCATAGGATTAACCCTAGATTCAATCCAAGCCATCAAAGCATGTCTTGGGGAAGAAGTCAAGTGTAGGAACCATCTCGGGCCTTTAGATTAAAGCTGAACCATGAGAACCATTCAAATGCAAAATCTGCATTTGAGCGAATCGGCCCACGGGTTGACAGCCAAACACCCTGGATTAACCCCTAGTCGACCCAGCGAGCTCGGGTCGACCTCAAAAATCGGCTGGTTCGGTTATTCCCCTCTCCCAATTCGCTGTTTTGAACATTTTTGCATATTTATTTATTTAATTTTCAATTATATATATATTTATTTATATCAATATATATATATATTTCTCTGCGCAACCCATTTCACTTAATTAAGTATACTTTAATTTGTGAATTTTTATGTTCAAATTACGGGGTGTTACATTCTCCCCTCCTTAAAGGATTTCGTCCCCGAAATCTCCAAGTTAGGAAGAACGTATCCTACTATCCATCATCCATCTACTCAAAACATCATCCACAGGCAACCATTGTCCTTAGACGATTTCTAATGCCATATGAACTTATGCAGAACGTGTGTGTATATGCTCCTTAGCTAATGCTAATGATCAGGCCTGAATGATCTTTCTAATGCAAAATATGTTCAGTGCCATGAGTCCAACATGTATGCGAATAGTCCTAGTCATATAAGTACTATATGCGTGCACAAACATTCATTCATATGCAACATCCGCATGATAACACATTCAATTTCATCCATAAACAAGTATAAATACTCGTGCATATGCAACGTGAAACGTGACCGCGTCAATCTAGTATCTAATGTGTATTCGCGCATCCACGAGCAACCACTTGCAACCATTTGCAACCATATCAATCATAACATGTTTCAAATACATGTTTACATCCATAGAGTTCTATCTAAGGTTCCCAAGATAAGACCGAGGAGATAAACAAGACAAACTCCTTACGGGGTTTGTAACAGAAACAGGACCGAAAGGATATCCACCAAGCGATAGCATGTAAGTAAGCTCTACAGGAGAACCAGGGATCAACGATATACTCTTCCAAAGAGACACGATGCGCGCGTCTAAGCCGCATTTCCTTGAGCCTAATTCCAGTGTGCCTTGACTACCTTTGACTCCATGATTTCGTAGCTCCTTGATTCCTATTTCCAAAGTATGAGTCGGAACTCTTTTCACTGTCGCCTCTCGTTCCACTTCCATTTATTCTTTCCCTAGTATACTTGGCTCAACCATATCTACGTACTCATGCAAGCTCTCCAAAATTCACTAGTGAATTTTGGATCTCGTTTACCAATGCCAATCCATGTTACCACATGCACTTACTAGGGTGGTTCCTGTAACCCATGCTCAAGCAGAATGAACCATCCATCTTATTGGAGGACGTTACTCGATTGGATCAGAGATTTCTGATAAATGCATCAAGAGATTCTAGGTAACTAACCATGACAGAACCTAAAAGGTTACACGAGACTTCGAAGGTATTACCAAAGCAAGCCAAGAGTCTGACTACCCTCTTTTCAAAACCGAGAATGGTATCCCTTACTGGATAACCACTTTACCCCTAGAATCCATCCATAGCTCAACAATAGAAGTATTGCTTCTAATCTCAACACTTGGCATAGACGTTATCAAATCCAACAAGTCATGAATAAATGGACCGACTCTCCAACCAGATTTTGGGACCAAAACTGGGATCCTCTACCATGCTAGTACTAAGGTGCAGAGACTCAACTATCCAAGCAGACTTAAATGATACGATGATCAAGACAAAGTCTGGACGGGATGATAGAAAAGAACGACTAAACCTTTACCAGAAACGGTACCATTTCTTTTAGGTACCCTAGAAATGGGAGCGTACAATTGCCCTCTCCGATGATCTTGTCCTTGTCCTCCTTGATGGACTAAGCCATAGCAACAGTTGCTTATCCTTAAGCTCGCGTCCTTTATCCTTACTCTTATTATCCTTCCTTGTACCACGGCAACAGGTCTCCCGAGAACCACCTCCATCGCACGGGAAAATACTTACGTAGCTAGACAAGGATTAGTCGCAGTTAGAACTACTGTAACTACAGATGGAGGGAAGAAAGGAAAAGAGATTCGATCAAGGAAACAAAGGACAGTGTTAATGGCTTTTGGGGAATAGCCTTTAAAAACTTTTCTTGAAAAATGCTTCTTTGTAAACGGTTTTTTTTCAAATAGTTTTCAAAAGGTTTTAAAAACTTTTGCCCAGTCTGGTAACCTCGCTCTGATACCAAATGTAACACCCCACCTCCGCTAGGGTCACTCGCAAAGGAATGCACTAGCTTTAGAGGGGTATTATTGGTAAACATGTACAGAAATATTACAAGACAGAACATATAAAATAGCGGAAGTAAAATCAACTTTCACATTATTAATAAATAAGGTCTAAAGCCTTTTACATCAGAGAATTTCTTACATGGAAACCTGTCTTGTAATAGTAAAGAAGCATAAAAACCTTTTCATCAATTATTCCCCAAGTAAAACAATAAAATAGCCATAGCCAAGAAAAGTCCAAGCCATGCGTGATGACCTTCAAACAGAAGAAGTCCAAACTAACAATAGCATTTCCTCCCTGTAACCTGGGGGGAAACGGAAGACAAGAGGCGAAACAAAACGGGGTCAGTCATAAAGACTGGTAAGCCCTATCTACTATCAGTATATAAACTAGTAAAGTTAACTGGCATGAGGAACTAAGATGAACATAAGTATGATGACAAGATAGATAAGCTAAACCAAAATAACAGGATGAACTACTGTACCAAGATACACGAGTGTGTCATGATAAACTACGGTGTCAAGATAAATCAAGGTATCACATTGTCAGGTTTCTATCAAGTATACTATCCCAAGGTATCTACCCTGTATAACGTCCCACGGTATCTATCATGTATATTTCCCCTGGTCCTAACATGTATATTTGCTCTGCACCCCTCGTACTAGTATCCCAACCCGCGTCATGTGTTAACTATGAATGTCCCTTGCCCAATGTCATGTAATGGTCCATGTCAACCTAATATATAGCATATGTAGGTTTTCCCAACTCGTATGTTTCTTTCCATGTATAAGTTCAGTCCTTTGCCGTAGGCCATACGGGCTTTCCCATGTAAACGTTTTATCCTTGAGGTTATTTTGGACTGCTACCCTTGATCTAGTTATGTTTCCTTAACATGAACTATCGCGCGTTCACTTAGGATTTATGCCACCTAGGACCACTAGGGATTATGCTACCTAATGAACGTTTCCGTGTCTCGGTTTGGGTTCAGCCACCTAGGGCCACTAGGGATTATGCCACCCGTCAACCGTGCCCTTTATCCCACGTATGTATCGTGAACCGTTTTCCATGTCTAGATGCACATGTTTCTCAATGTGCCATCCGAGTTCCGTGCCAGGGCAAACCAAGAAATACGGAACTCGGTCGGGAGCATTAAGTCGTCTGCTGATGCAGATATCAAGGTCTGTTTTTGTACCCGTGGCTATGGTCCCACGTGACCCCTCCCTCAACTACTGAAAGGCAATCCAAGAAAAATCATGTATGAGAACTACACTAAGGCCCATCGATGCCCACTTCCAGATAGCCAACCTCACCCATAACTTGATAGCTAGTATATGGTCTTTTGGGAGTTCCCTGCCTTTCCGTACGTACACGATTGACTAAAGATGGTAGGTAGTCGGCGACATGCTATCCCGGGGCAAAATCAAGTATCGTCGACTCCACGCTAATCCATCCCAGTCTTTAGGTCGCTCGCATAGCAACCAAGGCATACTCTTGGCTCTCCTACCGCAAACCTTAACCTATGTGAGGCCGGGTTTCATGGACCACTTGCCACCTCACAGAGGGATACCAAGAGTACCCTCACGTTTCCCGAAGCTTCCGCTTCTTCACCCAGTTCGCTGAAGCTTTTATCCAAGTCAGATAACTTGCTCCTCCTCGTGTTTTAAGCGATGACCTACCGTACCGGGTTACTCATCCATTCATGAACTAGTCCCATGTCCTTGGCTAAGAATTATTACTTAGTTACACTTAACTAAGGTTTATCACTTAGCTTCCTTTCCCCGTTACCCTTGATCAACTACGATTTTCTACCTAGTTCCTCTACTAGGGTTTTGCTTATTGGGTTAAGTGTTGTTATTCAAGTTCATGACTTAACCCTCCTACAAATCATGTCAAGATTGGCTAAGTACTCAAGTTCAAGGCTTAGCCCTACAAGTTGGTTAAGTGTACCAAGAAGCCCATGACTTAACCCTATCAAGTCAAATTGGTTATGTATTTATTCGTCTTAACCCTATCAGATTATCATGTTAGATTGATTAAGCATAGGTTATCTTAATCCCATCAGATTATCGAGTCGGATTGGTTAAGTATGGGTTAGCTTAACCCCATCCACTAATCGTATTACAATGGTTAAGCCTAAATTAAAAGGTCTTGTGACTTAACGCTACCAAGTCCACCTATTAGATTGGTTAAGTAAAGGTTACTTAACCTCATCCAATCATCACGTATAATTGGTTAAGTATAAGTTACTTAACCCCATTAGATTATCATGTTAAATTGGTTAAGTATTGGTTACTTAACCTCATTGAATTACCAAGTTTAGATCGGTTAAGTGTTTAACTTAACCTTATCGAATTACCGTGTTTAGATTAGTTAAGTATAGGTTACTTAACCACATCTAATTACCGTGTTTAGATTAGTTAAGTGTAGGTTACTTAACCCCATCTAATTACCAAGTCGGATTAGTTAAGCGTAAATTACTTAACCCCATCCCCTAATTGTCTTGCATGGTTAAGTGTCATTAAGGAACCAAGTCCGGTTTAACTTAACCTACCCATTCGTGTCATATCGGTTAAGTGTCATTAGTCAAATTTACTTAACCTTATCATGTGGCATTAATTTAATTAATGCACTCTCAACCTCTCACATTAGACCTTATTGTGGTTACTAGTTAAGCCGGGCGGGTCCGGGTAGTTTTACACCACAACTTAGTCTAACCTCGGGTCTTAAGCGCGACATGACCAACTTCTCACATTGGGTCCTATTGTTTGCAGCCACTAGTTAAGCCGGGCGGGTCCGGGTAGATTTATGCTACAAACTCAACCCAACCTCGAGTTGGTCATTTTCATGTTTGGTCTAGTGTCTTGTTACACTTACAACGCATACGTGTCAAGTTTCCAAGTCCCATGCTCATAGCCAAAGTTACATGTTGTCACGTTTATACCAATTTACTCAAATCATGTTTCATGTCATTAAAGTTTCCCCATAACCTAACCCCAACGCTTTTAAACTCGCATATACATTCACAACAATACATAATGGATTAAAGAAGGAACTTGGCAAAGGCATGACAAAAAGGGTATAAGGCCACAAGTTAATCATGGTGGCATATGAGGCGTAAGTGTGTTCATTAAATTGCATGTTACATTATTAAGCCTCAAAAACATGCATAACCCCAAACTTAGCACATAGGCGAATCATGATGATAGGTGACATAGAAAGATGCCTAGAAGTTCGCATATAGCATTACATGCAAGTTATCATAAGGGATATGATAGCTCTCATGTTGCATAATGCAACATTCAACATAAAGCTTATAGCTTTTAGCCCATAAGATCAAGATGGTGTCTTTACAAACATGATGGGATACATAACATGATAGCATGTATGATACTTAATGTTCAAACCCAACTTGCAACATTCATTTAACTTCATAGTTAATATCTAAGAGTAGGAGGGGGCTTACAATGCTATGAAGGCACAAATCAACATATAAAACAAAGATTGAGACGAAGCCATTCATGCTATCACCCAAAAACCCCAAAAGAACAAGCTCCAAATGAAACCCTTGAGCAAATATCAATAAAAATCCTTGCTTTGAAGAAGAAAGGTTTCAACTTTGGCTTTGAATGAAGCTTATGAGCTCTCATGCAAGATCCTTACTTTTTGGTCAAGAAAAGGTTGCAACTTTGGCTAGAATGCAACTTAAGAACACTCATACAAGTTTGAAAGCACTTGTATGAACTCACAATCTCTCATAGAAATAGGCTTAGGAATTTTAGCATGAGAGTGGAGGCCATGAGAGGAACAAATTTGACATAGTTTAGTTGTAGGATTGAATAATGGTGATTTAGGCTAGGTTTAGGGGTCTTTTTATAGAGGATTAGGATAGTATTAGCCATAGGATTAACCCTAGATTCAATCCAAGCCATCAAAGCATGTCTTGGGGAAGAAGTCAAGTGTCTCGGGCCTTTAGATTAAAGCTGAACCATGAGAACCATTCAAATGCAAAATCTGCATTTGAGAGAATCGGCCCACGGGTTGACAGCCAAACACCTTGGATTAACCCCTAGTCGACCCAGCGAGCTCAGGTCGACCTCAAAAATCGGCCGGTTCGGTTATTCCCCTCTCCCAATTCGCTGTTTTGAACATTTTTGCATATTTATTTATTTAATTTTCAATTATATATATATATATATATATCAATATATATATTTCTCTGCGCAACCTATTTCACTTAATTAAGTATACTTTAATTTGTGAATTTTTATGTTCAAATTACGGGGTGTTACACGTTTTGATTATGACAACTATACATGTACGTATATCTGTATCGACTAACTTTGTTTTGCAGGAAGAAACTCTACAACAGATTCTAGAGCTCAAATGAAGATTATATATGATTAGAGTTCGTATGTAATTAGTATAGATATTGTTAAAATCTCCCTTGATGATGCACACACGCGTGCACGTTTTAAAATTATATTTTCCTTTAAAACATGAACAAGATATATGCCCGGGACAAAAAACAGACGTTTGAATCATAGTATTTAGACATCTGTTTTCTAAAATAAATTATATGTTCAGCATAATATTCAGATATCTATTTTCAATATTTCAGATGTCTGAATATGGTTCAAAATGGCCTATTTGCTTGCTGTATAAAAATTTGATTCAAAATAGACTTCTGAAATTTTTATTCAGACTTCTGAATACGAATAGATGCAATCTTTCAGTGAAGGGATACAACTCTTACTTCATATCCAGTTATTAAATCCATTTGCAAACGATTGCAACCATTTATATATTATAAATAGACTTGCAAACAATCATTTTCCTCACCGAATTTCATACTAAATCTTTCTATATAATCTATCGCTATCAAATTTACAATAACACATTATTTTCACACTTCTGTGATTAAAAATCAATTCAATCTTTCATACATTTTCACGAACTACACTATTATCATCAAGGAAAGATAATAGGAAGGGTGTACGTTAATTTGACATATCAGTGTTATTAGGAACACAAATAGTCAACAAACTTTTGTATAGTTGAAGTCCTCTTTTGTAGTTGAGGCACGAAATCTCGTTCAGTTGTTCGGGTATTTGAAACCTATTCCTCAGGGTGAAGTGAAGGTTATTAGTAGAAAATCTAAAAGGAGTCTGGGAATGGACGTAGAACGAAGGTTCGACCAGTATAAAATTCTTGGTGTCACTTTTATTTATTGCTGATACTTTGCTACCTACACATTACTCTGTTTCTATTCCATATTATATGATCCTACTGTTGTGAAGTCTCTTTCAGAAAAGGCCTATTGGACAAATCAGATATCGAAAAAGGAGCTCCCAGACCTAACTACACTAAGGAATTTGCTAATTTGAAGATAACCACCACTATAAGTTGAGAGTCCCACTATAAGTTGAGAGTCTGCATACATTTATGCCTCTTGCAACTGTCCAAACTGAAACTGAAGGGATTTACCCTAAGGATACAAGTAAAGAAGAATAATTGAAGCCAGGAAAGCCTTCGTATAAACACTAGAAGTGCTTTCAAAGCAACAACAGACAAAGTCTGGAGATCATTTAAGTAATAAGAATGGATAGAATAGAAGTAAAGGATCTCTGAAAGCTGCCGAAGACGAGCAGAAGGATAACCCGATATGGATACCCAAGAAGCTCTTCGTAGGAAAATAAGTTAAGGTTTTCAAGGCATACCTCTGAGACCTAGGAAGGACGAAAAATAGCTGGCACAACACAAAGGGCGAAGAATTTAAAACCCGAACCTCTAAGCTTTAAAAAGAAAGTACGAGATAAAAGTTACGAGAGAGCTGGGAGACCTTGCAAGACCATCTCTCTCACATTCAATTGAGAGATCCTTTTGTCAGCACCCTCAGAAGAAGCTATTTGGATTTTCTCTCGAAGGAAAGCCATCAGTGTGCTCGCAAAGCCTTAGTGGTTAAACCTTATTAGGTGACCGAAGCGGAGCACTTAAGTCGAAAGAATGATTCATCCACACCTATAAATAGGACTCCAGAAACTCAAACATGGGGTTCTTTATCTGAAAATTCAGCTCATTTTGACATTTTGTAATCTCTTATGGTAGGGTAAAAAAGCTAATTGCTTAATCAACTTGAAGAAAGATTTGTCACATTAGATATGATCAATAAAAAGGGAATATACATCGATTAAGGTAATCGTGAGAAATCTTATTTTAATTGTGTATTATATTAACTTTTTCAGTAACATTACAGGTAGAAAATGTGATTTGTGTATAATTAGATTTATCTGATACCCTGACCCGCGATCACCTTCAAGATCCTTAGATCATGAAACAAAGACCATCCATAATCTAAGGGCTATAGTTATGACCTAAGATTTGGGTTAAGATTTCCCTACCAAGCGACTTATAGGACTCAAATGCTTCACTAGAACTAAGAGTATATTTCTGTCATCTCGTCAAATCTTTGAGAATCTAAGACTCATCAAAACCCGCCAGTTGATAACTGTTTAAGAAGAATCAGCATCTTTGAGCTTAGTTTCACGATCATTGGATATCCAGAGTGAACTATCCAAGAATCTGAAGACATTCCTGAGGAACATATATCATAAGAGGATAAGCCTCCCATTTAGGAAATTGGAATAAAGTTTGCAACTGAATTTGTTCTCTATAAGAAATATACTTACAATATTTTGCAGTGGTAATTCAATGAGAATTATGAAATATAAACAGTTTCCAAGTTTAAGCTCTGTTAAGTCATAAAATAGGAGTTCCGCGGACAAATCTCATTTTCTAGGTGTTAACCATAAATTTGGATAAAATAATAATGAAAACCGATACCTAAAAATTGGAGATAATAAACTGATACAAATACCAACAACAACCGATACTTCATAAATTAAACATGTAAGGAAAAAAACATTGGACACAAAACTATACTCATAACAAACTCTGAAATATTAGACCGATGATACCAGACACAACAAACAGATGCATAAAACCTGATATTAGCGACATATAATAATGATGCCTAAAAGCTGTAACTTAAAAAATGATACAATCAGCCACACAAGAATGATACCTAATAGTTGTAACCTAAAAACGGATACCATCATATATACAAAAATGATACGTAATAGTTGTAACCTAAAAACTGATACCACTAGACACATAAAATTGATACCTAGAAGATAATAATTACAAAATGATACTAGCTCACAATAAACTGGTATTCACAATAAGCATTAAAACATATAAATGATACCGTCAGGCACTTAAAACTGATACTAATGATAAACATAAAAAATAACAATATAATTTAAATCAACAAACGATAACATCATAACTTGGTACCATTCTTTGCAGTAGCACCCATCAATACACCTGGCCTCCGCTTTAAATGAGTAGCATCTAGAAACAGCATAGCTCGACAATATTTGGACCCAAGAATACAAGCACATAAACCAACAAAAACTCTCTCAAATTGGTTTATAGAAGGATTAACGTCCATGTCAACATAAGAAACTGGGTAATGATTCTTTAACCCTCTAAATATTAGCTTAAATCGTTATAAGACATGACATCATTACCGTGCAATTCCAATAAAGCAAGTTGCTTTCCACAATAAACAAATGAGTAAGACAACTGAAAATTGTACTCTCTACGAAATCAGATGTTATATCTTTAGGTTTCTTACTGGAATGATCTTGAATTTCATCAATTATCAAAGATTTAACAAGCTAGAAATGTGGGGATTATTCAAATTTCTAAGCCCACCGCCACAAGAATGCTCAACAACCAAATTCCGAATAAAAAACCTATTAAGTTGTCTGAAATCACAAAAAGCTTGGACTTTAAAGGGACATCCACTTGAAGATGAAGAGCAAACAACCGTAATTCTAGTAGAACTATTCTTCAAAAAACATAACTCATATCCCACTTTAACTTGGTATGCCATTAAAAATTCTGTAAAATCAATAGCGTCTCCAAAACAAAAACGAATAAAATCGAACATGGATAATGTAGAATCTCTTTTCATCATGTTTTTCAAATAAATTTTGCCATGAATGAAAATATTTGAACACAAAGATTCACTAGACAATGAATGCATTAAAACATTGGATGAAAGTGAGATAGAACCATCATTGATATTTTCTACTTGAAAATCCTTCACCTTAACAGTGAAAAAAAAAAGCACTCTTCTTAACAAACAATACTTTGAAGATCAGAATCAGTGCCAACGCTAATAGTTTTGTTCTCAAACAATGGATAAAGGAGCTAGTGGAGACCAATACCGGCATATTTCATTCATCAAATCATAAAATGAGCAATCCATTGACAACCGAGTGCTAAAAGAAGAGTCATTGAATATAAATACAACAAGAAGATTATTTTCACCATTGCAAAAGAAATTTAATAAATAATGCAATCAGCAAAACAAACAACACAAAAATTGATACCCACATAATACAATTTTGATACTCACAGACATAAAACTGGTACCTAATTAAATAAAACTAATACCTAAAAACTGTTACAATTGTAAAACAAAAAAAATATACATAAGCAATAGAAAAACTATTTATATCATAAATTGAATGATTAAAAATAGAAGCGATTCAAAAAAATTATAATGAAAGCAACAATACAAACTACATAGCAACTACTACACCAAAATTATATATATATATATATATATATATATGTATATATATATATATGTATATGTATATATATATATATATATGTATATATATATATATATATATGTATATATATCTGTATATATATATGTATATATATATCCTGAGTTAAATTAAACTGATACTTAAGAAAAACAAAAAAAACTAATACCAAAATACTGAAATAAAGCAAATTTTGAAACAAACTTTCTTGTACTGCCTAAAAAGCCAATAAAATCACCGAATGAAACCAAATCACCTGATTGCAACATTTAAGATAAAATTACAACGATTATGATACAAAAAAAATAGAATTAAACGAAATCTAATGCTTAGTCGAGATCGATTTTTGAAGACGAAATTCGAGATCGAACTTCAACGCATGAAAACGAAATTGAAGAGAAATCACGTAAGATCAAAAATGAAAATATAAGAGGAAAAAATCAACGCGCGCGACATTGCCTTTGAAAATAAATATTTCATGTGTTGTCCTTGGAAAGCCTAGAAATATTGCCCTACGAATATTTTCCTGTTTTCATAAACCACAAATCAGGATTTTGAGGTTATCATCCTAAAGCTTTGCATGTTAAGGCAATGAGCGCGAACTTTCACACTTGTGGGATGCTGTTGTACTTTTATACAGTGAAAAATATCAAATGTTTACCTCTATAAAGAAACGACACATATCCCCAAATAAACTATTCAACTACATAAAAATAAAATGGCAGATTCCCGTATTTCGTAACAATAACATCTCTGTCTATCCTGCAAAACCATGCAAGTAAAAGACACACTTTATGCACTTTCCTTGCAAGTAACATTCGAACTATGGGACAATAATAGAGTGCCTTCGAGTCTTTGACGCATCCAGCGGAGTTGTCATCTTCTGCATTATTGCCTGTACCAGATAATACCATGCATCCACTTGAATTTTGAGTTCCTTTACATCACATGCTAAATCCAATCTACCAATCCTGGTGGAACATATAACAACCACCATAACAGGGTGAGCTAGCTTCACAATTTCACCAATTAACACACTCATGGATACCGCCATGGCTCCTCAAGAAGATGATCATATGACAGGGCTCATAGATGATAGAAGAAGCTACGCGATGCATGGGGTTGTCATGCTCTTGTCGATTGTGGTTTTGTTCGCCCTCTTCGTCTTCTCGTTCCTTCTTTGCATCTACTTACGTCGCCTTAAAGCACTTCAACGCCAACGCGAAGATGACGAAGAGAATCAGAAAACCAGGTGTAAAGCTTATGTAGGACCAGTCATGTATGCTCCTAACAGCAAGAGTCTGAAAGAGCAAACAGCAGGCCAAGTGCATGAGCTTCAACCTATAGTTGTGGCAGTATCCTAAATTGAAGAAATTGTATCCATTCTCCATTGTTTTATACATGCTGGCTAACTCTGCTCCTAGCAAATACACAGGAAGTGCTAGGGCTCTTGTAGCATTTATTTCTAGGTAAATTTTATGTAGCCTTTCCTTTGATGTTGGATTTACAAGTGTAATTTGGATAATATACTCAAAAACCTTATCACTGTATGTGATGTTTAATTAGTTGGTGATTCTTATGGGCTACATGTTGTGTTCTTGGAAATCAGCAGTTAGGCTACAATTTGACATGTACCAGAAAATATGTTGAATGAGAAATAAAAGTGATTCGTTACTTCAGAGGCTAAGAGCGTCTTCAACCCTTCACAATGTAATTCTTAAATGGCATCAAGTATTAGATAATTTAGAATAACTTTATTAAAAGATTTACTGCATATTACAACAAAATCATTTTAGTTGCTACAATGCAAACATGTTTAAATGTTAAAAATAGCGTGTATGTCAAAAAAACTAGTAGTGATTAACCTTTAATATTGTGATATATGATGCCCAGAACTAGACATTTCATTTCACAATGTCTAACAAAAAGATTGCCAGATCATATTGCACATATCATTAACATCGGCATTGAAGACTAAAAACTGAATCAAATTGTTAATTATCTATATGTCATTTAGTTCACATAAAAAAAAATGCATTGCGGATGCTCTAATCAATGCATTTAATGTTAGTGAATGAAATCTTATGTGGCCCGAGAAATTGACATAAGCATATTCATGTTTATTCTAATTCTAAATCTAGTAATCTTTTCAACACACAAAACATGTATAAGTATATCAACATGAAATTAGTGATGGAATAAGCAGAGGTATGAAAAACTTACCAGTCAGGACAGGATTAGAATTTGTATGTTCTGCAGTGGTACATGATGGTCCAAGTAATACGACTCATATTTTATATCTAGTAATAAGAATTGAGCAGTTGGGTATATTAGAATCAATAGACTCCAATTTTGTAACCTGTGAATATCTATGATGAACTGAAACTTTAACATGATAACATGAAAATCATAACATCACAATCGTATGGGTGCCATATACGAAGACAAATCAGTGAACTTTCGTATTTCATGTCAAAGCATGATATTTCAGATCAAAAAGTACAGTGCCTTGAGCTAATGTTTTGTCTGACATGGAACATATTTACCTGTAATTAAAATAGTCATGGACACTTGGTAGAGACAGCAGCTCAGAAGGACCACACACCGAACTGAAAATGCATGCATCTTCTGCATGTTATACCATCTCAAGCCTTATTTGTAGACTATTATGTAAGGAATCTGTAGAATATATCTGTTACTTAGCCCTTGCCAGACCAAACTTCCAATAGAATGAAGAGTTTCTCGATAAAACCGCCATGTCAACAGTGCAAATTAAGGCCGTAATGCATAGACCAGGAGCCTTAATTGACCGACAACCATGATAAAACCACAATCACTCATTAAATAGAACCCACAATCACTCATTAAATAGAACCGAAATTTACACACGTCAATTTAAAAAAAAAAAAAACTTGGAAACTAGAAATGAGTAGCACAGTGAACATGTGTAGAAGTACAGGGATATCTGCTGATAATGTCAATAATTTAAGATGAAATATCAGTGAAGCGTATTTTACTGATCTTTTGAAACTACAATGATATCTTAACAGACAAACGCCTGACTCGTCATTTTCAAACATTTATTACGTTATGCTTTGTCATTTTTGTTTTTTGTTTTGCATGTTTTCCTTTTGAGCAAAAACGAGGAAAACAATTTCCAGTTTTAAAAGGTAAATCCAATTTCCAGTGATAGGAGTTTTAGAAAATGTATACGGCGAAAACATAAACCAATCAAGTTTTTAGTGTTTTCCAAATCTGAAAATTGAAAACAAGTGGAAAACAACAAAAGCAAACACACCTTTAGCATTCAAACAAGGAAATGTTAATGTCTGTTGTGACATATTAAAATTGTTAATTTATCTAAGTAATCCATCAGAAATCCAAATTCTCAATTTCATGGGTATAAGAGATATTTGAAATGACTGTTTTCTCTTCTCCATTTTAAGGTAAAATATTCATCGGTAAACCATTCAATGGAGCACATGTTAACAATCTTTTTAATAAAAATATTTTTTTCAAATATTAAAGTTCAGTTAATAAAATATTATAACATAATTAATTGAATATGTTATTCTAGTTAATGAAACATGTCAGAAATCTCTCTTTTAAGGAAAATCTTGTGCAAATATTTGAGGCCAAAAATACACCATTTTAATTTATGTGTAAACAAGTATGGCGCAACATGCAAACTATAAAGATCTTGCTCGGAGCCATTTGGTGGGCCGTTTGCATTGGAGACTGTGTTTGCATCAACCCAAGGGTGCAAATGGCCGAAATCAAGTCGTACACGTAAGAAGTCAACAACAATTTGTTGGAAAATGAAATTTTAACGACAACAACCTTATTTCAATTATTTACATTATTGAATATTGATTATAAAATATATACTAACATCTTTGTTCAGAATATATATATATATATATATATATATATATATATATATATATATATATATATATATGCATGATATAAATATTGATGACTGTATAGTTTTAGAGATTCAAGCTATCAAGGAATTCAAGACTCATGAGTATCAAGATTTTAAGAGTTCAAGGTTATCAAGTAATAGAGTCTAGTTTATATGTAAAACTCCAGTTAGCAATTTTAAATTCTGTTTTCAAATTCTTTTTCAAATTAACTTCAAACTCCTTTTCTAATCTGATTTCAAATATATATATATATATATATATATATATATATATGTTTACAGTTTATAAAGTTTTATAATATACATGTTTATAATATATATGTTTTATATTACATAATTTTATAAATATGTTTATATTATATTTTACTATGTTTTTACACTTCAGAAAATTCATTTGAAACAGTAGTTTTTTTTTCAAGAATTTCCAGAATATGTATATTATTAATTTAAACACTTTAAAATGTTTTAAAAATTATAAATACTATGTATATGTCGACATACATAGTTGAACATATCATATAACTGTCATTGTTTCAAATTTCAAAGAAAGTGTCTTTTCATTATTTGAAACACTTCAGAAAAGTTGCAACCTTTCAAACTTTATAAATAGGGGTTAAATTCGTATTTTTTATCACTTCTTCTCCATCTTCATCCTATCTCTAACCACCATTATACTCTAATTTCTTGATTTATACGCTCATATTTTGTCGATTTCAATAAAAAATTATATCATTCTCTTTCTTTTCTTAATCTCTATTAACTACTCTCTGATTGGAAGTATTATTTAAGAGTTCTAAGGCTATTGTAATCATTTGCGAATTGTTTGGAAAATGGTGTATTCCGTGTAGCCCGAAAATCAAGAAAAGGAAGCGGTGTTAACTTTGTGGCCGTGAAATCAAGGGTGGTGGAATCGGTGTTAACCTTGTAGCCATAAAATCAAGGATGGTGGAATCAGTGTAAACCATGTAGCCGTGAAATCAAGGGTGTTGTAATTGGATCCTGATATTAATAAAACTCTATGCTATCCAGCGTTGCGTGAGACTGGACGTAAGAGTAATCCGAACCAGTATAAAATCTGATGTGTTTTTTCTTTTGCTGCATTTTATACCTACTTATCTCTGTGTCTGTGATTGTTTCTGTTTTTGTGATCATTTCTGGTGTGATAATCATTGTGTGATTCATATTGTGTGCTAAATACATTGCTCAATATATCATTTGCATTCGCCGGAAACCAACCTTCAGCAGTTTTGTTCAGACGTTCTTCTAATATATTCGACTTCAAATCTATGGTCATTCCCCCTTAGCTAGTGGGATTCAAAACAGTGCACACATATATCAACGTATTCATCCAACCAATACACAATATCTACATAAAATAAGAAATTTAGCAGACGTAATTTGGCATGGGGAAGTAGTTTACACCTGGGTCATCAAAAGAAAATTATTTGGTGTAAAACATCATTGAAACAAGCCGACCTTATGTTTATTAAATGATCGAAATTTCAGCACACAAAGTCGATAATTATTTTAACTCATTACAACAACAAGATCTTTCGCATTTTTCCATAAGAACATGGGGATTACTAAGTGAAATATTACAGTAGGTTTTCCTGGCAATATTAATTAGTACATTTGAAATTCAAGCTTGAAAAAATATTTTATTTTTTCTTGGATAGCTACAGTTTAGATAAATAGGTTATAAAAGCAATTATACAATCTAATATAATATTCTGAACGAGCCTTTCATTTACTTTTATTCTTCAAATTTATACGGTTTGACTCAACTAGCCCTTTTTAATGTTATGTTGCATGAAATTATAGTTCATAAAAAGTGAATTAATTAACCGAGGGAGAAATGGTTTATAATGAATTTATATTACATAGAAGAATCTAAACTTGCTTCATATAAATTAGTGAATCCATTACAGAAAAACCAAGTAACCCAGGACTAGAGAAGTTAATGGAACAGTCAAATTGTCATCCAATTCTGAACTTATAGGCAACGACTCAACAACTGCTGAAGCAAAAGACAGCAGAAAGAAGCGAACAACCATTCCCAAGCTCTCTTCAATAAACCCAAATATTGCGAAGTAATGCATGTACCTAAAAACAAAGGTTGCAAGTAATATTGTATAACTTTTTCTTATTTCAAACACCTCTCTTTAGTGTATAGTAAGAAAACCATCAAACGTATAAATTAGAAACCGTAGCATTTGGGTAAATATGTATTCTTAGGTAGATTCAATTTAAAAATAACAAAGTGGCATGCTGAAAATTACTAAATGGTTTCATAGTAGAATACTCAGAAAGTGATGCATGCTACTTTGACAAACCTTTTAAAAGCAAATCTAAACTCATAATCAATTCAGAAACTTACAGAACTGATGCCACAAAGCCTGCAAGTGCCATTGCAGCACTACCCTCTATGGATTTATCAGGGTTGTAAGTAAGCTTATGTTTTCCAAATCTCCTTCCAATTATGTCAGCAAGTCCTGCACGAAACAAATGTAGATGTTGTAGGGAAAGAAGAAAAAAAGAATCTGATAAGCAACACTTGGTGTAAACTCTTGAAAATCCCCAACAATTTTTGCGTATCAGGACTAAGAGCATCTCCAACAATGGAGAGTACATATAACTAAATGTGCACTCTTATTTTGCAATTCAGTTTTTTCCTCAACGGTTCTGAAAGTAGGCACTTGTTGAACAAGCGTCGATGTTATGCGTCTGTTCAACAGGCACCTGAAAATTCAAAAATATTTATTTTGTTATTTTGGATGCTTGTTGAACAAGTGTTTAAAAATATCAGATGGACGTTCAACAAGCACCCTGAATTCAGACGCTTATTGAACAGAAGCTTGAAGCCTAGGCATCTGTTCAACAAATACCTAGGATAATTACAGAAATAATACAATTTCCCATGAAATGTAATTGATTCATGGATGTGCAACTCTGTTGGAGAGAGCTTTGGGGGGGGGGGGGGTGCGCACACACACACACACACACACACACACACACATATATATATATATAACATTTTGTAATATATAATTAGCCGTTCGAGATGCTCTAATCTGATAAATCTTCCATACGACCACAGGGTTCAAACAAGAATTGTAAATGGACAAAAACACAGTTCGATGGTGTTGTACCGGTATATCCTAAAATCAAAATCTATATCTGAACCTCTATCCACGAAATGCATATCCACATTCACATTCATTGTTAATTTTGAATATATGATAATATCAGCATCCCAAAAAAAGATACGTATATTTCTAGATATCCAAAAGTACCTGTATCTAAAAAAAATGTGGATAATTTTGAATATTTGTATGCAAAAAATAAAATGAAAATATGATCCATAAGGGTTTTCAAGAGCATCTGAATACAAAAGCTTATACACTTTAATTTTGAATGATGGATGGGAATGGTGGTTACATATTTTAATTTAATGGGTTTAATTAAATATTATTTTGAAGTAATAAAAAAAATATTTGAATATATATTTACATCCTCTATATTGAATATCGAATGCATATGCAAATGAATCTCAAAATTCTCTAATCCTCATTGACAAACCCTACTCCAAACTGATTGTAACACAAAATCCGTAGAGTCCACAAGGGAAACTTGATTCTTCGGTTTCCAAAATACACAGGCACACTATTTATGGAAGAATAAAGTTCATCAGCAGTAAGAAATTCATTTACCGATTTACTATGCTGCCTGAAGGCAAGCATGAACAAGAACATTACCCCCAAGGACTCAGGCTCGATCATATGAAGAAGGAAACCATTGTATAAGGGAAAGCGTTTACCTGTTCCCTTTCCCTCTATTCTTTATAACACCCCTATTTTTATATTCTTTTGTTGTTGGTGAAGAGAACAAATTGTAATAAAATAATATGCATATATAAAAGGGGTGGATGTTGTTATAAGAAATGGAGGAAGTAGAAGTCTATGCGAAGTCCGGACTGAATGTCACTGCATCAGAACTACTGGAAGCTTACAGATACAAATATGCAAATGTATAATAACATGATCCTTGGAGGACAATACCATTTCTGTTTAGTTAAAAGACGGGAACATTTTTTGTGAAAATGAGAAAGATAAAATATCATTACCATCTCCAGCACACAAATTGCAAACAGCAGCCATGCCAACAGGAGACGTTCGCCAGAAGACTGAAGTAGCTAATGTTATAGTGCAAGCATAATAAAGTGGCCCTTTTAGAAGTTCCCTGAATGCCATGAAAACAAAGTGTATGTTCTTATCCCTACTATATCCAAATTCTCCATTTCAACCACCAATAATAATTGCAGCGATTAATGAATCAGAGGAATGAACCTTCACCGAGCAGATTGTGTATATTAGTTAGCTATTTGGATAATGTCTTTATGTGAGTTTCGGCTTGAATCTTTTGGGTTTGTTTTCACGTCATTTTTAGTTTTTAAGCTGAAGAGACTGTGTAATCAAGTCACGTTTGTTTTCCAATTTGATCTGTCAGTAGAGATCTCTAGCTCAATAATTGAGTTTGTAATTTTGATTTTATATTTAGTATCAAGTAGATTTTATAAATATTTTTCTTACTCGATGCACCAAATGAAATATATACATAATTAGTAGAGAACACAAATATAATATATTTATATAGCAACATTAGATAGTAAATTATAGCAAAATTCAAATTTTATTCTATGTGATCATCCATTAAAACATCGATACATCCATTGGCTATACAACCCACTGTTTCTGTTTGCTATGAACAAACTTTTCTTTTGAGAAGAAAAAACAAGTAATAAATGTATGGACATCATCCACTTCTATTGGATGCAGCGTATTAAATAAAATTGATCAATATCACTGAATCACGTGTGTCTGTCTATATATATATATGTATGTGTGTGTGTGTGTATATACACATATATATGTTTGTTTGTATGTATGTATGTATGTTGTTGAGGGGCCTTTGGGGTGCTGCACTGTTTGAGGTGTTGTTGAACCTGTATAATGTTTAATTTTCCCAAAAAAAAAAAAAAAAAATTGTAATGTAAATATTGGTTATCCCTCTCAAGTTCAAAATTAGCGCTATCTAAAAGAATATCCAGAAAAGATAAACTGCTTTAGAACGGGACTAAAGAGACCATATGTAGATAAAGACAAATAAGATTATTATAATGAACGTTACGACACACGCTTCTCCCATGTGAGTTGTTTTTCTACAAATCTTATATGTTTAACACAATCAAAATAAAAATGATTTATATGTAATCATATCTTTGCAGTAAAATCATGTGATTTTTATTTTTATTTTTAAGTCGCAATATCTAGTTTTTTTTACTTTGAATTTATATTTATATTATTAATTAATGAAAAACGAATTTGTAAATAAAATTTATTTGGCAGATCCTATTTTTAAGTGATATAAAGATTTGTTAATATTCAACGATAAATTAAATAAAATTTAAGTTCTAGATTGTATTTATTGAAGTAATATTATGATCTAAAAATATTTGTAGAGGGCCATTTTTAATTGGTAAAAAAAAGTTATTTGTTAGATACTATTTTTTTTAGTAATATTATTATAGTATTTATAGAGTAAGTTACCAAAAAACAGTCTACACTAAAGATGTTACAGTTATTATTTAAAAAATTAATTCCTATTTTTTTAGAAATATTATAATATTATTTATGGAGAGCGTTTTCGATAGTTCAAGTTTCACAAAAAAAATATAACATCAAAGTAATTACAACTATTCTTAAATATATAAAGCAGTTGGTAGTTTTTTTTTTTTTTTTTAGAAGTCATTGTGGGTTATGGTTGCAAAGATACTATTTATACAGGAGATAGTACCTATAGTCGCCATGTCTGCTTATTGACTGGACCATAGCTTCATTTTTAATTATTCCAAGTCCCATGAATAACATTCTAAAAATATTTATTCCAGGCGCCAATGCTGCAAGTAATGGTGCTTGCCATTCAGAACTGCAAAACGGATGTATGAATTAGCCAAGATCAAAACGTAACATACAAGTGTTCTCTGGTGTTCTCCGGCGAATTCAACTACCTGAATATGGGCCAAAATAACATGAATACCAGTCCTACAAATATATGTACAAGCTTCCGATTCAATTTCTGCAAAATGGAAAACCTTCTATTAGAAAACATGGTGATGTCCATTCATGGTGAAACTGACAAAGGGATCATTTTGCATATAAGACTAGAAACAGGAAATTCTGCATCGTCAGAAAAATACAATTTTTTGCTGACAACTGTGGATATTTTCAGTTCTACTTAATAATCATCATTTATAGACCTTTATATTTTGGATTTTTTTTTTAATTACCACTTGTATCCTTTACGAGGAGGTAAAATAATTAATTGAATCCATTTCAAGTTTCCAATCAAATTTCAAGCAATCTCAAGTGAGATGAAAGTACTGACATACTTTGATATACAATGAAAAAAGAGTATATCCATCCAACTCCAAAGCATGCATAATAATCAGAAATATTCTTCATTCAAAAAACATTAAATTTAACAATACCCTGAAGCATCAAAAAAAGGGTAAAAAAAATCATGGCAGGAGGAAGAACAATTGAATGTTAGCTGACAAGGAAACCCATATGAAAATTAAAGAAACAAACGAGTAAATGGTATTGCACAATTCATCAACAAAAATTAATTTTTCATAAATTCACTCTCCCTAATCTACAAGCTTTCTAGATCTTCAATCTCCAAGCTTTTTCTTCTACTCAATAAAAGCACCAAAATGTTAACCCAAAAATTAACGTTCAGATCTAATATGAAAGCGCCAATTCAGCAAGTAGCAAGCACAGATCAATAAAAAAATAAGAAATAAAAGATAGAGAAAACACAAGAATTTTATACTGGTTTGACTTGCTCCGGCCTACATCCACTTCAATCAAAAGACATTCAATTGTTCTTCATTCAAAAGACATTAAATTTAACAATACACTGAAGCATCAAAAAAAAGGTAAGAAAAAAAAAATCATGATAGGAGGAAGAACAATTGAATGTTAGCTGACAAGGAAACCCGTATGAAAATTAAAGAAACATTCGAGTAAATGGTACTGCACAATTCATCAACAAAAATTATTTTTCCATAAATTAACTCTCCCTAATCTACAAGCTTTCTAGATCTTCAATCTCCAAGCTTTTTCTTCTACTCAATAAAAGCACCAAAATGTTAACCCAAAAATTAACGTTCAGATCTAATATGAAAGCGCCGATTCAGCAAGTAGCAAGCACACATCAACAAAAAATAAGAAATAAAAGATAGAGAAAACACACAAATTTTATACTGGTTTGACTTACTCTGGCCTACATCCGCTTCAATCAGTCTTTTATTAAGATTAGACTAATTGAATCTCCCTGGATCTCCACTGGTTAACCCTAGATTTAAGTTAAAAATATTTGAAAGTATTTAGAAGAGGTCAGAATTGAAGAAATGAAAGTGATTCAACAGAGTAGCGGCGTCTCCAGCAAGATCCAGAAATGATATTTACAGGAGAATCAATGGGTACTGAGCCAGAAAATCATTTGTACCAAAGTCCGGAAGAGAAGCCCGGTTATCACCAAAATTTTCAGTGCCATCTGAATCATTAATATGACTCGGTGTCGGTGTCGAGTTATGGCTCAGTGCCGAGTCATAGACTTAGCCAATTTTAACTTCTTTCTTGAGTCGTTTTAAGTTACTTTGATCATCTATCTTCATAACTCTTCAAGTCCATTCATGTTCAAAGTATGGGTCATCCGATCGCCATCCATTCCTTGTTTGAATCACTTGAAATCACAAGGATGCAATGCAGAGTAGTAGTGAAGTTGAATCGTGAGGTCTACGCTGCCACCTGGCCAATCAAGATGACTTGCTGCCGAATCACATGAATGACTCGATACCCAGTGCCTTATTCTCGAAATGAGTTGAGAAATTCCAATCTTGTTTATTATCATTTTCTAAGTGTTCCTTCGAGTTTCAAGTCAATCCAGTTCCATTTTAATTCTCTAAGTTCAGTTGAATCTACTTCGGTACAAAAACATACACACACACACACACACACACATATATATATATATATATATATATATATATATATATGGGAATATTCGGCTACATCTCACTTTTGGTAAACCTCTCCTCCCTCCCTAAATACCAACCACAAGTTGTGATTTAAATAATTCATAAGGAGCCGGAACTTATGGCAGGTATTCAGGGGAGAAGAGGTGTAGCAAATTGAAGTGTAGTCGAACATTGCCTTATGTATAGACACACACACATAAATTACGTATATACAGGAAAAGATAAATTGCACCTCATTTTTGTTGAACTTCAATTGCCCCTGATTTGAATCACATTTTCCGATTTAAATAATCATACTTTCTCTCTAATGTCACTCAAAGAGAGAAACAACAAATTATTTAAATCGGAAAATGTGATTGATAACAAGGACGGATTGAGGTGTAGCAAAAATGAGGTGTATCCAAACCTAGCTTATATGTGTGTGTGCGCGCTCACGCGCTTGCGCGTGCATGTGTGTGTGCGCGCGTGCATGTGTGTTTGCGCGCTTGCGCGTGCATGCGTGTGTGCGTTTTTTAGGGGTTGTAAAAGTTTGCTATAACCTTCTTTAGCTACACATCATCATACACTTCAACAAATTTTAGTGCTACATTGTTGAAATCAAATAAAACTTTGGACTTGTTCAATTTATACTATGATTGTCAACTCCACCAGAGACCATCATTTCAAAAATTCAACATGTTAAGTGAACACCTAGTGTTAAAGCATTATTTTAACCATTGATTTGAATTATTATTCTGAAGAAGTCAGAATTATTCAAATTAACCAAGCCATTGTGAAAATGATCTTAAGGTGTATAAGATCATATCTACAATTATTCGTTTGATTTCGAATGGTGTAAATTAAAATTCACAAGGTTGTAAATGGAATATAATGGCAAGGTGTGGAAGAACACGCATGTTAGGCGTGACTTAGGTTGTATTTGTGTGAGTGCGTAAACCAAATTAATTGTTTTCACATCGTAATATTTGTTTTAAAATTAGATAGGGTTGTTAGACTAGTAGTACATAACAATAAGAAGTTTTTTTTTATATATAATAGGAGTGATACTTTATTCAAGTAAAGAAAGGTGGTGTCTGACGCAATGGTAAGGTTACCCGGCTGGTAATATGGAGCGCGCAGGTTCAAGTCCCGGCCTCTTCACACATGTGAGAGAAAGGTTGTGTGCACTAATCGACCAACCCCATAGCCCGGAAAGCCGTGAGAATAGTACCGGGATGGGAGACTGACGTGGGAAGTCCTCTCGCGCTTGAGTACGGGAGCCTTTGGCACTGGGTATCCACCATCCACCACTTTATTCAAGCAAAGTACACACTTCGATATCTAAGGGTTTGAATCCATGACATTTCGAATCTCAGCCATCAACATCATATTACTATAGCTTGAGTTGTTAACCCTTGACAACGAGAGATTTTTTTTTTGTAACAAATGCTGATACTACCATGTATGTTTCCAGGGGAATTGGGATATTCAATTGCTCTTCCAAAACCTAGTGAAGGGCACGTATAAGTAAATGCAAGGGATGTCGACCTTCAATATAATATTAAAGCCAATGGTTTGGGTGACTATATATGTTGCAAAAGCGACCAAAGAAAAACTCTTCGAAGCTTGAAAATACTCACTTAATGTGGAGATACGGTGGGAATACCATCTCAATTGCTATGAGCGAACTCGTTGAGTATGGAGCCTAGCACAACTATTGAAAGTTGTAACGATCTAACCCAACTACTCTGAAGACTTCATGTAAATAAAAGGTGACTTGAGGAATGCTCATCAATGTGGATATATGCATGATGTGATTTGCATTGCATTTATGTGGATGCAGTGTAGTCAAGGCGAAAAAGCCCTAAAAAGCCCCAGGCTTGCGCCTAGCGCTTTTTTGAGCGCCTTGAGCATGACTTTTGCTGTTTTACAGCAAAAAAAAAACTGCACTTAAAACTCCATTTTTGGCTTTTAAAAAGTGTAAATAAATGCAATTTTGAGATTAAAACATCACACCATCATCATAAACCAAACAAACAAGGCATAAAGCCATTCACTTCAAGTCTACAAATGATAGAAATAGTTAAAATAACGAAATTACAAAATCATTACTTAAAAAACTGCACTGATTTTTTTTTTTTTAAAAAAAAACTGCATTTGTTCCAACAAAAAAAAATCTGCATTTGTTTTTAAAAAAACAGCATTTGTTTAAGAAAACTGCACCGTACTTGTTTTAAAAAATAAAAAACCTGCACTGCACTTGTTTTAAAAAAAACTGCAGTGATTTAAAAAAAAAACAGAATTTGTTTAAAAAAAAAAGACAGCATTTGTTTTTTAGAAAAACCGCATTTCTTCAACAACAAAAAAAAAAAAAAAAAAAAAAAAAAAAAAAAAACACCACTTACACCTGTTTAAAAAAGACAGCTGCTGTTCAAAGAAACGAAAAAAAAAAAAAATGAAGTGGGCTTGATTTGGGCCTGAACATAAATATATATATATATAAAAAAAACTAACTGAGGCGCGCTTTTTTAGGGCTTTGCCGCCTCGAGCGCTTTTTTGGCGCCTCAATGGCCCAGAAAAAATAAATTGAAGTGGCCTTGATCTGGGCCTGAACATATATATATATATATATATATATATATATATAAAAACTAACTGAGGTGCGCTTTTTTAGGGCTTCGCTGCCTCGAGCGCTTTTCTGGCGCCTCGATGGCCAGAAAAGCCCTAGGCTGGCGCCTAGGCGAGCACCTTGACTACACTGTGTGGATGTACATTGCATCATGATTAGTTTCACATTGCAAGATCCCGTAAAAGTAGAAGGGTGTTATTATACACATTGGACTGGTTACTGGAGGTGTTGTCACGAGCATGCATGTTTCTCGAGGGAGTTGACAGTTAAGATATTCAATTATGACGTTGGCACTAGAGAGCATTGTTAAGTAAGTTTTCCTCTTCTACATATTATGCGCATATGTGGATGTGAGGGATGTCGAAACTTCAACACATGCACACGAATTTATTACTCAAATTAGCAGTTTTTGGATTAAAGCAACTACGAGATCAAAATTATCACAAGAAGGAAATATTAGTGTGGGGGATTCAAGGGGAAAAAAATCAAGATTTAATCTTAGTTTAGTTCAAGTAAAATTGAGTATTAAAAAAAAAAAAAAGTGTGTGTATAAATCATATTCAGTTGGTACAAACACATATTCCCTAGATAATAGATTTAAAGAAACAAATCAAGACTAATAAATAATAATGTACTATCGTTCTTTTCTTTCTTTCTTTCTTTTTTTTTCCTCTACTTGGGGGGGGGGGGGGGGGTGTGAGAACCAACCAAGTATGTTGATCTACCTGCCAGTAGGGCTTTACTTGTATAACGTATAGATATGAGCTCTTTTTTTTTTTGCAATCTTATTTGTAAAGGATTTCATTCCTCCGCAAGCTGGTCTTGAAAAAGCTCAAAGTGATAAATTTGGCATTCGTTAGTGCATGTGTTTACTTTATAGAAGACAATGAAGTGCTAATACGATCAATACAAAGCTGTGAGAAATCTAGAAGAACAATTCTGCCAATAAACTAACTTCCAACTAAACTAGCGAAAGGATATCAGATATACAAAACCCACAAGTAATAAGACGTAAAACCTGATCAAAAATTTGTCTTTTTGCCAATTCTTCGAAAAACCTCAGAAGTCCTAGCGCCGCGCCTGCCGTTATAACGGCGGCACAAGCATCTTGAGCTAACGGATTTACTGGAAGTATTGACGCCGTTAGGGACCACTGATTGCGGAGGGAAAGTTTGACGGCTGATCGATCTATGTGAATGCGGGTAGGGAAGTTTGCCGATCGAGTCCTAACGGTAGTATTTGTGGATTTGACGGTTGTGAGATGTGGAGTGAGAAGAAAAAAGAGGGAAGAGAGGACTTTCGTAGACATTGGAAAACGCGATAAACCAAACAGCTGTCGGTGCTTTAAACTGTTAAATCACCTACCAAACTTTAAAATGGCTATGCAAAAATAACACGTACATTGCCTTTCCCACCAAGGGTGCGTTCTTAACCAACACCAACGGAGTATTTGAGCATGACTTTTGAGCGTGGCATTTGAGCGTGGTACTGTAGCGAATGGAGAATGTGTTTTTAGCTGCGAACGGGGTATTTGAACGTGGTATTTAACTGTTAAATTAATGGTTTTGATTTAATTAAATTCTAATTGCATCAAACAAAACGATAACATATTTCATAAAATAAACGACAACGTCTTTCATAAAACATAAAGAACACAACGGTACTGAAATTAAAACAAGTACATGAAAATCTAAAATAAACGACGATGAGATAATCGATTTAACTCCGCTGAAATAAACTCACATATGCCCTCATCGGTAAGCTCCTGAACAATATCCACATTCCGTTCATCGTTGCGGAAAATCGTTAGAATCTCCCAAAGGGTCACACGCGTACCCGATCTCTGAAGAAGCAACAAGCAGCAAGCTGTCTCGTATCGTCGGTCATAAAGAGCTGGCATGTGCTACATGTCTGCGCCTAGAGGGCTGACCAGAAGGGGGATCGCCCGAAGCCATCCAACCAGTATAGAAACCCACGTTGGCAGGGGAGAAAGAAGCAGCTGGCACAGGCGTTGGTGGAGGTGCTGGTGCAGTAGGAGGTGCAACCTCAGGTATCGGATACGCACAAGTATCTTTCCGCAAACAACCCTCGAACATAATGTCCTGCTCTCGGAACTTCAACGGCGAGTTCCTCATGAACCGTCTGTAAGGTCTGCCACCGCTGGTACTCCAAAAATCATCTGGCCCGTCCAGATAATCGAACTCTGCATTCCATACACCGCCAGGTGTTCGTAGCAGTCTGTCCTAATCGCGAAAAGAGCGCTTCATGTTGTCCCATTTATTTTTTATCTGGGTTTCTGTGAACTCCAGATTATAACGGTCATTCATTGTTGCCGCGACTGTTGAGGAGAACCCACTGACGCCTGTATTGCGATCGCTATAAACTCAACGCAAATATCTATGAAAGCGGACTCCCGGTCGTCCGTCCAATTCGCAAATGGCTGCGAGGTAGCAGAGGTGGAAGAGGAAGCCATCTGCATAAACATAAACAACAAAAAATCAGAAAAAATCGAAAAAAACATATGTTATAGGAAATTGAAAAATAAACACAACCGTATAAAAAATTACCGTTTTTGCAGCTTGAAATTGCTCGAAAAAATCGAAATTTGGGGGTTTAGGTGTGGGTTTTCGGGTTATGAAGGAAGAAAGGAGGGGCGATCGATTTATAGGCGATGAAAGGATACGTTGGAAAATTAACCGTTGGCGTCCGACGCGTCGGACGCCAACAGTTAATTTTATAACGTTCGAGAATCGTGGAATCTGGAAGGGGCAAGAGTTGGTGGCGTCCGACACGTCGGAGGCATCGGATGCCAACGAAAAGTTGAGCGTGCCAAAAAAATGTTGCGAACGCACCCTAAGTTTCTATCCTCTGCACTTTTTCCTGGAATATTGATACTATAAAATTTCCTTTTGTGGATTATAGAAAGAAAGACAAATTTAACAACAAAAAAATTGGTGAAAAACATGGAAATGATAGAGTTTAGTGAGAAGGCCAAATTTTAGTGTAAATGAGAAAAGATTAGTGGACCCTCTGAATTTCACCTTTAGTGTAATGTGTCATTCTCTCTAGTTTTGAAACATCCCATACTCTTCACCAAAGAATTTCCAAAGTTTATCCTTTAAAAAAAAACCTCCTATCCTTTTTTATATATTGTCCTTATGACTAAATTTTGAAGAGTCTGTCCTTAAGATAAAAAAATTAGAAAGTTTGTACTTCATGGCTTTTCAAAATTTAGTCGTAAGGACAACATATACAAAATGAAATAATACAGTAGCAATATTACAGGAAAATAGTGTGAGAACAAAAACTCTTTGAGAAGGACGATGTGCATAGTATCAGTTTTGCATAACCTTTTTTTATGGCAAGGCAATTCTGGTTTTATAGTGGTCGTACCACTTTATTAGAAGTGGGTAGAGGAAAAGGGAGTTCTGCACAGGCACAGAAACTCCATCTGCTTTAAAGTGCCAGAGCACTATCCATTACAAAACAGGAGAGTAGCATGACACTACTACTGCTAAATATAACTCACAATTATTCCCCAATAGAGAAACAACTGGAGCTATCACTAGATCATATAACATTGACGTACTCCATAAAAGGTACAACAAGGTTAGGAACATAACAAGGGTTAGGACTATGAAATCCGCATACCAAATCCCACGTAGTATCATAGAACAAAGATTTGTTCCCATCACCTAGCTCACCATCCTCAATGAGCTCAAATTCTTTTCCTACAGCTTTATAAAACAGTCTTTTATTGTCATCTTCTATATCGTTAACATGTATATAATACATGTTCTCTCGGGGATATCTCATTCCAGAACTGTAATGAAGCCACGAGCTGTCCCCAAATTGCCAATAGACACCATTATCCTCTTCATATGAACTATCGCTATCTTCTAACTTTTCTTCCTCACTTGGTGTAGACACAGCCTGTGCTTCATCATTTTTAGAGGCAACAGAAATTGGATGTAGAGGTGCTACAGCAGGGATGGTAATACGGGCTTCACATACCCATTTCACAGTAGGACATGGAAGCGGAGCTCTATCAGAAGGAGGGACTAGGATTGGGGTAGTATCAGTTGGTCAATTTGCATGTTTGTGACCAAAGGATTGACACAGTTTACATATGTCTGGTGTCGACCCACAACGAACTCTCACCTCTATCACATACTCATCTGCAACTCTTACTTTGGTAGTCTCTGGGAGTAGCTTGTCAGGGGATATCTCAATTAGAGCTTTAACATAAAACAATTTTTCACGAGCTACAATATTTGCATCTAAGCTTTCCTATATAATTTGACACCTAGTTTAGACTAGTTAAGGATTGCAACACAGAGGGAATGTTAGAGAAACATGTCCATATTGGTATGGAGAGAACATGCTCTCTAGCACGGTCTACTGTCGGGCTCCACTGAGTAATGATAAATGTTTTCCTCTTATAATTGTAGGTTCAGACGATAGTACAAGAAGACACTCTTCCGGGATAGTAAATATCATAAAAAAACATTGATTGATCTAAGCGAACGTGTAATCCACCACGCAAATTCCATTATTTCCCACAGTGTTCCTTTACAACCAAATATGGTGGAGTGTCTAGGAAAAAACCAACCAAAGTGTCAAACCAGAAATTGGCACCAGTTGTAATCACTTCATCAGGAAGCATACTAATACCATCAGATATAGTGTGCACAAATTCTCTTGGTTCATAGTTTCCCATGTTACTAGGTGGTTTCTCAAATAAAGAAATCCGTTTAGGTTTTGCTGCCATGTCAGAACGTATATCATCAGGCATTTCATTTTCATTGGAGATTGTAGTATTACTCGTCATAGAGCTTATCTTTGTTTTTATTACTGGGTCTCTCACTATTCTTGTTGCTTTCTAAATCAATATGCTAAATACTGGATGGTATGGTGCCAGAAACTTTGGCGTGAGAGGTTAATTTCTCACATCTATTCAAGGCTGCATATTCAACCTGCATAATGTAACACCCGTATTTTAAACAATACTAAAAGAGGATAAATTAAACTATAATTAATTTGATATTCAGAATTAAGGAAAACCGACTACGTCATTGCGTCCGTCAAGATATACATTTGGTTTGCGTAAAACGGACACCATATGAAGAAGTTATGAGGGTTTTAAGTTTGTATACGCGTAGAAGAATTATATATATACACGTGAGTCAGGGATGAGTCAGAATTTTTTCCAAAACCGTTCGAATTTGAAAAATAAAAAGTGGTAGCAGTTTTCTTGCTCTATGGGGTCGACCCCCTAAAGGGGTGTCGACACCAGGTCGACCCACCCCACAAGGGTGTCGACACCCCTAGGGCTGACATGGCAGTCGGCTTCAGAGGTCTGGCAGCTATATATACATGGTCATTTCTCTTGTTTTCTTCATTGCGAATTCATGGTGGCCAAACTCTACCGGTATCTTAACTAACCTGGATCCGTTATCAACTATCAGCCTAAGCAAATCAATTAGAGATTCAAGATCCAATCTTTTCTAGTTCTATCTTCTTATCCAAACTCTGTGAGTCCCTAGTTGCTTTTAGATTTGAATATTTAACTGTAAATATGACATGACTATGACTTGGATTTGTTTATATGCATTATATTAGATCCATTGTGAATTGCGAACATATGACATCCTAAATTATGTATAACTTGGATCTAAATCTCTATCTTCTTGGATCTATTGTAACCTTTGTGGCATTCTATGATATGGAATTGACCTTATTTGTATTAGATCTAATTTTAATTATTGATCTAAATCTCTATCTTGTTGGATCCGTTATGGCATTCTATAATGTGGATCTTGACCTTATTTGTGTTAGATCTAGTTTTACCAATTGGATCTGAATCACGTAGACATCCTAATTGCTAATCAGATCTAGTTTATCACCTTGTGCTTATCATATTAAATTTAAACCAGTTGGACATCTACATTGTTAATTTAGACCTTAGTATGCTTATTATGACATCATAGTTATGTTAGAATCAATTAACTGCCACAAGTTCATCAGATTTATGCTTATATGTCCACCTTATCACTATGCTAGTTTATGTTTATGCCAATACAGTCACCTTTGTCGTATTCCCATCACTTTTCCTTTTATTGTTTATGACTAGGCAACTTTCTAGCCTAGATGCCATCAAATATATGTGAATGCGTTAGTGAGGGAACGGGGAAAAAGGGTCAAATTTGGCATAATTTAAATAATGTTTATATGCATTGGACATATAATTCAAATTGGGGAAGTGGGAACATAATCACCTATAAAGACATAGGTAAGAATTGGATAAGAAGGAAATACCTAATAATTACATTAGATTGTATTGGCACTTATTACACGAGGTTAGGTTGCATTAGTGGTGGAAGTCTGCCCGGACCCGACCGGCATATTCAGCAGCCACTAATGGTGAACCTAATGTGGAAGGCCTAAGTGCGCAAATATGAATCGGTCTATGATACGAGGTTAGGCCCAACTTGTGGAATAAGAGTGCCCGGACTCGACCGACATATCCAGCTTCCACAAGTTGTATGCCTAATGTGGGAGGTCTAGCCCATTATAAACCATAAACGGACATGGTAATGAATTAGACTACTTAACCAAATCTAATATAGGGATTGTAAGATTGTGAACTAAAGTTAGGGTTAAGTAAAATTGATTGTATATTGGATGAGTTAAACAAATCTGGAGGGTTAGGTAATATTTACATATATGCCCACAAACTTAACCCGATAAAGTTATGTAATTAAAGACACTTAGTGGTATACATGACCGGTTGGAATAATAAAGTTATGTAATTAAAGACACCTTTTAGGGTAAGCATAACTTGTAGAAATGATAGTGTTATGTAATTAAAGACACCTAGTGGTATACATAGCCAAAGAAAACCTAGTGGGGGATACAAGACAAAGGGGAGAGCTTGTATCATATTGTGTAGGATCTGTTTCATCCAGTAACCCGAAGTAGGTATCAAAACATGTACTCCATACTAGGTCAAAGAAGGGGCATGCTTACTGGACTGATTGTAAGAGATCCAAACATGGAGGACAGTTCGGACGGCGCAAACCGACCGGGCCATGTGCGTGCATGAGCCGGGCATAAGAGGATAACTTGACCGTGAAACCTGTAGATATGGGGCTGTACATATCAGCGAGGGGTTACCACTTTAGGACGTGATACATCCTACTGTGGGGCCGGCACAGAGTATCTACGGAGTAGGGAGCCGATCGATTAGGGTAGTAGTTAGGGTACATTTGTATGTATGCCTAGGTCTACCACCTTATAGTGGAAGGGATCATCTCATTCTGGTTATACTAGTAATAGTGCAGAGTAATCATTAGAGAAGCGTGTACACTTTATCTTGTCTACTTTGTTACACCTTCCATTTATGTAGTGATCTCCTTTATCCACTTTATATGTTTGTCATGCAACTTTTATTTATTTACTTGCTAAAAGTAACTAGACTCGCCAGTCTTCATGTCTGACCCTTTTGTTTCCTCTTCTTTCTTCCGTTTTCCCCCTAGGTTCTTAGGGAGGAAACACTCAAGCTTAGTCAGGACTCAGATATCATCTTGCTAGAGCTGCTTTCGAAGTACGGCTCAAGTTCTTATCCCTACTATGGCTTTGTCTCTTTTATTTAGGGAATTATGTTTTCTTTTAAGTATTTGTGTACTATGATGGTAAAAGATAGAAGTTATATTGTTTTAATGGTTTTTGTGACTTATGGTATTTTAGACCACGATGTATGATTTGTGTTTAAAATAAAAATTTGAATTTCCGTTGCTATCTTAATTATATCTTTCTTGTAATGTTTTGTGTCTGTTTACCTATAAAGCTTCACAATACTTAATGAATTCCCCTTGTGAGTGACATTAACGGACGTGGGGTGTCACACTTGGTATCAAAGTTGAAGGTTACCGGATTGGATAAAGCTTTTGAAAAATTATTTTCAAAAGGTTTTAAAAGAAAGCATTTTCAAAAAGAAAAGTCTATTTTGAAAGACATTTCCCAAAAAGCCATATGTAATATATCCTTCGGTCCTTTGTCTAAATCTCTTCCCTTTTCTTTTCAGCATGTCTAGGGAATAAAACATTACTAATATTACAGAGTGTTACAATACTCGGATGGTTCTATAGGTATCTGGAGGCCACGGCGTCTACCGAGGGTCAAAGAAACATTCCTCCCCCAGTTGCACCAATCATTCCTCCTCCTCCCCATCCAAGAGCAGATAATTTCGCTAAGGTCTGCAAAGACTTCTGTGCTATGGGAGGGAAGTCATTCCATAGGAATGAGACATTCGTAGAAGCGCGGAATTGGCTCAAGGAGACCGAGGACTTGTTCGTAATCTTTGAAGTAGAGGATAGAAGGAAGGTTCAGTTAGCCGCCTGGCTACTGACAGGCGAAGCCTCATTTTGGTGGGAAGTTACCCAGGCTAGACGTCCGATGGAAACTTGGGAAGATTTTAGACAAATATTTGAAATAAAGTTTCTTTCCCAAGCCAAGAAAAGCATGCAGATGGAGAGGTTCTTGGCACTCAGGCAAGGGAACTTGACGGTGAAAGAATATGTAAACAAATTCAACCAGCTAGCAAGGTTCGGGTTAGAATTGGTAGATGCTCCGCACAAGAAGGCATTGCGGTTTGCTAAAGAGATAAATGAACCCCTTCATGGGTTAGCCATGTCTCATATTCCAATGGGAGCCACTTTTGAAAAGCTTGTCGATATGGCCCTAATGCATGAGAAAGACAAGGGAGAAAAGAAGGAAGTGAATGCTGAGGAAACATCGCAAAATAAGAAGGTGTGGCCCAAGAGGGGGCAAAAACAAAAACAACAACAAAAACAACAACAACAACAACAGAAGAAAGGTGCAAAGAATGACAAAGGCAAGGATAATAGAAAATGTCACAATTGTGGGAAAGAGGGTCACTTGGTCAAAGACTGTAAGCAAAGGAAGAACTCTTGCTACCACTGAGGACACTTTGCTAAGGAGTGCCCGAAGAAACAGGGATCGCCGGGACAAGTTCAAAGGGCAAGAACTTCTGGAGGGCAGGTGCATGCTGTCGCGATCAGTGCTCCTGATAGAGGTAGAAAATTTTCTGTGGAAGGTTTAATTTCTCTTTCTAATCATCCAATTAGAACACTTTTTGATTCTGGCACTTCATATTCATTTGTATCTAGTTCTGTGGTTGAATCTCTGCACTTAATTACTAGTATGGTAGTGGATCACGTAGTTGTTTCAAACCTCATTGGTGGTTCGGCTCATTTATCTATGATTTGTCGGGGTTTGAAAATATCTGTGTTCGGCGTCGAGTTTGAGTGCGACGCGTATATGCTTGGGTTTATTGGTTATGGGTTGATTCTAGGAATGGATTGGTTTACCACGTATGGTGCCATTCTGGATTGTGAAAAGAGGGTCGTTAGACTTCTGACTTGTCATGGGAGGACCCTCAAGATTTCTTGTGACCTACAAGGGTCAGTTATGCTTAGTTTCCTAGAGTCTCTTAATGCATCTATCGATGATTGCAATCTGTTTCAGTAGTCCAAGATTATTCTGATGTTTTTGATGAGGTACAGGGTTTACCTTCGAGGCGCGAGATTGACTTTTGTATATATCTGGTGGACAATGCAAAGTCAGTTGCATTATCAGTACGCCATATGGCTCCAAGGGAAAGAAGGGAGCTGAGTAAGCAAGTAGGGGAGCTACTTGAGAAGGGATTTATCAGACGAAGCATATCTGAATGGGTTGCTCCAGTTGTATTCGCAACTAAGGCGGATGTTTCGCTTCGTTTGTGTGTTGACTATAGAGGGTTGAATAAATTCACCAAGAACAATAGGCACTTTCTCCCGAGGATTGATAATTTATTTGATCAGCTTGTTGGTGCCTCGGTATTTTCCCAGTTAGACTTGGCCATGGAATTTCATCAAATGAGGGTGGCCGAAGATAGCATAGATAAGACCGCTTTTAGAACTCTAGATGGTTCCTTTGAATGGCTGGTTATTCCTTTTGGATTGACGAATGCGCCCACCTATTTTGTTGATTTGATGAGTAGGATGTTTCGGAAGTTTCTAAACAAAATTTTCATAGTTTTTGTTGATGATATCTTGATCTTCTCAAAGAGCGAAGAAGAGCATGCCCAGTATTTGGGAGAGGTTTTGAAAACTCTGTGTGACCATCAGCTTAAGGCAAAGTTCTCCAAATGCCCTTTTTGGAGAAAAGAGGTGAGATTCTTAGGGCTTATGGTCTCCAAAGAAGGGATAGCTGTAGATCCTGCAAAGGTAATTACAGTGCAAGATTGGCAGGTTCCTAAAAATGCAGCTGAAGTGAGAAGCTTTCTTGGGTTAGCAGGTTATTAAAGGAAGTTAATTAAGGACTTCGCAAAGATATCGGCCCCACTCACCAAGATGACGAAGAAGAACTTGGCATTTTCATGGGATATAGACTGTGATGTTGCTTTCCTACGTTTAAAGAGGGCTCTGACAATAGCCTCAGTCTTGACTTTGCCCGATGGGAACAAACTATTTACAGTTTACAATAATGTGTATGGTACAGGGATTGGTGCGGTTTTGATGTAAGAAAAGAAAGTGGTGTGTTATGGGGATAGACAGTTGAGAGTTCATGAGAAGAACTACCCCACCCATGATCTAGAGCTAGTTGCCATAGTTTTTGCGCTTAAGACGTGGCGCTATTATTTACTTGGAGAGAAGTTCGAGTTATACATCAATCATAAATCTCTCAAGTATTTGTTATCGCAAAAGGATATCAATTTAAGGCAACAACGGTGGATGGAGTTTCTAGCTTCTTATGATTTTGAGATTGCTTATACGCCTGGCAAGGGTGATGTGGTGGTAGACGCGCTAAGTAGGCAATGGATGGCCTAGAGTCCTCTGTTTATGGAGAGGAAGAGCTTGGAGTTTATAACAGCTTTTGATTTTAGACCCTCCATCGAGATTTTGCCTGATTTGTTTGCATCCTTGGAGATACGACCAACTCTTATGGATCAGATAAGAGCTTCGCAACAAGGTGACCCCACAGATTTTAGAAATCGTGGAAAAGCTCAGAAAAGGTGATACTTCTAGTCACCTCAGTAGATGTGTCATAGATGAAAAAGGGTGGTTGCGAGTCTTGCGACGAGATGGAAGGCTTTGTGTTCCTCAAACTAGAAGCTTGATAAAGGTAATCCTAGAAGAAGCCCACCATTCTAAGATGACTATTCATCTAGGCGGTGATAAGATGTGCAGATACATGAAGAGGGTTTTCTTTTGGGCTGGGATGAAGAAAGAAGTGGCCGAATTTGTTTCCTAATGTCTAGTTTTCCAGCAAGTTAAAGCTGAGCAAAAGAAGCCCGGTGGTTTACTTCATCCTTTGGAGGTTCCTCAGTGGAAATGGGAGAGCGTCTCTATGAATTTCATAGATGGTTTGCCTAGATCGTAGAAAGGCAACACCAGTATCTGGGTTGTGGTAGATAGACTCACTAAGAGCGCTCACTTTATTCCAGGTAAGAGCAAGAGGACGGCATCACAGTTGGCAGCAATTTATGTTCGTGAGATAATTCGTCTTCATGGAGTACCTTCCAGCATCGTAAGCGATCGTGACCCCATCTTTACTAGTGAATTTTGGAGGAGCTTGCAAAAAGCGTTAGGTACACAGTTATTTTTTAGCACCGTTTATCACCTCAGACCGATGGGTAGACAGAGAAGGTGAGCAGAATTCTAGAGGATCTTTTGAGGCTGTGTATCCTAGATTTCGGAGGGACTTGGGAAGAGCACCTTCCTTTAGTAGAGTTTTCCTATAACAACAGCTATCAATCCAGCATCGGCATGGAACCCTTCGAAGCATTGTATGGGTGACCCTGTAGATCACCAACTTGTTAGTGGGAATCTACGGAAAGATTATTGCTTGGACCGGATATGGTTAGGGAAACGTACGAAAAGATTGACCTTATTCGAGGTGGATGAAGGCAGCTCAAGATAGGCAGAAATCCTATGAAGACAAGAGGAGGACTGACATTGAATTTGAAGTGGGAGACTTGGCTTTTATTAAAGTATCGCCTCCGAGAAATGTGGTTTGCTTCGGATCAGTAGAGAAGTTGGCACCTAGGTTTGTGGGACTATTTCCCATAACTGAGAGGATTGGCCAAATGGCCTATAGAGTAAAGCTCCCAGAAAATTTATCCAGTATTCATGATGTTTTCCACGTTTCTCATCTACGAAAGTGTTTGCATGACACCGCGGAAGTCGTTGAGCCGAGTGTATTGGAAGTGGTGGAAGTAAAACGGAAGGTGACAGTCAGGCAAGTCCCTACCCGTATTCTTGGATCATAAGTTAAAAAGCTACGCAATAAAGAGATCAAGTTACTAAAGGTTCAACGGGGAGATAACCTAGAGGATGCGACTTGGAAGACCGAAGCCAAGATTCATGCTTCATACCCTTTTCTTTTCGAGGGTATGTCCTTAGCTCCTTTTTAAAAGTTTTATTTATGCTTGTTTCTATCATTTGAATATATCATATCCATAGTATTTTCGACCTTTAGATAGGAATCCTATGGATGTAAACATGTGTTTGAGACATGTTATGTTTGATGGATGCAAGTGGATGCAAGTGTTTGCTAGCGGCTACCTATCGATGCATATGCACACACATTAGGCACTAGATCGGCTCAATCACTCTAATACTGCATATGGATGTGTGTGCATTTTCTTTTCTTTTATGGATGTAAATGGATATATTATCATATGGATGTTGCATTTGGACTAATGAGTGTGCACACATATAGAACTCACATGTTATAATAGGATTATTTGCATACATATTGGATTCATGGCACTAACATACATTGCATTAAGGAGGTCAACTGAATCAGTAGACCGCCTGATTTCTGCATTAGTATTGGGACATATACACACACCCTTGCATATATTCATATAAGCATTAGAAGTTTTTAAGGACAATGGATACCAGTGTTTGATGATGAGAAGATGGATGATGGATGGTAGGATGTGCATTCTTTTCAACTTAGAGATTTCGGGGACGAAATCCTTTGAGTAGAGGAGAATGTAACACCCCGTATTTTTAATGATACTAAAAGAGGATAAATTAAATTACAATTAATTTAATATTCATAATTAAGGAAAACGGACTGTGCCATTGCGTCCGTCTCTAAATTCTGGTCAAGATAGACAATTGGTTTGCGTAAAACGGACACCGTATGAAGAAGTTATGAGGGTTTTAAGTTTGTATACGCACAGAAGAATTATATATATACACGTGAGTCAGGGATGAGTCAGAATTTTATCCGAAACCCTTCGAATTTGAAAAATAAAAAGTGGCGGCAGTTTTCCCGCTCTAGAGGGTCGACACCCTAGGGCTGACGTGGCAGTCGGTTTCAGAGTGTCTGGCAGCTAAATATACATGGTCATATCTCTTGTTTTCTTCATTGAGAATTCATGGTGGCTAAACTTTGCTAGTATCTGAACTGATCTGGTTCTGTTATTAACTGTCAACCTAAGAAAATCAATTGGAGATTCAAGATCCAATCTTTTCTAGTTCTATCTTCTTATCCAAACTCTGTGAGTCCCTAGCTGCTTTTAGATTTGAATATTTAAAAGTAAATATGACGCGATTAAGATTTGGATTTGTTCATATGCCTAGATTATATTAGATCCATTGTGAATTGCGAACATACGAAATCCTAAATTGTGTATAATTTGGATCTAAATCTCTACCTTGTTGGATCTATTGTAACCTTTGTGGCATTCTATGACGTGGAACTTGAACTTATTTCTGTTAGATCTAATTTTAATAATTGATCTAAATCTCTATCTTGTTGGATCCATTATGACATTCTATAATGTGGATCTTGACCTTATTTGTGTTAGATCTAGTTTTAACCATTGGATCTGGATCATGTGGACATCTTAATTGCTAATCAAATCTAGTTTATCACCTTGTGCTTATCATATTAGATCTAAGCCAGTTGGACATCTAAATTGTTAATTTAGACCGTATTATTCTTATTATGACATCATAGTTATGTTAGAATCAATTAACTGCCACAGGTTCATCAGATTTATGCTTATATGTCCACCTTATCACCATTCTAGTTTATGTTTATGCCAAAACAGTCACCTTTGTCATATTCACATCACTTTTCCTTTTATTTTTTATGACTAGGCTACTTTCTAGTCTAGATGCCGTCAAATATATGCGAATGTGTTAGTGAGGGAACGGGGAAAAAGGGTTAAATTTGGCATAATTTAAATAATGTTTATATGAATTGGACATATATTTCAAATTGGGGAAGTGGGGACATAATCTCCTATAAAGACATAAGTAAGAATTGGATAAGAAGGAAATGTCTAATAATTACAATTAGAAATTGTAATGGCACTTATGACATGAGGTTAGGTTGCATTAGTGGTGGAAGTCTGCCCGGACCCGACCGACATATCCAACAGCCACTAATGTTGAACCTAATGTGGGAGGTCTAAGTGCGCAAATACGAATCGGGCTATGACACATGGTTATGCCCAACTTGTGGAATAAGACTGCCTAGACCCGACCGACATATCCAGCATCCACAAGTTGTAGGCCTAATATGGGAGGTCTAGCCCATTATAAACCATAAATGGACATGGTAATAAATTGGAGTACTTAACCAAATCTAATCCATAGGGATTGTATGACTATGAAGTAAAGTTAGGGTTAAGTAAAATTGATTGGGTAGTGGATGGGTTAAGCAAATCTAGAAGGGGTAGGTAATATTTACATATAGGCCCACAAACTTAACCCGATAAGGTTATGTGATTAAAGACACCTAGTGGTATACATGACCGGTTGGAATAATAAAGTTATATAATTAAAGACACCTTTTAGGGTAAGCATAACTTGTAAAAATGATATGGTTATATAATTAAAGACGCCTAGTGGTATACATAGCCAAAGAAAACCTAGTGAGGGATACAAGATAAAAGGGAGAGCTTGTATCATATTGTGTGGGATCCGTTTCATCCAGTAACCTGAAGTAGGTATCAAAACATGTACTCCATACTAGTTTGGAGAAGGGGCACGCTTACTGGACTGATTGTAAGAGATCCAGACATGAAGTACAGTGTGGGTGGCGCAAACCGACCGGGCCATGTGCGTGCAGGAGCCGGACAAAAGGGGATAAGACGATCGCGACACCTGTAAATATGGGGTTGTGCATATCAACGAGGGGTTGCTAATTTAGGACGTGACACATCCTACTGTGGGGCCGACACAGAGTATTTACAGAGTAGAGAGCCGATCGATTAGGGTAGTAGTTAGGGTATATTTGGACATATGCCTAGGTCTACCAACTTATAGTGGAAGGGATCATCTCATTCTGGTTATACTAGTAATAGTGCAGAGTAATCATTAGAGAAGCGTGTACACCTTATCATGTCTACCTTGTCACAACTGCCATTTATTAGTGATCTCCTTTATCCACTTTGTATGCTTGGCATGCTACTTTTATTTATTTACTTGCTAAAAGTAACTAGACTCGCCAGACTTCATGTCTGACCCTTTTGTTTCCTCTTCTTTCTTCCGTTCCCCCCCAGGTTCTCAAGGAGGAAACACTCAGGCTTAGTCAGGACTCAGATATCATCTTGCTAGAGCTACTTTCGAAGTATAGCTCAAGTTCTTATCTCCACTATGGCTTTGTCTCTTTTATTTGGGGAATTATGTTTTCTTTTAAGTATGTATGTAGTCGGATGGTAAAAGACAAAAGTTATATTGTTGTAATGGTTTTTGTGACTTATGGTATTTTGGACCACGATGTATGATTTGTGTTTGAAATAAAAATTTGAATTTCTACTGCTATTTTAATTATATCTGTCTTGTAATTTTCTATGTATGTTTACCTATAATGCTTCACGAAACTTAATGCATTCCCTTTGTGAGTAACATTAACAGACATGGCGTGTCACACTTGGTATCAGAGCTAAAGGTTACCAGATTAGATAAAAATTTTGAAAAATTATTTTCAAAAAGGTTTTAAAAGAAAGCATTTTCAAAAAGAAAAGTTTGTTTTGAAATACATTCCCCAAAAAGCCATATGTAATATCCTTCGGTCCTTTGTCTAAATCTCTTCCTTCTTCTTTTCAGCATGTCTAGGGAACAAAACATTCCTTATTCCGGAGGGCGTTACAATACTAGGATGGTTCCGTAGGTATCTGGAGGCCACGACACCTGCCGAGGGCCAAGAAACGTTCCTCCCCCAGCTGCACAGTCATTCCTCCTCCTCCCCCTCCAAAAGAAGATAATTTCGCTAAGATCTGCAAGGACTTCTATGCTATGGGAGGGAAGCCATTCTATGGAAACGAGACATTCGTAGAAGTGTGGAATTAGCTCAAGGAGACTGAGGACTTGTTCATAATCTTTGAAGTAGAGGATAGAAGGAAGGTTCAGTTAGCCGCCTGTCTACTGAAAGACGAAGCCTCATTTTGGTGGGAAGATACTAAGGCTGGACGTCCGGTGGAAACTTGGGAAGATTTTAGACAAATATTTGAAATAAAGTTTCTTTCCCAAGCCAATAAAAGCATGCAGATGGAGAGGTTCTTGGCACTCAGGCAAGGGAATTTGATGGTGAAAAAATATGTAAACAAATTCAACCAGCTAGCAAGGTTCGGGTTAGAATTGGTGGATACTCCACACAAGAAGGTGTTGTGGTTTGCTAAAGGGCTAAACGAACCCCTTCATGGGTTAGACATGTCCTATATTCCAATGGTAGCCAATTTTGAAAAGCTTGTCGATATGGCCCTAATGCATGAGGAAAACAAGGGAGAAAAGAAGGAAGTAAAGGCTGAGGAAACATCGCAAAATAAAAAGGTGTGGCCCAAGAAGGGGCAACAACAACAACAGCAGCCGAAGAAAGGTGGAAAGAATGACAAAGGCAAGGATAAGAGAAAATGTCACCATTGTGGGGAAGAGGGTCACTTGGTTAAAGACTGTAAGCGAAGGAAGAACTCTTGCTACCACCGTGGAGAGGTTGGACACTTTGTTAGGGAGTGCCCGAAGAAACATGGATCGCAGGGACAAGGTCAAAGGGCAGGAACTTCTGGAGGGCAGGTGCATGCTCTCGCGATCAGTGCTCCTGATAGAGGTAGAAAAATTTCTGTGGAAGGTTTAATTTCTCTTTCTAATCATCCAATTAGAACACTTTTTGATTTTGGCGCTTCACATTCATTTGTATCTAGTTCTGTGATTGAATCTCTGCACTTAATTACTAGTATGATAGTGGATCCTATAGTTGTTTCAAACCCTATTGGTGGTTCGGCTCATTTGTCTATGATTTTTTGGGGTTTGAAAATATCTGTGTTAGGCGTCGAGCTTGAGTGCGATACATATGTGCTCGGGTTTATGTGTTATGGGTTGATTCTAGGAATGGATTGCTTAACACGTATGGTGTAACAACCCGTATTTCGATAACATGATTAAAGACGAGAATCAAGGCAGAATTTAATTTTAAATTCTGAATCAAGTGAAACGGGCTATGCCATTGCGTTCGTCTCGGAAAAATACGCGAAATAGAGTCCGAGTTTTCGAAAATCGGAGTCCGTATGACCAAGATATGGCCTCGCGAAGTTTCACGAAAAATTCCCAAATTAAAGTATACTTAATTAAGTGAAATGGGTTGCGCAGAGAAATATATATATATTGATATATATATATATAATTGAAAATTAAATAAATAAATATGCAAAAATGTTCAAAACAGCGAATTGGGATAGGGGAATAACCGAACCGGCCGATTTTTAAGGACGACCCGAGCCTGCTGGGTCGACTAGGGGTTAATCCAGGGTGTTTGGCTGTCAACCCGTGGGCCGATTCGCTCAAATGCAGATTTTTCATTTGGATGGTTCTCATGGTTCATCTTTAATCTAAAGGCCCTAGATGGTTCCTACACTTGACTTCTTCCCCAAGACATGCTTTGATGGCTTGGATTGAATCTAGGTTTAATCCTATGGCCTAAAACACTTGCCTAATCTATAAATAAGACCCTAACCTATCCTAAATCCTCATTATTCATTCATGCAACTAAACTATGGCAAAATTCCTACTCTCATGGCCTCCACTCAACTATCCTAGCCTCCACTTCATTTCTATGAGAGATTTCATGATCATGAGAGTATTAGAGAGTCCCTATGTTAGTATGAGAGCTTCTCAAGTTGATTTCAAGGCTAAAGCTTTGATCTTTGTTCATAAAGATGGGGTTTTTATTGATTTGGAGTGTTCATCTTTGGGTTTTTGGGTGATGGCATGCATAGGCTTCATCACAAGCTTTAGTTTAATCGATTTAGGCCTTCATAGCTATGTAAGCCCTTCCCTACTCTTAGATATTAACTATGAAGTTAAATGTTCATGTTGAAAGTTTGGGTTTGATTAATTGGAATGATGCATGCTATCATGTTATGCAAGTTTATGAAGTCATTATCTTGATCTTATGAGCTAAAAGCCACAACCTTTATGTTGAAATGTTGCATTATGCAACATGAGAATCTTCATAATCATTATGTCAACTTGCATATGAAGTCATAATCCTTATATGATGATATATGCGAGTTTCTAGCCATCATTCCATGTCTTTTGTCACCATGATTCGCTTATGTACCAAGTTTGGGTTGATGCATGTTTTTGAGGCTTAAGAATGTAACATGCAAGCTAATGAACACATTTGTGCCTCATTTGCCACCATGATTAACTTGTGGCTTAATACCCATTTTTGTCATTCCTTTGCCAAGTCTCTTCTTTTAATCCATCACGTTGTTGCGAACGTATATGCTAGTTTAAAAAGCGTTGGGGTCACATTATGGGGAAACATAATGACATGAATATGACTTGGGTAAATGGGTATAAACATGACAACATGTAACGTTAAATATGACATGTGTTTATACTTGAAAACATGACTTGAAATATAACATGGAAGTTGACATGTAAGTATGCATAAAAACATAAGCTTGGGAATTTACCTATTAAGTTAGGTCTACCCATTGGGAATTTACCTATTAAGTTAGGTCTACCCAATTGCTTGAAAACTTGACTATGAACATGACACTAGACTAAACATGAAAGTGGCCAACTCGAGGTTGGGTTGAGTTTGCAACGTAAAACTACCCGGAACCGACCGACCTAACTAGTAGTTGCAAACAATAGGACCCAATGTGAGAAGTTGGTCATGTTGTGCTTGAACCCGAGGTTAGACCAAGTTGTGGTGTAAAGCTACCCGGAACCGACCGGCTTAACTAGTAACCACAACAAAGTCTAATGTGAGAGGTTGGGGTGCATTAAGTAATTAATGCCACATGATAGGGTTAAGTTAATTTGATTAATGACTCTTAACCAAATATGACATGGGTAAATGGGTTAAGTAAATTGGTTAGGCTAATGATACTTAACAAAACATGACAAGGTTGGGTAGGTTAAGTGATTTGATTTGCCTAATGACGCTTAACCATTTTTATACGACTAGTGGACGGGGATTAAGTTAACCAACACTTAATCAATCCAACATGATAATTTGGCAAGGTTAAGTAAGTTTTCTTAATGACACTTAACCATACAAGATGATTAGGGGATGGGGTTAAGTAATTTGCACCTAACTAATCCGACACGGTAATTAGATGGGGTTAAGTAATCCACACTTAACTAATCTAAACACGGTAATTCGATGGGGTTAAGTTAAACACTTAACCAATTTAAACTCGGTAATTCAATGAGGTTAAGTAACCAATACTTAACCAACTTAACGTGATAATTTAATGGGGTTAAGCAACTTATACTTAACCAATTATACATGATGATTTGATGGGGTTAAGTAACTTACACTTAACCAATCTAATACGCGGACCTGATAAGGTTAAGTCACAAGACCTTTTTAGAATATACTTAACCATTGTAGTACGATTAGAGGATGGGGTTAAGCCAACCTATACTTAACCAATCCGACTCGATAATTTGATGGGATTAAGATAATCTATGCTTAATCGATCTAGCAAGATAATCCGATAGGATTAAGGTAAGCTAGTACTTGACCAATTTGACTTGATAGGGTTAAGTCATGAGCCTCTGGGTACACTTAACCAACTTGTGGGACTAAGTCTTGAACTTAAATACTTATCCAATCTTTGACGTGATTCGTGGGCGGGTTAAGTCATGGACTTGAATGATAACACTTAACCCAATAGACAAACCCTAGCTAGAAGAACTAGGTAGAAAACCGTGGTTAATCAAGGATAACGGGAAAGGAAGCTAAGTGGTAAACCTTAGTTAAGGGTAACTAAGTAATAATTCTTAGCTAAGGACATAGGACTAATTCTCAAAACGATGAGTAACCTGATACGGTAGGTCATCGCTTAGTATACGAGGGGGAGCAAGTTATCTGACTTGGATAAAAGCTCCAGCGCACTGGGTGCCGAAGTGGAAGCTTCGGGGGACGTGAGGATATTCTTGGGATCCCTCTGTGGGCTGCCAGGTAATTATACTAGGCCCATGAGAGGTTAAGGTCTGCGTTAGAAGGACCAAGAGTATGCCTTGGTTGCTATGCGAGCAACCTAAAGACTGGGATGGATTAGCGTGGAGTCGACGATTCTTGTTTTTGCCCTGGATAGCACATCGTCGACTACCTACCATCTTTAGTCAATCGTGTACGTGCGGAAAGGCAGGGAACCCCCAACAGACCATGTGCTTGCTATCGAGTCATGGGTGAGGTTGGCCCGTAGGAAAGTGGGCTATAGTGGGGCCGGGGAGTGGTTCTTATACATGATTTTTCTTGGATTGCCTTTCAGTAGTTGAGGGAGGGGTCACGTGGGACCATAGCCACGCGTACAAAAACAGACCTTGATATCTGCATCGGCAGACGATTTAAAGCTCCCGACCGAGTTCCGTATTTCTTGATTTGCCCTGGCACGGAACTCGGATGGCACATTGGGGAACATGTGCATCTAGACATGGAAAACGATTCACGATACATACGTGGGATCAAGGGCGCGGTTGACGGGTGGCGTAATCCCTAGTGGTCCTGGGTGGCCAAAACCCAAACCGAGATACGGAAACGTTCATTAGGTAGCATAATCCCTAGCGGTCCTAGGTGGCATAAATCCTAAGTGGACGCGCGATAGTTCATGGTAAGGAAACACAACTAGATCAAGGGTTGCAGTCCAAAACAACTTCAAGGATAAACCGTTTACATGGGAAAGCCCGTACAGCCTACGGCAAAGGACTGAACTTATACATGGAAAGAAACATATGAGTTGAGTAACCTATATATGCGGCATATTAGGTTGACATGGACCATTACACGACTTTTGAGTAAGGGTCATTCACGGATAACACGTAATACAGTTGGGGTACTAGTACGGTAGGTGCAGAGCAGATGTACAGGATAGATACCATGAGACGTTATACGTGATAGATATCTTGGGGATATTATACTTGATAGAAACCTGACGATGTGATACCTTGTTTTATCTTGACATCGTAATTTATCATGACACCTTAGTTTACCTGAGTTCAGTAGTTCATCCTGTTATTTTGATTTAGCTTATCCATCTTGTTATCATGCTTATGTTCATCTCAGTTTCTCATGTCAGTTAACTTTACTAGTTTTTATACTAATAGTAGATAGGGCTTACTCAGTCTTTTTGACTGACCCGTTTTGTTTCGCCTCTTTTCTTCCGTTTCCCCCCCCCCCCCCCCCAGGTTACATGGAGGAAATACTGTTGTTTAGTTCGGACTTCTTCTCCTTGAAGGTCATCATGGATGGCTTGGACTTCTCTTGGCTATGGCTACTTTACTGTTTTTACTTGGGGAATAATTTATGAAAAAGTCTTTATGCTTCTTTATTATTGCAAGACAGGTTTTGATGTACTCTGATGTAAAAGGCTTTAGACCTTAATTATTAATATTTATGAAAGTTTGATTTTACTTCCGCTATGTTATATGTTCTGTCTTGTGATATTTCTGTGCATGTTTACCAATAATGCCCCTCTAAAGCTAGTGCATTCCTTTACGAGTGACCCTAGCGGAGGCGGGGTGTTACATTTGGTATCAGAGCAGAAGGTTACCAGACTGGGCAAAAGTTTTTAAAGACCTTCTGAAAACTATTTGAAAATCGTTTATAAAGAAGCATTTTTCAAGAAAATTTTCTTTTAAAAGAAAAAGGCTATTCCCCAAAGGCCATTAGCACTATCCTTGTTTCCTTAATTGAATCTCTTTTCCTTTCTTTCCTCCATCTGTAGTCACAGTGGTTTTAACTGCGACTAGTCTTTTCTATCTACGAAAGTGTTTTCCTTACGATGGAGGTGGTTCTCGAGAGACCAGTGGCCGCGTTATAAGAAAGGATAGTGAGGAAGAGGATAAATGATACGAGCTTAAGGAAGAACAACTTGTTGGTATGGCTTAGTCCTCAAAGGAGGGAGAAAGAGGAACAATGAAACCCATGACGAGAGAGTACCTTTGGCATGGTAAAACGGGGTGGATAGTTAAGTATTATGGGACAAGGACAAGATCATCGGGAGGGTAATAGTGTGCTCTCATTTCTAGGGTACCTCGGAAGGAGGGTAACGATCTTGTTAAAAGTTTAGCTCTTCTTTTCTATCATCCCGCCAAGACTTTGTTTTGATCCCCGCATCATTTAAGTTTGCTTCGATAGTTGAGTCTCTGCACCTTAAGTACTAGCGTAATAGAGAATCCCATTCTTGTCTCAAAGTCCTATTGGAGAATCAGTCCATTTATACATGACTTGTTTGGATTTGGGAATGTCTATTCCAAGTGTTGAGTTTGGAAATAATGCTTATGTTTATAAGCTAAGGATGGATTCTAGGGATGAAGTGGTTATCCAGTAGGGGGTGCCACTCTCGGTTTTGATAGGAGGGTAGTTAGACCTTTTGACTAGCCTTGGTAATGCCCTCGAAGTATCGGGTAACCTTTTTGAGGTTCTGTCATGACTAGTTACTTAGAATCCCTTGATGCCTTTATTGGAAATTTGAAGCCCGATCGAGTGGTGTTCGCCAATAAGATGGATGGTTTACTTCATTTATGCATGGGTTATAGAGATCATCCTAGTAAGTGCGCATGATAACCTGGTTGACATCTGTTTACTTTCAAGAGAAAGTTCTTCTACATGGAATACCTTATAGTATATAAACGAGATCCAAGGTTCACTAGTGAATTTTGGAAAGCTTGCATGAGATCATGAATACACAGTCATGTTTGCGTCAAGTATTCTAGAAAAAGGATAAGTGCAAGTGGAACGAGAGGCGACGAAGGAATGAGTTCCAGCTCATGTTATGGAAACAGGAAATAAGAAGCTACGAAATCGCGAAGTTAAAAGACGGTCAAGGCACAATGGAATTAAGCTCAAGGAAATACGACTTTGATGGTCGAAGACTAGATACGCGCATGATATCTCTTTTTGGGAGTATATCCTTGATCCCTGTTTTCTGTAGAGCTTACTTGTAGGCTATCTTTCGTGGACATCCTCTCGGTCCTATTTTCTGTTACAAACCCCGTAAGAAGTTTGTCTTGTTTGACCCTGTTTCAGGGAATCCTAGGTAGAATCCTATGGATGTAAACATGTATTTGAAACATGTTATGATTGATATGGTTGCAAGTGGTTGCTCGTGGATGCGCGAATACACATTAGATACTAGCTCGACTCGGTCACATTTCATATTGCATATGCACGAGTATTTATACTTGTTTATGGATGAAATCGAATGTATTATCATGCGGTTGTTGCATATGAATGAATGATTGTGCACGCATATAGTATCTATATGACTAGGACTATTTGCATACATGTTGGATTCATGGCACTATACATATTTTGCATTAGAAAGATTATTCAGGCCTGATCATTAGCATTAGCTAAGGAACATGTACACACACGTCTTGCATATATTCATACAGCATTAGAAATCATCTAAGGACAATGGTTGCTCGTGGATGATGTTTTGAGTAGATGGATGATGGATGGTAGGATATGTTCTTCCTAACTTGGAGATTTCGGGGACGAAATCCTAAAAGGTGGGGAGAATGTAACAACCCGTATTTCGATAACATGATTAAAGACGAGAATCAAGGCAGAATTTAATTTTAAATTCTGAATCAAGTGAAACGGGCTATGCCATTGCGTTCGTCTCGGAAAAATACGCGAAATAGAGTCCGAGTTTTCGAAAATCGGAGTCCGTATGACCAAGATATGGCCTCGCGAAGTTTCACGAAAAATTCCCAAATTAAAGTATACTTAATTAAGTGAAATGGGTTGCGCAGAGAAATATATATATATTGATATATATATATAATTGAAAATTAACTAAATAAATATGCAAAAATGTTCAAAACAGCGAATTGGGATAGGGGAATAACCGAACCGGCCGATTTTTGAGGTCGACCCGAGCCCGCTGGGTCGACTAGGGGTTAATCCAGGGTGTTCGGCTGTCAACCCGTGGGCCGATTCGCTCAAATGCAGATTTTGCATTTGGATGGTTCTCATGGTTCATTTTTAATCTAAAGGCCCTAGATGGTTCCTACACTTGACTTCTTCCCCAAGACATGCTTTGATGGCTTGGATTGAATCTAGGTTTAATCCTATGGCCTAAAACACTTGCCTAATCTATAAATAAGACCCTAACCTATCCTAAATCCTCATTAATCATTCATGCAACTAAACTATGGCAAAATTCCTACTCTCATGGCCTCCACTCAACTATCCTAGCCTCCACTTCATTTCTATGAGAGATTTCATGATCATGAGAGTATTAGAGAGTCCCTATGTTAGTATGAGAGCTTCTCAAGTTGATTTCAAGGCTAAAGCTTTGATCTTTGTTCATAAAGATGGGTTTTTTTATTGATTTGGAGTGTTCATCTTTGGGTTTTTGGGTGATGGCATGCATAGGCTTCATCACAAGCTTTAGTTTAATCGATTTAGGCCTTCATAGCTATGTAAGCCCTTCCCTACTCTTAGATATTAACTAGTTAAATGTTCATGTTGAAAGTTTGGGTTTGATTAATTGGAATGACGCATGCTATCATGTTATGCAAGTTTATGAAGTCATTATCTTGATCTTATGAGCTAAAAGCCACAACCTTTATGTTGAAATGTTGCATTATGCAACATGAGAATCTTCATAATCATTATGTCAACTTGCATATGAAGTCATAATCCTTATATGATGATATATGCGAGTTTCTAGCCATCATTCCATGTCTTTTGTCACCATGATTCGCTTATGTACCAAGTTTGGGTTGATGCATGTTTTTGAGGCTTAAGAATGTAACATGCAAGCTAATGAACACATTTGTGCCTCATTTGCCACCATGATTAACTTGTGTCTTAATACCCATTTTTGTCATTCCTTTGCCAAATCTCTTCTTTTAATCCATCACGTTGTTGCGAACGTATATGCTAGTTTAAAAAGCGTTGGGGTCACATTATGGGGAAACATAATGACATGAATATGACTTGGGTAAATGGGTATAAACATGACAACATGTAACGTTAAATATGACATGTGTTTATACTTGAAAACATGACTTGAAATATAACATGGAAGTTGACATGTAAGTATGCATAAAAACATAAGCTTGGGAATTTACCTATTAAGTTAGGTCTACCCATTGGGAATTTACCTATTAAGTTAGGTCTACCCAATTTCTTGAAAACTTGACTATGAACATGACACTAGACTAAACATGAAAGTGGCCAACTCGAGGTTGGGTTGAGTTTGCAACGTAAAACTACCCGGAACCGACCGGCCTAACTAGTAGTTGCAAACAATAGGACCCAATGTGAGAAGTTGGTCATGTTGTGCTTGAACCCGAGGTTAGACCAAGTTGTGGTGTAAAGCTACCGGGAACCGACCGGCTTAACTAGTAACCACAACAAAGTCTAATGTGAGAGGTTGGGGTGCATTAAGTAATTAATGCCACATGATAGGGTTAAGTTAATTTGATTAATGACTCTTAACCAAATATGACATGGGTAAATGGGTTAAGTAAATTGGTTAGGCTAATGATACTTAACAAAACATGACAAGGTTGGGTAGGTTAAGTGATTTGATTTGCCTAATGACGCTTAACCATTTTTATACGACTAGTGGACGGGGATTAAGTTAACCAACACTTAATCAATCCAACATGATAATTTGGCAAGGTCAAGTAAGTTTTCTTAATGACACTTAACCATACAAGATGATTAGGGGATGGGGTTAAGTAATTTGCACCTAACTAATCCGACATGGTAATTAGATGGGGTTAAGTAATCCACACTTAACTAATCTAAACACGGTAATTCGATGGGGTTAAGTTAAACACTTAACCAATTTAAACTCGGTAATTCAATGAGGTTAAGTAACCAATACTTAACCAACTTAACGTGATAATTTAATGGGGTTAAGCAACTTATACTTAACCAATTATACATGATGATTTGATGGGGTTAAGTAACTTACACTTAACCAATCTAATACGCGGACCTGATAAGGTTAAGTCACAAGACCTTTTTAGAATATACTTAACCATTGTAGTACGATTAGAGGATGGGGTTAAGCCAACCTATACTTAACCAATCCGACTCGATAATTTGATGGGATTAAGATAATCTATGCTTAATCGATCTAGCAAGATAATCCGATAGGATTAAGGTAAGCTAGTACTTGACCAATTTGACTTGATAGGGTTAAGTCATGAGCCTCTGGGTACACTTAACCAACTTGTGGGACTAAGTCTTGAACTTAAATACTTAGCCAATCTTTGACGGGATTCGTGGGCGGGTTAAGTCATGGACTTGAATGATAACACTTAACCCAATAGACAAACCCTAGCTAGAAGAACTAGGTAGAAAACCGTGGTTAATCAAGGATAACGGGAAAGGAAGCTAAGTGGTAAACCTTAGTTAAGGGTAACTAAGTAATAATTCTTAGCTAAGGACATAGGACTAATTCTCAAAACGATGAGTAACCTGATACGGTAGGTCATCGCTTAGTATACGAGGGGGAGCAAGTTATCTGACTTGGATAAAAGCTCCAACGCACTGGGTACCGAAGTGTAAGCTTCGGGGGACGTGAGGATATTCTTGGGATCCCTCTGTGGGCTGCCAGGTAATTATACTAGGCCCATGAGAGGTTAAGGTCTGCGTTAGAAGGACCAAGAGTATGCCTTGGTTGCTATGCGAGCAACCTAAAGACTGGGATGGATTAGCGTGGAGTCGACGATTCTTGTTTTTGCCCTGGATAGCACATCGTCGACTACCTACCATCTTTAGTCAATCGTGTACGTGCGGAAAGGCAGGGAACCCCCAACAGACCATGTGCTTGCTATCGAGTCATGGGTGAGGTTGGCCCGTAGGAAAGTGGGCTATAGTGGGGCCGGGGAGTGGTTCTTATACATGATTTTTCTTGGATTGCCTTTCAGCAGTTGAGGGAGGGGTCACGTGGGACCACAGCCACGGGTACAAAAACAGACCTTGATATCTGCATCGGCAGACGATTTAAAGCTCCCGACCGAGTTCCGTATTTCTTGATTTGCCCTGGCACGGAACTCGGATGGCACATTAGGGAACATGTGCATCTAGACATGGAAAACGATTCACGATACATACGTGGGATCAAGGGCGCGGTTGACGGGTGGCGTAATCCCTAGTGGTCCTGGGTGGCCAAAACCCAAACCGAGACACGGAAACGTTCATTAGGTAGCATAATCCCTAGCGGTCCTAGGTGGCATAAATCCTAAGTGGACGCGCGATAGTTCATGGTAAGGAAACACAACTAGATCAAGGGTTGCAGTCCAAAACAACTTCAAGGATAAACCGTTTACATGGGAAAGCCCGTACAGCCTACGGCAAAGGACTGAACTTATACATGGAAAGAAACATATGAGTTGAGTAACCTATATATGCGGCATATTAGGTTGACATGGACCATTACACGACTTTTGAGTAAGGGTCATTCACGGATAACACGTAATACAGTTGGGGTACTAGTACGGTAGGTGCAGAGCAGATGTACAGGATAGATACCATGGGACGTTATACGTGATAGATATCTTGGGGATATTATACTTGATAGAAACCTGACGATGTGATACCTTGTGTTATCTTGACATCGTAATTTATCATGACACCTTAGTTTACCTGAGTTCAGTAGTTCATCCTGTTATTTTGATTTAGCTTATCCATCTTGTTATCATGCTTATGTTCATCTCAGTTTCTCATGTCAGTTAACTTTACTAGTTTTTATACTAATAGTAGATAGGGCTTACTCAGTCTTTTTGACTGACCCGTTCTGTTTCGCCTCTTTTCTTCCGTTTCCCCCCAGGTTACAGGGAGGAAATACTGTTGTTTAGTTCGGACTTCTTCTCCTTGAAGGTCATCATGGATGGCTTGGACTTCTCTTGGCTATGGCTACTTTACTGTTTTTACTTGGGGAATAATTTATGAAAAAGTCTTTATGCTTCTTTATTATTGCAAGACAGGTTTTGATGTACTCTGATGTAAAAGGCTTTAGACCTTAATTATTAATATTTATGAAAGTTTGATTTTACTTCCGCTATGTTATATGTTCTGTCTTGTGATATTTCTGTGCATGTTTACCAATAATGCCCCTCTAAAGCTAGTGCATTCCTTTGCGAGTGACCCTAGCGGAGGCGGGGTGTTACATATGGTGCCATTTTGGATTGTGAGAAGAGGGTCGTTAGGCTTCTGACTTGTCATAGGAGGACCCTTGAGATTTCTTGTGACCCACAAGGGTCGGTTATGCTTAGTTTCCTAAAGTCTCTTGAAGCATCTATTGATGATTTGCAATCTGTTCCAGTAGTCCGGGATTATTCTGATGTTTTTGATGAGGTATAGGGTTTACCTCCGGGGTGCAATATCGACTATTGTATATATTTGGTGGACAATGAAAAGCCAGTTGCATTACTTGTGCGCCATATGGCTCCAAGGGAAAGAAGGGAGCCGAGTAAGCAAGTAGGGGAGCTACTTGAGAAAGCATTTATCAGATGAAGCATATCTGTATGGGGTGCTCCAGTTGTATTTGCAACTAAGGAAGATGGTTCGCTTCATTTGTGTGTTAACTATAGAGAGTTGAATAAACCCACCAGAACAATAGGCACGCACTCCCGAGGATTGATGATTTATTTGATCAGCTTGTTGGTGCCTCAGTATTTTCCCAGTTAGACTTGGCCACGAGATTTCAACAATTGAGGGTGGCTGAAGACAGCATAGATAAAACCGCTTTTAGAACTCCAGATGGTTAGTTTGAATGGCTGGTTATGCCTTTTTAGATTAACGAATGCACCCCCTTATTTTGTTAATTTGATGAGTAGGGTGTTTCAGGAGTTTCTAAATAAATTTTTCATGGTCTTTGTTGATGATATTTTGATCTTCTCAATGAGCGAAGAAGAGCATTCCCAGCATTTGGAAGAGGTTTTGAAACTCTCTGTGACCATCAGCTTAAGACAAAGTTCTCCAAATGCCATTTTTGGAGAAAAGAGATGAGATTTTTAGGGCATGTGGTCCCCAAAGAAGGGATAGCTGTAGATCCCGCAAAGGTGGTTACAATGCAAGATTGGCAGGTTCCTAAAAATGCAACCGATGTGAGAAGCTTTCTTGGGTCGGCAGGTTATTATAGGAAGTTCATTAAGGACTTCGCATAGATATCAGCCCTACTCACCAGGCTGACGAAAAAGAATTTGACATTTCATGGGATATAGACTATGATGTCACTTTCCAATGTTTAAAGAGGGCTCTAACAACAGCCTTAGTCTTGATTTTTCCTGATGGGAACAAAGTGTTTATAGTTTACACTAATGCGCGAGGTATAGAGTTTGGTGTGGTTCTGATGCAAGAAGGGAAAGTGGTGTGTTATGGGGGTAAACAGTTGAGAGTTCGTTAGAAGAACTACCCCATCCATGATCTAGAGGTAGCTTCCATAGTATTCGCACTTAAGACGTGGCGCCATTATTTACTTGGAGAGAAGTTCGAGTTATACACCGATCGTAAATCTCTCAAGTATCTGTTCTCGCAAAAGGATCTCAATTTAAGGCAACAACGTGGATGGAGTTCCTAGCTTCTTATGATTTTGAGATTGCTTATACCCCTGGCAAGTGTAATGTGGTGGCAGACACGCTAAGTAGGTAGATGATGGCCTTGAGTTCTCTGTTTGGGGAGAGGAAAAGCTTGGAGTTCATATCATCTTTTGATCTTAGACCCTCTATCGAGATTTTGCCTGATTTGTTTGCATCCTTGGAGATACGACCAACTTTTATGGATCAGATAAGAGCTTCGCAACAAGGTGACCCAACAATTTTAGACATAATGGAAAAGCTCAGAAAAGGTGAGACTTCTAGTCACCTCAGTAGATATGTCATAGATGAAAAGGGTAGGTTGCAACGAGATGGAAGGCTTTGTATTCCTCAAGCTGGAAGCTTGATAAAGGCAATCTTAGAAGAAGCCCACCATTCTAAGATGGCCATTCATCTAGGCGACGATAAGATGTACAGAGACATGAAGAGGGTTTTCTTTTGGGCTGGGATAAAGAAAGATGTTGTTGAATTTGTTTCCCAGCGTCTAGTTTGCCAGCAAGTTAAATCTGAGCAAAAGAAGCCCAGTGGTTTACTTCATCCTTTGGAGGTTCCTCGGTGGAAATGGGATAGCGTCTCTATGGAATTCATAGATGGTTTGCCTAAATCGAAGAAAGGCAACACCAGTATCTGGGTTGTGGTAGATAGACTCACTAAGAGCGCTCACTTTATTCCAGTTAAGAGCAAGAGGACGACATCATGGTTGGTAGCAATTTATGTTCGTGAGATAGTTCATCTTCATGGAGTACCTTCCAGCATCGTGAGCGATCATGACCCCATCTTTACCAGTGAATTTTGGAGGAGCATGTAAGAAGCGTTAGGTACACAGTTGTGTTTGAGCACGCTTTTCATCCTCAGACCGATGGGTAGACAAAGAGGGTGAACAGAATTCTAGAGGATCTTTTGAGGCTGTGTATCCTAGATTTTGGAGGGACTTGGGAAAAGCACCTTCCTATAGTAGAGTTTGCCTATAACGGCAGCTATCAATCCAGCATCGGCATGGAACCCTTCGAAGAATTATATGGACGACCCTGTAGATCACCAACTTGTTGGTGGGAATCTACGAAAAGATTATTGCTTGGACCGGATATGGTTAGGGAAACGTACGAAAAGATTGACATTATTCGACAGTGGATGAAGACAGCTCAAGATAGGCAGAAATCCTATGCAGACAAGAGGAGGACTGACATCGAATTTGAAGTGGGAGACTTGGTTTTTATTAAAGTATCGCCTCTGAGGAATGTGGTTCGCTTCGGATCAGTAGGGAAGTTGGCACCTAGGTTTGTGGGACTATTTCCCATAACCGAGAGGATTGGCCAAATGGCCTATAGAGTAAAGCTCCCAGAAAATCTATCCAGTATTCATGATGTTTTCCATGTTTCTCATCTACGAAAGTGTTTGCATGACACTGCGTAAGTCGTTGAGCCGAGTGTATTGGAAGAGGTTGAAGTGGAATGGGAGGCGACAGTCAGGCGAGTCCCTACCCGTATTCTTGGATCAGAAGTTAAGAAGCTATGCAATAAAGAGATCAAGTTACTAAAGTTTCAATGGGGAGATAACCTAGAGGATGTAACTTGGGAGACCGATGCCAAGATTCGAGCTTCATACCCTTTTCTTTTCGAGGGTATGTCCTTAACTACTTTTTCCAAAGTTTTATCTGTGCTTGTTTCTATCATTTGAATATATCGTATCCATAGTATTTTCGACCTTTTAGATAGGAATCCTATGGATGTAAACATGTGACATGTTATGTTTGATGGATGCAAGTGGATGCAAGTGTTTGCTAGTGGCTGCCTATGGATGCATATACACACACATTAGGCACTAGATTGGCTCAATCACTCTTATACTGCATATGGATGTGTGTGCATTTTCTTTTCTTTTATGGATGGAAATGGATGTATTACCATATGGATGTTGCATTTGGACGAATGAGTGTGCAGACATACAAAACTCACATGTTATAATAGGATTATTTGCATACATATTGGATTCATGGCACTAACATACATTGCATTAAGGAGGTCAACTGAATCGGTAGACCGCCTGATTTCCGCATTAGTATTGGGACATATACACACACCCTTGCATATATTCATATAAGCATTAGAAGTCTTTAAGGACAATGGATACTAGTGATTGATGGATGATGGATTGTATGATGTGCATTCTTTTCAACGTAGAGATTTCGGGGACGAAATCCTTTGAGTAGGGGAGAATGTAACACCCCGTATTTTTAACAATACTAAAATAGGATAAATTAAATTATAATTAATATAATATTCAGTATTAAGGTAAACGAACTGCGCCATTGCATCCGTCTCGAAATTCTGGTCAAGTTAGACATTTGGTTTGTGTAAAACGGACACTTATGAAGAAGTTATGAGGGTTTTAAGTTTGTATACGCGCAGAAGAATTATATATATACACGTGAGTCAGGGATGAGTCAGAATTTTATCCAAAACCGTTCGAATTTGAAAAATAAAAAGTGGCAGCAGTTTCCCCGCTCTAGGGGGTCGACCCCCCTAGAGGGGTGTCAACACCGGGGTCGACCCCCCTTAAGGGGCGTCGACACCAGGGTCGACCCACCCACATGAGTGTCGACACCCCTAGGGATGACATGACAGTCGTTTTCAGAGGGTCTGGAAGCTATATATACGTCGTCATTTCTCTTGTTTTCTTCATTGAGAATTCATGCTGGTCAAACTCTATCGGCATCTGAACTGATCTGGATCCGTTACTAACCATCAACCTAAGTAAATCAATTAGAGATTCAAGATCCAATCTTTTCTAGTTTTATCTTCTTATCCAAACTCTGTGAGTCCCAAGTTGCTTTAGATTTGAATATTTAAAAGTAAACATGAATATTTAAAAGTAAACATGATACGACTATGATTTGGATTCGTTCATATGCCTATATTATATTAGATTCATCGTGAATTGCGAACATATGACATCCTAAATTGTGTATAACTTGGATCTAAATCTCTATCTTGTTGGATCTATTGTAACCTTTGTGGCATTCTATGATGTGGAACTTGTCCTTATTTGTGTTAGATCTAATTTTAATTAGTGATCTAAATCTCTATCTTGTTGGATCCATTATGACATTCTATAATGTGGATCTTGACCTTATTTGTGTTAGATCCAGTTTTAACCATTGGACCTGAATCATGTGGACATCTTAATTGCTAATCAGATCTAGTTTATCACCTTGTGCTTATCATATTAGATCTAAACCAGTTGGACATCTAAATTGTTAATTTAGATCATGTTATGCTTATTATGACATTACAGTTATGTTAGAATCAATTAACTGCCAAGTTCATCAGATTTATACTTATATGTCCCCCTTCTCACCATGCTAGTTTATGTTTATGCCAAAACAATCACCTTTGTCATATTCCCATCACTTTTCCTTTTATTATTTACGACTAGGCTACTTTCTAGGCTAGATGCCGTCAAATATATGTGAATGCTTTAGTGAGGGAACGAGGGAAAAAGGGTTAAATTTGGCATAATTTAAATAATGTTTATATGAATCAGACATATAATTCAAATTGGGGAAGTGGGGACATAATCACCTATAAAGACATAGGTAAGAATTGGATAAGAAGGAAATGTCTAATAATTACAATTAGAAATTGTAATGGCACTTATGACACGATGTTTGGTTGCATTAGTGGTGGAAATCTGCTTGTACCCGACCGGCATATCCAACAGCCATTAATGTTGAACCTAATGTGGGAGGTCTAAGTGTGCAAATACGAATCGGGCTATGACACGAGGTTAGGCCCAACTTGTGGAATAAGACTGCCCGGACCTGATCGACATATCCAGCATCCACAAGATGTAGGCGTAACATGGGAGGTCTAGCCCATTATAAACCATAAATGGACATGGTAATAAATTGGAGTACTTAACCAAATCTAATCCATAGGGATTGTATGATTGTGAACTAAAGTTAGGGTTAAGTAAAATTGAATTGATAGTGGATGAGTTAAGCAAATCTGGAGGGGGTGGGTAATATTTACGTATAGGCACACAAACTTAACCCGATAAGGTTATGTAATTAAAGACACCTAGTGGTATACATGACCGGTTGGAATAATAAAGTTATGTAATTAAAGACACCTTTTAGGGTAAGCATAACTTATAAAAATGATAGGGTTATGTAATTAAAGACACCTAGTGGTATACATAGCCAAAGAAAACCTAGTGGGGGATACAAGACAAAGGGGAGAGCTTGTATCATATTGTGTGGGATCTGTTTCGTCCTGTAACCCGAAGTAGGTATCAAAACATGTACTCCGTACTAGGTCGAAGAAAGGGCACACTTACTGGACTGATTGTAAGAGAGCCAAACGTGGAGGACGACATGGGCGGCGCAAACCGACTGTGCCATGTGCGTGAATGAGCCGAGCTTAAGGGGATAAGACGACCGAGACACTTGTAGATATGGGGCTATGCATATCAATGAGGGGTTGCCACTTCAGGACGTGATACATCCTACTGTGGGGCCGGCACAGAGTATCTTTAGAGTAAGGAGCCGATCGAGTAGGGTAGTAGTTAGGGTACATTTGAACGTATGCCTAAGTCTGCCACTTTATAGTGGAAGGGTGATCTCATTCTTGTTATACTAGTAATAGTGCAGAGTAATCATTAGAGACGTGTATACACCTTATCCTATCTACCTTGTCACACCTGCCATTTATGTAGTGATCTCCCTTATCCACTTTATATGTCTGTCATGCTACTTTTATTTGTTTACTTGTAAAAGTAACTAGACTCGCCAGACTTCATGTCTGACCTTTTCGTTTCCTCTTCTTTCTTCTGTTTCCCCCTAGGTTCTCAGGGAGGAAACACTCAGGCTTAGTCAGGACTCAGATATCATCTTGCTAGAGCTGCTTTCGAAGTATGGCTCAAGTTCTTATCTCTACCATGGCTTTGTCTCTTTTATTTGGGGAATTATGTTTTCTTTTAAGTACTTATGTACTTTGATGGTAAAAGATAGAAGTTATATTGTTGTAATGGTTTTTGTGACTTATGGTATTTTGTACCACGATGTATGATTTGTGTTTGAAATAAAAATTTGAATTTCCACTGCTATCTTAATTATATCTGTCTTGTATTATTCTATGTCTGTTTACCTATAACGCTTCACGAAACTTAATGCATTCCCTTTGTGAGTGACATTAACGGACGTGGGGTGTCACACGTAGCCTCGGTAGTATCTCAAACTGTTTAAACGCACCGTCTTGTTCTTTTCACTCAACATTACATCGGTTTCAACCCAATTTGACATAAAATTACATGTTTCTAGTAGAGTACTCACAAGTTTACCTGAAGGAGGCTCTGAAATTTCACTAACAGTAGCATATGCGATGATTCTCCCAGATTGGTCCTTTTTTTGGATATCTGCCAACAATGATGCTAGAGGATTAGAAGTTTCATTGGCCTGCGTGTCATCACGAGTCAAATCTCGAGTTTTCAACTGATGCAAGACTTCTTTTACAGTGACAGAGCCATTGATATTAGGTTTATCATTGAGCGGTTCATCAACAATTTGAGCAGCAGCGACAAGAATCGATCTAGGTCTGGAGAAGAGGAGGCCTGATCTCGTAGCTAAGAAGGAGGCTTCTGACATCGGAGATTTCTTCTTCCGAGTCATCAGAGGTAAGCGGATGAGGTTAATAAAAGTGAGGGCTCTGGATTTGGAAAATCTCCAGATTCGAAATTGGGGAGGACATTAATCGTCTATATTTATTTATAATAAAAGTGAGTGTTTTGCATAATTTTTTCTTATAATGATAGAGTATATCTGTATAATTTCATTTTTTATATGTTGCCCTTATAACTAAATTTTGAAGAGTTTTTCCTTGAGATTACAAAAGTTAGAAAGTTTGTTCTTCAGAATCCCCTTCCTCTATTATCAATGTAATGATCTCTTCTAACAATAATTTTCTTCAAGAAATTGCGTATAACATAAAATTTGAATATAAGTCTTTCGTTTTTCATTAAAACTTTTTCTTTCACTGATTTTTCAAATCATTTCCTACTATTGAATTATAGGTCATTTGTTATAAATAAAAATTAAACGTACTTATATGCTTTGAGGCTTTATTTCAACTTTTGAAGGCTTTAACTTTTCAGCTTTTTGAGTGTGAACTTTAGGTTCATCATTTGAAAGAATCATGAGTTTTCAATTCCACTTCCAATTATAAATCAATGTTATTATTGAATTTAAATGCTACACCATTATATTTATACCATAATTTTGTTGGGTATACATAAAAAGCAATTTTTTTTTCAAGAGATATTATGCCTTCAGTCTTTCCAAGAATATTACATATGAAAAGCTATAGTGAATCGGGAAGGATAAAATTTGATCCACATCTATACCATCAATAATCAAAATGACATATATAATTAAGGCTCCATCAAACTGGATTTGAAAAACTCAAAACTAGATCTCACTAGTAGAAAAGTATGTTACAACATTAGTGCTTTAACATCGGCTTCTAAAACCATCGATGCTAAAGATATTTTTAACATCGATATTTTTTGTCGATGTTAAAAGTTATCAAGGACATCACTTATTAAAATAGTCGTTGTCTATTACTCTATTATAAAAAAATGAAAATAACATGTATCATTATTCTCCATTAATTAACCAAAAATATTTCTCTTACTTCTTTTCATTTTCATTTTTCTTGGCCAAACCCTTTTCCCCAATTCTCAAAATAATGTTTGCCTCCCAAATCATCATGTCGTCCTTCCTCCTTCAAATCGTAAATCACCGCCCTTCCTTCCATCAAATCAAGATTGACATTGCCACCCAATAAGCACTCAGCTATCAATGAAGCGCCAACCTCTGCCCTTATCTTCATCGAAACATTCTGCATGTTGATTTGCTCTAGGAAAACTCAGTTGTTTAAGGTGAGTTCCAACTCATGATTTGATTTATTTCCAGTAACTCGACATCTATAATAGCCAAGTTCTTGCTTGTTGTCTGCTACCTTAATTACTGCGTGACTCTGTCCTTTATTGTTTGTATCAAAATTTGAATGTTTGGATTTAAAACTTGTGTCATGGCTTCAACTTGGTTGGGTTTGTTATTGGGTTGTTTGTCACCTTGGGCATATGTTTTACCAGTTTATTAATTTCTTGCTTGTGTTGTTGTTGCTTCCTTCCATCTTTGCTTCATGCGTTGTAACGATCTCGGAATTCAAGAATTAAAAATGAATTAATAATTTTAATTTCAAAAAAAAAAAAACTTGCATGCGTTTGGCATTTGCCAATACTTGCATGCGCAAGAAGTACTTAAGAAAAAAGAAAAAAAAAAGCATGGACCATTGCATGCATTTGGACATTGCATGCGTTGGCACCTTAATGTGCCTATACTTGCATGCATGCACAAGGAAAAAAAAAAGGGTACGTCGGTTTCAACCTGCATGTTGCATGCTACATGCACCATGCATTTTGGTACAAAAGGGTACCCCTTGTACTAAAGCGTTGCCTTGTTTGCATGCATGCTACATGCGTTACCTTGTTTACATGCATTACTTTGTAAAAATATATATATATATATATATATATATTGTTAAAAAATAATAATAATAATAATAAAAATAAAAAAAGGAAACTAAATTTAGCGCATGTAAACTAAAGCGGTATAACCGAAATCTTTTGCATAAGCGTCACATGGAAATTGATTTGCCAGTCTAAACAATGATCGTGCCTTTGTTTTAGGTAACGAAGTTCCGCCTCGTAGCCGTTAGCGTCGTTCTGCTCATAATGTGTCTTCTCGCTTTTGCCACGAAAGGTGAGTTTTCTCACGCATGACTAATTTATTATTAAGTGAATTAGAAATTTGAGATGTTGATTCAAATGTTAAGGTGCTCTAGATTGTTTGTTCATGGTTGTGCACATGCTACACGTGCACCGTTCTTACATGACACTATGAATGGTTGTATGATATGTTATGTTATTATTCTCACCATGCAAGTACCCAGTTTAAAAAAAACGGGTTGAAATGATAAATACCCGAACCCCTGCATATTCGAATTGGTTTGGGATACGGGTTGAAATGATATACACCCGTGATTCGAATATTTGTAAGAACGGATTGAAATGATAAAACATCCGTGCCACTTGACCGTAGGTTAGGAAAATATATATATGGACACCGTGGCCAGTAAAGTTATTTTAAGATTTTATGGCGTTTGGTGAATGGATTTTTGAAATTTTCAATACAAGGATATGTTAAATGCCAGCCCATGGGCTGGGATTGGAACTGGACTAATATTATTTAATAAAAACAATAATTTCATAAAGACTATCTTCCCCTTACTTGATTTTTGTAAATCTTTCCTTATAAATAATTTGATTTCTTCAACTATATTGATTAGAATAGTTTTCATATATATGTATGTGTACATGTTTCCCACCTAATATATATATATATTTCAACTTAATTATTTAAATTTATATTTATTATTATTATTTCAACTTAACTTTTTTTTATATATATATTATTATTATTATTAGTATTATTATTATTTTCAAAAGCTTTGTACAATCCAGTCTAGTGAATTTGAAGGTTCAAATTTAAGATTTCAAATGGTTGACATAGAATTGTGGTGAATATGGATTTTGAAATCTTAATCAAACCATTGGAAATTGATTTGAGTAAATGATTTTGGGAGATACCTGAGTAAAGTATTGGCGATACTTGAATATGATTTTTAAACTGATGGCCATGGTGTGAAAAACGTAAGCGTTGGTCGTTAAAGAGACCGGAGTCGGTAAGTGGCATACTCTCTGTCAGTGCAGATACCACTTTAACAACTGTATACGTGGTGACGTGTCCAGAACGAAGCATGACGACTTGGGGCGATTTCTGGATTTGAAGATGGTGAACGATAACGATATGGCCTTGACCTTCGGGTCATAATTAGATGACTAAAACAGGAGCTATACCGTGACTAATTGAGGTAGCACCTTTGATCGGACACGTTTCTTCGATACCATTTCTATGACTATGTTATGATTTGGGGTACCCCTTTTGATTTGGGAATGTGTTCCGAGGTGGGCGGTAGTGGCTGCTATGCGTTACCACCGGTCCGGGAGTGCAATTGGTAGAATCCTACCCTGGTATTGCCTCGAGTGCCTTGTCATCTATCCTAAGCGAGCCCCATACGATTTTGTTTTGGTGTTGCTTTCTATGGAGTGCCCTCTGGTAACACCAGTACGGTGAATTTACGGTAATGTATAGACTGTGATGCCTATAAACGGCGTAAGGGTAATATGGTAATCCCGCTTACGCTATTTTCATTACTTATACTTTACTGGATAGGCATTATCATAATAGCGTACTACTATATGTATTAGTTTCACGGATCCTTAGAGGATGGAAATCCCAACCACCCTTTAAGTTACTGTACATTTCTATGAACATGTCATTTATGCTGATTCACTTATATAAGACTATTAGTCCTGACTTGAGTGTATTGTTTCTTTGACTTTATGCTTGGGTCAGCTTGAGCACTCCTGCTGTTCGTGGCGCTTTTGGAGACTTGCATCTTTTGGACTATCTTCTGTATCAGCTATCTTATTAGCTAAGTCATCCAGGTTACTACTAGTTACCTATATGTACTATATTTTGTATGAGCTTATGACTAATTATGTACTTATATGTATCATGTATCGTGTATGAACCTATGTACTACTTTGTTCCGCTGCTAGTTACTCTGGTTCTGTGTCTGTGGTTCTGTGTTCTGATTTGCATTTACCTCAATAGTTAAAATAACAATTCACGATTTTGAGCGATTCAGATCTGACATGAGTGGTTATTGTCGATTTGAATGGTTCGAAATTTGTGGGTCGTTACAGTTGGTATCAGAGCAGAGGTTTAACCTTAGCTATTGAGGTAAATAACTCATTAGAGATAGGGTGGAAACATCCTAGAATGAGTAAGATCAGTATCAGGATCCAATCTTTGTGAGAGAGCGTATTTTAAAAGTACAAGTATTTCAAGAAAATAAAAGTTTTCAAAGTATTTTATTATAGAACTTCGACTTGAGTCAAATTCTTAGCCTCGTTCTCGATGTTCCAGATGGCTACCAGACGTAATACTGCTAGAGGCCGAGGTAGGGGTCGTGGAGGCCACCCAGTGGAGCCTGAGCCACCAGTCGCGCCAGCCCAGCCCGCTCAACCTGTTAGGTTTACCAAGCTTTGTAAGGAGTACACTCATCTGGGAGGCGTTAAGTTTTCGGGTTCCGAATCGATCGTCGAATCCCAGAAATGGTTGGATGAATTGGAAAGAATATTTTCTGGCTTAGAGGTTACCGATGCACAGAAGCTTCAGATGGCCGCTTGGCAGCTTAAGGATACTGCAAGGAATTGGTGGGAATCATTCACTACTCATACGACTGAGACCGACATTACATGGCAGCATTTTAGGGATGCTTTTGTAACCAAATGGATGCCTGAGTCCGGAAAATCCAAATTGTATCGAGAATTTATGGATCTTAAGCAAGGCAACATGACTTTTGTGGAATATGAAAGGAAATTTGATGAGCTTTCCAAGTTTGGTCCAAACTTGATTGGAACACCATTTCAGAAAAATGAGAAGTTTATACTTGGTGCACGCCCGGAATACTATGAACATTTGATGAACTATCTTAACCAGCCTTTCTCAGAGCTCATGAACTATGCCACTAGACTTGAAAATTCTCCGAACCTCAAAGGAAAACAAGTTGCTCAGGTGCCACCATCTCAGGGATCGACAAGCAATTCAAAGAAGAGGAAGGCAAAGTATTGGGCACAGAGGAAGCAGCAAAACGTGCAAGGAGTAGGATATCATACTCAGAGACCTCCCCCTGATCTCTTGAATGTTCGTTGTTACAACTGCCAGCAATTGGGTCACTACTCTAACAATTGTCCTAACCCCCCTAAAGCTCGTGTCCCGCCAACTCATGAACCTCGCAATGATCTTTGCCATTCTTGTCTCCAGCCCGGACATATTAGTAGGAACTGTCCCACTCAGAACAAAGGAGCCACATCAGGAGTTTTTGCTATGACATCTCCCACTCCTCCCACCGGTGATGACACTAAAGGTACGCTTTTAAGTGTATTCACTTTATTTTCTCATCCTGTTCGTGCGCTATTCGACACTGGTGCTTCACATAGTTTATCTCCATGGATCTTTGTAATGAATTTGAAAAAGCTTTAGAACCCACATTAGCATCTGAATCGTTGTGTGTATCCAATCCGATTGGAGGCCCAGCCTATCTTAGTAGGATTTGTAAAGGGGTTAAACTTCTTTTTGACCTTCATTGTTTCACTAGTGACTTCTATGTTCTCGGTTTTGACGCCTTTGATATTTTACTTGGCGACGACTGGCTGAAAAAGTATAGAGCAGAAATCTCATACAGATCCCGAACTGTTTCTTTAATAGATGACAAAGGAAATGAACTAACGATCGTATGTCGTATGCCAATAGAGTACGTGGGAAGCTTTATCTTTTCACTTGATTCTTATCCCGACGATCCTAGTTTCACACCGACTGTTCAAGATTTTCCCGATGTGTTTGGTGAAGTAATGGGCCTTCCGCCTAAACGAGAAATTGAATTCCGTATAGATCTCATCCCTGGAGCACGTCCTGTAGTTCTCCCTCCACGAAGAATGGCGCCAAAGGAAAAATTTGAATTAAGGGCACAAGTAGAGGATTTACTTTCAAAAGGACTCATTCGACCAAGTTTTTCCGAATGGGGAGCCGCTGTGGTGTTTGTAACCAAATCTGATGGATCGCTTAGGATGTGTGTCGATTATCGAGAACTAAATAAACTCACTTTAAGGAATAGATACCCGATGCCTCGAATTAACGATATGTTCGATCAGCTCTATGGAGCTAAAGTTTTCTCTCAACTCGATCTTGCCTCTGGTTTCCATCAGCTTAGGGTAGCTGAGGAGAGCATTCCTAAGACCGCCTTTCGTACAGAAAATGGTTTCTACGAGTGGTTGGTTATGCCATTTGGTTTGACTAACGCTCTGGCCTATTTCGTTGATCTCATGAATCGAGTTTTCCGCGAAGTTCTTAACAGATTCGTCCTTGTTTTCGTTGATGACATTCTAGTCTTTTCTAAATCTGAAAAAGAGCATGAGTCGCATTTGAGATATGTTCTTGGAACTCTCCGTAGCCACCAATTGAAAGCCAAATTTGCTAAGTGTCATTTTTGGCAGAAGGAAGTTCGGTATCTTGGCCATATAGTTTCTGGAAATGGAATTTCGGTTGATCCAGCCAAAATCGCTGCGATCAATGATTGGAAAGAACCCAAGAATCCAACTGAAATTCGTAGTTTCTTAGGACTCGCTGGTTACTATCGAAGATTCATAGAGAATTTCTCCCGTATTGCCGCGCCATTGACCGCTTTGACAAGGAAGAATGTTAAGTTCGTTTGGAGCGACAAGTGTAAAGCTGCATTTGCAGAGTTGAAGGAAAAACTGACTTCTGCACCTGTTCTTACCGCCCCAAATGGAAATGAAGGGTTTGTAGTCTATACTGATGCTAGTAAAGAAGGATTGGGGGCCGTGCTAATGCAGAATGGAAGGGTGATCTCATATGCTAGCCGACAACTCAAGAATCATGAAGTCAATTATGTGACACACGATCGGGAGTTGCTAGCGGTAATATTTGCTTTGAAGTTATGGAGGCATCATCTTTTGGGAACCAAGTTTGAAGTATTTACCGACCATCAATCTCTTAAGTATATATTCTCCCAGAAAGACCTGAATCAGAGACAAGTTAGATGGCTTAAGTTTCTCGCTTCCTATGATCTTGACATTAAATACACTCTGGGAAAGGCAAATGTAGTAGCGGATGCACTAAGTCGGAAGAAGGCTATGTTATGTCAAATCTCAGTTTCATTACCCCTGATGGATCGTATAGCAGCAAAGCAAGATGAAGATCCAGAGCTTAAACTTATGAAGGGAAAGGTTCGTAGAAAAGGAAAGTATGATCAAATTGGAATGGGGGCTCAAATTGATGACAAAGGAATTTTAAGGATTAATGGTCGCATATGTGTTCCTAACGTGGATGACTTAAGACAAGAAGTAATAAGGGAATGTCATCAATCCAAACTCTCTATTCACCCAGGAATACACAAGATGTACCAAGATATGAAAAGGTTATTTTGGTGGAGAGGTATGAAGCGAGATGTTCGTCGTCACGTTAATAGATGCATGACCTGCCAGCAGATAAAAGCAGATCATCAAAAGGCTGCTGGTTTATTACAACCTCTCGAGATCCCTAGTTGGAAATGGGATCAGATTTCCATGGATTTTATTGACGGTCTCCCCAAGACAAGAAAAGGAAACGAAAGTATTTGGGTAATTGTGGACAGATTAACCAAGTCAGCACATTTCCTGCCTGTCAAAGCAAGTCGTACCGCTGCAAGCCTAGCTGAATTGTATAAGAAAGAAATTGTTAGATTACATGGAGTCCCATCTAGCATTGTCTGTGATCGAGATCCTGTTTTCACGAGTAAGTTTTGGAGTGCATTTCAGGAAGCCTTGGGTACTAGATTAAATCTTAGTACTGCCTACCATCCACAGACAGATGGTCAAACGGAAAGATTGAATCAAGTACTGGAAGATCTCCTTCGCGCCTGTATTCTTGACTATGGAGGATCTTGGGAAGATCACCTTCATCTCATTGAATTCACATACAATAATAGCTACCAGGCTAGCATTGAATGTTCCCCCTTTGAGGCCTTATATGGAAAACCGTGTAGATCGCCTGCTAGTTGGATTGAACAAAGAGATCGTTTGCTTCTTGGACCAGATATGATCGTGGAAGCAACACAAAAAGTCGCTGATATCAGGAATAAGATAAAAATTGCTCAAGATCATCAGAAGAAGTACGCAGATAGAAGAAGAAAGAAGTTGGAGTTCGAGGTTGGGGATCAAGTTTTTCTGAAGATCTCACCATTAAAGAATGTCATTCGTTTTGGACGGAAAGGAAAACTAGCTCCTAGATTCATTGGCCCGTTCCGTATTTTAGAGAAGATTGGTTCATTGGCCTATCGCATTGAGTTACCTGAGAAACTTGCAGGAGTGCATAATGTGTTCCATATATCCCATCTACGGAAATGTTTGCATGATTCTTCCTCTTATGTTCAGCCGACTGCACTTGATAATTTGGATATCGAACCTAACTTGACTGTAGAAAGGAGACCACTTCGTATAGTCGATAGAGGTACGAAGCAACTTAGGAGGAAATCGGTCAGCCTAGTCAAAGTGCAATGGAGTGACGATGACCGAGACTGTACTTGGGAGACGGAAGAGAACATGCGTTCTTCAAATCCGGAATTATTTATCCCAGGTAATATCCATTAAAACCATCATCTTATTCATATCTGTCTTTGCTATTCATGACTCACCTAGTTCTTTTCGAGGACGAAAAGCTTTTAAGTGGGGGAGGATGTAACGATCTCGGAATTCAAGAATTAAAAATGAATTAATAATTTTAATTTCAAAAAAAAAAAAAAACTTGCATGCGTTTGGCATTTGCCAATACTTGCATGCGCAAGTAGTACTTAAGAAAAAAGAAAAAAAAAGCATGGACCATTGCATGCATTTGGACATTGCATGCGTTGGCACCTTAATGTGCCTATACTTGCATGCATGCGCAAGGAAAAAAAAAAGGGTACGTTGGTTTCAACCTGCATGTTGCATGCTACATGCACCATGCATTTTGGTACAAAAGGGTACCCCTTGTACTAAAGCGTTGCCTTGTTTGCATGCATGCTACATGCGTTACCTTGTTTACATGCATTACTTTGTGAATATATATATATATATATATATATATTTTGTTAAAAAAAAAAAAAAGGAAACTAAATTTAGCGCATGTAAACTAAAGCGGTATAACCGAAATCTTTTGCATAAGCGTCACATGGAAATTGATTTGCCAGTCTAAACAATGATCGTGCCTTTGTTTTAGGTAACGAAGTTCCGTCTCGTAGCCGTTAGCGTCGTTCTGCTCATAATGTGTCTTCTCGCTTTTGCCACGAAAGGTGAGTTTTCTCACGCATGACTAATTTATTATTAAGTGAATTAGAAATTTGAGATGTTGATTCAAATGTTAAGGTGCTCTAGATTGTTTGTTCATGGTTGTGCACATGCTACACGCGCACCGTTCTTACATGACACTATGAATGGTTGTATGATATGTTATGTTATTATTATCATCATGCAAGTACCCAGTTTAAAAAAAAACGGGTTGAAATGATAAATACCCGAACCCCTGCATATTCGAATTGGTTTGGGATACGGGTTGAAATGATATACACCCGTGATTTGAATATTTGTAAGAACGGATTGAAATGATAAAACATCCGTGCCACTTGACCGTAGGTTAGGAAAATATATATATGGACACCGTGGCCAGTAAAGTTATTTTAAGATATTATGGCGTTTGGTGAATGGATTTTTGAAATTTTCAATACAAGGACATGTTAAATGCCAGCCCATGGAGTGGGATTGGAACTGGACTAATATTATTTAATAAAAACAATAATTTCATAAAGACTATCTTCCCCTTACTTGATTTTTGTAAATCTTTCCTTATAAATAATTTGATTTCTTCAACTATATTGATTAGAATAGTTTTCATATATATGTATGTGTACATGTTTCCTACCTAATATATATATATTTCAACTTAGTTATTTAAATATATATTTCTTATTATTATTTCAACTTAACTTTTTTATATATTATTATTATTAGTATTATTATTATTTTCAAAAGCTTTGTACAATCCAGTCTAGTGAATTTGAAGGTTCAAATTTAAGATTTCAAATGGTTGACATAGAATTGTGGTGAATATGGATTTTGAAATCTTAATCAAACCATTGGAAATTGATTTGAGTAAATGATTTTGGGAGATACCTGAGTAAAGTATTGGCGATACTTGAATATGATTTTTAAACTGATGGCCATGGTGTGAAAAACGTAAGCATTGGTCGTTAAAGAGACCGGAGTCGGTAAGTGGCATACTCTCTGTCAGTGCCGATACCACTTTAACAACTGTATACGTGGTGACGTGTCCAGAACGAAGCATGACGACTTGGGGCGATTTCTGGATTTGAAGATGGTGAACGATAACGATATGGCCTTGACCTTCGGGTCATAATTAGATGACTAAAACAGGAGCTATACCGTGACTAATTGAGGTAGCACCTTTGATCGGACACGTTTCTTCGATACCATTTCTATGACTATGTTATGATTTGGGGTACCCCTTTTGATTTGGGAATGTGTTCCGAGGTGGGCGGTAGTGGCTGCTATGCGTTACCACCGGTCCGGGAGTGCAATTGGTAGAATCCTACCCTGGTATTGCCTCGAGTGCCTTGTCATCTATCCTAAGCGAGCCCCATACGATTTTGTTTTGGTGTTGCTTTCTATGGAGTGCTCTCTGATAACACCAGTACGGTGAATTTACGGTAATGTATAGACTGTGATGCCTATAAACGGCGTAAGGGTAATATGGTAATCCCGCTTACGCTATTTTCATTACTTATACTTTACTGGATAGGCATTATCATAATAGCGTACTACTATATGTATTAGTTTCACGGATCCTTAGAGGATGGAAATCCCAATCACCCTTTAAGTTACTGTACATTTCTATGAACATGTCATTTATGCTGATTCACTTATATAAGACTATTAGTCCTGACTTGAGTGTATTGTTTCTTTGACTTTATGCTTGGGTCAGCTTGAGCACTCCTGTTGTTCGTGGCGCTTTTGGAGACTTGCATCTTTTGGACTATCTTCTGTATCAGCTATCTTATTAGCTAAGTCATCCAGGTTACTACTAGTTACCTATATGTACTATATTTTGTATGAGCTTATGACTAATTATGTACTTATATGTATCATGTATCGTGTATGAACCTATGTACTACTTTGTTCCGCTGCTAGTTACTCTGGTTCTGTGTCTGTGGTTCTGTGTTCTGATTTGCATTTACCTCAATAGTTAAAATAACAATTCACGATTTTGAGCGATTCAGATCTGACATGAGTGGTTATTGTCGATTTGAATGGTTCGAAATTTGTGGGTCATTACATGCGTGACCTGCGGTCTTGGCTAGAAATGAGAAACCCATCTTATGATTGGTTATTCATAATATTTCCTAAGGTTGCTCTAGTTTCAGTTTAAGGCCTTTATCCCCTTGTTTGTCTTGTAAATACGGTTGGCATATGAATTTTTCCTCAGGCTTTTTAGGCGCTTAGTACCTTAACTATGAACTTGTGAAGCACTGTTCATTGGCACTCAGGTCTGACCTGATGTCTCTCTGTCATTTTTGAAACAGTTGCTACTTTGTATGCCACATACATGTTGTTGTTCCTTGTATTATATCTTGAAACATGACCATATATGCATCGTTGTTTCGTTGCATATGTATATACACATTTATATGTATATATAATGCAGTAGTTGCCTTGTTATGTTATATCTTGGGCATCCTGTTACCTGCTCTTATCATTGTTGCGGTGGTTTAAATTATTGGTGCATCTATTGTATCATATTGACTAATTACACCCTGCCTTGTTTATGAACTTGAAACACTCTATGTCTTGTAGTTGTTTAACCTAAAACCTGAATTTTTATGTGTTGTTGAATTCATTTTACTTGGTAGAAATGAAATTGGCACATTTGTTTCATGAATTTGGTTAGCTTGAAGCCGGAAATTTAATTCGTTCCTGAATTCAATTAACTTGATTTTTACACATTTGTTGGTATGATAAAGTGTCGCTCCATGTCTTATATACGTAATGCATGCATATTTGTTTTGTTGAAACTTGAACCGTGTGCATTTGAGCAATGTGAACCTACTAACTTGCTTTGGAACCATGAACACTTGCTTATACATGATTTCACCTGTGTGTCTCACCTTTTTAATGAATATACATATTAGATGGTATATTTTACATATTCTGCTATATGGACTGATTCATTTGGAATACAAATTTACCTTGACATGAGGTTGTGTTGGTGCTGTCTTTATGCCGCATACACACACACACACACACACACACACACACATATATATATGTATATGCCTCTTTGGATACCTTGAAACTTGTTGCACCTTTATTGTAACGTCCTGTATTTTCAGTAGTTAAATATTTAATTTATTTTATTATTTTAAATATTGAATTGGAATTCTAAATGGATTTATTATATAGAATTCGTTTATATAATGGAGTTTGAACGTTAAATTTATATTTAATACAAACCAAGCTCGTAACATCGCGGTAGTTTGTAATTTACGATGTGAACTTTAATTGAATATACAGAATCCATTTTAAGTCGGAATTCTTTGAAACAAGAATTGTCCGAATCTTTTTGATAATAATTTTCTATTGAAAGAGAAAAATGGAGATTTCATATTATAGATTGTTAGTTATGTCAAAATCAAATTTTCAAATAGTCGCAATGAAATCGTTTTTAAACCATAACGTTTATTTAATAAATTAAATTGGATTTTTATATAATATGGATATCGTTTAACCCGAAATTGGTAATGTTGAGTTTTAAAATCCATACGGGTTTATATTTGAAGCTACATGATATTCCATTTGAATATATATATATATATGATAATAATTTATTATTATTTAATTGAGTTGTTTGAAATATATATATATATATATATAAATTATCGATATTATATAAGCCTTAAGAATAGCCATTTTGCAAACTGCCTCGGTTTTCGATGAAATTAGTTTCATTGGATCTATAACATTTAATTATTGTACGAAACCAAATTTCGTGGTATACGATGTCGTATGTGACAATGGTGGCCATACACGCTTAGTCGTTTTATATAATGCATAATTTAATAAATTAATTTAAATGGATAAGTATGAGTGCATAACTTGATATAATTATCGAATTAAGATGAGAAACAAATTCCATCGTATTGACGTTTAGAGTCAGGATAGGTAGGAAATTCATTTTTTTTTGGACATCGGGTATTTTGGTGTCCAAAATAGCGTTGTTTTGCATTTAAAATATCATTTCAGGGAAACAATCTTGAAATGTGACGAAATTTATGTCGTTGGATCTGTATTAGTAAGTTATTGTAGGATTTTGATTTTTGTATCAGCTAGATTTGTCGTTTGATCGTAAGAATAATAAACACCCGGATTTTTATTTAATCATTTTATCGATTTAAATTTGGAAATATAGAATAATCGATTTTCAAATGACTTCGATTTCAACGAAACTAATTTTATTAAATTTGTAATTATTTTTAATGGTAAGATTTCAAATTTTAGGTTAATTGGATTTAATTTGTGATCGTATGCAATTTAAATGCGTGTCAATCCACATTATGAATTATAAAGGAACTTTTACAAACGATCTCGGAATTCAATGAAACCTGTTCCATTGTGTCCAGAATACTATTTTATGTTGGGATTTAAATTTTCGATGAAAACGGAGATCGTACGTGGTAGTTTCAACGCGTTACTCCACGATGAAGTTTGGTATATTAATATTATATTATAATAACGACACCCTATAAATACACTTCAACAAGTCAAAAACCTAATTTTTCTATTTGCTTGGTCAACGTTTTTAAAATATCGCCTCTACTTCTAAATTGAACGGCAGAAAACTCACTGCCTTACAAACCATTCACCAATCCAGGAAGTTCCTAACAACAAAAACATGTAGCTCGACGAGCTCTATAGGGTGGATGGTAGATCTGGACTTTGGTGATCTATGGTGGCTTAAATCGATGGTGAAGTGCGGCACGGTTCGATAAGGTTTACGGGCCGGAGACATAACCGAGTTTCAAGAGCGTAGGGCCGCAGGAAGGCTACGTTAAGGGGGATCGAACGGTGTTCTTTGATGACAATCTGGTGGAGGAGTAAGGCGCGGTGGGTGATGAAGAATGGCGAACTAGGTGGGTTTGTTTCGAAGCAGTAAAGGGTTGAATGAAAATAACGATGGGAAGAAATATAAGTCGGGCATGGGGAAGAAATTTAGTCGAGCAGAACAGAAGGAGGAATTATATTGGGATACTTTTTTTGAAGTCCAACTAGTGTTGTGCATGGTTTCAAATCAGGGCACGAAGGGTTTAAATGAAAAACAAAAGCACGGTGTGGAAACCATTTTCAATAGAGGCAGTGAAGCATTAAAATTTATATCGGCCTGAATTTGAAGTTGACTAAAAGTAATTAGTTATAATGTATCTACTAAGAAATTATTTAATATAATTAAATCAGGTTAACTAATAACGTTAATAACTTCTTATTAGGTTATCGAAATGGAACAAAGTAAAAGACATCGGAATCGTGGTGACGAGATCAATATTTTTGAAATAATTCTGATAGATTTGGAAGCAGTTGAAAATATTGATTAAATTGAACGCTTGATTAATTTAATCACAATCAAACTATCTCAACGATAAATCAAATCAAAGTGAGTATAACTCACTCAGTTTTGACTCAATTATTTTTTATATAAGTCGGGATTTATTTTGTATGTTATGGTTGATAATTGTTTGTTGTATACTAAATATTTATACACATTTATTGGATGAATTGGTAGATTTAAACGTTGGTTTAATTTAAATAAAACCAATCATTATTTTAACGATTATTTCCAAACGAGGTAACTTATCTTGTTGGTTACATTTATAATAATATAAACGTATTAAAGTAAAAGATAAATGCTTGAGTTACTGTTATTTATTGATTATTGATTATTATTTTTGTTTATTGAATTAAATGATATTATTTTGAGGTAACCTTTTGGATGTAGGGAAAACAAATTTGAGCGATCCAACTGGATTCCTCTAATTTATTGTTTATTTTCATATTACAATTATATGAACTATTTAACCAATATGATTGAATGATTGATTTGTTTATTAACTGTTGAATTGAAATTCAACGGTTGTTTTGTTATTAACCAATATGCAATATTGGTTGGGAAATTAGCAGCAGATGGCTCTAAAATCAATCGTTTTATAAATATTGATTTACCATCAGGTGAATCGACAGAAATGAAGTTATAAAAATTATTTTATAACTGAAGATAGATTTTTAAATCTATTATTTTGAATAAAAGTTTATAAAAAGGAAATAAATATTTATTATTTAAGTTTATAAATAATTATAGAATGATTTAGTAATGCAAAATCTTATGTTTTATAAGCAACTAAGTATAATTTAACCTAAAGGTTAAGAATTTGATTAATTATTTCTAAAAGACAATTAAATGGAAATATTTAAATTAATTATATTATTAATTAATTTAAAGGAAGGACTAATTGGAATGGTTAATGAGATAACCACGTTTGAGTTAACTAAGTCGGCTGTTTTAATTGGGATTGATTATTAATTAGTTTATTGTAAATTAATCTAATGAAATATTTTATCGAATATTTGTTTTAATTCGAATAAGAATTTAAAAAGAAATTTACTATTTACTTAGTTAATAAAGAAGTTAACTATTTCTATGGTAGTTAATGATGAAGTAAATTATTAAATAAATAATAATTTAAGTAACTACTTCTTAAATGAAATTTGTTTAAGTAAGTAATCGATTTTATAATGGAATATAGTTGAGTTATGGAAAGAGGTTATGAACAGGGTTTATATCAACCCAAGTTTTATAAACTAAGTTATAAATAGTTTTTAAGCGAATACGATGGTTTAACATGAATGTATTTTGAATTAAGTGAAAAGAAATCAAGATAAAAGATGGTTTATACTAAACCTGAGTTTATAAATAAGATTTATAAAAGAGGTGTGAAGTTAAAACGTTGGTTTTAAATTAGCGCTACTTAATAATGAAATCAAGTGAGATGAATGGAATTGAAACGAGATTTTCAAGCAGAAAATGATTGAATGGATTAGAAAATGAGACAAAACTGATTTTTTTTGGGGCAAGGCTGACCAGTTTCATAGTGTTCTGTAACACTCTTTTATTAAAAAAACGAAAAGGTTACATGAGAAACAGGTGATATACAGAAGATATATCAACTAGTAGCTTCCACCACGTAGGGAAGCCGATAACAACGTTACAAGATCACTTACATTTGACATTGGCACTTTCAGTTTATTATAACATAATTGTTGCCTAATGGTTACACCGCCATAGTAGCAGTTAACCATTTTCTTGAAGATTCCTTAGCATCTCTTTCTTCCTACTCCGTGTTAATGGAGTACTTGATCCATCTTTTTCGCTTGAGCTTGCGGGTATATGATCAGTAACTATATCCGGTGGCCGCTCCTTGTAAGCTGGAGGAGCTGTTAAGCGTGCACATGGATTCTTACTTTTGGTTGTTGTTGTAGTTTGACTTTTGTTGTTGACTTTATCTAACATCTGTATCACTAGATCATCAACACCATCAATTCTTGATTTATCCATATGATCAAGCAAGTTCCTCGGTTTAAAGTCTTCAAAATCCTTCATTGTCCTCTTTGTTGCATAGTATTGCTTAGTGTTTACATCTCTTGCATCTAGATCTGCCTGTAGCTTTTCATCAATTTTCTGCATGTCTCGTGTTATCGTTCTAATCAGAACCTCAGTCTCGGTCTCAGTCTCATTTACAATACGTTGATTATCCGACCTCTCAATCTGCATTTCTTGATTTACTGGTTTGTCTTTTACTTCTCTGGTTGATGGAAAAGCATCATCCAATATTTCTATAACATTAGCAATGTCAATCTGCTAGTCTTCCTTTCCACTGTTGTTGCCACCAAACTCACCCACTTCCTTGGCATGAACTCTAACTACAACATCAGTGTTTGTTCTCTCGCATATATTAGAACTCACTATAGCATTTATATTTGTATAACTTTCATCATGTTAGCTCTTGTCTGAGTTCTCACATTCATTATCACAGTTAAGCCTTACATTTTCAATACTTACTACATCTTCTCTCTGGCTTATCTCTCCTTCCTCTAATATGTTACCAATCTGTACCTCATTATTGATGTTCTGCCATACAATTTCATTCTCATTATTTTGTCGATGATAAGTACAAATCTTACCAATAGGAATGCCAGACTGGACACAAATAGGACTAAAGTTAACATCGAGTAAGTCAAAGGGTAGTAGAGTATAGTTGAATGCTTCATCTTCAGAATCTTCCAACACCTCTAAGTTCGTTGGCACAACAGTTTCTTTCTCTACTGGACTATCAAGTTCCTTCCTAGTTCAATGCGAGAACCTTTTACCATGCTTGCTTCCGCTTGAAAACATTGCATTTATCCCATCTCCTTTCTTGAACCTTCATCTTATCTTTCTGCCCAATATTTGTTTCCGCAAGAGTCTCGCCGTTTGCACTTTTATGTGCAGCCTCAACCATCTTTATATGAGCTAATTTACAGCTATCAGCGACATGACCAAAGACTTTACATTTAGAATAGATCGCTGGTTTCTAGAGATATACTACCTTCACAACATGATCTGTTCCATCTGGTAGTAGAACTGTAAACTCATCTGGTAAAACTTGATTTAGCATCACTTCGACCATGCATTTTGCGTATTCAAGCCTCTCTAGCCTTTTGGTGTTCTTGTCCATGCACAAAAAATTCCCTTCCATAGTTGCTAGCCAACATATACCAATATGTGTCCAAGCTAGAGGGGGTATATCATGTAGTTTTAACCAAACAGGGACTGATATGATTCGAGCATTATTATTTCCAATACTCGTGTCCCATTCCTTAACAATGAACACTTTGCTTTGAATAATGACTGGGTCAGATTCTAATACCTTAACACGATCGTCATCTATAGCAAAATGGAAAAAGAAAGTGCCCCATTCGATTTTACCTTCACAGCTCCTTTCGGTTGCCAATGCTTCTTAATTTGGGTAATCACTGTGTAGTAAGGGAGAGCATCATCCAAGAAAAAACTGACTAGATATCTATTCCACGCCGTAATTCCCGCCGACAAAATGTCCTCTGTTGGCACCAGTTTGTGACCTGAGAATTTCAACTTGATGGGCGGACGCATAAATTTTCCTGTGTTTTGTTGTTACGTTGCGAATAGGAATTGGAACCTAACTGGAGATTGGTTGAATTGATTAATTATCTGTGTGTTAATCTGATGTTGATTTTGGTCTTCGAGGTTGATATTTAGGGAGTTATTCTCTTACCAATTTACAGTCAGGAACTAATGAATGTTGAAGTTTAGAAATGCATAAATAAGAAATGGGAATGTTTCCAACAATGAAATAAAAGATTTAAGAATATATAATGGGATTTTTAAAGTAACAGAAATAAAAGTTTTGAGAATATATAATATGATTTCCAAAGAAAAAGGAAATAAAAGGACTCGAGAATATATAATGAGATTTCCAAAGTAACGGAAATAAAAAGCGATTTTATTAAAATATAACGATATTTCCGAGAGTAATGAAATTAAGAGATGAGTTTTGAAATAGGTTTATCCAAGGGGATAAATGTTAGTTATTATTCCAAGTAATGAAACAAAAGAAATTTCGTAACGATGTTTTACGAGAAATTTGTTAAAACCAAAGTTGGTAATATATGTATGATTTAATTCTGAAGTATTAAAATAGTTTTAAGAATACTTTTATAATAAAATAAGAAATAAATAATGTATTGAAAATATTGAAAGATTTAGATGTTTGAATTAACCATCTGTTAATTATTTTAATTAAAGAAGCCAAGTGATGCTAAATATTGAACCAGTAATTTCATTTTTATTCTCGTAGTTATATGTTTGTTTATTTGACAGTTAAATAACCGACTATCAAATCTAGCCTATACGATTGTTGATATGGAAAGACCGGGATTGAACTTATATTCGAAAACCGTTCCGACCCAGCGAATACGTAAACAGGGAAGATGCTGAGTGAAGACGGAGCGATTGCAAACCGTGGATCTTCATAAGCAAAAGAATGACTTATCGAATTTCTCTGGCATGCTTCCAGAGTTATGTCATTTGTGATTCTGACGTGACTGGAATCTACGGATTGCAAAGACTACTCGCTAGTGATCCATATAGGTTGATTCCTAGGATGTGGTAGGAGGGTACCGTCGGTTTGTCCAATCCCAGGAAAACTTGTATGGACAGATGTCCAACACAGTATTTCCAAAGGGGTCACGTATGTTAATTTCCTCAAATGTATTTCTGTTAGTGGCGGAGAAGACACCTTCTCTTAGCTTAATACCCAGAGTATTTTTTTGGATGTCAATTAGTGATTTTTGCAGATTTGATGATGTGGCATTCATAGTGAATAAAGAAATGATATGTTCTAAAGGTAATAACAACCTCAAGCCTCTTCAACCGGGAAATTCAGGCAGGTAGCATGTCTATGTAGGTCGCTCCCATTAGGGTGTATTATCACATATCTAGAGAAAATCCATTTCCTTCTTTATTCTATCAATGTTGTGTCTTTTCGGGAAACAGTAGGTAGCTCATAATCATTGGTGATATACATTCGGTACACGCAAGCGAAATGAGTTGTCGGTCATGTGTGGCCGGGTTGCAAGATGTTCTTGTTGAACCCAGTGTATTCCTTTCTAGAGATACACTATCAGAAGGTGGTTCCATACCTTGTCATAGTTAGAATCCAATCTCCAATAAGCGCTTGTGATTTTTGACTATATATTATGTATATATAGCATGAGATGTAAACATTCTACTAGAAGGTTATTTATTTGATTTAGGCACTATTATAATATCAGAATAGATATGATTTCAAAATGCTTTAGGTTATCATAAGGTAAAAATCGTCTGTGTTTACGTGTGGGCTGATCTTACGATTATCCTTTTTTTTCGAATAGAAATGTTTTATATATAAGGACAAGTTGTTATAACTGTCCATATTATATTGTATTTCGTGCTTTGATGATTGTAAATTTTATTTCAAGCTCTCAATAAAGATCTATTTCTATATTATGTTTTATTCTGCTGCGATGTGAGACTCTGTGTTGTGTTGTTAGTTGTTTATTCTTCTATTCTAATATTTCTTTCTTTATTTTCTCACCCTCTAACTTCTTTCTATTGACTATCTGGTGTTTTCAATACTTTAGTTTTGGCAAGTAATATGAGTTTTATGTATTATTGTCGAAATTCGGGCGTCGAACTCCATCAGGCCGTTACATTTATATTGATTCTTGAATATGCAACATATATCTGGAATGTTGAACTTGTCACTTGCTCGTTTCTGGACACATGGATATGTTAATTAGCTATTTCATATTTATACGTATGTATTTGCATACTTTGGTTCATAAGAGCAACGATTTAGAGTTGTTTGCCTTTTTCAATCCTGGAGCGACATTTACCCTCAATATTGAATTTGAAACTACGTTGTTAATTGGTTGAGAGAGGTTAATTACTTTTATTTGTTTGCCTTTGCCGATGTCCAGTTGGGCTGCAATATTTGTTGCTTGTTAACACATGCTTAAAAGTTTATACAAAGTAACCCTTTTTTCTCTATGTAAATGGCTTGGCAAGTGTGTTTTAGGGATGACTTCCTTAGGCATTTAGCATCAGTTGTATTCTACAAAATATATATACCATGCTTGTTATTGCTGGGTTAGTTGGTACTTACTGCACCGGTTTGTTTGAAATTTAGAAACTTGATTTGTGTATATATGGTGGTCGATGCACCTATGTGTATACATATACATCCTTGGATCCGTACACACATACTGTTATCATATGTACACACATACGTACATGCGCTACCAAGACTAGTTGGCGTAAGATTTTGCAAAACTGAAACCAATATTTCTATTTTCATTCACTCACACCTGCCTTATGTAAAAATCGGGAATATATCCCTTTGTTTTGAAGCCTAAACCTGTATACTTGCTCTTGCCATCTTATGTCATTATTCTACTTGCCATGCAGTTATGACTCTATCTTGATATTAAAAACATACCTGGTTCATTTCATTATTCTACTTGCCTTGTTGTACCATGATGTGAACCTATATTTAATGCGCTAGGCACCTTTTATTACACAATTGAAATCTTAGCCCCCATTTTCGATTCATTCATCCTGTCTTAATTTGCGGAACCCCTGCCTTATTGAAATTGTAATAAGTTTATGAGGACATGATTCATGAATGTTAGACATCGTAGGTATATATGCCTTTATATGCATGTATATGTGAGTTTCCAATATCAATTTCAATTAACTTTAAACATGTAACAACCTGCCTTTTTCCCCATTCAAGCCGGTAATTAAACCGAATCGAATTGTTCATAAAGACGGATTATTAGAGGTACCTACACATTAGAACAGAAACAAAAGAACTTTTTATTATTATAGCAATAATTTTACGTCAGAGTTACAATGATTGTTAGAGTATATTGATACACAACGAAAATTACTAAAGCTCAGCGGAAGTGGATAAGACGATCCAAGTAACAACTCCAGCATAAATCCAACACCTGCCCTAAGCGGACTCCTAGACTAATCTACATACCAAAACTATCGAGTTGCTCTTATGGAAAATTATGGGCACTCATAGTTTAGGTGAAGGAAAAAGTAAACTTTAAGTCAGTCATAGGACTAGTGTGAGTAACTAAAACAGTTATATTTGAATTTATTTTAAAGTGAGGTAAATCAGAAGACCACACCGCATAACATGGAACGGGTTTTTCCCTAATAAATACCAGTGTAGAAAATTCGTAATGCCTTTTAGAAAATCAAGTTTTTAGTCAATAGTGTAAAAAATTATTTTGCAAGTAAATGTATCGACTTAGCCAGCATAATACCCCATCCTATTATGTTGACATATAGTATATAGCTAAAATCTTATGGGCTCGTATTCCAACAAATGATCAGGCTAAGGAACTTCCTTATCCGATGGGTACACCTCCAGAAGGATGTCCCGAGATCCTAACTGATTATCTGCCAAAAAAAGGTAGGGTTATCCCTTAATTGGATAACTTAGGTCGCGCTTGAGTATGCAATCTCCCGGTTGTTACCAACCTTTAATCGGGCACCCGCGACATGTGATGACCTACCTTTCTGATACCTAGGAACGACACTTAATACATCCATGGTATTCGTGTGCCATTGACCAAGTGTTTGAAAGGAAAGTTATCTTAGGGAAAAATAAGGAACAGAAGAGGATAGAATAGAAAACCTCACAACGATATGTTTACATATAATACAAACTGATATAAAACAATGCTTACCCCTTTCATGGAGTTATCAAAGTTACACAAAAGTACTACATCTAATAGATTTATAATTGAACATCCTAACTTTTCATTTTTTGATACAAAATACACCTATAAATTGATACAGTGGAAATAACTAAATATATGACTAAGGAGCCACATGCTCGATCATCGTCTTCAAATAGCTCCAAAGTAAAACTTGCCACTCTCGGACTACCCAAATATAATTGAGTACCCGAGAGTTCTCGAAAAATAAACAACTCGAGTCAGAAAAAATGTCTGGTGTGAGTAAAACTATAGAAACAGATAGGAATGTATTTTAAAAAATAACATATGGGACCACGCCGTTAATGTGGAACAGGATTCCTCCCAGATAAGAAATAATTAAAATTAGTTCCCAATTGTAAATGATAAGAGAATAATCTACAAGTGTACGACCCCAAAGGCCTAAACCAACATCAGATCAACACCAAGAAGATTATTTAACTCAACATCCAAACAATTGGGTTCCAACTCCTTTTGAACTTTCCAAATTTGATTTAGAGAAATTTGTGTTTTTAACATTAGAGAATGTGCAATCAATCCATAAAGAACATATTTAAACATAGATAACGTCCATAGTTAGTATAACATCCAAATTCAAAAGCATGGAAATATTAGAAATCCAAACAGAGAAGAATGGATAGAGCAAAATAACAGCCTAAACTAAATAGAATGGACTAAATAAAATAAAAGCCAATCTCGATAGGATTGACTGAATAAGATAATAGTCCAACATGAAAGAAGGACTAAATACGGCAACAGTCCAACATGAAAGATGGACTAAGTACATCCAAACTGGAAAGAATGGATAAATAATTATTTAAAGGTTCGAACCAATAATAAAAATGAAAATTACCAACAATGTCTAGGAGAGTGCCCCCCATATTAAAAGTATACCTCTAGTCTATATACTTGAGAAACCGATGGCTCTCGGAAACATCCAAGTCGAACCACATACAAAATCCTAGAATCCGAGTTTTTTGCATCTTAGTGCCCATAAAATCAAACTGATCTAGAGTTGATGTGAAATACCTTAATGGGAGCAACCTTACATAGCTTGTCTTCCACTTGATCTTTGTTTCAATCATTTCCGACAAAGGATATCAATGCTCAAATGAGCAACAATTGTCTTATATTGACTACCCATAAAGGGAAAGATGGATCAATAGTCGATAATTCAGCTATTGAGAATTTTCAAAATGATCGTATATGGAAATTAAATTTCATGCGCTTACCTTTCCCCATGATTTCAAACTTGTATTATCCATTGGTCAAGAACGAAGTTGGGCAAGTGAAGGTAGTGTTACCTTTAGGCATTGCCTCATCAACGTTTTTAATCTTTAAGATAGGGACGGTTTTCATACCTCGATGATTAGTGATAAGAGAATGACTAAATTCTTTCCATATAAGTGATATCGTTTATGGAGATTTCTTTCCATATCCTTACCAAAAATTTTAACTTTAAGAAACCAAACTTGTGTTAGGATTTTACTTTTATATAGAAAACTAACTTGGAAATCACTTTGTCATACTAAATTAGTTAAATTTTAAACCAAATTTATCACTTCCATATCGCTATTTTAAATAATCAAATCACTTTAAAATTCATGATAAATTATTTCAAAATGCCTGTTTCAAATAATTAAATAATTTCCGTTATGTTAAGTTACTTTCAAAACAATACTTTTTTTAAAAAAAATACTAGTTTCAATTACTTTTTGTTTAAATGGTTAATTAAATTCGAATAAGTATTATTTAAATAATTAATTAACTTTAAAACGTCATTAATAAAGTAGTTAATTAGATTTAAAACCTTGTTATTAAAGTAATTAATTAATCTCAAAACATCATTAACAAAATGATTAATTAGTACTAACTAAAAACTTAATTATCTATACTTATCATTAATTAAAATATTTAATAAATATTAATTACATAATTAATTAATCTTAATACTATAATTAAGACTTGATTAATTAATCTTAATCACATCCTGTGTTCTTAAATCTTCAGTAAGTAATTATTGCTTAATTAATTAATCGTAATCACTTCATTTATAAATAAATTAATTAATTAATACTAATCATCATTATTTAAAATGATAAATTAAAATTTAAAAATGACAATACTAAAATAATTAGTTAGCCATGATCTCATTTTGATTTTATAACTTAAAAGTCTTTGTGAAATCTAAGCACAAGTTTTAAAGAAACCAAAATTCCAAAGGAGTAATAATTTCAAAAGTGTCGATATAGCGATAGTCGCCATACAGACACTTCCTTAACCACATTTCACATGTTATTCATTAGTTCAACTATTACATAATATGATATGAGCATGAAAATATATGTAGATAACAAACATATGGCATATAGATCATTACTTTTACACAAGACCACATTTTTCTAAACTAACCAAAAAATTGCTTACTAACTTTTCAAAACTTCAACTTTTGGATGACATAACCCTACCAGCACCACAATATAAGCAAACACACACAAATATAAGGTAAAACCATCATTTTAAAATAATAATATAAAGATTAAAAATTTAGTTGTAAAGGTGTGATTTTTACTCACCAAAAAGCTACTAAATAAGCTAAACTTTCACCAAACTTCCAAACGACACTAGGATTTGCACTTGAACTTGGTTCTGGACCTTTATGAAAGTTTAAAATTTCGGTCTTGAATGGTTTTAGACTTGGCCAAACTTATTTTGGGTGGATATGAGTTTTCTTTTGCAAGTTAGGTGATGTAGAGAAGGAATATAGGTGTTTTGAATGGTTTTATTTAAGGAAGAAATGAAAAGATTGGATTTTTAAACTATAAATCCATTTAAGGAGCCATGGAAAGTTAGAGAAGTAATGGAGGAAGCTTTTAGAATGAAATAGAAGTGAGAAAAATGAGAGAAAGAATTGAGGGATTTAGTTCTATTCAAAGTACATAAAGCAAATTACTAACATACCCTAAAGTACTTAACCTTCACTAAAAAAAAATCACCTTATCCCTAAGACTATTCTAGCTCTTCCACACATTATCCGAGGCCATCCCCTTATTTAATGCATTATTATGCCTACTTTATAATAATTTTGGCATATGTGAACTTACTTTGACACATATGTACCTAAGTGTACAAATACACTTTTATACTTATTTCTTTATATAAATTTTTGGTTCTAAGACACATCACCTTATTCTTTTCTATATATTTTTCTTAAGTGTGTTATTAACACCATTTTAAACTTATACATATGTACATATATATATATATATATATATATATATATATATATATAGCAAAGTGTACATAATGTTGCAAACAACTTTTATACAATGAAACATCGGAAATTTAGAAAACGGTTTCTGGTCACATTTTCTATTTTTCATCGAACTATTTGTTTATCTAAAACAAATTTGAAAAATCATTTTAGCATTATTATTTGTTATTGAAAATAATTTTATTACCATTATAAAGCTTATATATTGAATATTTGAAATTAGTTAAATATTCACGAATTAAAATAGCAAATTTCCGGGTCGTTGCACTCTTTCCCTTTAAATAATTACGGGTTAGAAAAAATGTGATAACCCACCCAAGAAAATCAATTTACTTACTCGGTCAGTAAATATGATTAGTTATATTTTCCTATCATAAACCATTTAATATAAATGCGATAATAAACATATGTAATTAGATAACATGAGGCAACCAAATTCAGAGGGTACCCTAAAATAAAGTTTTACACATCCAACCATATCAAAAGCTAAATATAAAACTACATTCTTGGGTCTTTATTTTAAAAATATATATAAACTATTACGTGAAGAAGTGGTTTGAAACCAAAATAAAAGGAACTAGGAGGGGTCCTCTTAACAAATCATGTAAAACTCTAGCATTAACACAATATGGAGCATCCAGTGGTATTTTGGTTTGTCCAAAAAAATATCTAGAGTATCAAATTTTTTTTTTCAAAATTTTCAAGATCAAGTTTTTTCCCTAAAACTATAGGGATTTAAAGCCTAATAAACACCAATTCAAAACATTAGTTTTAAAATTTTCAATTTTTTAAACCGAGGTATGTAACACATAATCAATCAATCAAACCCACTTTAATAAATCTTTCATATCAAATAAACCCAGTTCCATAAAGTGATATGCTTGCATTATTTATCATTCAAATCCCTTAAGGAAAATCTTACACTTAACATTATTTCTATATGTCAAATGACTAACAAACAAATCTTTACTAGGGATAAAAACTTTATGGATTATCAAAAATGTAAGTAATTATCCAAGCGTACCATTTGGCTCATCAACCTTTACTTATTGCTTAGAAGATTATCTAAACTAACTTGGACAAAATTGAATGTTATTCTCCATTATTATTGGTTTCTTAATTAAACCAATATTCTAATCATTAAGGTTTGTGTTTGTTATTTTATTTTAATATCAAAATCATTTATAAATTATTTCTTAATATTTCACTTAAGTTTCTAAAAGGTTTTATATAGTTTTTTCTTTATTAAATATCAAATAATTACTTATTCACTTTATTTACTTGTATAATACCTTCCTAAATACTAGAGTATAAACATGAAAACATTTTTTTTTCTTTTTCCTGATTTAGGTGAAGACCTAATCAAAAATTTGGATATTTTAATACTGAGTCAATCTCTTGACTTTTTTTAACTTAGAGTGTTAAAATGGACGATGTTTGTATGTTGACTAGAAATAAACAATAGTTTACACGACTTGGATGTTTAAATAAAATATATGGTTTTGATAAAACAAAGTTATCAAAACCCTTTTATCTAATCACCTATCTAAATCAATGCTAAATTATCCCTCATCCTATCAAAGGGTAAAAAATTAAATTTCAAAATAACTTCTAATCGAAAATATGTTTTATTTGGAAATAAAATACCTTTTTCAAATTATTCTTCTTATATACATTTTTGAAATAACTTAAAAAAATTTGTACTGAAATTCACTTTGGTTTCATTCAATTTTGAAATAATTTCGATCACATAATGATAAAGCATATATTTTACTAAGTACTGCATAATGTTCGCCTGAGCTAACATTCGACTGATACTCAGAAAATCTTCATATTATCATAAAACTAATCGAAATATTTTCCCCATAATTATCCCTAAAGAAAATGTATTTCATTTGAAAGTTCTATTCTCAATACATTAGTTCTTTAGATTTTTTTTACAAATCTATTAACAAAATTTTCTATATGATTAATTATATTTTGAAGATCATTAATTAAAATGATTAGCTAAATTTCCCAAACTCTATTAGTTAAAATAGTTAATTAAGTTTAACAAATCATTAGTCAAAATGATTAATTAAAGTTCAATATCAATTCTTAAATTAGTCTAATTAAATTCATATCCCCTTAATAAAAATACTAATAAATTTTAAACATCATTAATTAAAATGATTATTAAATTTAAAATGTCATTAATCCAAATGATTAATGAATCTTAACCGCCCATTTCCAAATGAAAATTAAATCAAACATTTTAAATAATTCTTTTTTTGGCATAGCCGACCGATTTTTAAAGTGACCGCAAACACACTTTTATTATTACCGCTAATAAATACAAGTAAAACAAGAAGTTGGTAGTAGCCAACTTACTACAATTCAGGTTTTAAGGTTGTCCGTCCACCGTCTACGACATTTATTATGGGTCGTCCACACTATCTAAACTTGAATAGAGCTCAGAAGCTAGTACAAGCACTAGAATACTACAATTAATATCCTTATGACCTAACTCTCCACGTAGGGAGAGAAAAAAAATTACAAACTACAAATGGTAGTGTATTACGTATGAATACGTACAAGTACAGAACAAGTCTGTTTTAATTAAAGCAAGGGTATCCAATTACATTACATGATATGTCCATGGTATACACAGAACAAAACATCGACTAAGCTACAAACTATAACATACAGTAGCCAGCCTGTTTACTTGAACTCCACACCAAGGTGAGAAATAACATGCATAGATTCCAAGGGGAGATTTGACTAAACGACCATACTGACTAGAGCCATGCTTAAGGAAGGTAACAATGGATGTTGTGCTTGAGGTAGGTAATGATGGATAACATCAGAAGAGGAAAAAAAAACTGAGGGCCTCATGCTTCACCTAACTCACCATATCTCCAGTGGTAACACAATGTTCCTGAACACCAAAAATAGGCATATAGTCAGGAAACTGATATGAATACTGCTCAACAAAAAAAAACTGATAAACAAACATCACATAATCCGGTATTGCACAGTCAAGCAGATGAATCACCAAACGAAGAACAACAAGGGTCAGTGCTAGGCATCTTGTAACACCTCGCATTTTTATGACGATTAAAATGTACATAGACGATGGTGATGCATAACAAGTTCAAACGTTGTAAAGAAGGAAAAATTAATATGATAATAGTGCAGAGGAATATATTAATGCCAATGTTAAACATGAATGTGCAATAGAATTTACAATTAAAATATTACTGCATGAAAGAAAATTCAATACGTTAAAATAGGCAATGTGTCAGTGCAATACATGCGATAAAAAGAAATAGATTTCATGTAAAGGTATTAAGTTGCATGCAATGAATGTTTTGGCATTAAAGGGTATCATAATCAGTGCATACATATATATATATACATATACATACATACATACATACATACATACATACATACATATATATATATATATATATATATATATATATATATATATTAAAATGCAAACAGAAGAAAGAGGTGAATTAATAACATGCAATTAATTATATGCATGTGAATATATGCATAAGTTAATATATTGAAAGTTTTATTGTTAATGCATAGAATAATAAAAAGAATTGAGCGCATAAAAGTAGGGTGCATTAATTACAATGAGTTAATAAATAAATAAATGCATTAAAGGTGAATTGATTGATTGTAAAATAAGGATGTGCAATCAAAATAAAAAGAAAGTTAAATGCATGAAGGAAAAAAAAGGTTAATTGATTGAAGAAAGAATGATATATGCAGTGCAGTGTGAAAGCGGTTAAAAAGATGGTTTAATTAAAAAGATGATGTGAAAGGGCTTATGTAAAGAGGAGGTTAAAAAGAGAAATAAATAATCTAATTTATTATGGTAAGAATAAACCATATAATTGTTCGCATACAATTACTTAGTTTACGCACAGCGGTGAATTATAAATGAAGATAAGTTAAAACTAGCGCTGCGCGCGAACAAAGGAATAACAAAACAAAGAAATAAAAGATTGTCTTAAAATTTTATTTATGTGCAATGAATAAAATTTCAAATCAAAAAGAGAAAAAATATATATAAATATATATAATAATAATAGCACATGCCCCTGCGCATGGTCCATGGGTGCAACGCACCCTGGCTGTGTTGGCTGGGTTCTGGAATGTTCTTTTCTAGGGTGAGGTGGACGGTTTAGATGAGTTTTTATTTAATCCTAAGGGCCCAGTTCTTCTAACCCACCTATAAATAAAACCTTAAACCCATTGATTTATTCATCTAATTCTATGGCGACAACGAAGTGCTGCTTCAACGTAGATTTTTCTAGCCTTTTTCTTCTTCAACTATTAGAGGAATTCATGCTTGGAGATTTAGGATTCTATATCAGCAATCCCTAGAACTAATTGAAGATCTTCTCTCTTTTCTTTCAAATCTCTTCTTCAAAAATAAAAGAAAATTAGATTTAAGAGTTCCTCTACATCAAATTAAAAAGAAAAGGGATTTAGATCTACAATTTACGCTACGCAAGGAAAGGGAAAAACCAAAGATAAATCAGATCTATGAATTGGAGAGCAAAATTAAGGTGAGTGGATTTACAATACACTTTTTGTATAATAGTATAAATATCGTTCGTCATTACCTAGTTAAAGATTCAATTTAAAATTCATGTTGTAATAATTATAATGCTTGTTGTATACCTATTCTATTCTTCTTCATCCCAATTCCTTTTTATTTTTAAGCCTAGGCTACCTACGAGCCTAGTTCAGATATCGTTGCGATTAATATTAATGTAATTTGGAAGAATATTGGGAAATTATTGAGGTATAATCTGTAATTGGGAATTTTGGAGCATAATTCAAATGAATCTTTGAGTATAACTTGGGAACGAGAAGCAACGCTAAATAGCACATAATTATGAATTCCGATCTAAGATATTAACAGGAATATGTGTGAATTGAAATAATTAGATATGGAATGGGATTTGGGAAGAGGTGATTCATTGCGGATCTAATATTATGGGTTTGAAGTTTTGAAATATTAGTTTGAATTGGGGATTTGGAAAACGGATTTAAAAGTTAAAAATCTTAATTTGATAAAGGAATGGGTAAATTAGAAACCTAATTAAAATTATATAGGTTGGGGTAAAACTTATCTTAGGTAATTATTGAACCTAACTTATAAGTCTGAAATTAGAGACATGAATACTTTCATAAATTTGGGTAATTGATATGTTAAACCTAATTTGGGGCATGAATCGTAAGTGTACAATCCGTTTAAAAGATGAACATGCCAAAAACCCTGAGGATAGAACGAACTTGCGGTGGAAGTCTGCCCGGAACCGCCTGGCATAGCCAACAACCGGAAGTAACATGTCTAATGTGAGAGGTTATTGACATATTTACATAACGTCTAGACACGAGGTTAGACTGCAATTGCGGTAGAAGTCTGCCCAGAACCACTCGGCATATCCAGCATCCGCAAAAGGTTAGTTTAATTTTGGAGGTCTAGTGTGTAAACATTTAAACCTGTTTTTATAATAATCAAATGTGACACTTAACCAAGATAATACACGAGTGGTCATATGAGCGTAATAAGAAAAAGGGGTTAAGTGGGTTTGATTGAATAAAAGGATAGGGTTAAGTCAACTTGGGTATATGGACAAACTTAACCAACGTAATAATGGGGAATGATAGAAACCTATTATGAACATATAGGGGAAATATGAAAGTCATATAATAGGTAGACTTGTCCTAGGGACAATGGAAGATGATAATAAGACTAGAGAATGAGACAACTTATATTATACAATAAGTTGAATATAAACATAACATGGGTTATGAGTAGAAAGCCTTAATTAAGAGGACTAAGTAAATAACGATAAAGAGAACTAAGTAATAAGCCTTAGTTAAGGAAACTAAGAAATAAGCCTTAGTTAAGAAAACAAAGTAAACAACGATGGATTGTGGCGACATCAACAGATGGAAGTATAACTGAATAAGAAGATATGAGGAAAAACTTATATAAGAAATGAGTTAAGATGGATAATGGAGTATAAAGCTTATTAAGGAAACTTACAAGTAATGAGTCATACATGAAACATTAATAAGCAAGAGAAACTTGGTAATTAGAATCGAAAGGCAATATGAATAAGGATAACCAAGTTATAAAGAAATCTGATGAAGCAGAACAGGCGCATAATTGGACAATTAGACATAGTTATAATAACATCTAAGAATGAGGCGCTTGCACCAGTCCATACATTAGAGGATGAATAACCATAAGGGGTAGATCATCTGGATGTCAAATGACACAAAGAGGAGCGCATGTCCATCTAGATATTCTTGTAGGCTCCAACGGACTAGGTTAAGAAGCACGCGACTTTCGAGGACGTAGGGTACTCTTGGTATTCGTCTGTGAGTGGAAGATGATACGGCTGTGCTCATAGAGGTTAGGTCTGCGTGGGTGAACTAATGAGTATGCCTTGATTGCAATAATAAGGGGCAATCAAGAGACTAAGATGGACTAGCGTGATTCAGCGAGACCAGTTTGTGCCCTGTGATAGCAACTCGTCGTCTATCTACCATCTTCAGTCAGTACGTAAAGCGGAAAGGCGGAGAACTCCAAAAGTCCATATATTTTGCTCTCTAGTTATGGGTGAGGTTGGTCTATAGGTTTGAAGGGCATAGGGGGGCTGGGGTTAAGTTCTCATTCTTGATTTTCTTGCAAGCCTTTCATTTGTTAGTTGAGGGAGGGGTCTAGTGGGACCATAGCCACTATAAAAGAAGAACTTAGCATCTGCAATCGGCAGATATCTGAAAGCTCCCGACCGAGTTCCATGTTTCTTGATTAGCCCTGCCATGGGACTCGGGCGAACATATAGAGAACATGTGCAATAGACATCAAGAACGATTGACGATATGTACATGGGAAAGTCTAGGTACACTCATGTTGCTCTGGGTGGTGTATCATAGACTGGAGGGTGTTACATAAGAACATAGTGGGATCTAGGGTAGCAGTCCAACGCTTACGTAATACAGAGGATTCTACAAAAACGTGGCGTTGGTATATATATATATATATATACACATATGGGAATTTGTACGAACACTGAGTAAGGGGACTGCATACTTACGGAAAAGACTGTGCGAGTAGGGGGTAGCTACATATACACTATATTAGGTTGATCTACTTGTGAGTAGATGGGTGTGACATGTGTGTAAGCCTAGAGTGCTAATATCACAGATAACCTAATAAACTAAGAAAAATATAATAGAACGGTATATGTAGGATTATTCAGAAGTTTATTCTAAATTCATTCACATATAACTTATGTTCTTACCCCCTCCTCATAACATTCACAGGTAAGGTTCATGACAGAGACTGTACAGCTTTTGGATACCAATTAGTAGTATTATTATTAAGATAAAGCTATGTTTTAATTACATTATATTTTGTTCCTTCCGCTGTGAGGTGTTTTCCGAACACTAGCGTGTTTCCTGTCTCTGTCTTTCCTGCAGGATACCAAACAAACCAACTCGGGTTTCGATGGATTGGAAAAAAATTCCGTCTGTTGGAATTCGGGTTGCCACACTTGGTATCAGAGCTTCGGTTTAGGATCCTTATATAGATAATGAGTGAACATATTTGTATTTTCTAAAATATAAATATATTATATATATAAACCTAGATCCATAAGGGAGCCCATTAGATAAAAAGAGTATAATGTGGAAAGAAATGGGAAAACTGTTTTGTACACTAAAATAATGAACATGGAAAGTTGAGACCCTTAGGTATGTTGGGTGGAAAGTGTACAAATTGTTTGGTATTAGAAAAAGATGTATCCCATATGATAGTAACTGAGATTAGTGGGTTTAATAGGGAAACCTTACAAATTCGAAATAGTTTCAATTATGGAAAATGGATTAGGAATATATATAGTTGGGAGAAACTATTTCGTGGATGTATCTAGGAAGGCTAGGTAATTTGGAAACCCAAAAAAGAGAAAATAGTTGTCCTTGTCTACTCCAGTTGTGTGATTAGAAAAAATAAATTGTTTTGCATTTTTTTTAATGTTGTAACATGTTTTTATGTTTTGGAAAAAGTAATTTTTGGCGAAGAAAGTAAAAGTTTTAGCATTTTTAATTTTTGGAAGAAAAATGTAATGAAAATAAGAGAAAAGCCAAACCATGTTTTAAAAAGAATGGAGTAGGTAAGGATTAGTGCCTAGAAAGAACGAGAAGAAGTTTGAGGCTATAAGTAAATAGCAAGGACCATCTTGGAATAGTGGAAAATTCCCGTAGAATGCATAAGCATTGTGAGGCCTAGGGTTGTTGCTTGAAAAAAAATGTAGGCTAGTAATACACAACAAGGATTAGTAGTGACTACTAGATAGTGGAAGGGCAAGTAAGTGTTAAGAGTTGTGGTTGGACTTTTCTTTAGTGGAATAGTCTTATGGTTCTTGGCTCTTGGTAGTAGCTGTGTAGGATGTTGAAAGATGGAAAGGCTTAATGGAAAGATAAGCTAAGAAAGAGAATAGCCTAACTAAGAAGAAAACAACGAATTCAGTAAAGCAACAAACGTGACGGGAAAAGAAAATGAAAATCTTAAGAAAAGACGAATAAAAATGAAAATTTTCCAAGATAAGTTGAAAAAGAAGAGAAAATTTTCTTATGTAGTTGTATTTGGATAGGAAAATAGGAAATCATTATAGAGTAGTTACATAAAAATCCAAGTACAATTAGAAAAGGTACATAAAAGAAAAATGGAAGAAGTAAGTTTTTCCGTTTTACCCCTTTTTGTAACATAAGAAATTGAATTTAGAAAATTAGATTTTCTAAGTTTTGAAATTTAATGATGATTGGTGGGTTTTGAGTGCAACAATTGGATGAACTATGCTCTTATTCAATAAAAGTGTGGGAAAATTTCGGTGAAAAATGTTTTGATTTTCAAAAATATTGCATTCATATACAACTGCAAGTATGTTTAGGATGTGAGCATCATGTTTTAAAAGAGATTTCAAAAAAAAGCTTGCATACATATAGGTGGTACCAAATTAGGCATAATACATTACTATGATGTATTTCACTTTGCACATGTGCACAATGTTTGTAAAAAATTTGATGCACACTTGATGGATGGATATTATGCGAAGGATTATCTATTTTACCCTCATCGAATTTCGGAGACGAAATTCCTTAAGGGTGGGAAAATATAACACCCCGCATTTTTATGACGATTAAAATGTACGTAGACGATGGTGATGCATAACAAGTTCATATGTTGTAAAGAAGGAAAAATTAATACGATAACAATGAAGAGTAATATATTAATGTCAATGTTAAAAATTAATGTGCAATAGAATTTACAATTAAAATATTAGTGCATGAAAGAAAATTCAATACGTTAAAATAGGCAATGTGTCAGTGCAATACATGCGATAAAAAGAAATATATTTCATGCAAAGGTATTAAGTTGCATGTAATGAATGTTTTGGCGTTAAAGGGTAACATAATCATTGTATATTTTTTTTGAAAATTATAATCATTGTATATATATATATATATATATATATATATATATATATATATATTAAAATGCAAATGGAAGAAAGAGGTGAAATAATAACATGCAATTAATTATGTGCATGTGAATATATGCATAAGTTAATATATTGAAAGTTTTATTGTTAATGCATAGTATAATAAAATGAATTGAGCGCATAAAAGTAGAGTGCATTAATTACAATGAGTTAATAAATAAATGCATCAAAGGTAAATTGATTGATTGTAAAATAAGGATGTGCAATCAAAATAAAAAGAAAGTTAAATGCATGAAGGAAAAAAAGTTAACTGATTGGAGAAAGAATGATATATGCAATGCAGTGTGAAAGCGGCTAAAAAGATGGTTTAATTATGGTGTGAAAGGGGTTATGTAGAGAGGAGGTTAAAAAAAGAAATAAATAATCTAATTTATTAGGGGAAGAATAAACCATATAATTGTTCGCATACAATTACTTAGTTTACGCACAACGATGAATTATAAATGAAGATAAGTTAAAACTAGCATTGCGCGCGAACAAAGAAATAACAAAACAAAGAAAGAAAAGATTGTCTTGAAATTTTATTTATGTGCAATGAATAAAAATTTCAAATCAAAAGGAGAATATATATATAATAATAATACCATATGCCCGTGCGAATGGTCTACGGGTGCAATGCACCCTGGCTGTGTTGGCTGGGTTCTGGAATGTTCTTTTCTAAGGTGAGGTGGACGGTTTAGATGGGTTTTTATTTAATCCTTAGGGCCCAGTTCTTCTTACCCACCTATAAATAAAACCTTAAACCCACTGATTTATTCATCTAATTCTATGGCGACAACGAAATGCTACTTCAACGTAGGTTGTTCTAGCCTTTTTCTTCTTCAACCTATTAGGGGAATTCATGCTTGGAGATTTAGGATTCTATATCAGCAATCCCTAGAACTTATTGAAGATCTTCTATCTTCTCTTTCAAATCTCTTCTTCAAAAATAAAAGAAAATTAGATTTAAGAGTTCCTCTACATCAAATTAAAAAGAAAAGGGATTCAGATCTACAATTTACGCTGCGCAAGGAAAGGAAAAAACCAAAGATAAATCAGATCTATGAATTGGAGAGAAAAATTAAGGTGAGTGGATTTACAATACACTTTTTGTGTAATAGTATAAATATCGTTCGTCATTCCCCAGTTAAAGATTCAATTTAAAATTCATGTTGTAATAATTGTAATGCTTGTTGTATACCTATTCTATTCTTCTTCATCCCAATTCATTTTTATTTTTAAGCCTAGGCTACCTTCAAGCCTAGTTCAGATATCGTTGCGATTAATATTAATGTAATTTGGAAGAATATTGGGAAATTATTGAGGTATAATCTGTAATTGGGAAATTTGGAGCATAATTCATAATGAATCTTTGAGTATAACTTGGGAATGAGAAGTTATGCTAAATAGCACATAATTATGAATTCCGATATAAGACATTAATAGGAATATGCGTGAATTGAAATCATTGGATATGGAATGGGATTTGGGAAGAGGTGATTCATTGCGGATCTAATATTATGAGTTTGAAGTTTTGAAATATAAGTTTGAATTGGGGATTTGGAAAACGGATTTAAAAGTTAAAAATCTTAATTTGATAAAGGAATGGGTAAATTAGAAACCTAATTAAAATTATATAGGTTGGGGTAAAACTTATCTCAGGTAATTATTGAACCTAACTTATAAGTCTGAAATTAGAGACATGAATTGTGCCAACCCCGAAAATCTGAACCAACTTAATTTTTTTATTTTGGCTATTTCAGTAAATTTTGAATAGTTAAAATAATTTATTTTAAATAATAACGATTAAAAAAAATTGTTTTAATCGAGGTTGGAGTAAATATTTTTATTTTGATTTCAAAAGGAATTGGAAATAGCATGGTAGTTTGAAAAGTCAAACCTGAACTTTGACTGAATGTACCGGATTCAAAATCTAACGGATTCTAGTAAAACAAAAAATATCTAAATCTGTTTGAAAATATCTTTCCAACAAATCCAAAATATCGAAATTTCATAGCGGGAATCAAAAGTTATGGCCAGTTGAATATTCAGAATGGTCGCTATAGTATAATTTATAGCCCGTATAAAAGGCCATTTTTCGAACAACCTCCGTTTTCGACGAAACCACTTTTTTGGATCCGGAATGTTGAATTATTTCTAAGTTTAATTTTCTAGAATTTTTGGCATTAATATGTGAGTGTGGCAAACGAGAATGTGTTTTGTCAATTTCAGTTAAATCAGATCGACTTGAAAATGGCCATTTTTCAAACAGTCTCGGAATTCAACGAAATTAATTTTGTTAGGACCATATCGTCAAAACGAAGCCAGAAATAATTTTTATGGAATTTTCTGAGTCTGTATGTGGCCCCAGTGAATTTAAATATACGATTGAATAAATTTAATAAAGGATTTAAATATTAAATTAAAGAATTCAGGCCACAGACAGTCGTTTGGGCTGACGAGACCTAGCCCATTGGATCCAGAACGGGGGCTATTAGGTAGGGCCAACTCCTATTGGACTGAAATCAGACTGGTTTAAGATTTATGGATTTTTTTGTAAAATTTACATTAAAATATTATAAATAATAGAAAAATCATTTGCAAAACCCTAATTACTTTACTGTAGCCGTCGCCCCTCGAATTTTAGGGCCAGAAAACTCCCGTCTTCCCTCCTCAAATTCTTTCAATCCACAACAAATTAGACCTCACTCCTTTAGGAAAGAACGAAGAGATTTTCTTGCTCTTCATTTCTATACGGCTTGATCGTTCTCTAGTGGCCCGGACTTCGAGGAACAACGCCCTAAACCCGACCGTTTGAAGTCGCCGCCCCCTATAGTCGTCGTCGCGACTGACGCAATGGGCCCCCCTTGTGCGCCCCCCGTAGCCCTTCGACGTGCCGCCTTCCGATCAACCTCTAGTGCATCCATTCGAAAGCAAAAGCGAACCCCAGAATTGAAGCTAATTGGGTTTAACGCGACCGATTTCTGAAAGAGGAAGAAGAAGGTTTAATCCTTTAAATATTTTATTAATTTAATTTAAAAATTATTATCTATCTTATTTAAATCATAACTAATTCATACGACATCGAAAATGAACGATTTCAGATTCTACGCGATCGTAGAGACGAGATCTACGTTGCTGTTCTGACTAGAAGCAATTTTAAGCTGATAAAATTTGGACCAAATTTGCGGATCCAAACAATCCAGATTCACGACTATGGGATTTCTGATTTTAAATAATTAATCAATTTAATTATTTTTCTCGCTGTTAAATAGTTGTATGTATGTTAATGAATTAGTTCTGCGATGTGATTAAATTTTGGATGATTGACCTTTTTGTTTGTGATGTATAAACATAGATCTGTTCGTTAAATCATAGATCTGTACGTGTTGGTTAAAATAAATCATTTTTGCCAATATTTTATGAATCATGTATATTAAACAATAAAAATATATCATTTTGTTATATTATTGAATTGGATTAGAATTGTCAATTCAATAAAAAAATATCATTTTGTTATGTTATTGAATTAGATTAGAATTGTCAATTCAATAAAAATATATCATTTTGTTATATTATTGAGTTAGATTATAATTGTCAATTCAATAAAAATATATTATTTTGTTATATTATTGAGTTGGATTAGAATTGTCAATTCAATAAAAATATATCATTTTGTTATATTATTGAGTTGGATTAGAATTGTCAATTAAATAAAAATATATTATTTTGTTATATTATTGAATTGGATTAGAATTGTCAATTCAATGAAAATATATCATTTCGTTATATTATTGAATTGGATTAGAATTGTCAATTCAATAAAAATATATCATTTTGTTATATTATTGAATTGGATTAGAATTGTCAATTCAATAAAAATAAATCACTTTGTTTATGTCATTGAATTGGGTTAAAACTTTCCATTCAATGTAAAATATATCATTTTGTGTGTTGATTGATAAAAACATCACCTTTGTTGTTGTTTGATTGTCATATAGTAAAAGTTACATTTATTTTTATTATAAATTTAGATGCAAATAAACATCGTAGAAAAGGTTACATTTTTTATTTGCAAATTTAGATGCAAATAAACATCGTAGAAAAAGTTACATTTTGTATTTGCAAATTTAGATGCAAATAAACATCGTAGAAAAAGTTACATTTTTTATTTGCAAATTTGGATGCAAATAAACATCATAGAAAAAGTTACATTTTTTATTTGCAAATTTGGATGCAAATAAACATCATAGAAAAAGTTGCATTTGTATTCACATTCTTTATTGCAAATAAACCATGAAATTAAAAGTTGCATTTTTATTTGCATTCTTTGATGCAAATAAAACATGAAATAAAAAGTTGAATTTTTATTTGCATTCTTTGATGCAAATAAAACATGAAATAAAGAGTTGAATTTTTATTTGCATCCTTTGATGCAAATAAAACATTAAATTAGAAGATGCATTTTTAATTGCATTTCTTTGATGCAAATAAAACATTGAATTAGAAGATGCATTTTTAATTGCATTTCTTTGATGCAAATAAAACATTGGATTAAAAGTTGCATTTTTATTTGCATTTTTTGATGCAAATAAAAACATTGATTAAAAAGCTGCATTTTGTTTGCATTCTTTTTTATACAAATAAAACATAGTTTAAAAAGTTACATTTTTATTTGTATTTTAGATGTGAATAAAAACATAGTTTAAAAGGTTACATTTTTATTTACATTTTAGATACAAATAAAAGCATAGGTTAAGAAGTTACATTTTTATTTACATTTTAGATGTAAATAAAAGAATAGGATTAAAAGTATCATTTTTACTTTTAAAATTAGAGACAATAAAAGATAGGATTTAAAAGTTACATTTTTAGTTACATTTTAGTTGTAGCAAAAATGATAAGAATTGAAGTGTCATTTTTATTGTCAAATTAAATGTGAATAAGAGAATACATTAAAAGTTATATTTTTATTGACAATTTAGACGTAAAGTCAAAAGTTACATTTTTAACGACATTTTAGATACACAATTAAAAGAATAGAATTACATGATACATTTTTAGTGTCATTTTAGTTGAAATTTAAAGAACAGAATTACAAGTTACATTTTTATTGTAATTTTAGAGACAATAAAAAGAAAAGATTTTAATGTTACATTTTTATTGTCATTTTAGAGACAATAAAAAAAGAATAGATTTAAGTGTCATATTTTTATTATAAATTTAGATGCAATAAAAATAGTAGAATTAAAAATCATGTTGTTATTGTCGTTAGGTTTCAACATGAAGAGTGAACATTAGGAATATACATTTTCAATGTAATTTAGTTACCATTGAAAATAATTAGCCCTTAAAAACATGATTTATTTCAAATCATCATTTTTATCATGTTAGTAGGATTATGAAAATCATATATAAAATCTCTAACATGAATATAGACTGTATTCGACTTGCATGTGATTGTTTGAAAGTAGTTGAAACCGCCATACGATTTATATTTATATATATACATATAAATATAAATTTAAATTAAAACGAATCTCGTGGTATTTCGCGTTTCGACAATCATAACTTCAAACGATTATACTATAAGATCCGATCGTCGGATTTTCCTAAAACCGGAACAGTTAGGACCGTTTTGTGAAGATCTTTCCATCGATATGAATATTGTCAAAATCCAATGGTTAGATTTGAAGATAAGTGTAAAACAAATTTTGGTAAAAACAACGCCAGGGCCGCTCATCGACCCGAAGCGTCGTTAAATAAATTCAGCTATTTTTATATATATAAATAGCGATAAATCATTATTAAATACCACTGACGATATAAAATGATTTTAAATAATATATATGCGAGGATCAGTTGAAAAGTCCGAGGTAAAACTCATTTCAAATGGTCATACGACGTTTTAAGTTGAAGATTTTAAGGACGACGATTGAAGACCAGCGATCTTCACATCGAAAGGATAACTACTGATGCCTGGCATTGGCTAGCTACCAATAAAGGGTTAAATTGGTAGTTTTCCGGACGTACTTGTTGATCGTCTGGATGCACGAGCACCTCACTTCCGTATTGGACATACGGGACAAGGAATATGGTGACTCCGATTTCGTTCAGACCCAGAACAGACTTGTAAATGGATGTGTGTCCGACATTGAATTTCATGCTGTGTAATTAAATTGATTTCTACTTATATATCTGTGGTGGCGGAGAATTTATTCTCTTGCTTAACACCCTTCTTTGAGACATACGAGCTCGAAGGTTATATATTGGTAGATATCGATCGCATGGTGTGAACTGTCAATGTGGCATGTCAAGATGCAATTGATCGAGGCTTTTGTTGAAAAGCAGAGCCTTGTGGATGATGATCGAAGCATAGCCTATTTCGGCATAGCTTAGTGTATTTCGTTACCTCGCGAGCCTCACACCCCAGTATAGTCAAAAACGGGACAAGGGAATGCAGGGAGTGCACATGTTTCTTTCTAGCTAGAATTGGTTTTTGGGTTTTTACAAGGCCTGACATTTTTACTTATGTGGTTGATGGAATGAGGCGCCTCGGAATTTTTTTTATTGGTTGACAATGGCCAATTTATAGGTCCAATAGGATCGGGGAGCATGTGTTCAGGCATAACTAATCCACTAAAGTATTTATGGACCGGTCCTGCTGTATCCAAGGGTTCGCCAGCATCCGAATCCTGACACATGGCTAGAGTGTCTCGAATCGGTTAGGAGATCGTCCCTAGCCTTGACTCATGATGGAAATCCAATCTCCAATACGACATTACGGTTTTGATTGTAAACCTATATATGGCGACATAGTATGATGGGGTACTATGCCATCTAGGATTGATACATTTACTTTGAAGTATTTTTGAACCATATTAAACACTAATAATAATATTAAAAATATTATTTTCTACGTATCAAGCATTTTTGATCATTATAAGGTAAAACTCTATCTTCCGGTTTGCGTTGCATTGTGTGATGGGACTTGAGTCTTATAATGATTTCATTTTCTAAAAAGCATTGCGTTGTATTTAAATAAAATTTATTAAACATATGCGCTGGCAATCCAGTGGAATAAACCCGTTCCGCGTTAGCGGCGTGGTCCAGTGATTAGCCATATTATTAGTTAGGTAAGATTTCTCATACTAGTCCCATGACTGACTTATAGTTTGTTTCACTTTGCAAACTCGAGTGCCCATATTTCCACATGGTCAGTTGAGTAGATTTTTGCAGATATTTTTAGCAGGATCCTGGATCGAAGCTTAAAGCTGTGTCCAGAGCATGGATAGTCTGCCGCTGTATCAGTTTATTCATTTCCGCTGCAGTGTATTAAGTCTATTGTAAATTTATTCTTCCGCTGTTTTATTTCATTCAATGTACCCTGATATTCTGTACTCTGATGTAACATTATTATAATGTTTATAAAAGTCCGATGTTATCTGTTTTAATGTGTTGTATTCCCAAAGTTAACGTATGCGGGATTTGAACGGTCTTGGTCGATCTAGCGATTGATCAGGTCCGGGCAAAATCCGTATCGTTACATGAATACTTTCATAAATTTGGGTAATTGGTATGATAAACATAATTTGGGGCATGAATCATAAGTGTACAATCCATTTAAAAGATGAACATGCCAAAAACCCGAGGTTAGAATGAACTTGCGGTGAAAGCCTACCCGGTACTGCCCAGCATAACCAGCAACCGCAAATAACATGTCAAATGTGAGAGGTTATTGACATATTTACATAACGCCTAGACACGAGGTTAGACTGCAATTGCGGTAGAAGTCTGTCTGGAACCACCCGGCATATCCAGCATCCGCAAAAGGTTAGTCTAATGTGGGAGGTCTAGCGTGTAAACATATAAATCTGTTTTTTTATAAGAATCAAATGTAAAACTTAACCAAGATAATACACGAGTGGTCATATGAGCGTAATAAGAAAAAGGGGTTAAGTGGGTTTGACTGAATAAAAGGATAGGGTTAAGTGAACTTGGGTATATGGACAAACTTAACCAACGTAATAATGGTGAATGATAGCAACATATTATGAACATATAGGGGAAATATGAAAGTCATATAATAGGTAGACTTGTCCTAGGGGCAAGGGAAGATGATAATAATACTAGAGAATGGGACAACTTATATTATAAAATAAGTTGAATATAAACTACAAAGCGATAATGAGTAATCTGTTGATAAACATAACATGGGTTATGAGTAGAAAACCTTATTTAAGAGAACTAAGTAAATAACGATAAAGAGAACTAAGTAATAAGCCTTAGTTAAGGAAACTAAGCAATAAGCCTTAGTTAAGAAACCAAAGTAAACAACGATGGATTGTGGCGACATCAACAGATGGAAGTATAACTGAATAAGAAGATATGAGGAAAAACTTATATAAGAAATGAGTTAAGATGGATAATGAGGTATAAAGCTTAGTAAGGAAACTTACAAGTAATGAGTCATACATGAAACATTAATAAGCAAGAGAAACTTGGTAATTAGAATCGAAAGAGGATAACCAAGTTATAAAGAAACCTGATGAAGCAGAACAAGCACATGATTGGACAATTAGACATAGTTCTAATAACACGTAAGAATGAGGCGCTTGGACCAGTCTATACGTTAGAGGATGAATAACCATAAGGGGTAGATCATCGGGATGTCAAAAGACACAAAGAGGAGCGCATGTCCATCTAGATATTCTTGTAGGCTCCAACGAACTGGGTTAAGTAGCACGCGGCTTCTGGGGATGTAGGTTACTCTTAGTATTCCTCTGTGAGTGGCAAATGATACGCCTGTGCTCATAGAAGTTTGGTCTGCATGGGTGAACCAATGAGTATGCCTTGATTGCAATAATAAGGGGCAATCGAAAGACTAAGACGGACCAACGTGATTCGGCGAGACCAGTTTGTGCCCTGTGATAGCAACTCGTGGTCTACCTACCATCTTCAGTCAGTACGTAAGGCGTAAAGGCGGAGAACTCCAAAAGACCATATACTTTTCTATCTAGTTATGGGTGAGGTTGGCCTATAGGTTTGAAGGGAATAGGGGGGCCGGGGTTAAGTTCTCATTCTTAATTTTCTTGGGCGCCTTTCATTTGTTAGTTGAGGGAGATGTCTAGTGGGACCATAGCCACTGTAAAAGCAAACCTTAGCATCTGCAATTGGCAGATATCTGAAAGCTCCCAACCGAGTTCTGTGTTTCTTGATTTGCCCTGCCACGGGAATCGAGCGCACATATATAGAACATGTGCAATAGACATCGAGAACTATTGACGATACGTACGTGGGAAAGTCTAGGTACACTCATGTCGCTCTGGGTGGTGTATCATAGACTAGAGGGCGTTACGTAAGAACCTAGTGGGATCTAGGGTAGCAGTCCAAACGCTTACGTAATACAGGGGATTCTACGAAAACGTAGCGTTGATATATATATATATATGTGTGTATATACATATGGGAATTTGTATGAACACTGAGTAAGGGGACTGCATACTTACAGAAAAGACTGTGCGAGTAGGGGTAGCTACATATACACTACATTAGGTTGATCTACTTGTGAGTAGATGGGTGCGACGTGTGTGTAAGACTAGAGTGCTAATATCACAAATAACCTAATAAACAAAGAAAAATATAATAGAACGGTATATATAGGATTATTCAGAAGTTTATTCTAAATTCATTCACACAGAACTTATGTTCTGACCCCCTCCTCATAACATTCGTAGGTTAGGTTCATGACAGAGACTGTATGGCTTTTGGATACTGATCAGTAGTATTATTATTAAGGTAAAGATATGTTTTAATTACATTATATTTTATTCCTTCCGTTGTAAGGTGTTTTCCGAACACTGGAATGTTTCATGTCTCTGTCTTTCCTGCAGGATACCAAGCAAACCAACTCGGGTTTCGATGGATTGGGAAAAAATTCGGTCTGTTGGAATTTGGGTTGTCACACATCTCGTGTTTTGCCGTCGCTCGATGGTGATGATCCAACCATGCCAACATCAGACTACATGACACTCGAAAACAGCCACATCGAAAAGCAAAGATTGAGGAATACTTGAATAACATAAGTAAATTCCAAGCACTAAAACACCAAGATGGAAATCCAAATGCCTAATCTTCAATTAATAACCTAGTACACAAGTCTGATTTCCAATCTACCAACAAGACATATTCCAAGCATACATTGAAGGCTCGATTTGCCAAAGAGTACCAACACAATCAAGGAGACTAGACGCAAAACTGATCAACAAATAGAGAGTTGTTGCATACCTGAAGCTTCCACGTTAGTGACAGACATCCAACATCATCGTAGATATCAGTTGAAGAACAAGCAAACCACTACACTGCAAGTGGAGGAGTTGTAAGTGTGTGGTTAGTGGTTACTTGAAATATCCACAATGAAGTCGGTGGGAGAGAAATCAGAAGTGGCGCCAGTTTGTGAAGATCAGAAGAGATGAGGCAGTAACTAAAAAGGGGTGTTCGGTGCTCAGAACCAATTTCAAGGGAGGAAGCGTAAATCTGAGTTGACAATTCGTAGTGAAAGGGGCGACCACACATCGCGAAAATAGGTAAGAGCGAAAATGAAGAATTTGTGTAGAAAGAAATGAAGAAAGAATAATATCTGTGGAGGGAGAAAACAAGAAGAAAGAAAGGGAAGAAAATACTTTAAAGCCATTTACGATGCCCCTCCCAGTATGAAGCTTTTTGACTTGGCATTGTCAATTCAATATGAACTAAAAAGTTTTTAAATAATTTTTCTTTATAATTATTAAATTTTATTAAATATTTATCCTAAGTTTCCTAGTACCTATATACCAAAACTATATTATACTAAGGAAAAATTCTTATGAACAATTCAATTATATTTAATGCTCAAATTAGACGAGCATAACTAAACAAATCCTAAATGATAATACTAAAATACTATGGATTCTTAACAATCAACTCAATTATACAACCATTTGAAAATATTTCTTTCATATATAATATACATTCCTATGCAAAATTATTTCGTTTACCATTTTAAAACAATAATGTATCGATTGGTCTGTTCAAGTGTTTAGGAATCCTTATCGATAAGGCTAATCAGGCGCATCGACCAGAATTCATATACCGCTCAAAGGATCAAACAACACAATATAAAACATTTTTACAATACTAAAATTACGCACTCAGTATGCGTACTCTTAGATTAATCCTAGGATATTATTTATCCTATCCTTAGAGAGTTACCCCACCAGGGATTAGGGGTTCTCTAAACCTAAGCTTTGATACCAAATGTGACGACCCACCTTTTTGATACCTAGGAAAGACGCTTAATACATCCATGGTATTCGTGTGTCATTGACCAAGCGTTTGAAAGGTAAATTATCTTAGGGTAAAATAAGGAACAGAAGAAGATAGAATAGAAAAACCTCACAACGATATGTTTACATATAATACAAAATGATTTGAACAACGCTTACTCCTTTCATGGAGTTATCAAAGTTACACAAAAGTACTACATCTAATAGATTTATAATTGAACATCCTAACTTTTCATTTTTAGATATAGAATTCACCTATAAATTCGTACAGCGAAAATAAATGAATATATAACTAAGGAGTCACATGCTCGATCATCGTCTTCAAAGGGCTCCAAAGTAAAACCTACCACTCTCGGACTACCCAAATATAATCGAGTGCCTGAGAGGTTACAGAAAATAAACAACTCGGGTCATACAAAATGTCTGGTATAAGTAAAACTATAGAAATTAATAGGAATGTATTTTAAATAATAGCATGCGGGACCATGGCGTTAACGCAGAACGGGTTTCCTCCCACATAAGCAATAATTACAATTAATTCCCGACTGTAAAATGATAAGAGAACAATATACCAAATGCACGACCCTGAAGGCCTAAACCAACTTCAGATCGACACCAAGAAGATTATCCAACTCAACATCCAAACAAATGGCGTTCCAACTCCTTTTGAACTTTCCAAATTTGATTTAAAGAAATTTTTGTTTTTAACATAAGAGAATATGCAATCGAACCATAAAGAACATATTTAAACATAGATAAAGGCCATAGTTAGTATAACATCCCAATTTGAAAGCATGGAAATAATAAAAATCCAAACTAAGAAGAATGGATAGAGCAAAATAACAACCCAAACCAAATAGAATGGACTAAATGAAATAAAAGCCCAACTTGATAGAATGGACTAAATAAGATATTTTGTCCAACGTGAAAGATGGACTAAATAAGAGAACATTCTAATTGAAAGATGGACTAAATACAACCAAACTGGAAAGAATGGATAAATAATTATTTAAAGGTTCGGATCAATAATAAAAATGAAAATTTAGGAGAGTGCACCCCAATCTAAACTATACCTCTAGTCCATATACTTGAGAACTTTGATGGCTCTCGGAAACTTCCAAGATGGACTCCGTAAAAAATCCGAGAATCCGAGTATTTCACATCTTAGCGCACATAAAATCGAACCGATCTAGAGTTGATGTGAAATAACCTAATGGGAGCAACCCCACATAGCTTGGCTTCCATTCTCTCTTTGTTTTCAATCATTTCCGAAAAAGGATATCAGTGCTCAAACAAGCAACAATTGTCTTATATTAACGACACATAAAGGGAAAGATGAATCAATAGTCGACAATTCAATTATCGAGAATTTTCAAAATGATCGTGTATGGAGATTAAATTTCATGCACTTACCTTTCCCCATCAATTTAAAACTTGTACTATCCATTTTTCAAAAAAAAAGTCATGCAAGTGAAGGTAATGTTACCTCTAAGCATCGCCTCATCGGCATTTTTAATCCTCAAGATAGGGATAAGTTTTTATACCTCAATGATTAGTGATAAGAAATAACCAAATGCTTTCCATATAACGATATTGTTTATGGAGATTTCCGTCCTATCCATATCAAAAAATTTAACTTTTAGAAACCAACCTTGTGCTAGGATTTTTACTTTTATATAGAAAAACTAATTTGGAAATCACTTTGTCATACTAAATTGATTAACTTTTGAACCAAATTTATCACTTCCATATCGCTATTTAAAATAACCAAATAACTTTAAAATTCATGATAAATTATTTCAAAAGACATGTTTCAAATAATTAAATAACTTCCATTATGTTATGTTACTTTCAAAACGAAACTTCTTTAAAAAGATCTACTAATTTCAATAGGTTTAAATGGTTAATTAAATTTTAATAATCGCTATTTATGTAATTAATAAACTTTAAAACATCATTAATAAAGTATTTAATTAGATTTAAACCTTGTTATTAAAGTAAGTAATTAATTAATCTCAAAACATCATTAACAAAATGATTAGTTAGTACTAGTTAAAAACTTAATTATCCATACTAGTCATTAATTAAAATGATTAATAAATCTTAATGACATAAACATAATTAATTAATTAATCTTAATCCTATAATTAACACTTGATTAATTATTCTTAATCATGTTAATTAATCTTCAGTAAGTAATTATTACTTAATTAATTAATCGTAATCACCTCATTTATAAGTTAATTAATTAATACTAATCATCATTATTTAAAATGATAAATTAAAATTTTAAAATGTCATTACTAAAAAGGTTAATTAACCATGATCTGATTTTTATTTTATAACTTAAAAGTTTTTGTAAAATCTAAGCATAAGAAATTTCAAAGGAGTAATAATTTCAAAAGTGTCGGGATAGCGATAGTCGCCATACAGACACTTCCATTACCACATTTCACATGTTATTCATTAGTACAACTATTACATAACATGATATGAGCATGAAAACATATGTAGAGAGAAAACGTATACAATATAGATCATTACTTTGAAACAAGACTGCATTTTTCTAAACTAACCACAAGATTGCTTACTAACTTTTCAAAACTTCAACTTTCGAATTGTATAACCCAACCAACACTACATCATAAGCAAACATACACAAATATAAGGTAATACCATCATTTTAAAATAATTATATAAAGATTAAAAATTTAGTTGTAAAGGTGAGATTTTTACTCACAAAAAAGCTACCAAAAAACCTAAACTTTCACCGAACTTCCAAACAGCACTAGGATTTGCACTTGAACTTGGTTTTGGACCTTTATGAAAGCTTAAAATTTCATACTTGAATGATTTCTGACATGGAAAAACTTACTTTGGGTGGATATGGGTTTTGTTTTGCAAGTTAGGTGATGTAGAGAAGGCATATGGGTGTTTTGAATGGTTTTACTTAAGGAAGAAATGAAAAGGTTGGATTTTTAAACTATAAATCCATTTTGGAAGCCATGGAAAGTTAGAGAAGATATGGAGTAAGCTTTTAGGATGAAATATAAGTGAGAAAAATGAGAGAAAGAATTAAGGGATTTAGTTTTGTACAAAGTACATAAAGCAAATTACTAACATACCCTAAAGTACTTAACCTTGACTAGAATTTTGCCACCTTATACCTTAGACTATTGCAGCTCTTCCACATGTTACCTAATGCTCTCCCCTCCATTTAATACATCGTTATTTCTATTGTACAATAATGAGTCATATGTGTACTTACTTTGACACATATGTACCCAAGTGTACAAATACACTTTTATACTTATTCCTTTTTATAAAAAAATGTTCTAAGTCACATCACCTTGTTCTTTTCATTTATATTTTTCTCAAGTGTGTTATTAATACCATTTTAAACTTTAATATACATGTATATATTGTAACAAACCACATTCTACGCATCGAAGGATCGTATAATATTTATTTCATTTTCGTACAAAATCGCAGGGTCGTGTAACTTTGGGAAATGACTATTGGTGTTATTTCCCATGTTCATGATTTTTTCCGAATTTTAAATGACCATTTTGCCCCTGGCGAATCATGTTTCGCCTATAACTTTTTATTGGTAATGATTTTTGACCTAACACCACTTCCATTGGATTCAGAAGATGGTTTACCTTTCCGTAGAGTGGTCACATTAATCAAACAGACCTACCGTTTGGGAGATATGGCTGAAATAAGGTTTGGAAGGTGAAAAACAGCTTAGTTGGGTAATTAACAGCTAAGCCTGTTACACCCCGTGAATTCTATAACATTAAGCTTCACAAATTAAAGTGTAATTAGCTCTAAATGAAACAATTAAGGGAAATGGGTTACGCCATTGCGTTCGTCTCGGAATTCTGCTTGAGATAGAGTCCGAGTTTGCGCGAATCGGACTCCGTATGAAGGAGTTATGACCTTCGGAAGTTTCAGAATAAAATTAAAAATTCATACAGCTCAGTTTCAAATTCGAAATTCGAAAAAACAGGTTCAAACTAGGCTGGGCGGGAAAATTCCCGCCCAGAGACCAGGTCGACCATAGGGTCGACCATGGTGTCAACCTGGCCCCAGGTCGACCATAGTGTCGACCTGGGTGTCGACCTGCCAGTCGACCTACCTGGTCGACCTGGCTGGCTAGGTCTGGCTCTGGCTCGAATTTCTGTGGCCCGGTGTGTCACTAGGGCTGACAAGTCACCTCTTGATTGGCTCTTTGAACTTTGTATGGTCTAGATTCCTCCTGTCTTCATCTGACGGGTCAAAACAATTTAAATATATATAAATACACCCTAAGTCTCAACTAAAAATTCACAAAAAAAAATAAGATGGGAGTCGTCATGCTGCCAGGAAGGAATTGAGCATAGCCGTCAAGAGAGAGAAGCTTAGAGACGAATCAAATTAAGAAGAAGAAAACTAAAGCTTAATCAAATTAATCAACACAACGTTAATCTACCCAAAGGAGCGCATCTCAATTTCAGAATTCAGAATCCAGAATTCAAGATTCTGCATTCGTTGTAAGTATAGTGACCTTTCAGAACATGAATAAAAACTGTGACGTGATTCGATGTAAATGAAAAATAGAATTGTGTTATTGTATGAATTCTGTGTATTGTAATAATTCTGTCATGACTTGTGTATTGATATTTGTGACATAAATTGATTGATGCAAGCCTATTGGACATTTGTATATGAAAGTAATAGCAATAGCAAGTTGTGGCAAAAACTAGAAATTGATCCCTTTATGTTTATGTCGATGGCATGGACTATATACATCCCCTTAGTCTAAGTTAGAATTTATGTAAACATGTTATAGATTTGAGACCTTTTATGCCTACATGACCCAAAACCTATGAACACATTCTTATGTTTATTTGCAAGTATAATTGGATTTATGTTAAGTATCGTTTGGGTTTCGTAAACTATGCAAGTTCATGTTGAAATAGGCTATATGATTAGATGTTAAAATTGGACATTTTGGTGAATATACAACATGCTAGTTTTGTGGTTGACATTATGTCAGGTTAAACATGTTTAAACACAAGTTTGTATAAGCCTAAACTATGCCATTTCATATGTCACCTACTTAGTTATACTTTGATTTGAATGCAAGTTCACATGACCCATAATTTATGTTGAATCGCTAAATTGTAAGTTCATGCGCCACACACCTTTATGTGAAATACTACATTTCTTGGTTTCCCCTTTTTCTCACGTTATAAAGCTGGGCTGAATTGTGTCAAGTCCAACACTTGTGATAATGTTGCGAACATACAAACGGGGGTAATAACGTTCGGTGTAAAACATTAAAAATATAAGTTGGCATGGTTGGCACATGCCAACGACAATGACATTCTAGCGGTATGAATTGTTATACCCAAGAATAAATAACATGAAATTTACATATATAATTGAGAAGTAATAAAATATGTAAATTTAGAAAACACGATATGCTTAACCCGAGGTTGGATTGAGTTGTGATGCAAACCTGCCCGGACCCGCCCGGTTGTCCAGTAGTCACAAAAATACCTATCCAATGTGGGTGGTTAAGCATTGAGCCAAATAAGGACCCGAGGTTAGACTGAGCTACGGTGTAAACCTGCCCGGAACCGACCGGCACATCCAGTAACCATAGCAATACCTGTCTAATGTGAGTGGTCAGGTGCTCTAAGAGGCTAAGGACAGATGGTAGGGTTAAGTCAACTATAACACTTAACCAAATTCAACATGTTAACAAGAATTTATGGGTGGGGTTAGGTAAATATAAACACTTAACCACTTAACATGTTTGACTAGAAAAACCCTAGTAACGAGGGACCCGTTTCAGCAGTAACCCAAGTTAGGTATCATGGTACCCTGAAACTAGGCAGGGTGGGGCACGATTACTGGGCTGATTGTAAGCGGTCAAAGCGACAGCGGTGGGTGCAACAGTGTATGTTCTAACGGAGTGCGGGCGTGCACACACTCCGGAGCAGACAAACAGGGCATTGGGGGCACCAGTAGTATAACCTATGCCTTCTAGAATTGTGTCGGGGCCGCCACCATGGGTCTTGATACACCCCATGGTGGGACCAACATAGGTATCTACAATTCTTGGGGGCCGTATGACACATGTTTACGCGAGTGGGAGCCAATCTTTAGAAAATGGGGATCACTTCACCCTCAGCATGGGGTGCCAGCTAAAATAAGCTTAAGTAGGTGCAGAGATATAGTGTGGGTGCGATAGCACATTCGATTCTAAACGACACTTCCTTAGCTTGTGACACTTTCATGTTTTCAATTTATATTTATCATGCCCTTTTCTTATTCACATACTAAAGAGTTACTAGATTTACTCGGGCTTTATGTCTGACTCTATTTTCTTTTCGTCTTCTTTTTTCTTTCGTTTCTCCCCCCCAGGTCCACAGGGAGGAAACAACCCGACTTAGTACTCTTTTGCAAGCTTCAAGACTGTAGACGTATGGTTTGGATCTCTTTTGCACGGATCATGGCTTTGGATATCACTATGGGGATTTTTGTTACTTTTATTTATGTATTATGCTTCTTTAATAATCAAGACAATAATGAGGTTGTAATGATGGAAGTATTTTGAGACAAATATGAAAAGGTTTTGTCTGAACACGTATTGATGAAATGAAAGTTCTGTTTGGTTTCCGCTGTTTAAAATATGTGTATTTATATCTGTCTTGTGTTTATCTGTGGCTTTTACTTATAAACCTCCACCAAAGTTAAGGCATTCCCTTTGTGAGTGACCTTAACGGAGGTGGGGTGTTTCACTTGGTATCAGAGCATAGGTTAACCAGATAAGACAAAAAAATTTGAAATTGTTTTCAAAAAAAAGTTTAAAGAAGCATTTTTCAAGAAAAAGTGTTATATTTATAAAAAGACAAAATCCCCCAAAGCCATGTGCCCTATCTATCTCTCTCTCTATCCTTCGTTTTGAATTTTTCCTTTCTGTTTCAGCATGTCTGGGGACCTTACTCCCCAGCTACAGATGCTTTTACTCCTCCTCCTCCTCTACGTGAACCGGCAACCGGAAGAATCACCAACAAGAAGACAGAACATAGTCAAGGAGGAAAGGACCACAACAATAATAACAAGACACATGAGAAAAGGAAATGTTATTTCTGTGGCATTGTTGGACATGTGATGAACGACTGCAGAAAGAAGAAGAGGAAGATGAGTGCTACTTGCTTCCATTGCGACGAGGCTGGACACATGGCTAGGGACTGCCCAAAGAAGAAAGGGCAGGGATAGAAAGCCGGATCCACTTCAGGGGGCCAGGTTCATGCGCTAGTGGCACCTCAGCAGGAACGAGGTAGTAATGTTTCTGTAGAAAGTGTAGTCTATCTTTATGATCATCCAGTTCGCACACTTTTTGACTTTGGCGCATCACATTCTTTTATTTCATCTGCCTTAGTATAATCTCTGCATCTAGACACTAGTATGGTAGGGGATCCCTTAGTAGTTTAAAATCCAATTGGGGGCTCCGCTTACTTGTCAATGGTTTGTTTGGGTTCGAAAATCTCTATTCTCAGCGTTGAGTTTAGTTGTAATGCCTTTGTTTTGGGCTTCTCGGGATATGGTTTGATCTTAGGCATGGACTGGTTATCCAGTAATGGCCATCCTTGATTGTGAGAAAAGAGTAGTTGGACTCTTGACTCGGCTTGGTAACACTCTAGAAATTTCTTGTAATCCCTTGAATGCTGTTATGCTTAGTTATCTAGAGTCGCTTGATGCTTCTGATGAGAATTTGCAATCAGTTAGAGTAGTCTGGGAATATCCGGATATCTTTGAGGAAGTGAAAGGCTTACCTCCAAGGCGGGAAATAGACTTCCGCCTATATCTTGTGGATAATGCAAAGCCTGTAGCTTTACCTGTCAGACACATGGCTCCAAAAGAGAGAAAGGAGCTCAGTAAGCAGGTTAAAGAACTTCTCGAAAAGGGGTTCATTAGACGGAGCATTTCGGAATGGGGTGCTCCAGTGGTGTTCGCAACCGAAGCAGACGGTTCGCTTCGCCTTTGCGTCGACTATAGGGAGTTAAAAAATTGACCAAGAAAAATAGGCACCCTCTTCCCCGAAACGACGATTTGTTTGATCAGCTTGTAGGAGCGTCGGTCTTCTCCCAAATTGATCTGGCAACTGGGTTCCATCAGCTGAGAGCAGCTGAAGACAGCATTGATAAGACGGTGTTCAGAACCCCAGACGGTTTCTTCGAGTGGCTTGTCGTGCCTTTCAGCTTGACAAACGCACCCGCTTATTTCGTAGACCTAATGAGCAGGGTGTTCAGAGAATTCCTCAACAAATTTGTGGTTGTCTTCGTAGATGATATCTTAATCTTCTCAAATAATGAGGAAGAACATGCTCAACATCTGAAAGAAATCATGGAGACTCTCCGTACACATCAGCTAAAAGCCAAATTCTCCAAGTGCCACTTTTGGAGAAAGGAGGTAAGATTTATGGGGCATATAGTGTTCAAAGAGGGGTTGGCTGTAGACCTCGCGAAAGTCGTGGCAGTTCAAGATTGGAAGACACCAAGAAATGCAACCGAAGTTCGATTCTTGGGCTAGCCGGTTTTTACCGAAAGTTTATTAGGGATTTCGTGAAAATCTCAGCCCCACTCACAAGGCTAACTAAGAAGAATCTGGCGTTCACTTGCAATTTGGACTGCGAGTATGCTTTCCAACGATTAAAAAGGGCTCTCACAACAGCCCCAGTTCTGACTTTGCCCAGATGGAAGCAAAATGTTCACAATATACACGGATGCATGTGGAACGGTTCTAGGCGCTGTTCTAATGCAGGAAGGAAGGGTAGTAGCTTATGAAGGAAGACAACTGAAAGTTCATGAAAAGAACTACCCAACCCATGATCTTGAGTTAGCCGCCATCGTCTTTGCGCTTAAGTCTTGGCGCCATTATCTACAAGGTGAGAAGTTTGAATTATACATTGACCATAAATTGTTGAAATATCTCTTTTCCCAGAAGGATCTTAACTTGAAGCAGCAAAGATGGATGGAGTTTCTTGCCTCGTATGACGTTGAAATTTACTATACTCCCGACAAAGGCAACGTAGTAGCAGATGCATTGAGCCGAAAGAAACTGACCTTAAGCCCGCTCTTTGTGGAAAGGCAAAGCCTGGAGTATATATCCAGTTTTAACTTTAGGCCCCCTTGGATTTTGTACCGAGTTTGCTAGCATCTCTCGAAGTACGCCCTACTCTCTTAGACTCAATAGGGGTTGCACAACGTGAAGACCCTCAGCTTGTTGACGTGATTGATAAACTTATTAAGGGAGAGACTTCTAGTCACCTCAGTAGATACGCCATCGATGATAAGGGTTGGCTGAGGCGAGATGGAAGATTATGCGTCCCACAAGCAAGGGAGTTGATAAAGAAGGTTCTCGAGGAAGCGCATCATTCCAAGATGACTATACACCCCGGCGGTGATAAGATGTACAAGGATATAAAAAGGACTTTCTTTTGGAGCAGCATGAAGCAAGACGTGGCAGATTTCATTTCTAAGTGCATGACCTGCCAACAGGTCAAGGCGGAACAGAAGAAACCTGGAGGACTACTTCATCCTTTAGAGGTCCCACAGTGGAAGTGGGATAGCATTTCAATGGACTTCATTGATGGACTACCTAAGTCGAGAAGAGGCAATACTAGCATTTGGGTAATAGTGGATAGGCTTACTAAGAGCGCCCACTTTATACCTATCAAGAGTAGAAGGACCGCCTCATCTCTAGCATCTCTTTATCTCAAGGAAATAGTTCGACTCCATGGGATACCCTCCAGCATCGTTAGTGACCGAGACCCTATCTTCACAAGCGAGTTTTGGCGGAGTCTGCAAGAAGCTGTAGGCACGTAGTTGTGTTTGAGCATGGCCTATCACCCCCAAACCGATGGCTAGACGGAAAGGGGGAATAGAGTTTTAGAGGATCTTTTGAGACTTTGCGTTCTTGACTTTGGAGGGACTTGGGAGGATCACCTTCCTTTAGTGGAATTTGCCTACAACAACAGCTACCAAGCTACCATCGGTATGGCGCCTTTCGAAGCCTTGTATGGAAGACCGTGCAAATCACCAACTTGTTGGTGGGAGTCTACAGATAAGCTTATAATTGGTCCAGACATGATTCGAGAGACTTCAGAGAAAGTGGACTTGATACGGAGAAGGACGAAGACAGCCCAAGACAGACAAAAATCATACGCCGACAAAAGAAGGACCGACCTTGAGTTTGAGGTTGGGGACAGGGTTTTCCTTAAGGTATCTCCTTTAAGGAACGTCGTTCGCTTTGGATCCACGGGAAAGCTAGCACCAAGATTTATAGGACCGTTTCCTATCATCAAGAAGGTTGGGAAGATGGCCTATAGATTAGAGCTACCCGAGAGACTGGCCGGAGTTCACAACGTCTTTCATGTTTGTCACCTCCGGAAGTGTTTGCATGAGTCTGCGGAAGTGGTGTAACCTAGCATTCTGGAAGAAGCCGAAGCGGAACGTGGAGCAACTGTGAGGAGAGTTCCAACCCGTATCTTAGGAACTGAAGTGAAAAAGCTACGCAACCACGAAGTCAAACTCGTTAAAATTCAGTGGAGCGACGTCGAGGAAGACGCGACTTGGGAAACTGAGGACAGAATACGCGCTGCCTATCCTCTTCTTTTTGAGGGTACATCTTCGATATCTCTTTTTCCTTAAGTTATGCTTTATCTATCTTTTTAGGTATACCTCCTCGGTCCTTTTCCTAACTCCTTAAGTAGAAACCAAATGGATGCAAACATGTATTTGAAAACATGTTATGGATGATGGCTGCAAATGGTTGCTAGTGATTGCTAGTGGTTGCTCGTGGATGCATATACACACACCCTAGGTTATAGATCGGCTCAGTCACTTCATATTGCATATGCATATATGTATTCTCATTTGTATATGGTTGATACTTGATATGCTGTCATATGGTCGTCGCATTTGTATGAATAGTTGTGCACTCATATAGAATTATGAGTAGGAAAAATTTGCATGCATAATGGATTCATGACACTTACATGATTCGCATTAAGGAGGTCAACTGAATCAGTAGACCTCCTGATTTCTGCATTAGATAAGGACATGTACACACACTATGCATATGATCACGAAGCATTAGAAGTCTTTTAAGGACAGTGGATGCCTGTGTTTGTTGGTTGAGTAGATGGACTGTTGGATGGTAGGATATACATTCTTCCTAACTTGAAGATTTCGGGGACGAAATCCTTTTAAGGGGGGGAGGGGAGAATGTAACACCCCATGAGTTCTATAACATTAAGCTTCACAAATTAAAGTGTAATTAATTCTAAATTAAAGAATTAAGGGAAATGGGTTACGCCATTGCGTTCGTCTCAGAATTCTGCTTGAGATAGAGTCCGAGTTTGCGCGAATCGGACTCCGTATGAATGAGTTATGACCTTCGGAAGTTTCAGAATAAAATTTAAAATTCAAACAGCTCAGTTTCAAATTCGAAATTTGAAAAAACAGGTTCAAACTGGGCTGGGCGGGAAAATTCCCGCCCAGAGACCAGGTCGACCATAGGGTCGACCATGGTGTCGACCTGGCCCGAGGTCGACCATAGTGTCGACCTAGGTGTCGACCTGCCATTCGACCTACCTGGTCGACCTGGCTGGCTAGGTCTGGCTCTGGCTCGAATTTCTGTGGCTCGGTATGTCACTAGGGCTGACATGTCACCTCTTGATCGGCTCTTTGAACTTTGTATGGTCTAGATTCCTCCTGTCTTCATCTGACGGCTCAAAACAATTTAAAAATCTATAAATACACCCTAAGTCTCAACTAAAAATTCACACAAAAAAATAAGATGGGAGTCGTCATGCTGCCAGGAAGGAATTGAGCATAGCCGTCAAGAGAGAGAAGCTTGGAGACGAATCAAATTAAGAAGAAGAAAACTAAAGCTTAATCAAATTAATCAACGCAACGTTAATCTACCCAAAGGAGCGCATCTCAATTTCAGAGTTCAGAATGCAGAATTCAAGATTCTACATTCGTTATAAGTATAGTGACCTTTCAGAATATGAATAAAAACTGTGACGTGATCGATGTAAATGAAAAATAGAATTGTGTTATTGTATGAATTCTGTGTATTGTAATAATTCTGTCATGACTTGTGTATTGATATTTGCAGCATAAATTGATTGATGCAAGCCTATTGGACATTTGTATATGAAAATAGCAATAGCAAGTTGTGGAAAAAACTAGAAATTGATCCCTTTATGTTTATGTCGATGGCATGGACTATATACATCCCCTAAGTCTAAGTTAGAATTTATGTGAACATGTTATAGATTTGAGACCTTTTATGCCTACATGACCCAAAACCTATGAACACATTCTTATGTTTATTTGCAAGTATAATTGGATCTATGTTAAGTATCGTTTGGGTTTCATAAACTATGTAAGTTCATGTTGAAATAGGCTATATGATTAGATGTTAAAATTGGACATTTTGGTGAATATATATGGTTGACATTATGCCAAGTTAAACATGTTTAAACACAAGTTTATATAAGGCTAAACTATGCCATTTCATATGTCACCTACTTAGTTATACTTTGATTTGAATGCAAGTTCACATGACCTATAATTTATGTTGAATCGCTAAATTGCAAGTTCATGCGCCACACACCTTTATGTGAAATACTACATGTTCTTGGTTTCCCCTTTTTCTCACATTATAAAGCTGGGCTGAATTGTGTCAAGCCCAACACTTTTGATAATGTTGCGAACGTACAAACGGGGGTAATAACGTTGGGTGTAAAACATTAAAAATATAAGTTGGCATGGTTGGCACATGCCAACGGCAATGACATTCTAGCGGTATGAATTGTTATACCCAAGAATAAAGAACATGAAATTTACATATATAATTGAGAAGTAATAAAATATGTAAATTAGAAAACACGATATGCTTAACCCGAGGTAGTCACAACAATACCTATCCAATGTGGGTGGTTAAGCATTGAGCCCAATAAGGACCCGAGGTTAGACTGAGCTACGGTGTAAACCTGCCCGGAACCGACCGGCACATCCAGTAACCGTAGCAATACCTGTCTAATGTGAGTGGTCAGGTGCTCTAAGAGGCTAAGGACAGATGGTAGGGTTAAGTCAACTATAACACTTAACCAAATTCAACATGTTAACAAGAATTGATGGGTGGGGTTAGGTAAATACAGACACTTAACCACTTAACATGTTTGACTAGAAAAACCCTAGTAACGAGGGACCCGTTTCAGCAGTAACCCAAGTTAGGTATCATGGTACCCTGAAACTAGGCAGGGTGGGGCACGATTACTGGGCTGATTGTAAGCAGTCAAAGCGATGGCGGTGGGTGCAACAGTGTAGGTTCTAACGGGATGCGGGCGTGCACACACTCCGGAGCAGACAAACAGGGCACTGGGGGCACCAGTAGTATAACCTATGCCTTCAAGAATTGTGTCGGGGCCGCCACCACGGGTCTTGATACACCCCATGGTGGGACCAGCATAGGTATCTACAATTTTTGGGGGCCGTATGACACATGTTTACGCGAGTAGGAGCCGATCTTTAGAAAATGGGGATCATTTCATCCTCAGCATAGCGTGCCAGTTAAAATAAGCTTAAGTAGGTGCAGAGATATAGTGTGGGTGCGATAGCACATTCGATTCTAAACGACACTTCCTTAGCTTGTGACACTTTCCTGTTTTTAGTTTATATCTATCATGCCCTTTTCTTATTCACATACTGAAGAGTTACTAGATTTACTCAAGCTTTATGTCTGGCTCTATTTTCTTTTCTTCTTCTTTTTTCTTTCGTTCCCCCCTCCCCCCAGGTCCACAGGGAGGAAACAACCCAGCTTAGTACTCTTTTGCAAGCTTCAAGATTGTAGACGTATGGTTTGGATCTCTTTTGCACGGATCATGGCTTTGGATATCACTATGGGGATTTTTGTTACTTTTATTTATGTTTCAAGACAGTAATGAGGTTGTAATGATGGAAGTATTTTGAGACAAATATGGAAAGGTTTTGTCTGAACACGTATTGATGAAATAAAAGTTCTGTTTGGTTTCCGCTGTTTAAAATATGTGTATTTATATCTGTCTTGTGTTTATCTGTGGCTTTTACTTATAAACCTCCACCAAAGTTAAGGCATTCCCTTTGTGAGTGACCTTAACGAAGGTGGGGTGTTTCAAAGCCCATTGGGGATTTTGGGATTAGGGTTATATAAGGGCCGAAAAGGGTTAGGGAAACCTTTCTTCGTCATTTTTACAGCCACCACTTACCTCTCTTCAACCCTAACAATGGCTTCTACCTTCTAAACTACCCCTTAATCACTTTCTAATTCAATATTAAGCTAATCAGCATCGAATCAAGTCAAAATAACATCAAACCAGAGTTGGAGCTGCTATGTTGCATAGAAATTCGACCCAAATAAGTGGAGACTTCAGGTCTATAAATTATTTGTAGCTAAGGTGAGTGATTTCCACTTTTATTCACTAATTACGACTAATTAGGGGTGATTAGTGGTAATTAGCGAAATTATGCATCATAAAACTCTGGAAAAATATTTCGAAATTCTAAAACATTATTTTATGTCATTGGTGAAAATTTGGTTTAATTTGGATTAAGTTTGCTAATCTTATAGTTAAAACATGCTTAAGGGGATTAATGGGAAAATCATGCTTAAGGGGATCAAGGGGAAAATCATGCTTTTTGGATATGTTTGATCTAAAATATTTCATGTGATTGATATTTTGGTGTTTTTGATTGATCCTTCATGTTACTACTGTTATTTAGTTGTGACTTCATAGTAAGGTTAGAATGGCTGAAAACGCCGTCGTTTGGCGAAATTAGCTTGCTGGAAAAATTGCAGAATTCCCGATGGTGGCCAGGGAGGTGGTCACGAACCGCCTTGACCAGGTGGCCACGAACCGCCCAGAATTCCTGAAGGGGGTGCTTCACGAACCGCCTTGACTAGGTGGTCACGAACCGCGCAGAATTCCTGAAGGGGGTGCCTCATGAACCGCCTTAACCAGGTGGTCAGAACCGCCCAAAATTCCTAAAGGGGGTGCCTCACGAACCGCCTTGACTAGGTGGTCATGAACCGCCCAGAATTCCTGAAGGGAGTGCCTCATGAACCGCCTTGACCAGGTGGTCATGAACCTCCTTGACCGGGGGTATTTTGACGATTCCTGAAGGGGGTATGCTGACAATTCCTGAAGGGGGTATGCCGACGTTTCCTTAAGGGGTTATGCTGACGGTTCCTGAAGTGGGGTATGCTGATGATTCTATGTTAACAATTCCTGAAGGGGGTATGCTGACAATTCCTAAAGGGGAGTATGCTGATGATTCCTAAAGAAGGGTATGCTGACGATTCCGAGAGTGGAATTGCGAGAGTGGGATTCCGAGAGCGGGATTCCGAGAGCGAGATTCCGAGAGTGGGATTCCGAGAGCGGGATTTCGAGAGTGAGATTTCGAGAGTGGGATTCTGAGAGCAGGATTCCGAGCTTTCCTATACTTTGTCACTTCATCCAAGATGATGATTACAAACTAAATCGGATTCGTACATCTACCACGTGACGACAATTGTAAACTCTTCTGAAGATCAAAACCAATTCAACCAAAACCCGAGATGTAAAGGAAGTCCAAATGAGAAATTATTACTCAGGATCCATATGGGAACCAATGAGTTAACTTTTAGAGTTGGGCTTTGCTGCGGGACGTGTGCAAAGGGGTTTCGATATCCATAATTTTGGTTCACCACGGAGAGACAGATTATGGGCTATGGATCAGTGCAATGGGTTCATTGTGACTTCCAAGGGCAAAGTGATCGTAGCAAAGGATTGGGTGATCAAAGTGGTGGATATTGTATGCTTTACGCACTGAGTGAGTGATGTGAGGATGACTGCTATGTTTGATGTTTGCTATCACCATAACATGCACATTCCCATTTTACATTTATGTTCGTGTTACCTTAAAGTACTGTACATCTTTTTGTGCTAACTCTTTGGTTGCAGGTCCAGGTTCAGCTATGATTATTTATACCTGTTATTGTTTTATTATGCGGCTATCGCTCGTACCAGACTTTTGTCTGACCCAAAGTTGTATGTCTCTTCTTATTACTCTGGGTGCTCCTAGACGAGCAGACTAGAGACAGGTTAGGTGGTGATGCGCGAGTAGTTGTCCGGAGACGAGCAGGAGGCTACCATGTACTATTTACATATATTATCTGTAATAACCTGGAGATCTGGGCCAATTTAAAATTTTTATTTTGGCAATTTTAGCGAATTTTGATTATTTAAAATGAATTATTCTAAATAATAACAACGAAAAATTTATTTTGAATAGAATTCGAATGTATATATTTATATAGCTCGACGTTAGAATATAAATAATTATTTATAATTATAAAAGGAATTGAAAATGGCGCGGTAGTTCGATAATTCGATTTCAAAGTTCAAATGAATGTACCAGGTGCAAAATAAACAGGATTTTAGTGAAACCAAAAATAATAGAATCTAATTGAGAATATCTTTCCAACGAATCCGAAAAATCGAAATTTCATAGCGGGAATCAAAAGATATGTCCAGTTGAAAATTCAGAATAGTCGCTATGGAATTCTGGCCCTTAAAATGGAAATTTTGCAAACGACCTCGGTTTTCGATGAAACCACTTTTGTTGGATCTGTGATGTCAAGTTATTGCTAGGTTCCAAAATTCGTAATTTTTCGAATCAATATGTGAGCGTGGAAAAGGAAAATGCGTTTGACCAGTTTTAGTTGATTTCAATCGACTGAAAAATGACCATTTTTCAAACTGTCTCAGAATTTGACGAAATTAGTTTTGTTAGGACCGTATCGTCAATACGAATCTAGAAAATATTTTTTGGAAATTTCTAGAGTCCGTATGTGGCCCCAGTAAATTGAAATGCGCGTTCAAATTGAATGTATACTGATTTATATTTTGATTTTGACGAAAAAAGATCGAAACTATCGAATTGGCCTATGTGACATATCCCATTGTGTTCGGAAGAGGGGTAATTAGCTGGGGACGACAGTCGGTGGGTTTGATTTTGAGTTCGAAATAAAAAGTTGCTTTTTGAAATTTAAAAATAATAAAATATATAAATATTTGTATAACCCCCCCTTTGTCTTCTCTCTCCCCTCAAAAGTCAAATGCAGAAAATTAAAAGAAAGAAAAAAAAAGAAGATCGCGCTCAGTTCGATGGCGGCCGTCGCCATCTCCACCCCCTCCACCACCGTTGCCATCGAGCCACCCCTCCCTTTCCACCACTGTGACGGCCCGCTCCGCACCAGCCTGCATTTTCTCCGGAAGTGCGCTGTACACATGCCCCGACTAACACGGAACGGTCGTCAAAGAAAGGAAAGAAGGGAATGAACTAATCGAGGAACCTGTAGAATGTCTCACAGCGCATGGAATAAAATATAATAATAACATACTTGACATAAAATAGGTGAGACAGTGCATAAGCTGATAACTAAAATCAACATCCATCATCAGAGCAGCGGAAATTCAAATACAGCTTATTACAATTTTCCAAATTTACTGTCTCTAAACAAAAGAAAGCTAAAGTAGAAGATGCACCACCAATGCCCAAGCAGTGATCTTCAACAACACAGGGAGAATATTGTATATATATTACGTGGAAGCCTCCTGCTCGTCTCCAGATCATCTACCCGTGCATCACCAGCTAACCTGTCTCTAGTCTGCTCGTGTGAGCACCCAGAGTAATAAGAGGAGACATAAAACTCTGGGTCAGACATAAAGCCTGGTATGAGCGATAAGCATCTAAACAGAATGATAACAGGTATACTAAACCATACCTGAACCTGGACCTGTAACCAAAGAGTTAGTACCACATACCGTACAATACTCTAAGGTGCCATAATAAATAGTGTAAGAATACGGGGGTGGGGTGTACATGTCACAATGATAGCAAACAAATCATCCATAGCAACCATCCTCACATCTCTCACTCAGTGCGTAAAGCATACGATGTCTACCACTTTGGGACACTAGACGACTTGAGGTAACGACGAATCCCGACTTGTAGAAACCCTGCTGTGACCAAGCTAAACACATCGAGTCATGACCAAACATTCCAATGACCCACAACATTGGTCGTAGCCCTTGGTCCTACCAATGCCATAATGGCCCTGAATCCGCCTTCGTACCTCCTACCATAGTGGTCCAAAGCTATAGACATCGATAACCCCTTAACACGCGTCCCGCAGCAAAGCCCAATCATGAAGCGAACTCGTTGATTCCCATCTGGATTTTGAGCTCTAGCATCTCATTTGGACTTCCTTTGCATCTCGGGTTTGGTCGAATTGGAGTGGGTCTTCAGAAGAGTTGTCGCTCAGTAACAGTCCTAGAATTCGGTTCGGTTCGGTAGTCATCACCCTCGTCGGTTCGGTTCGGTGGTCATCTTTTCATTCGGTTCGGGTCAGATACTCCACTCCGGGTCGGGTCGGTGTCCTCCTCCGGGTCGGGTCGGGTTACTGTCTTCCTTCCAGTTTTCTCCGATCAGCTCCCTCGTTTTCCATCTACTCCGATCCGATCTGCTCCCGTTGCCTTACTCCAGTCGTAGCCTTCCATTCTTGAGTCGATCCGATCTGGCCTCCATTATTCTTCCGATCCGATCTGGCCTCCATTATTCTTCCGATCCGATATGGCCTCCATTATTCTTCCGATCCGATCCCCTTGTCCACCCCAACTCTAAGCAAACAGCCTTCCTTTTTGCCAAGTTTCTTATATGCCAAACTCCAGTCCGGGTCGGGTTTTCTTGCCCAGTTCACATATCCGATCCGAGCCCTCATCCGATCCGATCCGAAGCCCTGCGCAACTTTCTGTAACTTTTTCCAGCAACTTGTTTACGTCATTCGACGACGTTTTCGACAAATCTAACACTTCTAATCAATCATAAAACACACCATAGAGTCATAGCAACACGTAATAGCAACCACAAACAGCAAACAACAATTCAAATGAATCAAAATGGATCAAAAGTGACTAAAACTTCATATTTTCCCATAATCCCTCTTAATCATGTTTAAGCGCATACTTAGTAAAACTTAATCAAATCGTCTAAATTTTCTAACAGAGGTATGAAATATTATTTAAGAATTTCTAAACATTTTTCCAGAATTTATTAGTGTATAAATTCGCTAATCTTCACTAATTACCCTTAATTACCGTAATTAGTGCAAAAACTATGAAAATCACTCATCTTGGCCACAAAATAAAACACCAAATCTGAAATACTCTCTGTTTGCGTTGAATTCCTATGTATAGCAGCAGCTCCAACCTTGCTTTGTTGCTATTTGGCCTTGCTTTGATGTGGTTTAGGCTTAATCTTCACTAAAAATGTGTTTTGGAGTGGTTTTAGAGGATGGAAGCCATTACTAAGGTCTCAAGAAGGTTTGTGACGGCTCAAAACTGAAATGAAAGTGATTTCCTAACCCTAATCAGTCCTCCTATACCTCTAAACCCGAAATTTCCCTTTGGGCATAGCTGCTAATCACCCGGTTAAGCCCAATTAAGTTGTTTTTCACCATCTGAAACTTGTTTCAGCCATATCTCCCAAACGGTGAGTTCGTTTGGCTATTGTGACCACTCTACGGAAAGAGAAACCATTATCTGGAGCCAATGGAAGTGGTTTCAGGTCAAAATTCCTTTCCAGTCAAAAGTTATGGCCAAAACAGTGCCAACTAGGGGTAAAATGGTCATTTAAAAATCGTGAAAAATCATGAACATGGGAAATGACCCCAATAGTCGTCTCCCAAAGTTACATGACCATACGACTTCGTATGTGAAAGAAATAAATATCCTACGATCCTATGTTGCGTAGAGTACGGGTCGTTACAACCACCATGTGTCGCGCCCGCCACCGCCCTCCGCTCATCGACGCAGCCTCCAAATCGAGATGGAGCACAAACCCTAGTCTGAAGCCTCCACCCTCTGACCAACTAAAGGCCGCCCCACCACCAGGCGAACCCCTCGCTCCTCCAACTAGCAACGGCGGTGCGGGCGGATGCTTCAATCAACGATGCTCTAATTTATTCGCGGAGGAAGGTAAATAGTCTTTATTTAAGTTAACATTATTCTTAAAATCAGTTTTTATTTTATATATTGCATAGATAAAATTCAGTTTTTATTTTATTTAATAAATAAAAAGACTTGATTTTTGAAAGGAAAAAAATAATAGAAGAAAGTTTATATTTTTCATAGAAGAAAGTTTATATTTTTCGTAGTAGAAAGTTTATATTTTTTTGTAGAAGAAAGTTTATACTTTTAATAAAAGAAAGTTTATACTTTGATATAAAGAAAGTTTACATTTTTATCGATATAAAGGTACGATTTTTATAAGAAGATTAGCGAAGAAAAATATGATTTTTATTCATGTAGAGTAATAAAAATATAATTTTTATATAGAGAATAGTGTGATAAAAATATAATCTTTATTATATGAACACCGTTGTAAAAATAGAATTTTTATCCATATAGAGTGATTATAAAAATGTGATTTTTATATGCATAGCAACAATATAAAAATGGGATTTTTATATATGTAGTGGCTACGGGCAATGTAATTGACAAAAGGCGAGAACGGTGAAGATTTTCTACATACGAAGAGTCGTGGCATTTGGTTTAGCTTGGGTGAGAACTCCTCACTTTTAATTTTATTTCTAGTTTGAAATATATACTAGGATGCATACGGTGCTTAGCAGCACCCGACACCCGTCGTCCACAGACCATGGATGACTTGTATGTTTGATTGCTGTGTTGTGAAATTTGATTGTGTGATGTGGAATGAAATAAAATATTTTATAGTTAAAAATATGATTTTTAACGTGTATATGAAATAAATATTTATAAACAAATCGGAGATTTGTTTATATACACTGATTTGATTTGATATTGATTGGGACGATAAATTTTACACATCGCCCAACCGCACAAATAAAATCTGTGTTTGTTGATTTGAAACCCCACACGGGTATTGAGATGATATTTGACGTACACTAATCCCAATTGTTTAGTTGTATGTCAATCGATGGGTTGACAGACTGTGGAAGCGTCAATTATTTATATTTAATGCTTATATGTTATATGGTGCACTCTGGATGATGGTTGATGATTTATCGTTGCTGTTATATACATGTGTTGTAGGGAATCCATATAATTAACATTATATGGTAATTGATTCGGTCTCATTCCAATTTGGAAAATTAGAAATATATATTCATGTGTTGAATAGAAAAATAAATTCATGTGTTGAATTGGAAATAAATTCATGTGTTGAATAGAAAAATAAATATTCATGTGTAGAAGAAAATATTCATTTGTTGAATAAAATAACAAAGTTATTGAAATATATAAAGCCGTGTTGGTTAGATATGCGCCATTTGGACGTGAACGATATTTATATCGATTTTATTCGTTTTTAAAATGAATATAGAAAAGGAAGTGATTTCAAAATATAACGTTTTGAAAATATTATCATTTGTATATTGATGATGTGGAATATTCAATTTTGATTCGAAATTGAATATGAAGTTGAAACGTTTTGAAACTAAATTAAAACGATTTATAAAATACGTTTTAAAAGGAAATCGATGAAATATATGTAATATATATATATCATATATATATATATATAATGGCCTGAATAGAACGCGCCGCGCTGCGGTAGTTTGCGAGTTTCGACCATTGACTTCGAATTGATATTACGGGAGATCCAACCGTCGGATTCTCCTAAAATCAGAACCGTTGGGTTCGTATCGAAAAGAGCTTTCTAACGAGTATTAAAAATTAGAAATCTAATGGTTGGATTTGGAATTATGTCCAAATAAAATTTGGAAAAGGTCGCGGTAAGTGCAGTTGAATGGCCGTTGATGGAAATCGACTGTACGAGCCTTGATAAAATTATTAAAAATAGTAATAATTTTTGTAAAATCATAAGAAATGATTTGGGAAGAATTGGGATGAAAAATCCCAAATTTGAAAAGATAAAAATAGATTTTTATCGAAATGAACTAGTTTTGAATTAGAATAATAATTTATTTTTAAATAAATAAATTGGATTTGAAATAGTTTTGAAAATAACCAGAATTTCCAATAATTGAATTGGAATGGATTTGAATCGAAATTGTCTTTGGAATATTTCGATGTTGGATTTCGTGATTATAGAAATATTGTTATGGAAATTTGAAAGATATTTATATAGTTATTTCCAATACGATATTTGTTGGTCGTAGAATTTGATATTGAATATAAGCCGATATATTTTCTGTTCAGAGCCTTGTATTTAATATCAAATGTGATTTGGGTTTGTCGTGAATGGTGTCTTCATTAACACTGTTCTTGAGCCCAGTTGAGAAATAGATTAAATCTTTTTATTTAGATTTAATGAGGTGTACCGATTAAATGGTATTTAATTGGAATTGATTTTTGGGTTTATCGTGAACGGTGTTTTAAATAACACTGGTTCTTTAACCCGATAATTAATGGAATGTGATTTTGGGTTTATCGTGAACCGTGTTTTAAATGACATTGGTTCTTTAACCTAGTTAAAGACAGGATGTAACTTCCTAAGATAAATAATCATTAATATTGATTTTTGGGAAGATTAAAACCAAGTGGAGTTTTAATGAATCTTTAATTAGATTGAAGTGATCGAGAATGGAGTATCACCAGTTTTGCTCCAGGCGATAGTTAAATCTTTAATTAGATTTGAACGTGAAACGGTAATTGAATTTACCGATAACACTGTGGTGTTAGATATGAAGTATGACCAGTTTTACTTCATGGAATGAATAGGTTGGGATTGGGAAATAAAATAAATGATTTTAGAGATGAAACCAATTGGGGTTTGAATAGATCTTTAATTAGATTTGGATGAATGAATGGTGATTAAATTTACCAAAACACGTGATGTGATTAAACCAAATTTACTTAGTTGTGGATATTGATTGTGGTTGATTGATTGTTTGGATGGTGCTCAACTAGTTTATGAGCAGAATACGCCTTTACATTTAGCATTGGGTTGGATAAAGATATATGTGTGCTAACACCTTGTGAAACACTTCACGATTTGACGATAAGGTGTTTAGCGATGTTGTGTTCATTTCAAAATTAATGAATGATTTTGAAATGATATTTTTCTTAAGTGAAAAGAAATGTATTCCCGATTTTGGATAGGGAATGTTTTATAAAAATGTTTTATAAAACAGAAAGGATTTCGAGGCCTAAACCCGATATTATCGAAGAGAATTTGAAATGTATTATGTGTTACATTTTGGTTCATCACATATTGGATTAGTTGCTATTAATGATGTATCTGTTTGGTGGCGGAGAATTTATTCTCTTGCTTAACACCCTTCTTTGAGACGTACTAGCTCAAAGGTTATGTGATTAATAGTGACTAATCGTATGTGTGAACTGCTGATGTGAAGTACTATATTTTGAAAGTACTTGTGATTATTATGTTGTGAAATGATTTTCCCTACTTCGGGATATGAAATGATTTAGTATGTGGCTAAAGATTCGGGTAACCCTGAGACTAAAAGTATGGGTGAGAGGGCGGTGTATGCTCTCCATGTGTGGGAGGTGCATCGTCGGTGTAGCCTGCTCCTGTGTGGGTTAGGTGCACACTTATATATATCGAGTTGCTAGGTGCGTACCCTTTGCCTTGTCGATGGGGAGCACGATATTTGGTTGTATACTTGTTTGTATGCATTGTTATGTTTTGGAATTCATATTTCCAAACGATTTGATTTGAGATCCCGAAGTGAAATCTACTTTGATATAGAAAGTTAGATATGTATTTCAAATGATTTGAAATGGAAATCGGGAAATAAAGTCCAAAGGAATAATTTCTGTAAATTGAATTGGATTTGGAAAATCTAAGTGTAGTTATTAATCTAAGTGGGTAGATTGGGATATTGCATGTTGATTGATGCATAGTAGATCCATATATCAATATTGATTGTTGTTTATACACTGGCATTAATGGGGGTAAACCCGTTCCGCGTTAGCGGCGTGGTCCCGTGATTTGCCATATTATTAAATAAGTTATTTATAACTGTTTAGAGTTTCTCACACCAGTCCCATGACTGACCTGTAGTTTGCTTTTTCCTTGCAAACTCGGGTGCCCCTATTTTCCACACGGGCAGTCGAGTAGTTTATTTTGCAGGTATATAAGCAGGATTCTGGATCGAAGCTTAAAGCTGTGTCCAGTGCGTTTATCGTCTTCCGCTGTGTTATTTATTTATTTCCGCTGTGCATTATATTACATTTATTGTAAAATCATCTTCCGCTGTATTGTTATATTTCGATATACTCTGATATTCTGTACTCTGATGTAACATTATTATGATGTTTATAAAAGTCTTCTGTTATTTGTTCTGATGTGTTGTATACCCAGAGTTAGCGTATGCGGGATTCGAACGGTCTTGGTCGGTTTAGCGATCGATTAGGTCCGAGCAAAATCCGTGTCGTTACATTATCCCTGTTTTGTTGATGGTAACTGCTTTGGGCATTAGTAGTGCACCTTCTTTACTTCCTTTTTAGAGACAGTATTTTGAAGTTGTAATAATGGTTTGGATCATAAGCTGTATTTTGGATTCTGCTGCTATGATGGTTTAGTCTTCAGCTTATGAACTGTCTCACCTGTTTTATGTTAAGTTATGTTATTATTATATTTTATTCCATGCGCTGTGTGATGTACTGCAGGTTCTTTGATGATTCATAGTTTCAAATCCTTTTCTTTTGACGACCGTCCCGTGCTAGTCGGGAATTGGTACAACGCATTTCGGGGAAATGTCGGCTGGTCCGGGGCGGGCCGTCACACACACACAAACAAACACAAACACACACACATATATATATATACATATATATATAACACAAATTGTACATAACGTTGCAAACAACGTTTATATGATGAAAGATAGAAAATTCAAAAAACGGTTTCTGGTCATATTTTATGTTTTTCATCGAACTATTTGTTAACGTAAAACAAAATTAAAAAACAATTTTAGAATTATTATTTATTATTGAAAATAATTTTATTTCCATTATAAAACTTACATATTTAATATTTAATATTTAAAATTAATTAAATATTCGTAAATTAAAGTAGCAAATTTTCGGGTTCGTTACACGACATCAACATCCATATAAGTAGAAGCTGCCACATAAGTAATACTTGGGCTCCATACCATGGTACAATTTTTATCTAGAAGGAAATGTAAAACCCATATCCTTGCTGCATCTTATCTGTTTTGATCATTTCGGGGAGTGAGGCTTGTCGAAGTCTTGTTACACAAAGCTACGCCTAACTAGGTCATTCTTTGATCAATAACTCAATCAGTTGGTATGTTGCATTGTCATTTCATAGCATATAATTGATAATTACTAACCATATCACCTTTGAGCTTGTAAGTCTCAAAGAAAGGTGTTAAGCTAAGAGAACATATTCTTCGCCGCCAAATAGATATATGTTTAGTAAATATCAACTAATGTATTACAAAATCACAGTTAGATACACATCCATACAAGTTCATTCTAGGTCTAAACGAAAACGAAGGCACTTTATTCCTCGTCCAATTAAGGAGAGAAGCCCTTGCATTTTCGGAAAATCTCCAAGTACGGCTAGACCACTGCTATAATATACTCTCTATAACGACCTAGGTTTTTAGCCCTTAATTTTACAACATATAAATTGGTTTTAAAATTTATATTGGGAATATAAAAAATGATCTCTATAAGGAATTTATTTATTAAAAACGACATTCAAACGTATAATTTGTAATATTTAAAACGAGCTCGTAACGTTATGGTAGTTCGTACTTTTACGTTTTTAACTTTAAATGAATGCATAGGATTCGTTATAAATCAGAATTATTTGGAACAAGAAACGTTCGAATCTATTGAACTATATTTTTCTAATGAAAGTGAAAAATCATGATTTCATTTTGTAATTTTGAGTTATGTCTAAATCAAAATTCCATAAAGTCGCTATGGAATTGTTTATAAACCATAACGATTTATTTAATAAAATAAATTTGGTTTTAAATAAATTGAATATCGTTTTAACTTGAAAACTTAAACAACGGGTTATAAATCTGTATTAGCTTATTTTGGAGTTATATGATATTCTATTTGAATATATACAATAATATTGATTGTTATTTTTTATTGAATTGTTTGGGAATTAATCAATGTTTTATCATTTTATTTAAGCCTTAAAAATAGCCAATTCTGAAATAGTCACGGGTTTCAATTAAATTAGTTTCATTGGATCTGTAATGTTAAATTATTATATGTAAATAAATCTTGTGGTGATTTGATATCGTATATGACCATGGTAGCCATGAACACACAGCTAGTTTGCATAGTGATTAATTAAATGAATTTAATTTTATTTAAAGGGAATTTGTATACAACTTGAGCGAACGATTGAATTAAGACGTGAAACCAGTTCCATTGAATTAATATTGACGTGGTATATGGTTCATTATTTTTGGAGATCATGTATTTTGGTGTCTAAAATAGCATCATTTTATGTATAAAATATCATTTCAGGAGAACAGTCTAGGAATGCGATGAAACATATGTCGTTGGACCCGTATTAGAAAGTTATTATAGGATTTCGATTTTCGTATTGATCGGATTTACCATTTAATCTTACGAATGGTAAACGCATAGATTTTTACTTAATCATTTTATCGATTTAATTTGAAACTTAAGAATAACCAATTTTCAAACGAAATAGGATTTCAATGAAACTAATTTTTTTAAATCCGTAATGATTTATTATTGTAGGATTTCAAATTTTAAGTCAATTGGATTTATTTTGTGATCATGCGCAATTTAAATGCGTATCGATTCACATTGTGAATTTATATAGAAAGTTTTACAAACAATCTCGGAATTCAACGAAACTTGTTCCATCGTGTCCGGAATATTAAGTTATGGTAGGGTGTCAGTATTCATTACGTTCGGAGCTTGTATGTGGTAGTTTGAGCATGAAACTTATGACATAACTTTCGTAAATGAATAAAATAATATAAACCCTTCTTTATAAATACATTAATCTCAAAAAACCTTCAGTCAACATTCGTTCATGGTCAACGATATATTTCTTCCTCCACTCGGTTATTTCGAACGGGCGAAATCATTCCTATTTCTTCTCTTTTTTTCACTAAAACCATTGATTATTTTGCAAGACCGTCAACTATAAGATTGTAGAGGGGATTGAGATCGTCACGATGAACAGTGATGATGGAGTTTAGCTTCGTTGTTTGGGGAAAATTGAAGCTGTAAGTCGTTCGAAATCGTCCTCGATTTCAAAAGCTAAGGTTGATAGAATAGGTTCGGACCTGAGGGGAACGGTGGTGCAGGTAACCGCGTTTGGTGTGGTGGTCATCGCAGGGAGGAGGTCCGATGATGGTTCAAAGGGCATTGGGTATTCTTCATATTTGATCAGTGTTGAATCACGATGACTGGGTACGTTGTTTAAACCAAGGTTAATTAAGATAAACACGGTGATTTCCTTAATGAAGGGATTAAGGAAATAAAGTACTTAAAGTAAATTAATTAATTAATTTAAAGTCGTTAACGTTTAAAATCATGTATAACTTGTAATATTCATATCTTATGCATACATGAATAGAATCAAGCGAAACAAGTCACGTTGGAATCATTGCGACGGGATCTACATTGTGGAACTAATATGGCTGAGAATAGAGCCTGGAATTTTGTGGAAAAATCAAATGATTGTTAGACTTTAAAACAAAACAAAAGCAGAATAGTCGACTGCAAAACTTGTGAGTAAACTCCTATCCATTTATAATTTTAAAAACATATTTTAGAATTGATAAATGATGATTGAATGTTGTGTGATGGCTGTTTGGATGAATGGTTGATATATTGGTTGAAATGATTGATATAGTTATATATAAATCGTTAGTTGAATATTGATTCTATTTATGATGATATCCCATATTAGAGTGAAATTGATGTTATTTATGTTGATTGACATCTGTGAATGCAAGAAAACAAGTTAGAGGGATCCAACTGGATTCCTTAACATTTATATTACTGTTTTTCATTTATTATGATATATGAAGTGATATATAATCTATGATTGATTATGTTGTGTTTGGATGGCATTGGGCCTGGATTTTGGTATTTTAAAATAATGTGAAAGGATGATTGTAATAAAAGAAGAAGTTCTAAAAAGGGCTTTTATTTAAAGAATTTTGTAAAGTAGTAGAATTTATAAAAGTAATATTTAGAAAGTAACTAAGGAACTTCTATAGAAAATTTTTAACAGTTTATATGGAAGTTTTTATAAGAGCTAGTTTTGTAAAATATTGAATGTGAGTAATGAGAAGAAAATAAAGGGTATATGGAATAAATATGATTTTTGGAAATTTAATAAAATCATAAAAGGGGAATCTGAGATATAAAAGAATTATGGGAAGATTTGTCTTAAAAGTAGATTTTAAATAAAACGCCTGTTTTTAATAGACATATTGAGAGAATTAATTTATAAACGACGTTTATAAATTTAGGAAAATATTTATCACTGGGTAAATTGAAATTCAAGTTTGAATTTATATAGAAAACTGGAAATCGGTTTTGAAATCGATATTTATAATTGGGTTTTAAATTAGCAATTATAAAGGAGATTATAAATGAATGAAATAAAAAATGAGATTTTACCTGAATAATTCTACCAATAGAAATTAATAAATGGAATTTGGATTTGAGGTATTAATTCAAATGGATTTGATTATATAAAAGAAATATTACTCACGATTGAAGTGAATAATGGTTTAAAGAAGATATTTTGCAAATGAAAATATTTATAAAGGAAATTTGAATGAGAATTTTTTTTCAAAAGAAAACGATGAGTTTTATTCCAAAGTTCGAAATATAAAATAAATTGAGATAAATCCAAGGGATTTAGTCTTTATTATAATGGTTTATTTTCAAAAAGCATGCTTAAACTTTATTTAGTATGAAAATTTAATTTAAATTAAATATTTTAAGAAGCTAATATTTCAATAGTTATAGATATGAAAATAAAATTATATGCTTTGCAATAATATAATATTAATTTAAAATTATAATGGTTGAATGGGGAGATATATATAGAAATCAAATAAAGCTGATTTCAGAAGTTATGGAATGTATAGCTTGTAAGTACATTTAAAAAGAAAAATTGAACTGTTTTATATAAACAGAAAGGTGTTAGCAACAGCTTTATAAATGGAATTTAAAAATATAATGTGGATTTATAAAATGACACTGTTTGAATCTGTAATGATATTTACAAATAAAAAAATCAAGTTGATTTGATAAAATGAGTCCAAATTCCTATTAAGGAATGATATTCATATTTGAAAGTAATAGCGGTTTGAAGGCAAACGTTTTGCAAACGGGTATAATTATAAGGCAATCTGAGTGAACCTGTAATGGTAAATTTATTCCAAAGTTCGGAATATTAACCGAATAAAGATTATTCGAAAGAGAGTTATACATTGAAATTCGACTATATCAAATTCAGGAAAGTACAATTTACCTTCCGTTTTAAATAAAGTTTTTGATTATTTATTTATTCAAATTAATGAATAAAAGTTATATTTTAAAGTTAAATATTTTAGAAGCGGGGATTATAACGCTATTGTTATAATAAATGTTTTCCATAAAAGAAGTGGATTCTTAAAGTGAATCGGAGAGTTGCTTAAGCAATGTTTTTTGTTGGTATTTGAAGTTGTGAGCTTTTTCTATTTCTAAGTTTAGAATGTTGTTTAGTTAACATCGAGAGGTAATTATACCCCCAACTTAATTGACTTCATTATTGATTAAGTAATGGGTAAGGTTCGATGGTGAAGATCGATTAGAAATACAGTTAGTTAACGAGCGATTAACGGGTTGAGTTGTCATAGCAATCTTTTATGTAATGTTCATTTAAATCCATGTAAATGGATCTGGGAAACGTTTTCCCATATAAAATCATATATGTTTTCTAAGCATAGAAGTTAAAATGATTTGGTAGATGAGAATATGTAATTGTGAATATGTGGAAATGTTTTTTGATATTAATAACAAATATTTTCTAAATATAGAAAATAAGAAATGTGAATATATACATATGGGAATGTTTTCCAACCGCGCTAAGATATATTTTTTGGGATATAGAAAATAAAGAATATATAATATTGGAAATATTTTCTGAGAATCACGAGAGACTAAAAGGGTTGAGAAATATCTAGGAAAATATATGAAAATGGGGGGAAACGAGAAATTAAGAAATGAATAAATTGATAAGAAATTGATTTAAAGGGGCTCGGTGTTGCTTAATGCTTATCAGTAAAATTTCCATTTGGAAATAAGGTGTGGTTGTATGGATGTTTCTTTTGATAGTTAAATAATCAACTACTAAAGTTTTGGCCCATTTTGTATTTCCACTGTCAATATGGAGAGACCGGGATCATTTTTATTATTTGAAAACCACTTCGTATGGGCATAAGCATTGCGAATCAAATTATGCTGAACATAATTGAAGACAGAGTAAAATGTAAGCGTTGTTCTCTTAATCTTCATTAGAAATTTCCTAAATCGGATTAATGAGGTAGTGCCTTCGATTTGTCCAGTCCTAAGGCAACATATATAGATGGATGTCTGATAGAGTATTTCCAGATGGTCACGTACATTAATTTCTTCAAACGTGCCATAGTTGGTGGCATAGAAGGAAACTTCTCTTAGTTTAACACTAGTGTATTTTTAAGGACGTTAATTAGTGATTTGAGGGATTTGACGATGTGACATTCAAAGTGAATGATGTTGTGATGTTATAAAGGTAAGACGTAGCCTCAGGCCTCATCAATCGGGAAACGACAAAAATAGGGCAGGCGACATGGCTATGTGGGTCATACCCATTAGGGTGTATAGTCACCATCTAGAGAAATTTCATTTGTTCTTTCTTTTTTCATTTCAGTATGTTTACAGAAAATAGTTTCTGATCATAACTGTAGGTGACAATATATTCGATACACTCAAGTTGAATAAGTGGTCAGTTATGTGTGGTCAGGTTGTAATATGTTCTTGCTGAACCCAATGTATCCCTCTCTAGAGATGCACCATCGGAAGATGGTCTCATACCTTGTTATAGTTTGAAATCCATTCTCCAATAAGCACCCTGTAGTTTTTGATTATATACTATGTATGCGGAGCGTGAGATGCAAGCATTCTGCTAGATTACTATTTATTTGATTTAGACGCTATTATAATATCAAAATAGTTTTGATACAAAGGATATTTTGGTTCATCGTAAGATAAAAACCATCCACATTTATATGTGGATCGGTCTTACTATTATCTTTTCTTTTAAAAGGATTTTTAAAAGTTAAACCAAGTGGTTGGAGTTTACTCACACCAGTCTCATGACCGACCCAAAGTTTATTTTCGTTTTACCCAAAACGTTTGGGTGCCAAACTGTAACACCCTACGTCCATTAATGTCACTCACAATGGTAATGCATTAACTTCCATGGAGGTTATAAGTGAATATAGAACAGAAAAATTACAACAAGACAGATAATAAGTAGTACTTGGAAATCTAAAACCTCATTTTATTGCAGCGGAAATTAAACATGTTTGTTACATCATCAAACCATAAATCATAGTCAAGTACATTATCCATCTTGCTAAAACAAAATTACATAATCCCATTACACAAATAGCCATTAAAGAAGATAACAAGCTGGACTTTACTTCAACGGTCCAAGCTTTCCAAAGAGAGATGAAGCAATCCAATCAAACTCCACTAGAGCTGGGTCCAACCTGAGGACCTGGAGGGGAAAAAGGATAGAAATGGAGGGGGTCAGACATAAAGTCTGGCGAGTATGATAATTCTAACAATACTATTATCAAAATAACTAGACTAAGGCATAAGCTGGAAGACAAGTAAATGTCTATGAACTATTAGGAAGATAAAGATAGCATTTAAGATAACGTTAAAGATAACGGTAAAGGCACACCTAATTACTAACGAATAATTACTACACTGCACCGCACGTTACTACACTTCACCGCACCAGTCACCCTAAAGGTTGATCCCACTTGCTTCACACAGAAACAATATAAATAGCCTTACGTACCCCTAGCTGACTACATAGGTGCCGTCTGCCCCTATCTCCACTAGGTGTACCCCACTACCCACTTTCGATCGGCTCCCTACTCGTAGATACCCGTGCTGGTCCAACAGTGGGGTGTATCACTCCCCTAAAGTGGCAACCCGATACAACTTGAGAATGCACGGCTTATACCTACACGATGCAACAACGTCTTACCTACCAGCCCGGGTCCACACTCGCATATGAAACCCGTTGGACTTGCGTTGCCACTGCTCCCCGTTTTGGCCTCTTATAGTCAAACCCAGTATGCATGTCCCGTCCTCGACTTGGGTCGAGCCCACAAAGATACGTTTGGGATACTGGTTGAAATGGGCCCCCACAAGCTACCCACCTAAGCTTGTCACCACTAGTATATCCCACTTAACCCTCTTAGTCATGTTCATTTACATGTGTGTTTGGTTAAGTCTTACTAATCGTATTTCACATGCCACTAAGGGCACCCACTGTATTCCTCATGCCACCCAAGGCACCTACTTAACCCCCATGTCCCACTTTACATGTTTATCTGGTTAAGTATTTCTTAATTCATTCAGGCCATAACCTCATATAGACCTCTCACATTAGACTGGCATTTATGGCAGCTGGATTTGCCGGGCGGGTCCGGGCAGTCTTACACCATAAAAGAGTCTAACCTCGTGTCTTTACAACTGTTATGCTTTAGTTTAGGCCTAGGACCTCTCACATTGGGCTGACATTTGTGACCACTGGATTTGCCGGGCGGGTCCGGGCAGGTTTACGTCACAAACGAGTCCAACCTCGTGTCCTAAGCATTGATTATCACTTATAATCTTTTACCCCAGTTCTAATAATTCCCTATCCAAATCATTAATTAAGTCCACTTTTATTGATGTCCATAATTGACTCAATTATGGTCATCCACTCATGGCATGCAAAATCATATCAATTGCACCCCAACTTCTTATTATTAAATCCTTAATATTACCCCTAGCCCATGTTTATACGTTCGCTTATCCAACGCAGAATATACGTTAGACTCGAATAGTCTAACTCATAGCACAAAATAAATTATCACAACATATAGACAATTAAAATGAATCTAACCATAATAGGGGTGAAACTTGCATAAACTACCCATGTTACGGATGTAAAGGTGTCAACTTGTTAAACGTCACAATTTACATGATATGATCATACTCAAATTTATGTACAAACTTGCATAAGGGGGTTTTAGGCAACATAATGATGGTGTGAACTAGCATAGAATTTCACATATGTCATAGCATAATTCTAGATGTCATAATTCTAGATCAAAATAGAGGTCATAGCATATGTGCATAATCTCAACCTAAACTTTCATATGTGACTTGTCATATAGATTAACATAACCCAAATAACATTAACATCATGATGTGATTAACATGAACTAATTAGCATAAACAATAACATCATGACTTTAAAGCATGTATGATTTATCACAATTTAGCATAGAAACTCTCAACATACATAACATCATCATAGCATGATTTACAACATATAGGATACATAGCATAGGATTGATAACATACATGATAGCATAAAGTTTACAACAACATATATGACAATTCACATCATCTACTCATAATCCATTCATGACTTAACCTAATTAATTTAATAATAATCTTGTTAAGACTATCATACTCACTATTTAGAGAAGAAAAGAGTCTTGCTTTGCTTTAGAATTGAGTAGAATTAGTATTTTGATTAGCTTTTCTTCCTTCTTAGTTGGCGGCGGCTCCACTGAGTTCCATGGCGGCGGTATGACGGTAGATATTCTATTTTTCTTATGAATTAGGGTGAGAGACTACCTAGGTATTTATAGAGTTAGGATTTATTTTAGACCGTCAGATCAACACAGAACTAATCCCAGCCAACCAGATTAGGTCAAAACCCTAATGGGTCATCACTCAGTCAAAAACAGGCTCGGTCAGAAACCCTAGCCGCCAGACCCAGGTCGACACCCAGGTCGACACTATAGTCGACCTGGGGGGGGGGGGGGGGAGGTCGACATGGTAGTCGACCTGGGGGGGGGGGGGGGGGAGGTCGACACTAGTGTCGACTCCCCAGTCGACCTGCCTGGGCGGGAATATTTCCCCTCCAGCCCACTTCTGCACTTTCAGTTTGAATTTTAAATTTCCTGCGAGCTGTTTTGAATTTTCTGAAACTTCCGATGGCCATAACTTTTTCATACAAAGTCCAATTCACGCAAACTCGGATTCTATTTCAACCAGAATTCCGAGACGAACACAATGGCGCAACCCGTTTCCTACAATTCTCACGTCTGAGATTAGTTATTCTTTAATTTGTGAATATTAATATTAATAGAATTACGGGGTGTTACATTCTCCCCTCCTTAAAGGATTTCGTCCCCGAAATCTTCAAGTTAAGAAGAATGTATATCCTAACATCCAATCGTCCATCTACTCAACCATCAAACACAGGCATCAATTGTCCTTATAGACTTCTAATGCTTTCATGTTTAAATTCACAGTGTGTGTATATGTCCATATCTAATGCAAAATCAGGCGGTCCACTAATTCAGTTGACCTCCTTAATGCAAACCATGATAGTGTCATGCGTCCATTATGTATGCAAAAGTTCCCTAATGCTACATATTATCTCTATATGCATGCACAATCATCATCTGAATGCAGCATCCATCTGATAATACGATCGTCATACATCCATTTTACTAAATACAACCATTTATATGCAATATGCAGTATGAAGTGACTGAGCCGATCTAGTGCCTAATAGTGTGTGTATATGCGTCCACGAGCAACCACTAGCAAACACTTGCATCCACTTTGCATCCACCATACATAACATGTCTCAAACACATGTTTCAACCATAGGATTATCCTAACTAAAGGTCAAAGATACTAGCGAGAGGATACTCTAAAGATAAGATAAGTACAAGATAAGCGATAAAGGAGAAATTAAAAGACATACCCTCAAAAAGAAAAGGGTATCGTGAACGCATCTTCTCTTCTGTCTCCCAAGTAGCGTTGCTCTCGTCATCTCCCCATTGTACTTTGACTAGTCTGACCTCTCGATTCCTCAACTTCTTGATCTCTGACCCAAGAATGCGTGTAGGAGCTCGTCGAATCGTCGCATCATGCTCTATCTCCACCTCTCTAAGCAAGCTCAGCTCTACCACTTCCGCGGTCTCGTGCAAGCACTTTCTCAAATGTGACACATGGAATACATCGTGTACACCACTAAGTCTCTCAGGCAACTCCACTCTATACGCCATCTGTCCAATCTTCTCCTTAATAGGAAACGGCCCTACGAACCTTGGTGCTAATTTCCCAACGAACCCAAAGCGAACAACGTTTCGTAATGGTGACACTTTGACAAAGACCATGTCTCCAACTTCAAACTCGAGATCTGTCCTCCTCTTATCCGCATAAGATTTCTGCCTATCTTGCGCTGCTTTCATCCTCCTTCGAATCAAATCGATCTTCTCCGAAGTCTCCCTAATCATATCGGGCCCAAGTAAGATCTTATCCGTAGATTCCCACCAACACGTAGGTGAACGACAAGGTCGTCCATAAAGAGCTTCGAAAGGTGCCATGCCAATGCTGGACTGAAAGCTGTTATTATATGCGAACTCCACTAATGGAAGATGCTCTTCCCACGTACCCCCAAAGTCTAGGATACATAGCCTTAATAGGTCCTCTAGAATACGATTCACCCTCTCGGTCTGGCCATCCGTCTGAGGATGATATGCGGTGCTCAAACATAACTGAGTCCCTACCGCCTCTTGCAAGCTTTTCCAAAATTCGCTAGTGAAAATAGGATCGCGGTCGCTCACTATGCTAGAAGGAACACCGTGCAACCGAACTATCTCTCGAATGTATACAGAAGCTAACCATGGAGCAGTCCTCTTACTTTTCACGGGAATAAAATGGGCGCTCTTAGTAAGTCTATCTACTATAACCCAAATCCCCGTATTACCCTTCCTTGTTCTTGGTAACCCATCCACAAAATCCATCGAGACACTTTCCCACTTCCATAGTGGAACCTCCAATGGGTGAAGCAACCCACCGGGTTACTTTTGCTCCGCTTTTACTTGTTGTCACACCAAGCATCTAGCGACATACTCGGCCACATCTTTCTTCATGCCGGCCCAAAAGTAAACTCTCTTCATGTCTTTGTACATCTTGTCCCCACCGGGATAAATGGTCATCTTCAAACGATGTGCTTCGTCAAGAATAGTCTTCCTTAGGTCATCGTCTTTTGGTACACAAAATCTACCGTCCCTACGTAACCAACCCTTATCATCTAGGGTATACCTACGGAGATGGCTTGATGACTCCCCTCCTTTGAGCTTTTCTACTAACTCAACCAACTGCGGGTCGTCTCGTTGCGCCTCGCCAATCCGTCCCAAAAGCGTAGGTCTGACCTCCAAGGATGCTAGCAAACCGGGTACAAAGTCAACGGAAGGTCTAAAATCAAACATAGAGATGAACTCTAAACTTCACTGCTCCACAAACAAAGGACTTAAGGATAATCTTTTTCTACTTAAGGCTTCGGCTACCACGTTACCCTTGCCAGGGGTATATGCTATCTCAAAGTCGTAGGACGCCAAGAAATCCATCCACCTTTGCTGCCTTAAGTTCAAGTCCTTCTGAGAGAATAAGTATTTTAAAGATTTGTGGTCAGTGAATAATTCGAATTTCTCGCCAAGAAGATAATGACGCCAAGACTTAAGCACGAAAACAATAGCGGCCAACTCTAGGTCATGCGTGGGGTAATTCTTCTCATGCGCTCTCAACTGCCTTCCACCATAGGCTATTACCCTGCCCCCTTGCATTAAGACTGCGCCTAGTCCTGTCCCACAAGCGTCAGTATAAACAGTAAACGGCTTACTCCCGTCTGGTAATACTAAGACTGGGGCTGAAGTCAAAGCTCTCTTCAAACGTTGGAACGCATCATCACAATCTACGTCCTATGTGAAAACTAGGTTCTTCTTTGTCAGGCGTGTCAATGGAGCTGATATCTTTGCGAAGTCTTTGATAAACTTCCTATAGTAGCCAGCCAACCCCAAGAAACTTCTCACTTCAGTAGCATTTTTAGGGACCTTCCAATCTTGGATGGCCACCACCTTCGCGGGATCCACAACTATCCCTTCTTTGGAAACCACGTGCCCCAAGAACCGTATTTCCTTCCTCCAGAAGTGACACTTAGAAAATTTAGCCTTAAGGCTATGCGCTCGAAGAGTCTCCAACACTTCCCTAAGATGTAGGGCATGCTCTTCTTCATCCTTAGAAAAGATCAAGATGTCGTCTACAAAGACTACCACGAATTTGTTAAGGTACTCCCTAAACACCCTACTCATCAAATCAACAAAGTATGCGAGGGCGTTTGTCAAACCGAAGGGCATCACTAGCCATTCATAGAAACCGTCTGGAGTCCTAAAGGCAGTCTTGTCAATGCTATCCTCAGCCACTCTCAATTGATGGAAACCAGTGGCTAAGTCCAACTGCGAAAACACTGAGGCGCCAACTAACTGATCGAAGAGATCATCAATCCTCGGCAGTGGGTGTTTGTTCTTCTTAGTAAGCTTATTAAGTTCTCTATAGTGCACACAAAGTCTAAGGGACCCATCCGCCTTCGTGGCAAATACTACTGGAGCACCCCACTCCGATATACTTCGTCTTATGAACCCCTTCTCAAGCAACTCCTTCACTTGCTTATCGAGTTCCCTCCTTTCACGAGGAGCCATGTGGCGTACTGGCAAAGATACTGGTTTCGCATTATCCACAAGATATATTCGAAAATCTATCTCCCGCTTCGGAGGCAAGCCCTTCACCTCCTCAAACACATCTGAATACTCTCGGACCACTCTAACAGATCGTAGATTTTCCTCAGATGCGTCAAGCGATTCTAGATAACTTAGCATAACAGAATTTATGGGATTACAAAAGATTTCGAGAGTGTTTCCAAGGCGAGTCACGAGCCTAACTACTCTCCTTTCACAATCAAGAACGACCCCATTTCTGGATAACCAATCCATTCCTAAAATTAGCCCATAGCCCGTGAAGCCCAACACATAAGCATCACATCTAAACTCAACGCTAAGTATAGAAATTTTCAAATCCAAACACATCATGGACAAATGAGCTGAGCCCCCAATTGGATTCGAAACAACTAAGGGATCCTCTACTAAACTGGTGTTTAAGTGCAGTGATTCAACTAATGATGTAGAGATAAACGAATTCGATGCGCCCGAATCGAATAAGGTACGGATAGGATGATCAAACAGAAAAACTAAGCTTTCAACATAAATGGTTCTACCTCGTTCTTGCAGCGGTGGGACCGCGAGAGCCTGAACTTGTCCCTTTGCCTGCCCTGGTGCCATAAGAGCCTGCACCTGTCCTCCCGAGGTAGTCCCTGCCCTCTGCCCCTTCTTTGTGCAGTCCTTCACTAGATGTCCCGCGTCGCCACAATGAAAACAGCCAGTCTTCTTTTTCTTTCGGCAATCCTTGCTGAGATGGCCTGGTGTCCCACAGTTAAAGCATTTCTTCTTCCCCTTGCCATTATTATCTTTACCACCCTTCTTGTTTTGCTGTTGTGGTTTCTTCTGATCCCCTTTCTTCTCGGGTGCCTTATTAGCATTAGCGCTTTTCTCCTCGTGCATGAGCGCCATTTCTACTAGCTTCTCAAAGGTGGCCCCCATAGGGATGTGGGTCATAGCCAACCCTTGCAATGGTTCATTCAAGCCATTAACGAACCTCAGCGCCTTCTTCTCCGGCGTGTTCACTAAGTCCAAGCCAAACCTTGCTAACTGATTAAATTTGTTAACATATTCTTTCACTGATGAGCTTCCTTGCTTCAATGTCAAGAACCTTTCCATATATAGATTTTCTTCCGCCCTCGAGAGAAAATTCGCCTCGAACCTACGTCTGAAATCCGCCCAAGAATCAACAGGACACTCCCTATTAGTGACCTCCCACCAAAACGAGGCCTCTCCCTTCATCAACCAAGCTGCTAATCGAACTTTCCTCCCTTCTTTTACTTCAAAGATTTCTAGCAATTCTTCCACCTCCTTAAGCCAATCTCTAGCTTCCACAAACGTTTCTGACCGTAGAAAAGGTTTTCCACCCATAGCCTTGAATTCCTTGCACGTCTTTGCAAAAGTATCTACGCGAGGAGGAGGAGGAGGAACGGGTGCAACTGGTGGTGGAGGAACATTGGCCGGACCTGCGGCGGCCCTAGCCTCTAATAGCCTCCTATACCATCCTGGTATTGTTACACCGTCAGGTAGGTTAAGATCTTCAGCCATGCTGAAACGAAAAAGGAAAGATTCAAAATGGAGAATTCGAAAGGTAAAGATATATGGCTATTGGGGATTATGTTTTTCATAAAAACTTTCCTCTTTAAATTTCTCATTAAGACATGTTTTGAAAGCACTTCTTCCAAAAATACTTTAGAAAAATAGTTTTTCTAAAAATTTTATCTGTTCTGGTAACCTTAAGCTCTGATACCACGTGTAACACCCCACGTCCATTAATGTCACTCACAATGGGAATGCATTAACTTCCATGGAGGTTATAAGTGAATATAGAACAGAAAAATTACAACAAGACAGATAATAAGTAGTACTTGGAAATCTAAAACCTCATTTTATTGCACCGGAAATTAAACATGTTTGTTACATCATCAAACCATAAATCATAGTCAAGTACATTATCCATCTTGCTAAAACAAAATTACATAATCCCATTACACAAATAGCCATTAAAGAAGATAACAAGCTGGACTTTACTTCAACGGTCCAAGCTTTCCAAAGAGAGATGAAGCAATCCAATCAAACTCCACTAGAGCTGGGTCCAACCTGAGGACCCGGAGGGGAAAAAGGATAGAAATGGAGGGGGTCAGACATAAAGTCTGGCGAGTATGATAATTCTAACAATACTATTATCAAAATAACTAGACTAAGGCATAAGCTGGAAGACAAGTAAATGTCTATGAACTATTAGGAAGATAAAGATAGCGTTTAAGATAACGTTAAAGGCACACCTAATTACTAACGAATAATTACTACACTGCACCGCACCAGTCACCCTAAAGGTTGATCCCACTTGCTTCACACAGAAACAATATAAATAGCCTTACGTACCCCTAACTGATTACATAGGTGCCGTCTGCCCCTATCTCCACTAGGTGTACCCCACTACCCACTTTCGATCAGCTCCCTACTCGTAGATACCCGTGCTGGCCCCACAGTGGGGTGTATCACTCCCCTAAAGTGGCAACCCGATACAACTTGAGAATGCACGGCTTATACCTACACGATGCAACAACGTCTTACCTACCAGCCCGGATCCACACACGCATATGAAACCCGTTGGACTTGCGTAGCCACCGCTCCCCGTTTTGGCCTCTTATAGTCAAACCCAGTATGCGTGTCCCGTCCTCGACTTAGGTCAAGCCCACAAAGATACGTTTGGGATACTGGTTGAAATGGGCCCCCACAAACTACCCACCTAAGCTTGTCACCACTAGTATATCCCACTTAACCCTCTTAGTCATGTTCATTTACATGTGTGTTTAGTTAAGTCTTACTAATCGTATTTCACATGCCACTAAGGGCACCCACTGTATTCCTCATGCCACCCAAGGCACCTACTTAACCCCCATGTCCCACTTTACATGTTTATTTGGTTAAGTATTTCTTAATTCATTCAGGCCATAACCTCATAAAGACCTCTCACATTAGACTGGCATTTATGGCAGCTGGATTTGCCGGGCGGGTCCGGGCAGTCTTACACCATAAAAGAGTCTAACCTCGTGTCTTTACAACTGTTATGCTTTAGTTTACGCCTAGGACCTCTCACATTGGGCTGACATTTGTGACCACCGTATTTTCTGGGCGGGTCCGGGCAGGTTTACGTCACAAACGAGTCCAACCTCGTGTCCTAAGCATTGATTGTCACTTATAATCTTTTACCCAGTTCTAATAATTCCCTATCCAAATCATTAATTAAGTCCACTTTTATTGATGTCCATAATTGACTCAATTATGGTCATCCACTCATGGCATGCAAAATCATATCAATTGCACCCCAACTTCTTATTATTAAATCCTTAATATTACCCCTACCCCACGTTTATACGTTCGCTTATCCAACGCAGAATATACGTTAGACTCGAATAGTCTAACTCATAGCACAAAATAAATTATCACAACATATAGACAATTAAAATGAATCTAATCATAATAGGGGTGAAACTTGCTTAAACTACTCATGTTAAGGATGTAAAGGTGTCAACTTGTTAAATGTCACAATTTACATGATATGATCATACTCAAATTTATGTACAAACTTGTATAAGGGGGTTTTAGGCAACATAATGATGGTGTGAACTAGCATAGAATTTCACATATATCATAGCATAATTCTAGATGTCATAATTCTAGATCAAAATAGAGGTCATAGCATATGTTCATAATCTCAACCTAAACTTTCATATGTGACTTGTCATATAGATTAACATAACCCAAATAACATTAACATCATGATGTGATTAACATGAACTAATTAGCATAAACAATAACATCATGACTTTAAAGCATGTATGATTTATCACAATTTAGCATAGAAACTCTCTACATACATAACATCATCATAGCATGATTTACAACATATAGGATACATAGCATAGGATTGATAACATACATGATAGCATAAAGTTTACAACAACATATATGACAATTCACATCATCTACTCATAATCCATTCATGACTTAACCTAATTAATTTAATAATAATCTTGTTAAGACTATCATACTCACTACTTAGAGAAGAAAAGAGTCTTGCTTTGCTTTAGAATTGAGTAGAATTAGTATTTTGATTAGCTTTTCTTCCTTCTTAGTTGGCGGCGGCGCCACTGAGTTCCATGGCGGCGGTATGACGGTAGCTATTATATTTTTCTTATGAATTAGGGTGAGAGACTACCTAGGTATTTATAGAGTTAGGATTTATTTTAGACCATCAGATCAACACAGAACTAATCCCAGCCAACCAGATTAGGTCAAAACCCTAATGGGTCATCACTCGGTCAAAAACAGGCTCAGTCAGAAACCCTAGCCGCCAGACCCAGGTCGACACTATAGACGACCTGGGGGGGGGGGGGGGGAGGTCGACATGGTAGTCGACCTGGGGGGGGGGGGGGAGGTCGACACTAGTGTCGGCTCCCCAGTCGACCTGCCTGGGCAGGAATATTTCCCGCCCAGCCCACTTCTGCACTTTCAATTTGAATTTTAAATTTCCTGCGAGCTGTTTTGAATTTTCTGAAACTTCCGATGGCCATAACTTCTTCATACGAAGTCTAATTCACGCAAACTCGGATTCTATTTCAACCAGAATTCCGAGATGAACACAATGGCGCAACCTGTTTCCCATAATTCTCACGTCTGAGATTAGTTATTCTTTAATTTGTGAATATTAATATTAATAGAATTACGGGGTGTTACACGAACTTTGTACGGTAAGTCAAGTAGTCGAGATTTTACAAATATAGTTGGAGGAGCTTAAGGAGGCTTCAATATTAGATAGCTACTATTTATTTCTGCTGTGTTGAATTGATTGTACTCCGATGATGATATGTATGTACGGTTACAGATTTGTATTTCACAAGTTATGTTATATAATATATTTTATTCGTTCCGCTGTGAGATTTGTATTTTCTCTGATTCTATGATATTGTAATCTTCTTTTCTTCTATTCTAACTTTTCTTTCTTTCTATTTCCCACCCTCTAACTTCTTTATATTAATGGTCTAGTAATTTCTGATGCTTGGTTAATCGACATGGTGTTTTGTGTCGATGTCCAGGATCGGGAATTGGTCGATTCGTTACAATCTCATAATGGGTGTACCTCCCGAGATATTAGCAAGCAACCCATATGATGTTAAGATTCCCAGTCTTCAACCACTGTCTTTAATTTGTTATGCTCCATTTTATCATATGATTATTCGAAATGGTTTTTGGATAGAAGTTTGATCTCGGTCTTTCTAGATAATTAGCGCAATTTAAAAACAATTATAGATTATATTAGATCTTAGTCAAGTCTCCTTTCACTTAAAATTTGGTTAATCCAAAACTTTCTTTAAAATCTTTCTTGATTCTTGTAATAACCCGGAAATCTGAGCCAATTTAAAATTTTTATTTTGGCAATTTTAATGAAGTTTGAATATTTAAAATGATTATTTTAAATAATAACGCCAAAAAATTTATTTTGAATAGAATTCGAATGTATATATTTATATAGATCGTCGTTAGAATATAATTATTTATTTATAATTATAAAAGGAATTGAAAATGGCACGGTAGTTCGATAATTCGATTTCAAAATTCAAATGAATGTACATGATTCAAAATAAACCGGATTTTAGTGAAACCAAAAATATTTGAATCTATTTGAGAATACCTTTCCAACGAATCTGAAGAATCGAAATTTCATAGCGCGAATCAAAAGATATGTCCTGTTGAAAATTTAGAATAGTCGCTATGGAATTTGGGCCCTTAAAAATGGAAATTTTGCAAACGACCTCGATTTTCGACGAAACCACTTTTGTTGGATCCGCGATGTCAAATTATTGCTAGGTTTCAAATTTCGTAATTTTTCGAATCGATATGTGAGCGTGGCAAAGGAAAACGCGTTTGACCAATTTCAGTTGATTTTAATCGACTGGAAAATGGCCATTTTTCAAACGGTCTTAGAATTCGACGAAACTAGTTTTGTTAGGACTGTATCGTCAATACGAAGTTAGAAAATATTTTTCGGGAATTTTTAGAGGCTGTATGTGGGCCCGGTAAATTGAAATGTGCGTTCAAATTCAATATATAGAGTTATATGTTGATTTTGACGAAAACCGATCGAAACGGCCGAACTGACTTACGATACATATCCCATTGTGTTGGGGATGGGGGTAATTAGTTATGGACGTCAGGCGGTGGGTCTCGTTTCGAGTTCGAAATCAAAAGTTACTTTTGAAAATTAAATTAATTAAATTAATTAAAATAAATATATATTATTATATTCTCCCCCCTTATCTCCTTTCCTCTTCAAACCAGGCCCCCCATTCTATTTCATTCCAGAAAACAAAGAAAAAAAACAAACCTAATCGAATCGCGCGCCGCCCCCCTTGTCAGAGCCGCCGCGCCTGGCCAGACCCACCCCCCCCCCCGACGCCCTGTTTTCCCCAACCCCTTCCTTCCTCGTTCGAGACCCGCGAACACCCCCAGCCCATTAAACCACCGTCGCCAGTCCTGGGGGCCCCACGCAGCCAGCGTCGCCCGCCTGAAGTCACCACCCGCCGCCTCTTTTCCTCCTCCCCTTTCGTTCAACAAATGGTGAGTTTTTATGGTTTATTTGATTAAGTAAATTTCTGATTTTTATTTAGTTACAGGACTAATTTTTAATTAGTTAAAGGACTGATTATTAATTAGTTAAAGGACTGATTTTTAATTAGTTAAAGGAATGATTTTTTTAATTAGTTAAAGGACCGATTTTTAATTAGTTAAAGGACTGATTTTTAATTAGTTAAAGGACTGATTTTTAATTAGTTAAAGAACTGATTTTTCTTTAGTTAAAGAACCGATTTTTATTTAGTTAAAGAACTGATTTTTATTTCATAAAAGAAGTGCTTTTTGAAATGAACAAGAAGTGATTTTGAGTATAGGTATATAACGATGAAAAAATATAATTTTTTATTTATATTTTTAGCATATAAAGATTAGATCTTTATTGATATGAGCTAGGATATAAAAATATAAATTTTTATCATGTGAAGTGAAAGATAAAAAAATTCGATTTTTATATATTTGAATTAGCGATAAAAAAATTCGATTTTTATATATTAGAAGTAGCGATAAAAATTCGATTTTTATATATTAGAAGTAGCGATAAAAAAATTCGATTTTTATATATTAGAAGTAGCGATAAAAATTCGATTTTTATATATTAGGAGTAGCGATAAAAAAATTCGATTTTTATATATTAGAAGTGGCGATAAAAATATGATTTTTATATATGTAGTGGATACGGACGATGAAAGTGGCAAAAGGCGAACACGGCGAAGATTTCTACATAAGAAGAGTCGTGGCGTTTGGTTTAGCTAATCGGTGAGAACTCCACACCTTTAATTTAAATTTCTAGTTAAAAATATATACTAGGATGCAGACGGTGTTTAGTAGCACCCGACACCCGTCGTCCACAGACCATGGACGGCTTGTATGCTTGTTTGTTTGATTTTGATGTGTAGTTGATTGTGTGAGGTGATGTGAAATGAAATAAAATATTTTGTAATGGAAATATTTTATAGTTAAAATATGATTTTTAACGTGTATACGAAATAAATATTTATAAACAAATCGGAGATTTGTTTATATACACTGATTTTGATTGATTTTGATTGGGACGATAAATTTTACACATCGCCCAACTACACAAAAAAATCTGTGTTTTGACTGTTTGAAACCCCGCACGGGTATTGGGATGATATATGACATACACTAATCCCAATAATTAGTTGTATGTCGATTGATTGATTGACAGACTGTTATGAGCGTTAAATATTTATATTTGATGCTTATACAGTGTAGAATGCACTTTGGATGATGGTTGATTATTTGTCATTGTTGATATATACATGCGTTGTATGGAAATCTATAGAAATAAAATCTATGGTAATAGATTGGGCCTCATTCCAGTTTTGAAATAGAATATTTGAAGAGAAATATTTGAATAAAATATTTGTGAAGAAATATTTGAAACGAAATATTTGAATGGAATATGTGAAATAGAAATATATAAAGCCGTGTTGATTAGATATGCGCTATTTTGACGCGAATGATATTTATATCGATTATATTCATTTTTATAATGAATATTGAAAAGTGATTTCAAAATCGAATATTTTGAAATGAAATTCGAATTGAAATCGAATAGAATTGAATTGAATTGAAATGAATTCGAATTGAAATTGAATAGAATTGAATTCGAATTGAAACTGAATAGAAATGAATTCGAATTGAAATTGAATTGAAAACGAACTGAAATTGAATTAAAAATCGATTTGAATTGAAATTGAAATGAATTTAAAACGAATTTATAAGGAAATATTCAATTTTGATTAGAAATTGAATATGAAGTTGAAATCGTTTTGAAAACGAATTTAGAACGATTTATAAAATACATTTTCAAAGTAAATCGACGAAATATAATATATATATATATATATTATATGTACTGGCCTAAGTAGAACGCGCCACGCTGTGGCAGTTCGCCAATTTCGACCATTGACTTCGAATGGATATTACGGGAGATCCGACCGTCGGATTCTCCTAAAACCGGAACCTTGGGTTCGTATCGAAAAGAGCTTTCTAACGAATATTAGAAATTTGAAATCTAACGGTTGGATTTGGAATTATGTCCAAATCAAATTTGGAAAAGGTCGCTGTAAGTGCTGTTCGATGGCCGTTGATGGAAATCGACTGTACGGGCCTTGAGAAAATTATTAAAAATAGTAATAATTTGTGTAAAATCATAAGAAATGATTTGTGAAGAATTGGGATGAAAAACTCCATATTTGAAAAGATAAAAATAGATTTTTATCGAAATGAACTAGTTGTGAACTAGAATTATAATTCTATTTATTTTTAAATAAATAAATTGAATTTGAAGAGTAACCAGAATTTCCAATAATTGAATGGTAATGGATTTGAATCGAAATTGTCTTTGGAATATTTCGATGTTGGATTTCGTGATTATATGGATAGCGTTATGGGAATTTGAAAGATATATAGATATCATTATTTCCAATACGATATTTGTTGGTCGTAGAATTTGATATTGAATATAAGCCGATATATTTTCTATTCAGAGCCTTGTATTTAATATCAAATTTGATTTGGGTTTGTCGTGAATGGTGTCTTCATTAACACTGTTCTTAAGCCCAGTTGAGAAAAAGATTAAATCTTTTTATTTAGATTTAATGAAGTGTACCAATTAAATAATATTTAATTGGAATTGAATTGGTATTGATTTTTGGGTCTATCGTGAACAGTGTTTTAAATGACACTGATTCTTTAACCCAGTTAAAGATTAAAACCAAATGGAGTTTTAATTAGATTGAAGTGATCGAGAATGGAGTATCACCAGTTTTTCTCCAGGCGATAGTTAAATCTTTAATTAGATTTGAACGTGAAATGGTAATTGAATTTACCGATAACACCGTGGTGTTAGATATGAAGTATGACCATTTTTACTTCATGGGAAGAATAGGTTGGGATTGGGAAATAAAATAAATAATTACTTCGGTGTGGTTTGCTAATCCCGACTAGTTTGAAGTGATATTCAAAGGAAGATTAAAGAATAAATTTAAAATAATTTATCTTTGATAAAATTAATGGGAACCTTTCCCAAAGTATAAGAATATTTGAATAAAAGAATATTCTGAATTGGAATAAGGTGTATGTTGTGTTTGTGTAACACTTGTTTATTATATACGCGAGTTATTCAGAAAGACCGGGTTTATCCCATTTTGAATAACTGATTCGACGTGGTGTCGAGGATGAAGACGGTGTTCGAAGACTGGAAGTCTTCACATCGTTTGGGTGATTACTGATGATCTTGATTGGGCTGTACACCCAAGAGGAGGGAATCAGTTGGTGATCATCCAGACGTACTTGGAGATCGATGGATATGCGAGGAATAAGTTTCCTCCGGTTTCATTCAGACCCAGAACGAACTTGTAAATGGACTGTGTGTTTGACATTGGATTTCATTCTGTGTGACTGATATCGGTTGCATAGAGTGGTTTGCCTGTGTGGCATGCTAAGATGCAAATGATCAAGGCTTCTATTGAAAAGCAGAGTCTTGTGGATGATGATCAAAGCATGACCTGTGTGGCATAGCTTTGTGTAGCGTTGATTCGCGAGCCTCACACCCCGGTTGTGAACCAGAAACGGGAGAGGACATCTGGGAGGACAAGCGTTTCTTTCTAGCTAGAGGTGGTGTCAGTGCTTAAACTGGCTGACATTTATATTATTTTCACCTGTGTGGTTGTTGCTGTTGCGAGGCGCCTCAGTTTGGTTGGACGATCCAGGTCCGATTGAGTCATTCGTTGGCTCATTTCCGCCCCAAAGGGTAGGGGAACGTAGTGTTCAGGCATAATAATTCACATCGGTGGACCGACCCTGACGATCCAAGGCTTGTCTGCACGCTTGCCTAAGGCTCGGGCTAGAGAGTCTCGAACCGGTAGAGGACGATCCCTGGCCTCGGTTCATAGATGGAAATCCAGCTTCCAATACGTGACTTTGCGGTTTTGATTGTAGAGCCTAGTATGGCGACATAGTGGGATGGGGCGCTTATGCCGTTTATGATTGATACTTATGATTTGAAATTGTTTTGAAACTATACACTTATAGTAATAATAAAACATGAAGTTTCACATACCAAGCATTCTTGGCTATTATAAGATAAAAACCCTATCCTCCGGTTTGCATTGCATTGTGTGATGGGACCTGGGTCTTATAATAGCTTCATTTTTCTTTATTTAGCATTGCGATGTTGTTTTATGCACTGGTATTCTTGGGAGGAAACCCGTTCCATGTTATACGGCATGGTTCCTTGATTTACCTAACTTTGAAAATAAAGATGAATAACTGTTTTAGTTCTCACACCAGTCCCATGACTGACCTGGAGTTTATTGTTTTAACCTAAACTCTGGGTGCCCTTATTTTGATATGGGCAGCTAGTAGTTTTGGTTTTACAGATTTATATTCACAGGATCCTGATTTACAGCTGGAACGATATCCAGAAAGCTCTGTATCCGTATACTCTTGTAGTTGTGTTTTGTATTATTTCCGCTGCGAAGTATTTAAATGTAATTTAAATCTCTGATATTTTCTGTGTAATATTTATTCATACTCTGTATATTCTTGTATTTTGATGGAATTGTTGTAATATACAATGAAATGTTCTTCTGTCTGCGTTCTTTTGTGGCTTGTTCTCAAAGTATCCGCTCTTTCCTTACCGGGGAAGTTACGGGTCTTCACAATTCTACTATACTTTAAAGAAATCCATACTTAATAAACTTATTAATCCATTCTTAATTCCTTTAAGATTCAAAATTTCATCACTCTTAACCAAATCTCTTTTTTATATTCATAATTTAAATTAGTTCAAAAAATTTATTCATACATTATTACGTATATTTTTAGAAATCAATAATCAGGACAAAACTGATTGATATTAAATATAGGATTTGTATAGAGATTGTATCAACTTATATCGAATATCAATTCTCGTAATTAGCGAATGCTATAAGAGAAATAATGATATAACATCTTTCAAATTCCTCCAATAGTATATTTCTAACAACAGAATTCCATATCAAATATCCAAAGAATATTTCTATCTAAATCCATCTTATTTTTTTTTAGAACCTTTATCTTAATCAAAAGAGTAAATCGAAACCATTGGTATTAAATATAAGATCTCGATAAAAAAATTATCAAATCATATTTAATCAATTCTCGTATTCAACCAAAACTATGAGCAAAAGAATGGTATATATACCATTTAAAGTACTCAAAAAGTATAAGTTCTATTTACGATACTAATATCAAACAATCGAAGATTATTTCTAACCATATCTAATCGATTTATAATTGAAAACCCTTTAATCCCAAGTAAACTGAATTTATTTATTCTAAATTCATTTAAGTACTTTTAAACTTCCATAACTATTCGTTAATCATTTTAATTGATTATCCCTAGTTTGGATAATAGTTAGTGAGTTTAAACTTCAAAACATACAATTTTCAGAAAAACGTTGCAATGGAAAAGCGTTTCAAATAAGCTAGTTCGATCACAATAGCCTTGACATTTTTAAAAACTATAAATTTTCAATTTGGTTCACTTTTAAATGATTTATTATATTTTTAGTAATTTGTATAAAGTCGTTTTTATTGGTTTCCAATTACGGTCACCGAACTGGAAAACCATGATTTTATTTGAAAATAGATTTGAACATAACTTGAAATCTATATATTGAAATTCCAATTTTCATTTTCTATTTGAAAACTATTGTTATTAAAAAGCTAACGTTTTTCGTTTCGCATAAATCTGATTCAAATTGCATTAGATATAAGCGTTTAAAGTTTATGGTTGAAATTCGCAAACTACCGCAATGCGACTAGTCTTATTCAGGCCATACTGAAACTTCATTATAAAATTCATCTAAATTGCTTCAAATATGATTATGAATTTTATGAAACATATATAAATTCATTTCTGAACAATTTTTTCCAAAATTTCACTTCAAATTCAATTTTAAATTAAAATTGAATATTATAATATTGTTATATTAATAAAATATTATTATATTTCAAAATTTAATCCTTTGAACTTTAAACTTTGCAAAGTTAAATTAAACATTATATAAGACTATTGGAATCATCGGTTTGAGTTTATACCATCATTTATGTACCAAAATCGAATTTAATTTTGGGATTCACTATTCAAAATTGATTTTAAAATTGAACTAGCCATTGTAGTCAAAATTGTTTTCAAATATGTTTCCACCTTTACAAAATTTATTCATGTATACTGTAATTTCATTTTCAAACTTATTTCCCATGTTAAATTAAAATAAAAATCGTTTATATTTCCAAATAGGAAAGAAACTTAACTAATCACCTATATAATTCCATAATTAAGGTAAGACTGGTGTGTGATGACATACAACAATAATAACAATCACGTGAACATCCATAGCAATCATCAACAATATCATCAATAAATGTTATCAACAAAGTTCAAGCATTACAGTAATCAACGTTTATCGGTGTGTAAGTGTCATTAACTATACAACCATTCATCCAACAACAAACACGTATAATTATCAACCATAATTAACTGTATATAAACACATGTGCTAAGTTTCTCATTAGCATTTCCGCTCCTTATATCTTCGCCATAGGACTGCCTAACTAACCTCAACACTCCTGAACAGACGGTATCCCCACACTAACTTCTTTGACATTAATTATATTATGTTATTATATTTTTTACAAATAGGAAGGAGGAGGGGGTAGGTGGCGGTGGAGGAGGGGTGTACGGACGTGGATGTAGGAGGTAGGTGGTTGTGACAATCAATAACTTTTACAAATTTAAAACTTAATTTTAGGATATAATTTGAATTTTTCCGGATATAATTTTTGTAATTACCCGGAAAATCTGAGCCAATTTAAAATTTTTATTTTGCAATTTTAGTGAATTTTGATTATTTAAAATGAATTATTTTAAATAATAACGATGAGAAATTTATTTTGAATAGAATTCGAACGTATATTTATATAGATCGTCGTTAAAATATAAATATTTATTTATATATATAAAAGGAATTGAAAATGGCGTGGTAGTTCGATAATTCGATTTCAAACTTCAAATGAATGTACAAGATTCAAAATAAATCGGATTTTGGCGAAACCAAAAATATTAGAATCTATTGGAGAATATATTTCCAACGAATCCGAAAAATTGAAATTTCATAGCGCGGATAAAAAGTTATGCCCAATTGAAATTTCAGAATAGTCGCTATGGAATTCTGGCCCTTAAAAATAGAAATTTTGCAAACGACCTTGGTTTTCGACGAAACCACTTTTGTTGGATCCGTGATGTCAAGTTATTGCAAAGTTTCAAAATTCGTAATTTTCTGAATCAATATGTGAGTGCGGCAAAGGAAAACGCGTTTGACCAGTTTCAGTTGATTTTAATCGACTGGAAAATGGCCATTTTTCAAACGGTCTCAGAATTTGACGAAATTAGTTTTATTAGGACCGTATCGTCAATACGAAGCTAGAAAATACTTTTCGGGAATTTTTAGAGTTCGTATGTGGTCTCGGTAAATTGAAATGCGCGTTCAAATTCAATATATAGAGTTATATTTTGATTTTGATGAAAACTGATCGATACGATTGAATCAGCTTACGATACATATCCCATTGTGTTCGGAATGGGTGTAATTAGCTATGGACGACTGTCGGTGGGTTTGATTTCGAGTTCGAAATAAAAAGTTGCTCTTTGAAAATTAAATAATATATATATATATTCACTTAACCCCTCCCTCTCCTATTCCCTTCCCCGTTCATTTTCACATTTAAAAAAAAAGAAAAACGAAAAAGAAAACCGCGTGTGCCCTAGCCAACCCGCCGCCGCCTCCGTCAGAATCGCCCCTCCCGACCTCCGCCGCGCCTCAGGTGGCCGTGCCCCCCTCCTTCCTCTCTCCTCCTTCTCCATCCCCTGCTCGAGGCCCGAAGACACCAACCACCCCAGAATCACGCCCTCCCCTTCTAGATCCGACGCCTCCAGTGAATGCGGGTCCCACCGTGCCCCCTCAGCTCCATCTCCGACCACCGGCGCAGCTCCCTTAGCCCCGTCAGTCTCCGAAGCCGCCATCTCCACTTCAAACTCCACCGTGAGTTTTAATTTCATTTTCGTTTATTCGTGTAAATTAAAACTTGATTTTTAAATATGTGGCAAGTTAAAAAAATGTTATCTTTTATATGTAATCATAGAAAGACGATATTTTTATGTAAGGAAAGGTGAGATTTGTAATCATAGAAAGACGATATTTCTATGTTAGAAAAGGTCGGATTTTTTATATAGTTAAAATATAACTTTTAGTTATATAAAGATTTGATTTTTATATAGAAGATAGCGTTATAAAGATTCGATTTTTATTCATATGAAAAACATATAAAGATGTGATTTTTATACGAACGGTACAATAATAAAAATGAGATTTTTATGTGAATGGTAGGAGAATAAAAATATGATTTTTACTTATGGAGAATAAAAATATGGTTTTTATATTTTTAGAATAATAAAAATATGATTTTTATTTAATTAGAGTAATAAAAATATGATCTTTATATATAAGAAGTGAAATAAAAATATGAACTTTATTTTTATCGTGAAATAGTGAGAATAAAGATTCGATTTTTACATGAGTAGCAGATTAAAAATAGAATTTTTGTATAGAAAATAGTATGATAAAAATAGAATTTTTATCTATATAGTAGCGGTATAAAAATAGAATTTTTATCTATATAGTAGCAGTATAAAAATGTGATTTTTATATTACATAGCAACAATATAAAAATGTGACTTTTATATATGTAGTGGCTACGGGTAACGAAATTGACAATAGGCGAGCACGACGAAGATTTCCTACATATGAAGAGTCGTGGCGTTTGGTTTAGCTAGTCGGTGAGAACTTCTCACTTTAATTCTTATTTTCTAGTTAAAATATATACTAGGATGCAGACGGTGTTTAGCAGCACCCGACACCCGTCGTCCACAGACCATGGACGACTTGTATGCTTGTTTGATGTGTTGTGAAGTTTGTTTGTGATGTTGATGTGAAATGAAAATAAACATTCATGTGTTGAAATAAATTAACTATCGTTAAAAATATAATTTTAACGTGAATGTGAATAAATAAATATTCATTTACAAACCAGACGGTTTGTTTATATACACCTATTTGAAGAACATTGATTGGGACGATAAATTTTACACGTCGCCCAACTGCACAAATAATATCCAGTGTTTGTGGATTTAAACCCCACACGGGTGTTAGGATGATATTTGACGTACACTATTCCTAATTATTTAGTTGTATGTCGATCATTTGGTCGACGGACCGTGTAAGCGTTAATTATTTATATTTGATGCTTATGCAGTTGTGTGGTGCACTTTGGACGATGGTTGATTATTTATTGTTGCTATTATATAAATGTGTTGTATGGAATCCATATAGTTAACATTATATGGTAATTGATTGGGCCTCATTCCAATATGGAAAATAAAGAATATTATAAAATATAGATTCATGTGTTGACAGTACTCATTTGGTGAGATTAGTCATGTGTTGAAAGAAATATAGATTCATATGTTGAGTAAAATATTTTAACAATAAAATTTGCATCTTTATCATATATAAAATTAGAAACTAACTAGAAAATAGTTGAGATGAGTGGCCTCCTAGATATTGATCTGATGTTGGTTTCGGCCTTCGGGGTTAATATTTGGGAAATTGCTCCCTACTAATTTACGGTTAGAGTTTGATTAAAAATTAAACGTTAGAAATCATAATTTTATAAAATATATTGAATAACAAAAATAGTCATGTATTGACAGTACTCATGTGTTGAGATTAGTCATGTGTTAAAAGAAATATAGATTCATGCGTTGAATGGAATAAACATAACTTTGTTGAATAGAATAACGAAGTTATTGAAAAATATAAAGCCGTGTTGATTAGAGATGCACTATTTTGACGCGAACGATAATTATATCGATTATATTCGTTTTTATAATGAATATTGAAAAGAGATTTAAAAATCGAATATTTAGAAAATGAATTCGAATTGAATTGAATATAAAATGAATTCGAATTGAATTGAATATAAAATGAATTCGAATGGAATTGAATATAAAAATGAATTCGAATTGAAATGAATTCAAATCGAATTGTAATCGAATTGAAATTGAATTAAATAGAAATGCAATTGGAAATCGAAGTGAAATCAATTTGGAATGAATTTAAATCGAATTGAAAATGAACTGAAATTGAATTGAAATCGATTTGAATTGAAATCAAATAGAAATGAATGTAAAAAGAATTTATATTGGAAAATTCAATTTTGATTTGAATTTGAAATGAAAGTTGAAATTGTTTTTGAAACAAATTTGAAACGGTTTATAAAATTCATTTTAAAAGGAAATCGACGAAATATATAATATATATATTATATGTATAATGGCCTGAATAGAACGCGCCGTGCCGCGGCAGTTCGTGAATTTCGACCATTGACTTCGAACAGACATTACGGGAGATCCGACCGTCGGATTCTCCTAAAACTGGAACCGCTGGGTTCGTATCGGAAAGAGCTTTCTAACGAATACTATAGATTTGAAATCTAACGGTTGGAATTGGAATTATGTCCAAATCAAATTTGGAAAAGGTCGGTGTAAGTGCAGTTTGATGGCCGTTGATGGAAATCGACTGTGCGGGCCTTGATAAAATTATTAAAAATAGTAATAATTTGTGTAAAATTCTAAGAAATGATTTGTGAAGAATTGGGATGAAAAACTCCAAATTTGAAAAGATAAAAATAGTTTTTTATCGAAATGAACTAGTTTTGAACTAGAATTATAATTCTATTTATTTTTAAAATAAATAAATTGTATTTGAAATGGGTTTTAAATAACCAAAATTTCCAATATATGAATTGGAATGGATTTGAATCGAAATTGTCTTTGGAATATTTCGATATTAGATTCCGCGATTATACAGATATTTTGGAGGAAATTTGGAAGATATATTTTATATCGTTATTTCCAAAGCGATATTTTTGGGTTTCAGAATTTGATATTGAATATAAGCCGATATATTTTCTATTCAGAGCCTTGTATTTAATATCAAATGGGATTTGGGTTTGTCGTGAATGGTATCTTCATCAACACTGTTCTTAAACCCCATTGAGAAAAGATTAAATCTTTTTATTTAGATTTAATGAAGTATACCAATTAATTAATATATTTAATTGTAATTTAATTAGAATTGATTTCTGGGTTAATCGTGGACGGTGTTTTAAATAACACTTGTTCTTTAACCCGATAATAAATAGAATGTGATTTGGGTTTATCGTGAACTGTGTTTCAAATGACATTAGTTCTTTAACCCAGTAAAAGGAGTTTTAATGAATCTGTAATTAGATTGAAATGTGAATTGATAATTTAAATTATCAAATTTGGAAAGTGAGCGAGAATGGAGTATCACCAGTTTTGCTCCAAAGCGATAGTTAAATCTTTAATTAGATTTGAACGTGAAATGGTAATTAATTTTACCGATAACGCCGTGGTGTTAGATATGGAGTATTACTAGTTTTGCTTCATGGGATGAATAAGTTGGGATTGGGAAATAAAATAAATAATTTCTTCGGTGTGGTTCGCTAATCCCGACTAGTTTGGAAAACCTTAACATGGATTGAAATGACATCCAAAGGAAGATTAAAGAATAAATTTAAAAGAATTTATCTTTGATAAAATTAATGGGAACCTTTCCCTAAGAATGTGAAATTTATAAACTAACTGTAACGACCCAGAAAATCTGAACCAATTTAAAATTTTTAAATTGGCTAAAATAATGGGTTTTAAATATTTAAAATAAATATTTTCAATAATATAGATGAAAACTGAGTTTGAATCGACAATTGAAAACGAATATAATTAATTATAATTATAAACAGGGCTTGAAAAGGCGTTGTAGTTTCAAAAATTGAATTCAAACTTTGTCGGACTGTACCGGGTGCAAAACAAAACAGATTTTAGTGAAACCAAAAATATTTAAATTTGTTAGTGAATACCTTTCTAACGAATTTGAAAAATCGAATTTTCATAACGGAAAGCAAAAGTTATGGCCGAATGAATTTTCGGAACGGTCGCTATGGAATTTATATAGCCCGTGAAATTGGCCATTTTGCATACGACCTTGGAATTCGACGAAACCACTTTTGTTGGATCCGGGATGTGAAGTTATCGCTAGGTTTCAAATTTCATAATTTTTGAAGCTAATATGTGAGCGTGGCAAAAGAAAATGTGTTTTGGTCAATTACAGTTAAATTGGATCGACCAAAAATGGGCCTTTTTGCAAACGGTCTTAGAATTCGACGAAACTAGTTTTGTTGGGACCGTGTCGTCAAAACATAGCTAGATTTGTTTTTCTGGAATTTTTCGAATCAGTTGGTGGCCCTGGCAAATTGAAATGTACGTTCAAATTAAATATTGAATGTTTTATATTTTGATTTGAATGGAAACTGACTGAAACAGTCGAATGGGCCTACGAAACATATCCCATTGTGTTCGGAATGGGGGTAAAATGCTAGGGACGATAGTCGTTGGGCTTGGATTGGTGTTCGTGCGTGGCAAGGTGTATTTTCGGATTTTTAAACTTTATAAATAAAAAAAATATTACTCGTCCACGTCAGACCCCCCCCCCCCCCGTTTCTCTCTCCCCGATCGCGATGTACGGCGGAACCCCCCCCCCCCCCCCGTGCCTTCTCTCCTCCGTTTCTCCTCCTACAAGCAATATTACGCCTCCCTCCTGTTGAGGATTTTGTAGAGCTTGGAGAGATCTTCAAATCCATACAGGGAGCAGCAATTATAGTTGTGTAAATCGCCCGAACCACCTCCGTGAAGTTTCGACTTTTAAATCGCCGCCGCCATCACCAGAAGCCACCGGGTTGACCCTCCTCCCTGGCGCACGTGCGCCTCACGTAGCTCTTCGACCCTGCGCAACCCGATCGTGGAACCATTGCACGGATTGATCGAAAAATCGAAACCTAGTTTCGAAGATTTCAAGCAGGTATCAACTGTTTTTATTTTAAACCGATTTTAACAATTTAAAACCGTTGCAAACTTTGAAAAATCATATCTTTTTCATTCATTAACGAAATTCGATGAAACAGGAAACATCGTGACCGTGTGGACGTCTTCTACATTTTAGAAGAGACCGCATATTTTTCTGAGCCTTTTGCTATTTTTGGTGGAGTGGAACCCAATGTGAGATTTCTAATTTATAAACAATATGGAAAACGACGATGTATAAATTATATAGTCGATGTATGAGTTATATAAGCGTTGTACACCTCTTGTATAAGCGTTGTATAAGTTGTATGTTCGATGTATAAGTTATATATGCGTTGTAAAAATTATATATGTGTTGAAATAAAAAGTGAATTGCTATATATAAATATACATATATATATATATATATATACGCCCCTCGTCCACAAACCATGGACGATATTTATTGATTGTGATTGGTGTGAAAATTGATTGATAGCGAATGGTTGTTTGTGGTTGATATTGATTGATTGTGGTTGAAAAATACCCGTTTGTGGTTGAAAAATATTTGGTTGAAACCACATAGGATTAGTTTGTGGAAATGAAATAAATATATACATGCCGCCTGCGTGCGAACTAGATGCATGATCCCCATTGTCAAAAACCGCGAGGTTTTAATGTAGAGCGAGGAGCCGTACTAGGGACGGTCCCGGTTTTAACTACCCTGTCGTTATGCTGCCGAAATTTTCTGAAATATACATGTGTTAGAATAATTTTCATTCGTTGAAATAAATTACATATGTTGAAAGAATATTCATGTGTTGAGTTGCAATTCATTCGTTGGGTTGAAATTCATGTGTTGAATATTATTTGAATTTAAACAAATAGTTTTAGCGATAAAAATCACATTTTTATATATATACAAACTATAGAGAATATTCATGTGTTGAATTGAAATTCGTTCGTCGAGTTGAAATTCATGTGTTGAATGTTATCGTATTTTAAAATAAAATGAATAGACAATAAAAACTACATTTTTATTGTGAATATGAAGTGTTAAAAACATTCACGTGTTGAATAAATATTTTTGATGATAAAAATATTTCTTTTATCATGTATACGCTTTGATAAAAATACACACGTGTTGAAATAAATAATAGTTTGCTAGAAATACTATTATTGGCTTTGTTCTGCATATATATACATGTGTTGAACAGGAAAAATGGATTAGCTGTAGAGTAAAGAAATTATTTGCGTACCCGACAAATAGGTAAACCTTGATGAGTTGGCTGCGCAATTTTATTTTTATATCAACTCCTGTGAATGCCATTGGATGCGGAGTGCTGGTTATTCTGTGTGAAATAAAAAATATCGCCTTAGGATAGTAACAATTAAATTTGAACTACGCTACATGGCATACTTCTTGACGATAGGCATACTTCATCATATTCCACATAAGCAATTGGAGCTTGTGTGACGAGGTGGGAGATTTACCATACGAGCGAGAGGCTTGTATGGCGATGATTATATACTACAGGTTGAACTGATGACTGATATGGACTCTATAAAATATAACGATAAATTGCCAGATTAATAAAAACCCCACACGGGTCTGGAGTTGACAATAATCACGTCTCTCTAGTTATTAGATACGACACATGGACTATTTATTTCCACACGGAAACGGGGTGACGAGAATTTATTCTCTGGAGTGATTATCTATACATGCTCCCCCGTAAACACCAGAATATATCACTATAAATATGTGAATGCTTTTTAGGATTTATTGGGTACCTAACACGGCCCAATAAATTTCCAAACCCCTCCCGTACAAAGGAGGTTATGGCGAAATTTTCCAAAATTTTAAGGCGTTAGTGAAATATTTGAAGTGAAAACGATATTGAAATTGTTGAATGAACTATATTTTTATAAATATATAAATATAAATAAAATTAAAACGAAACGTGGCCGTGCAGTTCGTGTTTTGAAACCATGTTTTCAAACAACTAGTACGGGAAATCCGACCATTGGATTCTCCCGAAACCGCAACCGTCGGGTTCGACTTGGAAATATCTTTCCAACGGCACCAACCTTGTAAAAATCCAACGGTTGGATTGTCTGGAATGTTTAATTCAAATCTGAAGAAAAACACCGCCAAAAACGATTATATTTATATATTTATATAAATATAATTATATTTAATCGAATAACGACGCTGCAGTTCGTAATTTGAAATCGAAACTTCAAACGATTGTACCGGGAGATCCGACCGTCGGATTTTCCCGAAACTGGAACCGTTGGATTCGTTTTGAAAAGACCTTTCTAATGATGTAAATTTTGTAAAGATCCAACGGTTAGATTTTCAGATATGTGTAAATCAAATCTGAAGAAAAACAGCGCCACGGCCGCGTTATGGCCCGAAGCGTCGTTTTGAATAAATTGGCTATTCTAAAATAAATAAAAATAGCAATAAATCGTTATAAAATATTATAAACGATAGGGAATGGAAATAAACTGAATTTGCTTGATTTATGTGGTATTTGATGGTTGAATGTGTTTGGTGTGAAAATTACATTAAAGAACAAAATTGGTGTTGTCGAATGATTTAACCATTGAAATAAATTGATTTGAAATTTTAAATATACGTGAATTATTTGAAATGGCCGAGTTAATTCTCATTTCGAATAATTGACCGACGATTGAAATTCGAAGAGGAAGACGGTGGTCGAAGACCGGAGATCTTCACCTCGTTTGGATGGTAACCGAGGTCCTGATTGGGAGGCATCCCGAAATATGGATAATGAGTGGTGATCGTCCAGACGTACGTGGTGATCGATGGGTTTGCGAGGTATTTAGTGCCTCCGGTTTCGTTCAGACCCAGAACGGACTGGTAAATGGACTGTGTGTCCGACATTGGATTTTATTCTGTGTTGATTGATCTCTGTTAAATATACATCTATTTGGCGGCGGATAATTTATTCTTTTGCTTAACGCCCTTCTCTGAGACGCACAAGCTCAGAGGTTGTATATCGATGGACATCAGTCGCATGGCATGAATTGCCTGTGTGGCATGCTAAGATGCAGTGATCAGGGCTTCTGTTGAAAAGCAAAGTCTTGTGGTGATGATCAAAGCACATCCTGTGTGGCGTAGCTTTGTGTATAACGTAAATTCGCGAGCCTCACACCCCGGTATGAACCAGAAACGGGAGAAGGACCTCAGGGAGGGCATGCGTTTCTTCCTAGCTAGGGTGGTGTCAGTGACCTACCAGCCCTGACATTTATATACTTTTCACCTATGTGGTTGTTGCTGTTGCGAGGCGCCTCGGTTTGATCGGACGATCCGGGTCCGATGGAGTCATTCGTTGGCTCGTTTACGCCCCAAAGGGCGGGGAAACGTATTGTTCAGGCATAATAATCCACATCGGTGGACCAGCCCTGACGATCCAAGGCTTGCCTGCGCGCTTGCCTGAGACTCGGGCTAGGCAGTCTCGAATTCGGTAAGGACTATCTTTTGCCTTGGTTCATGACGGAAATCCAATTTCCAAATACGACATCGTGCGGTTTTGATTGTATATATATGGCGACATGATATATGGTACCCATGCCGTCTATGATTGATAGTTATGATTTGAAATTGTTTTCAAAACATGTAAACACTAGCAATAATATCAAATGCCTTTGTTTTGTTCGTATCAAGCATATTTTAGCCGTTATAAGGTAAAAACTCTATCCTCCGGTTTGCGTTGCATTGTGTGATTGGAACTGAGTCTTATAATGGCTTCATTTTTACAAAAAGCATAGCGATGTTTAAAAGAAAGATTTGTTTTTAAAGCACTGGCAATCCAATGGAGTAAACCCGTTCCACGAAAGTGGCGTGGTCCTGTGATTGGCCATATTATATATGTGTTGAATAGATTTCTCATACCAGTCCCATGACTGACTCGTAGTTTGTTTCACTTTCAAACTCGGGTGCCCCTTTTTCTACACGGGCAGCCTTGTATTCAGGTTTAGCTGGTTATTTCTGGATAGCTGGAGCTGAAGATGGATTCTATTATTTATCTCTTTTTATGCTGTTCAGCTCCTATTGTACATATTATGTTTGTTTTCCGCTGTAGACATTTATGTATAGCTGAACTGTATTTGTACCTAAGTAAGATCCTGTATACTGTGTAACTCTGATGATTACTTTTATCCAGTATATTCTATTGTTCATTATCTGGTGTATTTATTTAATTTCGTTCTGCTGTTATCTGTTTCTGTGTTATATTCCACGGATTACCCTTGCCGCCGTCAGTACGGGGTTTGGGGTCGTCTCATTTGGTATCAGAGCTTTGGTTAAGCTTAATTCTGGAATGTAACATTTGAACGAACTCGTCAGAAATAGAACCAGTAGTGTTCTAGGACGGGTAACTCTATACAGATAGGATCAACAATATCCTAGTATGAGCAAAACAGAATGAAATTACACCTCGATAGACACATTTACGTTTGAAGTATTTGTCTTTATATTTTAAAATACCTTTTCTGTGACCTGACACTTGATATGCTAATTGCAGAAGTACTAGAAAAATGAGTGTCAGAAACAGGAGAAATGTAGAACCCGATCTAGAGGCTCTATTAAAGAGATATCGAAATTTGAACGGAGCACAGTTCTCGGGCAATGAATCTATAATTCAGACTCAAGCTTGGGTGAGCTCTGCAGAAAGAATTTTTGAGCGTATCCAGTTGAGAGATGATCAGAAAAGATTAGTAGCATCTTGGGCGCTCAAAGAAGAAGCTTTAATCTGGTGGGAAATAATCATCAAAGATAATCCAGAAGGTGATATCACCTGGGACAGATTCAAAGTGATTTTCCTAGAAAGATTTACTCCTCCCGAAGCGACGGAGAGATTGTGTGATGAATTTTCTTATCTAATATAAGGTGATATGACCATCCCGGAATATCATAAGAAATTCAATGAACTTGCTCACTTTGCTCCTCATCTGATTCAAGATCCAAAGAGGAAAAATCTGAGATTTATTCATGGCCTGCAAAGGAGATATCAGAATAGTGTAATGAGGAATGTGAAACTTCCTTTCTCTGAAATGATTTATATGGCTTATCAGTATGAAGATCTCCATAAGAAAGGAATGTTGCGCGACGAAGAAGAAGTCAGTTCTAGTGACAAAGCAGAGTCGGAAACTGATATTCCTGAAGCCAGTATGAGTTCTGAGGAAAGTAAGAGGCCCAGTGCCAAAAGGAAAAGGGCCAGATCTGAAAAGGAACCAGCCACGACGGCTACCTGCTCTAACTGCAAGAAACCAGGTCATTTGACCAGAAGTTGTAAATCCTCGAAGAAGCGAAAGGAGTGTGGGTCTAAATCCAAGAGCAAGTTTCCTGTGACTCGGGAGTGCAATCTTTGTCACCAGGCCGGTCATATAAAGCGAGATTACTGGCTGTTAAAAAAGACCAAAGAGGCTCAGGTAAATGAAGTGGCCGAAGTGCCTGCATCTCCGTCTGCTCAAGAAAGGGCCAATGTTTTAGAGGGCACACTTACTGTCAAAAACATTCCAGTCAAAGTACTGTTTGACACAGGTGCGTCACGAAGCTTCATTGCAAAGGATGCAGCTAAGAAACTGGATTTGAATTTGAAAAAGCTGAAGGAACCAATGACTGTCCAGAATCCGGTTGGGGGTTCCATAGATCTCAGTTGGATTTGTGGAGTGCTGGTTTCTTTCTCTCGTTATCGGTTTCCTATCATCACAGTCGTCATGAATTTTAAAGAGTTTGATCTTATCTTGGGGTTAGACTGGTTGACCAAATATGAAGCTGAAGTTAAATGCGCCGACAGAGTCGTAAAGGCGAAGATTAAATCAGGTGATTATATAACCATTCCATGTGAAGGTCAGAATGCTAATAGAAAAGATTTCTGGGCAGCTTTGAATGTTTCTCCATCCCAAATGGAAAATGTCCCTGAAATCACAGAGGATATTCCCGATCTAGTGAAAGATATTCCTATCGTCAAGAACTTTGCGGATGTGTTCGAAGAAGTTGTTCGCTTACCTTCGCAGAGAGAAATAGATTTCAAAATTGCTTTGGTTCCCAATGCAAGGCCGGTAGTTCACGCTATTCGAAGAATGTCCTTGAAAGAGAAGGAAGAATTAGACAATCAAACACGACAGCTAGTATGGAAAGGTCTGATCAGGCCTAGTTTCTCTGATTGGGGTGCAGCAGTGGTATTTGTCCCAAAATCTGACGGTACTCTACGGCTATGCGTGGACTATCGTGATCTGAACAAGCAGACAATAAAGAATAAGTATCCATTGCCGTGGATTGATGATTTGTTGGATCGATTAAATGGGGCACAAGTATTCTCAAGAATGGACCTAGCTACAGGCTTCCATCAACTTCGAATTGCCGAAGAGTGCGTTCCAATGACAGCGTTCAGAGGCCCCAACTTATTCTACGAGCGGTTAGTAATGCCGTTCGGCTTATGTAATGCTCCCGCTTACTTCGTCGATCTGATGAACAGAGTATTCAGAGGAGTATTGAATAAATTTGTTCTGGTTTTTATTGACGATATTCTAATCTTCTCTAAATCAAAGGCCGAACATGAAAAGCATCTGGAACAGGTTCTAGAAATTCTGAGACGGAATGTATTAAAAGCCAAAATTTCCAAATGTATCTTCTGGCAAGATGAAGTAAAATTTCTGGGCCACGTAGTATCGAAAAAAGGAATCGCTGTGGATCCAAGCAAAATCACAGCTATTCAAAACTGGAAACAGCCCAGTACTCCCACTGAAGTCCGCAGTTTTCTTGGATTGGCTAGCTATTACCGAAAGTTCGTTAAAAACTTTTCGAAGATATCTGGTCATTTAACGAAGCTTACGAAGAAGCAATCTAAGTTCAAATGGATTACAGAAAGTGAGGAGGCTTTCGAAGAGCTAAAGTTGAGATTAGCAACTGCTCCAGTGTTAACCATCATCGATGGCAACCAGGAATTAAAAGTCTGGACTGATGCTTCTAGAGAAGGCCTTGGCGCAGTGTTAATGCAAAGGGGTCAAGTGATTGCTTATGCTAGCCGTCAACTGAAGCCGCACGAGAAAAACTACGTAACTCATGATCTTGAGTTATTGGCTATTGTGTTCGCTTTGAAAATCTGGAGGCACTATCTTCTGGGTGAGAGATTTGAACTGTTTACAGATCACCAGTTGTTAAAGTATCTGTTCACTCAGAAAGACCTGAATCTGAGGCAGCAACGTTGGCTGGAGTTTCTTGCAGCATATGATTTTGAAATTCTATACACTCCAGGAAAAGCCAATGTCGTGGCTGATGCGTTAAGCAGAAAGAATGAAATGATCGCCAGTTTCATCATTGCGACTTCATTGATAGATAAAATATCTGCTCTTCAAGAAAATGATCACTTCATTCAGAAGATCAGAGAGATAATTCAACAAGGCGAACCCTCGAGTTTTCAAGTTGATAATGATGGGATTCTAAGGCTCAAAGGTCGAATCTGTGTCCCTAACATTCCTGAGCTTCGAAAAGAAGTTCTGGATGAATGCCACAAGTCAAAACTCAGTATCCATCCGGAAGTAAGCAAAATGTATAATGACATCAAATGCACTTTCTGGTGGAAGTCGATGAAAAGGGACATTTCATTATATGTTAGCCGATGCCCTACTTGCCAGCTAGTCAAAAGTGACCAACAGAAATTGGCTGGATTATTACAACCGCTGGAAGTTCCGGGTTGGAAGTGGGAACATATTTCAATGGATTTCATTGATGGTCTGCCCGGAACCAGAAAAGGGAATGACAGTATTTGGGTGATCGTAGATCGCTTCACGAAGACCGCCCATTTCATACCTGTCAGATCAAACAGAACTGCTCAGAGTCTGGCGCAGATATACTTCAGAGAAATAGTTAGACTACATGGAGGGCCTCTCAGTATCGTCAGTGATAGAGATACAATATTCACTAGCAAATTCTGGGAAGCATTTCAAGTCGAGCTGGGAACGAAGTTGAACTTGAGCACCGCTTATCATCCTCAGACAGACGGTCAGACTGAGAGGGTGAATCGTATTTTAGAAGATCTATTGCGGGCTTGTGTTATAGACTTCGGTGGATCATGGGAAGACCATCTGCATTTGGATGAATTCTCTTATAACAACAGCTACCAGGCGAGTCTGACAATGTCGCCATTCGAAGCACTGTATGGTAGACCGTGCCGATCTCCTGCTTGTTGGGTCGAGCCAGGAAATAGACTTGTGTTGGGTCCAGATATGATTCGAGAAGCCGCCGATAAAGTCGATTTTATTAAGAAGCGATTACTCGCCGCTCAAAGCCGACAAAAGAGCTATGCCGATAGGAGAAGAAGAGATATATCCTTTGAAGTTGGCGACTATGTGTATTTGAAAGTATCGCCGATGAGAGGAGTTATCCGGTTCGGTAAAACAGGAAAGTTAGCGCCCAAATTCATTGGTCCGTTTCCTATTCTGGAACGGATCAGAACTCTCGCTTATAAAGTCAAATTGCCTGACTGGTTGCCTGGAGTTCATGATGTATTTCACATATCTCAACTTCGAAAGCACGTTCATGATCCCGACTTGATCGTGGAAGAAGCAGCTCAGCAGGATATTGAAATTACTCCAGAATTAGCTGTGAGAAGAGAGCCGCTAAAGATTATCGGCAAAGAAACCAAAGAGCTGAGGAACAAGAAGGTTCACTTAGTCAAAGTGCAATGGAGTGGAGATCCGTGAGATTGTACTTGGGAAACTGAGGAGAGCATTGAGAAAGCTTATCCTAGATGCCGAGTGGATATCTCTGATTGACTCTGGTGCAAGGTACATTTACCCTACTTTGCACTACCATTTAATTCTCTACTCTGTTGTTATTTTCTTTTCATGGATGTGCACTTTTAAATTCTATAGTCTGAATGATTTTTAAAGGAGCATAGAAATTAATTTGTATGGTTTTGAAAGGTTGAAAACAATTGGATTGGTTGTTGTGTTGTGTGATTGTAGATTTATCAAACCACTTTCGACTTTGTTCCTTTTCGGGGACGAAAAGTTTTAAGTAGGGGAGATTGTAACGACCCAGAAAATCTGAACCAATTTAAAAATTTTAAATTGGCTAAAATAATGGGTTTTAAATATTTAAAATAAATATTTTCAATAATAGAGATGAAAACTGAGTTTGAATCGACAATTGAAAACGAATATAATTAATTATAATTATAAACAGGGCTTGAAAAGGCGCTGCAGTTTCAAAAATTGAATTCAAACTTTGTCGGACTGTACCAGGTGCAAAACAAAACGGATTTTAGTGAAACCAAAAATATTTAAATCTGTTAGTGAATACCTTTCTAACAAATCTGAAAAATCGAATTTTCATAACGGAAAGCAAAAGTTATGGCCGAATGAATTTTCGGAACGGTCGCTATGGAATTTATATAGCCCGTGAAATTGGCCATTTTGCATACGACCTCGGAATTCGACGAAACCACTTTTGTTGGATCCGGGATGTGAAGTTATCGCTAGGTTTCAAATTTCATAATTTTTGAAGCTAATATGTGAGCGTGGCAAAAGAAAATATGTTTTGGTCAATTACAGTTAAATTGGATCGACCAAAAATGGGCCTTTTTGCAAACGGTCTCAGAATTCGGCGAAACTAGTTTTGTTGGGACCGTGTCGTCAAAACATAGCTAGATTTTTTTTTCTGGAATTTTTCGAATCAGTTGGTGGCCCTGGCAAATTGAAATGTACGTTCAAATTAAATATTGAATGTTTTATATTTTGATTTGAATGGAAACTGACTGAAACAGTCGAATGGGCCTACTAAACATATCCCATTGTGTTCGGAATGGGGGTAAAACACTAGGGACGACAGTCGTTGGGCTTGGATTGGTGTTCGTGCGTGGCAAGGGGTATTTTCGGATTTTTGAACTTTATAAATAAATAAATAAAATATATATTACTCGTCCACGTCAGACCCCCCCCCCCCGTTTCTCTCTCCCCGATCGCGATATACGGCGGAAACCCCCCCCCCCCCCGTGCCTACTCTCCTCCGTTTCTCCTCCTACAAGCAATATTACGCCTCCCTCCTGTTGAGTATTTTGTAGAGCTTGGAGAGATCTTCAAATCCATATAGGGAGCAGCAATTATAGTTGTGTAAATCGCCCGAACCACCTCCGTGAAGTTTCGACTTTTAAATCGCCGCCGCCGTCACCAGAAGCCACCGAGTTGACCCTCCTCCCTGGAGCACGTGCGCCTCACGTAGCTCTTCGACCCTGCGCAACCCGATCGTGGAACCATTGCACGGATTGATCGAAAAATCGAAACCTAGTTTCGAAGATTTCAAGCAGGTATCGACTGTTTTTATTTTAAACTGATTTTAACAGTTTAAAACCGTTGCAAACTTTGAAAAATCATATCTTTTTCATTCTTTAACGAAATTCGATGAAACAGGAAACATCGTGACCATGTGGACGTCTTCTACATTTTAGAAGAGACCGCATATTTTTCTGAGCCTTCTGCTATTTTTGGTGGAGTGGAACCCGATGTGAGATTTCTAATTTATAAACAATATGGAAAACGACGATGTATAAATTATATAGTCGATGTATGAGTTATATAAGCGTTGTACACCTCTTGTATAAGCGTTGTATAAGTTGTATGTTCGATGTATAAGTTATATATGCGTTGTAAAAATTATATATGTGTTGAAATAAAAAGTGAATTGCTATATATATATATATATATATATATATATATATATATACGCCCCTCGTCCACAAACCATGGACGATATTTATTGATTGTGATTGGTGTGAAAATTGATTGATAGCGAATGGTTGTTTGGGATTGTTTGTGGTTGATATTGATTGATTGTGGTTGAAAAATACCCGTTTGTGGTTGAAAAATATTTGGTTGAAACCACATAGGATTAGTTTGTGGAAATGAAATAAATATATACATGCCGCCTGCGTGCGAACTAGATGCATGATCCCCATTGTCAAAAACCGCGAGGTTTTAAGGTAGAGCGAGGAGCCGTACTAGGGACGGTCCCGGTTTTAACTACCCTGCCGTTATGCTGCCGAAATTTTCTGATATATACATGTGTTAGAATAATTTTCATTCGTTGAAATAAATTACATATGTTGAAAGAATATTCATGTGTTGAGTTGCAATTCATTCGTTGGGTTGAAATTCATGTGTTGAATATTATTTGAATTTAAACAAATAGTTTTAGCGATAAAAATCACATTTTTATATATATACAAACTATAGAGAATATTCATGTGTTGAATTGAAATTCGTTCGTCGAGTTGAAATTCATGTGTTGAATGTTATCGTATTTTAAAATAAAATGAATAGACAATAAAAACTACATTTTTATTGTGAATATGAAGTGTTAAAAACATTCACGTGTTGAATAAATATTTTTAATGATAAAAATATTTCTTTTATCATGTATACAATTTGATAAAAATACACACGTGTTGAAATAAATAATAGTTTGCTAGAAATACTATTATTGGCTTTGTTCTGCATATATATACATGTGTTGAACAGCAAAAATGGATTAGCTGTAGAGTAAAGAAATTATTTGCGTGCCCGACAAATAGGTAAACCTTGATGAGTTGGCTGCGCAATTTTATTTTTATATCAACTCCTGTGAATGCCATTGGATGCGGAGTGCTGGTTATTCTGTGCGAAATAATAAATATCGCCATAGGATAGTAACAATTAAATTTGAACTACGCTACATGGCATACTTCTTGACGATAGGCATACTTCATCATATTCCACAAGCAATTGGAGCTTGTGTGACGAGGTGGGAGATTTACCATACGAGCGAGAGGCTTGTATGGCGATGATTATATACTACAGGTTGAACTGATGACTGATATGGACTCTATAAAATATAACGATAAATTGCCAGATTAATAATAACCCCACACGGGTCTGGAGTTGACAATAATCACGTCTCTCTAGTTATTAGATACGGCACATGGACTATTTATTTCCACACGGAAACGGGGCGACGAGAATTTATTCTCTGCAGTGATTATCTATACATGCTCCCCCGTAAACACCAGAATATATCACTATAAATATGTGAATGCTTTTTAGGATTTATTGGGTACCTAACACGGCCCAATAAATTTCCAAACCCCTCCCATACAAAGGAGGTTATGGCGAAATTTTCCAAAATTTTAAGGCGTTAGTGAAATATTTGAAGTGAAAACGATATTGAAATTGTTGAATGAACTATATTTTTATAAATATATAAATATAAATAAAATTAAAACGAAACGTGGCCGTGCAGTTCGTGTTTTGAAACCGTGTTTTCAAACAACTAGTACGGGAAATCCGACCATTGGATTCTCCCGAAACCGCAACCGTCGGGTTCGACTTGGAAATATCTTTCCAACGGCACCAACCTTGTAAAAATCCAACGGTTGGATTGTCTGGAATGTTTAATTCAAATCTGAAGAAAAACACCGCCAAAAACGATTATATTTATATATTTATATAAATATAATTATATTTAATCGAATAACGACGCTGCAGTTCGTAATTTGAAATCGAAACTTCAAACGATTGTACCGGGAGATCCGACCGTCGGATTTTCCCGAAACTGGAACCGTTGGATTCGTTTTGAAAAGACCTTTCTAATGATGTAAATTTTGTAAAGATCCAACGGTTAGATTTTCAGATATGTGTAAATCAAATCTGAAGAAAAACAGCGCCACGGCCGCGTTATGGCCCGAAGCGTCGTTTTGAATAAATTGGCTATTCTAAAATAAATAAAAATAACGATAAATCGTTATAAAATATTATAAACGATAGGGAATGGAAATAAACTGAATTTGCTTGATTTATGTGGTATTTGATGGTTGAATGTGTTTGGTGTGAAAATTACATTAAAGAACAAAATTGGTGTTGTCGAATGATTTAACCATTGAAATAAATTGATTTGAAATTCTAAATATACGTAAATTATTTGAAATGGCCGAGTTAATTCTCATTTCGAATAATTGACCGACAATTGAAATTCGAAGAGGAAGACGGTGGTCGAAGACCGGAGATCTTCACCTCGTTTGGATGGTAACCGAGGTCCTGATTGAGAGGCATCCCGAAATATGGATAATGAGTGGTGATCGTCCAGACGTACGTGGTGATCGATGGGTTTGCGAGGTATTTAGTGCCTCCGGTTTCGTTCAGACCCAGAACGGACTGGTAAATGGACTGTGTGTCCGACATTGGATTTTATTCTGTGTTGATTGATCTCTGTTAAATATACATCTATTTGGCGGCGGAGAATTTATTCTTTTGCTTAACGCCCTTCTCTGAGACGCACGAGCTCAGAGGTTGTATATCGATGGACATCAGTCGCATGGCATGAATTGCCTGTGTGGCATGCTAAGATGTAGTGATCAGGGCTTCTGTTGAAAAGCAAAGTCTTGTTGTGATGATCAAAGCACCGCCTGTGTGGCGTAGCTTTGTGTATAACGTAAATTCGCGAGCCTCACACCCCGGTATGAACCAGAAACGGGAGAAGGACCTCAGGGAGGGCATGCGTTTCTTCCTAGCTAGGGTGGTGTCAGTGACCTACCAGCCCTGACATTTATATACTTTTCACCTATGTGGTTGTTGCTGTTGCGAGGCGCCTCGGTTTGATCGGACGATCCGGGTCCGATGGAGTCATTTGTTGGCTCGTTTACACCCCAAAGGGCGGGGAAACGTATTGTTCAGGCATAATAATCCACATCGGTGGACCGGCCCTGACGATCCAAGGCTTGCCTGCGCGCTTGCCTGAGACTCGGGCTAGGCAGTCTCGAATTCGGTAAGGACTATCTTTTGCCTTGGTTCATGACGGAAATCCAATTTCCAAATACGACATCGTGCGGTTTTGATTGTATATATATATGGCGACATGATATATGGTACCCATGCCGTCTATGATTGATAGTTATGATTTGAAATTGTTTTCAAAACATATAAACCCTAGCAATAATATCAAATGCCTTTGTTTTGTTCGTATCAAGCATATTTTAGCCGTTATAAGGTAAAAACTCTATCCTCTGGTTTGCGTTGCATTGTGTGATGGGAACTGAGTCTTATAATGGCTTCATTTTTACAAAACACATAGCGATGTTTAAAAGAAAGATTGTTTTTAAAGCACTGGCAATCCAATGGAGTAAACCCGTTCCACGAAAGTGGCGTGGTCCTGTGATTGGCCATATTATATATGTGTTGAATAGATTTCTCATACTAGTCCCATGACTGACTCGTAGTTTGTTTCACTTTCAAACTCGGGTGCCCCTTTTTCTACACGGGCAGCCTTGTATTCTGGTTTAGCTGGTTATTTCTGGATAGCTGGAGCTGAAGATGGATTCTATTATTTATCTCTTTTTATGCTGTTCAGCTCCTATTGTACATATTATGTTTGTTTTCCGCTGTAGACATTTATGTATAGCTAAACTGTATTTGTACTAAGTAAGATCCTGTATACTGTGTAACTCTGATGATTACTTTTATCCAGTATATTCTATTGTTCATTATCTGGTGTATTTATTTAATTTTGTTCTGCTGTTATTTGTTTCTGTGTTATATTCCACGGATTACCCTTGCCGCCGTCAGTACGGGGTTTGGGGTCGTCTCACTAACTGTAGGTTAGTTAAGAAGAATGGTTTCTTGGATATTGATCTGATGTTGGTTTCGGCCTTCGGGGTTAATATTTGAGGAACTGTTCTCTTGCTAATTTACGGTTAGTGACTGATGAATTGGAATGAGGTGTATGTTGTGTTTGTATGACATTTGTTTATTATATACGCGGGTTATTCGGAAAGACCGGGTTTATACCGATTCTGAATAACCGATTCGACGATAAGTCGGAGATATAGACGGTGGTTGAAGACCGGAAGTCTTCACATCGTTTGGGTGGTTACTGATGATCTTGATTGGGCTGTACACCCAAGATGAGGGAATCAGTTGGTGATCATCTAGACGTACTTGGAGATCGATGGATATGTGAGGAAAGTGCCTCCGGTTTCGTTCAGACCCAGAACGAACTTGTAAATGGACTGTGTGTCTGACATTGGATTTTATTCTGTGTTGATTGATCTCTATTAAATATACATCTGTTTGGCGGCGGAGAATTTATTCTCTTGCTTAACGCCCTTCTCTGAGACGTACGAGCTCAGATGTTGTATATCGATGGACATCAGTCGCATGGAGTTAATTTCCTATGTGGCATGCCTATGTGGCAGATGATCAAGGTTTCTGTTAAAAAGTAAAGTCTTGTGGTTGATGATCAAAGCACGACATATGTGGCGTAGCTTTGTGTATAACGTGAATTCGCGAGCCTCACACCTCGGTATGAGTCAAAAAGGGATAGTGACTGCAGGGAGAGCACGACGTTTCTTTCTAGCTATGGGTGGTGTTAGTGCTTAAACTGGCTGACATTTTTATATATTTTTACCTATGTGGTTGTTGGAATGAGGCGCCTCGATTTTAGGTCTGTTAGGACCGGGAAACGTGTGTTCAAGAATACTAATCCACTAGCGTAAGTGTGGACCGGCCCTGAAGCATCCGAGAGGCTACCCAGAGAGAGTAGCCCTGAGACATTTGCTAGAGTGTCTCGAGGCGGAGAGGAGCTTGCCCCTTGCCTCGACTCATGACGGAAATCTAATTTCCAATAGGAGATATTTATGTTTTATTTGTAGAGCCTAGTATGGAGACATGATATATGGTACCCATGCCGCCTATGATTGATATTTATGATTGTATATAAAATCAGAAACTAACTGGAAACGAGCTAAGATGGGTGGTTTCCTGGGTATTGGTCTGATGTAGGTTTCGGCCTTCGAGATTAATACTTAGGGGATCGCTCTCTTACTAATTTGCGGTTGGAGTCTGAATAAGAATTAAAAGATTAAATTTCCCGTATCAAGCATTATTTGGCTGTTATAAGGTAAAACCCTATCCTTCGGCTTGCGTTGCATTGTGTGATAGGACCTAGGTATTATAACAACTTCATTGTTCTTTATTTAGCATTGCACTGTTTATTTATGCACTGGTATTCTTGGGGTAAAAAACCGTTCCGTGTTATACGGCGTGGTCCCTTGATTTACCAAACTTTAAAATCAAATTAATAACTGTTTTATTTCTCACACCAGTCACATGACTGACCTGGAGTTTATTGTTTTAACCTAAACTCTGGGTGCCCTTATTTTCGATACGGGCAGCTAGTAGTTGGGTTTTTGCAGATTTATATTCACAGGATCCTGATTTACAGCTGGAACGATACTCGGAAAGCTCTGTATCCGTGTATTACTTCTAGTTGTGTTTTGTATTATTTTCCGCTGCGATATATGTAAATTTATTGTGATCTCTGATGTCTGTCAATTGTGTAATATTTATTCATACTCTGTATATTCTTGTATTCTGATGGAATTGTTGTAATGAACAATGAAATGTTCTTCTGTTTGTGTTCTGATTGCTAGTGTCCTCCACTCTATCCGTACTTTCCTTACCAGGGAAGTTACGGGTCATCTCAGTTTTTTTTAATATAATTTAAATATGGAGTTGAAATAATAATAATAAATATAAATATGTTTAAATGATATTCTAAAGATTAATTTTTGTTAAATTATATGGTATGATTTTAACAAGAATTTATTAAGTTTTGTTATAACAATATTTTCCATTACGTATTTATAAAACTATTTCAAAATGGGTTCTTTTCTAATCAAATAAATATATTTTTAATTTTAAATGGATGATATATATATGGATAAAACAATAAAAGTGATTATCTTAATAATTTGTTATTATTTGATAATAATAATTGTTAATGTTTAAATCGATAAAATTATTTCTAAGTAATAATTTGTTACATTATATTTGTTAAGTGATGTTTATTAAAACATGATTTATAAATAAAATTCTTAAATAAAATATCTTCAAAATTTTGTCGATAATATGTGAGCTATTATCGTATTTTATCAAAGTAACCGTAAGATGTTTAAATGGGTAAACAGTGAACTAGAACACTTAAATCAGACACGGTTGAGAGGCGTTGTGAATTAGAAATGCTTATAAGTGTGGCAATTACATTGCTAATGTTACCATTGTATATGCATATGGTTTTTTAGTATTCCCATGGTTTTGATGTGGCATTATGCATATGTGGGGAATTCCTAAGGTGGACATGTATCCCAGGATAAAGGACCATAATGCCCTCCATATATGGCTATAAAAGGAGCCTTAATTCAAACCATTTCCTACCAATCTCCACCACCTCTTTTCTCCATTCTTCCTTGCCTCCTCTCCCCCCCATAGTTAGCAGCCGCCGCCTCCACCAGCCCCACCTCCGGCCATCTCCGCCTCACCAAAATCCCTTCTCTCTCCTTCATTTTGCTCGGCCAAGGCTCCACATTCTTGGCCCCTTCCTTCTCCCACTGTCCGCCTCCACCAATGCCGCTATAGTCCCCAGCCATCTCCGCCCCTGTTCAGCCCAACCTACTTCCACGTAGCCCCCACCTCCACTTCAATGCTCGGCCTCATTCTTCAACTTATAAATAAATAAATATTAAATTATATATACATGTGTGTGTATATATATACGCATATGCATTCGGTCGATGTATCAATCCAAGCTAAGTTCTGCTTGACGGTGTTCGCTAGGCTCGCCTACCACGAAGAATTGGAAAGCTATGAGGGGAGAACTTCTTAATTCATACACTAGTTTAGTAAAATTATTTAGTGAAGAATAATTATATTATAGTTCATTAATTAAATTGTTTATGGATGATTAATAGTGGATGATTGTTTGTATGTGTTAATGGATGATGGTTGTGTAGTTAGAAAACACAAACACATTATCAAGCGTTAATTTTTATAACGCTTACACATAATTATTATTTATCTAATGATGTTGATAAGGGTTGCTATGGATGCTTGTAATGTTGCTAATGATGTGTGACACGCTATGAAACTTCAATTATGGTATTGCATTGGTGATCGGTTAAATCTCCTTCGTAGTTGGAACTATAAATGATATTATATTATTATATTGAGAATATGATTTGAAAATATTTAGTTTGAAATTTGAAATTGTTTGGAAATAAAATGGAAATGTATAAAAACAATTTTCGTAAATGTAACATTTTATTAAACAAAATTTTGACACTAAACAAGGTGTTGGTTTTTAATCAATGTAATCGGTTTTGAAAAATGAAGTTTGGTTTACCTATCTAGAAAATATTTCAATTCAAACCGGTTGTGCCAATGATCATATATTATTTTTAAATTAGCCTGTGCAAATTTTAAAGATAATCAGATTAATTTTTGAAAACAATATTATTTTATTAATATAATAGTATTTTAATATTCGATTTGAAACTAAAATTGAATCTGAAGTCAAATATTTGAAATATCAATTTTCCAATGAGATTATATATTTATGTATGTTTATAATCGTTTGAGAAGTAATTCGGATGAAGTTTTATTAAACAAACGCTATTTGGTCTGAATACGACTAGTCGCGCAACGAAAGTATGGGAATTTCAACCAATAACTTTAATCGGTTATAGCTTCAGCATTTTAAGTCATATTTCAGCAAAACAAAAATCGTTTGCTTTCAAATAACATTGGCTTTTTTAAGTTTCAATATATAGTTTTCAAGTTATACTCAAATCAATTTTGGAAAAGGTCGATGTAAGTGTAGTTCGTCGACCGTAACTGTAAACAGCTATTTTTAATGTTTTAAAAATAAGGATTTTACAAAATCATTATAAATTATTTAAAAGTGATTTGAATTGGAAAATTTTAGTTTTGGACAATATAAAGGTTATTTTGGTCAAACTGGCCAATATGAACTGTTTTGTAACACTTTTGTAACGTTGTTGTAACGCTTCTTTGAAAAGTATTATGTTTTAAAGTTTTCCACCCGCGAACTATTATCCGAACTATAAGTAATCATATTCAAATGATTTATGGAATATTTTCAAAGGTTCAAAGTTGTTAATATATTTTATATTGAATTTAAATTGGTTTGTTTAACATTAAAAAGGGTTTTCCAATTATAAATAATTAGATATGGTTGGAGATGAATCTTCAGATGTTTGATACCAATACCTTAGATGATGACTCTTACTATTCGAGGAATTTAGAAGGTATTAAACATCATTTCTCTTATAGTATGAGTGGGAGACAAAGATTAATATTGATAATAAGTTGGTGATATTTCCGTCCAGATCAAATATCAAGGGTTTTGATAAATCTTATGAACTAAGATACAAGGTTCTCGATTTGATTGAGATAAGTGGATAGAAATAATCTTCAGATATTTAATATGAAATTCCGCAGTGTAAACATATACTATTTTAGGAATTTAGAAGATATTTATATCGTTATTCCGCATATTGTTTTCGTTGATTATGAGAAATGGGTATCAAATATAAATAGATACAATTTCTGTGTAACTTATGTTATATCGATTAATTTGGGTTTTTTGTGAATGGTATGTTCAATAATATCATTCTTAAACCCTAATGAGATTGAGTTGTGAAAATTCATATCACAACTGGGGATTTAATCAAATCTTTGATTTGAGAAAATTAAAGCAAGAATTTGAAAAAAGCCATAATCTTTTGATTAAGGTTAAAGAGTTAATATTGGGTAATCTTTATAGATGGGAATCGTAATGGATTTTTTGAAATGTGGGTTAATGGTTTTCAAAGGAACTGAGTTTTGAATAATAAGTTATCGAACGAAATGAGTAGAGAATGACTTGAGAATGAATTTATAAAAGGTTTTGTTACCCGATTATTGAAGGAGATTTGGTTGAAACCCTATGTGATCTATAATTATATATTTAAATTGCGCTTATTATTTTGAACCATTTCAAATAATAGTACGACGTTATGGACAAATCAAAGACGATGGTTGAAGACTGGGGATCTTTGCATCGTTTTGGATTTATTGATGGTGTCTTGGTCGGGCCGTACACCAAATACGAGGTTATAAGTGGCAATGGTTCGAAAGTATTTGGAGATTTTCAAGGACCTCTAATAGGGTTCCTTCGATTTTGTTTAGACCCAGAAGGGACTTGTATGGATTATGTGTAGGGCTGTCAATGGGTCGTGTTGGGTCGGGTTCGGGTCGGGTTAAGTCAGGTTCAAGTTGATTTCTAAACGGGTCGGGTCAACCTGTTTATTAAACGAGTCATTTTTCCTAACACTAACCCGACCCGACCAATGTAAACCATTTAACTAAACACAGGTCGTGTCAGGTTTGCCCATTTGACCCGTTAGCAAATATTTCTCACTAATATAAACAACAAAAGAAACAATTCACCAATAGGTAGCATTACTATATAATCACCAATAAACAACAAATTACAAAATCATCAATCGACAACAAGTTACAAAATCACCAAAAGGAAGCACATATATAAAGCATTAAATCACCATATTCAAAGTTCATTCTTCATATATAAGAATATATGAGCATACTGCATACAAAAAAGACTAACAGTATGGAAGAGACATAGTTGTTATAAGTAAAATATACCTAACAACATACAAGAATAAATTAGTAAAATATTGCAGCTTACACAAGAACTTATGAGCATACTGATTATTGCATATATAAAAGACTCACACTAACATCATACATAAATGATTGATATATCATATAACCGGGTTTGGCGGGTCAAAATTGGGTTAGCGTGTCAACCTTAGGCCCACCTGTTTATAAACAAGTCAAATTCGGGTTGACTCGAAAATGACCTGCCAACCAAACGGTCAGGTTAACCAGCTAATTTCTATGCGTGTTTCAGGTCGGGTTTCGGGTCGTATAAGAAAGTGACAGCCTTTATTGTACGTCTAACGTTGTAATTGACTATGTAGCGCTGATCTTTATTAAATATATTTCTGTTTGGTGGCAGAGAATTTATTCTCTTAGCTTAACACCCTTCTTTAATACATAAGAGCATAGAGGTTAAATATCGATAAATATCAGTTACGCGTAGTGAATGGACAACGTGGCATACTTAAGTGATGAGCTATTGATGATCAAAGCATGGCTTATTGAAGCGTAGCTTTATGTATATCGTTACTTCGGCAAGCCTCACACCTCGAAAATGGCCAAAATAGGAAGAAATGCAGTCGGTTTATTGTCTCCTTCTAGATAAAAGGTGTACCATGGTATGGATCCCAGGGATTAACCTATGTGGAAAACATCTACTTTTGTGGTTGTTGTTCTGCGGGTACCCAGTTAAAGGTTGGTAATGACCGGGAGATGACACACTCAACATACTCTAAGTTATCCAATTAAGGGATAACCCGGGCTTGTGTAGTATTAGGAGCATCAGTTGATCCTCGGACATCCCTCTAGAGATGTTCACATTCGGTTCAATAAGGAAGTTCCTTTGCTCGGTCATTTGTTGGAAACCCAATCTCCACTACGAGCCCATATGATTTTAGTTGATAGCCTGTTGGTTAATGGCAGGGATACGTCATGGGGCATTATGGTTGTTATGATTAATACATTTACTTGCGAATTGTTTTTCACATTATGCATTAATAATAATATGAAAGAGTATTCTCACGTATCAAGCATTTTTTAATATCATAAGGGGAAACCTTGCCCAAGTGTGCATTAACATTGTGTGTGTGTGTGTGTGCCACGAGACCATATGTTAGTTTCATTTTTCAAAAAGTCATTGTGAATTTCTTTGCACCGGCATTCACATGGAATAAACCCGTTCCATGTTTAACGGTGTGGTCCGGTGAATTACCTAACTTTAAAATAAGCCCTAAAAATAATTGTTTTGAGTTCTTACACCAGTCCCATGACTAACCTGGAGTTTATTGTTCCTACACCTATACTCTAATTACCCATTATTTTTCGCATCGGAAGCTAGTAGTTTAGTTTACAGATTTAGTACTGGATTCAGGATTAGAGCTAGAGCTATATTTTAGATCATTTTCCTCCCGCTGAGAGCATATTTGTATTTCTTTCCGTTTTGTTTCTGTTGATCTATTGTACTCTGGAATTTCTTGTATGTCTGATGTAAAGTTATTGTAATGATAATGGAAAAGTTCTTTTACTTTTGTGCAAATGTGTAAGCACCCCTAACAATCTGTCTTTTTGAAACGGTTTAAGTCAATTTATTTATCGGTTAGAACCGAGCAAAAAGGAAGGTTGTTACAGAAGTGGTAACAGAGCTTTTCTTTATACAAAGCTTTGGGGTACAACTCATTTGGACACAAGAGAGAGGACTCTTCAAAATTGGGATCAGCAATATCTCATAATAATGAACTCATTAGAGACAGAGTTAGTAATGCCCCAGAATGAGTTTCCGGAGTACTACATTCTAGAGAGCGTCTTTTCGTGTAAAATAAATTAAGTTTGGGATCATATATAATAGAATTCATGTTAAGATATAAACGTGGGTTAATTTTGTTAATTCTTCTCTAAACAAACTAATTAATATGGTTAGAAACAAATATAAATAATAAGTTTCATAACGTTAGATTTGGTAATTGTAGAACAAATCCTAACTCTAAGATTTTTCTTATTTTTAGGGCCGTAAACTCTTGAGTCTTAGACAGTACATGTCCCAGTTCCTCATAGGTAATGATGATAGTAGCTCTGAGTCTAGCTCGGAGAATAAGAATATTGATATGCCCAATAATGACTCCAGTGACAGACATTTAGTACACCTTTTATCTATTGAGCACGAGGTTATTGAGACTGAGGATTCCACACCTACTAAGGATCAGATGGAGTATACATATAGCGATGAGAGACTTGATTATGAGAGTGTTGTATGGAAGGTAGACGTTCCTGCCAGGGATGATGATATGATGGGCATAAGTAAGGCTATACCTCCACGGCAGGACAATGACATTAGGATACACAAGGATATACCCTAGGGTGCAGTAATACTAGACCAGATGGATGAAGTAGAGGTCACAACTCACTTTGGCATTGAGATTCTACTAGGATTGATGATGCTATGATTAATGTGATATGACCGGAAGTCTTTGATGAGCAGGCTCAGGAGAAGATACCTGATGATGAGGGTCTTGAATGGGATCTAGCCCCTAAGTTAGCTGAAGACGAGGATGCAGAGATAGTTGATGAGGAGCACTTAGAGAACGAGGATGATGGAGTAGTTATAGATGACAATGAGTATTTGGCAGATGATGAGATAGAGATGATTGATGAAGATTTTGTTGATGAGGCGCCAGAGGAGCTCAGTTTGTTTGGACCATCGGACGATGGGTCAGATATGTCGAAGGATCAGCTAGATTGAGAGAGATGGACTTTGTAGATATTGTATATAGTTATCTTACGTGCTTAGTCGCACTAAGATGTTTTGGGCTAGGACATATTTTGGGGACCAGTACCTTGATAGGTATACTTTTTGTTGTTACAACATAGACCACCTTAACTGCTTAGTACATACTCATATTGGATGATTCCGTCATTTTTTTCCTTGGATATGGATGTACCCAGACCGTATATTATTATAACACTTTTCGGGTTGACTCCGATATTCCTGTCGGTTATAGATTCACATTTATATTTTGTCCGACATGTCATAAAATTTAAAAGAATTTTCCAAAATTTAAGTCGATAAGTAACTCCTTTCCTTTACGGGGACGAAAACTTTTAAGGAGGGGTGAATGTGACAATATAGATTTTTTGCCAATTTAAAACTTAATTTTGGGACATAATTTGAATTTTCTGGATATAAAATGAATTTAATATAATTTAAATATGGATTTGAAATAATAATAATAAATATAAATATGTTTAAATGATATTTTAAATGTTGATTTTTGTCAAGTTATAATGATTTTAACAAGAATTTATTAAGTTTTGTTATAACAATATTTTCCAATACGTATTTATAAAACTATTTCTAAATATGTTCTTTTCTAAATAAATATATTTTTAATTTTAAATGGATGATATAATATATATAAATATATGGGTAATACAAAAAATTGATTATTTAAACAAGTTGTTATTATTTTAATAATAATCATTAATTTTTAAACTGATAAAATTATTTTTAAGTAATCTTTTATCAAATTATATTTGTTAAGTAATATTTATTAAAACATGATTTATAAATTAAATTGTTAAATAAAACCTCATCAAAATTTTGTCGGTAATATGCTAGTGATATACACGTAAATAAGTATATTTTATCCGCTTATTTATCTTATTTTATATTTAAACTAATTGATACTGTATTTATAGTTGTGTTTTCAGATTATTTATGATGAATGGATTAATGCTTGAAAAGCTTGAAGAATTGGTGTATGAAGAGTGTTGATTTTGAGATCTAGATTAAAGCTTGAAGAAATGCTGCTGTTCAACTACCTTCTGCCACATATTTTAATGATTCAATGCCTTTTCTTAAGGATAGCTTGTCGCATATGTTATGGAGTTCCTATTCATGCTCAAAACGATTGAATTTGATGTCATTTGATGCCCACAAGCTATGCCAATTGCATATCCACTCACATTGCGTTCACATTAGCTCATTTGCAGGGCCTCTCATTCATGTTGCGTTCACACTGGTTTATGTGTTGTTTTAGAAAAGGGATTGTCCCACATTGTGTAATTAGCCTCTTAGTCTTGGCCAATGCAACTATAAATACACCATATCTCCTTCATTTGTAAACACACTGGGTTTTATTCTATACAACTTCTAGTGGAATAAAATTCTTTTCTTCTCTTCTGTGTTGTTTTTTTATTTTATTTTATTTATGTTCATGTTATTTATTTTCTTTTTCTCTTCTTCTTTAGCTATGTCTAGCTAATCCCCTTTGATTAGGGGGTGATGACGCTAATAAATATGATTCAATATGAATCACATATCCAAAAGACGAGGACTTTATACATGTAAATCTGGATCTGAATCAAGGGTTAGATATGAACCTTCATATTCTATGTCGTTTAAAAGCTATGCTCCTTCTCAGGGTATATTTGTGTTCGATCTAACAATTATCAGATTTAGATCTAATTTTAGGGTTTCAGAAATTAATTAGTGAATATGTCCTGATAGCCTATGGTTGTTTAAGAGCTCAGCTCCTGCATTGGCTATGCTTATCGTTATTCACTTATTTGTTTCTAAGAACCTAATTATCGTTGATTCATGTTTGTGACAGAAACATGAATTAGATCTATATTTATTTGTTGGCTATTGATGAGTATGAATCAAATCTATGTCATTATCCCCTAATTGTTTTCTCTTATTATTAAAAACTCGTTTTTTGTTTATTTTCTGTTAATTTGCAACCAATCAAAATTCTGGAATAACTTGATTGGATTTATTAGTAAAATAATTTTTGGTCCCAAAGTTCGACACCGTCTACAACAACCCTTGTTGTTTAGGAAAGCCGAACGGATTAAACAATTGTTCTGGAATAACTAGCCATTGTCGCATTTTATCGAATTAATCGTCGGATGTTTAAATGGATAAACAGTGAACTAGAACACTTAAATTTGACACGGTTTAGAGGCGTTGCGAATTAGGAGCACTTACAAGTGTGGCAATTGTGTTGCTTATGCTACCTTGTTATATGCATATGGTTTTTTTAAGCATTCCCATGGTTTTGAGGAGACATGATTTTGATGTGGCCTTGTGCATGCGTAGGGAGATCTTAAGGTGGACATGTGTCCTAAGGTAAATGACCATAATGCCCTTCATATATGACTATAAAAGGAGCCTTACTTCACACCATTTCTCACCATTCTCCACCAACTCTTCTCTCCATTCTCCCATGCCTCCTTTCCCCTCCCCCCGGCCAGCAGCTGCCACCTCCACCATCCCTACCTCTTGCCATCTCCACCTCACCAAAATCCTGTCTCTCCCCATCCTTTTGCTCGGCGAAAGCTTCCCATTCTCGGCCCCTTCCTCTTCCCACCGTCCGCCTCCACCAATGTCGCTGTAGGCCCCACCCATCTCCGCCTCGGCTGAGCCCAGCCCGCCTCTGCATGGCTCCCACCTCCACTTCAAAGCTCTACCCCCTTCTTCAACTTAAAAAAAGAAATTATATATGTACATATGTATATATACGCATGCATATTCAGTCGACATATCGGTGGAAGGGAAGTTTTGCACGATGATGTCCGCTAGGCTCGCCTACCACGAAGAATTGGAAAGCTATGAGGGTGAGAACTCTTAAATTCATACAATATTTAGTGAAATTATTTAGTTTAGAAAATTTAAATTATAGTTCACTAATTAAATGAGCTATGGATGATTGTTTGTATGTGTTAATGGATGATGGTTGTGCAGTTGGAAAACACATACACAATACTAAGTGTTAATTGTTATAACGCTTACACAATTATTATTTATTTAATGTTGTTGATAAGGGTTGCTATGGATGTTTATAATGTTGTTAATGGCGCGTGACACACTATGACACTTCAATTATGGTATTGCATCGGTGATCAATTAAATCTCCTTCATAGTTGGAACTGTAAACGATATTATATTATTATATTGAGGATTTGATTTGAAAATTTATTTCAAAATTGAAATAGTTCGGAAATGAAATGGAATGTGAACAATTTTTGTAAAAGGGAACTTTTTATTAAACGAGTTTTTGACACTAAACACGGTGTTGGTTTTTAATCGATGAAATTGGTTTTAAAAATGAAGTTTGGTTTGTTTATCTATAAAATGTTTTAATTCAAACAAGTTGCTCCAGTGATCTTATATTATTTTTAAATTAGCATCTGCAGATTTTGAAGATAGTCGGATAATTTTTGAAAATATTATTTTATTAATATAATACTATTATAATATTCGATTTTAAATTTAAATTGGATTTTAAGTCAAATATTTGAAATATCGTTTTCCAATGAGATTATAGATATGTATGTATATTTGTTTACAATCGTTTGAGAAGTAATTTGAATGAGGTTTTATTAAACGATACTATTTGGTCTGAATAGGACTAGTTGCATAGCGATAATTCACGAATTTCGACCAATAACTTTAAATGATTATAACTTGAGCATTTTAAATCGGATTTCAGCAAAACGAAAAATGTTTACTTTAAATTAACATTGTCTTTCAAATTAAAAATAAATCAAGTTCTGATATATATTGTTTTCAAGTTATGTTTGAATCGATATTGGAAAAGGTCGCTATAAGTGCACTTCGTCGACCATAACTATAAAGAACTATTTTTAATGTTTTAAAAATATGAATTTTTTTTGTAAAATCTTTATAAATTATTTAAAATTGGTTTGAGTTGGAAAATTTTAGCTTTTTATAATATAAAGTTTATTTTAATCAAACTGGCCAATATGAACTATTTTGTGACACTTTTGTAACGCTTCTTTGAAAAGTAATGTGTTTTAAAGTTTTTAACCCGCAAACTATTACCCGAACTATAGGTAATAATTTTTAAAGATTTGTGGAATGTTTTCAAAGGTTCAATGTTATTAAAATATGTAATATTGAATTTGAATTGGTTTGCTTAATATTAAAAAGGTTTTATTTGGATATGGTTAAAGATGAATCTTCGGATGTTTGATATTAATACTATAGAAGATGACTCTTACTATTCAAGGAACTTAGAAGGTATTTACCTTTATTCTTCTTATAGTATGAGTTGGATATAGGGATTAATATTGAGTATAAGTTGATGATATTTCTATCCATATCTAATATAAAGGGTTTTGATAAATCTTTGGAACTAAGATATGGTTTCCCGATTTGATTAAGATAAGTGGACATAAATAATCTTCGGTGTTTCAGTGTGAAATTTCGTGGTGTAAACATATACTATTGGAGGAATTTTGAAGATATTTCTATCATTGTTCCACATATAGTATTTGTTGATTATGAGAATTGGTATCGAATATAAGTAGATACAATTTCTGTGTAACTTATGTTCAATATCGATTGATTTGGGTTTGTTGTGAATGATATCTTCAATGATATCATTCTTGAACCCTAATGATATTGAGTTGTGGAAATTCATATCATAATTGGGGATTTAATCAAATCTTTGATTTGACAAAATTAAAGCAAGGAATTTTAAAAAAACATAGTCTTTTGATTAAGATTTAAGATTTGAATATTGGATAATCTTTTTAGATGGGAATCATAATGGAATTTTTGAAATGTAGGTTAATTATTTTCATAGGAGCCGAGTTTTAAATAATAAGTTATCGAATGAAAGGAGTTGAAAATACTTAAGAATGAATTTATAAAAGGATTTGTTAACCGATTATAGGAGTTGATTTTATTGAAACCTTTTGTGATCTATTGTATTTTAAATTGCGCTCATTATTTGGAAAGACCGAGATCGGATTTCTATCCGAAAACCATTCCAAATAATAATACGATGTTATGGAATAATCGAAGATGGTGGTTGAAGATCGGGGATCTTCACATCGTTTTGGATTTATTGTTGATGTCTCAGTTGGGTCATACATCCAATAGCAGGTTATATGTAACCACCCGCCATTTTGACCATGCCGAATCGACTAAACATGTCAACTCGAAACATCCAAAACAACAGATTGTTATTAGCTTCTGAGGTAAATAGAATTAATCACATAATCATAGATCACAGACACAGATAAAAAGCAATATAATATTTCGCAGCGGAAAATACAAAATGCAATAGTAGTTCATGAAGCTACTAAATAAATTTACATCAGAGTTAACATAAATAATTCAGCGGAAGTCTAATACTATGAATTTCAGATACATAAATAAAAGATATATAGAATGAAATGACAAGAATAGCTGGACCTGGATCAACGAATAGGTGGATACAGGTGAGCAAATCACAAATAAACTCCAACTCCGAAAGTGAATCTTAAAAGCTGTAATACTCGATCTGACCCGAGCAATAATGAAAAACAAAACAACTCGGATCAGGACTAACATTCTCATGGATGTAAATCAACTCAAATGAAATGTTTGATGAAATGCAATTAGTAACTTAGAGGATGTTTTGGATCACCATCCTCTAAAGATCCGTCAAACTAATACTATTTAATATAATACGATATATACAATAGTGTCTATCAATAAAGTAAAAATATCAAAATAGCGTAAGCGTGATTACCATGATTACCCTTACACCGTTTATATATTCCCATAGTATATACGGTAGCTTAATTCCATTGTAAACTGGAGGTCGATCAGAGGGCACTCCATATAAAACGGTACAAAACGAAATCGTAGTGGGCTCCTATAAGGCATGTGACAAGGCACACAAGGAATGCCAGGGTGGATTCACCGTTTGCAAAGCCGGACTGGTGGTAAAGCATAGTAGATACTACCACCCACCTTAATACACACTCCCATAATTAAAAGGGCCCAAATCGAATCTCACAGTAATAGAATAATATCGAAGAAGTGTGCTCGATAGGAGGTATGACCTCACTTGGTCTGTGTGTAGCTCCTGTTTTAGCCACATCAAGATGACTCAAGGTAGTAAGGGTCTCGTAATTAATACGAAATGAAATAAAAATGGAGTCGTTCGCCAAATCATCCCCTTCATTCTGGAACTCTATCGCGTACACAGTTGTTAAAGTGGTTTTCGGTATTGGCAGAGAGTATAACAATAGCCGATCCCGGTCTCTTTAATAACTAAACATTTACATTTTCACACCGTGGCCATTATTTTATAAATCACCTATAAAATCAATTATACAACATCTCAAATTCAAATTTGAAATCAAATTTAAATATCTAACTTCAATTATGTTTAAATTTGAAAACAACTCAAATCGTTTTGCCCAAATCGATTTAAAACCATATCGTAAAGATTTCAAATATAGTATAAACTAATACCATAACTTTTAACTTCAATAATTTTTTTGAAATATATGTATAATGAGTTTCAATTTAAACGACTTATATTAAAATCATATCTTAAAAGGTCTTAATTTTCATTTAAATCAATACCAAATATTTAGCTTTGATAATATTTTCGGTTCGGTTTATATTTGATTCAAATCAAAACTTACATTTCAATCTAAACAAATTATATCGTACTTTATAATTCAAGTCATATGTTCGAAATCATTATTGATAATTTCAAACAATTCTTAAAATAGGGTTTTATCCCTTTAAAACATTCGATTTAGTCGATCTATAAAATCCAACACTTAGGTTCAAATCCATTTTAAATGATTCAAATCTAACTTTTTCGATTAAAAAAAAATCATATATTTCAACTTCCGCAAAACATACCATATTCCGTAACTCAAGTCGTGTAATCATAACTTATAAATTCAAAATGGTTTCAAAATCATTATTTAGAGTTTCAAAACAATTATAAGATATTCTTATAAACTTGACTTATATAACTTCTTAATTCATACCTAATTAATTATATAATCAATTCCATAAAATTATCGAATTCATTTCTTATCAATTATAGATTCAAATTAAAATCAATTCATGCAATTTAAGATCGTCACTTATAAAAGTTCAAAATCAATATTCAAATTTGCACTAGGTTCAATTTCATTTTTAAATTTGGAAATTCCAATTTGAAAAAAATTTCACAATTTCGGGTCATCTCTTTTAAGTTCAAATCCATATCATATATCAGTTCATTTGCTAAATCAATATCGTTATATAAATCTAAATCTTAAACCTCGAATTTAAATCGCAAGTCATACTAATCCATCTTGAGTTTATTATTAAAGTTTATAAAATATTTATAAGAAAATTTTACTCTGAAAATAGATATGTATATATATAAGTTTATAAAATTCTAAAATTAATTAGAAATAGATTATAAACATATATAAGTTTATAATAATTTAAAAATAGATTTAAAGAAATATTTATTATAATAAAATAAACCAAAATACTTATAGGAATAAATTATATGGTTTAAAATAAATAAAAATTATAAGTAAAATCTTAAATAACATTTAAATCTATATTTGCTCATAAAATCATTAAAATCATATAATTCAAAATTTACAAAATTTAAGTTTAAAATAAATATAAATATTAAATATTAAGTTATTATTTTAAAAATCAAATTTCAAAATCACTTTACTTTGAAAACATGACCAACGGTGTCCGTATATAGTTTTCTACCCTATGGTCAAGTGATACGGATATTTATCATTTCAACCCGCAATTTATAAATTTCTACGGGTCTATCATTTTAACCCGCGATCCCAAATTTAGTAAAAATTGTTCAGGTCTATCATTTCAACCCTTAGTATTTTTCCTAAACTAGGGGTATCTACAACATTATAAATCATCACATATCATAAATCACATCGTAGTCATATATAATCAGTGTGCATACAGGTCATATGAATATCGTGTCACATATGAAAGTGTATAATCTAAACAAGCAATTTCTTCTGGCAATTCTATACATTTCATAACAATTCATTTGGTTGATCTAACATCTATGAAGTAATGTAAGTCAGGTGTGAGATAAACTCACCTTTCGTGGCAAAGAAAATTTGACGACGCTTAACGGATTGACATTGAATGAGATGAAAACTCCCAGGCACGACTCAGAATGATTTCAACTCAACGATTACTCAATTTTATAATTTAGTTTATAAAAGGAGGTCAGGGAATGTCACAACGGATCGGTACGGATATGGGGTTTTCGGCGGGTCCCGAACTCAACACCTCACGACACAAAAAAATAAACAAAATAATATTTTTTTACAAAAAATATTTTGATACTTATATATACAAATACACATAGAAAATCATATATATATATATATATATATTTTAAATTCGACGCACACAAAATATAATTTTTTCTGTATAAAGTATACATTTACATAAAAATGCAACAAAATTTACTAACCAACTATAAGTGTGTGTATATATACACACGAATATACACAAAATTTATAAAATTAATATATATTTAAAATCTAACGCACATTGAGACTAAATATATTATAAATTATATATTTAAACACGCAACCCGAACACAACAAATATAAATGTATTTAAATATTCTTCAAAATCAGTGAATTTCAAAAGAACATACCCCAAACACATACAGACTCACGTAAATATCACAACCAAACCCACATACAAACCACAACCGTTAAAATCACTTATGAAATAAATACACACAAAATACACTCAAACTCAACACAGCAAAACTAAACCCATATGTAAACATTTAACACCTACATCTAATGTGATAAACCCAAACTTCCGTAGTACGAAAGCAAGGATAATTATTGGAATATAACATATTTACAACAACAGCAGATCTCAGATAATAGCATAACACATAAATCATTGCAGCGGAAATAGAAATGTCATCAACATCACAACATCAAAACATCAAAGTGGCACAGTTACGGGATACAACTCAGCATGTAAAAGTCTCAGCAAATAGAAATAATTCTAAAACTCCATCAAGTACATCATAGATAAAGGATACCTAAATGTTTCAAAGTAGAAATAAAAAGATAAAAATGTTCTTCATCTTCCTTTCATCATCATACTTCAATCCAGCATATGTCCAAATAACCTAAACCTATCACTTGACTACCTATGTGAAAAGAGGGCACGCGAAATTGCAAAGTGAAATACACTACGAGTCAATTGTGGGACTGGTATGAGAAGTTTTTCCTAACTTATCTAACAATATGGCTAATCACAGGATGAAACGACCCAAACTTCCCCGGTCTCCGAAGAGAAGGGAAAGCGCGGATTGTTTTGAGAACACGACAAAACAGAACGCATACAAAAGAACATTTCATTGTATATTACAACAATGCATCAGAATACAAGAATCTACAGAGTATAAATGAATATTACACAGAAATATCAGAGATTTAAATTACATTTGAATACATAGCAGCGGAAAATAATACAATACACAACTAGAAGAGATATACGGATACAAAGCTTTCCGGATATCGTTCCAGCTGTAAACCAGGATCCTGTGAATATAAATCTGCAAAACCAAAACTACTAGCTGCCCGTGTCGAAATAAGGGCACCCAGAGTTTAGGTCAAAACAATAAACTCCGGGTCAGTCATGTGACTGGTGTGAGAACTAAAACAGTTAATCTTTATTTTTAAAGTTAGGTAAATCAAGGGACCACGCCGTATAACACGGAACGGGTTTCCTCCCAAGAATACCGGTGCATAAAACAAACAGCGCAATGCTAAATAAAGAAAAATGAAGCTGTTATAAGACCCAGGTCCTATCACACAATGCAACGCAAGCCGGGGGATAGGGTTTTCCCTTATAACAGCCAAAGAATGCTTGATATGTTTAAAACAAATCATTTGATACTATTATAAGTGCATAGTGTATAAAACAGCTTAAATCATAAGTATCAATCATAGGCGACATGAGCGTCCCATGCCACTATGTCGCCATATATAGGTTTACAAATAAAACCGCAAATGTCGCGTATTTGGAAATTGGATTTCCGTCTGTGAACCGAGGCCAGGGATTGTCCTCTATCGATTTTAGACAATCTAGCCCATGTCTAGGAACAGCCGCAACTGCCCCTTGGATCGTCAGGGCCGGTCCACCGATGTGGATTATAATGCCTGAACACTACGTTTCTTCGCCCTTTGGGGCGTAAGTGAGCCAACGAATGACTCCATCGGACCTGGATCGTCCGATCAAACCGAGGCGCCTCGCAACAGCAACAACCACACAGGTGAAAAGTATATAAATGTCAGGGCTGGTAGGTCACTGACACCACCCTAGCTAGAAAGAAAACGCATGTCCCCCCTGAGGTCCGTCTCCCGTTTTTGGTTCACCACCGGGGTGTGAGGCTCGCGAATTCACGTTACACAAAGCTGTGCCACACAGGCTGTGCTTTGATCATCAACCACAAGACTTTGCTTTTCAACAGAAGCCTTGATCATTTGCATCTTAGCATGCCACACAGACAAACCACTCTATGCAACCGATATCAGTCACGCAGAATGAAATCTAATGTCAGGCACACAGTCCATTTACAAGTTCGTTCTGGGTCTAAACGAAACCGGAGGCACCTAGTACCCCGCATATCCATCGATCTCCAAGTACGTCTGGACGATCTCCAACTGTTTCCATCTTCTTGGGTGTACAGCCCAATCAAGATCATCAGTAATCACCCAAACAATGTGAAGACTTCCGGTCTTCGACCACCGTCTTCATCTTCGACTTATCGTCGTATCAGTTATTCAGAATGGGTTAAACCCAGTCTTTCCGAATAACTCACGTATATTTTAAATAAGTGTTACACAAACACAACATACGCCTCATTCCAATTCATCAGTCACTAACCGTAAATTAATCAAGAGAATAATTCCCCAAATATTAACCCCGAAGGCCGAAACCAACATCAGATCAATATCCAGGAAACCATTCTGCTTGGCTAACCGACAGTTAGTTTCTAAATTTTACATTCATAGGGAAAGGTTCCCATTAATTTTATCCAAGATAAATTCCTTGAATTTATTCTTTAATCTACTTTTGAATATCAATTCAAACTAGTCGGGATTTACGAACTTTACCGAAGTAATCATTTGTTTTAATTTCCCAATCCCAACGTATTCATCCCATGAAGTAAAACTGGTAATACTTCATATCTAACACCACGGTGTTATCGGTAAATTCAATTACCATTTCACGTTCAAATCTAATTAAAGATTTAACTATCGCCTGGAGTAAAACTGGTGATACTCCATTTTCGATTATTTCAATCTAATCAAAGATTCATTAAAACTCCACTTAGTTTTAATCTTTAACTGGGTTAAAGAATCAGTGTCATTTAAAACACAGTTCACGATAAACCCAAAATCACAATCCATTAATTATCGGGTTAAAGAACGAGTGTTATTTAAAACACCGTCCACGATAAACTCAAAAATCAATATCAATTCAATTCCAATTAGATATTATTTAATTGGTACCCTTCATTAAATCTAAATAAAAAGATTTAATCTTTTCTCAACTGGGTTCAAGAACAGTGTTAGTCAAGACACCATTCACGACAAACCCAAATCACATTTGATATTAAATACAAGGCTCTGAATAGAAAATATACCGGCTTATATTCAATATCAAATTCCACGACTAACAAATATCGTATTGGAAATAACGATATATGTATCTATATCTTTCAAATTCCCATAACAATATCTGTATCATCACGAAATCCAACATCGAAATAATCCAAAGACAATTTCGATTCAGATCCATTCGAATATAATTATTGGAAATTCTGGTTATTTTCAAAACCATTTCTAATACAGTTTATTTATTTTAAAAACAAATAGAATTATAATTCTAGTTCAAAACTAGTTCATTTCGATAAAAATCTATTTTTATCTTTTCAAATATGGAGTTTTTCATCCCAATTCTTCACAAATCATTTCTAATGATTTTACACAAATTATTGACATTTTTAATAATTTTATCAAGGCACGTACAGTCGATTTCCATCAATGGCCATCGAACTGCACTTACAGCGACCTTTTTCAAATTTTATTTGGACATAATTCCAAATCCAACCATAAGATTTCAAATTTCTAATATTCATTAGAAAGCTCTTTTCGATACGAACCCAACGGTTCCAGTTTTAGGAGAATCCGACGGTCGAATCTCCCGTAATATCCGTTCGAAGTCAATGGTCGAAATTCGCGAACTGCCGCGGCGCGGCGCGTTCTATTCAGGCCATTATATTATATATATAATATATACTTCGTCGATTCCAATTTAAAACGTGCATTATAAATCGTTTTAAATTCATTTTCAAAACGGTTTCAACTTCATATTCAATTTCAAATCAAAATTGAATATTCCAATTTAAATTCATTTCAAATTGATTTCAATTCAAATTGATTTCTAATTCAATTTCAGTTCGTTTTCAATTAAATTTCGATTCGTATTCAATTCTATTAAATTTCAATTCGAATTCATTTCTATTCAAATTTCAAATCCTTTCAGTGTATTTCGAATTTCAAATCAATTCAGTTTAATTCGAATTTTAATTCACTTCAATATAGTTCGAATTTCAATTCATTTCAATATAATTCGAATTTCAATTCTATTCAATATTCATTGAAGAATGAATAAAATCGATATAAATATCGTTCACGTCAAAATGGCGTCAATCTAACCAACACGGCTTCATATGTTTCTATTTTCAAATATTCTATTTCAAATATTTCTATTTCAAATATTTTTATTTTAAATATTTCTCTTCAAACATTTTTATTTTAAATATTTCTTTTTCGAAACTGGAATGAGGCCCAATCAATTACCATATAATGTTAATTATATGGATTTTCTACAACACATGTATATATCAACAACGATGAATAATCAACCATCATCCAAAGTGCATTCTACACTGTATAAGCATCAAATATAAATATTCAACGCTCATAACAGTCTGTCAATCAATCGATCGACATACAACTAAACAATCGGGATTAGTGTACGTCAAATATCATCCCAATACCCGTCTGGGGTTTCAAACAATCAAACACAGGTTTTATTTGTGCAGTTGGGCGATGTGTAAAATTTATCATCCCAATCAATGTCCTTCAAATAGGTGTACATAAACAAACCGTCTAGTTTGTAAATAAATATTTATTTATTCACATTCACGTTAAAAATTATATTTTTAACGATCAAACTATTTTATTCAACCTATGAATATTCTATTCGGTTCATTCATTAAATAAAATGTTATCTTTATTTTTCTAACTTATTTTTAGAAAATTTCGGCCGCATAACGGCACGATACTAGAAACGGGACAAGGCCTAGCCTTATCCCCGGTCTAGTGAAGGCCCACGCCATTCACACATCAATCCAATCAATTTCGTTTCACCAAACAATTCAATTCAAACCAAATAATCTAACCAACTACACAACCAAACAATTAAACAAACAAGCCATCCATGGTCTGTGGATGACGGGTGTCGGGTGCTACTAAACACCGTCTGCATCCTAGTATATATATAACTAGAAAAAGAAATTGAAGAGTGAGAAGTTCTCACAGAAAGCTATCCCAACTTCACAACACTTCATATGTAGGAAATCTTCATAGTTCTTCCAACGCAGTCTGTTTCACGAAGTATATGTTAAAAATTATATTTTTAACAACGCTATTCCTTATATAAAGGTCGAATTTTATTTCGTTTCATATGAAATGAAGTTCATATTTTCCTATCGCTTCATCATATGAGAAAAATCACATTTCTTTAATGCAAGAAATATGAACAAAAATCAAGTTTTAAAAATCGAATCTTTAGAGTTATTAAAAATCGTATTTTTACTTCGTTAATGAATATATAAAAATCGTATTTTTACTTCCCTATTCAATATAGAAAAATCTCATCTTTCCTCGTATAAAAATCTATTCTTTTCTATTGTAAAATTTTCATCTTTCCTTTGTAAAAATCTTTACTTTTCTGAAAGTCGAATCTTTATATTTCTACCTACCTATAAAAGATCATATTTTTATCTACCTAAAAATGATAACCTTTCTATATTAAAATTCAAATCTTTATCATATCACGTTGTTTATATAAAAATCCACATTTTTCAATTTAAGAAAATCTATAATTTCATATCTACGAAAACCTATGTTTTCATTTAAAAAAAAAACTAATGTTTTTATTTCTATGAAAACAAAGTTTCATTTCACAAACATGTACAATCAAATTTAAAACATATAGATTTCAGATTTATAAAGCTTACTGATGGCCTGCGAACTTCACGATGGCGATGGTCTTCGATTTAGGGTTTGCGGGCCTTCGATCTTTGCAGGGTCGACAGAAGGAGGACGGAGAAGAAGAGAGGGAAGAGGGGGGAAACACTGCTGCTCGCCGGAGTTGGAGGGGAGGTGCGGTGAGAGGCGGAGGTCGTGTGCGATAGTGGGTAGGGGCGGTAGGCCTAGGGTTTGGCGTCGGGTTCAGGGGGTTTTCTTTTTTGGGGGGGGGGGGGATCGCGTCACTGTGCATCGCCGAGGTGGGAGGGGAGAACGACCGGAGGAGGAAGGGGGGGTGCGATGCAAGGGGGTGGCGCCTGGAAGTGAGGGCGCGGTGGGATCCGATCTGGGAGGGAGCGGTTTTGGGGAAAAAGGGTGGGTAGCGGGTTTCTGAGAGTGTTAGGGCTTGGGGGGGGGGGGGGTTATATTATATTTGTTTAATTTAATTATTTATTTATTTTAATTTTCATGAGGTTGACTTTTCTATCAAGCTCCAATCGGGACCCAACGATTGTCGTCCCTAGCGTTTTACCCCCATTCCGAACACAATGGGATATGTATCGTAAGCTAGTTCGGCTGATTCGATCAGTTTTCGTCAAAATCAACATATAACTCTATATATTGAATTTAAACGCGCATTTCAATTTACTGGGGTCATATACTAACTCGAAAAATTCTAGAAAAATTATTTCTAGCTTCGTATCGACGATACGGTCCTAACAAAACTAGTTTCGTCGAATTCTGAGACCGTTGGAAAAATGGCCATTTTCCAATCGATTAAAATCAACTGAAACTGGTCAAACGCATTTTCCTTTGCCACGCTCACATATTGAATCGAAAAATTATGAAATTTGAAACCTAGCAATAATTTGACATCACGGACCCAACAAAAGTGGTTTCGTCGAAATCCGAGGTCGATTGCAAAATTTCCATTTTTAAGGGCCTGAATTCCATAGCGACTATTCAGAAATTTCAACTGGACAAATCTTTTGATTCCCGCTATGAAATTTCGATCTTTCGGATTCGTTGGAAAGATATTCTCAATTAGATTCCATTATTTTTGGTTTCACTAAAATCCGGATTATTTTGCACCCGGTACATTCATTTGAAGTTTGAAATCGAATTATCGAACTACCGCGTCATTTTCAATTCCTTTTATAATTATATATAATTATTTATATTCTAACGACGACGATATAAATATGTTCATTCGAATTATATTCAAAATAAATTTCTTGTCGATATTATTGAAAATAATTCATTTTAAATGTTCAAAATTCGCTAAAATTGCCAAAATAAAAATTTTAAACTGGCCCAGATTTTCGGGTTGTTACACAGGACCACGCCGCGAACGCGGAACGGGTTTACTCCATTGGATTGCCAGTGCATAAGTTAAATAAATTTTTATTTAAAACAACGCAATGCTTTATAGAAAAATGAAATCTTTATAAGACTCAAGTCCCATCACACAATGCAACGCAAACCAAAGGATAGAGTTTTACCTTATAATGATCAAACATGCTTGATACGTAGAAAATAATATTTTAATATTATTATTAGTGTCTAATCAGTTTTAAAATACTTCAAAGTAAATGTATCAGTCCTAGACAGCATAGTACCCCATCCTACTATCGCCATATATAGGTTTAAAATAAAAAAATGCCGTATTGGAAATTGGATTTCCATTATGAGTCGAGGTTAGGGATGGCTCCTCACCGATTCGAGACACACTGGCAAATATCTCAGGATCACATCTATGGGCAAATCTTGGATGCGGTAGGGCCGATCCACAAATACTTTAGTGGATTAATTATTTCTGAACAATGTGTTTCCCGGTCCTATTGGACCTATCAATTGGCCATTATTGACCAATATATCTGAGGCGCCTCATAATCCATCATCCACATAAGTAAAATGTCAGGGCTTGCAAAACCCTGATACCACTTCTAGCTAGAAAGAAACACATGCACTCCCTACGGTCCTTATCCCGTTTTTGACTCATGCCGGGGTGTGAGGCTCGCGAAGTTGCGCTATACACAAAGCTACGCCTATACAGGCCGTGCTTTGATCATCAACCACAAGGCTATGCTTTTCAACAAAAGCCTCGATCATTTGCATCCTGGCATGCCACATTGACTATCCACGCCATGCGATCAATAACTATCAATATATAACCTCTGAGCTCGTGTGTCTCAGAGAAGGGTGTTAAGCAAGAGAATAAATTCTCGGCCACCAAACAGATATATATTAAATAGAAATCAATTCACATAGAATGAAATCTAATGTTAGACACACATCCATTTACAAGTCCGTTCTGGGTCTCAACGAAACTGAAGACACCTTATTCCTTGTCCCGTATGTCCAATACAGAAGAGAGGTGCTCGCTTATCCGGACAATCAACAAATACGTCCGAACAACTACCACTTTAACTCTTTACTGGGAGCTACCTAGTGCCGGGCATCAGTAGTCGTCCATTCGATGTGAAGATCGCCGGTCTTTAATCACCATCTTCAATACCTCCGATTTAAATCATCATATAATTATTTGAAATGAGATTGAACTCGGCCTTTTCAAATAATTCACGCATACATATTATTTAAATCATTTTATATCATTAATATTATTTTATAACAATTTATCGCTATTTTTATTTATATAAAAATAGCTCAATTTAATTTAACGACGCTTCGGGTCAATAGGCGGCTCTGACGCTGTTTTTATCAAAATTTGATTTACACTTTTATCGAAATTTTACCGTTGAATTTTAATAAAATTTATATCATTGGAAAGATCTTCCCAAAGCGATCCTAACGGTTTCATTTTTGGGAAAATCCGACGGTCGGATCTTCCGATATAATTGTTTAAAGTTACGATTCCAAAACGCGAACTACCACATCATTTAATTTTAATTTATATATATATATATAATTATATATAAATATAAACCATTCGACGATTCCACTAACGTATTTAACACGCCAAATAAAAGAATGTTTTATTGGCATATCATATCTACATGTTCATAATGTCAAATAAAATGTATTTTTATTTACATGACAATTGAGCTAATGACAAATAAAAAGCTAATTTTTATTTGTATTTCTATTTTTAACTTTAACAAATAAAAGGGATATTTTATTTGTATATAGTTCCAATGCATGTTTTGACAATAAAAATAATTCTTTAACTTACATACAAATTCTAATTCAACAAATGCATAAAAAGTGATACATTCATTTTGTTGGCAATTCTATTTCAACAAAATGATTTCATTCATTTTGTTGACAATTCTGGTTCAACAAAATGACTAAAAAGTTATTATTCACTTTTGTTGATAATTCTAGTTCAACAAAATGACCTAAAAAACAATTATTCCTTTTTGTTGACAATTCTAATTCAACAAAATGACTAAAAAGTTATTATTCCTTTTTGTTGATAATTCTAATTCAACAAAATGACTAAAAAGTTATTATTCCTCAAATCTTATTTAACAAAAATGTAACGACCGGGAATTTCGCTCGATTCGAATCAGTAGCTATACCGATCAAGACCGTTCGAAACGCCTGATTGTTTTGAGAACACGACGAATTAGAACGTAGACAGAAGAACATTTCAATGTATATTACAACAATTCCATCAGAATACAAGAATATACAGAGTATGAATAAATATTACACAGAAAATATCAGAGATTTAAATTACATTTAAATACATCGCAGCGGAAAATAATACAATACACAACTAGAAGTAATATGCGGATACAGAGCTTTCCGAGTATTGTTCCAGCTGTAAGTCAGGATCCTGTGAATATAAATCTGCAAAACCAAAACTACTAGCTGCCCGTGTCAAAATAAGGGCACCCAGAGTTTAGGTTAAAACAATAAACTCCAGGTCAGTCATGTGACTGGTGTGAGAACTAAAACAGTTATTTATCTTTATTTTAAAGTTAGGTAAATCAAGGGACCACACCGTATAACACGAAACGGGTTTCCTCCCAAGAATACCAGTGCATAAAACAACAACGCAATGCTAAATAAAGAACAATGAAGCTGTTATAAGACCCAGGTCCCATCACACAATGCAACGCAAGCCGGAGGATAGGGTTTTACCTTATAACAGCCAAAGAATGTTTGATACGTGAAATTTCATACTTTATTATTACTGTAAGTGTATAGTGTCAAAACAATTTCAAATCATAAGTATCAATCATAGACGGCATGGGTACCATATATCATGTCGCCATACTAGGCTCTACAAATAAAACCGCAAAGTCACGTATTTGGAAATTGGATTTCCATCTATGAACCGAGGCAAGGGATCGTCCTCCACCGAATTCGAGACGCTCTAGCCCGCCCCTCCGGCAAGTACTCAGTCAAGCCTTTGGATCGTCAGGGCCGATCCACCGATGTGGATTAAAATGCCTGAACACCGTGTTTCCCCACCCTATGGGGTGTCAATGAGTCCAATAACTCCATCGGGATTGGATCGACCGATATATCTGAGGCGCCTCGCAACAGCAACAACCACATAAGTCAAACTCGTCAGGGCGTGTAAAACCACTGACGCCACTTCTAGCTAGAAGGAAACACATGCCCTCCCTGAGGTCCTTCTCCCATTTCTGGTTCACTACCGGGGTGTGAGGCTCGCGAATCAACGCTACACAAAGCTATGCCACACAGGCCGTGCTTTGATCATCAACCACAAGACTCTGCTTTTCAACAGAAGCCTTGATCATATTACCACTTAGGCATGCCACACGTCTAACACCCCACGTCCATTAATGTCACTCACAAAGGGAATGCATTAATTTCCATGGAGGTTTTAAGTGAGTATAGAACAGTAAAATTACAACAAGACAGATATAAAATAGTACTTGGAAATTTAAAACTTTATTTCATTGCAGCAGAAGTCAAAACATGTTTGATTACATCATAATACCATAAATCAGAGTCAAGTACAATATCCATCTTGATAAAACAAAATACATAATCCCATTATCATAAATAGCCATTAAACAAAAGATAACAAGCTGAACTTTACTTCAGCAGTCCAAGCATTCCAAAAAGAGGTAAGCAATCCAATCAAACACCACTAGAGCTGGGCCCAACCTGAGGACCTGGAGGGGGAAAAAGATAGAAATAGAGGGGGTCAGACATAAAGTCTGGCGAGTATGACAATTCTAACAATACTATTTTCAAAGTAATCAGACTAAGGCATAAGATGGAGAATAAGGAAATGCCTATGAACTATTGGGTGTGACAGAACATGCAAAGGAAATGAGGTTAACCAAGGTAACATTAAAGGCATACCTACTAAAGAATAATTACTACGCTGCACCACACCCGTTACTAATCACTAACGTTAATGACTCTTCCTAATCAATATAGGATAATTACTATACTATACCGTACTGTACCGTGCTGTACTATACTAGCACTAACTGCACCCCTACTAGTCACTTTGATCCCTAAATAGAATGATGATAGCTTCGTGTACTACTAGATGTACCCACTATCCTCCACGTTTGACTGTGTATCTCTAGTTGCTATCCTAGGTACCCAACGTGTACCTATCCCTACTAGACGTACCCCCTTAATAATGGTAATTCCACGTACTCCTAGCTGACGTCATAGGTGCCGTCTGCCCCTATCTCCACTAGGTGTACCCCTTTAATACTTAATTAATAATGGTAGCTTCGTGTACTACTAGGTGTACCCACTACCCTGCCCCATTCGATCGGCTCCCTAACTCGTAGATACCCGTGCTGGCCCCACAGTGGGGTGTATCACTCCCCTAAAGTGGCAACCCGATACAACTTAAGGATGCACGACTTATACCTACATGATGCAACAACGTCTTACCTACCAGCCCGGGTCCACTCACGCATATGAACCCGTTGGACTTGCGTTGCCACCGCTAACCCGTTTTGGCCTCTTATAGTCAAGCCCAGTATGCGTGTCCCGTCCTCGACTTGGGTCGAGCCCACAAAGATACGTTTGGGATACTGGTTGAAATGGGCCTCCCACCAAGCTTCCCACCTAGGCTTGGTCCCCTCTAACACATTCCACTTAACCCCCTTCATGCCCACTTAAATGTTTTAAATTTGGTTAAGGGTTTCTATTAGTAATTCCACATGCCACCCAAGACACCCACTTAACCCCTATGTCCCACTTACATATTTAATTTGGTTAAGTGTTACTAATCGTATTTTCTCATGCCACCCAAGGCACCTACTTAACCCTCTTCTTAGTCATGTTCATTTGCATGTGTGTTTGGTTAAGTCTTACTGATCGTATTTCAAATGCCACTAAAGGCAACCACTAGATTCCTCATGCCACCCAAAGCACCCACTAGATTCCCATGTCCCACCACATGTTTTCTTTCTAAATTCAAGACCATCCCGTTCATTGGGTCAGTTAGGGATAGCCAGGGAGGGAAGGAAACTTGTTTTCCAAACCCAAGCCTAGACACTATCCTCTCTGTCACCCTAGAACCTTCTGGGGTATGTAGATAGAAAGAATGTTAATTATCTTAAGTGATTAATTAATTAATTAATCTTTCCCAAATTTGAATTAACTTCCCTATCCAAATTAATAATTTATTCAAAATTTAATGATGTCCATAATTGACTCAATTATGTCCATCCATTTATGGTATGATAAATCATACCCTTTTTCACCACAAATTCATTATATGCCATTAAAGGCATTTTATACCAATTTCTCAATCCCTATTCAAATTCAAATTAATCCATAATTAACTTATTACCATTTCTACACATTAATTTCCAATTAACGTCTTAATTCCATTTTTCGCCTTTTAAGGCAATTCACATATCTCAAATTTGTTATATGCCTTTTTTTAAGGCTATTTCGTGCAAATTCTCAATATTAATTCTTTTAATATCACCCCTATCCCACGTTGTACGTTCATACGTTAAACGTAAAATATACGTTAGACTCGAATAGTCTAACTCATAGCATAAAGATAAATTATCACAACAACAACATATATGTATATGACTAAAATAGATCTACTCATAAAAAGGGGTGAAACTTGCATGTGTGATAGAGGTCCAACACTTAAACTTGCATAGGCTAAGACTATAACTTGCATAAGCTACACATGTTAGAGGTGTCAACTTGTTTGGTTAAATGTCACAGTCTACATAATATAACCCAAATTCATGTATAAACTTGCAACATAATGGTGGTGTGAACTAGTATAGAACTCACACATGTCATGGATCTAATTTTAGATCTAAAATAAGTGTCATGAAACCTACACAATTTTTATTAATCAGTGCCAAAACTTGCATAGGTACATGTATGAATCATCATAGCCCAAACATATATAACATCATGATTTGACTAACATGAACTAACCAACATGGATACTAACATCATGACTATGTAACATATGTGACATCATTTACAACATATCATCATCTAACTTAATAACATAGGTTCATGTATATGGGTACATCTAACTTAATAGACAAATTCCCATAATCAAGATCCAGGGATAATCATGTATATGGGTACATCTAACTCAATAGACAAATTCCCATTATCAAAATCCAAGGATAATTAAGAATCATGTATATGGGTACATCTAACTTAATAGACAAATTCCCATAATCAAGATCCATCTAATTTAAGAACATAGGTTTTATAACATACTTGATAGCATAAGCATAAGGTTTGCAACATACATGATAGCATAGGATCTACAACATGATAGCATAAAATTTGCAACTTGTATAATCAACATCATGATTCATAGGCTAACTACAACATAATAACATCATGGTTTTGTGATAACTTAACATAGCAACTTGCAACATATATAATATCATGACATGATTTACAACATATAGGATATCATCATCGCATAACAAAACATTTAGAACATACATGATAACATAAGATTTACAATAACATATATGACAATTCACATCATTTTCTTATGATCCATTTACATCTTAATCAAATTAATTTGCTAATAATCTTGTGAGAATCATCATACTCATAATTTAAGAAGAAAGAGAGAGTTTAGATTGCTTTAGAGTTGAATAGAATTTGTTTGTTGATTAGCTTTTCTCCTTCTTTAGTTTGTGGCGGCTACACTGAGTTCTATGGTGATGGCATGACGGCGGCTTCTCAATTTTTCATGTGAATTAGAATGAGAGACTACCCACTTATTTATAGAGTTTTAGGATTTGTTTAGACCATTAGATTTAACCTAGAAATAACCGCAGCCGTTCAGACAAGATGGGGTTTATCTTATTGACTCAGCAAATTAATAAACTTCCATTTGTACTAAATGTTCATCTTTTACTGATTTACATATTTATGGTTCATATGTAAATCATTCACCATAAAATTATAACATTTATTTATGTTCCTAATTAACGGTATACCAATTATACCGTTTCATACCAATTACCCAAATTATGTCTACTTAGTATATATATATATAGATATATATATATTTCTCTTTTTAATTAATATCAATGACAAATTAACACTCATCTACAAACTAATTTCAATCTATGCATGTTTACATTAACTGCCCATATATATATAAATATATATATATACACACACGCACCTATTCATAAATTCAAATAATGCAAATTAATTGCTTGCCTAAAAAAAGGGAAATCGAGCATATAATTTAATTTCCCCTTTTTTTTCTCTACTTTCCTTGCAACATGCAAAATCAATGCATAATGAAGTTACCTACATACATACATATCTACTTATGCATAAATCTTTCCCTCCAAATAAATTGACTGTATTTATCTTCTCCATTATATATATTCATTCAATATATATATATATATATATATATATATATATATATATATATATATATATATTTTGAACCGCGTTCACACTAAGCCGCTTTTTAGCCATTCCCCTAAAACAAAAATATGGCGTTGGCGGGGATCAAACACTGTACCTCTTGTATGCAAGTCACATGTTCCAACCAAATGAGCTATTATTTCTTTGTCTTACAATTCTTAGAACAATGCTAAACATTATTCTTTTCTCATTCCCCTTTTTCCATGTTTTGCTGCAATATTTAATTTAAGGATATCTTTTTCATACGTAGTCCAATTTACGCAAACTCGGACTCTATCTCAAGCAGAATTCCGAGACGAACGCAACGGCGCAACCCGTTTCACCTAATTATTTTTATAAAAATTAATTATACCTTGATTTGTTATTTTTATGTTCACAGAAAATACGGGGTGTTACAACACAGGCAATTCACTCCATGCGTTTGATATCCATCAATATATAACCTCTGAGCTCATACGTCTCAGAGAAGGGCGTTAAGCAAGAGAATAAATTCTTCGCCGCCAAACAGATATGTATTCAATAGAAATCAATCACACAAAATAAAATCCAATGTCAGACACACGGTCTATTTACAAGTCCGTTCTGGGTCTGAATGAAACCGAAGGCACCTTGTACCTCGCATATCCATCGATCTCCAAGTACGTCTGGATGACCACTAACTGATTCCCTCCTCTTGGGTGTATGGCCCAATCAATATCATCAGTAATCACCCAAACGATATGAAGACCTCCGGTCTTCAACCACCGTCTTCATCTTCGACACCACGTCGAATCCGTTATTCAGAATGGGATAAACCCGGTCTTTCTGAATAACACGCGTATATAATAAACAAGTGTTACACAAACACAACATACGCCTCATTCCAATTCAGAATATTCTTTTATTCAAATATTTTAATACTTTGGGAAAGGTTCCCATTAATTTTATCAACGATAAATCCTTAAATTTATTCTTTAATCTTCTTTTGAATATCAATTCAAACTAGTTGGGATTAGTGAACCACACAGAAGTAATCATTTATTTTATTTCCCAATCCCAACCTATTCATCCCATGAAGTAAAACTGGTCATACTTCATATCTAACACCACGATGTTATTGGTAAATTTAATTACCATTTCACGTTCAAATCTAATTATAGATTTAACTATCGCCTGGAGCAAAACTGGTAATACCCCATTCTCGATTATTTCAATCTAATTAAAGATTCATTAAAACCCCATTTGGTTTTAATCTTCCCAAAAATCAAATTCTATGATTATTTAACTTGGGAAATCACCTCCTGTCTTTAACTGGGTTAACGAACCAATATCATTTAAAACACGGTTCACTATAAACCCAAAATCACATTCCATTAATTGTCGGGTTAAAGAACAAGTGTTATTTAAAACACCGTTCATGATAAACCCAGAAATCAATTCAAATTCAATTCCAATTAAATACCACTTAATTGGTACACTTCATTAAATCCAAATAAAAAGATTTAATCTTTTTCTCAACTGCGTTCAAAAACAGTGTTGATGAAGGCACCATTCACAACAAACCCAAATCACATTTGATATTATACACAAGGCTCTAAACAGAAAATATATCGGCTTATATTCAATATCAAATTCTACGACCAACAAATATCGTATTGGAAATAACGATATAAATATATCTTTCAAATTTCCATAACAATATCTGTATAATCACGAAATCCAACATCGAAATATTTCAAAGATAATTTCGATTCAAATCCATCCCAATTCAATTATTGGAAATTCTGGTTACTTTCAAAGCCATTTCAAATCCACTTTATTTATTTTAAAAATAAATAGAATTATAATTCTAGTTCAAAACTAGTTCATTTCGATAAAAATCTATTTTTATCTTTTCAAATTTGGAGTTTTTCATCCTAATTCTTCACAAATAGTTCTTATGATTTTACACAAATTATTACTTTTTTTTAGTAATTTTATCAAGGCCCGTACAGTCGATTTCCATCAACGGCCATCGAACTGCACTTACAACGACCTTTTCCAAATTTGATTTGGACATAATTCCAAATCCAACCGTTAGATTTCAAATCTCTAAAATTCGTTAGAAATCTCTTTCCGATACGAAGCCAACGGTTCCAGTTTTAGGAGAATCCGACGGTCGGATCTCCCGCAATATCCATTCGAAGTCAATGGTCGAAATTCATGAACTATCGCAGTGCGACGCGTTCTATTCAGGCCATTATATTATATATATATAATATATTTCGTCGATTTCCTTTCAAAACGTATTTTATAAATCATTTTAAATTCGTTTTCAAAACGATTTCAACTTCATATTCAATTTCAAATCAAAATTGAATATTCCAATATAAATTCATTTTAAATTCATTTCAAATTGATTTCAATTCAAATCAATTTTTAATTTCAGTTCGTTTTCAATTCAATTCAATTCGAATTCATTTCTATTCAATTTCAATTCAAATTGAATTCTATTCAATTTCAATTCGAATTCATTTCTATTCAATTTCAATTCGAATTCATTTTATTTTCGATTCAATTCGAATTCTAATTCGTTTCAATTCAATTTGAATTCTAATTCGTTTCAATTCAATTTAATTCGAATTCATTTCTATTCACTTTCAATTTCAATTCAATTCTATTCAATTTCAATTCGAATTCATTTTATTTTCGATTCAATTCGAATTCTAATTCGTTTCAATTCAATTTAATTCGAATTTCATTTCAAAATATTCGATTTTGAAATCCCTTTTCAATATTCATTATAAAAACGAATATAATCGATATAAATATCGTTCGCGTCAAAATAGCGCATATCTAATCAACACGGCTTTATATATTTCTATTTCAAATATTCTATTCAAAGATTTCGTTTCAAATATTTCTTCTCAAATATTTTATTCAAATATTTCTCTTCAAATATTCTATTTCAAAACTGGAATGAGGCCCAATCAATTACCATAGATTTTATTTCTATGGATTTCCATACAACGCATGTATATATCAACAATGACAATTAATCAACCATCATCCAAAGTGCATTCTACACTGTATAAGCATCAAATATAATTATTTAACGCTCATAATAGTCTGTCAATCAATCGATCGACATACAACTAATTATTGGGATTAGTGTATGTCATATATCATCTCAATACCCGTGTGGGGTTTCAATCAATCAAACACAGATTTTATTTGTGCAGTTGGGCGATGTGTAAAATTTATCGTCCCAATCAATATCAGTCAAATGTGTGTATATAAACAAATCGTTCGATTTGTTTATATTTATTTCATTTCATATACACGTTAAAAATTCTATTTTCAACCATAAAATATTTTTAACTATATAAATATTTTATTTCATTTCACATCACGTCACACAATCAACTACCCATCAAAATCAAACAAACAAGCATACAAGCCGTCCATGGTCTGTGGACGACGGGTGTCGGGTGCTACTAAACACCGTCTGCATCCTAGTATATATTTTAACTAGAAAATTAAATTAAAAGTGAGAAGTTCTCACCGACTAGCTAAATCAAACGCCACGACTCTTCTTATGTAGGAAATCTTCACTGATCTCGCCTTTTGTCACTTTCATTGTCCGTAGCCACCACATATATAAAAATCGTATTTTTATATTGTTGTTATGTATATAAAAACCACATTTTTATAATCGCTCTATATGGATAAAAATCACATTTTTATACCGCCACTATTTGGATAAAAATTCTATTTTTAAATCGCTACTATATAGATAAAAATTATATTTTTACCGCTACTATATAGGTAAAAATTATATTTTTACCGCTACTAATATAATAAAAATTATATTTTTAATTCGCTACATATATAAAAATCACAATTTTATATTCTCTAGTATATAAAAATCGAATTTTTATTACTTTACATAAATAAAAAATCATATTTTTACCTTATTTCATATATTAAAAAATCGTATCTTTATGATGCTCCATACATAATGAAAATCCAACTTTTATTCTCTTTACATACATATAAAAATAAACTCGTTTTATAGTTAAAAATTAAATTTTTCTTTAATAAAAATCCTAACTTTCTTTATGCAAAAATCCTAACTTTCTTTATGCAAAAATCCTATTCTTTATGCAAAAATCCTATTCTTTATAACTTAGAAATCTAATCTTTATGTTGCCAAAAATCTAAACTCTTACACACTAAAAATCTAAACTTTTATATGTAAACAACAACAAAAAATCAAATTAGAAACAAGCCTTAATATAAAAGAAAATAAATAAATAAAAATAAATAAGAAGGCTCACTGTTTTTGCCGGAACTGATTGGAGGTGGGGAGCTGCTGAGGGGCGCGCAGGCGGTCTGAGGTGCTCCAGTGGTGGTCGGCGGTGCTCAGGTGGCCAGGGCGATGGTGTTCGATTAGGGCATGGGTGTCGGTTTTGTGTAGGGTGCTGGGCTCGCGGTTTTGAAGAGGGGGGGATCGATGGGGGCGCGACAGGCTGGGGGGTGGCGGCGGAGGTGCCAACGACGGCGGGAGCGTGGAAGGGGGCAACGGATTTTTTTAAACTTTCTTTTCTTCTTTCTGATCGAACGAGAGAGAAGTGAAAGGGGGGTTGACTTTGAAGGATAGGAAGGAGGGAGTTTTATATAATTTATTTAATATTATTTTTCCATAAAAGTAACTTTCTATTTTGAATTCGAAATCAAACCCACCGAATGTCGTCCCTGGCTAATTACCCCCACTCCGAACACAATGGGATATATATATCGTAAGCTGATTCGTTCGTTTCAATCAGTTTTCGTAAAAATCAAAATATAACCCTATGTATTGAATTTGAACGCACATTTCAATTTACCGGGGCCACATACGGGCTCTAAAAATTCCCGAAAAATATTTTCTAACTTCGTATTGATGATACGGTCCTAACAAAACTAGTTTCGTCAAATTCTGAGACCGTTTGAAAAATGGCCATTTTCCAGTCGATTAAAATCAACTAAAACTGGTCAAACGCGTTTTCCTTTGCCACGCTCACATATTGGTTCGAAAAATTATGAATTTTGAAACCTAGCAATAATTTGACACTGCGGATCCAACAAAAGTGGTTTCGTCGAAAACCGAGGTCGTTTGCAAAATGACTATTTTCAAGGGCCTGAATTCCATAGCGACTATTTTGAATTTTCAACTGGACGTATCTTTTGATTCCCGCTATGAAATTTTGATTTCCCAGATTCGTTGAAAAGATATTGTCAATTAGATTCTAATATTTTTGGTTTCACCAAAATCCGGTTTATTTTGAATCCTGTACATTCATTTGAAATTTGAAATCGAATTTTCGAACTACCGCTCCATTTTCAATTCCTTTTATAAATATAATTAAATATTTATATTCTAACAACGACGTATATAAATATATACGTTCTAATTCTATTCAAAATAAATTTCTCGTCATAATTATTTAAAATAATTCATTTTAAATAATCAAAATTCTTTACAATAGCCAAAATAAAAAAAATTAAATTGGCTCAGAATTTCCGGGTTGTTACAAAAAATGTAATTTTTGTTTAACTCTAATCTTATTTAACAAAAAAGTAATTTTTGTTTACAACCATAACATTTGTCAAAATGTAAATTTTTGTTTCAACTAATATATTTTGATAAAAATGTATATTTTTGTTTCAACTAATCTTTTTGACAAAAATATATATTTTTGTTTCAACTAATATTTTTAACAAAAATGTATATTTTTGTTTCAATTAATCTTTTTAACAAAATTGTATATTTTTGTTCCAGCTAATCTTTTCAACAAAAATGTATATTTTTGTTTCAGCTAATCTTTTTAACAAAAATGTATATTTTTGTTTTAGCTTATCTTTTTAACAAAAATGTATGTTTTTGTTTCAACTAATCGTTTTAACAAAAATGTATATTTTTGTCTCAACTACTCTTTTTAACAAAAGTGAATATTTTTGTTTCAACTAATCTTTTTAACAAAAATGAATATTTTTGTTTTAACTAATCTTTTTATCAAAAATGAATATTTTTGTTTCAACTAATCTTTTTAACAAAAATGAATATTTTTGTTTAACTCAATTCTAATTAACAAAAAATGTAATTTTTTTGATTCTGCAATTTTAATTGACAAACTTAATCCGTTAATTACATTTTGACATAAGTGATAATTATAATTCAACCATTCTATTTTTTCAAAAATGACAATTTTATTTCAATAATTCTAATTTGACAAAATTGTCAATTATAATCCAGTTATTCCATTTTGACATAAATGATAATTATAATTCAACCATCCTATTTGATCAAAAATGACAATTTTATTTCAACAATTCTAATTTGACAAAATTGTCAATTATAATCCAGTTATTCCATTTTGTCACAATGACGATTTTAATCCAACTTTTTTTCCTTTCAATAAAAATTGGTAATTTTGTTTTCAACAATTTTATTCAACAAAAACACCATCAAATCAATGGATCTACATAACAAAATCAATTCTAGATCAAATCACGTATCATACAAATAGAATTTAACAGCGTATAATTTAACCACATCAATTCTAGATCAAATCACGCATCATGATTGAGTAATTTCAATTATATTAAAAAATAGAATTTCTCACAATGGTATTAAATATGAATAATTCAGGTTTGAATTTTTGTCCAAAATCTGATCTGCTCCGAATCCGTTCTAATCAGTCTAGAAATGTAGATCTCAGCCTCACGATCGCAACGCTTATGAAATTATTCAATTCCGAGTTTGTGTGCATTATTTCTGAATTCAATTAGGTAGATAACATTTTTGAAGTAAATTAATTAAATAATAAAGGATTCTACCCTTCTTCCTCAATTAACAGACAAAGGCCGACGTTATTCACCGTTCGTTTAATTCTAGGTCTGGAGTTTTCGGCCAAACTACCGAGCTTCGCGACGATCGGAGACCACCACGCCGGAGATCACCACGCGGTGGCTTGCAATGGCGGGTTTGGGGGCACGGCGGCGCTCGAAAAGCATTGGGTTGGGTGCCTCGAACATGGCGGTTTCTCAACGGCGGGTGCTGTTATCCGTGTGGACGTGGATAGGAATCTCTACAATAATATCTAAAGGAGTGGGAGATTTCGTCGAATGGATTAGGATTTATTAGAGGAGAAAGATTCGTGCATTACAAGCCATGAATACGATGAAGGCGGCAGCTTAGAAATTGGATTAGGGTTTAATTTCCTAGGATATTTATAATAAAATAATACTAAATCCTTTAATTATTAATTTAAGCTCACTAATCCATAACAGCTCCAAATTCAGCCCAATGAGAGTTGTCCCCAGCCAAATGCCCCCGTTCCGGACATAATGTGCTAGGTTCCGTCAGTCCAATTGATTGTTTTCAGCTTGTTTTCTTTAATTTAAAATATAATTCATTTATTTATTAATTTTATCGTACATTTAAATTTACCGAGGCCACATACGGACTCCGAAAATTCCCGAAAATTAAATCTAGCTATGTTTTAATGATACGGTCCTAACAAAATTAGTTTCTTCAAATTTGGAGACCGTTTGAAAAATGACCCTTTTAACGGTCGATTAAATTCAACAGAAATTATCGAACACAGTTTAATTTACCACGCTCACAATTTAATTCTAAAAATTATGGAAAATTAAACTTAGCAATAATTTGACATCCCGAATCCAACAAAAATAGTGTCATCGAAAACTGAGGTCGTTTATATAATGGTCATTTATACGGGCTATAAATTATATTAAATTCCATAGTGACTATTCTGAATATTCAACTGGACATAACTTTTTATTCCCGCTACGAAATTTCAATTTTTTGGATTCGTTGGAAAAATATTTTTAAACAGATTTAAATAATTTTGGTTTCACTAAAATCCGATGTATTTTGAATCCTGTACATTCAGTCAAAATCCAGACTCAAATTTTCAAACTACCGTGCTATTTCTTACTCCTTTTTAAATTAAAATAAATATATTCGTTCTAACTTTGACTTAAATATATTTTAAATCATAATTATTTAAAATAAATTATTTTAACTATTTAAAATTCATTGAAATAGCCAAAATAATTTTTTTTAATTGGTTCTGATTTTCCGGGTTGTTACATTCTCCCCTACTTAAAAGCTTTTCGTCCCCGAAAAGGAAACAATAGTAAAGTAGGAAACAAAACAGAAAATATAGAATATTGTAAATGTACCTCTACATAAGAGCTACCGGAGATGTCCACTCTGCACTTGGGATAAGCCTATTTGATGCTATCCTCAGTCTCCCATGTATAGTCTCTAGGACCCCCGCACCACTGCACTTTGACTAAGTGGATCCTCTTGTTCCTCAGAATTCTGGTTTCTTTGCCAACAATTTTCACTGGCTTCTCACTGCTAAGCTCGGGGTAATCTCCAAATCTTGTTGTGCTACTTCCTCCACAACTAAGTCTGGATCATGTACATGCTTCCGGAGTTGAGACACATGGAATACATCATGCACCCCTGGCAACCAGTCAGCCAACTGCACCCTATAAGTGAGAGTTCCAATCCTTTCGAGAATAAGAAATGGACCAATGAATCGCGGCGCCAACTTCCCAGTCTTACCAAAACGAATTACTCCTCTCAATGGGGAAACCCTCAAGTATACATAATCACCAGTAGAGAATTCTAAATCCTTATTCGTGTGTCTGCATAGCTCTTCTATCGGCTCTGAGCAGTCAGTAGTCGCTTCTTAATGAAATCAACTTTATCCAATGCTTCACGAATCATGTCGGGACCCAATACTAATCGATTGCCTGGTTCCACCCAACTTACAGGAGATTTGCATGGCCTGCCATATAATGCTTCAAATGGCGACATTTGCAAGCTTGCTTGTTAACTGTTATTATAAGAGAACTCAACCAAGTGCAAAAAAATTTCCCATGACCCGCCAAAATCAAGAATGCATGCTCATAACAAGTCTTCTAACATGCGGTTCACCCTCTCAGTCTGGCCATCTGTTTGAGGATGATAAGTGGTGCTCATATTCAACTTTGTCCCTAGCTCCTCTTGGAATGCTTCCCAGAATTTACTAGCAAATATCGGATCACGATCACTAACAATGCTTTTGGGAACTCCATGCTGTTTGACAATCTCTCTAAAGTAAGGCTGTGTCAGACTTCGAGCTATTCTATTAGATCTGATAGGGATAAAATGGGCGGTCTTCATGAAACGATCTACAATCACGCATATATTGTCATTCCCTTTTTTGGTTCGGGGCAAACCATCAATAAAGTCCATAGAAATTTGGTTCCACTTCCAACTTGGAACCTCTAGCGGTTGCAACAATCCTGTGAGCTTCTGTTGATTGCTTTTAACTTACTGGCAGGTGGAACATCTTGCAACATATATATAAATGTTTCTCTTCATCGCCTTCGACTAGAATGTGCGCTTAAGATCGTGATATATTTGGCTTACACCTGGATGGATGCTAAGTTTAGATTTGTGTCATTCATCCATAACTTCTCTTTTGAGCTCAGGAATATCTGGCACGCATATTCACCCTTGCAGTCTAAGAGTCCCCTTGCTGTCTATTTGGAAGCTTGACACTTCGCCCTTTCGAACTCGCTTGCTAATAATCTGAATAAACTTATCATCTTTCTGAAGAGCAGAGATCTTATCCATTAATGTAGGCATAATGATAAGACTGGCGATGATAAGATTGGCGTTGTCCGCATTCTTCCTGCTGAGCGCATCGGCTACAACATTGGCTTTCCCTGGAGTATATAGGATGTCCAGATCATAGGCCGCAAGAAATTCTAACAACGTTACTCCTCAAATTCTAGTCTCTATGGGTGAACAGATACTTCAAGGATTTATGATCTGTATATAATTCGAACTTCTCACCCAAAAGATAGTGCCGCCATATCTTTAAAGCAAACACGATGGCCATCAACTCAAGGTCATGAGTGGGGTATCTTTTCTCATGCGGTTTCAACTGACGGCTAGCATGTGCGACTACTTTGCCCCTTTGCATTAACACCGCACCAATACCCTCAATAGAAGCATTAGTATAGACTGTCAAATCTTGGTTGCCATCAATAATGGTCAATACGGGAGTAGTGGTCAACCTCAGTTTTAGCTCTTGGAAAGCTGCCTCACATTCGGTTGTCCAAATAAACTTTGTATGCTTCTTAGTCAACTTCGTCAATGGACAATATAGTTTCGAAAAATCTTTAACGAATTTCCGATAATAGCCAGCCAATCCTAAGAAACTTCTGACTTCTGTAGGAGTGCTAGGCTGCTTCTAATCTTGGATGGCTGAGATCTTTCCTGGGTCTACTGAAATGTCTTCCTTTGATACAATATGACCGAGGAACTTCACTTCTTCTTGCCAGAATATGCATTTTGAGAATTTATCTTTCAACACATTCTTTCACATGATTTCCAAAACTTCTTTCAAATGCTTTTCATGCTCAGTAGTGGATTTAGAAAAGATTAAGATATCATTGATGAAAACCAGCACGAATTTATTTAAGACATCCCGGAATACTCTGTTCATCAGATTGACAAAGTAGGCAGGAGCATTACATAAGCCGAACGTCATTACTAGCCATTCATAGAATAAGTCTGGACCTCTGAAAGCTGTCAAAGGAACACATTCTTCGGCAATGCGCAATTGATGGAAACCTGTAGCTATGTCCATCCTAGAGAATACTTGCGCTTCATTCAAGCAGTCTAATATATCATCAATACGCGGCAATGGATATTTGTTTTTCAGTGTCTGCTTATTGAGGTTCCGGTAGTCCACACACAATCGGAGAGTACCATCTGACTTTGGGACAAACACCATTGTTGCACCCCAATTTGAGAAGCTAGGCCTGATAGACCCTTCCACAAAAGCTGTTTACTTTGATTGTTCAGCTCCTATTTTTCTTTCAGCGTCATTCTCCGAATAGGATGCACAACTGGCCATGCATTCAGAAATAAGTCAATCTTGAAGTCGATCTCTCTGCGCGGAGGTAAGCTATCAACTTCTTCAAACACATCCGCATAATCTCTAACAATAGGAATACTCTCTATAGAAGTAGGAGTGACTTCTAGAGAGGACCAAAATTCTTTCCTATCAGTTATTGAGCCATGACATGGTATAATAATATTTCCAAGCTTCGTCTTAACCTTGACAATTCTTTCTGCACATCTAACTTTGGCCTCATGTCTTGTTAAACAATCTAGCCGAAGAATAACATCATACCCAGAAAAATTCATGACAATCAAATTGATAGGAAATTGGTAATGAGAGTAGGAGATCGACACTCTACAGTATAAACAGAGAACCTCCTATCGGATTATGAACACTAACTGATTCTTTAAGATTTCTTGTTTTTAAGTTTAACTTTTTAATTGTGCCACAAGAAATGAAACTACGTGACGCACCAGTGTCAAATAATATGGTAGCAGGAATATTCTTAATGGTATGGTTACCTCCCAAGACATCAGGTTTACATGCTCCTTTGGACGAAGCCAGTGAAACCGCTCCATCGTATACATGAGCCACCTTAGATTTCTTCAATAGAGGACAATTTCTGATAAAATGCCCCGTCTTATGGCAGTTAAAGCACTCCTGAGTATTCCGAGGATTCTGACCGCGATTCTGACTGGGTCCAGACTCATTCCTTCTTGGTTTCTTTGGAGCTCGGCATTCGTAATCAAAGTGTCCCATCTTTTGGCAATTGAAGCATCTCACCCTGGCCTTTTTACATCCTTGAGGCTTGGCGGCTGAAGAGTTGCTCGCCTCTGGTTTCTTGTCATCCTGCTTCCTCTTGTTGCTATTTTGATTCTTCTCTCGATCTTGTTGAGAATTCCTGTCATTATCTTCGTATCAACAAGCCATCTTGACCACCTCATTAAATGGAAGCTTAATGTATGTCGTCACCCTGTTCAAATACTTCCTTGAAAGGCCATTAATGAATCTTTTATTCTTCTGGAAGGGGTCCCGAACTAATTCAGGAGCATAGTGTGAAATCTCTTCAAACTTCCGTACGTACTTAGAAACAGTCTTATATCCTTGCTGCAAGCTGGCAAACTGATCGTGAAGACGCTCTACTTCTTGCGGAGGAATAAATTTTTCGTTAAGGAGTTCCTTGAATTTCGTCCAAGACATGTCGGCCTCATTATTTCCAATTATGACCGTCTCCTACCAATTCTCAGCCTCATCTTTCAAAAGCCACGATGCCATAAAACGCTTGCGGTGGTCCTAAAGTTCTAAGCCTCCAAATATCTTCTCGCAATTCTTGAGCCATGCCTAAGCTTCTATCACTGTCTCTCGGCCTGTGAATGACATGCCCCCTAAATTCCTGAACTTCTTGGCTACCTTGTCCAGGTCAAAAGGATGTGGGGGTTGAGGTAGTGGTGTTACAGCCTCGGGAGTGGGCTGCCCCTAAGCAGTGTGGGTTTCATCCCTACCCAGTCCTCTAGATCCTCCTCTGCCTTGGGATCTTGCTCTAATGCTCATTTTCAGTCAGTTCTGTACCATCAAGGAAAGAGTCATACCAACAGAAATGATAATTTTAAGGAGAAGGTAAAAGCAGAGACATATGGAAAGATGATAATGATGTAATGACTGATTAATTTGTGCTATTCCGCTGTGTTCATTCTAGGACATTACTAATCCTATCTCTAATGAGCTACTCGCCTTAGAATACTGCTGGTTCTATCTAGATGAATTGTTTAAATATGTTATACTCCGAAGCTAAGGTTAACCATTAACACTGATACCAACTGTGATAACCCTAAACTTCCGTAGTACGAAAGCAAGGATAATCATTGGAATATAACATATTTACAACAACAGCAGATCTCAGATAACATCATAGCACATAAATCATTGCAGCGGAAATAGAAATGTCATCAACATCACAACATAAAAACATCAGAGTGGCATAGTTACAGAATACAACTCAACATATAAAAGTCTCAGCAAATAGAAATAAGTCTAAAACTCCGTCAAGTATGTGACGGCCCGCCCCGCACCAACTGACATTTACTCCAAAAGTGCGTTGTACACATGTTCAGTCAGCACGGAACGGATCGTCAGAAGAAAAGGGAAGAAGGAAATAAACTAACAAGGAACCTGTAGAATGTCTCACAGCACATAGAACAAAATATAATAATAACATACTTGACATAAAACAGGTGAGACAGTGCATAAGCTAAAACAACTAACATAGCAGCGGAAAATCCAAGTACAGCTTATGATCCAAAGTTAACATTGTTACAACTTTTCTAACTGTCTCAAAAAGCAAATCAAGATAAGGGAGGTACGCTACTAATGCCCAAGTAGCGACCACCAACGACACAGGGAGAATATCTATATATCATACGTGGAAGCCTCCTGCTCGCCTCTGAATCAGCTACTCGCGCATCACCAGCTAACATGTCTCTAGTCTGCTCGTGTGAGCACCCAGAGTAATAAGAAGAGACATAAAATTCTGGGTCATACATAAATTCTGGTATGAGCGATAAACATCTAAACAGAACAATAACAGGTAGACTAAACCATACCTGAACCTGGACCTGCAACCAAAGAGTTAGCACTACATACTGTACAACACTCTAAGGTTCCATTTCAAATGGTGTAAAGATAACGGGGGTGCGGGTGTGGATGTCATAGTGATGGCAAACAATCAAGCATAACAACCATCCTCACATCTCTCACTCAGTGCATAAAGCATACGATATTCACCACTTCGATCACCCAACATACCTTGCAATGATCACTTTGCCCCATGAAGTCATAAATGGCTTCACTGCACTGATACATAGCCACTAATCCTTTGCTATGTCCACTTTGCCCCATGGAGTCGCAATGACCCCACTGCACTGGCTCATAGCCTCACTAATCCTTTACTATGTCCACTCTGGCCCATGGAGTCACAATGACCCCACTGCACTGGCTCATAGTCTTACTACGCATCACTTTGCCCCTCGAGTCATAATGACTCTACTGCACTGATAACGTAGTCTTGCTACCATCACCTTGCCCCTCGAGTCATAATGACTCTACTGCACTGATAAGTAGCCCATCATCCATTTTCAGTGGTGAATCGAAGTTATGAACGTCGACAACTCCTTAGCACACGTCCCGCAGCAAAGCCCAACCATGAAGTGAACTCATTGGTTCCCAACTAGATCCTGAGCTCTAAATTCTATTTGGACTACCTTTGCATCTCGGGTTATTGGTCATCACCGGATCAATTCGGATTTCCCCCTAGTCCTCAGTTCGGTTCGGATCGGAGTGCTCCTTCTTCGCTGGATCGGCACGGGTCATCATCACCTCAGCAGATCGGATCGAATCTCCACGTCCAGTCGCCATCACCGATTCGGATCGGGGTCCTCCAGTTTGCCACGGTTCGGATCGGCTTCTTCTAATCAACTCAGGTCGGGTCGTAGTCTCCAAGCCTCGTCGTAGTACTTCGGTTCGGGTCGGGGTACCATGGCGGATTGGGTCGGAGAACACCAGGCGGGTCGGATCGGATGATGCGTGCCACGAGAAGTACAAGTGAATCGAAGTGTGGAGTGTGAGGGCGGATCGGGTTCTCCTACCGATCCGATCCGGTTCGGATGCCTTCCTGCACTTCTTCCAGCAAGCAATTTATGCCACTAGACGGCATTTTCGACCATTCTACCTATTCTAATCAATCACAAAGCATACCATACAGTCATAGCAACAAGTAGAAGTGACCTCAAACACCAAAACATCAATATGATAGGTTAAAATGGATCAAACTTACCCAAAACTCCATATTCCCCTTAAGCATGTTTAGGTGAAACTAATGATATGATTAGAAAAACTTAACCAAATTAACCCAAATTCATATCAAAGGTCTATGAATTTTATAAATATTTTTCTAGAATTTTATCATGTTTAAATTCGCTAATTAACACTAATTACCCTTAATTAGCCCTAATTAGTGAGGAACTATGCAAATCACTCACCTTAGCCACAAATAAGACTTAGATCTGAAGTAAATCTATGATTTGGTGCGAATCTCGATGCTAAACAGTAGCTCTAACGTTGATTTGGTGAAGTACTCCCTTGATTTGATGTTGCTAAGCTTAATCCTTGATTAGAAGATGATTTGGAGGCGATTTAGAGGTTGGAGGCCATTTTTAGGGTTTCTAGGAGGTAAGTGGAGGCTAGAAAACTTAAATGGAATGAATCTCTAACTCTTTTCAGCCTCCCCATAACCCTAATCCCGAAATGGGTTATGGACCCATTCACTAATCACCCTATTTGGCCCGGTTAAGCAGTTTTTCACTTTCCAAACCTTATTCCGGCCATATCTCGCAAACGGTAAGTCCGTTTGGCTATTATGACCACTCTACGGAAAGGTAAACCATCAAACGAATCTAGTGGAGGTGGTTTCAGGTCGAAATTCCTTTCTAGTCAAAAGTTATGGCCAAAACAAGATCAACTAGGGGTAAAATGGTCATTTAAAAATCGACAAAAATCTTGAACATGGGAAATGAGTCTAATGGTTGTTTCCCAAAGTTACATGACCATACAACTTCATATGGGAAAGAAATAAATATTCTACGATACTCCTATGCGTAGAATGCGGGTTGTTACATTCACCCCCCTAAAGAAATTTCGTCCCCGAAATTCCCTAACCAAAACACACAAATGGTCCCGCATGCCTATCAACTATAAAACAACAATCAAACATGCAAAACAAGTCTATCCTAGCATGCAAAATAACTAAATTACAAGGTAAATCTTACCAGGCAAAGAGTTCTGGATACGTCTTTCTAATGCTCTCCTCTGTCTCCCAAGTACAGTCATTTTCGTTCTCGCCCCACTGAACCTTGACTAGCCTCACCGCCTTCCTTCGAAGTTGCTTCGTATCGTGCTCGACAATACGGATCAGCTTGCGGTTCCCAACCGCCTCGGGTTCTACTTCGAAGTCCTCTAACTGATCAGGTGAAATAGTCATATCTGGGTCGTGAACTAACTTCCTTAGTTGGGAAACATGAAATACGTTGTTAACTCCCGCCATCTTCCCTGGTAAGTCAACTCTATACGCCAAATTCCCAATTAGTTCAAGAACTGGGAATGGGCCAACAAATCTTGGTGCCAACTTGCCTCTCTTGCCAAATCATATCACGCTCTTCAACGGAGAAATCTTGACAAACACCAAGTCACCAACGGAGAATTTTAAGTCTCTTCTCCTTTTATCAGCATAACTCTTCTGCCTATCCTGGGCAGCCTTCATTCGTTGTTGAATAATCTTAATCTTATCTGAAGTTTCCCTCACCACATCTGGTCCAAGCATAAACTTCTCGCCAGTCTCTATCCAACATGATGGTGAGTTGCACTGTCTTCCGTACAAAGCTTCATATGGAGCCATACCGATACTGGATTGGTAGCTATTATTATATGCAAACTCTACTAGATGCAAATGGTCATCCCATGATCCACCAAAATCCAATATACATGCTCTCAAGAGATCTTCCAATATACGATTCACCCTCTCCGTCTGACCGTCGGTCTGAGGATGATATGCGGTACTGAGATGTAATTCTGACCCTAGAGCCTCTTGTAAGCTCTTCCAAAACCCACTAGTAAACAACGGGTCTCGGTCACTCACAATGCTTCTAGGTACTCCATGAAATCTCACTACCCACTTCATATACAATTCTGCTAACTTAGTTGTCGTTCTGGTGGATTTGACCGGTATAAAGCTTGCACTCTTAGTCAATCGATCCACAATTACCCAAATGCTATCATGTCCCGATCTAGTCCTTGGTAAACCATCGATGAAATCCATCGAGACTTGCTCCCATTTCCATTCGGGAATTTCTAATGGTTGCAACAACCCACTAGGCTTCTTTTGCTCGGCTTTAACTAGCTGGCAATTCATGCATTTGGATATATACTTCCCAGCGTCTCTTTTCATCCCTTCCCAGTAGTAAGTCTGCTTCATGTCTCGATACATCTTATTACCACCGGGATGTATAGTCAGTTTTGAGTGATGACATTCTCTAAGCACTTCATCTCTCAAACCATTCACGTTGGGTACAACTAGTCTTCCATTCTTTCTAAGCCATCCATCTCGACCATGCCCATACAAATTCATCTCCTCACCATCGATGTTCATCTCTAACTTGGAGATGATTTCCAATAGATTAGGATCGTCCCTCTGGATGGAACCAATCCGCTCTATCAAAGTGGGTCTGATCGCCAAACTAGCTAGCATGTCTGGATCCAATTAGCACTTTGGTCTGAAATCAAACCCCGCGATATACTCCAGTTGCTTCCATTCAAGAAATATAGCCCCTAAACTGGCATGTCTCCTACTCAAGGCATCGGCTACCGCATTACCTTTCCCAGGTGTGTATGCGATATGAAAATCATACGAAGCCAAGAACTCTAACCATCTCTGCTGACGGAGATTTAGATCTTTCTGGGAGAAGAGATACTTTAACGATTTATGATCGGTAAACAACTCGAATCTTTCTCCCAAGAGATAATGTCTCCACATATTCAGCGCAAACACGATCGCTGCTAATTCCAAATCATGGGTAGGGTACCTTTTATCATGTGGCTTTAGTTGCCGACTAGCATAAGCTACAACCCTACCTCCTTGCATCAACACAGCACCTAGTCTGGTACCACAAGAATCCATGTATACCGTCATCTCTTCATTCCCTCTAGGAATGACTAATACTGGCGCACGCATCAACTTTTCTTTTAGACTCTTGAATGCATTCTCACACACTCCATCCCAGACGAAGGCCTGATTCTTCTTAGTCAACTGAGTCAATGGTGCTGCTATCTTGGAGAAGTCCCGGATAAACTTACGATAATATCCAGCTAACCCCAAGAAACTTCTTACATCTATTGCATTCTTGGGCGTAGGCCAATCCTGCACCGTAGCCACCTTCGCAGGGTCCACGGCAATACCATTTTCTGAAACAACATGGCCCAAGAATCTCACTTCCCTTCTCCAAAATTGACACTTAGAGAATTTCTCTTTCAATTGGTGTTTCCTTAACACCTCCATCACTATCCTCAAGTGTCCCTTGTGTTCCTCCTCTGTCCTCGAGTAAACAAGGATATCGTCTACGAACACAAGAACAAACTTATTCAACTGATCTCTGAATACTCGATTCATAAGATCCACAAAGTAGGCTGGTGCATTGGTCAACCCAAATGGCATGACCAACCACTCATAAAATCCAGACGGCGTCCTAAATGCCGTTTTCGGAACACTCTAATCCGCTACTCGTAGCTGATGAAATCCTGTCGCGAGGTCCAACTGGGAGAACACTCTTGCTCCTTCCAGTTGATCAAACAAATCATCTATCCGCGGTAGAGGATACTTATTCTTCCTCGTTACCTTATTCAACTCGCGATAGTCCACACACAAACGAAGGGAACCATCTGCCTTAGTGGCAAACACAACTTGTGCTCCCTACTCGGAGACACTTCTTCTAATAAATCCCTTCTTCAAAAGATTGCTGACTTGCACCCCGAGCTCTCGCTGCTCCCTTGGTGCCATACGACGAAGTGGCATCACTATAGGTCTGGCATCTTTCACTAAATCAATACGGAACTCAATCTCTCCATGTGTTGGAAGCCCGGTCACCTCCTCGAAGATGTGCGGATACTGGCCAACCACGGGCACATCTGACAACTCATCCTGCGGGATGTCGAGGGAATTTATAAAACTAGCCATTACCCCATCACTAGGTAGACCACCAAACACTACCCTCCGCCCATCATCCGCCCTAACTGTCACAAAAAAGCCCTCACAGTCTACCACCACCCCGTATCTTTGGAGCCAATCGACTCCCAATATAATGCCATACCCAGTAAAGCCCAAAACAAAGCAATCACAAACAAACATACATCCATGACTCGATAAGACCAAATTTCGGCAAATCATACTAAGATTAGTTGAACCACCAATCGGGTTCGTCACTACCAATGGTCTGTCGACTATCTCGGGTTCCGTTCCCAACCTATCTACCAGGTCACTAGATATGAAGGAACGGGAAGCCCCAGTATCAAACAAACCTCGAACTGGTACATCATAAATAGAAAGAATACCTTGAATACCAACATTCTTTCCTTTCTCTGCCGCAGTTGGGGCATTCGACGAAGAAGGAATAGCATCAATAGCATATGCTCTCACAATCTGCTTCTCCTTAAGAGGTTGCGGACACTTATCCTTATGATGTCCCACTTGGCCACAGTTATAGCACTTCCTATCCGCTGGTTTGGCCCGACATTCTTTAGCATAATGGCCCTTTTTACCACAGCTGAAGCACTCAACATCTTTCTTGTTCTTTTTCTGGCCATCCTTAGATTGGTTCCGCTTCCTCTTATTCTGAGAGTTATTCTTGCCTCCACCGCCTGCTTGCGGCTTCAACCCTTCTGCAGATGCAGCCTCGGTCTTTGGTTTAGGGTAAAGACTCACTGATTTCAAAGCTTTCCCCACAATCGATTCAAAAGTCCCATCGATGTGCTTGATAAGCCTTTCCCCCAAGTATCCATCCAAACCAGTAATGAACTTCTCATTCTTCTTCTCAGGAGTATCGATAAGAGTTAGTCCATACTTCGACAAAGTGTCGAACTCAGCAATACAGTCAGAGACTGCCCGACCATTCTGCTTGAGTTCCAAGAATCTCTTAAACAGCACTGACTTCTGGGCAGCTGGAATGAACTTCTCGCTAAAGCGAGCCTTGAACTGATCCCAAGTAACCTAAATCTTCTGGAGTAGTTGTTCTAATGGCATTCCACCAATTCATCGCTCGCCCTTGCAGCTGACGAGACGCTAGCCTTCTTTTCATCGCATCCTCGATACCCAAGTCGTCGAAGATACGATCACAGCTATCCAACCAATCCTGAACATCTGTGGCCGACTCCGTTCTGTGGAACGGCTTCCCACCAAGGTTAGTGTAATCCTTGCACAACTTGGCGAAATCGACCCTAGGCGCCTGCACTACTGGACCACCACCATTTCCGGGATTGGGAACTGCCCCTTGCACCTCCCTAAGCATATCTCTCAAGAGGTCAGTAAACATCGCCCTCATGTCAGCAGCATTCCCATTATTGGCTCCCCTACCAGCACCTCTAGCATATCGGCTCATCGTCAATCTGTAAAAGGGGAAACGATTAACGACTCCATAGTGATGCTAGTGCAGTACGACTTCATTCTTATACTACTAATAGTATATACATATATAGCTTTTGAAAACCAAAGTAATCACAAATACGCTCTCTCATATACGTACTATCTCTCCCTATTGTCTTTCCCTAGGTTAACTACGCAACCTAGAGCTCTGATACCAAATGTGACGGCCCGCCCCGCACCAACTGACATTTACTCCAAAAGTGCGCTGTACACATGTTCAGTTAGCACGGAACGGATCGTCAGAAGAAAAGGGAAGAAGGAATTGAACTAACAAGGAACCTGTAGAATGTCTCACAGCGCATAGAACAAAATATAATAATAACATACTTGACATAAAACAGGCGAGACAGTGCATAAGCTGAAACAACTAACATAGCAGCGGAAAATCCAAGTACAGCTTATGATCCAAAGTTAACATTATTACAACTTTTCAAACTGTCTCAAAAAGCAAAGCAAGATAAGGGAGGTATGCTACTAATGCCTAAGTAGCGACCACCAACGACACAGGGAGAATATATATATATCATACGTGGAAGCCTCATGCTCGCCTCCGAATCAGCTACTCGCGCATCACCAGCTAACCTGTCTCTAGTCTGCTCGTGTGAGCACCCAGAGTAATAAGAAGAAACATAAAACTCTGGGTCAAACATAAAGCCTGGTATGAGCGATAAACATCTAAACAGAACAATAACAGGTAGACTAAACCATACCTGAACCTGGACCTGCAACCAAAGAGTTAGCACTACATACTGTACAACACTCTAAGGTGCCATTTCAAATGGTGTAAAGATAACGGGGGTGGGGGTGTGGATGTCATAGTGATGGCAAACAATCAAGCATAACAACCATCCTCACACCTCTCACTCAGTGCATAAAGCATACGATATTCACCACTTCGATCACCCAACATACCTTGCTATGATCACTTTGCCCCATGAAGTCATAAATGGCTTCACTGCACTGATACATAGCCACAAATCCTTTGCTATGTCCACTTTGCCCCATGGAGTCGCAATGACCCCACTGCACTGGCTCATAGCCTCACTAACCCTTTACTGTGTCCACTCTGGCCCATGGAGTCATAATGACCCCACTGCACTGGCTCATAGTCTTACTACGCATCACTTTGCCCCTCGAGTCATAATGACTCTACTGCACTGATAAGTAGCCCATCATCCATTTTCAGTGGTGAATCGAAGTTATGAACGTCGACAACTCCTTAGCACACGTCCCGCAGCAAAGCCCAACCATGAAGTGAACTCATTGGTTCCCAACTGGATCCTGAGCTCTAACTTCCATTTGGACTACCTTTGAATCTCAGGTTATTGGTCATCACCGGATCGGTTCAGATTTCCCCTTAGTCCTCAGTTCGGTTCGGATCGGAGTGCTCCTTCTTCGCTGGATCGGATCGGGTCATCATCACCTCAGCAGATCGGATCGAATCTCCACGTCCAGTCGCCATCACCGATTCGGATCGGGGTCCTCCAGTTTGCCACGGTTCGGATCGGTTTCTTCTAATCAACTCAGGTCGGGTCGTTGTCTCCAAGCCTCGTCGTAGTACTTCAGTTCGGGTCGGGGTACCATGGCGGATCGGGTTGGAGAACACCAGGCGGGTCGGATCGGATGATGCATGCCACGAGAAGTACAAGTGAATCGAAGTGTGGAGTGTGAGGGTGGATCGGGTCCTCCTACTGATCCGATCCGGTTCGGATGCCTTCCTGCACTTCTTCCAACAAGCAATTTACGTCACTCGACGGCGTTTTCGGCCATTCTACCTATTCTAATCAGTCACAAAGCATACCATACAGTCATAGCAACAAGTAGAAGTGACCTCAAACAACAAAACATCAGTATGATAGTTAAAATGGATCAAACTTACCCAAAACCCCATATTTCCCCTTAAGCATGTTTAGGTGAAACTAATGATATGATTAGCAAAACTTAACCAAATTAAACCAAATTCATATCAGAGGTCTAAAACATCATTTCGAATTTTATAAATATTTTTCCAGAATTTTATCATGTTTAAATTCGCTAATTAACACTAATTACCCTTAATTAGCCCTAATTAGTGAGGAACTATGCAAATCACTCACCTTAGCCACAAATAAGACTTAGATCTGAAGTAAATCTCTGATTTGGTGCGAATCCCAATGCTAAACAGCAGCTCTAACGTTGATTTGGTGAAGTTCTCCCTTGATTTGATGTTGCTAAGCTTAATCCTTGATTAGAAGATGATTTGGAGGAGATTTAGAGGTTGGAGGCCATTTTTTGGGTTTCTAGGAGGTAAGTGGAGGCGAGAAAACTGAAATGGAATGAATCTCTAACTCTTTTCAGCCTCCCCCATAACCCTAATCCCGAAATGGGTTATGGGCCCATTCACTAATCACCCTATTTGGCCCGGTTAAGTAGTTTTTCACCTTCCAAACCTTATTTCAGCCATATCTCCCAAACGGTAAGTCCGTTTGGCTATTATGACCACTCTACGGAAAGGTAAACTATCAAATGAATCTAATGGATGTGGTTTTGGGTCAAAATTCCTTTCCAGTAAAAAGTTATGGCCAAAACAAGATTAACTAGGGGCAAAATGGTCATTTAAAAATCGATAAAAATCATGAACATGGGAAATGAGTCTAATGGTTGTTTCCCAAAGTTACATGACCATACGACTTCATATGGGAAAGAAATAAATATTCTACGATACTCCTATGCGTAGAATGAGGGTTGTTACAAAGTACATCATAGATAAAGGTGCCTAAATGTCTCAAAGTAGAAATAAAAAGATAAAAACATTCTTCGTCTTCTTTTCAACAGCATACTTCAATCCAGCATATGTCCAAATAACCTGAACTTGTGACTTGGCTGCCCATGTTAAAAGAGGGCACCCGTGTTTGCAAAGTTAAACAAACTACGAGTCAGTCGTGGGACTGGTATGAGAAGTCTTTCCTAACTTATCTAACAATATGGTTAATCACAGGACCACGCCACGAAAGCGGAACGGGTTTACTCCATTGAATTGCCAGTGCATAAGTTAAATAATTTTTTATTTAAAACAACGCAATGCTTTTTATAAAAAATGAAATCATTATAAGACTCAAGTCCCATCACACAATGCAACGCAAACCGGAGGATAGAGTTTTACCTTATAGTGATCAAACATGCTTGATACGTAGAGAATAATATTTTAATATTATTATTAGTGTCTAATCAATTTTAAAATACTTCAAAGTAAATGCATCAATCCTAGATAGCATAGTACCCCAACCTATTATGTTGCCATATATAGGTTTACAATCAAAACCGTAATGTCGAATTGGAAATTGGGTTTCAATCATAAGTCGAGGCTAGGGATGGCTCCTCACCGATTCGAGACACTCTAGCAAATGTCTCAGGATCACACGCCCGTGCAACCCAGGGCCGATCCACAAATATTTTAGTGAATTAATTATTCCTGAACAATGCATTTCCCGGTCCTATTGGACCTATCAATTGGCCATTATCGACCAATATATCTGAGGCGCCTCATAATCCATCATCCACATAAGTAAAATGTCAGGGCTTGCAAAACCCTGATACCACTTCTAGCTAGAAAGAAACGCATGCACTCCCTACTGTCCTTATCCCGTTTTTGACTCATACCGGGGTGTGAGGCTCGCGAAGTTGCGCTATACACAAAGCTATGCCTAAACAGGCCGTGCTTGATCATCAACCACAAGGCTATGCTTTTCAACAAAAGCCTCGATCATTTGCATCTCGGCATGCCACATTGAAAATCCACGCCATGCGATCAATAACTATCAATATATAAACTCTGAGCTCGTGCATCTCAGAGAAGGGTGTTAAGCAAGAGAATAAATTCTCGGCCACCAAACAGATATATATTAAATAGAAATCAATTCACATAGAATGAAATCCTGGGTCTGAACGAAACTGAAGACACCTTATTCCTCGTCCCGTATGTCCAATACGGAAGAGAGGTGCTCGCTTATCTGGACAATCAACAAATACGTCCGGACAACTACCACTTTAACCCTTTATTGGGAGCTACCGATGCCGGGCATCAGTAGTCATCCATTCGATGTGAAGATCGCCGGTCTTCAGTCACCGTCTTCAATATCTTCGATTTAAATCGTCGTATAGTTATTTGAAATGAGGCTGAACTTGGTCTTTTCAAATAATTCTCGCATATATATAATTTAAATCATTTTATATCATTAATATTATTTTATAATGACTTATCGCTATCTTTATTTATATAAAAATAGCTTAATTTAATTTAACGACGCTTCGGGTCAATAGGCGGCCCTGGCGCTGTTTTATCAAAATTTCATTTACACTTTTCTCAAAATCTAACCGTTGGATTTTAATAAAATTTATATCGTTGGAAAGATCTTCCCAAAGCGGTCCTAACGGTTCTATTTTTGGGAAAATCCGACGGTCGGATCTTTCGGTATAGTTGTTTAAAGTTATGATTCCGAAACGCGAACTACTGCGCGTGATTCGTTTAATTTTAATTTATATATATATATATATATATATATATATGTAATTATATATAAACATAAACCATTCGACGATTCCACTAATGTATTTAACACGCCAAATAAAGGAATGTTTTATTAGCATATCATATCTACATGTTCATAATGTGAAATAAAATGTATTTTTATTTACATGACAATTGAGCTAATGACAAATAAAAAGCTAATTTTTATTTGTATTTCTATTTTTAACTTTAACAAATAAAAGGGATATTTTATTTATATACAGTTCCAATGCATGTTTTGACAATAAAAATAATTCTTTAACTTACATACAATTTCTAATTCAACAAATGCATTAAAAGTGATACATTCATTTCGTTGACAATTCTATTTCAACAAAATGATTAAAAAGTGATTCATTCATTTCGTTGACAATTCTAGTTCAACAAAATGACTAAAAAGTTATTATTCACTTTTGTTGACAATCCTAGTTCAACAAAATGACCTAAAAAGTTATTATTCCTTTTGTTGACAATTTTAATTCAACAAAATGACTAAAAAGTTATTATTCATTTTTGTTGACAATTCTAATTCAACAAAACGACTAAAAAGTTATTATTTCTCAAATATTATTTAACAAAAATTTAATTTTTTTTAACTCTAATCTTATTTAATAAAAAAGTAATTTTTGTTTACAACCATCACATTTGTCAAAATGTAAATTTTTGTTTCAACTAATATATTTTGACAAAAATGTATATTTTTGTTTCGACTAATCTTTTTAACAAAAATGTATATTTTTGTTTCGACTAATCTTTTTAACAAAAATGTATATTTTTGTTTCAGCTACTCTTTTTAATAAAAATGAATTTTTATGTTTCAACTACTCTTTTTAACAAAAATGAATATTTTTGTTTCAACTAATCTTTTTAACAAAAGTGAATATTTTTGTTTCAACTAATCTTTTTAACAAAAATGTATATTTTTGTTTTAACTAATCTTTTCAACAAAAGTGAATATTTTTGTTTCAACTATTTTTTTTAACAAAAGTGAATATTTTTGTTTCAACTAATCTTTTTAACAAAAATGAATATTTTTGTTTCAACTAATCATTTTAACAAAATGAATATTTTTGTTTCAACTAATCTTTTTAACAAAAATGAATATTTTTGTTTAACTCAATTCTAATTAGCAAAAAATGTAAATTTTTTGATTCAATAATTTTAATTGATAAAATTGACAAACTTAATCCAATAATTACATTTTGACATAAGTGATAATTATAATTCAACCATTCTATTTTGTCAAAAATGACAATTTTATTTCAATAATTCTAATTTGACAAAATTGTCAATTATAATCCAATTATTCCATTTTGACATAAATGATAATTATAATTCACATACTATTTTGTCAAAAATGACAATTTTATTTCAACAATTCCAATTTGACAAAATTGTCAATTATAATCCAATTATTCCGTTTTGTCACAATGACAATTTTAATCCAACATTTTTTTTCCTTTCAACAAAAATTGATAATTTTGTTTTCAACAATTTTATTCAACATAAACCCCATCAAATAAATAGATCTACATAACAACATCAATTCTAGATCAAATCACGTATCATACAAATAGAATTTAACATCGTATAATTTAACCACATCAATTCTAGATCAAATCACACATCATGATCGAGTAATTTCAATTATATAAAAAAATAGAATTTCTCACAGTGGTTTTAAATATGAATAATTCAGATTTTAATTTTTGTCCAAAATCTGATCTGCTCCGAATCTATTCTAATCAGTCTAGAAATGCAGATCTCGGGCTTACGATCGCAACGCTTCTGAAATTATTCAATTCTGAGTTCGTATGCATTAGTTATGAATTTATTTAGGTAGATAATATTTTTGAAATAAATTAATTAAATAATAAAGGATTTTACCCTTCTTCCTCAATTAACAAACAAAGGCTGACGTTATTCACCGTTCGTTCAATTCTAGTTCTGGAGTTCTCGGCCAAACTACTGAGCTTCGCGACGATCAGAGACCACCACGCTGGAGAGGGGAGCGACGCGCACTAGGGGCCCCACGCGGTGGCGTGCGATGGCGGGTTTGGGGCATAGCGGTGCACAAAAAGCGATGGATTTGGGTGCCTAGAACACGGCGGTTTCTCAACGGTTGGTGCTGTTATCTGTATGGATGTGTAGAGGGGAGGAATCTCTACAATAATGTCAAAAGGAGTGGGAGATTTCGTCGAATGGATTCAGATTTATTAAAGGAGGAAGATTCGTGCGTTACAGGCCAAAAATACGATGAAGGCGGTGGCTTAGAAATTGGATTAGGGTTTAATTTCCTAGGATATTTATAATAAAATAATACTAAATCCTTTAATTATCAGTTTAAGCCCATTAATCCATAACAGCTCCAAATTCAGCCCAACAAGAGTTATCCCTAGCAAAATGCCCCCGTTCCGGACATAATAGGCCAGGTTTCGTCAGCCCAATCGATTATTTTCAGTTAATTTAAAATATAATTCATTTATTTATTAATTTGACCGTACATTTAAATTTACCGGGGCCACATACGGACTCCGAAAATTTCCGGAAAATAAATCTAGCTATGTTTTGATGATACGGTCCTAACAAAATTAATTTTGTCGAATTTGGAGACTGTTTGAAAAATGACCCTTTTAACGGTCAATTAAATTCAATAGAAATTATCAAACACAGTTTAATTTATCACGCTCACAATTTAATTCCAAAAATTATGGAAAATTAAACTTAGCAATAATTTGACATTCCGGATCTGACAAAAATGGTTTCGTCGAAAAAGGAGGTCGTTTGTATAATGGTCGTTTATACGGGCTATAAATTAAATTAAATTCCATAGCGACTATTCTAAATATTCAACTGGCCATAACTTTTTTTCCCGCTATGAAATTTCAATTTTTCAGATTTTTTGGAAAGATATTTTTAAACAGATTTAAATATTTTTAGTTTCACTAAAATTCGGTGTATTTTGAATTCTGTACATTTAGTCAAATTTCAGATTCAAATTTTCAAATTGCCTTGCTATTTCTAACTTTTTTAAAATTAAAATAAATATATTCGTTTCTAACTTCAATTTAAATAAATTTTAAATCGTTATTATTTAAAATAAATTATTTTAACTATTCAAAATTCAGCTAAAATATAAAATTTTAAATTGGTTCTAATTTTCCGGGTTGTTACATATATATATATATATATATATATATATATAAACCAACATATATAAATATATCACACTCAGACTCAATAAGTACACATGCATAACACACAAATAACAACTCAAGACGCACAAATAAATATCAACCCATGCACAAAACAGAATAAACAAGACTCACGCCTACATGATCAACACACACACAAAACACTGTACATACAAATAAACTCCCCAATACACACCGTTCGACAAAACTCACACACCCAACAAACAAGTCACACACACTATATTAACTCACACACAGTCAAGCAACCCAAACGCACCCAAAACACAAAACTCGCGCATGCAGGGGATCAAGGACTGCAAGGGAGTTCGGCAACTGGTCGATGCGAGGGGATGGTCAGTTGGAGGAGCTCGGTTTGGCATGGAGATTTCATTGGGTTCTGCAGCTTGGTTTTGGCTAGGTGAATGGCGGGCTGCAGGGATAACATGGGCAGAGAGGAAGGGGGTACAGGCGAGGTTGATGGAGATGGCTTGGCTTTGGCTGATGGGTGGAGGAGTGTGGAAGCAGGGAGGGATGGTTAGTTACTGTGCGGGAGGAGCTGCCGGATTGGCGGCGGATGGAGAAAAAGGGTAGTGGGTAAGTTGTCAGAGCTTGGCAGTGGAGTCGACTGAGTTAGTCGGTGAGGAGCAAGGAGGTGGAAAGCTCGAAAATGATGGGGTAAATCAATGGCAATAGGAAGACTGGCAAGTGGGAATGAATTAAAAGAAAAGGGAAATGAAGAAGCGTGAAAATAGAAAGGGTAAGTTGGTGAAGAAATAGATGGGAAGAAGCAACTTTTGGTTTTTTTATAAACGAAGAGCTGCCAGTAATTTGAGCCAGAGACTTGGGGAAACAATAAAAAATTTAAGGAATGCTTTAAGGATATAAACACGTAGCCAACAGTTGGAATTGAACGAGTCATTGGGAAGTGGTAAAGCTTGAATGGCATATAGGAAATAGATATTTTTATTTGAATCAGTACACATTGGAGAGTAAGTCAGGAGTTACTTTTGAATATATAAATGTTGGCTCTATATAATGAACATGTAATACATGGGTACTACAAAATGAGCAGTTTCAAATTGAAAAGAAAGAACAGTTTAAAAACAAATGTATAATGAACGATGTTGGAAATAAATAACGAACAGTTCAGATAAATCAAATAGAGAAATATTTTGAAATAAAATCAAAGATAAATTTTTATGAATATTGAAAACAAATTATAAAATGTCACGAGTCTATTATTCGAAATAAATTATAAATTTCAAATCAAATGAATAAACTCGATTAAATTTTGGAATTGACAATATTAGTTTCTATCACAAAATTATACTCATATCAAAACGAATTTATAGTTGTTATAAAATCCTAAATAATTTAGTTTTAAACCAAAAATTAAAATAAAATACAAATAAATTGAGTTTTAAACGAAGCAGGAAATAATAATTAAAAAAAATAATATATTTAAACCAATGGTTCATATTCATTGTCATACCTATATATAGTTTGAAATATATATATATATATATATATATATACAAATCAAAAATTTAAAATATTTCAAAATAATTTCAAGTATTCGCTCGATGTCTCGATTGGCAACATATATCTATCCACTTTCGAAACCCGAAAATAGATATCGATGATGCCGTGGTCATCACCAGAGTCATTTTCAAGCGACTAGAGTGTGACTCTATATCTATCTAATACACATAGGATTTAAAACATATGTTGATCAGATGTATACCCAAATCACTAGGTATTCGATAGGCCAAGTTTAACGTCAGGTAAATACTCAAAACATCTTTTCTATACATATTTAAATAGAATATATACCAAATTTCCAAATCATATAAATAATATTTTCAAATCATTAAAAAATTTAAGTAGGAAAAATTATATCTCTACCCCACTCATTTATTTATTAAAATTCAACCTCAATCTTTAAAATTTGCGAACAATATTATTTAATTCAATACCTAAATATTTTCAAATTCATGTTATATATTTTTAGACTTATAAAACTTGTTTAATTCCATAAGTAAAACATATATATATATATGTCACAAATTTAAAATATTTACAAACCAAATTAAATTTATAAATTACTATATATATACATACATTTATAAATTATACCATTATAAATTCAAACCAAGATAAAATCATTTTCTTACAAAGTCTATTTCTTAAAATCTTATATAAAATATATAGTTTATAAAAATATAAAATCTCAAAGTATGAACATAAAATCTTTGAAGTATTGGTATTACCAAAACATAATGTTATTCACGAATATACATATCAAATTTCAACATTGCATCAAGTAAGCTTATACTGTAAGATCTTCAAAATAATAATTTCCAACCGTAATTTAACACGCTAGGCGACTTATAGTCACCTTCTACTTCTTACCTTGTTATGAACAAGGATAAGTTATAGAATTCGAGCTAAAAGTTGAACGAACGAAAGAGCCTAATCAAAAAGGATCTACGAAGGGAGATGGGTTCAAATGGAAAGGAAATTTCAGAAGAGATTCTAATATTAAATGAAATTTTATATTCAAAAATATTTGTTTTTAAAACACTTAAAACCATTTAAAAACCATTTATAATTAAAATACGCTCTCTCTCAAGAAAGATTCTGCGACCAATTCCACTCATTCTAGGGTATCACTATGCTATCTCTGATGAGCTTTTACCCTATAAGCTAAAGATTTGATAAATCCAAAGCTGTGATACCAACTTGTAACACCCCGCCATTTTGACCGTGCTGAATCGACAAAACATGTCAACTCCAAACGTCCAAAACAACAGATTGTTATTAGCTTCTGAGGTAAATAGAATAAATCACAGAATCATAGATCATAGACACAGACAAAAAGCAATATAATATCTCGCAGCGGAAAATACAAAATACAATAGTAGTTCATGAAGCTACTAAATAAATTTACATTAGAGTTAACATAAATAACGCAGCGGAAATCTAATACTATGAATTTCAGATACGTAAATAAAAGATATATAAACTGAAATGACAAGAATAGCTGGAACTGGATCAACTAAATAGGTAGATACAAGAGAGAAAATCCCATACTCTAACTCCAAAAGTGAATCTCAAAAGCTGTAATACTCGACCTGACCCGAGAAATAATGAAAATCAAAACAACTCGGATCGGGACTAACATTCTCATGGAAGTAAATCAACTCAAATGAAATGTTCGATGAAATGCAATTAGTAACTTAGAGGATGTTTGGGATCACCATCCTCTAAGGATCCGTCAAACTAATAGTATATGGTATAATTGGCTATATACAATAGTGTCTATCAGTAAAGTAAAAATATCAAAATAGCGTAAGCGGGATAACCATGACTACCCTTACACCATATACTTGAGGTTAATCAGAGGGCACTTTATATAAAATAGTGCAAAACAAAATCGTAGTGGGCTCGTATAAGGCATGTGATAAGCATGCAAGGAATGCCAGGGTGGATTCAGCATTTGCAGAGCCGGACTGGTGGTAACGCATTGCAGCTACTACCGCCCACCTCGACACACACTCCCATAATCAAAAGGTCCCAAATCGAATCTCACAGTAATAGAATAATATTAAAGAAGTTTGCTCGATTGGAGGTATGACCTCACTTGGTCCGTGCGTAGCTCCTGTTTTGGCCACATCAAGTTGATTCAAGGTAGTCAGGATCTCATAATTAATATGAAATGAAATAAAAATGGAGTCGTTCGCCAAATCATCCCCTTCATTCTATAACTCCATCACGTACACAGTTGTTAAAGGGGTTTTTGGTATTGGCAGAGAGTATGACAATAGCCGATCCCGGTCTCTTTAACAACCAAACGTTTACGTTTTTCACACCGTGGCCATTATTTATAAATCACTTATAAAATCAATTATACAAAATCTCAAATTCAAATTTGAAATCAAACCATGGCCATTATTTTATAAATCACTTATAAAATAAATTATACAAAATCTCAAATTCAAATTTGAAATCAAATTTAAATATCTAACTTCGATTATATTTAAATTTGAAAACAACTCAAATAGTTAAACCCAAATCAATTTAAAACCATATCGTAAAGATTCCAAATATAGTATAAACTAATACCATAACTTCTAACTTCGATAAAATTTTCGAAATATACATATAACGAATTTCAATTTAAATGAATTATATTAAAATCATATCTTAAAAGGTCTTAATTTCCATTTAAATCAATACCCAACATTTAATTTTGATAATATTTCCGGTTCGGTTTATATTCGATTCAAATCAAACTTACATTTCAATTTAAACAAATTATATCGTACTTTATAATTCAAGTCATATGTTCAAAATCATGATTGATAATTTCAAACAATTCTTAAAACAGGGTTTTGCCCCTTTAAAACATTCGATTTAGTCGATCTATAAAATCCAACACTTAGGTTCAAATCCCATTTTAAATAATTCAAATCTAACTTTTTTGATTCAAAAAAAAAATCATATATTTCAATTTGAGCAAATCATACCATATTCTGTAACTCAAGTCATGTAATTCATAACTTATAAATTCCAAATGGTTTCAAAATCATTATTTAGAGTATCAAAACAATTATAAGATATTCTTATAAGCTCGACTTATATAACTTTTAATTCATACCCAATCGATTATATAATCAATTCCATAAAATTATCAAATTCATTTCTTATCAATTATAGTTTCAAATTAAAATCAATTCACGTAATTCAAGATCGTCTCTTATAAAAGTTCAAAATCAATATTCAAAGTTGCACCCAGTTGATTTACAACCAAATTCATTTCATCCATTATAGGTTCAATTTCATTCTTAAATTTGGACATTCCAATTCAGAAACAATTTCACAATTTCGGGTTCATCTCTTTTAAGTTCAAATCCATATCTTATATCAGTTCATTCGTTAAATCAATATCATTATATAAATCTGAATCTTAAACCGTAAATTTAAATCTCAAGTCCTACTTATCCATCTTGAGTTTATTATTAAAGTTTATAAAATATATATAAGAAAATTTTACTTTGAAAATAGATATGTATATATATATATAAGTTTATAAAATTCTAAAGTTAATTAGAAATAGATTATAAACATATATAAGTTTAAAATAATTTAAAAATAGATTTAAAGAAATAATTATTATAATAAAATAAATCAAAATACTTATAGGAATAAATTATATGATTTGAAATAAATAAAAATTATAAGTAAAATCTTAAATAACATTTAAATCTATATTTACTCATAAAATCATTTAACGCATATAATTCAAAATTTACAAAATTTAAGTTTAAAATAAATATAAAAATAAAATATTAAGTTATTATTTTAAAAATCAAATTTCCAAATCACTTTACTTCGAAAACATGACGAACGGTGTCCGTATATAGTTTTCTACCCTATGGTCAAGTGATACAGATATTTATCATTTTAACCCGCAATTTATAAATTTCTACGGGTCTATCATTTCAACCCGCGATCACAAATTTAGTGAAAATTGTTCAGGTATATCATTTCAACCCTTAGTGATTTTTCCTAAACTAGTGGTATCTACAACATAATAAATCATCACATATCATAAATCACATCGTAGTCATATATAATCAGTGTGCATACAGGTCATATGAATATCGTGTCACATATGAAAGTGTATAATCTAAACAAACAATTTCTACTGGCAATTCTATACATTTCATAACAATTCATAATGTTGATCTAACATCTATGAAGTAATGTAAGTCAGGTGTGAGATAAACTCACCTTTTGTGGCATAGAAAATCTGACGATGCTTGACAGATTGACATTGAATGAGATGACAACTCCCAAGCATGACTCGGAATGATTTCAACTCAACGATCACTCAATTTTATAATTTAATTTATTAGAGGAGGTCAGGGAATGCCACAAGGGATCGGTACGGATAAGGGGTTTTGGGCGGGTCCCGAACTCAACACTACACGACATAAAAAAATAAACAAAATAATACTTTTTTACAAAAAACATTTTTATACATATATATACAAATACACATAGAAAATTATATGTTTATATTTTAAATTCAACGCACACAAAAAATATTTTTTTTATATAAATTATACATTTAAATAAAAATACAACAAATTTTACAAATCATCTATAAGTATATATAAATATACGAATATACACAAAATTTATATTATTAATATATATTTAAAATCTAGCACACATTGAGACTAAATATATTGTAAATTACATATCTAAACACACAATGCGAATGCAACAAATATAAATGTATTTAAATATTCTTCAAAATCAATGAATTTCAAAAGAACTTACCCAAACATGTACAGACTCACGCAAATATCACAACCAAACCCATATACAAACCACACACGTTAAAATCACTAGTGAAATAGATACACACAAAATACACTCAAACTCAACACAGCAAAACTAAACCCATATATAAACATTTAACATCTATATATATATAAAAATAAATAAAAACCAACATATATAAATATATCACACTCAGACACTATAAGTACACACGCATAACACACAAATAAAAACTCACGCCACACAAATAAATATCAACCCATGCACAAAACAGAATAAACAAGACTCACGCCTACATGATCAACACACACTCACAAAACACTGTACACGCAAATAAACTCATCAATACACATTGTTCGGCAAAACTCACGCACCCAACAAACCACTCACATACACTATATTAACTCACACATAGTCAAGCAACCCAAACGCACCCAAAACACAAAACTCGCGCACGCAGGGGATCAAGGACAGTAAGGGAGTTTGGCAACTGGTCGAGGTGAGGGGATGGTTGGTTGGAGGAGCTCGGTTTGGCATGGAGATTTCATCGGGTTCTACAGCTTGGTTTTGGCTAGGTGAATGGTGGACCGGAGGGACAACATGGGCGGAGAGGATAGGGGATGGAGACGGCTTGGCTTTCGTTGATGGGTGGACGGGCGTGGCAGCAGGGAGGGATGGTCAATCACGGTGCTGGCAGAGCTACGGGATTGGCGGCGGCTGGAGAAAAAGGGGAGCGGATAAGTTGTCGGAGCTTGGCGGTGGAGTCGGCTGAGTTAGTCGGTGAGGAGTAAGGAGGTGGAAAGCTCGAAAATGATGGGGTAAATCAATGGCGATGGGAAGAATGGAAAGTGGGAATGAATTAAAAGAAAAAGGGAAATGAAGAAGCGTGAAAACAGAAAGGGTCAGTTGGTAAAGAAACAGATGGGAAGAAGCAGCATTTGGTTTTTTTTATTTATAAACGAAGAGCTGCCAGGACTTGAGCCAAAGACTTGGGGAAACAACAAACAATTTAAGGAACACTTTGAGGATATAAACACGTAGCCAATGGTTGGAATTGAACGAGTCATTGGGAAGTGGTAAAACTTGAATGGCAGATGGGCAATAGAGATTTTTATTTGAATCAGTACACATTGGAGTGTAAGCCAGGAGTTACTTTCGAATATATAAACGTTGGCTCTATATAATGAACAGGTAAGACATGGGTACTACACAATGAGAAGTTCCAAATTGAAAAGAAAGAATAGTGTAAAAACAAACGTATAATGAATGATGTCGGAAATAAATAACGAACAATTTAGATAAATCAAATAGAGAAATATTTTAAAATAAAATCAAAGATAAATTTTTATGAATATTTAAAACAAATTATAAAATGTCATGAGTCTATTATTCGAAATAAAATATAAATTTCAAATCAAATGAATAAAATCGATTAAATTTAGGAATTGACAATATTGGTTTCTATCATAAATTATAATCATATCAAAACGAATTCATAGTTGTTATAAAATCCAAAATAATTTAGTTTTAAACCAAAAATTAAAATAAAATACAAATAAATTGTGTTTTAAACGAATAAAATAAAATAGAAATTAAAATTTAAATTAAATTATTATGAAAATGCACTTAAAACTCGGGATGTTACATTATAAGTGGCAGTGGTCCGGACGTACAAGGAGATTTTCCGGATTTGCAAGGACCTCTAATAAGGTGGCTTCGGTTTCGTTCAGATCCAGAACAAGCTTGTATGAATTATGTGTCTAAAATTGTAATTGACTACGTAGCACTGATCTTTATTAAATATAATCTGTTTGATGGTGGAGAACTTATTATCTTAACTTAACACCCTTCTCTAAGACGTATGAGCTTAGAGGTTATATATTGATAGATATCAGTTACGCATGGTGAATGGAAAATATGGCATACTTAAGTGATGAGCTATTGATGATAAAAGCATAGCTTATTCAAGTTTATCTTTGTGTATATCATGACTTCGGCAAGCCTAACTCCCTAGAAATAGCCAAAACAGGAAGAAAACCAGCAGGGTTATTGAAATGACCCGAAATCCCCCTTATGGGAAATCTCAGATTGAATTGAGGACAAGAAGAATCAGAACACAAACAGAAGAACATGTCATTGCTTATTTCAACAATTTCATCGAAATACAAGGATATTCCAGAGTATACATGAATAATATACAGAATAATAGTACAAAACACAACTGAAAGGAATATACGGATACAGAGCTTTCCGAATATCATTCCATCTGTAAACCAGGATCCTGTGAATATAAATCCGCAAAACCAAAACTACTAGCTGCCCGTGTGGAAAATAGGGGCACCCAGAGTTTAGGTTAAAAACAATAAACTCCAGGTCAGTCATGTGACTGGTGTGAGAACTAAAACAGTTATTAATCTTTATTTTAAAGTTAGGTAAATCAAGGGACCATGCCGTATAACACGAAACTTCCTCCCAAGAATACCAGTGCATAAAACAACAGTGCAATGCTAAATAAAGAACAATGAAGCTATTATAAGACTCAGGTCCCATCACACAATGCAACGCAAGCCGGAGGATAGAGTTTTTACATTATAATAGCCAAAAATGCTTGGTACGTGGAATTTCATATTTTATTATTACTATAAGTGTATAGTGTCAAATCAATTTCAATCATAAGTATTAATCATAGACGGCATGAGTGCTCCATCCCACTATGTCGCCATACTAGGGTCTACAATCAAAACCGCAAAATGTCGTATTGGAAGATGGATTTCCATCTGTAAACCAAGGCAAGGGATCGTCCTTACCGCTTCGAGACGCTCTAGCCCGTGTCTAAGGATCAGAACGCATCGACCCTTGGATCTTCAGGGCCGGTCAACTCGATGTGGATTAAAATGCCTGAACCATGCATTTCCCCACCCTATGGGGCGTAAATCTGGTCTGTATAAAGACCATCCATCGGCTCCGTAGAGACCGAAATAACCGAGGCGTCTTGCTATCCATCATCCACATAAGTAAAATGCCAGGGCGTGTAAAACCACTGACACCACTCCTGGCTAGAAGGAAACGCATGCCCTCCCTGCAGTCCTCTCCCGTTTCTGGTTCACACCGGGGTGTGAGGCTTGCGAGTCAACGCTACACAAAGCTATGTTATTTTAAAGCCGTTCTTTGATCATCAACCACAAGACTCTGCTTTTCAACATAAGCCTTGATCATTTGCATCTCATCATGCCACACAGGCAATTCACGCTACGCAACCGATGTATATCAATCACACAGAATGAAATCCAATGTCAGACACACATCCATTTACAAGTTCATTCTGGGTCTGAACGAAACCGGAGGCACCTTATTCCTCGTCCTATATGTCCAATACAGGAGAGAGGTCCTCGCATATCCAGTCGATCTCCAAGTACATCTGGACGATCACCACTTATTACCTTGTCTTGGGTGTACAGCCCAATCAAGACATCAGTAATCATCCAAAAGATGTGAAGACCTCCGATCTTCAACCACCGTCTTCATCCTCGACATATCGTCGAATTAGTTATTCAGAATGGGATAAACCTGGTCTTTCTGAATAACTCGCGTATATAATAAACAAGTGCTATAAAAACACAACATATGCCTCATTCCAATCCAGAATATGTCTTTATTCAAATATTCTTTTACTTTGGGAACGGTTCCCATTAATTTTATCAAAGATAAATTCTTTAAATTTTTTCTTTTATCTTCCGTTGGATATCAATTCAAACCATTTCAAGGTTTTCCAAACTAGTCGGGATTAGTGAACCTTACCGAAGTAATCATTTGTTTTCTTTCCCTATCCCAACCTATTCATCCCATGGAGCAAAACTGGTAATACTCCAAATCTAACACCATGGTGTTATCGGTAAATTCAATTACCATTTCACATTCAAATCTAATTAAAGATTTAACTATCGTCTGGAGTAAAATTGGTGGTACTCCATTTTCGATCATTTCAATCTAATTAAAGATTCATTAAAACTCCACTTGGTTTTAATCTTCCCTAAAATCAATATTAATGATTGTCTAACTTGGAAAATCATATCCTGTCTTTAACTTGGTTAAAGAACCAATGCCATTTAAAACACGGTTCACTATAAACCCAAAATCACATTCCATTCCATCAGCCTTTAACCGTAAATTAGCAAGTGAACAATTCCCTAAGTATTAACCCCGAAGGCCGAAACCAACATTAGATCAATACCCAGGAAACCATTCAACTTAACTAATCTCCAGTTAGTTTCTGATTTTCTTAACTCTGTTGGGTCTAAGAACAATATTATTAAACATACCATTCACGACAACCCAAAATCTCTTTCCATTGTTAATCGGGTTAAAGAAAAAGTGTTATTTAAAACACCGTTCATGATAAACCCAAAGGGCAATTTCAATTCAATTCCAATTAAATATTAATTAATCGGTATACTTCATTAAATCTAAATAAAAAGATTTAATCTTTTCTCAACTGGGTTCAAGAACAGTGTTAATAAAGACACCGTTCACGACAAACCCAAAATCACATTTGATATTAAATACAAGTATCTGAATAGAAAATATATCGGCTTATATTCAATATCAAGTTCTGGAATCAACAAATACCATATTAGAATAACGATGTATATATATATATATCTTCCAAATTCCTTCATAATATCCGTATAAGCACGGAATCCAATATTGAAATATTCCGAAGATAATTTTGATTCAAATCCATTCCAATTCATATATTGGAAATTCTGGTTACTTTCAAAACCATTTCAAATCCAATTTATTTATTTAAAAATATTGGATTCCATAATTATAGTTCATAACTAGTTCATTTCGGTAAAAATATATTTTTATCTTTTCAAATATGGAAAATTTCATCCTAATTCTTTCCAAATCATTTATTATGATTTTATACAAATTATTGATATTTTTAATAATTTTATCAAGGCCCGTACAGTCGATTTCCATAAACGGCCATCGAATTGCATTTACAACGACCTTTTCCAAATTTGATTTGGACATAATTCAAAATCCAACTGTTAGATTTCAAATCTCTAATATTCATTATAAAGCTCTTTTCGATACGAACCCAACAGTTCCAGTTTTAGGAGAATCCGACGATCGGATCTTCCGTAATGTCCGTTCGAAGTCAATGGTCGAAATTTGCGAACTGCTGCGACGCGTTCTATTCAAGCCATTATATATATATATATATATATATATATATATATATATATATATATATATTATATATATATATTATATTTCGTCGATTTCCATTTAAAACGTATTTTATAAGTCGTTTTAAAATCGTTTTCAAAACGATTTCAACTTCATATTCAATTTCAGATCAAAATTGAATATTCCATATCATCGATATATAAATGATAATATTTTCAAAACATTAGATTTTGAAATCAATTCCTCTTCTATATTCATTAAAGAAATGAGTAAAATCAATATAAATATCGTTCACGTCAAAGTGGAGCATATCAAATCAACACGACTTTATATATTTAAATATTTCTGTGTCCATCCCAAATCGGACATCAAGATCAGATTTTGATCTTTTACTGAATATTATTTTAAAATATTCATTATTTTAAAATATTCGTTATTTTAAAATATTTATTCTTCTGAACAGGAATCAGACACAGTCAATTACCATATAATGTGATTATATGGACTTCATACAACACATGTACGTAATAACAACCAAACACAGTCAACCATCATCCAGAGTGCATTCTACTCTGTATAAGCATTAAATATAAATATTCAACGCTTACACAGCTTGTTAACCAATCGATTGACATACAACTAAACATTGGGATTAGTGTATGTCCCATATCATCCCAATACCCGTGTGGAGTTTCTATCAACAAATAATGAATTTTGTTTGTGCAGTTGGGCGATGTGTAAAATATATCGTCCTAATCCATACCAGTAAAATGGGTGTTCATAAAAAAATCGTCTAATTTGTAAATGAATATTTATTTTATTCACATCAACGTTAAAAATTATATTTTTAACGATAAAATATTTATTTCAACACATGAATATTTTATTCAGTTCATTTATACAATAAAAATGATATTTTTATTGTTCAAACGTATTTTAGAGAATTTTCGCGGCATAACAGCGTGATATTGAAATCGGGTAATGTCTAGCATTACCCCTCTCTTGGTATCGGCTCGCGCCATACACACATAATAATTCTAATTAATTCATTTCACCCAAACCACCACATTCAACCAAATAATCTAATCAACCAAACCAAACAATCAAACAAGTCATCCATGGTCTGTGGACGACGGGGAATAGTTCATATATGCAGTTAAAAAATAAATAACTGTATAAGAAAATTATAGTGAGGAGTTATCACCTTTGGGTTCCACTCCGTCATTCTTTAATTCTGAACGGTTTGGATTCTACTCCTTTCCCACTCGTTGTGTCCTTCACCGTGTTTTCAATGAAATCTGTTTAACACGGTTTATGTTAAAAATCCCATTTTTATCTCATTTTTATATCACTTTTCCATATATAAAAATCATATCTTTAACACGCTATTCCATATATAAAAATCATATTTTTAACACGCTATTCCATATATAAAAATCATATTTTTATATACTAAAAATTGTATTTTTCACTTACTAAAAATCGTATCTTTCATGAATTAAAAATCAAATCTTTTTGTTGTTAAAAATCAAGTCTTTTTGTATTTAAAAACCATATTTCGCTAACAAAAATCTAAACTTTTCGCTAACACAAAATCTAATCTTTTCGCTAACACAAAATTTAATCTTTTCGCTAACACAAAATCTAATCTTTTCTAAGTAAAAATAACTTCTTTCTTTAAATAAAAATCAAAATAAATTCCATGCTTTATAAATATAAATCAGATTTTGAAATGTTGCTATTTATAAATAATAAATAAATAAATAAATAAATAAATAATATTGTTATAATATATTATTCCATGTAAAAATACGAAAAGGGAATATAAATATATGCTCACTCTTGTTGCCTTCATTTGACGGCGCGTGGGTGCTGACGCAGGGAGGAAGGCGGCTTGTAACACCCCACACCCGCTATGGTCACTCTCTAAGGGAATGCCATAACATCGGTGGAGTATTTTAAGTGAATATAGAACAGAAAAATTACAACAAGACAGATATAAATAATACTTGAAAATGTAAAACATCATTTCATTGCAGCGGAAAGTAAAACATGTTTGGTTATACCACAAAAACCATAACAAGAGTCAAGTACAAAATATCCATCCTGATAAATAAAAATACATAATCCCAATACATGAACTGATAGCCATAAAAGAAAGGATAAGCTGAGCTTTACTCCTATGGTCCAAGCTCCAAAAGAGAATAAAGCAGCCTGATCAAAGCCCACTCGTATTGGGCCCACTCTGAGAACCTGAGGGTTGGGAAAAAGATAAAAACAACGGGGTCAGACATAAGTCTGAGCGAGTCCTATAACTTTAACAATACAATCATTAAAGTAACCAGAGAAGACATAAGTTGATATACGGTAACGACTGGGGATGAATGGCTACACTAAGCAGCTTGGTAGACTTAGGATAAACTAAGATAACCGTAAAGACGCATCTACCCACCCAAGGATAATTACTACACTGCACCACACCAGTCATTCCTACTTAAAGGTTGATCCCACTAAGTTTACTTAGTAATTTAGTAGTTTCGTGTACCCCTATCTGACTACATAGGTGTACCCACTACTCCCCAAGCGATCGGCTCCCTTACGTAGATACCCGTGCTGGTCCCACGATGGGGTGTATCATTCCCCAAAGTGGCAACCTGATAATATCAACGGTGCACGGCTTTATACCTACACGATGCAACAACGACTTACCAACCTGCCCGGGCACACACACGCATATGAAACCCGTTGGTCCTGCGTTGCCACCGCTAACCCGTTTTGGCCTCTTATAGTCAAGCCCAATATGCGTGTCCCGTCCTCGACTTGAATCGAGCCCACTAAGATACGTTTGGGATATTGGTTGAGATGGGCCCCCACAAGCTACCCACCTAAGCTTGTCATTTCTAGTGAATCCCACTTAACCCTTTTACCATGTCCACTTACATGTTATAAATTTTGGCTAAGTCATTTAATCATATTCTAATTGTCATACAAGGTACCCACTAGATTTTCACATGCCACCCATGGCACTTACTTAACCCTTTCATCATGTTTAATTACATGTTCCACTTTGGTTAAGTATTCTAATCGTATTTTCACATGCCACCCATGGCACTTACTTAACCCTTTAATCATGTTTAATTACATGTTCCGCTTTGGTTAAGTATTCTAATCGTATTTTCACATGCCACCCATGGCACTTACTTAACCCTTTAATCATGTTTAATTACATGTTCCACTTTGGTTAAGTATTTCTTAATTAATTAAGATCGTAACCTTTGTAAAGACCCCTCACATTAGACTATCTTTTATGACCGCTGGTTAAGCCGGTTGGGTCCGGGCAGCCTTATGTCATAACCGAGTCTAACCTCGTGTCTTTACATTAATCACGTATTTAGTTTGTGCCTAAGACCTCTCACATTGGGCTAACATTTGTAGCAACTGGTTAAGCCGGTTGGGTCCGGGCAGTTTTACGCTACAACTGAGTCCAACCTCGTGTCTTAGTCGATTAATTACACCTAATTAATCACCCTCATAATTTATATTAATTATCCCTAATTAATTACACATTTTTTTAAGAATATGGGTAGACCTAACTAAATAGGTAAATTCCCAATTCCATAGTATGGGTAGACCTAACTTAATAGGTAAATTCCCAACTCCATAATATGGGTAGACCTAACTTAATAGGTAAATTCCCAATTATGTCCATTCATTTTATGTTATGCTTAAGCATACCAACTTTACACATTTCTATTAACATGCATATTAACCCCATCGTTTCCCACGTAATTTGTTCTCATGACATGTCATATAAATGGGGAGTTCCATTATAAATGTAACGGGTTCAATCTTAGCACAACGTTGGCATTTACATGGGTTTAAAAGGTGTCAACTTGCATCACAACATTAAACCCAACTAGCATAAATCATTAACCCAAAATTGCATATGAACTTGCATATAAACTTGCATATGAACTTGCATATAAACTTGCATATGAACTTGCATATGAATTTGCATATGAACTTGCATATGAACTTGCATATAAACTTGCACATAAACTTGCATATGAACTTGCATACCATGTCATACATAGAGGCAACCTTGCATATATTATGCATATCATAAAAAGAGACAAACTTGCAAAAGTGTTCATAGGTTATACAAAGGGTGAACTTGCATGTCATAATGTATGCATAAAACCAACCACTTAGCATGCATGAAATCAAGTACTTAGCATGCATAAGACCAAACACTTAGCATGCATAAAATCAAATACTTAGCATGCATAAAACCCAATACTTAGCATGCATAAAATCAAATACTTAGCATGCATAAAATCAAATACTTAGCATGCATAAAATCAAATACTTAGCATGCATAAAATCAAATACTTAGCATGCATAAAACCCACCACTTAACTTGCATAAACCCACATACTTAACTTGCATAAACATAGGGTTAACATTAAACATAGATTAGCAAACTAACATCATATCATATGACTTAAAACCCACTAATCCGCATACAAAACCGCATGATCTCATCATATCTCATCTACTTAATTTAGCAATTGGTTATTAAAGTGATAGAAACTCACCAAAACCAAGATTAGCAAACAAATTAAGTAGAACTAGTGGCAATATTTGAAGAAGATGATGATTAGAGGTTGATTAGCTTGCAACTTTCTTCATAAATTAGTGGAGGCTCCTCCTAAGTTTGATTTTGGCGGCATGATGGCATCATTTCTATTTTTAGTATGGATTAGGCTTGCATTAGGGTGTATTTATAGGATTAGGGTGTGTTTTAGACCATAGGATTAACCCTAGGTTAGATTAGGTCCGTCAGATTTAGGAAGTTTCCAGAACTCAGCCCAAACCAGCCAGAAAACCAGACCTGGTGCACCCAGGTCAATTGGCTCGACACCCTGTGTCGACAGGCAAGTCGACAGGGCAGTCGACTCCCCAGTCGACAGGCCTGTCGACAGCCCTGTCGACATGGCTAGGGCGGGAAGTTTCCCGCCTGGCCCCCGCTGGCTTCAATATCAAAATCTGAATTTGAATTTTAAATCTGTTTTTAACTTTGAATTTTTTGAAAAATTCATTGGGCCATAACTGGGCCATACGGACCCCGATTTACAAAATTTCGGACTCTATTTCGCGTATTTTTTCGAGACGAACGCAATGACGCGGCCCGTTTCCCCCAATTCTCACATCTGAGATTATTTATTCTGTAATTAGTGAATTTTAGCATTGGCTGAAATTCGGGGTGTTACATTCTCCCCTCCTTAAAGGATTTCGTCCCCGAAATCTCTAAGCTAAGGAGAATGCATATCCTACCATCCAAATAACCATCTACTCAATCCATCAAACACGGGCATCCATTGTCCTTAAAACAATTTCTAATGATGTATGAGCATATGCAAAAAGTGTGTGTATATGTTCCCTATCTAATGTATGAACATATGCAAACCATGATAGTGCCATGCATCCATTATGTATGCGAGAGAACCCTATCGACACATACAACATCTACATGAGTGCACAATCATTCACCAAAATGTATCATCCATATGATAACACAACCATTATACATCCATAAATATAGCTATCTACACACAATTATATGCAATATGCAATATGAAGTGACTGAGCCGATCTAGTGTCTAGAGTGTGTGTATATGCATCCACGAGCAACCACTAGCAAACACTTGCATCCACATGCATCCATCAACCATAACATGTCTCAAACACATGTTTCAACCATAGGTTTACCCTATCTAAAGGTCAAAAGTACTAACGAGAGGACATACTAAAGATAAGATAAGTACTAGACAAACGATAAAGGAGAAGTTAAAAGACATACCCTCAAAAAGAAATGGGTACAATGAACGCATCTTCGCTTCCGTCTCCCAAGTAGCGTTGCCCTCATCTTCTCCCCATTGTACTTTGACTAGTTGAACCTATCGATTCCTCAATTTCCTAGTCTCTGACCCAAGGATGCGAGTAGGAGCTCGTCGAATAGTCGCATCACGCTCTACTTCCACTTCTCTAAGCAAGCTCGGCTCTACCACCTCGGCGGTCTCATGTAAGCATTTCCTCAAATGTGACACATGGAATACATCATGTACACCACTAAGTCTGTCGGGCAACTCCACTCTATATGCCACCCGTCCAATCCTTTCCTTAATAGGAAACGGCCCTACGAACCTTGGTGCTAACTTCCCAACAGATCCAAAGCGAACCACATTTCGTAACGGAGACACTTTGACAAAGACCATGTCCCCAACTTCAAACTCAAGATCCGTCCTCCTCTTGTCCGCATAAGATTTTTGCCTATCCTGCGCTGCTTTCATCCTTCTTCGAATCAAGTCAATCTTCTCAGAAGTCTCTCTAACCATATCTGGCCCAAGCAAGATCTTATCCGTAGATTCCCACCAACATGTAGGTGATCGACAAGGCCTTCCATAAAGAGCTTTGAAAGGAGCCATACCAATACTGGACTGAAAGCTGTTATTATATGCGAACTCCACCAACGGAAGATGCTCTTCCCATGTACCTCCAAAATCTAAGATGCAAAGCCTCAAAAGGTCTTCTAGGACACGATTCACCCTCTCAGTCTGGCCGTCCGTCTGAGGATGATATGCGGTGCTCAGACATAATTGAGTCCCCACTGCTTCTTGCAAACTTTTCCATAACTCGCTAGTGAAGATAGGATCTCGATCACTCACTATGCTAGAGGGTACCCCATGCAATCGAACTATCTCTCGAAGATATACTGAAGCTAGCCATGGAGCAGTCCTCTTGCTTTTCACTGGTATGAAATGGGCGCTTTTAGTAAGTCTGTCTACCACAACCCAAATTCCCGTATTACCCTTTCTCGATCTGGGTAACCCGTCAATAAAATCCATCGAGACGCTATCCCACTTCCATTGCGGAACTTCCAATGGGTGAAGCAACCCACCTGGTTTCTTTTGCTCCGCTTTCACCTGTTGGCACACCAAGCATCGAGCGACATACTCAGCCACATCTTTCTTCATACCGGCCCAAAAGAAAACCCGCTTCATGTCTTGGTACATCTTGTCCCCACCGGGATGAATGGTCATCCTAGAACGGTGTGCATCATCAAGAATAGCCTTCCTCAAACCCTCGTCCTGCGGTACACAAAGTCTACCGTCTCTACGCAAGTACCCCCTATCGTCTAGGGTGTACCTACTCAAATGGCTGGACGACTCCCCCCTTATGAGCTTCTCTACCAACTCAACCAACTGTGGGTCGTCCCTCTGTGCTTCTCCAATTCGCCCCAAAAGAGTAGGTCTGACCTCCAAGGATGATAGCAAACCGGGTATATAGTCAATGGAAGGTCTGAAATCAAACATCGAGATAAATTCCAAGCTTCGTCGTTCCACGAACAATGGACTCAAGGACAACCTTTTTCTGCTCAAGGCGTCCGCCACCACGTTCCCCTTGCCAGGGGTATACGCTATCTCGAAATCATAGGATGCTAAGAACTCCATCCACCTTTGCTGTCTCAAATTCAAATCCTTTTGAGAAAACAAATACTTCAATGATTTGTGATCAGTGAACAATTCGAATCTCTCACCCAGAAGATAATGGCGCCAAATCTTAAGCGCAAAAACAATAGCGGCCAACTCCAAATCATGGGTAGGGTAATTTTTCTCATGTGCCCTCAACTGCCTCCCACCATAGGCTATTACCCTTCCCTCTTGCATTAAGACTGCGCCCAGTCCTGTTCCACAAGCATCGGTATAGACAACAAATGGCTTACTTCCATCTGGCAACACTAAAACTGGAGCAGTGGTTAAAGTTCTCTTTAACCGTCGGAACGCATCATCACAATCTACGTCCCATGTGAAAACAAGATTCTTCTTCGTCAAACGGGTTAATGGGGCTGATATCTTCGCGAAGTCCTTGATAAACTTCCTATAGTAGCCAGCCAACCCCAAGAAACTTCTCACCTCGGTAGCATTCTTCGGAACCTTCCAATCTTGAATTGATACTACCTTCGCGGGATCCACCGCTATCCCTTCCTTGAAGACCACGTGCCCCAAGAACCGCACTTCCTTCCTCCAGAAGTGGCATTTAGAGAATTTAGCCTTAAGGCTATGTGCTCGAAGAGTCTCCAACACTTCCCCAAGATGTAGGGCTTGCTCTTCTTCACTCTTAGAAAATACTAAGATATCATCCACAAAGACCACCACGAATTTATTAAGGAACTCCCTGAACACCCTACTCATCAAATCAACAAAGTATGCAGGGGCGTTTGTCAACCCAAATGGCATCACCAGCCACTCATAGAAACCATCCGGAGTCCTAAAGGCAGTCTTGTCTATGCTATCCTCAGCCACCCTCAACTGATGAAACCCCGTGGCTAAGTCCAACTGAGAAAATACTGAAGCGCCAACCAACTGATCGAAAAGATCATCAATCCTCGGCAATGGGTGTCTATTCTTCTTTGTGAGCTTGTTGAGTTCTCTATAATCTACACAAAGTCTGAGGGACCCATCCGCCTTCGTAGCAAAAACTACTGGAGCACCCCACTCCGATATACTTCGTCTTATGAACCCCTTCTCAAGCAACTCCCCTACTTGCTTATGGAGTTCCCTCCTCTCACGAGGAGCCATGTGGCGCACTGGTAAAGATACAGGTTTAGCATTATCCACCAGATATATTCGGAAGTCAATCTCCCGCTTCGGAGGTAAGCCCTTCACCTCCTCAAACACATCCGAGTATTCCCGGACCACTCTAACAGATTGCAAACTCTCGACCGAAGCGTCAAGCGATTCAAGATAACTTAGCATAACCGAATCCATGGGATTACAAGAGATCTCGAGAGTGTTACCCAAGCGGGTCATGAGCCTAACAACTCTCCTTTCGCAATCAAGAACGGCACCATTACTGGATAACCAGTCCATGCCCAAAATCAACCCATAGCCCGTGAAGCCCAAAACAAAAGCATCACATCTAAACTCAATGCTAAGTATAGAAATCTTCAAACCCAAACATATCATGGACAAATAAGTGGAGCCCCCAATTGGGTTTGAAACAACCAAGGGATCATCTACAAGACTGGTGTCTAAGTGCAGTGACTCAACTAATGATGATGAGATAAACGAATGCGATGCGCCAGAATCAAATAATGTACGGACAGGATGATCAAATAAAAAAACCAGACTTTCCAAGGAAATAGTTCTACCTCTTTCTCGAATCGGTGGAGCTGCGAGAGCCTGAACTTGCCCCCTTGCCTGAGCTGGTGCCACAAGAGCTTGCACCTGTCCTCCTGAGGTAGACCCCGCCCTTTGCCCTTTCTTAGGACAGTCTTTCACTAGATGTCCTGCTTCGCCACAGTGGAAGCATCCAGTCTTCTTCTTCTTTCGACAATCTTTGCTTATGTGGCCTGGTATCCCGCAATTGAAGCACTTCTTCTTTCCCTTGCCACCGTTGCCTTTCCCACCTTTGTTTTGCTGCTGCTGCTGAGGTCTCTTTTGGTCTCCCTTCTTTTCGGGTGCCTTAGTAGTATTGGGACCCTTCTCTTCTTCATGCATGAGTGCCATGTCAACTAGCTTCTCGAAGGTGGCCCCCATAGGGATATGAGTCATAGCCAACCCATGCATCGGTTCATTAAAGCCTTTCACGAACCTCAAAGCCTTCTTCTCCGGTGTATTCACCATGTCTAGGCCAAACCTAGCCAATTGATTAAACTTATTGACATATTCCTTCACTGAGAGATTTCCTTGCTTTAGAGTCAAGAATCTTTCCAGATACAAGTTTTCCTCCGCCCTTGAGAGAAACTTTGCCACAAATCTTTGCCTAAAATCCGCCCAAGAGTCAACGGGGCGTTCTCCATTAGTGACCTCCCACCAGAATGAGGCCTCTCCCTTCATTAACCAAGCAGCTAACTTGACTTTCTTTCCTTCTTCCATCTCAAAGATATCCATCAACCTTCCACCTCCTTAAGCCAATCTCTAGCCTCCACAAAAGTTTCAGATCCTTGAAAAGGTTTCCCTCCCATAGCTTTAAATTCCTTGCAAGTCTTAGCAAAAGTATCCGTGCGAGGAGGAGGGGGACGAGGAAGATCGGGTGCTACGGTTGGTGGAGGAACATTTGCTGGACCCGCAGCGGTGGCCCTAGCCTCCATCAATCTCCTATACCATACTGGTATCGTCACACCCTCCGGAAAGTTAAGATCCTCAGCCATGCTGAAACGAAAAAGGAAAGATTCAAAACGGAGAATTCGAAGGATAAAGATATGGCTACTGGGGATTATGCTTTTCTTTCAAAAACTTTTCTCTTTAAAGACATGTTTTTGAAAATATCTCTTCCAAAAATGTTTTAGAAAAATAGTTTTCTAAAAACTTTATCTGTTCCGGTAACCTTCGCTCTGATACCACGTGTAACACCCCACACCCGCTATGGTCACTCTCTAAGGGAATGCCATAACATCGGTGGAGTATTTTAAGTGAATATAGAACAGAAAAATTACAACAAGACAGATATAAATAATACTTGAAAATGTAAAACATCATTTCATTGCAGCGGAAAGTAAAACATGTTTGGTTATACCACAAAAACCATAACAAGAGTCAAGTACAAAATATCCATCCTGATAAATAAAAATACATAATCCCAATACATGAACTGATAGCCATAAAAGAAAGGATAAGCTGAGCTTTACTCCTATGGCCCAAGCTCCAAAAGAGAATAAAGCAGCCTGATCAAAGCCCACTCGTACTGGGCCCACTCTGAGAACCTGAGGGTTGGGAAAAAGATAAAAACAACGGGGTCAGACATAAGTCTGAGCGAGTCCTATAACTTTAACAATACAATCATTAAAGTAACCAGAGAAGACATAAGTTGATATACGGTAACGACTGGGGATGAATGGCTACACTAAGCAGCTTGGTAGACTTAGGATAAACTAAGATAACCGTAAAGACGCATCTACCCACCCAAGGAAAATTACTACACTGCACCACACCAGTCATTCCTACTTAAAGGTTGATCCCACTAAGTGTACTTAGTAATTTAGTAGTTTCGTGTACCCCTATCTGACTACATAGGTGTACCCACTACTCCCCAAGCGATCGGCTCCCTTACGTAGATACCCGTGCTGGTCCCACGATGGGGTGTATCATTCCCCAAAGTGGCAACCTGATAATATCAACGGTGCACGGCTTTATACCTACACGATGCAACAACGACTTACCAACCTGCCCGGGCACACACACGCATATGAAACCCGTTGGTCCTGCGTTGCCACCGCTAACCCGTTTTGGCCTCTTATAGTCAAGCCCAATATGCGTGTCCCGTCCTCGACTTGAGTCGAGCCCACTAAGATACGTTTGGGATATTGGTTGAGATGGGCCCCCACAAGCTACCCACCTAAGCTTGTCATTTCTAGTGAATCCCACTTAACCCTTTTACCATGTCCACTTACATGTTATAAATTTTGGCTAAGTCATTTAATCATATTCTAATTGTCATACAAGGTACCCACTAGATTTTCACATGCCACCCAAGGCACTTACTTAACCCTTTCATCATGTTTAATTACATGTTCCACTTTGGTTAAGTATTCTAATCGTATTTTCACATGCCACCCATGGCACTTACTTAACCCTTTAATCATGTTTAATTACATGTTCCGCTTTGGTTAAGTATTCTAATCGTATTTTCACATGCCACCCATGGCACTTACTTAACCCTTTAATCATGTTTAATTACATGTTCCACTTTGGTTAAGTATTTCTTAATTAATTAAGATCGTAACCTTTGTAAAGACCCCTCACATTAGACTATCTTTTATGACCGCTGGTTAAGCCGGTTGGGTCCGGGCAGCCTTATGTCATAACCGAGTCTAACCTCGTGTCTTTACATTAATCACGTATTTAGTTTGTGCCTAAGACCTCTCACATTGGGCTAACATTTGTAGCAACTGGTTAAGTCGGTTGGGTCCGGGCAGTTTTACGCTACAACTGAGTCCAACCTCGTGTCTTAGTCGATTAATTACACCTAATTAATCACCCTCATAATTTATATTAATTATCCCTAATTAATTACACATTTTTTTAAGAATATGGGTAGACCTAACTAAATAGGTAAATTCCCAATTCCATAGTATGGGTAGACCTAACTTAATAGGTAAATTCCCAACTCCATAATATGGGTAGACCTAACTTAATAGGTAAATTCCCAATTATGTCCATTCATTTTATGTTATGCTTAAGCATACCAACTTTACACATTTCTATTAACATGCATATTAACCCCATCGTTTCCCACGTAATTTGTTCTCATGACATGTCATATAAATGGGGAGTTCCATTATAAATGTAACGGGTTCAATCTTAGCACAACGTTGGCATTTACATGGGTTTAAAAGGTGTCAACTTGCATCACAACATTAAACCCAACTAGCATAAATCATTAACCCAAAATTGCATATGAACTTGCATATAAACTTGCATACGAACTTGCATATAAACTTGCATATGAACTTGCATATGAACTTGCATATGAACTTGCATATAAACTTGCACATAAACTTGCATATGAACTTGCATACCATGTCATACATAGAGGCAACCTTGCATATATTATGCATATCATAAAAAGAGACAAACTTGCAAAAGTGTTCATAGGTTATACAAAGGGTGAACTTGCATGTCATAATGTATGCATAAAACCAACCACTTAGCATGCATGAAATCAAGTACTTAGCATGCATAAGACCAAACACTTAGCATGCATAAAATCAAATACTTAGCATGCATAAAACCCAATACTTAGCATGCATAAAATCAAATACTTAGCATGCATAAAATCAAATACTTAGCATGCATAAAATCAAATACTTAGCATGCATAAAATCAAATACTTAGCGTGCATAAAATCAAATACTTAGCATGTATAAAACCCACCACTTAACTTGCATAAACCCACATACTTAACTTGCATAAACATAGGGTTAACATTAAACATAGATTAGCAAACTAACATCATATCATATGACTTAAAACCCACTAATCCGCATACAAAACCGCATGATCTCATCATATCTCATCTACTTAATTTAGCAATTGGTTATTAAAGTGATAGAAACTCACCAAAACCAAGATTAGCAAACAAATTAAGTAGAACTAGTGGCAATATTTGAAGAAGATGATGATTAGAGGTTGATTAGCTTGCAACTTTCTTCATAAATTAGTGGAGGCTCCTCCTAAGTTTGATTTTGGCGGCATGATGGCATCATTTCTATTTTTAGTATGGATTAGCCTTGCATTAGGGTGTATTTATAGGATTAGGGTTTGTTTTAGACCATAGGATTAACCCTAGGTTAGATTAGATCCGTTAGATTTAGGAAGTTTCCAGAACTCAGCCCAAACCAGCCAGAAAACCAGACCTGGTGCACCCAGGTCAATTGGCTCGACACCCTGTGTCGACAGGCAAGTCGACAGGGCTGTCGAGTCGACTGCCCTGTCGACAGCCCTGTCGACATGGCTAGGGCGGGAAGTTTCCCGCCTGGCCCCCGCTGGCTTCAATATCAAAATCTGAATTTGAATTTTAAATCTGTTTTTAACTTTGAATTTTCTGAAAACTTCATTGGGCCATAACTGGGCCATACGGACCTCGATTTACAAAATTTCGGACTCTATTTCGCGTATTTTTCCGAGACGAACGCAATAACGCGGCCCGTTTCCCCTAATTCTCACATCTGAGATTATTTATTCTGTAATTAGTGAATTTTAGCATTGGCTGAAATTCGGGGTGTTACACGGCTCTCGATGATGCTTGGACGGTGGCCAACGCGTCTGTGCGGTTTTCTTCAAGTGCAGGAGATTGGAGCTCGCAAGTGCTGGGTCCAATCGAAAGGGGGCGGAGGCTAGCTCGCTGCAGGTGACAGGAAGTGGCAGCTCTTGCTAGGGTTTGGGCGTGGTGGGTCTTTAGGCGGTGGAGGTTTGGAGTTTTTGGTTTCAATGGAGAAAAGGGGGGAGACAGATCGAAGAAGGAGGGGGAAGGGCGACGCCTCGAGCGGCGGTGGCGTGGGCCAGGCGACGGCCCTGGAACTGGCAGCGGTCGACGAAATTTGGGGGGGCAACGGGGTATCGGGTCTCGTTTTTTCTTTTATTTTATTTCTGGACGCTGACTAACGGAAAGAAGGAGGGTAGGGGGTTTATAAATTTATTCTATTATTATATTATTTCCATAAAAGTAAGTTTTCAATTCGAACTCCAATCGAGACCCAACGACTGTCGCCCCTAACTAATTACCCCCATTCCAAACTCAATGGGCTATGTTTCATAACCCAGTTCGACTGTTACGATTACTTTCCACTAGAATTAAAATATAAATTAATATAATGACTTTAACGTACATTTTAATTTACCGGGGCTACATACAGACTCAAAAAATTCCAGAAAATTATTTCTAGCTTCGTACTGACGATACTGTCCTAACAAAACTAATTTCATCGAATTTGAAGACCGTTTGAAAAATGGCCATTTTCCGGTCGATCCAAATTGACTGAAACTGTTCAAACACGTTTTCCTTCGCCACACTCACATATTAATCCCAAAAATTATGAATTTTGGAATCTAGCAATAACTTGACATCCTGGATCCAACAAAAGTAGTTTCATCGAAAACAAAGGTCGTTTGTAAAATGGCTATTTTTAAGGGCTATATTTCCATAGCGACTATTCTGAATTTTCAACTGGACATAACTTTTTATTCCCGCTATGAAATTTTAATTTTTCAGATTCGTTTGAAAGATATTTTTCAAACAGATTCAAATATTTTTGTTTTCGCTAAAATCCGGTTTATTTTGAATCCTGTACATTCATTTGAAGTTTGAAATAGAATTTTCGAACTACCGCGCCCTTTCCAATTTATTTTATAAGTAAAATAAATATTTATATTCTAACGTCGATTCAAACAAATATATACGTTCTAATTCTATTCAAAATAAATTTCTTGTCATTACTTTTTAAAATAAATCATTTTAAATATCCAAAATTCATTAAAATTGCCAAAATACAATTTTTAAATTGGTTCGGATTTTCCGGGTTATTACAGTAATGGGTATGTTGTCTCCTTCTGGATAAAATGTGTACCATGGTATGGAGTCCAGATTTTAATCTATGTGGAAAACATCTACTTTTATGGTTGTTGTTGTGTGGTTACCTGGTTAAAGGTTGGTAAGGACCGGGAGATGACTTACTTAGGCGTACTCTAAGTTATCCAGTTATGGGTTAACCCGTGTTTGTGTAGCATGACGAGCATTAGTTGATCCTCAGACATCGCTCTAGAGGTGTTCAAATTCGGTTTGGTATGGAAGTTCCATTGTCCGGTCATTTTTGGAAACCCAATCTCTACTACAAGCATGTACAATTTAAGTTGTATAGCCTACTGGTTACTTGCAGGGATACGTCAGTATAATGGGATGGGGTATTATGTTGGCTATGATTAATACATTTACTTTTGAATTGTATTATTTCACACTATGCACTAATATTAATATGAAAGTGGATTTTTACGTATCAAGCATTTCTGACAATCATAAGGACAAACCTCGCTCAAGTGTGCGTTTGCATTTTGTGTGTGCTGCGAGACCTTATGTTAGTTTCATTTTTCAAAAAGTCATTGCGAATTTCTATGCACTAGTATTTACATGGAGTAAACTCGTTTCGTGTTTAGCGGCGTGGTCCGGTGAATTAACTAACTTAAAATAAACGCTAAAAACAACTATTTTGAGTTCTCACACCAGTCCCATGACTGACCTAGAGTTTATTGTTCCTACACCTAAACCTTGGGCACCCAATATTTTTTTCATAGACAGCTAGTAGTTTGGTTTGCAGATTTAGTCCCCAGAGCTAGATTCAGGATCAGAGCTAGAGCTATATTTTGGATCGTTTTTATCATGCCTCGAATTTTCTCGACCTCCGAGAAGACGGGAGAACGTGGATTGTAACGAGAACACGACACATTAGAACACAAACATGAGAACATTTCATTATTATTGAAACAATTTACATCAGAGTACAAAATATCAGAGTTCAAATAAATAATATACAGCGGAAAAATATCATAGGTTAAAATACACAAAATTAAAATGTATAAATACAATGTACAGCGGAATATACATCAACCAACGCAACTGAAATAAATACATGGATACAAAGCTTTTCGAATATAGCTCTAGCTGTAATCCAGGATCTTGTGAAAAGAAATATCTACAAATCCAAAACTATAGCTGCCCGTGTGGAAAATAAGAGCGCCCAGAGTTTAGGTTAAAACAATAAACTCCGAGTCAGTCATGGGACTGGTGTGAGAACTCAAAACAATTATGAAGCTTTTCTCATAAAATAGGGTACATCACGGGACCACACCGTATGTCACAGAACGGGTTTACTCCTATGAATACTCTAAAATAAAACAATTTATAAACAACGCAATAATTTTGAAAAATGAAGCTATTATAAGACTCAGGTCCCATTACACAATGCAATGCAAGATGGAGGATAGAGTTTTCCGTTATAATAGCCAAACATGCTTGGTACGTTTGAAACAAATCATTTTTGATATTACTATAAGCGCATAGTGTCGAAACAATTTCAACTATAAATGTATCAGTCATAGACGGCACAGGTACCATATATTATGCCGCCATACATAGGTTTAGAACTAAAACCGAAAAGTCACATATTGGAAATTGGATTTCCATCTATGAGTCGGGGAAAGGGGTTGTCCTCACCGGTTGCGGGCCATCCCTAGTAGGATGCCCAGGACTCAGACTGTAACAACCCGGAATTTTGGAACCAATTTAAAATATTTATTTTAGAAATTTTAGTGTATTTTTAAAATTTAAAATAATTTATTTTAAATAATAACGACTAAAAATATATTTAAATCGAATTTAGAATGAATTTTTTTATTTTGATTATAAAAGGAGCTTAAAATAGCATGGTAGTTTGAAATTTTGAATTTTGACTGAATGTACAAGATTCAAAATAAATCGGATTTCAGTGAAACCAAAAATATTTAAATCGATTTAAAAATATCTTTCCAACGAATCTGAAAAATAGAAATTTCATAATGGGAATCAAAAGTTATGGCCAGTTTAATATTCGGAATAGTCGCTATGGAATTTATATATATTTATATATATATATATTAATACAAAAAATAGCCATTTTACAAACAACCTCCGTTTTTGGTGAAACCACTTTGGTTGAATCCGGAATGTCAAATTATTGCAAGATTCCAGTTTACGTATTTTTGAAATTAATATGTGAGCGCAGTAAATATAAACGTGTTTTGTCAATTTCAATCAATTTGGATCGACCCGAAAATGGCCATTTTTCAAACGGTCTTCAAATTGGACGAAATTAATTTATTTGGACCGTATCGTTAAAACATAGCTAGATATAATTTTTCTTTAATTTTTAGAATCAGTATGTGGCCCCGGTAATTTAAAATGTACGTTTAAATTAAATATATTTTGATTTATATTCTAATTTTGATTAAAAAACTAATCAAAACAGCCGAATTGAGTTACGAAACTTGCTCCATTGTGTCCGGAACGGGGGTATTTAGCTAGGGGCGACAGTCGTTGGAGTTCGATTGGAGTTCAGACGCAAAACGAATTAATTAGTGAATTAAATGAATTTATTAATTAATAAAATAATTATTATATAAAGGTAAACCCTAGCCCCATCTCATTTGAAACAAACCCGCCACCTCCTAACATTTTTAATGGCCAATTTTCTTCCAAATTAAACCTATAAATTCTTGCAATCCGCTCAGAAATATTCCATGAAATCAAAACAAATATTGGAGAGGGAAGCAAGATTTGAATGATGAACGGTGGAGATTGTATTTGACTGAGTGAATTATGGGATTTTTGGGTTCAAGATACCACTGTTTGGTACGGAAATCGACGCTTCTGAGAAGGCCGAGATGGCGGCGGTCGCAGGAAGAGGTTGGCTTGGGATGCCCGACGATGTGGTGTATTCTGATCATTTCTAGGGTGGCTCTGGAAAGAACGGCGGTTGGTCAAAGGTATTGAGGTTGGGTTCGGTTTTGGTGCTCCAGGGAGAAAGAGAAACAATGGGTGAACGATACAGGGAAGGATTAGTGAATAGATTAGAGGTAGTGAAATTATTAATTATATTAATTAATTATTTAAGGTAATAAAATGTTGTAAAATCCATAACTTGTTCATACAGAATCGAAATTGAACGATTTTCAATCCGTTGGAACCGTCTTGGCCTGATCTACACAATGGAATAGACCAAAGCTAAAACGGAGCGATCTAAAATTTTGAAAAATTCAAAACCCAAGGTGAGATTTCTTGATTTAAAATTAAAGTAAATATATATATATTTAGAAATATATATATATATATATGTATATTTATATTAATTGTGATTGTAATATTAAATATATGCACCGTATAAAATTGAGATTGACTGACTGATTGTGGTTGTGATGATTTGGTGAATTATATTCATGTAGAATAAAAATATCATTTTGTTAGCAAATGTTATGTTAGAATACAAAATATTCATTTTTATTGAATAGAGAAGTGTCAAAACAAAATATCATCTTTGTTGAATCATATTTGTGTTAAAACAAAATATCATTTTTGTTGAATCATATTTGTGTTAAAACAAAATATCATTTTTGTTGAATCATATTTGTGTCAAACCAAAATATTATTTTTGTCAAATATATTTATATTATTTTTGTCAAATGCATTTGTGTCAAAACGAAATATCATTTTTGTTGAATCATATTTGTGTTAAACCAAAATATCATTTTTCTCAAATATATTTGTGTCAAAACAAAATATCATTTTTGTCGAATCATATTTGTGTCAAAATAAAATAACATTTTTATTAAATATATTTGTGTCAAATCAAAATAACATTTTTTTCAAATATATTTGTGTCAAAATAATTTTTTTGTTAAATATATTTGTGTCAAATCAAAATATCATTTTTGTTGAATTATATTTGTATCACATAAAAATATCATTTTTACATTGAACTAGAAATATTGTCACATAAAAATATCATTTTTATGTTGAACTAGAATTGTCATATAAAAACATTTTTATGTTGAATTAAAATTATCAACAACATAATAATATCATTTTTATTTGGGATGATGAATTAAAATTGTCGATAACATAAAAATATCATTCTTATGTGTTATGTTAACATTGAATTTGTAAACAAATAAAAGTAGTCATTTTATTTGTCATGTAAAGTATAGAAATTCGTGTGCAAATAAATTTACATTTTTATTTGTCATGATAAGGATTGAAATTTGTATGCAATTAAATTTACATTTTTATTTGTCATTTTTAAATAGAACTAACTGTATGCAAATAGAATCATTTCCTTTTATTTGTCATGTTGAGATTAGAAATGTATGCAAATAAAATATCCCTTTTTATTTATCATTAAAGAGCATAGAAAATGTTATGAAAATAAAACATTCTTTTTATTTATCCTTAGAAACATAGAGAATGTTATGTTAATTAAAAATATCATCTTGTTAGAATTATGTTATGTTAATAAAAAAATCATTTATTTAGAATAATGTCATGTGAATTAAAAATGTCATTTATTTAGAATAATGTCATGTGAAATTAAAATGTCATTTTATTACATAATGTCATTTTAGAATAAAGATGTCATTTTGTTAGGAAATGTTATGTTGAAAAAAAGAATCTGTCAATGATAAAATTTACATTTTTACAGTGCATGTAGAAATGATTAAAACGATCATTAGTTAGAAATTCAAAATATGTTAAAGATTAAAACATTTTCATTATTATGTTAGCGATATTAGAAAATTGGTCGTATGTTGAAAATATGATTTGTGCTAGATTAAAACATTATCATAATAATGTTAATATTAACTTGGTAATTGAAATTAAATTATAAATATTCATTTATAATTTTAAATAATGAAAATTTATTAAATAGAAAATAATTCAAACCGAATTATAATTGTTTAGATTTATTAACCAATGATTTATCTAAATGAATTATTGTTGTTTGAGAACCCCACACGGGTATTGGGATGATATTTGTTATACACTAGTCCCAATATTTTGTTATATGTCAATGATGGATTGATAGTCTGTGATGAGTGTTATTTATTTATTTTAATGCTCACACAGTTGTAAATTTCACTCTGGATGTGAATGGATTGTTTAATGATTATTTATATTTATTGTTATATACATATGATGTATGAAATCCATATAACAGAAATTATATGGTAATTGATTGAGTCACATTCCGATTTAGAATATGTTTTAAAATAAAGAATCTTTTAAAATAAAGAATCTTTTAAAATAGCGAATATTATAAGATAATATTCAATGAATAATAAAATTATGATTTTAATGTCCATCTTTGGATGGACACAAAAATATGAAGCCGGGTTAAGTATAGAAACGCCACGTTTAACTTGAACGGGTTTATCGATCGATTTTATTCAATTTAAAATGAATATAAAAAAAAATGATTTCAAAATTTAATATTTTGAAAATATTATTATTTTAATATGAAAGGATATAAAATACTCAATCTTGATTTAGAATTAAAAATGAAGTTGGAAACATTTTGAATTGAATTTATGAATATTTTATAAAATACGTTTTAAATGGAAATCGACGATATATATATTTTGCATATTTATTGGCCTGAATAGAACGCGCCGCGCAACGACCGTTCGTGAATTTCGACCATTAACTTCAAATTGATGTAAGGAGAGATTCGACCGTCGAATTCTCCTAAAACCGGAACCGTTGGGTTCGTATCGAAAAGAGTTTTTCAATGAATATAAGAGTTTTGAAATTTAGCGGCCAGATTTGGAATTATGTCCAAACCAAATTTTGAAAAAGGTCGCTATGGATGCAGTTCGGTGGTCGTTATTGGAAACCGACTGTACGGGCCTTGATAAGATCATTAAAAATATGGAAAAATTATGTAAAATCATAATAAATGATTTGGAAAGATTTTGGATGAAAAAATCCAATTTTGTAAAGATAAAAATATATTTTTATCGAAATGAACTATTTATTAACTAGAATAAATCATTAAATTAAGATTTAATGAAGTTTCCCAATTAATTAATATTTAATTGGAATTAAATAGAATAAATTGGATTTTTGGGTTTGTCATGAGTAGTGTCATAAATAACATTGTTCTTAAACCTCGTATGAAAGGAATAAATCTTTTAATTAAGATTATTAGAGTTTCCAATTATGTTTAGTAATTGGAATAAAATGAAATGTGAATTGGGTTTATTCTGAACTGTGTTTTTAACGACATTTGTTCTTTCACCCAATTAACAGTGAAAATAAATTTTGGAATTTATAAATCTTTTATTAATATTTAAATGGAAATTTTCCAAAGTAAGGTTTTCCAATTTTATATATTAAAATGGAATTGAATGGAATTCAATTTAATAATAATCAAGATGAGGTTCTGTAAAAGAAGACCGTTATTATATATGGAATTTAAAATGCTTTGCCGTTATTCCATTTATACTATTAGTCTGATATGGAAATTTATAGCGATTATGTATTGATTTGATTTCTATGAAAATTCCATATTTAATGGAAGATGATTTTGGGTTTATCGTGAACTGTGTTTGAAAAGACATTGGTTCTTTAACCCAGTTAAAGACAAGATTAATTTCTTAAAGTTGAATAATCGTAAAGTAATGATTTTTGATATTAAAACCAAATTGGAGTTTTAATGAATCTTTAAAGAGAAGATTAAAGAATAAATTTAAAAGACTTTATCTTTGATAAAATTGATGGGAACCATTCCCTAATAATGGGAATATTTATTTAAAAGAATATTATGAATTGGAATGAGGTGTATGATGTGTTGCAATAGCAGTTAATTATTGATTATAAAATATGCGAGTTATTCAGAAAGTCCGGGTTCAACCCATTCTGAATAATTACTACGACGATTAAAAGTCGAAGATGAAGACGGTGGTTGAAGACCGAAGGCCTTCACATCGTTTGGATGATTACTGATGTCTTGATTGGGAGGCATCCTAAGACAAGGTAATAAGTGGTGATCGTCCAGATGTACTTGGAGATTGATGGATATGCGAGAACCTCTCTCCTGTATTGGACATATGGGGTGTCTCCGGTTTCGTTCAGACCCAGAACGGACTTGTAAATGGATGGTATATCTGACATTGTATTCCTTTATGTTGTATTCTTTGATCTCTGCTAAATATATATTTGTTTGGTGGCGGAGAATTTATTCTCTTGCTTAACCCCTTTCTCTGAGACGTACGAGCTTAGAGGTTATATATTGGCATAAATCAATGGTATGGTATGGATTGACAATTTGGCATGCTAAGATGCAAATGATCAAGGCTTTTGTTGAAAAGCAGAGCCTTGTGGTTGATGATCAAAGCACAGCTTTATTTAGCATAGCTTTGTGTACTGATACTTCGCGAGCCTCACACCCCGGTATGAACCAGAAACGGGAGAAGGATCCAGGGAGAACATGCATTTCTTTCTAGCTAGGAGTGGTGTCATGGTATGGAGCCCAGACATTTTACTTATGTGGATGATGGATTGCGAGGCGCCTCGGTATTTGAGTTCCTAGTGGCTCTATTTTACGCCCATAGGGCAGGGAGATGTATTGTTCAGGAATTTATATATAATCCACCAATGAAAGTTGGGGACCGGCCCTGTGGCTCCTAGGTGCAGTTGCGACTGATCCTGAGACATGGGCCAGATTGTCTCGAATTCGGTAAGGACGACCCTTGCCTTGGTTCATGATGAAAATCCAACATCCAATACGACACCATATGGTTTTGATTGTATAACTAGTATTGCGACGTAATATATGGTAGCTATGCCATCTATGATTGATACATTATGATTGAATTTTTTTGAAACATATATACACTAATAATATTATCAAATCCGTTTTATCGTATCGAGCATTTTTTACCATTATAAGGTAAAACTCTATCCTTCGGTTTGTGTTGCATTGTGTGATGGGACTTGAGTCTGATAATGGTTTCATATTTCTAAAAAGAATTGAGTTGTTTAACGATTTACTTTATTTTTTGCACTGGCAATCCAATTGAGTAAACTCGTTTTGCGTTAGCGGCGTGGTTTCGTGATTAGCCTTATTATTATTAGATAAGTTAAGTAAGATTTCTCATACTAGTCCCGTCACTGAATTGTAGTTTGTTTCACTTTGCAAACACGGGTGTCCTCTTTTCCACAGGGGCAGTCGAGTGGCTTGTTTTGTAGATATCTATTTATTAGGCAGGATTCTAGATTGAGGCTTAAAGCTGTGGCCAGAGCAATGATAGTCTTCCACAACATTGCGTTAAGTTTACTGTAAATTAATCTTCCGCTGTATTATTATTTATTCGATGTACTCTGATATTCTGCACTCTGATGTAACATTATTATAATGTTTATAAAAGTCTTCTGTTATTTTTTCTGATGTGTTGTATGCCCAAAGTTAGTGTATCCGACGATTTCCCATAAGGGGGATTTTCGGGTCATTACAGTTGGTATCAGAGCTTTGGTTAATTCAAATCTTTGGGGTACAACTCGTTAGAACTAAACAAAAGACTCATCAGAGGTAGGATTATAAATATCCTATAAAAGAATACTCATTAGAGATAGGATCAGTAGTATCCTAGAATGAGAAAAAAAACTCGTTAGAGGTGGGGTTAGAAATTCCCTGGAATGAGTTGAGAGTGACAAGTTTATAATTAACATGTTTGTAATTATATATATAATTCAATTTTGGAAAATATGATTTTTGAACATATAAAACTTATATATGTTTGAAAAGCCAATCAACTAACTAATTGATGATTGCGTTGTGTGATTATTAGTTCAACTAAAAAAATTATTAAAACCAATAAAAGAATGAAAGTTGAGTTGGTTAATTAAATAACTTTCAGCTCCGTTCCTTTTCGAGGACGAAAAGATTTTAAGTGAGGGAGATTGTAACAACCCGGAATTTTGGAACCAATTTGGATTTTGAAAAATTAAAATAATTTATTTTAAATGATAACGACTAAAAATTTATTTAAATCGAAGTTAGAACGAAATTTTTTATTTTAATTATAAAAGGAGTTTAAAATAGCACGGTAATTTGAAATTTTGAATTTGAACTTTGACTGAATGAACAGGATTCAAAATAAATCGGATTTCAGTGAAACCAAAAATATTTAAATCTATTTAAGAATATCTTCCAACGAATCTGAAAAATTGAAATTTCATAGCGGGAATCAAAAGTTATGGCAAGTTTAATATTCAGAATAGTCGCTATGGAATTTATATATATATATATTTTAATATAAAAAATAGCCATTTTACAAACGACCTCCATTTTCAACGAAACCACTTTGGTTGAATCCGGAATGTCAAATTATTGCAAGATTCCAATTTTCATAATTTTTGAAATTAACATGTGAGTGTAGTAAATATAAACGTGTTTTGCCAATTTAAGTCAATTTGGATCGACCCGAAAATGGCCATTTTTCAAACGGTCTCCAAATTCGATGAAATTAATTTTGTTAGGACCGTATCGTCAAAACATAGCCAGATATAATTTTTCTGTAATTTTTAGAATCAGTTTGTGGCCCCGGTAATTTAAAATGTACATTTAAATTAAATATATATTGATTTATATTTTAATTTTGATAAAAAAACTAATCAAAACAGCCGAATTGGGTTATAAAACATACTCCATTGTATCCGGAATGGGGGTATTTGTCTAGGAGCGACAGTCGTTGGAGTTCGATTGGAGTTCGGACGCGAAACGAATTAATTAGTGAATTAAATGAATTTAAAAATTAATAAAATAATTATTATATAAAAGTAAACCCTAGCCCCGTCTCGTTTGAAACAAACTGTAATAACCCGGAAAATACGAGCCAATTTAAAAATTTTTAAATTGGTGATTTCAAAGGAATTTGAACAATTGAAATAGGATATTTCAATAAAATAGTGTATTAGAAATAGTGAGTCAGTTTGAAAATTTGAATTCAAACTTTGACTGACTGTGCAGGGTGGAAAATATAACGGATTTTAGTGAAACCAAAAATATTTAAATCTATTAGTCAATACCTTTCTAATGAATCTGAAAAATCGAAGTTTCATAACGGAAATCAAAAGTTATGGCCGAATGAATTTTCAGAATGGTCGCTATTTAGAATATATAGCCCTGGAAATTTGATATTTTGCATACGACCTCGGAATTCGACGAAACCACTTTTGTTGGGTCCGGGATGTCAAACTATTGCTACGTTTCAAATTTCATAATTTTTGAAACTAGTATATGAGCGTGGCAAAAGAAAATGTGTTTGGTCAATTTCTGTTAAATTGGATCGACCAGAAAATGGCCATTTTTCAAACGACCTCAGAATTCGACGAAACTAGTTTTGTTGGGACCGTAGAGTCAAAACATAGCTAGATTTATTTTTCTGGAATTTCTCGAATCAGTTTGTGGCCCTAGCAAATTGAAATGTGCGTTCAAAGTTAAAAATTAAATGTTTTATACTTTAATTTGAAAAATAACTGACTGTAACAGTCGAATTGGCCTACGAAACATATCCCATTGTGTCCGGAATGGGGGTATTTAGCTAGGGGCGACAGTCGTTGGGTTTAAAAAGGAGTTCGTTTGAGAAAACACTATTTAAAAATTTAATATAGTCCTCGGCCAATCAGAATTCTCCATTCATAAATTTTAAAAATAAAAAAAAAAGAAAATCCTCCGAACCAACGGCGACCCGTGCTCCAAACTTCCCCGCCCGATCGCCGCCGCTACCGTCGCTTCCAGCCTCCGCCACCGCCACCATTCGAACCGCCTCCGTCCCCCCTTCAAATCCGACCAACTTCCTCCACCCCTCGTCGCCTGTGCCGCCCGAATCGAAGCTCCAAAGCTCCGACCTTCCCAGCGCCGCTGCCGCCGATTCTGACCACCGAACGCCACCAAACCACCACCGCCAGAAAGCCCTCTCCTCCCTCTTCCACGTCCAACTCGCCGATCATCCCCTTGTGCCCCGATTGTCGCGAAAACCGTAAACCTAGTTTAGAACCTTCGTGAAAGGTGAATTTTTTTATCTTTACACTTTGAAAAATCATATCTTTTTGGTGTGTTGACGAAATTCGATGAAACAGGAAACATCGGGACCGCAAGGTAGCTCTCTACCCAATAGAAGAAGCCGCGGATTTTTCTGACATCGTATCGATTTTTAGCACTCCGTAAACCAATGTGAGAAATCTAAATTAACGTGAAATTGAATGGAAAATGTCGTGTATAATTTATATTAGCGAAATATAAATTACATACGTGTTGTATACCTCATGTACATGCGTAGTGTAAGCTATATAAGCGAAGTATGAATTTTACATGCATAGGATAATTGATATATGTGTTGAAATGCAAGTGAAATATAGCAATTATATATATATATATATATACTCCCCTCGTCCACAAACCATGGACGATATTTATTGTGATGAATTGGTGTGAAACATTGGATGAAAAATACGAATGGTTGAATAATTGTTTGTGGTTGATATTGTTTGGTTGTGGTTGAAAAATACCCATTGGTGATCGAAATGAATTGGAAATATTTGGGGAAATAAAAATAAACATGCCGCCTGCGTGCGAATTAGATGCATGAATCCCCATTGTCAAAAACCGCGAGGTTTTAAGGTAGAGCGAGGAGCCGTACTGGGGACGGTGCCGGTTTTAACTACCCTGCCGTTATGCTGCCGAAATTTTGAATAATCTTTGTGTGTTAGAATTATTTTCATATGTTGAAATTATTTTCATGCGTTGAAATTAAAGCCATATGTTGAAACTATATCCATGTGTGGAAATGTTTGTGTGTTGAAAGGTGTTGTGTGAAAATTAAATTCATTTGTGAATGAATGAAGTGTTCTAACAATAAAAATCACATATATATATATATATATATATATATATATATGAAGTATGAAAAATATTCGCCTTATATAAATAGTTTCAACAATAAAAATCCCATCTTTCTTATATGAACAACATAAATAAAATGTCCATGTGTGGAAATGCTCATGTGTTGAGAAGTGTGTGTAGTGGAAAAGTTCATGTGTGGAATAAAAAGATCGAACAATAAAAATTACATTTTTATTGAAACTATGAAGTGTTGAAAACAACCATTTGTCGAATAAATATTTTGAACGATAAAAATATCATTTTTATCATATTCGTGATATGCTAAAGATATGCGGACGTTGAAATAAATATTTGTGAAAGAAATATTATTTTTAACATGCATAGGAACCAAATAAAATAGTCATGTGTTGAAATCTATTTTAGTTCACCAAAATTATCATCTTTGAAATGTGAAGTGTTAAAAATAGCCACTTGTTCAAATAAATGTGCATGAGTTGAAATATACATTAACTAGCTAATGATATGATTTTAGCCTATGCATGCAACATTGGAATGAATGGTGTTTTTAAACCAAAGTAAATCAAATATGAAATTGAATGGAAAATGATAAGTGATAGAAATTGTATATATGTACACGCATATCTATTGAACAGGTTAAAGCAAAGGGGCTAGAGAAGAGAAATAAAATTTTGTGCCCGACAAATAGGTACACATTTACTGTTTTGTTTGGGTGATGATTTTATGAGCCTGTTGGCTAGCCGCTTGGCTTTTTCTTTTTCTTTTTGATATGAGACGCCCATGTGGCTATTTGGGAATTTTTCCAGACCCTCCCGTACAAAGGAGGTTATGGCGAAATTTTCCGAAATTTAAAGGCGTTAGTGAAATAATTGAAGTGGAAACGATATAGGAATTTTTGAATGAACTATATTTATATAAATATAAATAGAATTAAAATGAAACGTGGCCGTGCAGTTCGTGTTTTGAAACCGTGATTTCAAACGACTAGTGCGGGAAATCCGACCATTGGATTTTCCCGAAACCGCAACCGTCGGGTTCGCCTTGGAAATATCTTTCCAACGGCACCAACTTTGTGAAGATCCGACGGTTGGATTGTCTGGAATGTTTAATTCAAATCTGAAGAAAAACAGCGGCAGAAATGATTATATTTATATATATATATATATAAATAAATATAATTAAATTAAATCGAATAACGACGCTGCAGTTCGTAAATTGAAATCGTAACTTCAAATGGCTAGTGTGGAAGATCCGACCGACGGATTTTCCCAAAACTGAAACCGTTGGATTCGTTTTGAAATGACCTTCCCAATGATACCAAATTTGTGAAGATCCAACGGTTAGATTTTCAGATATGTGTAAAACAAAATTAGTGAAAAGCAGCGCCAGTGCATCGACACGACATGAAACGTCGTTTAATTAAATATGGCCGTTTTAAATTAAATAAAAATGGCGATATATCGTTAGAAAATACTATAGACGATATAGGGTGGAAATAAACCAATTTCGTTGTGTTTGCTTGATATGTGATGGTTGAATGCATTTAACATGAAAATTATAACTAAATAACTGAAATGTGAATGTTGAATAGTCCAACCATGTGATTAATTGATTTGAAAATCTAAATATACGTGGGTTATTTGAAAAGGCCGAGTTTATCTCATTTAAAATAATCGATCGATGTTGAGAAGTCGAAGAGTCGAAGACGGCTGAAGACCGACGATCTCCGCATTGGATGGATGGGCACTACTGATGCTCGTGATTGGAGTAGCTACCATGAAGGAACTAAAGTAGTAGCCGTCCAAACATACTGTTGATTGTACGGATATGCGAGGAATTGGTGCATCCGGTTTCGTTCAGACCCAGAACGGACTTGTAAATGGACCGTGTGTCTGACATTGGATTTTGTTCTGTGTTGATTGATCTCTGTTAAATATATATCTGTTTGGCGGCGGAGAATTTATTCTCTTGCTTAATGCCCTTCTCTGAGACGTACGAGCTCAGAGGTTATGTATTGACAGAAATCAGTCGCATGGAGTGGATTGCCTGTGTGGCACTCCTAAGTGGCATAAGATCAAGGCTTCTGTTGCAAAGCAAAGTCTTGTGGTTGATGATCAAAGCATGGTCTGTGTGACGTAGCTTTGTGTATGACGTGAATTCGCGAGCCTCACACCTCGGTATGAGTCAAAAACGGGAGACGGACCGCTGGGAGTGCACGACGTTTCTTTCAAGCTATGGTGGTGTCAGTGACCTACCAGCCCTGACATTATATATACTTTTCACCTGTATGGTTGTTGGAATGCGAGGCGCCTCGATTATAGGTATGTAAGGACCGGGAAACGTGTGTTTAGGAATTGCCAATCCTCAAAAGTAAGAGAGGACCGGCCCAGCCGATTCCAAGGATCATAGTGGGGTCCTGGGACATTTGCTAGAGTGTCTCGAACGGAGAGGAGCTTGCCCCTTGCCTCGACTCATGAAGGAATCCAATTTCCAATACGAAATATGCGAATGTGATTGTATTACTAGTATGGCGACATGATATATGGTACCCATGCCGTCTAGGATTGATATTTATGATTGAATTTGCTTTTGAAACATATACGCACTAGTAATAATATCAAACACTTTTGTTTTATACGTATGAAGCATTTTTGGCCATTATAAGGTAAAACTCTATCCTCCGGCTTGCGTTGCATTGTGTGATGGGACCTGAGTCTTATAATGGCTCCATTTTATAAAAAGCATTGCGTTGATTTAATCGTTTACTTTATTTCATGCACTAGCACTCATTGGAGTAAACACGTTCCGCGAAAGTGGCGTGGTCCTTTGATTTGCCTTATTATTGTTGTTAATAAGTTGAGTAGATTTCTCATACCAGTCCCATGACTGACTCGTAGTTTGTTTCACCTTGCAGACTCGGGTGCCCTTATTTTCACACGGGCAGCCTAGTTACAGGTTTCTGACGCACCTTTTGGCTCATGGCGAGGCTTGACTACACTGTGCTGACTTGGATTTTCTCCGCCATTATTGTATCTATATTATGATTCCGCCGTTGGCGATGTAGACTGATATTTATTTTGAGTACTCTTTATGTATGATTCCGCCTCAGGCGATGGTGACTGATTATGTATCATTATGCACTAAGTTGTATGCTGTACTGTGCTTCTCTGATGTGATGATATCTATATGATTCCGCTGTCATATGTGTGTAAATTATTCTATTTTCTATTTTATGCTATTATCTATGATCTGCTAATGATGATTAATGTGTTATATTCCAATGATTATCCTTAACACCGTGTCACGGGGTTTTGGGATCGTCACAGCTGGTATCAGAGCTTTGGTTAACCTTAGTTCTGGAGTCTAACACATTAAACACTTCGTCAAAATAGAATCTGTAGTATTCTAAGGCGAGTCGCTCATTAGAGATAGGACTAGTAAAGTCCTAGAATGAGCCGAGCAGAATAGCAAAAACAATTGATCAGTCCATCGTTATCTTTCCGTAAAATTTTCTGCTTAACTATGCAATAGACTATCATTTCTGTTAGCTGATCTTTTCTTGCTTATACAGAATTTGACAAATGGCTACCAGAGCAGCCGCCGCTAGAGGAGGCCCTGCCCGCTGAGGCCGAGGAAGGGGAGAAGTCCCAGCTCAAGAAGGACCTTTGATACAACCTCCGGCAGCTCAATACTTCGAGCTAGACCGTGTAGCTAAGAGATATAAGAACTTAGGAGGCAAGAACTTCTCGGGTACTGGCACAGTAATAGAGGCCCTTGCATGGCTCAAAACATGCGAGAAAATTCTTGAAGGCCTAAGGCTTGGAGAAGAAGACAAAGCTATTATGGGCGCCTGGCTTATGCAGGAACAAGCTGAACTATGGTGGGAATCTCTTACCCCGGGAATAGAGAAGCTGGAAGAACATGGGATGGATTCAAAGAACTCTTCAAGGAGAAATATGTCCCAGAACAAGCTCTAGAAAGAATGCACGATGACTTCGCCAATCTTCAGCAGGGGGATCTTTCCGTGCAGGATTATCTAAATAAATTTACACTGTTGTCGCCCTATGCTCCGGAGCTCGTCGCCACTGCGAAATCCAAAAATAAGAGGTTTATCCTTGGGCTAAGACGACAATATCATGATAGAGCCATGGCCTATGTCAAGCTGGAATTCAACGAACTGGTGGAAATGACATGCAACTATGAAGACCTTGATCAAAGGCATCTGGATCAGGATCGCGCTAGAAGCCAAGCCGGAAACAAGCGCAGGCCTGCTGTAAATCAAGGCGAATCAAGCCAAGCAGCATCTTCAAAACCTCAGACTGGCAAGCCGCCAAGAGGAAATTGCTTTAACTGTGGTAAGCCGGGGCACTACTCAAACGTCTGCACAGCTCCGAAGAGGCAGAAGACAAACTCTCAAGGCTCGAGCCAAGGCTCCCAGAACCCTCGCTCGTGCTTCAACTGTCGCAAGACCGATCATCTGGTCAAAGACTGTCCTTTGCTGAAGAAAGCTACAGTAGCTCACGTCTATGACGGGTCGAGCCCGCCAGCTGCTTCCGACGGAGCAGGTAAACCTGATGTTTTGGGAGGTACCCTTACGATTAAAAATATTCCTGTTTCTGTATTGTTTGACACAGGTGCGTCGCGTAGTTTTATTGCTAAAAACACAGTGCACAAATTAAAGTTAAAACAGTGAAAGCTCAAGGAATCAGTGGAAGTTCATAACCCGATAGGGGGTCCTATTACTCTCGGTTCATATTGTAAAGTACCTATTTCTTTTTCTCGATACAAGTTTCCTTTTGATTTAATCGTTATGGATTTTCCCGAATTCGATATCATTCTCGGGCTGGATTGGTTAACGAAATACGAAGCTGAAGTGAATTGTGCGGAAAGAATCGTTAAAATTCGAACGAAGCTTGGATATATTACGGTACCATGTCACGGTTCGAATCCGAATAGAGAAGAATTTTGGTCAGCATTAGAACTTATCCCCACTTCCATAGAAAAGATTCCGATTGTTAGGAACTATGCGGATGTGTTTGAAGAAGTTGAAAACTTACCCCCGCAAAGAGAAATAGAATTCCGAATCGATCTAATTCCCAATGCCAGACCAGTGGTACATCCAATTCGCAGAATGACTCCGAAAGAAAAAGAAGAATTAGGCGATCAAACTCGTCAACTGTTGTGGAAGGGTTTAATCAGACCTAGTTTTTTTAAATTGGGGTGCAGCTGTTGTGTTTGTCCCAAAGTCAGACGGTACTCTTAGATTATGTGTTGATTACCGAGACCTCAACAAACAGACGCTTAAAAATAAATATCCATTACCCCGCATCGATGATTTGCTAGACCAATTGAATGGGGCGAAAGTATTTTCCCAAATGGACCTAGCTACAGGGTTTCATCAATTGAGAATAGCAGAAGAGTGTGTTCCTTTGACAGCTTTCAGAGGTCCAGACATATTTTATGAATGGTTAGTAATGCCGTTTGGCCTATGCAACGCTCCATCATACTTTGTCGATCTAATGAATAGAGTGTTCAGGGGAGTTCTGAATAAATTTGTCCTCGTATTCATCGATGATATTTTAATCTACTCCAAATCAAAACCTGAGCATGAAAAACACTTAGAACAAGTATTGGAGATTCTAAGGAAGAACGTCTTCAAAGCCAAATTCTCTAAATGTGTCTTCTAGCAAGAAGAAGTGAAATTTCTTGGCCATGTCGTGTCAGAGAAAGGAATTTCTGTTGACCCAAGCAAAATAACAGCGATTCAAGACTGGAAACAACCCACTACTCCCAAAGAAGTTAGAAGTTTTATGGGGTTGGCTATTTATTATCGAAATTTCGTTAAGGATTTTTCGAAGATATCCGGTCCGTTAACGAAGCTCACAAAGAAACATGAGAAGTTTAAGTGGACTTCCGACTGTGAAGAAACCTTCCAGGAATTGAAATCGAAACTGACCATTGCTCCTGTGTTAACTATTATTGATGGCAATCAGGATTTAACGGTTTGGACAGATGCTTCTATTAGAGGTCTTGGTGCAGTGTTAATGCAAAGAGGCCAAGTAGTCGCTTATGCAAGCCGCCAACTGAAACCGCATGAGAAAAATTATGTGACTCATGATCTTGAGTTGCTAGCCATCGTTTTTGCCTTGAAAATCTGGAGGCATTATTTATTGGGCGAGAAATTTGTACTGTACACTGATCATCAATCATTGAAGTATTTATATACCCAGAAAGATCTGAATTTGAGACAGCAGCGTTGGCTAGAATTTCTTGCAGCGTATGATCTTGATATCCTGTATACGCCGGGGAAAGCTAATGTAGTAGCTGATGCGCTTAGTAGAAAGACCGCAATCGTTGCCCATCTTATAATTACACCTACCTTGATCGATAAGATATGTGCTCTCCAGAAGAATGATTATTTCGTTCAAAAGATCAAAGGAAGAATCCAGAAGGGAGAGCCCTCCAGCTTTCAGGTAGATAAAGAAGAAGTTCTGAGGCTGAATGGGAGAATTTGTGTTCCCAACCTTCCTGAGCTCAAAAGAGAAGTGCTGGATGAGTGCCATAAATCCAAATTTTGCATCCATCCAGGTGTGAGTAAAATGTACAACGATATCAAACGCACTTTCTGGTGGAAGGCAATGAAAAGAGATATTTCTTTGTATGTTAGCAGATGCCCTACTTGTCAATTGGTCAAGAGTGACCAACAGAAACTAGCTGGACTGTTGCAACCGTTGGAAGTCCCAGGCTGGAAATGGGAACAGATTTCCATGGATTTGATAGATGGTTTGCCGCGAACCAAGAAAGGTAATGACAACATTTGGGTAATCGTAGATCGCTTCACGAAGACTGCCCATTTTATACCTGTCAGATCCAATAGAACCGCTCAAAGTCTAGCGCAGATATACTTCAAAGAAATTGTTAAGCTGCATGGAATTCCCATCAGCATAGTCAGTGATAGAGATCCCCTATTTACTAGCAAATTCTGGGAGACTTTCCAGACAGAATTGGGAACAAAACTGAATATGAGCACCGCTTATCACCCTCAAACAGATGGCCAAACTGAGCGGGTGAATAGAATTCTAGAATATTTATTGCGGGCTTGTATAATTGATTTTGGTGGGTCATGGGAAGATCATTTGCATTTGGCAGAATTCTCATATAACAATAGCTATCAAGCAAGTTTGGGAATGTCGCCATTTGAAGCATTATATGGCAGACCTTGCAGATCTCCAGCATGTTGGGTAGAACCTGGCAACAGACTTGTGTTAGGACCCGATATGATTAGAGAAGCATCTGATAAAGTCGACTTCATCAAAAAGCGTTTGAGAACCGCCCAAAGCCGACAGAAAAGTTATGCTGATGCGAGAAGAAGAGATTTATCATTTGCCGTTGGCGATTATGTTTATTTGAAGGTTTCTCCGATGAGAGGAGTAATCAGATTTGGCAAGACTGGGAAGTTGGCACCGAGATTTATTGGTCCCTTTCCTATACTCGAACGAATTGGAACTCTTGCTTATAGGGTTCAACTACCAGATTGGTTGCCTGGAGTGCATGATGTATTTCACATATCTCAACTTAGAAGACATGTGCATGATCCGGATCTTGTTGTGGAAGAAGCAGCGCAACAGGATGTGGACATAACTCCAGAATTATCACTCAGAAGAGAGCCATTAAAGATTGTTGGCAAAGAAACTAGAGAACTCAGAAGCAAAAAGGTTCATTTAGTTAAAGTGCAGTGGAGCAGTGATCCTAGAGACTGTACTTGGGAGACTGAGGAAAGCATTAAGCAAGCTTACCCCAAATGCAGAGTGGATATCTCTGACTAACTCCGGTGCAAGGTACCTTTACAATACTTTGCATTTACATTTTATTTCCTACTTTACTGTTGTTTCCTTTTCGAGGACGAAAAGTTTTAAGTGGGGGAGATTGTAATAACCCGGAAAATACGAGCCAATTTAAAAATTTTAAATTGGTGATTTCAAAGGAATTTGAACAATTGAAATAGGATATTTCAATAAAATAGTGTATTAGAAATAGTGAGTCAGTTTGAAAATTTGAATTCAAACTTTGACTGACTGTGCAGGGTGGAAAATATAACGGATTTTAGTGAAACCAAAAATATTTAAATCTGTTAGTCAATACCTTTCTAACGAATCTGAAAATTCGAAGTTCATAACAGAAATCAAAAGTTATGGCCGATTGAATTTTCAGAATGGTCGCTATATAGAATATATAGCCCTGGAAATTTGATATTTTGCATACGACCTCGGAATTCGACGAAACCACTTTTGTTGGGTCCGGGATGTCAAACTATTGCTAGGTTTCAAATTTCTTAATTTTTGAAGCTAGTATGTGAGCGTGGCAAAAGAAAATGTGTTTGGTCAATTTCTGTTAAATTGGATCGACCAGAAAATGGCCATTTTTCAAACGACCTCAGAATTCGACGAAACTAGTTTTGTTGGGACCATAGAGTCAAAACATAGCTAGATTTATTTTTCTGGAATTTTTCGAATCAGTTTGTGGCCCTGGCAAATTGAAATGTGCGTTCAAAGTTAAAAATTAAATGTTTTATACTTTAATTTGAAAAATAACTGACCGTAACAGTCGAATTGGCCTACGAAACAAATCCCATTGTGTCCGGAATGGGGGTGTTTAGCTAGGGGCGACAGTCGTTGGGTTTAAAAAGGAGTTCGTTTGAGAATACACTATTTAAAAATTTAATATAGTCCTCGGCCAATCAGAATTCTCCATTCATAAATTTTAAAAAAAAAAATCCTCCGAACCAACGGCGACCCGTGCTCCAAACTTCCCCGCCCGATCGTCGCCGCTGCCGTCGCTTCCAGCTTCGCCACCGCCACCATTCGAACCGCCTCCTTCCCCCCTTCAAATCCAACCAACTTCCTCCACCCCTCGTCGCCTGTGCCGCCCGAATCGAAGCTCCAAAGTTCCGACCTTCCCAGCGCCGCCGCCGCCGATTCTGACCACCGAACGCCACCAAACCACCACCGCCAGAAAGCCCTCTCCTCCCTCTTCCACGTCCAACTCGCCGATCATCCCCTCGTGCCCCGATTGTCGCGAAAACCGTAAACCAAGTTTAGAACCTTCGTGAAAGGTGAGTTTTTTTGATCTTTACACTTTGAAAAATCATATCTTTTTGGTGTGTTGACGAAATTCGATGAAACAGGAAACATCGGGACCGCAAGGAAGCTCTCTACCCAATAGAAGAAGCCGCTGATTTTTCTGACATCGTATCGATTTTTAGCACTCCGAAAACCAATGTGAGAAATCTAAATTAACGTGAAATTGAATGGAAAATGTCGTGTATAATTTATATTAGCAAAATATAAATTACATACGTGTTGTATACCTCATGTACATGCGTAGTGTAAGCTATATAAGCGAAGTATGAATTTTACATGCATAGGATAATTGATATATGTGTTGAAATGCAAGTGAAATATAGCAATTATATATATATATATATATATATATATATATATACTCCCCTCGTCCACAAACCATGGACGATATTTATTGTGGTGAATTGGTGTGAAACATTGGATGAAAAATACGAATGGTTGAATAATTGTTTGTGGTTGATATTGTTTGGTTGTGGTTGAAAAATACCCATTGGTGACTGAAATGAATTGGAAATATTTGTGGAAATAAAAATAAACATGCCGCCTGCGTGCGAATTAGATGCATGAATCCCCATTGTCAAAAACCGCGAGGTTTTAAGGTAGAGCGAGGAGTCGTACTAGGGACGGTGCCGGTTTTAACTACCCTGCCGTTATGCTGCCGAAATTTTGAATAATCTTTGTGTGTTAGAATTATTTTCATATGTTGAAATTATTTTCATGCGTTGAAATTAAATCCATATGTTGAAACTATATCCATGTATGGAAATGTTTGTGTGTTGAAAGGTGTTGTGTGAAAATTAAATTCATTTGTGAATGAATGAAGTGTTCTAACAATAAAAATCACATTTTTATATATATATATGAAGTATGAAAAATATTCGCCTTATATAAATAGTTTCAACAATAAAAATCCCATCTTTCTTATATGAACAACATAAATAAAATGTCCATGTGTGGAAATGCTCATGTGTTGAGAAGTGTGTGTAGTGGAAAAGTTCAGGTGTGGAATAAAAAGATCGAACAATAAAAATTACATTTTTATTGAAACTATGAAGTGTTGAAAACAACCATTTGTCGAATAAATATTTAGAACGATAAAAATATCATTTTATCATATTTGTGATATGCTAAAGATATGCGGACGTTGAAATAAATATTTGTGAAAGAAATATTATTTTTAACATGCATAGGAACCAAATAAAATAGTCATGTGTTGAAATCTATTTTAGTTCGCCAAAATTATCATCTTTGAAATGTGAAGTGTTAAAAATAGCCACTTGTTCAAACAAATGTGCATGAGTTGAAATATACATTAACTAGCTAATGATATGATTTTAGCCTATGCATGCAACATTGGAATGAATGGTGTTTTTAAACCAAAGTAAATCAAATATGAAATTGAATGGAAAATGATAAGTGATAGAAATTGTATATATGTACATGCATATCTATTGAACAGGTTAAAGAAAAGGGGCTAGAGAAGAGAAATAAAATTTTGTGCCCGACAAATAGGTACACATTTACTGTTTTGTTTGGGTGATGATTTTATGAGCCTGTTGGCTAGCCGCTTGGCTTTTTCTTTTTCTTTTTGATATGAGACGCCCGTGAGGCTATTTGGGAATTTTCTCAGACCCTCCCGTACAAAGGAGGTTATGGCGAAATTTTCCGAAATTTAAAGGCGTTAGTGAAATAATTGAAGTCGAAACGATATAGGAATTTTTGAATGAACTATATTTATATAAATATAAATAGAATTAAAATGAAACGTGGCCGTGCAGTTCATGTTTTGAAACCGTGATTTCAAACGACTAGTGCGGGAAATCCGACCATTGGATTTTCTCGAAACCGCAACCGTTGGGTTCGCCTTGGAAATATCTTTCCAACGGCACCAACATTGTGAAGATCCGACGGTTGGATTGTCTGGAATGTTTAATTCAAATATGAAGAAAAACAGCGCCAGAAACGATTATATATATATATATATATAATTAAATTAAATCGAATAACGACGCTGCAGTTCGTAAATTGAAATCGTAACTTCAAATGGCTAGTGTGGAAGATCCGACCGACGGATTTTCCCAAAACTGAAATCGTTGGATTCATTTTGAAATGACCTTCCCAATGATACCAAATTTGTGAAGATCCAACGGTTAGATTTTCAGATATGTGTAAAACAAAATTAGTGAAAATAGCGCCAGTGCATCGACACGACCTGAAACGTCGTTTAATTAAATATGGCTGTTTTAAATTAAATAAAAATGGCGATATATCGTTAGAAATACTATAGACGATATAGGGTGGAAATAAACCAATTTCGTTGTGTTTGCTTGATATGTGATGGTTGAATGTATTTAACATGAAAATTATAACTAAATAACTGAAATGTGAATGTTGAATAGTCCAACCATGTGATTAATTGATTTGAAAATCTAAATATACGTGGGTTATTTGAAAAGGCCGAGTTTATCTCATTTCAAATAATCGATCGACGTTGAGAAGTCGAAGAGTCGAAGACGGCTGAAGACCGACGATCTCCACATTGGATGGATGGGCACTACTGATGCTCGTGATTGGAGTAGCTACCATGAAGGAACTGAAGTAGTAGCCGTCCAAACATACTGTAGATTGTACGGATATGCGAGGAATTGGTGCCTCCGGTTTCGTTCAGACCCAGAACGGACTTGTAAATGGACTGTGTGTCTGACATTGGATTTTGTTCTGTGTTGATTGATCTCTGTTAAATATATATCTGTTTGGCGGCGGAAAATTTATTCTCTTGCTTAACGCCCTTCTCTGAGACGTACGAGCTCAGAGGCTATGTATTGACAGAAATCAGTCGCATGGAGTGGATTGCCTGTGTGGCACGCCTAAGTGGCATATGATCAAGGCCTCTGTTGCAAAGCAAAGTCTTGTGGTTGATGATCAAAGCATGGTCTGTGTGACGTAGCTTTGTGTATAACGTGAATTCGCGAGCCTCACACCTCGGTATGAGTCAAAAACGGGAGACGGACCGCTGGGAGTGCATGACGTTTCTTTCTAGCTATGGTGGTGTCAGTGACCTACCAACCCTGACATTATATATACTTTTCACCTGTGTGGTTGTTGGAATGCGAGGTGCCTCGATTATAGGTCTGTAAGGACCGGGAAACGTGTGTTCAGGAATTGCCAATCCTCAAAAGTAAGAGAGGACCGGCCCAGCCGATTCCAAGGATCATAGTGGGGTCCTGGGACATTTGCTAGAGTGTCTCGAACGGAGAGGAGCTTGCCCCTTGCCTCGACTCATGAAGGAATCCAATTTCCAATACGAAATATGCGAATGTGATTGTATTACTAGTATGGCGACATGATATATGGTACCCATGCCGTCTAGGATTGATATTTATGATTGAATTTGCTTTTGAAACATATATGCACTAGTAATAATATCAAACACTTTTGTTTTATACGTATGAAGCATTTTTGGCCATTATAAGGTAAAACTCTATCCTCCGGCTTGCGTTGCATTGTGTGATGGGACCTGAGTCTTATAATGGCTCCATTTTATAAAAAGCATTGCGTTGATTTAATCGTTTACTTTATTTCATGCACTAGCACTCATTGGAGTAAACACGTTCCGCGAAAGTGGCGTGGTCCTTTGATTTGCCTTATTATTGTTGTTAATAAGTTGAGTAGATTTCTCATACCAGTCCCATGACTGACTCGTAGTTTGTTTCACCTTGCAGACTCGGGTGCCCTTATTTTCACACGGGCAGCCTAGTTACAGGTTTCTGACGCACCTTTTGGCTCATGGCGAGGCTTGACTACACTGTGCTGACTTGGATTTTCTCCGCCATTATTGTATCTATATTATGATTCCGCCGTTGGCGATGTAGACTGATATTTATTTTGAGTACTCTTTATGTATGATTCCGCCTCAGGCGATGGTGACTGATTATGTATCATTATGCACTAAGTTGTATCCTGTACTATGCTTCTCTGATGTGATGATATCTATATGATTCCGCTGTCATATGTGTGTAAATTATTCTATTTTCTGTTTTATGCTATTATCTATGATCTGCTAATGATGATTAATGTGTTATATTCCAATGATTATCCTTAACACCGTGTCACGGGGTTTTGGGATCGTCACACAAACCCGCTGCCTCCTAACATTTTAATGGCCAATTTTCTTCCAAATTAAATGTTTAAATTCTTGCAATCCGCTCAGAAATATTCCATGAAATCAAAACAAATGTTGGAGAGGGAAGCAAGATCTGAATGATGAACGGTGGAGATCGTATTTGACTGAGTGAATTGTGGGATTTTTGGGTTCAAGGTACCACTGTTTGATGCAGAAATCGATGCGTCTGAGAAGGCCGAGATGGCGGCGGTCGCAGGAGGAGGTCGGCGCAGGGATGCCCGACGATGTGGTGTTTTCTGATCATTTTCAGGGTGGCTCTAGAAAAAACGGCGGTTGGTCAAAGGTATTGAGGTTGGTTCGGTTTTGGTGCTCCAGGGAGAAAGTGAAATGATGGGTGAACGATACAGGGAAGGATTAGTGAATGGATTAGGGGTAATGAAATTATTAATTAATTAATTAATTAATGTAATAAAATGTTGTAAAATCCATAAATTGTTCATATAGAATCGAAACTGAACGATTTTCGAACCGTTGGAACCGTCTTGGCCTGATCTACACAATGGAACAGACCAAAGCTGAAACGGAGCGATTTAAAATTTTGAAGAATTCAAAACCCAAGGTGAGATTTCTCGATTTAAAAATAAAATAAATATATATAGAAATATATATATATATATATATATTGATTGTGATTGTAATATCAAATATATGCACCATATAAAATTGAGATTGACTAACTGATTGTGGTTGTGATGATTTGGTGAATTATATTCATGTAGAATAAAAATATCATTTCGTTAGCAAATGTTATGTTAGAATACAAAATATTCATTTTTGTTAAATAGAGAAGTGTCAAAACAAAATATCATTTTTGTTGAATCATATTTGTGTTAAAACAAAATATCATTTTTATTGAATCATATTTGTGTTAAAACAAAATATCATTTTTGTTGAATCACATTTGTGTCAAACCAAAATATCATTTTTGTCAAATATATTTGTGCCAAAACAAAATATCATTTTTGTTGAATCGTATTTGTGTCAAACAAAAATATCAATTTTGTTAAATATATTTGTGCCAAAACAAAATATCATTTTTGTTGAATCATATTTGTGTCAAAAAAAATTAACATTTTTGTTAAATATATTTTTGTCAAAACAAAATAACATTTTTGTCAAATATATTTGGGTCAAAACAAAATAACATTTTTGTTAAATATATTTGTGTCAAATCAAAATACCATTTTTGTTGAATTATATTTGTATCACATAAAAATATCATTTTTATGTTGAACTAGAATTGTCACATAAAAATATCATTTTTATGTTGAACTAGAATTGTCATGTAAAAACATTTTTTTGTTGAATTAGAATTGTTAACAACATAATAATATCATTTTTATTTGTGATGATGAATTAAAATTGTCGATAACATAAAAATATCATTCTTATGTGTTATGTTAACATTGAATTTGTAAGAAAATAAAAGTAATCATTTTATTTGTTATGTTAAGGATAAAAATTTGTGTGCAAATAAATTTTTATTTTTATTTGTCATGATAAGGAAAGAAATTTGTACGCAATTAAATTTATATTTTTATTTGTCATTTTTAAATAGAACTAACTATATGCAAATAGAAACATTTCCTTTTATTTGTCATGTTGAGATTAGAAATGTATGCAAATAAAATATCCCTTTTTATTTGTCATTAAAGAGTATAGAAAATGTTATGAAAATAAAACATTCTTTTTATTTGTCCTTAGAAACATAGAGAATGTTATGTTAATTAAAAATATCATCTTGTTAGAATTATGTTATGTTAATTAAAAATATCATTTATTTAGAATAATGTCATGTGAATTAAAAATGTCATTTTTTTAAAATAATGTCATGTGAAATTAAAATGTCACTTTATTAGATAATGTAATGCTAGAATAAAGATGTCATTTTGTTAGGAAATGTTATGTTGAAAAAAAGAATATGTCAATGATAAAATTTACATTTTTACAGTGCATGTAGAAGTGATTAAAACGATCATTAGTTAGAAATCCTAAATATGTTAAAGATTAAAACATTTTTCATTATTATGTTAGCGATATTAGAAAATTGGTCGTATGTTGAAAATATGATTTGTGCTAGATTAAAACATTATCATAATAATGTTAATATTAACTTGGTTGTTGAAATTAAACTACAAATACTCATTTATAATTTTAAACAGCGAAAATTTGTTAAATAGAAAATAATTCAAACCGAATTATGATTTGTTAGATTTATTAACCAATGATTTATCTATATGAATTGTTGCTGTTTGAAAACACCACATGGGTATTGGGATGATATTTGTTATACATTAGTCCCAGTATTTAGTTATATGTCAATCGATGGATTGACAGTCTGTGATGAGCGTTATTTATTTATTTGAATGCTCACACAGTTGTAAATTTCACTCTGGATGTGAATGGATTGTTTAATGATTATTTATCATTATTATTATATACATACGATGTATGAAATCCATATAATAGAAATTATATGGTAATAGATTGAGTCGCATTCCGATTCAGAATATCTTTTAAAATAAAGAATATTTTAAAATAACGAATATTATAACATAATATTCAATGAAAAATAAAATTATGATTTTTATGTCCATCTTTGGATGGACACAAAAATATGAAGCCGGGTTAAGTATGGAATCGCCGTTTTTAACCCGAACAGGTTTATTGATCGATTTTATTCAATTTATAATGAATATCGAAAAAAAATGATTTCAAAATTTAATATTTTGAAAATATTATTATTTTAATATGATAAAGATATAAAATATTCAATCTTGATTTAGAATTAAAAATGAAGTTGGAATCGTTTTGAATTGAATTTATAAATATTTATAAAATACGTTTTAAATGGAAATCGACGATATATATATATATATATATATATATATATTAAATTTAATGACCTGAATAGAACGCGCGACGCAGCGACCGTTCACGAATTTCGACTATTAACTTCAAATTGATATAACAGGGGATCCGACCGTCGGATTCTCCTAAAACTGGAACCGTTGGGTTCGTATCGAAAAGAGCTTTCCAATGAATATAAGAGTTTTGAAATTTAACGGTCAGAATTGGAATTATGTCCAATTCCAAATTTGAAAAAGGTCGCTATGGATGCAGTTCGGTGGCCGTTATTGGAAACCGACTGTAGGGCCTTGATAAAATCATTAAAAATATGTAAAAATTGCGTAAAATCATAATAAATGATTTTGGATGAAAATTTCCAATTTTGTAAAGATAAAAATATATTTTTATCGAAATGAACTAGTTAATAACTAGAATAAATCATTAAATTAAGATTTAATGAAATTACCCAATTAATCGATATTTAATTGGAATTAAATAGAATAAATTGGATTTTTGGGTTTGTCGTGAATGGTGTCTTAAATAACACTTTTATTAAACCCCATATGAAAAGAATAAATCTTTTAATTAAGATTATTAGAGTTTTCCAATTATATTTAGTAATTGGAATAAAATGAAATGTGAATTGGGTTTATTGTGTACTATGTTTTTAACGACATTTGTTCTTTAACCCAATTAATAGTGAAAATAAAATTTGGAATTTATAAATCTTTTATTAAGATTTAAATGGAAATTTTCCAAAGTAAGATTTTCCAATTTTATATATTAAATTGGAATTGAATGGAATTCGATTTAATAATAATCGAGATGAGCTTCTGTAAAAGAAGAACGTTATTATATATGGAGTTTAAAAGGCTTTGCTATTATTCCATTTATACTATTAGTCTGATATGAAAATTTATATTGATAATATATTGATTTGATTTCAGTGAAAATTCCATATTTAATGGAAGATGATTTTGGGTTTATCGTGAACTGTGTTTTTAATGACATTGGTTCTTTAACCCAGTTAAAGAGAAGATTAATTTCTTAAAGTTGAATAATTATAAAGTAATGATTTTTGATATTAAAACCAAATTGGAGTTTCAATGAATCTTTAAAGAGAAGATTAAAGAATAAATTTAAAAGAATTTTTCTTTGTTAAAATTGATGGGAACCTTTCCCTAATAATGGGAATATTTATTTAAAAGAATGTTCTGAATTAGAATGAGGCATCTGATGTGTTTCTACAGTACTTAATTATTTATTATAAAATACGTGAGTTATTCGAAAAGACCGGGTTCAACCCATTCTGAATAATTACTACAACGATTAAAAGTCAAAGATGAAGACGGTGGTTGAAGACCGGAGGTCTTCACATCATTTGGATGATTACTGATGTCTTGATTGGGAGGCATCCCAAGACAAGGTAATAAGTGGTGATCGTCCAGACGTACTTGGAGATCGATGGATATGCGAGAACCTCTCTCCTGTATTGGACATATGGGACGAGGAATATGGTGTCTCCGATTTCGTTCAGACCTAGAACAGACTTGTAAATGGATGGTATGTCTGTCGTCGTATTCCTTTATGCTGTATTCATTGATCTATGCTAAATATATATCTGTTTGTTGGCGGAGAATTTATTCTCTTGCTTAACACCCTTCTCTTGGACATACGAGCTTAGAGGTTATATATTGGCAGAAATCAATGGTATGATATGGATTGACAATGTGGCATGCTAAGATGCAAATGATCAAGGCTTTTGTTGAAAAGCAGAGCCTTGTGGTTGATGAGCAAAGCACAACTTTATTTAGCATAGCTTTATGTAGCGATTCTTCGCGAGCCTCACACCCTGGCATAAACCAGAAATGGGAGTAGGATCCTGGGAGAACATGCGTTTCTTTCTAGCTAGGAGTGGTGTCACGGTATGGAGCCCAGACATTTTACTTATTAGTATGATGGATTGCGAGGCGCCTCGGTATTTGAGTCCCTAGTGGCTCTATTTTACGCCCCATAGGGCGGGGAGACGTATTGTTCAGGAATTTATATATAATCCACCAATGTAAGTTGGGGACCGACCCTGTGGCTCCTAGGTGCAGTTACGACTGATCCTAAGACATGGGCTAGATTATCTCGAATTCGGTAAGGACGATCCCTTGCCTTGGTTCATGATGGAAATCCAACTTCCAATACGACACAATATGGTTTTGATTGTATAACTAGTATGGGCGACATATTATATGGTAGATATGCCATCTATGATTGATACATTATGATTGATTTTTTTTGGAAACATATATAAACTGATAATAATATCAAATCCGTTTTATCGTATTAAACATTTTTGACCATTATAAGGTAAAACTCTATCCTTCGGTTTGCGTTGCATTGTGTGATGGGACTTGAGTCTTATAATGGTTTCATTTTTCTAAAAGGCATTGCGTTGTTTAACGATTTAATTTATTTCTTGCACTGGCAATGCAATGGAGTAAAACCATTCCATGTTAGCGGCGTGGTCCTGTGATTAGCCTTATTATCATTAGATAAGTTAAGTAAGATTTCTCATACCAGTCCCATGACTAACTCGTAGTTTGTTTCACTTTGCAAATTCGGGTGCCCTCTTTTCCATACGGGCAGTCGAGTGTCTTGTTTTGTAGATATCTATTTATTAGGCAGGATTTTGGATCGAAGCTTAAAGCTGTGGCCAGAGTAATGATAGTCTTCCGCTGCATTGTGTTAAGTTTACTGTAAATTAATCTTTCGCTGTGTTATTATTTATCCGATGTACTTTGATATTCTGTACTCTGACGTAACATTATTATAATGTTTATAAAAGTCTTCTATTATTTGTTCTGATGTGTTGTATGCCCAAAGTTAGTGTATCCGACGATTTCCCGCAAGGGGGATTTTCGGGTCATTACACAGACTCTGGTGAGCCCTTGTGTAACAACCCGTATTTTCAATAACCTGTTATAATGTAAATCGAGGCAGAATTTAATTCTAAAATCTGAATCAAGGGAAACGGGCTATGCCACTGCGTTCGTCTCGGAAAAATACGCGAAATAGAGTCCGAGTTTTCGAAAATCGGAGTCCGTATGACCCGATTAAGGCCCAACGAAGTTTTCAGAAAATTTCTAAGTAAAAACAGATTTCAAATTCAAGTTTGAAATTGGAAATTTGGGCCAGGCGGGAAAAGTCCCGCCAGAACACCCAAGTCGACAGCCCTGTCGACTTGGGAGTCGACTTGGTTGGACCCAAGTCGACAGCCCTGTCGACTTGGCTGTCGACTTGGTCCAGCCGGGCTGTTTAGCCTGGTGCAACATTTTGAGATTGTGTTGAGCTTGGGGGCCAGATTCGGTTTTGAGGGCTGAGATTGCAACTAGGGTTTAATCCTATGGCCTAAAACACTTGCCTAATCTATAAATAAGACCCTAACCTACCCTAAATCATCATTATTCATCCAAGTAACTAAACTATGGCAAAATCATCCCTCTCATGGCCTCCACTCTCTTCATAAAATTCCTAAATAAATTTCTAAGCGATTTTCCATGCATACAAGTGTTTTTAAACCTGTATGAGCATCATTAGCTTGCATTCAAGTCAAGATTCTATATTTGCATCTTAAAGGAAGAGTTTTGATTATTTTGGCTCAAGGGTTTTGCTTACATTTTGGGTTTTATTGATTGCATAAGGGCTTTGTCATATTTTTGTGACTTCTTAAGCATTGTAAGCCCTATTCTACTTTCATACTTAAACTCTAAAGTTAAATGTATGATATGCAAGTTTGCCATAATATGCAAGTTGTCATATGATATGCAAGTTATGCTATGCAAGTTTGGGTTGAACACTTTGTTCATGCTATCATGTTATGCAAGCTTATCTTGGGTTTATGAATATAAAGCTTCAAGCTTTATGCCAAAGGTTGCATTTTGGCAACATGTAAGTTATCATATCTCTTATGATAACTTGCATGTGAGGCTAAATGCGAACTTATGGCCATTTCTACATGTCATTTAGCACCATGTATCACCAATATGCCAAGTTTGGTTTTATGCATGCTTTTGGGGCCTAAAAATGTAATATGTAAGTATATGAACATATGTACATTTCATATGCCACCATGTTGAACTTGTGGCTTCAACACCTTTTATGTCATGATTATGCCAAGTTCCCTCTTTCTATCCTTTATGCGTTATTGCGATATGTAAGCGATGGGATTGCGTTTGGGGGTTGGGAAAAAGTAAAAGACATAAAAACATAAGCTTGGGAATTTACCTATTAAGTTAGGTCTACCCATTGGGAATTTACCTATTAAGTTAGGTCTACCCAATTGCTTGAAAACTTGTAACATGTTTTGGAAACATGATGGACATGACACTTAGAAAAGATAAGTGTGGCCAACTCGAGGTTGGGTTGAGTTTGTAGCGTAAACCTACCCGGAACCGACCGGCTTAACTAGTTGCTACAAACAATAGGACCCAATGTGAGAAGTTGGTCATGTTGTACCTTGAACCCGAGGTTAGACCAAGTTGTGGTGTAAAGCTACCCGGAACCGACCGGCTTAACTAGTAACCACAACAAGGTCTAATGTGAGAGGTTAAGGCGCATTAAATTAATTATTGCCTCGTGATTAGGGTTAAGTCATGGTCCACTGAATACTTAACCAACTTGGGCTTGGTAGATTAATCGGGGTTAAGTCGTGAACTCATCGTTACACTTAACCAAGTTAATCCATGATTAGCAAGAGGGTTAATACGTACTTAACCCACTAGAAAATCCTAGCAATGGGGGGCCCACTCCGCAGTAAATCCCCAAAAATTGGTATCATTAAGGCCCTAGGGACTAGGCTAGGAGGGGGCACGATTACTGGGCTGGAGGTAAGCGATCCAATAAACGACGGCCGTGTGGTACGCCGATGTAGTTCCGGACGGAGTATGGTCGTGCACGTAGTCCGTATTTGGAGAAGTCACCCATGGGTACCAGTAGATCGAGACTGTGCACTCATGTTTATGGTGTCCAGGGGTTGGCACCCTAGGGCTTGATACACCCGAAGGGTGGACCCGGCACAGTTCGACTACAATTATGTTTGGGCCGTATTGACACCAACACGTGACGAGTTAGGCTTAGGGAGCCGATCGACTAGACCGTTTGGTTGGACCTTGTATTAGGGTCATTTCATGTTATTGGGCCAAAGCTTGGGCCAAGGGATCAATACTTGTTTATTCAAGTCATGTTAGTTGCTAGTACACCTGTGGTGCAAAACCTTAATCCTGATTATGCGATGACACCTTTATCTACCTTGTTAGTTAATCATCATGCTAGTATGTCGTTACCCTTATGTTCATCCCTGCTGCTCATGCCAGTTAACTTTATCAGTTTACATTGATTGTAGTAGGGCTTACTCAGTCTTTTTGACTGACCTGTTTTCTTTCGCCTCTTTTCTTCCGTTCCCCCCCCCCCCAGGTTCTCAGGGAGGGAATACTAGAGCTTAGCTTGGATTTCGGATTGCTTGCTTGTGGGATTTCAGCTCATGTACGGTTTCGACATGAAGCTAGCTATGGTTATCACTTATTTGGGGATAGCACTTATGTATTTCAGGTTTTCAGTTGATATTGTTTTTATCTAGACTTGTTTATTTGGAAAGCTATGTTGTACCAGACTTGTTTTGAAATGTTTTGAAATCTTCCGCCGTTTTATCTATGTTATTTACTCTGTTTACATATATACATATGTTCTTGTTCTGCCTTGATATATCATTATGCATGTTTACCTGATTCAAACGCCCCTCCAAAGTCAGAGTACTTGCAAGAGACACCCTGGCGGAGGCGGGGTGTTACACCTTGGATCTTCAGGGCTAGTCCACACCTACGTTTGTGGATTGGTTATTCCTGAATAATACATTTCCTGGTCCTATCGTACCTATCACATGGCCATTGGCGACCAATCATATCCGAGGAGCCTCGCAATCCATCATCCACATAAGTAAAAATGTCTGGATTCCATACCATGACACCATTTCTAGCTAGAAAGAAACGCATGCACTTCCTACAGTCACTATCCCGTTTTTGACTCATACCGGGGTGTGAGGCTCATGAATTAACACTATATACAAAGCTATGCTACTTAAAGCCGTTCTTTGATCATCATCCACAAGGCCCTGGTTTTCAACAAAAGCCTTGATCATTTGCATCTTAACATGCCACATTGTCAGTTCATGCCATACAACTGATTTCTATCTATATATAACATCTAAGCTCATACGTCTCAGAGAAGGGTGTTAAGAAAGAGAATAAATTCTCCGCCACCAAACAGATACATATTTAATAGAAATCAATCAGTACAGAACAAAGTACAATGTTAGACATAATCCATTTACAAGTTCGTTTTGGGTCTAAACGAAACCGGAGTAACCTTATTCCTCGTCCCATATGTATAATACAGGAGAGAGGTCCTCGCATATCCAATCAATCTCCAAGTACGTCTGGACGATCACCACTTATTACCTCGTCTTGGATCATGTACAACCCAATCAAGACATCAGTAATCATCCATACGATGTGAAGATCTCCGGTCTTCAACCACCGTCTTCATCGTCGACTTTTAATCATTGTAACAATTATTTAGAATGGGTTAAACCCGGTCTTTCCGAATAACTCGCGTAATTAAGTGCTATAAGAACACATCATACGCCTCATTCCAATCCAAAATATTCTTTTATTCAAATATTCACATTTTTAGGGAAAGATTCCCATTAATTTTATCAAAGATAAGTTCATTTAAACTATTTCTTTAATCTTCCTTTGGATATCATTTCAAAATATTTTATTTTATCTTTCGACAACTTAAACCGGATTAAGGTTTATCAACTAGTTGGGATTGGCGATCCTCATCGAAGTAATCATTTATTTTATTATCCCAATCCCAACCTATTCATCCCATGGAGCAAAATTGGTAGTACTCCATATTTAACACCCATTGTGTTAACGGTAAAATTAATTGCCGTTCAACGTTTCAAATCAATTTAAAGATTTAACTATCGCATGGAGTAAAACTGGCGGTTCTCCATTCTCGACATTTCTTGATTTCGGTAAATTTTCTTACCTCATTATCATTTAAATCTTGTAACACCCCATATTTTCTATAAGCATTAAAGTAACGAATTTAAGAATAATTAATTTCAAATGTGAGAATTAAGGTAAACGGGTTACGCCATTGCATTCGTCTCTGAATTCTGCTTGAGATAGAGTCCGAATTTGCGTAAATCGGAATTCGTATGAAGGAGTTATGAACTTCAGAAGATTCATAATTTAAAATAAATAGCTCAGAATAAAGTTCAAAAAATTCAAAATTCAAAATCAGAAGCAGAAGAGGGCTTGGCGGGAAATCTCCTACCCAAGGCCAGGTCGACCTCCCCCTCGGGTCAGATCTGAAATCTGATGTGTTTTTTCTCCTATGACGAATTGTTGTGTCATTAGAGCTTGCATGGAACGTTCTGGTTGGTTCTCTTAGGTTTGAATGGCTTTGATTTGCTCTAGGTTAATCTGACGGCTCCTATTAAATCAAACTTCTATATAAGCAACCTAAATCTAAACCCTGAAGCCACACAAAAATATTCCTAAGACCGTCATGCTGTCAACACTCAACCTAGAGTGGCCGCCATTCTAATTCAACAAGAAAGCAAGTAGGAATTGCAAATCAAATCTAATTCAACTAAGAGAATTCAACATCTACAACAAAGGAGAGCTATTCAAATTCAGAATACAGATCCCAGAACTCAAGACTAGCCTCCTTTTTGTAAGCGCAGTTATCATTTAGACCTAAACGATATTAGAATTGTGACTAAATAACTGGATGTAGAACATCGCCTAATGTAAATCTATGCCTATCCTTTTTGTTAAAACTAGATTGATTAAGACCATGACTCTTATCATGTTTGTGATCATGTTGTATGTAATATAATGATAAATGTTAAATTCTTTGAAATAGATCCATATGTTGTATAATTCATCAATGACATATTATGTTGCATATTTTGGCGATGACATAAATTGGCAATGACATATTATTATTTGGCAATGGAATATCATATTGTGTAATTTGGTGATGACATACCATATTGTATAAATTTGACGATGGATATCATATTGTGTAATTTGGCGATGACATTCCATATTGTATAATATGGCGATGGATATCATATTGTGTAAATTGGCGATGACATACTATGTTGTATAATTGGGCGATGACATTTTATGTCGCATGATTTGGTAATGACATCTATATGTTGTATGTCAATTTGGGAATTTTATGCAAATTCAACCATGTTCACATATATGACCCAAAACTACATGTTAATATGATTAGGTTCATGTTAGATTAGATCCAACTAATTTGTGAAGCTCACAATTACATGCCTAATGTTAAGTTTGTTTATTTCTATGTAAAACCCCTATTTCATGATTCATGTTGAGTAGATCTAAATTTGCAAGTTCATAATTAAGTTTATATTGTTCTATGTTGTAACACCCCAATTTCGTTAAGGTCACTCGCAAAGGGAATGCCTTAGCTTTGGTGGAACGTTATAAGTAAACAAAACAGAAATTTACAAGACAGATAAAGTAGTACTTGAAAATTTTATAACTTTATTACAGCAGAAACATAAATAAGTTTGGTTACATATTTTAAAACCACAATATCGGAATTCAAGTAAACAAATATCAGTCTTGAACAAAAGCCTTCAGAATGCATAATTTTCAAAGCCATAATCCCCAACATAAAACTGCCATGAAATGATAGAGCCGAAGCCAAGCAATACTTCAAACACTTCAAGTAGAGAGAATCTGAATCAAGCTCCTGCGTTTCCACCCTGAGTACCTTGGGGGGGGGAACGGAAAGAAAAGAGGCGAAACAAACTAGGTCTGACATAAGTCTGGTGAGTCCAGTGACTTTCGGCATATAAACAGATAATAGTATCATGACATGTAAATAAAACTGGATGAGAGATAACCGTAACAGGAATAGCAGGTTAACAGAAGAAACAGAATGATATAGGCTAAGATAAGCTTCTTACTTAGTTTTCACTTCTCTGCACTTATACTAGTATAACAGAATTAGGTGTTGTCCTAATGTCTAAGCAGAAAACAGAATGATCTCTTTAGAAACACGATGTTAGTAATGGGCCTTTACCACCCGAACAGAGACAGACGGTACAGAAACAGAATGCTAATAATGGGCCTTTCCCGCCCCAACAGAGACAGACGTACAAAAACAGAAGCAGGAACGGAATTAGAGATGGAAACAAAATAATCCTTAACGGAAACATAATATTAGAATTAGGTGTACACTAGTAATGGGCCTTTACCACCCCAACAGACGGTATCACACAGAAACTGACGGTACCCCAATAGAAACAGACAGAACTAAGTGTACCCTAAATTCTACCCCAAGCAATCGACTCCGTAATACATAAATACCCTGTGCCAACCCCATCGAAGGGTGTATCACTCCCTAAAGTGGCAACATGTAGACACAGACCTATTTACAGATGTCACGGTGTCTTACATCCTCAGAGCTGACCAGATCCATGCATTCACATGATCCGGTTGGAATGCGGCATCAACACCCCTCGCCATTATCAGAGTGAACCTCTTACAATTAGTTCAGTAAGCGTGCCCGGACCCCTCTTAGTGTTAGGTCATAGTTTTGATACCAGAAAGGGTTACTGACTAATATGGGTCCCAAACAATAGATGACACAAGTAATTACCCCTCCTAACCTTGTGTCCCTAGACTAACAGATTTCAGACTAACTTGCTTACAGATTTCAGATGTACAAAGTTCAGATTAACTAGTTCTTAGATAAGACATACAGTTTAACAAGCTTTCAGACTAACGGATCAGATATACAAATTAACAAGTTTTCAGACTAACATATCAGATATACAGATTGTGTGACGACCCCATTTCCTGTTCGGACGGAGACTAGGGTAATCTTTGGAATATAACACAGAAACAGATAACATCAGAACAGAATTAAATAAATACACCAGATAATGAACAATAGAATATACTGGATAAAAGTAATCATCAGAGTTACACAGTATACATGATCTTACTTCGTACAATTACAGTTCAACTATACATATATGTCTACAGCGGAAAAACAAACATAATGTACAATAGGAGCTGAACAGCATAAAAAGAGATAAATGATAGAATCCATCTTCAGCTCCAGCTATCCATAGAAAGCCAGCTAAACCTGAATACAAGGCTGCCCGTGTAGAAAAAGGGGCACCCGAGTTTGAAAGTGAAACAAACTACGAGTCGGTCATGGGACTGGTATGAGAAATCTACTCAACACATTAAATATATGGCTAATCACAGGACACGCCACTTTCGTGGAATGGGTTTACTCCATTGGATTACCAGTGCTTTAAAACAAATCATTCTTTTAAACATCGCAATGCTTTTTATAAAAATGAAGCCATTATAAGACTCAGATCCCATCACACAATGCAACGCAAACTGGAGGATAGAGTTTTACCTTATAATGGCCAAAATATGGTTGACACGAATAAAACAAAAGCAATTGATATTATTACTAGTGTTTACATGTTTCAAAAACAGTTTCGAATCATAACTATCAATCATAGACGGCATGGGTACCATATATCATGTCGCCATATATATATACAATCAAAACCGCACGATGTCGTATTTGGAAATTGGATTTCCGTCATGAACCAAGGCAAAAGATAGTCCTTACCGACTTCGAGACTGTCTAGCCCGACCCTCAGGGTCAGAGCGCATCGACCCTTGGATCGTCAGGGCCGGTCCACCGATGTGGATTAAAAATTCCTGAACAATACGTTTCCCCGCCCTATGGGGCGTAAATGAGCCAATGAATGACTCCATCGGACCCGGATCGTCCGAGCAAACCGAGGAGCCTCGCAACAGTAACAACCACATAAGTCAAACTCGTCAGGGCGTGTAAAACCACTGACGCCACTTCTAGCTAGAAAGAAACGCCTGTCCTCCCTGAGGTCCTTCCTCCCGTTTCTGGTTCATACCGGGTGCGAGGTTCGCGAATTCACGTTATACACAAAGCTACGCCACACAGGCGGTGCTTTGATCATCACTACAAGACTTTGCTTTTCAACAGAAGCCCTGATCATCTGCTACTTAGGCATGCCACACTAGCAATTCATGCCATGCGACTGATGTCCATCAATATACAACCTCTGAGCTCGTGCGTTTCAGAGAAGGGCGTTAAGCAAAAGAATAAATTCTCCGCCGCCAAACAGATGTATATTTAACAGAGATCAATCAACATAGAATAACATCTAATGTCAGACACACAGTCCATTTACAAGTCCGTTCTAGGTCTGAACGAAACCGGAGGCACTATATACCTCGCAAACCCATCGATCACCACGTACGTCTGGACGATCACCACTCATTATCCATATTTCGGGATGCCTCCCAATCAGGACCTCGGTTACCATCCGAATGAGGTGAAGATCTCCGGTCTTCGACCATCGTCTTCATCTTCGATTTTCTTATCGTCGATTCAGTTATTCAGAATGGGATAAACCCGGTCTTTCTGAGCAACTCGCGTATATAATAAACAAGTGCAACACTAACATACACACGCATCATTTCAATTCATTAGTCACTAACCATCAATCAGTAAGAGAACGATTTCCCAAATATTAACCCCGAAGGCCGAAACCAACATCAGATCAACACCCAGGAAACCATTCGACTTAGCTAACCTTCAGTTAATTTCTAAATTACATCCATATAGTTTATAATATTTTATAACGATTTATCGCTATTTTTATTTATTTTAAAATAGCCAATTTATTCAAAACGACGCTTCGGGCCATAACGCGGCCGTGGTGCTGTTTTCCTTCAGATTTGGTTTACACATATCTGATAATCTAACCGTTGGATCTTGACAAAATTTACATCATTAGAAAGATCTTTTCACAACGAATCCAACGGTTCCAGTTTCGGGAAAATCCGACGATCGGATCTCCCGGTATAATCGTTTGAAGTTTCGATTTCAAAATACGAACTACAGCGTCGTTATTCGATTAAATACAATTATATTTATATATATATATATATATATATATATATATATATATATAAATATAATCGATTCTGGTGCTGTTTTTCTTCAGATTTGAATTAAACATTCCAAACAATCCTACCGTTGGATTTTTACAAAGTTGGTGCCGTTGGAAAGATATTTCCAAGGCGAACCCAACGGTTGCGATTTCTGGAAAATCCGATGGTCGGATCTCTGGTATAATCGTTTGAAATCACGATTTCAAAATACGAACTGCAGCGTCGTTATTCGATATATTTCAATTCTATTTAAATATATATATATATATATATCGATTCTTCGATTTCAAAGCTATATTCTTTTCATACATTTGATAAAAATGATATTTTTATCTAACTGTCTTCTATTCCAACACTTCGCTATATTTAACAATTCATGTATATAATAAAAATGTGATTTTTATTGTAAAACAATTCATCTCAAAACACTATTATTTTATATAGTTTATATAGGTAATAAAAATAGGATTTTTATTATAAAACAATTTCTTTCAAAACGAGATTATTTTATATAGTACATATAGATGATAAAAAATGTGATTTTTATTATAAAACAATTTATTTCAAAATATGAATAACATTCAACACATGAATTTCAATTCAACGAATGAATATCTATTCAACACATGAAGGTTTTCTATAGTTTATATAAATAGATAAAAAGGTGATTTATATATTTGAAACACGAATACCATTCAACACATGAATTTCAATTCAACGAATGAATATCGATTCAACACATGAAGGTTTTCTATAGTTTATATAAATAGATAAAAAGGTGATTTTTATATTTAAAACACGAATACCATTCAACACATGAATTTCTAATCAACGAATGAATTTCAATTCAACACATGAAGGTTTTCTATAGTTTATATATATAGATAAAAGGGTGGCTTTTATATTTAAAAACACGAATACCATCCAACACATGAATTTCTAATCAACGAATGAATTTCAATTCAACACATGAAGGTTTTCTATTCAACGAATAAATATAGTTTCAGCAAATGAAAATAATTCAAACACATGAATATTATTCAAAATTTCGGCAGCATAACGGCAGGGTAGTTAAAACCAGGACCGTCCCTAGTACGACTCCTCGCTCTACCTTAAAACCTCGCGGTTTTTGACAATGGGATCATGCATCTAGTTCGCACGCAGGCGGCATGTATATATTTATTTCATTTAACTAATCCTATGTGGTTTCAACCAAATATTTCTTAACCACAAATGGGTATTTTTCAACCACAATCAATCAATATCAACCACAAACAATTCCCATCAACCATTCGCTATCAATCAATTTTCACACCAATCACAACCAATAAATATCATCCATGGTTTGTGGACGAGGGGCGTATATATATATATATATTTATATATTTATATATAGCAATTCACTTCTATTTCAACACATATATAATTTTTACAATGCATATATAACTTATGCATCGAACGTACAACTTATACAACGCTTATACATGAGGTGTACAACACTTATATAACCCATACATCGACTATATAATTTATACATCGTCGTTTTCCATATCGTTTATAAATTAGAAATCTCACATTGGGTTCCACTCCACCAAAAATAGCAGAAGGCTCAGAAAAATATGCGGTCTCTTCTAGAATGTAGAAGACGTCCACACGAGTCCACTGTCTCTTGTTTCACTGAATTTCGTCAAGAAACGAAAAAGAGATGATTTTTACAGTGAAATCAAAAACGGTAGCGCTTTAAACTGCTATAATATAGTTTAAAATTAAATAGGCCGTACCTCAGCTGAAAGGTTCAAAACTAGGTTTGGATTTTTCGATCAATCCGTGTAATGGTTCCACGATCGGGTTGCGCGAGGTTGAAGGGAGAGGAGGGGCGCTGGTTCGCCGGAGGTGGGGTCGAGCTCGGTGGTCTGACGTGGCCACGGCGGAGCTTCAAAGCTCTGAACTTCCCACTCGCGGTTCTCTTCAGATACACTTCGAAAAAATGCAAATCCTATATGGATTTGAAGCTTGAGAGGTGCTCTGCAAAATCCTTAACTGGAGCACTTGATTTTACTGAGTGTGGAAGGAGGAATCGAGGAGAGAAGGCGGCGACCTACTTCCGTCGTTCGTTCGAGTCGGGGAGAGAGAAAAGTGGGTGGGGGTGTTCTGACGTGGACCAATATTTTTTTTTATAAAGTTTTAAAAATCCGAAAATACCCCTTGTTACACACGAACACCAATCCAAGCCCAACAACTGTCGTCCCTAGCGTTTTACCCCCATTCCGAACACAATGGGATATGTTCCGTATGCCCATTCGACTGTTTCAGTCAGTTTTTATTCAATTTAAAATATATAACATTCAATATTGGATTTGAACGTACATTTCAATTTGCCAGGGCCACAAATTAATTCGAAAAATTCCAGAAAAATAAATCTAGCTATGTTTTGACGATACGGTCCCAACAAAACTAGTTTCGTCGAATTCTGAGACCGTTTGCAAAAAGGCCCATTTCTGGTCGATCCAATTTAACTGTAATTGACCAAAACACGTTTTCCTTCGCCACGCTCACATACTAGCTTCAAAAATTATGAAATTTGAAACCTAGCAATAACTTCACATCCCGGATCCAACAAAAGTGGTTTTGTCGAATTCCGAGGTCGTATGCAAAATAGCCAATTTCACGGGCTATATAAATTCCATAGCGACCTTTCTGAAAATTCATTTGGCCATAACTTTTTCTTTCCTATGAAAATTCGATTTTTCAGATTTGTTAGAAAGGTATTCACTAATAGATTTAAATATTTTTGGTTTCACTCAAATCCGTTTTGTTTTGCACCCGGTACAGTCCGACAAAGTTTGAATTCAATTTTTGAAACTGCAGCGCCATTACAGGCCTTGTTTATAATTAGAATTAATTATATTCGTTTTCAAACGTCGATTCAAACTCACTTTTCATTGCTATTATTTAAAATATTTATTTAAAATATTTAAAATCCATTATTTTAGCCAATTTAAAAAATTTAAATTGGTTCAGATTTTCTGGGTCGTTACAGATTGTTTCACCTGACCTTGTATTGGGCTTACAGATTTAGGAAACGAGTTTATTAGATTCATCAGTCCAGTTGTTTTAACCCTATTTACCTAACACGTTTTAGGTATCACATTTATCTTAGATTTTCATTAATTAAATATTAATGCACAGACCTCTCACATTAGGTCGGTAGCTTGTGGCCGCTGGATGTGTCGGGCGGTTCCGGGCAGACTTCTGCCACAAGCCAGACCTTACCTCGTGTCTAAGCATCTTTATGCCCACGACCTCTCACATTAGACTGACAGTTTGCGGTTGCTAGTTAAGCCGGTTGATTCTGGGCAGCCTTCTACCGCAAATGGAGTAACCTCGTGTCTCAGCATTCTTATTTTAGCCAATGTATTCCATTACAGATTATGCCAATATCAGACTAATTATGCCAATTCAACAAATTAACTTCGTTACAAGTTACAGCAGATTATTCAAAGTTATATTAACATGTTTTGCCCAATTTTAGATCAAGTCTACAGATTTCATACCTAAATTACCTTATTCAGTTTTCAACAGATTTAGCAGATTAGGCAATTTAACAGATTTAATCATCCCTTAAAATACCATAGACCTACCTCTCCCAATTATAAAATTATGCCTAATTTTTACATGCCCAAATTACGATCATAATTCAATATATAACATATGTCCCAAATTTCTAGTTAAATCTACATAGTACAGAATATTCTCCAATAACCCCAAATCATGATATGAATTATGCTAAATTATAGCCTTTGATTTCAGCGTACGTAAATATCCAAAATCCCCATTTAGGCATATTCACAATTAATAGTTATTCTATTTTTAATATAGACCTTTTTACGCCTAAATCATATATCCTTTTTCTTTCAAGTCATAGTTCGTCATATAAAATATGCCCCCAAATCTAGATCTTAAATTTACAACATATATTATGTCCTCAAAATCAGATCATGCATCATGTTCTCAAATTACAAGTCACATGTTGTCATACAATAATCCTCCTTCTTCCAAATCATAAACCGTCATATATAGTATGCCTAGATCTAGATCTTAAATTACAACATACGACCGTTTCTTAAATCAATCACAAATCAGTCATGTCCAATTATGCGTCATTCGTTATTTCCACCAAATTTAGCATTCGTGCGTCAATCTCTTATGAGAATTGGCTCAGGCTCGTGGTAGCCAGGCTACAGAACAGAAAGAAGGAAGAGATACATAATATTTACAATAAGATATATCTACACAAAATACAACAGATCTGATAAACAAGAATAAGATAAATCTACACGGAATAAAGTAGATCTGATAAATAGGAATATGCATAATCTCCAATTCAGATTTATAACCATGTCAAGATCATAATTAAATTTCATATCTAAAAATAACTGTACTAAAAAACAAAAGGAAAATCTTGTTTTCTGGGATCTATATTCTGAAACCAAATAGCTCTCCTTTGATGTAGACTAATTGTTCTTTTAATCCTATTCAGATTGGAAGAAGAAGAAGTACTAGTTCTAGCTTAGGTTTTAGCAAAGTAGCGACGCCATTGATTTATTTTTAGAGAAGGAGAGAGCAATGGAGGCTAGAGAGTAATGTAAGAGATTTAGGTTTTGGCCTAGGGATGTATTTATAGGAGAACAAAAGTGTTTATGGCCTTAGATATCAATGTAGAACCAATCTGGACCATCAGAACCGCCAAAACCACGTCACAAACCAAAGAAAATCGGATCTGGGCCAAAACAGGTCGACATGTAGGGGGGAGATCGACCCCTGGTCGACATATGACCCAAATCGACCCCCATGTTGACCTCCCGGAGTGGGTCGACCCCCAGGTCGACCTCCCTGGGTATTTTTCTATGTAAATTCTGAATTTTTGTTGGATCTTCCGAAGGCCATAACTTCTTCATATGAAGTCCGATTTACGCAAACTTGGACTCTATTCCAAGCAGAATTCCGAGATGAACACAATGGCGTAACTCGTTTCCCTTAGTTCTTCTTTTAAAAGTTAAGTATACTTTGTTTTGTTACTTTTATGTTTGCAGAAAATACGGGGTGTTACATTCTCCCCTCCTTAAAGGATTCCGTCCCCGAAATCTTCAAGTTAAGAAGAATGTGTCCTACCATCCAATCATCATCTACTCAACCATCATTCGCAAGCATCCAGTCCTTAGAAAACTTCTAATGTTGTATGTACATATGCAAAAGTGGGTGTATATGTCTCTTGTCTAGTGCAAAGATCAGGCGGTCTACTGATTCAATTATCCTCCTTAATGCGAATTATGTTAGTGGCATGAGTCCAATTATGTATGCAATCAATCCTATTTGATACGCTTCATTTCTATATGAGTGCATAACCATTCATCCAAATGCAACATCCATATGATGGGTCAATCATTTTGCATCCACAAAAATTGAAAAATGCACACACGTCCATATGCAGTATGAAAGTGTTATTGAGCTGATCGAGTGTCTAGTGTGCGTATATGCATCCACGAGCAACCACTAGCAACCACTTACATCCACTTGCAACCATCAAACATAACATGTCTCAAACACATGTTTACACCCATTAGTTTCTACCTAAAGGTCGAAGACTCAATCGATAGGATACAGCCGAGTGATAGAAGCAAGTACAATTAAAATAAAAGTCCTGTTCCCATTAAACATCGATTAAGAAAATAAATCCCTAAGTATCAACCTCGAAGACTGAAATCAACATCAGATTGACACTCAGAGAATTACTCCCATTAAACAATGTCAAAACTGGAAATCTACTTCATGCTTCGAGTAAAAAATCCTATACTTTTCAGAAATATTTAGATACTTACAGACTACTGGTACAGATCAGATTATCAAATGATTCTTAGGAAACTAAGCATGATAAAACCCTACCATATCCTACAAAAACCAGAAGGTATGCATCATAGTCAACTTAACGCCCAACACAGAAACCCTCAAACCCCAACCTATCACAAACAGATGAGTCATAACCCTTATGGGGTTTGAGACTATAGCGGGACCAGAAACAAGACTAGTATTAAAGTGCAGAGTCTCAATTACATAATCAAAATGTCAGAATCAAAAAGAGTTTTAACTCATTATTCAGATAAGGAAATTAAATGTTCTACAGAAATTTTCCTATTTCTATCCTATCCACTAGCCTTGAGGATGTTCGCTTGCCCTCCAGAAATGGGTCCTGTCCTCTGCCTTTGCCCTCGTTTCTTCGGGCAGGCCCTAGTGAAGTGTCCCATTTCACCACAGTTGAAGCAAGCACCCTTCCTTTTTCTGCAATCCTTGTTTAGATGAGTCAAGCTTCCACAAGTAAAGCACTTTTTCTCCTTCTTATCTTCAGACTTTTCATTCTTCTTTTGTGTTTGCTTTTTGGGCCACATTTTCTTGTTCTTTGGTCCTTCGAGCTTTTCTTCTTTCTTCTCACTTTTGGCTTCCTCTTCATGCATTAACGCCATGTCAACCAACTTCTCGAAGGTATCCCGCATAGGAATGTGGGTCATAGCCAACCCATGTAGTGGCTCATTCAAACCTTTAACGAATCTCAGGGCCTTCTTCTCAGGTGTGTTCACCAAGTCTAAGCCGAATCTTGCCAAATGATTGAACTTGTTGACGTACTCCTTTACTGATAAATTCCCTTGCTTCAATGCTAAGAACCTCTCCATGTATAAATTCTCTTCCGCTCGCGAGAGGAATTTCATCTCGAACCTATGCATGAAATCCCTCCACGTTTCCACCGGACGCTCTCCATTCGTGACCTCCCACCAAAAAGAGGCTTCGTCCTTCATTAACCAAGCAGCCAATTGGACCTTCCTTCTGTCTTCTATCTCGAAGATACCATACAAATCTTCCACCTCCTTAAGCCAATTTCGAGCTTCAACAAACGTCTCTGATCCGTGAAAAGGTTTCCCGCCCATTGCCCGAAAGTCTTTGCATATCTTCGAAAAAGTATCAACGCGGGGAGAGGGAGGAGGAGGAAGAGGAACGTCTGCTGGGCCTGCGGTGGTGGCCCTAGCCTCTAGATACCTTATGAACCAAGTTGGTATCGGTATGCCCTCGGGTATCTCGGGTAACCCAGACATGCTGAAAAGAAAATGAAAATATTCAAAACGGAGAATTCGAAAGACAGATATATGGCTTTTGGGGATTATATTTTTCAAAATAAACTCTAATTTTTGAAAATATTTCCTTTTCAAAACATTTTTTTTGTGAAAATAGTTTTCAAATTTTTTTTATCAAATCCGGTAACCTTCAGCTCTGATACCAAGTGTAACACCCCACTTCCGTTAAGGTCAGTCGCAAAGGGAATGCCTTAGCTTTGGTGGAACGTTATAAGTAAACAGAACAGAAATTTACAAGATAGATAATGTAGTACTTGAAAATTTTATAACTTTATTACAGAAAAAACATAAATAAGTTTGTTTACATCTTTCAAAACCACAATATCGGAATTTAAGTACACAAATATCAGTCTTGTACAAACGCCTTCAGAATGCATAATTTTCAAAGCCATAATCCCCAACATAAAACTACCATGAAAAGATAGAGTCGAAGCCAAGAAATACTTCAAACACTTCAAGTAGAGAGAATCTGAATCAAGCTCCTACGTTTCCACCCTGAGCACCTTGGGAGGGGGGAACAGAAAGAAAAGAGGCGAAACAAACAAGGTCTGACATAAGTCTGGTGAGTCCAATGACTTTCAGCATATAAACATATAATAGTATCATGACATGTAAATAAAACTAGATGAGAGTTAACCAACAGGAATAGCAAGTTAACAGAAGAAACATAATGATATAGGCTAAGCTAAGCTTCTTACTTAGTTTTCACTTCTCTGCACTAATACTAGTATAACAGAATTAGGTGTTGTCCTAATGTCTAAGCAGAAAACAGAATGATCTCTTCAGGAACACGATGTTAGTAACGGGCCTTTACCACCCGAACAGAGACAGACGGTACAGAAACAAAATGCTAATAATGGGCCTTTACCGCCCCAGCTAATGGGCCTTTACTGATCCAACAGAGACTGACATACAGAAACAGAAGCAGGAACGGAATTAGAGACGGAAACAGAATAATCCCTACGGAAACAGAATATTAGAATTAGGTGTACACTAGTAATGGGCCTTTACCACCCCAACAGACGGTACCACACAGAAACAGATAGGTGTTACCACCCCAACAGAAACAGACGATACCCCAACAGAAACAGACAGAACTAAGTGTACCCTAAATTCTACCCCAAGCGATCGGCTCCGTAATACATAAATACCCTGTGCCGGCCCCATAGAAGGGTGTATCACTCCTAAAGTGGCAACCTGTAGACACAAACCTATTTATAGATGTCACGGTGTCTTACATTCTCAGAGCAGACCGGATCCATGCAATCACATGACCCGGTTGGAATGCGCCATCAACAACCCTCCCCATTATCAGAGTGAACCTCTTACAATTAGTTCAGTAAGCGTGCCTGGACCCCTCTTAGTGTTGGGTCATAGTTTTGATACCAGAAAGGTTTACTGACTAATATGGGTCCCAAACAACAGATGACACAAGTAATTACCCCTCCTATCCTTGTGTCCCCAGACTAACAGATTTCAGATTAATTTGCTTATAGATTTCAGATGTACAAAGTTTAGATTAACTAGTTCTTAGATCAGACATATAGGTTAACAAGCTTTCAGACTAACGGGTCAAATATACAGATTAACAAGTTTTCAGACCAACAGATCAGATATACAAATTAACAGACTTACAGATTGTTTCACCTAACCTTGTATTGGGCCTACAGATTTACGAAACGGGTTTATTAGAATCATCAGTCCAGTTGTTTTAACCCTATTTACCCAACACGTTTTCGGTACCACATTTATCATAGATTTGCATTAATTAAATATTAATGCACAGACCTCTCACATTGGGTCGGTAGCTTGTGGCCGCTGGATGTGCCGGGCGGTTCCGGGCAAACTTCTGCCACAAGACAGACCTAACCTCGTGTTTAAGCATCTTTATGCCTATGACCTCTCACATTAGACTGACAGTTTGCGGTTGCTGGTTAAGCCAGTTGGTTTCGGGCAGGCTTCTACCGCAAACGGAGTCTAACCTCGTGTCTCAGCATTCTTATTTTAGCCAATGTATTCCATTACAGATTATGCCAATATCAGACTAATTATGTCAATTCAACAAATTAACTTCGTTACAAGTTACAGCAGATCATTCAAAGTTCTATTAACATGTTTTGCCCAATTTTAGATCGAGCCTACAGATTTCATACCTAAATTACCTTATTCAGTTTTCAACAGATTTAGCAGATTAGGCAATTTAACAGATTTAATCATCCCTTAAAATTCCATTGACCTACCTTTCCCAATTACAAAATTATGCCTAATTTTTAAATGCCCAAATTACGGTCATAATTCAATATATAACATATGTCCCAAATTTCTAGTTAAATTTACATAGTACAGAATATTCTCCAAAAATCCCAAATTATGATATGAATTATGCCAAATTATAGCCTTTGATTCCAGCGTATGTAAATATCCAAAATCCCTATTTAGGCGTGTTCACAATTAATAGTTACCCTATTTTTAATATAGACCTTTTACGCCTAAATCATATATCCTTTTTCTTTCAAGTCATAGATCGTCATATAAAATATTCCCCCAAATCTAGATCTTAAATTTACAACATATATTATGTCCTCAAAATCAGATCATGCATCATGTTCCCAAATTACAAGTCATATGTTGTCATACAATAATTCTCCTTCTTCCAAATCATAAACCGTCATATATAGTATGCCTAGATCTAGATCTTAAATTACAACATGCGCCCATTTCTTAAATCAGTCACAAATCATTTATGTCCATTTATGCATAATTCATTATTTTCCCCAAATTTAGCATTCGTGCGTCAATCTCTTATGAGATTTGGCTCAGGCTCGTGGTAGTCTAGCTATAGAATAGAAAGAAGGAAGAGATACAGAATATTTACAATATGATAGATCTACACAAAATACAACAAATCTAATAAACAAGAATAAGATAGATCTACACAGAATAAAACAGATCTGATAAACAGGAATATGCATAATCTCTAATTCTGATTTATAACCATGTCAAGATCATAATTAAATTTCATATCTGAAAATAACTGTACTCACAAACAAAAGGAAAATCTTGTTTTCTGGGATCTGTATTCTGAAACTGAATAGCTCTCCTTTGATGTAGACTAATTGTTCTTTTAATCTTATTCATATTGGAAGAAAAAGAAGTACTAGTTCTAGCTTAGGTTTTAGCAGAGTAGCGACGCCATCGATTTATTTTTAGAGAAGGAGAGAGTAATGGAGGCTAGAGAATAATGTAAGAGATTTAGGTTTTGGCTTAGGGATGTATTTATAGGAGAACAAAAGTGTTTAGGGCCTTAGATATCAACCTAGAACCAATCTGGACCATCAGAACAGCCAAAACCACGTCACAAGCCAAAGAAAATCGGATCTGGGCCAAAAAAAGGTCGACCTGTAGGGGGGAGGTCAACCGCCAGGTCGACCTCCCTGGGTAGGTCGACCCCAAGGTTTAGCTGCCTAGGTATTTTTCTACGTAAATTCTGAATTTTTGTTGAATCTTCCGAAGGCCATAACTTCTTCATACGAAGTCCGATTTATGCAAACTTGGACTCTATTCCAAGCAGAATTCCGAGCTGAACGGAATGGCATAAACCGCTTCCCTTAATTCTTCTTTTAAAAGTTAAGTATACTTTGTTTTGTTACTTTTATGTTTGTAGAAAATACCGGGTGTTACATATGCCATATTCATGTGACACATGTGTAGTTAGATCCATATTTTTATGATGTTGGAATTATTACATGTTCCTCTTTTTCCCCTTTTGTGTATAAGTTATGCTATGTATCGAGCTAACATTTTAAGTGATTTATGCAAACGTTTAACAGGGGTAATATTGGGGAAAAATATGAAATTATATATAATTGGCATATTCGGCTCATGAACATGTAAATGTTTTATGGCATAAAGTGGTATAAATTTTTATACCTAAAATTATGAACTTGATTTAAAAAGGAAAGTGGGGCTTGACTTGAATGACAATAATTTACATATAAATATAAAGAGGTAAATATGTAAATTTAGAAAAGACGAATATGCCTAACCCGAGGTTAGATTGAGTTACGGTGTAAGACTGCCTAGAACTGCCCGGCACATACAGAAATTGTAACAGTATATATCTAATGTGGGAGGTTAGTGCATCGAGCCCAAAAGGAACCCGAGGGTAGACTGAGTTGCGGTGTAAAACTGCCCGGACCCGACCGGTACATCCAGTAACCGCAACAATACATGTCTAATGTGAGTGGTTGGTGCTTTAATAAATGAATTAAAGCTAAGTCAGGAATGGTAGGGTTAAGTTAATTAAGGCAACACTTAACTAATGCAACATGATAACTAAACTGATGGGTGGGGTTAGGTTAACTTGGACACTTAACCAATTTAACATGTTGACTAGGAAACCCTAGTAACGAGGACCCATTTCAGCAGTAACCCACATAGATTTATGATGGTACCCTGAACTAGGCAGGGTGCGGCACGATTACTGGGCTGTTTATAAGCGATCAAAACGACGGCGGTTGGTGCGTCAATGTAGGTTCCGACGGAGTACGGGCATGCACGTACTCCAAAGTGGAAAAAGCAGGCACTAGGCATCAGTAGTTATACACTGTGCATCTTGAATCGTGTCGGGTTGCCACTATAGGATTTGATACACACCATGGTGCGACCAGCACATATATCTACAATCGAGCGGGGTCGTATGACAGAAGTGGTAAACGCATGCGAGTAGGAGTTGATCAACGAAAAGGGATCACTGGGTTTGAACTCATGATAATGGTCGAAATATCCAGTTGGTGTAGAGAATATGGATATGAGTGTGTTAGTATGATTAGTTTATCTTGCCTTGTTTATCTTGCCCTGTTTATCTTACCTTATCCTATGTTACCTTGTTTCCTTATTATTGTCCTATGTCCAGCTTATTCAAGTCATGGTTCTCTTATCAGTTTACATGCTAAATAATCACTGGACTTACGAGACTTATGTCTGACCCATTTTTTCCGCTCTCTTTTCTTTCGTTCCCCCCCCTCTCAGGTACCCAGTGAGGGAATAACTCAGCTTAATTTGGATCGTTTGTCTTTCCAAGCTTGAAGACTGTGTGATGTATAGCTTGGAACTTCTTATCTTTGTCTATGGATTTGGACACACTACTACTTGGGGATTTATGCAGTTTTATTGTGTTTTATGCTTCTTTATGTAATAATCAAGATAGAGATTTTGATGTAATGATTTGGAAGTTGGTTTGAAAGAGTTTGTTGTAATGTTTTGTTATGAACCACGTTTGAAATAAAGTTAGTTTTTCCGCTGCTTATATATATCTGTCTTGTAAATAATTTGTGTCTTTTACCTATAATGCTCCACCAAAGTTAAGGCATTCCTTTTGTGAGTGACCTTGACGGAGGTGTGGTGTTTCACTTGGTATCAGAGCAAAGGTTTAACAGATCAGATAAAATTTTTGAAAATTGTTTTTCAAAAAGAAATTTAAAGAAGCAATTTTCAAGAAAAAGTGTTTTATTTTTTATTTTAAAAAAAAAGGCATAATCCCCTAAAAGCCATATGCACTATCTTTTTATCCCTTGTTTTGAATCTTTCCTTTTTCATTTCAGCATGTCTGGGGGTCTTAAACTTCCAGAGGGCGTGCCGGTACCTGGCTGGTTCATAAGGTACCTAGAGGCTAGGGCTAACGTCGCAGGCCCTGCAGACGTTCCTTCTCCCCCAGCTGTTGTGGTTCCTCCTCCTCCTCATGCAAATGCTTTCTCAAAAATATGTGTAACAACCCGAATTTTAATAACATGTTAAAACAAGAAATCAAGGTATAATTAATTTTTAAAATGAGAATTAAGGGAAACGGGTTGCAGCATTGCGTTCGTCTCGGAATTCTGCATGAAATAGAGTCCAAGATTTCGAAAATCGGGGTCGGGATGAAAGAGTTATGGCATGTAGAAGATTCAGCAAATTTCAGGCAGCACATAACCAGGCAGGTCAACCTGGGGGTCGACCTGGGGGTCGACCTGGGGGTCAGGTCGACCATGTGGTCGACCTACCCCCAAGGTCGACCATGTGGTCGACCTCCCCCTTACAGGTCGACCTGGTCGGCCTGTTTTGACCCAGAACCCATTTTTGAAGCCTGAGACGTGTTTTGATGGTCCGAATTGATTCTAGGGTTAATCTAAGGGTTCTACCCCTATAAATACATCCTAAGACCAAGCCTAATTCATACAAATCATTCTTACATTGCTATGCTGCCAATATACCCCCTTGAACCATGGTCGCCGCCTCCAAATTAAAGCTTAAGCATTCAAACTCGATTCAAATCAAAGATCAACGCTTCTACAACAATTCAAGAGAATAGATCAGCGACACCACAACGTTCTACGACAAATTTCTAGACTTGACTTCTGCATCTAAATTTCTTAGACTACGATCTGTAAGTTCCAGTTACTTTTAGATAAAAACTATAAATCTAATATGGGCATGTTAAATTGGAATTGATTTATGTATGATTCATATATATTCTTGTTTTCTTCTTAGATCTTGACTATTGGGAATATTGTCTACGACGTTGAAACTATTGTTAATGGCATAAGACTATGACGACGCCTATGACTGCGAACATAAGACTATGACTGTGAACATAAGACTATGCCTATGACTATGACGGTGAACATAAGACTATGCCTATGCCTATGACAGTGAATATAAGACTATTGCCTATAACTATGACAAGGACAATTGTGGCTAATCACCTATGAGGTTATTGCCTAGGATTATGACTATGAAATTGGATCTAAGCTTGATTTTCTATTCAGACCTATTTTCTTTATTTGTCTTGATTTTGGGGATTTTTCTATTTAAGTTAGATCTATCCGTGTTCTTGAATCTAGATTATTATTCAAACCTTTTTCATGTTCATAATGTTATGCCTGCGATGTTTTAATCAATTTATTCAGTTAGGTCATGCCTTGGAAATAAATTGATAATAGAGCAATGTTTATTATGTTGATCTATGCCTGTGGTTCTATTTTATCATCATGTTGAATTGGGAATTAATGAATAAGTCCATTCATATGTATATGAACTTGGAGTATTGAAAAGTCGGGTGTGTACGACTTGTGCAGGATCTATAATATGGCTATGCCGAATGTATGTGATAACTTAAGCTATTCAATAGTTATGCGAATAAATGTTCGCAAACAATATATATATCACAAATAATTATAAATTCAGTAAAGTAAAGTAAAGTAGAGTAATGACACCAGGATTTTTATACTGGTTCGGACCTCCAGTCCTACGTCCAGTCCCGAAGCTCCTCTTCGGCTTTTCACTAAACAACACCCTCGCTTCACACGGAGGAACAGGTTCACAACTACTTGATTTACGGGCTACAAGTTTACCCACTTGATTTCACGGGCTACAAGCTTACCCACTTGATTTCACGGGCCATAAGCTTACCCACTTGATTTCACGGGCTACAAGCTTACCCACAAGACGATTACAAGAGTTTGACCTTGAATGTGTTCTTTCTTCAACACTGATTAGTCAACGATTGAGTACACCCTTCCTATAATCTTATCCTCAAATATAATATGATGTTTGCAAAGATTAGGGAGTGGATTATCGTTTTGAATCACAAGTGTATAAAATATGCTTGGAGATTCAAAAGATAATTGAATGCTTTTGAGAGCTTTTAGAATGCTAAGAATAATACAATATAGATCAGAGAATGGAGAGAAGATTTTGTTATTTGAATGAATGAAAATCGATGTATTTATAATAATTGAGGAGATGTAATTGTTGGTGAAAAGTTGCTCTTAAAAGAAGTGATTATTCTTGAGAAGAAATGGATGTAACTCTTCAAGAAAGGAGATGACTTTTCACAAAATTTCAAAAAGCTGTTGACCTATAAAAATTTATAGGTCGACATGTTTTTAGCCGTTGTAATTTAAAAACCTGTTGACCTATAAAAAATTATAGGTCGACCTCTTTTTGACCGTTATATTTTGAAAACCTGTTGACCTATAAAAAAGTGTAGGTCGACATATTTTTGATGATATGCATAAAAAAAGGTGTTATAAGTAATTTTTGAAAGCCAAAAAGAAGTATGATTATTTGAGGATAGATTTTAACATTTATGACTCTAAATAATCAACTTCTAACCTATGAAGGCATCTCGTCTTCTTTTTGTCGATGTAAAAGCTTCTTCTTGTCATAAATCAAAATAATCCGTGAAGCTTTGACTCAACATTCTCCCCCTTTTTGATTGATGACAACATGGATTAAAATAGTTATATCTCCTTGTATATATGCTCCCCCTGTATATAAGCTCTGTCTCCCTTTAAAAATCTACATATCCATAATCTTAGCTCCATGTCACGATTTCCATTGATCTTTATTTTGTTGTTATCAATCGAAATTCTCGTGTCTCAACATTCACCCCCTTTTTGATTGATGACAACACCTTGGATTTTCTCCCTTTGAATATAAAGCTCCCCCTGAATTTCTGCAACATTTGTTAGTAAATAATCTTACCTTTTGATTCCTGCATTAACAAATGTTAGCACACATATACTTTTACCATATTAAGCACATATATTTTAAATAGTATATGTAAAATATTTCTCCCCCTTTGTCATCGATTAAAAAGAATAAATATCATAATAACCTCAATAATCGAGAGTAGTATAATTTTAAAATAGTATAAGAAATGGTGTTTGAGTTTTGAATTTGAAACGACGTGACTTTATAAGAAAAATTATAATAGAGACCGGTCGACAGGGTATTGCGTGGAGGTCGACAGGAAATAGTTCTGGATGAAATTATAAGGCTTAAATTGCCTAGACCGGTCGACAGCATAAAGAATGGCCGGTCGACAGGTTAATTTTTTGTTTGAAAATTAAAAACGTATTTAACCTAGACCGGTCGACAGAGAAGAAAAGGGGCGGTCGACAGGTTAATTTTCTGGTTGAAAATTAAAAACAAAAAGATCCTGATCGGTCGACAGCATATTACTAGGCGGTCGACAGGTGCTGAAAATTTTTGTTTTTCTGGTTTGTCTTTTAAATTTTCAAAAAACACTTATTATTATATATGCATATTTCTCCCTCTTTGTTATTGATTAAAAAGAATAAAAGTCATGATAGAACAGTAATCGAATATAAGACATAATTGAAAGTACCTTCGGGAGATCATGTGCAATTTGATAAACTGAATTTTGTATTCAAAGATATTTAGAAATACCGAATAGCCTTCTCTTTGTTGTGGTGTACCTGCAAAAATTATATGACATGTATACTTTTGGTACCCACTTACTTCATTAGGGTCCAGAGGTTAGATGAAAGGTAACCATACCCAAGAGGGTTTAATGGAACCTTTAAAGATAAAATTTTCATTATTAACTACTGAATCAAAATAATCATCAATATATTTTTCTCTGTTTTTCCAACTTACAGGAACCCAAATACTTAAGTAATCTCTATTGATATTCCTTTTCATACTTCTAGATCTATTATACAGATCTCTAGTCATAGAAGTATTCAAATTTCTATAATAATTGGATCTAGGATGAGCATTAGTACTAGCAGTAATATTTTTATTGTACATGAAAGCATATCTAGTACTATTTCTAAGATTAGCTTTATTATATCCTAAACCACTTTTGTCATGTAAAGGTCGAGATCTAGATAAAATCATATTTAAATCATTTTGACCTTTATTAAATTTTGCGAACTTATTTGCACATTTATCAAATTTATTTCCAAAGTCGCTATTGACATTTTCAAAAGGAATTTTGTTATTCTTTAAGTCATCAATTTCCTTATTTAATTCAGAATTTTTCCTTTTTAAAGTACCATCTCAGTTTTGAGACCTAAAATTTGAGATTCTGAATTATCTAAAGAAGATTGTAACTTTTCAAAATTTTCTTTTGAGTCAGAAATTTCATTTTGCAAAATATTATTATTCACCTTTAAAAACTCACATTCTTTAGACAGTTCTAAATTCTTTTCAGTTAAAGCTCCATTCTCTTTTTCAAGAGACGAAATTAAAGAACTAGAATTATTTAAAGAATCTTCTAATGATATATTTCTATTTTGCAAAAGATCGATTTCCTTTAAAAGAACATTGTTTTTATCTTCTAGTTGCTCATTTTCTTTTTGAAGGAAATCTTTTTGAGAAACAAGCTCTTCTAAGGTATCTTCAAAATATTTGGCTTGTTTTACCAAACGATTGTTTTCTTCTTTTAATTTGGAATTTTCTTCCTTGTACTTTTTTGACATAGCTAAAACGACTGTATGGAGTTTCAATAATTTTTCATGGTCTAACAAAAGATCTTTAAATAATGAATCTACACATACCGATTGTGATCTGACTTTAGCCATGAGACGCTTGTTTCCTTGCTCTCCTGATTCTGCTTTTTTGCTCTTCCATTTTCTAATTCCCTGAATAGATTTCTTTATTGCCATTTGTTCTAAGATGTTGTTACGATCTCTAGAACAACCTTGCTCTGATACCAATTGAAAAGTCGGGTGTGTACGACTTGTGCAGGATCTATAATATGGCTATGCCGAATGTATGTGATAACTTAAGTTATTCAATAGTTATGCGAATAAATGTTCGCAAACAATATATATATCACAAATAATTATAAATGCAGTAAAGTAAAGTAGAGTAATGACACCAGGATTTTTATACTGGTTCGGACCTCCAGTCCTACGTCCAGTCCCGAAGCTCCTCTTCGGCTTTTCACTAAACAACACCCTCGCTTCACCCGGAGGAACAGGTTCACAACTACTTGATTTACGAGCTACAAGTTTACCCACTTGATTTCACGGGCTACAAGCTTACCCACTTGATTTCACGGGCCACAAGCTTACCCACTTGATTTCACGGGCTACAAGCTTACCCACAAGACGATTACAAGAGTTTGACCTTGAATGTGTTCTTTCTTCAACACTGATTAGTCAATGATTGAGTACACCCTTCCTATAATCTTATCCTCAAATATAATATGATGTTTGCAAAGATTAGGGAGTGGATTATCGTTTTGAATCACAAGTGTATAAAATATGCTTGGAGATTCAAAAGATAATTGAATGCTTTTGAGAGCTTTTAGAATGCTAAGAATAATACAATATAGATCAGAGAATGGAGAGAAGATTTTGTTATTTGAATGAATGAAAATCGATGTATTTATAATAATTGAGGAGATGTAATTGTTGGTGAAAAGTTTCTCTTAAAAGAAGTGATTATTCTTGAGAAGAAATGGATGTAACTCTTCAAGAAAGGAGATGACTTTTCACAAAATTTCAAAAAGCTGTTGACCTATAAAAATTTATAGGTCGACATGTTTTTAGCCGTTGTAATTTAAAAACCTGTTGACCTATAAAAAATTATAGGTCGACCTCTTTTTGACGGTTATATTTTGAAAACCTGTTGACCTATAAAAAAGTGTAGGTCGACATGTTTTTGATGATATGCATAAAAAAAGGTCTTATAAGTAATTTTTGAAAGCCAAAAAGAAGTATGATTATTTGAGGATAGATTTTAACATTTATGACTCTAAATAATCAACTTCTAACCTATGAAGGCATCTCGTCTTCTTTTTGTCGATGTAAAAGCTTCTTCTTGTCATAAATCAAAATAATCCGTGAAGCTTTGACTCAACAAGTATAACCCATGATGACAAGTTGTGTAGTTTATCATGTTATGCAAGTTTTAGGTTGTGAAATCATATCACATATGTGACCAAATGTTAGATCTACATGTTTATGTGTATATGTGTATATGTTAAACCTATGTCATATTTCAAGTTCACACTTATTCATATGTTCGTGATTGATTTGCAAGTTCACATATATGTAAGTTGATTTAGTCTATGTTGCAAATTCACGTATATGTATGTTGGTTTAGTCTACGTTGCAACACCTATGATATTCATGTTGATTGTTTTGCAAGTACACACCTATGGTGTTCATATTGACTATGCCAAGAATGCCAAGTTTACACCTATGTCATGTTAATGAATTTCTTTATGCAAATTTTGTGTACGTTAAATTAGGCTAAGTTTTTAGCCTAATATTATGCCAAAAATCATGCGGACGGAAAATTAGGCTAAGATTGTTAGCCTAATATTTAGACGGGGTAACGTTGGGAAAAATTGGTAATTATAGGAAACTTGGTATGAAACTCGCCATGAAACTTGACATGAACATTGTTATAACTTGAATCTGGATGTGGGCATGAAACTTGCCTTAAAACTTGACACGAACATGACATGAAACTTGAACATGGGCATGACACTAGAATGAAATTGAAAATGGCCAACTCGAGGTTGGGTTGAGTTTGCAGTGTAATTCTGCCCGGAACCGCCCGACAAATCCAGTTACTGCAAACAATAAGATACAATGTAGGTAGTTGGTCATATCGCACTTGAAAACCCGAGGTCAGACTGAGTTGTGGTGTAATTCTGCCCGGAACCGCCCGGCATATCTAGTGACCACACCAACAAGTCTGATGTGAGAGGTTGGGGTGCATTAATGAATTAATGCCACATGATAGGGTTAAGTCATGAACATGAAAGACAACAGTTAACCAACTTGATACATGATTTGTAGGCGGGTTAAGTCACGAACTTGAATGTCAACACTTAACCAACTTGACATGCTAGACTGATAAGGGTTAAGTCACGAATTTAAATGACAACACTTAACCTATTAGACGAAAACCCTAGTTACGCGGTCCATTTCAGCAGTAACCCACTAGATGTATCATGGTACCCTGGAACTAGGCAGGGTGGGGCACGATTATTGGGCTGATTATAAGCGACCAAAACGACGGCTGTGTTGGTGCGCCAGTGTAGGTTCAGGCGGGCTATGGTCGTGCACATGGTCCGGAGTTGAAAAAGCAGGCATTGGGCATCAGTAGGTTTATCTGTGCATGCTTGATTCGTGTCGGTGGTTGGCACCATAGGGCTTGATACACCCTATGGTGGACCTAGCACAGGTGACTACATTCGTGATAGGGCCGTATGACACAGACACATGACGAGCTAGAACTAGTAGGGAGCCGATCGACTAGTGGATCGTTTCGTTGGACCTAGAAATGGGTCATTTCATGATATTGGACCAAAGGATTATTTCATGATTTATAAGACATGGGTTTGGGATTCTAGTACAGTTGATGCAGCGAACCTTGAATATGTGATGCTATACTTGATTTATCATGTTTTCTTAGTCTATCTTGCCCATCTTGACAACATCCTTATATTTACTTTCAGTTTATACATGTCATGTTACCTTTATTTGTTTTTATGCTGAAAGTCACTTGGACTTACTAGTCTTTATGACTGACTCGATTTCTTTTGCCTCTTTTTCTTCCGTTCCCCCCTCAGGTTCTCAGGGAGGAAACTCTAGCACTTAGCTTGGATTTCACTTGCTTTCGGTTCAGCTCATGTACGGTTTGGTCTGGAGCTATGCTATGGCTGCATTTCTGCTACCTTGGGGAATTAAGCTCCTTTTGTTGTTTCAAGTTTATGCTTTTTTATTTATGCAAGACAGAATTTATTGTAATGGAAAATAATGACCTTTGCTATTTGATGTAAAAGGTTTTGATTCTTTTTGAATGTAATGAAATTTGGCTTTTGAATCTTCCGCTTTTTTATTTATGTTCTGTCTTGTAATAATCCTGTGATTATTTACCTCGATAACGCTCCTCCAAAACTAGTGCATTCGCTTTGTGAGTGACCCTAGCGGAGGTGGGGTGTTACATTTGGTATCAGATCAGAAGGTTACTAGATTGGGCAAAAGTTTTTAGAAAACCTTCTGAAATTATTTTCAAAACCGTTTACAAAGAAGCATTTTTCAAGAAAAGTCGTTAAAGGCTATTCCCCAAAAGCCATTAGCACTATCCTTGTTTCCTCGTTTGAATCTCTTTTCCTTTCTTTTCTCCATCTGTAGTCGCAGTAGTTTTTACCTGTGGCTAATCTTCTTTCTAGCTTCGTAGAGGGTTTTCCGTACGATGGAGATAGTTTCTGTGAGGCTTGTTAAGATATACATAGGGAAGGTATGAGTGATAAGTTAAGGAGGATGAGTCTCAGAACGAGAAGAAAGACTTCCGAGGAAGGAGGCAAGAACAACAACAACAACAATAAGGATAACAAGACACGTGAGAAAAGAAAATGCCATTTCTGTGGTTTTGAGGGGTATATAGTCCAGGATTATAGAAAGAAGAAGATGAAGATGGGAGCATGCTTTCAGTGTGGTGATATTTGACATATCAGCAAGAACTGCCCTAAGGAGCAAGGGCAAGCCCCGCAAGCAGGACCTTCTGGGGGTACATCTTTAACTTCTTCTCCTAGATGCTTTGTTTTATCTTGCTTATCTTCTCAATCCTATCTTGAGAACCTTAGATAGAACCCTTTTGGATGTAAACATGTGATTGAAACATGTTATGGTTGATGTTTGCAAATGGTTGCAAGTGGTCGCAAGTGGTTGCTCGTGGTTGCATAACACACATTAGGCACTAGATCGGCTCAGACACATTTTCATATTGCATATGCATGAGTGTTTATACTTGTTTATGGATGAAATTGAATGTGTATCATGTGGATGTTGCATATGGATGGATGTTTGTGCGCGTGTATAGTGTTAATGTGACTAGGACTATTTGCATACATGTTGGACTCATGGCACTAAACATATTTTGCATTAGGAAGATCAATCAGGCCTAATCATTTTCATTAGATATAGAACATATACACACACTTTCTGCATATGTTCATACAGCATTAGAAATCTCTTAAGGACAATGGATGCCTGTGATTGATGATTGAGTAGATGGATGATTGGATGGTAGGACAAATTCTTCTTAACTTGAAGATTTCGGGGACGAAATCCTTTAAGGAGGGGAGAATGTAACAACCTGAATTTTAATAACCTGTTAAAACAAGAAATCAAGGTATAATTAATTTTTAAAATGAGAATTATGGGAAACGGGTTGCGCCATTGCGTTCGTCTCAGAATTCTGCATGCAATAGAGTCCGAGTTTTCGAAAAACGGAGTCCGAATGAAGAAGTTATGGCCTGTAGAAGATTCAGCAAATTTCAGGCACCACAGGACCAGGCAGGTCGACCTGGGGGTCAGGTCGACCATGTGGTCGAACTTAGGGTCGACCTACCACCCAGGTCGACCATGTGGTCGACCTCCCCCCATTATAGGTCGACCTGGTTGGCCTTTTTTGACCTAGAACCCATTTTTGAAGCCTGAGACGTGTTTTGATGGTCCAGATTGATTCTAGGGTTAATCTAAAGGCCTAAACTAGTTGCTACCCCTATAAATACATCCTAAGATCAAGCCTAATTCATACAAATCATTCTTACATTGCTATGCTGCTAATTTACCCCTTGAACCATGGCCACCACCTCCAAATTAAAGCTTAAGCATTCAAACTCGATTCAAATCAAAGATCAACGCTTCTACAACAATTCAAGAGAATAGATCAGCAACACCGCAACGTTCTACGACAAATTTCTAGACTTGACTTCTGCATCTAAATTTCTTAGACCACGATCTGTAAGTTCCATTTACTTTTAGATAAAAACTATAAATCTAAGACTATGCCTATGACTACGCCTATGACTGTGAAACTATTGTTAATGGCATAAGACTATGACTACGCCTATGACTGTGAACATAAGACTATGCCTATGCCTATGACTGTGAACATAAGACTATGCCTATGACTATGACGGTGAACATAAGACTATGCCTATGCCTATGACAGTGAATATAAGACTATTGACTATAACTATGACAAGGACAATTGTGGCTAATCACCTATGAGGTTATTGCCTAGGATTATGACTATGAAATTGGATCTAAGCTTGATTTTTCTATTCAGACCTATTTCCTTTATTTGTCTTGATTTTGGGGATTTTTCTATTTAAGTTAGATCTATCCGTGTTCTTGAATCTAGATTATTATTCAAACCTTTTTCATGTTCATAATGTTATGCATACGATGTTTTAATCAATTTATTCAGTTAGGTCATGCCTTGGAAATAAATTGATAATAGAGCAATGTTTATTATGTTGATCTATGCCTGTGGTTCAATTTTATCATCATGTTGAATTGGGAATTAATGAATAAGTCCATTCATATGTATATGAACTTGGAGTATAACCCGTGATGACAAGTTGTGTAGTTTATCATGTTATGCGAGTTTTAGTTTGTGAAATCATATCACATACGTGACCAAATGTTAGATCTACATGTTTATGTGTATATGTTAAACCTATGTCATATTTCAAGTTCACACTTATTCATATGTTCGTGATTGATTCTTCCGCTGTTTTATTTATGTTCTGTCTTGTAATAATCCTGTGATCATTTACCTTGATAATGCAGAGGTGGGGTGTTACAATATGTAGGGACTTTCGAGCCATGGGTGGAAAGAACTTTAATAGAAATGAATCCTTCATGGAAGCAAGAAACTGGCTCAAAGAAACTGAGGATTTGTTTGATATCTTCGAAGTGGATGATAGACATAATATACAGTTAGCCGTGTGGTTGCTCAAAGACGAAGCTTCCTATTGGTGGGAAGTTAATAACGTTGAAAGACCAGTTGAAACTTGGATGGATTTCAGAATAAGGTTTGAAATGAAATTCCTCTCACAAGCTGAACGAAGCCTACAGGTGGAGAAGTTCTTAGCTCTCAAACATGGAAGTATGTTGGTCAAGGAATACGTTAACCAATTCAATCAGCTGGCTAGGTTCGGATTGGAGTTAGTGAACACTCCACATAAGAAGGCTCTCCGCTTTGTTAAAGGATTGAACGAGCCACTGCACAGCGTAGCTATGTCCCATATACCTATGGGTGCGACTTATGAGAGATTGGTGGACATGGCACTATTACAAGAAGAAGATAATGTTGGCAAGAAGGAGACAAAGGTGGAAGCATCTCAGTATAAAAAAGGGGAAGGATCACAGAGCAAGAAGACAGATTCCAAGAAATTTTTGCGGCATTCCTGGTCATCTGTTTAAGGACTGCAGGATGAAGAAAAGGAAGATGGGTGGTTGTTTCCATTGTGGCGAGGCAGGACACATGGCTAGGGACTGCCCAAGAAAGTAAGGGCAAGGGCAGAGAGCTGGATCTACTTCTGGAGGGCAGGTTCATGCTCTCATGGCACCTCCGCAAGTACGAGGTAGAAATGTTTATGTTGAGAGTTTAGTTTATTTTTTTGATCATCCTGTTTATACACTCTTTGATTCTGGCGCATCGCACTCTTTTATATCTACTGCTTTAGTTGAATCTCTGCACCTAGACACCAGTTTAGTAGAGGATCCCTTAGTTGTTTCAAATCCAATTGGGGGCTCAACTTATTTGTCAATGATTTGTTTGGATTTGGAAATTTCTATACTAAGTGTGGGTTTAGATGCAATGCCTATGTTTTAGGATTCACGGGCTATGGGTTGATTCTAGGCATGGATTGGCTATCCAGTAATGGTGCCATCCTCGATTGTGAAAAGAGAGTGGTTAGACTCATGACTCGCCTCGGTAACACTCTCGAAATTTCTTGTAATCCCATGAACTATATTATGCTTAGCTATCTAGAATCTCTTGATGCGTCTATTGAGGATTTGCAGTCTGTTAGAGTAGTCCGTGAATACTCGGATGTCTTCGAAGAGGTTAAAGGGTTACCTCCGAAGCGGGAGATAGACTTCCGCATATACCTCGTTGATAATGCAAAACCCGTTGCTTTACCCGTTAGACACATGGCTCCAAGGGAGAGGAAAGAACTCAGTAAACAAGTTAAAGAGTTGCTTGAGAAGGTGTTTATAAGGCGGAGTATTTTCTGAATGGGGTGCTCTAGTAGTGTTCGCAACTAAAGCGTACGGTTCACTTCGCCTATGCGTTGACTATAGGGAGCTAAACAAGATGACCAAGAAGAATAGGCACCCACTTCCAAGAATAGATGACTTGTTCGATTAGCTTGTAGGTGCATCGGTTTTCTCCCAACTAGATTTAGCTACCGGGTTTCATCAAATGAGAGTGGCTGAAGACAGCATTGATAAGACCGCATTCAGAACTCCGGATGGTTTCTTCGAGTGGCTTCTCATGCATTTCGGCTTGACAAATGCACCCGCTTACTTCATTGATTTGATGAGCAAGGTGTTCAGGGAGTTCCTCAATAAGTTTGTGGTGGTCTTCGTAGATAACTCTTTGATTTTCTCAAAGAGTGAGGAAGAGCATGCTCATCATTTAAAAGAAGTCATGGACACTCTTTGAGCACATTAGTTGAAAGCCAAATTCTCCAAATGCCACTTCTGGAGAGAGGAAGTAAGATTTCTTGGACATGTGGTATCCAAGGAAGGGTTAGCCGTGGACCTCGGAAAAGTAGCTGCGGTGCAAGATTGGAAGGTTCCACGGAATGCAACCGAGGTCCGGAGCTTACTCGGCTAGCGGGCTTTCACTGAAAGTTCATCAAAGTCTTTGCGAAAATTTCAGCTCCGCTTACAAAGTTGACGAAGAAGAACCTAACTTTCAATTGGGATTTGTATTGCGATATTGCTTTCCAACGATTAAAGAGAGCTCTAACTACAACCCTAGTTCTGACATTGCTAGATGGGAGCAAGAGGTTTACTGTATACACGGACGCATGTGGTACGGGACTAGGTGCTGTCTTGATGCAAGAAGGGAAGGTAGTAGCTTATGGAGGCAGGCAGTTGAAAGTACACGAGAAAAACTACCCAACCCATGACCTAGAGTTAGCTGCCATCGCCTTTGCGCTTAAGTCTTGACGCCATTATCTCCTAGGTGAGAAGTTTGAATTATATACTGACCATAAATCATTGAAATACCTTTTCTCGCAGAAAGATCTTAACTTGAGGCAATAAAGGTGGATGGAATTCTTGGCATCCTACGATTTCGAGATTTCCTATACCCTTGGCAAGGGCAATGTAATAGTAGACGCCTTGAGTAGAAAGAAGCTGACCTTAAGCCCTCTCTTTGTTGAAAGGCAGAGCTTGGAGTACATAGCCAATTTTGACTTTAGACCCTCCATCGATCATGTGATTAGTTTGTTAGCATCGCTAGAAGTGCGGCCTACTCTTTTGGATTCAATTGGAACCGCGCAACGTGAAGACCCTCAGCTAGTTGATGTGATGGACAAGCTAATTAGGGGTGAGACTTCTAGTCACCTCAATAGATACTCCATCGATGATAAAGGTTGGTTAAGGAGGGATGGAAAGCTTTGCGTCCCACAAGCAAGGGATTTGGTGAAGAAGGTTTTCGAAGAGGCACACCATTCCAAGTTGACCATACACCCAGGTGGAGACAAAATGTATAAATATGTAAAAAGAGTGTTCTTTTGGAATGGCATGAAGAGGGATGTAGTCGAATTTGTCGCTAAGTGTTTGATATGCCAGCAAGTCAAGGCGGAGCAAAAGAAGCCTGGTGGTTTGCTTCATCCTCTAGAAGTCCGACACTAGAAATGGGATAGCATTTCGAAGGACTTTATTGATGGGCTGCCTAGGTCAAGAAGGGGAAACACTAGTATTTGGGTAATAGTGGACAGGCTCACAAAAAGCGCTCACTTTATACCCGTTAAGAGTAGAAGGCTGCCTCATCTTTAGCATCCATTTACCTTAAAGAGATAGTTCGACTCCATGGGATACCCTCCAGCATTGTAAATGATCGAGATCCTATCTTTAGAGCGAGTTTTGGAAGAGCTTGCAAGAGGCTGTAGGCACACAGCTATGCTTAAGCACGGCCTATCACCCTCAAACCGACGGTCAGACGGAAAGGGTGAACAGGGTATTAGAAGACCTCTTGAGACTATGCATTCTTGACTTTGGAGGAACATGGGAAGATCATCTTCCTTTGGTGAAGTTTTCCTACAACAATAGCTACCAAGCCACCATAGGCATGGCACCCTTCGAAGCTTTATATGGAAGACCATGCCGATCACCAACTTGTTGGTGGGAGGCCACAAACAAGATCATACTTGGACCAGATATGATTAGAGAGACTTCATAGAAAGTGAACTTGATATGAAGAAGAATGAAGACTGCCCAAGATAGACAGAAGTCCTACGTAGATAAAAGAAGGACCGACCTTGAGTTTGAGGTTGGGGACAGGGTCTTCCTTAAAGTATCTTCTTTGAGGAATGTCATTCGCTTTGGATCCACAAGAAAGTTAGCACCAAGATTTATAGGGCCGTTTCCTATCATTGAAAAGTTTGGGAAGATGGCTTATAAAGTAGAGCTGCCCGAAAGATTGCTGGAGTTCATAATGTCTTTCATGTTTCTCACCTACGAAAGTGCTTACATGAGTCTGCGGAAGTAGTGGAACCAAGCATATTAGAGGAAATAGAAGTAGAACGAGAGGCGACTGTGAGAAGGGTTCCAACTCGTATCTTGGGTACAGATGTCAAAAAGCTACGCAACCGCGAAGTCAAACTTGTTAAAGTTCAATGGAGTGACGCTGAGGAAGATGCGACTTGGGAGACTGAGGCCAAGATACGCGCAGCCTACCCTTTTCTTTTTGAGGGCACATCTTTGATCTCTTTTTCCTTAAATTGTTCATGCTCGTATCTATCTTTTTAGTATTTTTCCTCAGTGCTATCCTCGATCCTTAAGTAGAAACCAATGGATGCAAACATGTATTTGAAACATGTTATGATTGATGGTTGCAAGTGGTTGCTAGTGGTTGCTCGTGGATGCATAAACACACACATTAGGTGTTATGTAACACCCCACCTCCGCCAGGGTGGCTCTTGCAAGCACTCTGACTTTGGAGGGGCGTTTGAATCAGGTAAACATGCATAATGATATATCAATGCAGAACAAGAACATATGTATATATGTAAACAGAGTAAATAAGATAAGTAAAACAGCGGAAGATTTCAAACTATTTCCAAACAAGTCTGGTACAACATAATGTCAACTTTCCAAATACACAAGTCTAGATAAAAACAACATCGCTGAAAAACTGAAATACATAAGTACTATCCCCAAAATAAGTGATGACCATAGCTAGCTTCATGTCAAGACCGTACATGAGCTAAAATCCCACAAGCAAGCGATCAGAAATCCAAGCTAAGCTCCAATATTCCCACCCTGAGAACCTGGGGGGGGGGGGGGGAACGGAAGAAAAGAGGCGAAAGGAAAACAGGTCAGTCAAAAAGACTGAGTAAGCCCTACTACAATCAATGTAAACTGATAAAGTTAACTGGCATGAGAAGCAGGGATGAACATAAGGATAACAACATACTAGCATGATGATTAAGTAACAAGGTAGATAAAGGTGTCATCGCATAATCAGGATTAAGGTTTTGCACCACAGGTGTACTAGCAAACTAACATGACTTGAATAAACAAGTATTGATCCCTTGGCCCAAGCTTTGACCCAATAACATGAAGTGACCCTAATACGAGGTCCAATAACATGAAGTGACCCTAATACGAGGTCCAATAACATGAAGTGACCCTAATACGAGGTCCAATAACATGAAGTGACCCTAATACGAGGTCCAATAACATGAAGTGACCCTAATACGAGGTCCAATAACATGAAGTGACCCTAATACGAGGTCTAATAACATGAAGTGACCCTAATACGAGGTCCAACCAAACGGTCTAGTCGATCGGCTCCCTATAAGCCTAACTCGTCACGTATTGGTGTCAATACGGCCCAAACATAATTGTAGTCAGACTGTGCCGGGTCTCCCGTCGGGTGTATCAAGCCCTAGGGTGTCAACCCCTGGACACCATAAACATAAGTGCACAGTCTAGATCTACTGGTACCCATACTTGACTTCTCCAAATACGGACTACGTGCACGACCATAGTCCGTCCGGAACTACATCGGCGTACCACTATGCCGTCGTTTTGGTCACTTACCTCAAGTCCAGTAATCGTGGCCCCACCCTAGCCTAGTCCCTAGGGTCGTAATGATACAAACTTGGGATTACTGCTGGAGTGGACCCCCATTGCTAGGATTTTCTAGTGGGTTAAGTACGGTTTAACCCTCTTGCTAATCATGGATTAACTTGGTTAAGTGTAACGATGAGTTCACAACTTAACCCTGATTAATCTACCAAGCCCAAATTGGTTAAGTATTAAGTGGACCATGACTTAACCCTAATCATGAGGCATTAATTAATTAATGTGCCTTAACCTCTCACATTAGACTTTGTTGCGGTTACTAGTTAAGCCGGGCGGGTCCGGGTAGCTTTATACCACAACTTGGTCTAACCTCGGGTTCAAGGTACAACATGACCAACTTCTCACATTGGGTCCTATTGTTTGTAGCAACTAGTTAAGCCGGTCGGTTCCGGGTAGTTTTACGCTACAAACTCAACCCAACCTCGAGTTGGTCACACTTATATTTTCTAAGTGTCATGTCCATTATGTTTCCAAAACATATCACAAGTTTTCAAGAATTTGGGTAGACCTAACTTAATAGGTAAATTCCCATGGGTAGACCTAACTTAATAGGTAAATTCCCAATCTTATGTTTTCATGTCTTTTAAGTTTACCCAACCCCAAACGCAATCCCATCGCTTACATATCGCAATAGCGCATAAAGGATAGAAAGAGGGAACTTGGCATAATCATGACATAAAGGTGTTGAAGCCACAAGTTTAACATGGTGGCATATGAAATGTACATATGTTCATATACTTGCATATTACATTTTTAGGCCCCAAAAACATGCATAAAACCAAACTTAGCATATTGGTGATACATGGTGATAAATGACATGTAGAAATGGCCATAAGTTCGCATTTAGCCTCACATGCAAGTTATCATAAGAGATATGATAACCTACATGTTGCCAAAATGCAACCTTTAGCATAAAGCTTGAAGCTTTATGTTCATATACTCAAGGTAAGCTTGCATAACATGATAACATGAGTAAAATGATCAACCCAAACTTGCATAACATACATGGCAAACTTGCATATCATAACATAGCAAACTTGCATAACATAACATGGCAAACTTGCATATAAACTTGCATATCATAACATGATAAACTTGCATATCATAACATGGCTAACTTGCATAACATAACACGATTAACTTGCATATCATAACATGGCAAACTTGCATATAAACTTGCATATCATAACATGATAAACTTGCATATCATAACATGGCTAACTTGCATAACATAACATGATTAACTTGCATATCATAACATGGCAAACTTGCATATCATAACATATCAAACTTGCATAACATGACATAGTAAACTTGCATATCATGGCAAACTTGCATATCATAATGATCAACCAAACTTGCATCATTCATTTAACTTTAGAGTTTAAATATGAAAGTAGAAAAGGGCTTACAATGCTTATGAAGACACAAAAATATGACAAAGCCCTTATGCAATCAAATAGATCCAAAATGCAAGCTCTAATAGAAAAACCCTTGAGCCAAAATGATCAAAACCCTTGCTTTATGATGTAAATATGGAAACTTGACTTGAATGGAAGCTAATGATGCTCATACAAGCTTGAAAACACTTGTATGCATTGAAAATCTCTCATAGAAATGACTTAGGAATTTTATGAAGGGAGTGGAGGCCATGAGAGGAATGATTTTGCCATAGTTTAGTTACTTGAATGAATAATGATGATTTAGGGTTAGGTTAGGGGCTTATTTATAGAGATTAGGACTAGTTTTAGCCTTAGGATTAAACCCTAGTTCCAATCTCAGCCCTCAAAACCGAATCTGGCCCCAAAACCTAACCAAGACCCCAAAATAGTGCACCAGGCAAAACTGCCGGCTGGACCAAGTCGACAGCCAAGTCGACAGGGCTGTCGACTTGGGTCCAACCAAGTCGACTCCCAAGTCGACAGGGCTGTCGACTTGGGTACTCTGGCAGGAATTTTCCCGCCTGCGCCCAACTGCCCTAATTTCCAAATTCAAACTTGAATTTGAAATCTGTTTTTACTTTGAAATTTCCTGAAAACTTCGTTGGGCCTTAATCGGGTCATACGGACTCCGATTTTCGAAAACTCGGACTCTATTTCGCGTATTTTTCCGAGACGAACGCAATGGCATAGCCCGTTTCCCTTGATTCAGATTTATAAATTAAATTCTGCCTCGATTTATGTTATAACAGGTTATTGAAAATATGGGTTGTTACGTTCTCCCCTCCTTAAAGGATTTCGTCCCCGAAATCTTCAAGTTAGGAAGAACGTATCCTACCATCCAACATCCATCTAGTCAAAACATCATCCACGAGCAATCATTGTCCTTACAAGATTCTAAATGTTGTATGAACATATGCAAAGGTGTGTGTATATGTACTTATCTAATGCAAATATCATCAATGCAAATTATGTTAGTGAAATGAATCCATATGTATGCAATTCCTAACATAATGTATAACATCTATATGTGTGCACATAACATACATCCATATGCAACATCCATGTGATAACACAAAAAATTTCATCCATGAATAAGCGTAAACACTCATGCATATGCAATATGAGGAGTGTGTGAGCCGATCTAGTGCCTAACGTGTATAATGCATCCACGAGTAACCACTTGCAAACACTTGCAACCATCAAGCATAACATGTTTCAAACACATGTTTCATCCAAAGGGTTTCTACCTAAGGTTCTCATGACAAGATTAACATGATAAGCTAGATAATCAAGACAAACATGGATAGCAAAAGATATGCTACAAAGAGATCGGGAAGATAAGCAAGATATACTCCTTTTGGATTACAAGAAATCCCTTCCTAACCCAACCCATATTCTATAAAAGCCCAAAAGGTTTAGTCAACCTAACGGACCTCTTCAAACCCTGACATGTATTACTAGCCAATAAGTCATACCTCCCGACAGAAATAGGACCGAGAATGGGACCGAGAGGATATACGTAAAAAGATAACATGCGAGTAAGTTCCACAGGAAAACAAGGATCAAGAATATGCTCTTAAAAAGAGATATGATGCGCATATCTAGCCTTCAGTCTTCTAAGTCACGTTTCCTTGAGCTTAACTCCACTGTGCTTTGACCGTCTTTTACCTCATGATTTCTTAGCTTCTTAACTCTTATTTCCAAATATGAGTTGGAACCCATTTCATTGTCGCCTCTCGTCTTCCTCTTTCACTTACTCTTCTATCATTCTTGGCTTAAACATAACTATGCAAGCTCTCCAAAATTCATCAGTGAATCCTGGATCTCGTTTACTTACTATAAAGTATTCCACGCAGCAGAACTTTTCTTGGAAATACCAATCCACGTTGCCAATTGCTCTTACTAACGTGATTTTCTATAACTCATGCTTGAACGAAATGAACCATCCGCCTGCGAATGATCGGCCGTACTTAGATTCAGTTGCTTGCCCATGACTTTCCGTAGACTATCCCAAAACTGGCTAGTGAAGATTGAGTCATGGTTACTAACTATACTTGAGGGAACCCCATGCAACCTCCTTATTTCTTGAAAGTAATCCGTTGCTAGCTATAATGCAGTCCTTTCGCTCTTTACCGGAGTGAAATGAGCACTCTTCGTGAGTCTACCTACTATGACCCACATGCTCGTATTCTCTTTCCTTGATCTAGGCAGTCCATCCACGAAATCCTTCGTGACGCTTTACTACTTCCATTGCGGGGACCTCCAATGGATGTAATAGCCCACCGGGCTTTTTATGACTCGGCCTTAATCTGTTGGCACAACATGCGCCTTGGGACAAACTCGGCCACCTCCTCGAGTGATGTGCATCTTCAAGAGCTTTCTTTCTCTCATCGCGTCTTAGCCATCCCTTGTCATCTCGCCTCGAATCAACTTGTCCATGATCTCGACTTAACTGCGGGTCTTCTTTCTGTGAAGTCCCTACTTGATCCAGAAGGGTAGGTCTAAGCTCAAGGGACGCTAACTAACTAATTAAACTGAGAGAACTTCTTACTTCACTTGTCCTCGTCGGAGCTTTTCGGTTTTGAACCGCGACCACTTTAGCAGGATCCACCACTAAGCCTTGCTTAGAAACTATGTGCCCAAGAAATCTAACTCCTTTTTCTCCAAAATGACATTTGGAGGACTTGGCTTTCAACTGATGCGCTCTAAGCGTATCCATCACCTCCTTGAGATGTCTAGCATGTTCTTCCTCGTTCTTTAAGAAAGTCAGGATATCGTCTACAAAGACTACCACAAACTCGTTCAGGAACTCCCTAGACACCCTACTCATCAAGTCCACGAAGTAGGCGGGTGCATTAGTCAAACCGAATGGCATGACCAGCCATTCTAAGAATCCATCTGGAGTTCTGAACGCAGTTTTACCTATACTATCCTCAGCTACTCTGGGATGATGGAATCCAGTAGCAAGATCAAGAGAAAACATATGTTCCTACAAGCTGATCAAACAAATCATCGATCCTTGGCAATGGTTGTCTATTCTCTTTTGTTTAACTCACGATAATCAACACAAAGTCGAAGAGAACCATCTGCCTTGGTAGTAAATACTACAGGCGCTCCCCACTCAGATATACTTCGTCTAATGAAGTTCTTCTCAAGCAACTCCTTGACTTGCTTTCTTAACTCTCATCTTGCGGGGCCATGTGCCTAACCGGCCACGAAACTATCTTGGCATTATCAACCAGATAAATGCGGAAATCTATCTCTCGTTTATGGGTAACCCCTTCACTTCACCCAAGATATCAGGATATTCTCGGACCACCCTCACCGATTGCAAACTATCGATAGACGAGTTGAGGGATTCAAGATAACACAACATGACGGGACTCATAGGGTTACTAGAAACTTTTAGGGTATTACCGAGGCGAGTCATGAGCCTCTCAACCCTATGCTCAAAAATCAAGAATGGCTCCAAAACTGGACAACCAATCCATGCCCGAAATCAACCCATACCCCATGAAACCGAGAATATAAGCATCACGCGAGAATTCTATACTCAAGATAGAGATTTTCAAATCCATGTAGATAATAGACAAATGGGCGGAACCCTCAATTGGATTTGAAACACACACGGGATCATAGACTAGACTAGTACTTAGGTGCAAACTTTCAACAAGATCAGATGAGATAAAGCTATGCGATGCGCCAGAACCAAACAAAGTATAAACAGGAAAATCAGAAATGTAAACAAGACTTTCAACAGAAATACTACCTCGATCGGGAACTGGAGCGGCATTGAGAGCATGAACTTGCCCTCCCGAAGGTCCAGCACACTGAGTCTGACCCTGGCCTTGCCCTTGCTTCTTCGGGAAATCCCTAGTGAAGTGTCCCATTTCTCCACAGTTAAAGCAAGTGCCCTTCCTTTTCCTGCAATCCTTGTTTAGATGAGTCTAGCTTCCACAAGTAAAGCACTTCTTTTCCTTCTTATCTTTAAACTTCTCCTCCTTCTTTTTCATTTCCCTTTTTGGGCCCCGTTTTCTTGTTTTGAGACTCATTCACCTTGGTTTCCTTCTTGTCACTCCTATTCTCTTCAATGAGTAGGGCCATGTTCACCAAACTCTCGAAAGTTGCCCCCAAGGGTATATGAGTCATGGCTAAACCATGTAATGGCTCGTTTAATCCTAGAGCAAAGTATAGGGCCTTCTTCTGAGCTGTGTTAACCAAGTCTAAACCGACCCGAGCCAGTTGATTAAACTTATCTATGTATTCCCTAATAGTCATGTCCCCTTGCTTCAGTGATAGGAACCTTAGTCCAAACTTTCCCCGAAAGTCATCCCAAGTCTCAATTGACCTAGTAGCGGTGGTGACCACCCACCAACGTGCAGCTTCTTCCTTTAGCAACCATACTGCTAATAAAACCTTCCTACGGTCATCTATATCAAAGAAGGCGAAAAGATCTTCGGTTTCTTTCAACCAGTTCCTTGCCTCTACATAAGTCTCGGTTCCAATGAAATTCTTGCAACCCATCGCCTTAAAGTTCTTACAAGTTTCCGCAAAATCCGCTTGTGGAGGCTGAGGGGGAGGAGAAACATCAGCTAAGGGAGGAGGAGGAGAAACATTAACCACCGGAGGAGGAGGAGGAGGAGGAGGAACATCTGCGAGGCCGGCTTCGGTCGCCCTAGCCTCCAAAAGTCTCCTATACCAAACAGGTACGTGTACTCCCTCCGGAATGGCAAAGTTATCTGCCATACTGAAAACGAAGAAAAAGATAGATTCAGAATGGAGAAAAACGAAGGAATTTTTGCTAATGGCTTTTTGGGGAATAGCCTTTAAAATAAACTAGAATTTTCTTTGGAAAATACTTTATACTCGGTTTTGAAAATAGTTTTCCAAAAGTTTTTAAAAAAACCTTTTTGTCCCTTCTCGTGAACCATATGCTCTGATACCAAATGTAACACCCCACCTCCGCCAGAGTGGCTCTTGCAAGCACTCTGACTTTGGAGGGGCGTTTGAATCAGGTAAACATGCATAATGATATATCAAGGCAGAACAAGAACATATGTATATATGTAAATAGAGTAAATAAGATAAGTAAAACAGCGGAAGATTTCAAACTATTTCCAAACAAGTCTGGTACAACATAATGTCAACTTTCCAAATACACAAGTCTAGATAAAAACAACATCACTGAAAAACTGAAATACATAAGTACTATCCCCAAAATAAGTGATGACCATAGCTAGCTTCATGTCAAGACCGTACATGAGCTAAAATCCCACAAGCAAGCGATCAGAAATCCAAGCTAAGCTCCAATATTCCCACCCTGAGAACCTGGGGGGGGGGAACGGAAGAAAAGAGGCGAAAGGAAAACAGGTCAGTCAAAAAGACTGAGTAAGCCCTACTACAATCAATGTAAACTGATAAAGTTAACTGGCATGAGAAGCAGGGATGAACATAAGGATAACAACATACTAGCATGATGATTAACTAACAAGGTAGATAAAGGTGTCATCGCATAATCAGGATTAAGGTTTTGCACCACAGGTGTACTAGCAAACTAACATGACTTGAATAAACAAGTATTGATCCCTTGGCCCAAGCTTTGACCCAATAACATGAAGTGACCCTAATACGAGGTCCAATAACATGAAGTGACCCTAATACGAGGTCCAATAACATGAAGTGACCCTAATACGAGGTCCAATAACATGAAGTGACCCTAATACGAGGTCCAATAACATGAAGTGACCCTAATACGAGGTCCAATAACATGAAGTGACCCTAATACGAGGTCCAACCAAACGGTCTAGTCGATCGGCTCCCTATAAGCCTAACTCGTCACGTGTTGGTGTCAATACGGCCCAAACATAATTGTAGTCAGACTGTGCCGGGTCTCCCGTCGGGTGTATCAAGCCCTAGGGTGTCAACCCCTGGACACCATAAACATAAGTGCACAGTCTAGATCTACTGGTACCCATGCTTGACTTCTCCAAATACGGACTACGTGCACGACCATAGTCCGTCCGGAACTACATCGACGTACCACTCTGCCGTCGTTTTGGTCACTTACCTCAAGTCCAGTAATCGTGCCCCCACCCTAGCCTAGTCCCTAGGGTCGTAATGATACAAACTTGGGATTACTGCTGGAGTGGACCCCCATTGCTAGGATTTTCTAGTGGGTTAAGTACGGTTTAACCCTCTTGCTAATCATGGATTAACTTGGTTAAGTGTAACGATGAGTTCACGACTTAACCCTGATTAATCTACCAAGCCCAAATTGGTTAAGTATTAAGTGGACCATGACTTAACCCTAATCATGAGGCATTAATTAATTAATGTGCCTTAACCTCTCACATTAGACTTTGTTGCGGTTACTAGTTAAGCCGGGCGGGTCCGGGTAGCTTTATACCACAACTTGGTCTAACCTCAGGTTCAAGGTACAACATGACCAACTTCTCACATTGGGTCCTATTGTTTGTAGCAACTAGTTAAGCCGGTCGGTTCCGGGTAGTTTTACGCTACAGACTCAACCCAACCTCGAGTTGGTCACACTTATATTTTCTAAGAGTCATGTCCATTATGTTTCCAAAACATATCACAAGTTTTCAAGAATTTGGGCAGACCTAACTTAATAGGTAAATTCCCAATGGGTAGACCTAACTTAATAGGTAAATTCCCAATCTTATGTTTTCATGTCTTTTAAGTTTACCCAACCCCAAACGCAATCCCATCGCTTACATATCGCAATAGCGCATGAAGGATAGAAAGAGGGAACTTTGCATAATCATGACATAAAGGTGTTGAAGCCACAAGTTTAACATGGTGGCATATGAAATGTACATATGTTCATATACTTGCATATTACATTTTTAGGCCCCAAAAACATGCATAAAACCAAACTTAGCATATTGGTGATACATGGTGATAAATGACATGTAGAAATGGCCATAAGTTCGCATTTAGCCTCACATGCAAGTTATCATAAGAGATATGATAACCTACATGTTGCCAAAATGCAACCTTTAGCATAAAGCTTGAAGCTTTATGTTCATATACTCAAGGTAAGCTTGCATAACATGATAACATGAGTAAAATGATCAACCCAAACTTGCATAACATACATGGCAAACTTGCATATCATAACATAGCAAACTTGCATAACATAACATGGCAAACTTGCATATAAACTTGCATATCATAACATGATAAACTTGCATATCATAACATGGCTAACTTGCATAACATAACACGATTAACTTGCATATCATAACATGGCAAACTTGCATATAAACTTGCATATCATAACATGATAAACTTGCATATCATAACATGGCTAACTTGCATAACATAACATGATTAACTTGCATATCATAACATGGCAAACTTGCATATCATAACATATCAAACTTGCATAACATGACATAGTAAACTTGCATATCATGGCAAACTTGCATATCATAATGATCAACCAAACTTGTATCATTCATTTAACTTTAGAGTTTAAATATGAAAGTAGAAAAGGGCTTACAATGCTTATGAAGACACAAAAATACGACAAAGCCCTTATGCAATCAAATAGACCCAAAATGCAAGCTCTAATAGAAAAACCCTTGAGCCAAAATGATCAAAACCCTTGCTTTATGATGTAAATATGGAAACTTGACTTGAATGCAAGCTAATGATGCTCATACAAGCTTGAAAACACTTGTATGCATTGAAAATCTCTCATAGAAATGACTTAGGAATTTTATGAAGAGAGTGGAGGCCATGAGAGGAATGATTTTGCCATAGTTTAGTTACTTGAATGAATAATGATGATTTAGGGTTAGGTTAGGGGCTTATTTATAGAGATTAGGACTAGTTTTAGCCTTAGGATTAAACCCTAGTTCCAATCTCAGCCCTCAAAACCGAATCTGGCCCCAAAACCTAACCAAGACCCCAAAATGGTGCACTAGGCAAAACTGCCCGGCTGGACCAAGTCGACAGGGCTGTCGACTTAGGTCCAACCAAGTCGACTCCCAAGTCGACAGGGCTGTCGACTTGGGTATTTTGGCGGGAATTTTCCCGCCTGCGCCCAACTGCCCTAATTTCCAAATTCAAACTTGAATTTGAAATCTGTTTTTACTTTGAAATTTCCTGAAAACTTCGTTGGGCCTTAATCGGGTCATACGGACTCCGATTTTCGAAAACTCGGACTCTATTTCGCGTATTTTTCCGAGATGAACGCAATGGCATAGCCCGTTTCCCTTGATTCAGATTTATAAATTAAATTCTGCCTCGATTTATGTTATAACAGGTTATTGAAAATACGGGTTGTTACATGTTAGATCGGCTCAGTCACTTTCATATTGCATATGCATATATGTACTTGTATATGATTGAAACTTGATGTGTTATCATATGGACGTTGCATTTGTATGAATGATTGTGCACTCATGCAGAAAGTATGATTAGGGATGATTGCATACATAATGGACTAATGGACTCATGGCACCGACATGACTTGCATTAAGGAGGTCAATTGAATCAGCAGACCGCCTGATTTTGCATTAGATAAGGACATATATACACATAATGCATATGATCATGAAGCATTAGAAGTCTTTTAAGGACAATGGATGCCTATGTTTGATGGTTGAGTAGACGGACGATTGGATGGTAGGATATATGTTCTTCTTGACTTGAAGATTTCGGGGACGAAATCCTTTAAGGAGGGGAGAATGTAACACCCCGTATTTTCTGTAAACATTAAAGTAACAAATTTAAGAATAATAAATTTCAAATGTGAGAATTAAGGGAAACAGGTTACGCCATTGCATTCATCTCGGAATTCTGCTTGAGATAGAGTCCGAGTTTGCGTAAATCGGAATCCATATGAAGGAGTTATGACCTTCAGAAGATTCAGAATTTAAAATAAACAGCTTAGAATAAAGTTCAGAAAATTTAAAATTCAAAATCAGAAGCAGAAGCGGGATGGGCGGGAAATTTCCCGCCTAAGGCCAGGTCGACCAGGAGGTCGACCAGGGGGTCGACCTCCCCCCATACAGGTCAACCTGGGGGTCGACCTCCCCCTCGGGTCAGATCTGAAATCTGACATGTTTTCTGTTATGACGAACTGCTGTGTCATTAGGGCTTACATGGCACGTTCTGGTTGGTTCTCTTAGGTTTGAATGGCTTTGATTTTCTCTAGGTTAATCTGACGGCTCCTATTAAATCAAACTTCTATATAAGCAACCTAAATCTAAACCCTAAAGCCACACATAAATATTCCTAAAACCGTCATGCTGTCAACACTCAACCTAGAGTAGCCGCCATTCTCATTCAACTAGAAAGCAAGTAGGAATTGCAAATCAAATCTAATTCAACTAAGAGAATTCAACGTCTACAACAAAGGAGAGCTATTCAAATTCAGAATACATATCCCATAACTCAAGACTAGCCTCCTTTTTGTAAGTCCAGTTATCATTTAGAACTAAACGATGTTAGAATTGTGACTAAATAACTGGATGTAGAACATCGCCTAATGTAAATCTATGCATATCCTTTTTGTTAAAATTAGATTGATTAAGACCACGACTCTTATCATGTTTGTGATCATGTTGTATGTAATATAATGATAAATGTTAAACGCTTTGAAATAGATCCATATGTTGTATAATTCGTCAATGACATATTATGTTGTATATTTTGGCGATGACATAAATTGGCAATGACATATTATAATTTGGTGATGGAATATCATATTGTGTAATTTGGTGATGACATACCATATTGTATAAATTTGGCAATGGATATCATATTGTGTAATTTGGCGATGACATTCCATATTGTATAATTTGGCGATGGATATCATATTGTGTCAATTGGCGATGACATACGATGTTGTATAATTGGGCGATGACATTTTATGTCGCATGATTTGGTAATGACATCTATATGTTGTATGTCAATTTGGGAATTTTATGCAAGTTCAACCATGTTCACATATATGACCCAAAACTACATGCTAATATGATTAGGTTCATGTTAGATTAGATCCATCTAATTTGTGAAGTTCACAATTACATGCCTAATGTTAAGTTTATGTAGTTCTATGTAAAACCCCTATATCATGATTCATGTTGAGAAGATCTAAATTTGCAAGTTCATAATTATGTGTATTTTGTTCTATGCCATATTCATGTGGCGGTGTAAGACTGCCCGGAACCGCCCGACACATCCAACAACCGTTACAATATATATCTAATGTGGGAGGTTAGTGCATCGGGCCCAAAGGAACCCGAGGTTAGACTGAGTTGCGGTGTAAAACTGCCCGGACCCGACCGGTACATCCAGTAACCGCAATAATACCTGTCTAATGTGAGTGGTTGGTGATTTAATAAATGAATTAAAGCTAAGTCAGGAATGGTAGGGTTAAGTTAATTATGGCAACACTTAACCAATGCAACATGTTAACTAAATTGATGGGTGGGGTTAGGTTAACTTGGACACTTAACCAATTTAACATGTTGACTAGGAAACCCTAGTAACGGGGACCCATTACAGCAGTAACCCACGTAGATGTATCATGGTACCCTGAACTAGGCAGGGTGGGGTACGATTACTGGGCTAATTATAAGCGGTTAAAACGACGGCGGTTGGTGCGTCAGTGTAGGTTCCGACAGAGTACGGGCATGCACGTACTCCGAAGTGGAAAAAGTAGGAACTGGGCATCAGTAGTTATACAATATGCATCTTGAATCGTGTCGGGTTGCCACCATAGGATTTGGTACACCCCATGGTGAGACCAGCACAGGTATCTACAATCGAGCGGGGCCGTATGACACAAGTGGTAAACGCGTGCGAGTAGGAGCCGATCAATGAAAAGGGATCACTAGGTTTGAACTCATGATAATGGTTGAAATATCTAGTAGGTGCAGAGAATATGGACATGAGTGCGTTAGTATGATTAGTTTATCTTGCCTTGTTTATCTTGCCCTGTTTATCAAACCTTATCCTATATTACCTTATTTCCTTATTATTGTCCTGTGTCCAGCTTATTCAAGTCATGGTTCTCTTATCATTTTACATGCTGAATAATCACTGGATTTACCAGGCTTATGTCTGACCCATTTTCTTTCGCTCTCTTTTCTTCCATCCCCCCCCCTCAGGTAACCAAGGAGGGAATAACTCGGCTTAATTTGGACCGTTTATCTTTCCAAGCTTGAAGCCTCTGTGATGTGTAGCTTAGAACTTCTTATCTTTGGCTATGGCTTTGGACACACTACTACTTGGGGTTTTATGCAGTTTTATTGTGTTTTATGATTATTTATGTAATAATCAAGACAGAGATTTTGATGTAGTGATTTGGAAGTTGGTTTGAAACAGTTTGCTGTAATGTTTTGTTATGAACCACATTTGAAATAAAGTTAGTTTTTCCGCTGCTTATATATATATTTGTCTTGTAAATTATCTGTGTCTTTTACCTATAATGCTCCACCAAAGTTAAGGCATTCCCTTTGTGACTGACCTTAACGGAGGTTGGGTGTTTCAAATCTAGTTGAAGATTCATTAAAACTCTACTTAGTTTTAATCTTCAAAAATCATTACTTAATGATTATTCAACTTCCTGGAAATTAATCCTGCTGTTACTTGGGTTAAAGAACCAATGTCACTTAAAACATAGTTCACAATAGACCCAAAATCCTCTTCCATCAAAATAGAATCTTCACGGAAGTCATAACAGTATAGATTCGATTTAAATTTCCGTATCGAGCAAATACTATAAACGGAATAACGACAAAGCCTTTTAAATTCAATAAATAGTAAACGCCTTCCTTCATAGAAGCTCACCTCGATTATCACTAAATCGAATTCCATTCTATTCCAATTTTTTTCATTAAATTGGAAAACTTTACTTTGGAAATTTTCTATTAAATTTTAGAATAAAGATTTATAAATTCCAAATCTTAACTTCACTATTAATAGCATTTAAGAACTAATGGTGTTTAAAACATTGTTCACAGTCAACCTAAAATCAACTTCCATTTAATTCTAATTATTTTTACTAATTAGAAAACTTCCTTAAATCTTAATTAAATATTTATCCTTTTCTCAACTGGGTTTAAGAACAATGTTATTGAAGACACCATTCATGACAAACTCAAAATCCAATTTGATATTAAATATAAGGCTCTAAATAGAAGTCATATCGACTTATCTTCAATATCAGATTATGAGATCAACGGATATCGTATTGGGAATAATGATATATATATCTTCCAAATTCCTCAACAATATCCGTATAATCACGGAATCCAATATTGAAATATTCCGAAGAATATTTCCATTCAAATCCATTCCAATTTATATGTTGGAAAAATTTTGGTTATTAAAACCATTTCAAATCATTTCAGTTCCTTTTCGTGTCCATCCAAAATCGAATATCAAAACTAATCTTTAATATTTTTCATTGAATATTATGTCAAAATATTCGTTGTTTTCTGAATTGGAATGTGACTCAATCAGTTATCATATAATTTTATTTATATGGATTCCATACATCGCATGTATTCAAAAATAGTGATTAACATCTACTTAACGTCCAATTCACATCTAGAGTGTAATCTACGACTGCATAAGCATTAAATAATTAAATAACTCTTACGACGGCCATCAATCAATCAATCGACATACAACTAAAAACAAGGGAGAGGTGCGAAGTTGTTATCATCCCCAGACCCGTGTGGGGTTTTCAATCAACATCCAATGACTATCATTTGCATATTTGGGCGAGGTGTAAATTTATCGTCCCAATACCCATGTGGGGTTTACATCACAATCCATATGAACTTATCCAATATTTTCACAGTTTAATATAATGGTAACTGTAAAACTATAAACATCCATCAACCATCAAACAAATATTGCAATCACAGGCAATCAACATATATATTTTGTCACAGCTATAATAACTGTAAAAATAGTTTGAGTGAGAGAATTCTCAGCATTGGTTTCCACTCCATCATTCTTTAATTGATGATTTATAAAAACGATTACGTAAGGATCTGGCTGTTGAAATCTACTAATTAGAGAAACTGACAAGTCTTAAACGAAGTCGAAATAGGCCGAAACTCGGCCGGGAAAGAGGTTGGATGCATTTAAACTGTCTCCACCGGTCAATTGTTCAAAAACAGATTCAGACGTCTGAATCATTTAGGTCATACGTCTTAATTTGCAATTTCTTGAACCCGCAAGACTTTAGTTCATTTCTGAGCTGTTTCAGACATCTGAATTTTTTTGGTCAGACGTCTGAATTAAAATTCAGACATCTGAACTAAAAATTTCAGACATCTGAATTTTGTTGCTTGAATCTATAATTATTTAGAGCAGGTCATACGTCTGCCCCAAATTATTTAGACATCTGAATCCTATTCCAAGGCACATTTTGCCTAGATAACAAGCTCTAAGTGATATCAACTCATGCCCGAAGGCCTGTGATGTTATGTGCATGCAAATGAGGCTTCTAAAACTCATCGGGGTAGCTCATAACACCAAACTCACATGCACAAACATTAATGCAAGAGATTTGTGACTGTTTTGAATATAAATTCCAAAGCAGACAAATTTTCTAACCAAAGTTAATCAAATACGATTCAAGCAACTTGTGAAGACTTAGAACTTTGTCGGGGTGACAACAAAGCTTCACAATATCGCCTAAACCACTCATAGCGTATGCATACGACTGTGGGTACAATTTAAATGAGAAATTCCAATTTTATGAAACTAAAACTAATGATCCGGGAAGTGTATATTTATCTAACTCATTCATGTGCACATACACAACTCTAAACGAAGCTATATAACACTTTACAAGCCAACAGCTTGTGACAAAGACACTAGGAACTCACAAAGATATCACCTTTGATAGTTAGAAGCTATGAATCAGTCCAATAGCAAGCTAGAGCTATCTCTCTTCGAATAAAACACTAGAATCAACAACCTATGATCATATGAACACATTTCCTAAGAATTAGGTTTAGGAAATCATGGGAAATTGAAGAGGAAACAAGATGGAGAAGATGGAGAGGAGCTTGCCCAAGCTTTTCCTTTGATTTGCACTTAATTTCAACAAGAATTGGAGCTCCTAGATTGAGCTAGGGCTTAGGGAATTTTAATTTCCCATTCCCTATCCCCAATTTTCTATTTCTTTGAAGTGGAAATGAGCTAATGAAGAGGCGAGGGCTGATGGAGCTCTTAAGTGAGTGGGCTAGTTGGCTAACCAAGCCCTACCCAAAGTCCCAACATTTATGATCTCGAAACATATCGAAGTCTACACTTTTTAACGTTGTAAACCATATTTTGGACTCAATGGGAGTGGTTTTGGGTCGTAATTCGTCCATATGCAAAAAGTGATATTTTGATCTTATATCCGATGAAGAAGACCAAAATTTCTCCAACTCCAAAGGTATCGATGTTTACAGTTTTCGAACACCTAAACGACATTCCAAACTCAATGGAAGTGGTTTCGTTGAAAACGGAAGTCGTTTGCAAAATGTGACTTTTCTATGGGCTATATATAATATTAAAAAATAAATAAATTCCATAGCGAATATTCTAAATTTTAATTAAGTCATAACCTACAATGTATAGAGTGAAATCTCCATTTCATATACTCGTTAGAAAATTAAAATTCAAAACATCTCAACGTTTCTTGTTTGTCCAATTCTGACTTATATTGAATTCTATATATTCATTCAAAGTTTAAAATTGAATTTTCAAACTACCGCACCATTTCATCTTTGTTTTAATTAAATTTTTAAATTTATACGTTCTAACTTTGATTTAAATAAATTTTAAATCATTTACTCTTAAAATAATTCATCTAACATATTTAATTTCTATGAAAATCAATTAGAAATAAATTTTAAATTGGCTTCAAAAATACGGTTTGTTACAATCTCCCCCACTTAAAATCTTTTCGTCCTCGAAAAGAAAGAAGGAACTGAAGTTCGTTTACTTAACCAACTCAACCTTCGCTTGACTCAAGTTCTTCAACTTTCCAGTTTCTAAGAACTTTCTTATTTTTCGAAATTTGGCTAACGCCTTAAATTTTTAAAACTTTCGCCATAACCTCCTTTGTACGGGTTGATCGGTACAACCGTAAATGGCCTCCACATGTTGTCCGCCTCCACATGCTCTCATATATCAAAATAAAATCAAAAAGCCAAGCGGCTAGCCAATCGGCTCATAAAACCATCAAACCCAATCAACATAGTAAATATATACCTATTTGTCGGGCATATAATTTTATTCCTCTTCTTAGCTTCCATGTTGTGACCTGTTCAATATATATACATGTATGTATATCTAATACGAATAATAATTTCTATTTGGCTTAATTTACCATTCATTTTCATTTTAGTTTTATTATTCCAATATTTTAGTTAGCCAAACTAATTACCATTCATCACAATTAGCAATCAGTTAGTTGATTAGCTTTTCAAATATATAACTTTTATATGTACAAAAAAATCATATTTCAATGCTAAATCACAAACATAAATCCTAACTAAGTTTTGGTTCTCATACCAATCAATTGGAAATATATAAATATCCCACTTTTGAAACTCGAACATAAATGTTGATGATGCGATCATTATCATCAGAATCATCTCCAGGCGACTAGAGTGTGATTCTATGTCTACCCAGTATATTTGAGACTTCGAATATACGTTCATGACTCGTGTATGCAAAATCTTCATATACTTGATAGTCCAAACTCAAATAAAATACTTAAATCTTATAATAAGATATAATTTTCAAAACCAAATTCATTTTTAGAATAGCACTCTTCAAACTCATTCTATGGTATTACTAACCCTATCTCTAACGAGTTATTCTTAAAGGATATTACTAATCCTACCTCCGATGAATTCTCTCATTCAGTTCTAATGTGTCTTGTTCTCGTGCTTTGTAAACCAAAGCTCTGATACCAAACTATCATGCCCCGAACTTGCCCGGTCCCGGGAGAGACGGAGGAGCCCGAATTGTGTTGAGAACACGACGCATCAAAACACAAACATGAGAACATTTCATTGTTATTACAAAATTTACATTAGATTACAAGATATCAGAGTTCGAATAAATAATATACAGCGGAAAAATATCAAAGTTTAAAATACACTAATTTAAAATGTATAAACACAATATACAACGGAAGATACATCAACTAACACAACTGAAAGAAATACACCGATACAAAGCTTTCCGAATATAGCTCTAACTATAATCCAGGATCCTGTGAAAAGAAATATCTGCAGATCCAAAACTATAGCTACCCATGTGGAAAATAAGGGCACCCAGAGTTTAGGTTAAAACAATAAACTCCGAGTCAGTCATGGGACTGGTGTGAGAACTCAAAACAATTATGAAACTTTTATCATCATAAAATAGGGTACATCACGGGACCACGTCGTATGTCATGGAACGGGTTTACTCCCATGAATACTCTAAAATAAAACAATTTATAAACAACGCAATGCTTTTTGAAAAATGAAGCTATTATAAGACTCGGGTCCCATTACACAATGCAACGCAAGCCGGAGGATAGAGTTTTCCCTTATAATAGCCAAACACACTTAGTACGTTTAAAACAAATCATTTTAGATACTACTATTAGTGCATAGTGTCGAAACAATTTCAAATATAAATGCATCAATCATAGACGGCATAGGTACCATATATTATGTTGCCGTACATAGGTTTACAACTAAAAACGAAAAGTAACGTATTGGAAATTGGATTTCCATCTATGAGTCGAGGCAAGGGATCGTCTTCATCGATTTTGGGCCATCTCTAGCAGGATGCCCAAGACTCAGACTCCGGTGAGCCCTTGGATCTTCAGGGCCGATTCACACCTACGTTTGTGGATTGGTTATTCCTGAACACTACGTTTCCCAGTCCTATCGGACCTATCACTTGGCCATTAGCGACTAATCATATCCGAGGCGCCTCGCAATCCATCATACACATAAATAAAAATGTCTGGGATCCATACCATGACACCACTTCTAGCTAGAAAGAAATGCATGCACTCCTTGTAGTCACTATCCCGTTTTTGACCCATACCGGGGTGAAAGGCTCACGAATTAATGCTATACACAAAGCTATACTACTTAAAGCCGTGCTTTGATCATCATTGTAGTGTCCTGAAATTCCGGTACAATCTGAGCTGACCAAATAACAGAAGTCCAACCCAAATCACACTGGAAACCAGAAAACTAATAGGAAAAAAAACAGAGGGTGATAATAGATAAGATAGAAACTTAGAATAGAAGAAGAAGAAGAACATACAATATCAGAGTAACATGAATCTCATAGCGGAACGAACAACATATAATTGATAACATATCTTTGAAATAAAATCAGTATATGTATAAAGTAACATTATCAGAGTACAACACTTACAACACAGCGGAATAAACAATAGATATATAATTCTGAAGCCTCCTATCCCAAGCTATCCAAGTATATCTGTAGAATCCTGACTACTTGATTGCTCGTATAAAATTGGGCACCCAAGAGTTTAGGGAAAACAAACCAAAATAAACTCTGTGTCAGTCATGGGACTGGTGTGAGTAAAACAATTTAAAAATAGTTTGAGCAATTAAACGATATCTCATAAGACCACGCCGTATAATGGAGTGGGTTTTTCCCTTATGAGAATCCAAAACAATTGATTAACTTTCAAAATCCTTTTGAAAGAAACAATAAACTTTATATCAAAACTCTTTAGATATTATAATAATGTCTATCAACCACAACTAAATAATCATCTAGCAGAAACGCTTTCATCTCACGTTCTACATATATAGTATACAATCAAAACCACGAGCACTTATTGGATAATGGATTACCAACTATGACAAGGTATGGAGCCACCTTCCGATAGTGTACCTCTAGAAAGGAATACACTGGGTTCATGGAAGGACCCGTAACTTCCCCGGTAAGGAAAGCCCGAATACTATTGAGGACAAGACGAATCAGAACGCAAACAGAAGAACATTTCATTGTATATTACAACAATTCCATCAGAATACAAGAAAATACAGAGTAAGAATAAATATTACATAGAAAATAACAGAGATTTAAATTACATTTAAATACATCGCAGCAGAAAAATAATACAATACACAATTAAAAGTAATACATGGATACAGAGCTTTCCGATTATCGTCCCAGCTGTAAATCACGATCCTGTGAATATAAATCTGCAAAACCAAAACTACTAGCTGCCCGTGTCAAAATAAGGGCACCCAGAGTTTAGGTTAAAACAATAAACTCCAGGTCAGTCATGTGACTAGTGTGAGAACTAAAACAGTTATTAATCTTTATTTTAAAGTTAGGTAAATCAAGGGACCACGCCGTATAACACGGAACAGGTTTCCTCCCAAGAACACCAGTGCATAAAACAAACAACGCAATGCTAAATAAAGAAAAATGAAGCTATTATAAGACCCAAGTCCCATCACACAATGCAACGCAAGCCGGAGGATAGGGTTTTTACCTTTTAATAGCCAAAGAATGCTTGATATGCTAAATTTCATGTTTTAATTCTTAATCAGACTCCAACCATAAATTAGTAAGAGGACGATTCCCTAAGTATTAACCCCAAAGGTCGAAACCAACATAAGACCAATACCCAGGAAACCACCCATCTTAGCTCGTTTCCAGTTAGTTTCTGATTTTATATACAATCATAAATATCAATCATAAGCGGCATGAATGTCCCATACCACTATGTCGCCATATATAGGTATACAATCAAAACCGCGAAATGTCGTATTGGAAGTTGGGTTATCATTTATGATATGAACCGAGGCTAGGGATCATCCTCACTGATTCGAGATCCTCTAGTTTGCCCCTCAGGAATAGAACGCATCGTCCCTTGGACTCAGGGCCGGTCCACCGATGTGGATTATAATTCCTGAACACTGCATTTCCCCGCCCTATGGGGCGTAAATCAGCCAACAAATGACTCCATCGGCTTCACATAGTCACCGATATATCTGAGGTTCCTCGCAACAGCAACAACCACATAAGTCAAACTCGTCAGGGCGTGTAAAACCACTGACGCCACTTCTAACTCATGCCCCCCTGATATCCGTCTCCCGTTTTTGGTACATACCGGGTGTGAAACTCACGAATTAAACGTTACACAAAGCTATGGCACAAAGGCCTTGCTTTGATCATCAACAACAAGACTTTGCTTTTCAACAGAAGCCTTGATCATTTGCCACTTAGGCATGCCACACAGGCAATTCACCGTATGCGTTTGATATCCATCAGTATATAACCCCTGAGCTCGTACGTCTCAGAGAAGGGCGTTAAGCAAGAGAATAAATTCTCCGCCATCAAACAGAAATATATTTAATAGAAATCAATCACACAGAATAAAATCCAATGTTAGACACACGGTCCATTTACAAGTTCGTTCTGGGTCTGAACGAAACCGGAGGCACCTAGTACCTCGCATATCCATCGATCTCCAAGTACGTCTGGACGATCACTAACTGATTCCCTCCTCTTGGGTGCACGACCCAATCAAGATCATCAGTAATCACCCAAACGACGTGAAGACCTCCGGTCTTCAACCACCGTCTTCATCCTCGACACCACGTCGAATCAGTTATTCAGAATGGGATAAACCCGGACTTTCTGAATAACTCGCGTATATAATAAACAAGTGTTACACAAACACAACATACGCCTCATTCCAATACATCAGTCGCTAACCGTAAATTAGCAAGAGAACAATTCCCCAAATAGTAACCCCGAAGGCCGAAACCAACATCATATCAATACCCAGGAAACCATCTTTCTTAGCTAAACTACAGTTAGTTTCTAAATTTCACATTCTTAGGGAAAGGTTCCCATTAATTTTATCAAAGATAAATTCTTTAAATTTATCCTTTAATCTTCCTTTGAATATCAAATCAAACCAGTCGGGATTAGCAAACCACACCGAAGTAATCGTTTATTTTATTTCCCAATCCCAACCTATTCATCCCATGAAGTAAAACTGGTCATACTTCATATCTAACACCACGGTGTTATCGGTAAATTTAATTACCATTTCACGTTCAAATCTAATTAAAGATTTAACTATCGCCTGGAGCAAAACTGGTGATACTCCATCCTCGATTATTTCAATCTAATCAAAGATTCACTAAAACTCCACTTGGTTTTAATCTTTAACTGGGTTAAAGAATCAATGTCGTTTAAAACACGGTTCGCGATAAACCCCAAAATCACATCACATTTCAATCAGTCCCTAACCGTAAATTAGCAAGTGAGCAATTCCCTAAGTATTAACCCCGAAGGCCGAAACCAACATCAGATCAATACCCAAGAAACCATTCAACTTAACTAATCTCCAGTTAGTTTCTGGTTTTCTTAACTCCGTTTGGCCTAAGAACGGTATTATTAAAGATACCATTCATGACAACCCAAATCACGTTCCATTAATTATCGGGTTAAAGAACAGATATTATTTAAAACACCGTTCACGATAAACCCAAAAATCAATTTTAATTCAATTCCAGTTAAATATTATTTAATTAGTACACTTCATTAAATCTAAATAAAAAGATTTAATTTTTTCCTCAATTGGGTTTAAGAACAGTGTCAATGAAGAAACCATTCACGACAAACCCAAATCACATTTGATATTAAATACAAGGCTCTGAATAGAAAATATATCGGCTTATATTCAATATCGAATTCTACGACCAACAAATATCGTATTGGAAATAACGATATAAATATATCTTTCAAATTTCCATAACAATATCTGTATAATCACGAAATCCAACATCGAAATATTCCAAAGACAATTTCGATTCAAATCCATTTCCACTTTATATATTGGAAATTCTGGTTATATTTCAAAACCATTTCAAATTCACTTTATTTATTTCAAAAATAAATGAATTATAATTCTAGTTCAAAACTGGTTCATTTCGATAAAAAAAATATTTTTATCTTTTCAAATATGGAGATTTTCATCCCGATTCTTCACAAATCATTACTTATGATTTTACACAAATTATTATTATTTTTAATAATTTTATCAAGGCCCGTACAATCGATTTCCATCAACGACCATCGAACTCCACTTACAGCGACCTTTTTCAAATTTTATTTGGACATAATTCCAAATCCAACTGTTAGATTTCAAATCTCTAATATTCACTAAAAGCTCTTTTCGATACGAACCTAATGGTTCCGGTTTTAGGAGAATCCGACGGTCGGATCTCCCGTAACGTCAATTCGAAGTTAATGGTCAAAATTCGCGAACTGCCGCAGCGCGGCGCGTTCTATTCAGGCCATTATATATATGTGTATTATATATTTCGTCGATTTCCTTTCAAAACGTATTTTATAAATCGTTTTAAATTCGTTTTCGAAACGATTTCAACTTCATATTCAATTTCGAATCAAAATTGAATTTTCCAATATAAATTCGTTTTAAATTTGTAACGACCCGCATTCTACGCATCATAGGATCGTAGGATATTTATTTCTGTCACATACGAAGTCGTATGGTCATGTAACTTTGGGAGACGACTATTGGGGTCATTTCACATGTTCATGATTTTTCTCGATTTTTAAATGACCATTTTACCCCTAGTTGGCACTGTTTTGGCCATAACTTTTGACTGGAAGGGAATTTTGACCTGAAACCACTTCCATTGGCTTCGGATGATGGTTTCTCTTTCCGTAGAGTGGTCACATTAGCCAAACGGACTTACCGTTTGGGAGATATGGCTGAAACAAGTTTCAGGTGGTGAAAAAAACAGCTTAATTGGGCTTAACCGGGTGATTAGCAGCTAGGCCCAAGGGGAATTTCGGGTTTAGAGGTATAGGAGGACTGATTAGGGTTAGGTTATCACTTTCATTTCAGTTTTGAGCCGCCACAAACCTTCTTGAGACCTTAGTAATGGCCTCCATCCTCTAAAACCACTCCAAAACACATTTTTAGTGAAGATTAAGCCTAAACTACATCAAAACAAGGCCAAATAGCAACAAAGCAAGGTTGGAGCTGCTGCTATACATAGGAATTCGACCCAAACAGAGGATACTTCAGATTTGGTGTTTCATTTGTGGCCAAGGTGAGTGATTTGCATAGTTTTTGCACTAATTACAGTGATTAAGGGTAATTAGTGAAGATTAGCGAATTTATACGTAAATAAATTCTGGAAAAATTCTTAAAATTCTAAAATAATGTTTTAAGGCTCTGTTAGAAATTTGGGTTAATTTCGATGTGTTTTGCTAATCGTATGCTTAAACATGATTAAGAGGGATTATAGGAAAATGTGAGGTTTTGGCCACTTTTGATCCATTTTGATTCATTTAAGTTGTTGTTTGTTGCTTGTGGTTGCTGTTATATGTTGCTATGACTCTTTGGTATGCTTTGTGATTGATTCCAATAGTTAAATTGGTCGAAAACGTCGTCGAATGGCGTAGAAAGCTCGCTGGAAAGTTGCAGAAATGTGCAGGTCCCGAACCGGTTCGGATCGGAGCAGGGGTCGGATCGGACTAGTGAACTGACCAAGGGAATCCGAACTGGATTGGGACTTGTCACTGGAAGAAGTTTGGCAGGAAGGAAGGCCATTGCTTAGAGTTGGAGTTGGACAGAAGATCGGATCGGAGCAATGGAGCAGATCGGATCGGACATATCCGAACCGGACCGGGGCGTGGTACTTTCTGGAGCATGACGTGAAGAGACAACAAGGAAGGCCTGGTCGGATCGGAGGGGCGTAGCGTGGGATCGGAAGGAACAAGGTGGACTGAAGTGGAAGAAAGAGGAGCATGGATACCATATTCCGAACCGAACCGAGAGCAATACACGAACCGAACTGATGCTGACGAGACGGAGACGGAGGCACTCAAGCTATTGAGTATCCGAACCGAACCGCTTCAAAATCACCGAACCGAACCGCATGAGGAACCCAGAGGAAGGTGGCACTCCGAACCGAACCGGGGTACGTATCCGAACCGAACCGAGCATGGGTGACCGGACCGAACCGGACGTGTACTTTTACTACTCCGTGATGACTCTTTTGAAGACCAACTCCAATTCGACCAAACCCGAGATGCAAAGGAAGTCCAAATGAGAAGTTAGAGCTCAAGATTCAGATGGGAATCAACGAGTTCGCTTCATGGTTGGGCTTTGCTGCGGGACGCGTGCTAAGGGGTTTACGATGTCTGTAGCTTTGGACCACTATGGTAGGAGGTACGGAGGCGGATTCAGGGTCATTATGGCATCGGTAGAACCAAGGGCTACGACCAATGAAGTGGGTCATTGAAATGTTTGGTCATGACTCTAAGTGTTTGGCTTGGTCACAGCAGGGTTTCTACAAGTCAGGATTCGTCGTTGCCTCAGTTTGTCTAGTGTTCCAAAGTGGTAGATATCGTATGCTTTACGCACTGAGTGAGAGATGTGAGGATGGTTGCTATGGATGATTTGTTTGCTATCATTGTGACATACACACCCCACCCCCGTATTCTTTACACTATTCATTATGGCACCTTGGAGTATTGTACGGTATGTGGTACTAACTCTTTGGTTGCAGGTCCAGGTTCAGGTATGGTTTAGTATACCTGTTATCATTCTGTTTAGATGCTTATCGCTCACACCAAGCTTTATGTCTGACCCAGAGTTTTATGTCTCTTCTTATTACTCTGGGTGCTCACACGAGCAGACTAGAGACAGGTTAGCTGGTGATGCATGGGTAGATGATCCGAAGACGAGCAGGAGGCTTCCACGTACTATATACATAATATTCTCCCTGTGTTGTTGAAGATCACTGCTTGGGCATTGTTGGTGTATCTTCTACTTTAGCTTTCTTTTGTTTAGAGACAGTAAATTTGGAAAATTGTAATAAGCTGTATTTGGATTTCCGCTGCTCTGATGTTGACATTGATTATTAGTTATCAGCTTATGCACTGTCTCGCCTGTTTTATGTCAAGTATGTTATTATTATATTTTATTCCATGCGCTGTGAGACATTCTACAGGTTCTTTGATTAGTTCATTCCCTTCTTTCCTTTCTTATGACGACCGTCTTGTGCTAGTCGGGCATGTGTACAACGCACTTTTGGAGGAAATGCAGGCTGGTACGGGGCGGGCTGTCACAAAATTCATTTCAACTCGATTTCAATTCAAATCAATTTCAATTCAAATCGGTTTTAATTCAAATCGATTTCGGTCCAACTTCAATACGTTTTAAATTCAATTCAAAACGATTTCAATTCTATTTCAATCTAATTCGAATTTCAATTCTATTCAGTTTAATTCAAATTTCAATTCTATTTAGTTTAATTCGAATTTCGATTCTATTCAGTTTAATTCGAATTTCGATTCTAATCAGTTTAATTTGAATTTCGATTCTACTCAGTTTAATTCGAATTTCGATTCTATTCAGTTTAATTCGAATTTCGATTCTATTCAGTTTAATTCGAATTTCAATTCTTCTCAATTTAATTCGAATTTCAATTATTTTCAATTTAATTCGGATTACAATTCTTTTCAATTTAATTCGAATTTCAATTCTTTTCAATTTATCAGATTTTGAAATCACTTTCGATATTCATTGTAAAATGAATAAAATCGACAAAATTCCCGTTCTTGTTAAAATGGCGTTTAACTACTTAACACGGCTTCACATTTCAATATTCACTGAATATTATTTTTAAAATATTCGATAATTCTGAACTGGAATCAGACACAGTCAATTACCATATAATGTGATTATATGGATTTCACACAACAAATGTATATAACAACAATGAAAACAGCAATCCATCATCCAAAGTGCATTCTACACTGTATAAGCATTGAATATAAATATTCAACGCTTACACAGCCTGTCAATCAATCGATCGACATACAACTAATTATTGGGATTAGTGTATGTCATACTTCATCCCAATACCCGTGTGGGGTTTTCAAACAACAAACACAAGTTTTATTCGTGCAGTTCGGCGATGTGTAAAATTTATCGTCCCAATCAATATCAGTCAAATCAGTGTATATAAACAAATCGTCTGATTTGTTTATAAATATTTTATTTTATATACACGTTAAAAATTATATTTTTAATTATAAAATATTTTCCACTACAAAATATTTTATTTCATTCCAAATCACACAATCAATTTTCACAACACAGCAACCAAACAAACAAGTCATCCATGGTCTGTGGACGACGGGTGTTGGGTGCTACTAAATACCGTCTGCATCCTAGTATATATTTTTAACTAGAAAAGAAGATTTAAAGTAAGAAGTTCTCACCGACTAGCTAAACCAAACGCCACGACTCTTCTTATGTAGAAATCTTCGTCTTGCTCGCCTTTTGCCACTTTCATTGTCCGTAGCCACTACATATATAAAAATCACATTTTTATATTGTTGCTATGTATATAAAAATTCTATTTTTATACCGCTACTATATAGATAAAAAATCTATTTTTACAACGCTACTATATAGATAAAAATTATATTTATACAACGCTACTATATAGATAACAATTCTATTTTTACAATGCTACTATATAGATAAAAATTCTATTTTTATAACGCTAACCTCTATATAAAGATTATATTTTTATTTCGCTAATAAAACAATAAAAATCCTATTTTTATTTTTTTTAAATAAAAATCAACTTTTTATCGCTTCTTCACGTAGATAAAAATCATAACTTTATCTTCATAAAATTCAAATCTTTCTTAAATAAAAATCAAATCGTTTTCCTAACCAAAGATCTAATCTTTCACTTATAAAAATTTAATCTTTTCTATTTCAAAAATCTCAGCTTTCATATGCTAAAAATCTCGTCTTTACTTCATTAAAAATCACGTCTTTACTTCACTAAAAATCCCGTCTTTTCTTCATTAAAACTCACGTCTTTACTTCACTAAAAATCACGTCTTTTTCATTTCTAAACATTGAATCTTTTCATTGTTAATGTAACACCCCGTAATTTTATAACATTAAAATTCACAAATTAAAGTATACTTAATTTTTAGAAAAGAATTAAGTGAAATGGGTTGTGTAGAGAAATATATATATATTGATATATATATATATATATATATAAATTAAAAATTAAATAAATAAATATGCGAAAAAGTTCAAAACAGCGAATTGGGAGGGGGAATAACCGAACCGGCCCATTTTTGAGGTCGACCCGAGCTCCCCTGGGTCGACTAGGGGTTAATCCAGGGTGTTTGACTGTCAACCCGTGGGCCGATTCGCTCAAATGCAGATTTTGCATTTGATTCGTTCTCATGGTTCAGGGTTAATCTAATGGTCCTAAATAACTTCCTACAACTTAAATACATCCTAATGCTAACCCTAAACCTAATTAAAATAGAATAGTTACCTTCATACCATCACCATGGAAATCAATGGAGTCGCCGCCAACTAAGAAAGAAGAAAAGCAAATTCAATTCTAATTCTCTCAACCCTAAAGCAAAGCAAAACTCTCTCTTTTCTTCTCTAAATTGTGAGTATCTTAACAAGATCATTATCATTTTAATTAGGTTGAGTTATGAATGGATTATGAGTAGATGATGTGAATTATCATATATGTTGTTGTAAACCCCTTTTTGCTATCATGTATATTGTAAATCCAATGTTATGTGATGATGATATCTTATATGTTGTAAATCATGCTATGATGATGTTATGTATGTTGAAAGTTTCTATGCTAGGTTGTGATGAATCATACATGTTAAAAAGGTCATGATTTTACCATCTATGCTAGTTAGTTCATATGAATTAAATCGTCATGTTTGGGTTATGTTGATCTATATGACAAGTCACATATGCAAGTTAGATTGATTAGAAAAGTTATGAACATATACCAAGACATCTATTATGACATCTAGAATTATGCTATGACATATGTGATATCCTATGCTAGTTCACACCATCATTATGTTGCCTAAAAACCCCATATGCAAGTTTATGTATAGATTTGGGCTATGATCATATCATGTAAATTGAGATATTTAACAAGTTGACACCTTTTGATCCTTAACATGTGTAGTTTATGCAAGTTTCACCCCTATTATGATTAGATTTATTTTAATTGTCTATATGTTGTGATAATTTATCTTTGTGCTAGGTGTTAGACTATACAAGTCTAGCCTATATTATGCGTTGAATAAGCGAACGTATAAACGTGGGGTAGGGGTAATATTAAGGATTTAATATTAAAAAGTTGGGGTGCAATTGATATGATTTTGCATGCCATAAGTGGATGGCCATAATTGAGTCAATTATGGACATCATTAAAAGTTGACTTAATTAATAATTTGAATAGGGAATTATTAAAACTGGGGTAAAAGATTTTAAGTGTTAATCAATGCTTAGGACACGAGGTTGGACTCGTTTGTGACGTAAACCTGCCCGGACCCGCCCGACAAATCCAGTGGTCACAAATGTCAGCCCAATGTGAGAGGTCCTAGGCCTAAACTAAAGCATAACGGTTGTAAAGACACGAGGTTAGACTCTTTTATGGTGTAAGACTGCCCGGACCAGCCCGGCAAATCCAGCTGCCATAAATGCCAGTCTAATGTGAGAGGTCTTTATGAGGTTATGGCCTGAATGAATTAAGAAATACTTAACCAGACAAACATGTAAGGTGGGACATGGGGGTTAAGTAGGTGCCTAGGGTGGCATGAGGAATCTAAGGGGTGCCCTTAGTGGCATGTGAAATTCGATTAGTAAGACTTAACCAAACACACATGTAAATGAACATGACCAAGAGGGTTAAGTGGGATATACTAGTGACAAGCTTAGGTGGGTAGCTTGTGGGGGCCCATTTCGACCAGTATCCCAAACGTATCTTTGTGGGCTCGAACCAAGTCGAGGACGGGACACGCATGCTGGGTTCGACTGTAAGAGGCCAAAACGGGGAGCGGTGGCAACGCAAGTCCAACGTGTTTCGTATGCGTGTGTGGACCCGGGCTAGTAGGTAAGACGTTGTTACATCGCGTAGGTATAAGCCATGCATTCTCAAGTTGTATCGGGTTGCCACTTTAGGGGAGTGATACACCCCACTGTGGGGCCAGCACGGGTATCTACGAGTAGGGAGCCGATCTAAAGTGGGTAGTGGGGTACACCTAGTGGAGCTAGGGGCAGACGGCACCTATGTAGTTAGCTAGGGGTACGTAAGGCTATTTATAAAGTTTCTGTGTGAAGCAAGTGGGATCAAACAATAGGGTGACGGGTATGGTGCCGTGTAGTAATGTGCGGTGCAGTGTAGTAATCATTCGTTAGTAATTAGGTGTGCCTTTACTGTTATCTTTAACGTTATCTTAAAAACTATCTTTATCTTCCTAAGAGTTCATAGACATTTACTTGTCTTCCAGCATATGCTTAGTCTAGTTATTTTGATAATAGTATTGTTAGAATTATCATACTCTCCAGACTTTATGTCTGACCCCCTCTATTTCTATCCTTTTTCCCCCTCCAGGTCCTCAGGTTGGGCCCAGATCTAGTGGAGTTTGATTGAATTGCTTCATCTCTCTTTGGAAAGCTTGGACCGTTGAAGTAAAGTCCAGCTTGTTATCTTTTTAATGGATATTTATGTAATGGGATTATGTATTTTGTTTTTATGAAGATGGATATTGTACTTGGTTATGATCTATGGTTTTATGATGTAACAAACATGTTTAATTTCTACTGCAATAAAATGAAGTTTTAGATTTCCAAGTACTATTTATTATCTGTCTTGTTGTAATTTTTCTGTTCTATATTCACTTATAACCTCCATGGAAGTTAATGCATTCCCTTTGTGAGTGACATTAATGGACGTGGGGTGTTACACGTGGTATCAGAGCTTAAGGTTATCAGAACATATAAAAATACTTTAGAAAAATAGTTATTTTTGGAAGAAGTGTTTTCAAAAACATGTTTTAATGAGAAATTTAAAGAGAAAAGTTTTTAAGAAAAACATAATCCCCAATAGCCACATATCTTTATCTTTCGAATTCTCCATTTTAAATCTTTCCTTTTTCGTTTCAGCATGGCTGAAGATCTTAATCTACCCGACGGTGTAACGATACCAGGATGGTATAGGAGGCTATTGGAGGCTAAGGCCGCTGCAGGTCCAGCCAATGTTCCTCCACCACCAATTGCACCCGTTCCTCCTCCTCCTCCCCGCGTAGATACTTTTGCAAAGACGTGCAAGGAATTCAAGGCTATGGGTGGAAAACCATTTCAAGGGTCAGAAACGTTTGTGGAAGCTAGAGATTGGCTTAAGGAGGTGGAAGAATTGCTAGAAATCTTTGAAGTAGAAGAAGGAGGAGAGTTCGTTTAGCAGCTTGGTTGATGAAGGGAGAGGCCTCCTTTTGGTGGGAGGTCACTAATGGGGAGCGTCCTGTTGACTCTTGGGCGGATTTCAGACGTAGGTTCGAGGCGAAGTTTCTCTCAAGGGCGGAAGAAAATCTATATATGGAAAGGTTCTTGACATTGAAGCAAGGAAGCTCATCAGTGAAAGAATATGTCAATAAATTTAATCAGTTAGCAAGGTTTGGCTTGGACTTAGTAAACACGCCGGAGAAGAAGGCTCTAAGGTTCGTGAATGGCTTGAATGAACCATTGCAAGGGTTTGCTATGACCCACATCCCGATGGGGGACACCTTTGAGAAGTTAGTAGAAATGGCGCTCATTCATGAGGAGAAAAGCGCTAAAGCTGATAAGGCACCCGAGAAGAAGGGGGATCAAAAGAAACCACAACAGCAAAACAAGAAGGGTGGAAAAGACACTAATGGCAAGGGAAAGAAGAAGTGCTTTAACTGTGGAACCCCAGGCCATCTCAGCAAGGATTGCCGAAAGAAAAAGAAGACAGGTTGTTTTCATTGTGGCGATGTAACACCCCGAATTTCGGTTAATGCTAAAATTCACTAATTGCAGAATAAATAATCTCAAATGTGAGAATTGGGGGAAACGGGCTACGTCATTGCGTTCGTCTCGGAAAAATACGCGAAATAGAGTCCGAGTTTTCGAGAATCGGAGTCCGTATGGCCCAGTTATGGCCCAATGAAGTTTGCAGAAAATTCAAAGTTAAAAACAGATTTAAAATTCAGGTTCAAATTTCGAATTAGGGCCATTGGGCGCAGGCGGGGAAAATTCCCGCCTAGCTACCCAAGTCGACAGCCCTGTCGACTGGGCAGTCGACTTGGCTAGGACCAAGTCGACTGCCCTGTCGACTTGGGTGTCGACAGGGGGTGCTCGGCCAGTTTGGCCTGGTGCACCATTTTAGGGTTTAGGCTGTGTTTTGGGGTTGGTTTCTGGAAGCTTCCAAGATCTGATGGTCCTAATCTAATTTATGGTTAATCTAATGGCCTAAAACACTTGCCTAATCCTATAAATAAGACCCTAAGCTAGCCCTAAATGATCATAATCCTATCATCTAACTAAACTATGCCAAAATTTTCTATGATCATGGCCTCCACTCAAAAGCCTAGCCTCCATCCTCTTTCTAATGCTATTTCTATGAAGGCTTTCATGTTCATACAAGCATCTTTGAGTTGCATGAGTGATCATTAGCTTGCATTCATCATCAAGTTGCAAGCTTTATGTTCAAGGCTAGAGTTTTTGGGCGATTTTTGGCAAGGGTTTGCTTATTGGAGTTTAGTGGTGAGTTTCTATAGCCTTAATAATCAATTGTTAAATTGATTATGATAGGATATGATAAGATATGGCTATGTTTGTGGATAAATGTGCTTATGCAAGTTTAGTATAGTGTATGTTGTGTGTTTTGCAAGTTTTATGCTATATGCAAGTTTAATGCTATGTTTTATGATGCTCACTATGCAAAACACTATGTTGAACATTGATGCATATGTAACATGTTATGCAAGCTATATGTGAGATTATATGCAAGTTTATATGTAACATGTTATGCAAGTTATGTATTTGGTTTTATGCATGCTAAGTATTTGGTTTTATGCATGCTAAGTGTTTGGTTTTATGCAAGTTATGATGCAAGTTCATATGCAAGTTATGATGCAAGTTCATATGCAAGTTATGATGCAAGTTCATATGCAAGTTTGTCTCTTTTTATGATATGCATAATATATGCAAGTTTGCCTCTAAGTATGGCATGTTATGCAAGTTCATATGCAAGTTATGATGCAAGTTCATATGCAAGTTATGATGCAAGTTCATATGCAAGTTATGATCCAAGTTCATATGCAAGTTATGATGCAAGTTCATATGCAAGTTATGATGCAAGTTCATATGCAAGTTTGCCTCTATGTATGACATAAGTACATGTGCAAGTTCATCCCTTTTAGACCTATGACATGTATGCAAGTTGACACCTTTATGATAGGTCTATGACATGAACATTTAAGCAAGTTACCATCTTTATGACATATGTGATTCATGCAAGTTTGGGTTGGTTATTTATACAAGTTAGGTTTATGGTCATATATACAAGTTGACACCTTTTAAACCCATGATAATGCTTATGATATGCTAAGTTGAACCCATTGTGTGTATGAAGAATCTTCTCTTTTGAAGTATGTCATGTTAACGTATTTACGTGGGGACGATGGGGTAAAAATTAATGAACACATAAAATTGTGTGAAGTGGGTATGATTAAACATACCGTAAAGTGGATGGACATAATTGGGAATTTACCTATTAAGTTAGGTCTACCCATATTATGGAATTGGGAATTTACCTATTGAGTTAGGTCTACCCATATTCTTAAATATTTGTAATTAATTAGGGATAATTAATACAAATTATGGGGGTGATTAATTAGGTGTAATTAATCTACTAAGACACGAGGTTGGACCCTTTTGTAGCATAAGACTGCCCGGAACCGACCGGCAAATCCAGCGGCTACAAATGATTGGCCCAATGTGAGAGGTCTTAGTCATAAACTAAATACGTGACAAGTGTAAAGATACGAGGTTAGACTCTGTTATGGTGTAAGGCTGCCCGGAACCAACCGGCATATCCAGCTGCCATAAAAGACAGTCTAATGTGAGAGGTCTTTACAAAGGTTACGATCTTAATTAATTAAGAAACACTTAACCAAATTAGCATGTAGAGGGGCATGAGGGGTTAAGTGGGTGCCTTGGGTGGCATGTAGTAACTAGTGGGGGTGCCTTGGGTGGCATGAGGAAACTAGTGGGTTGCCTTGGGTGGCAATAGAAAATATGATTAGAATACTTAACCAAAGTGGAACATGTAATTAAACATGATTAAAGGGTTAAGTAAGTGCCTTGGGTGGCATGTGGGAATCAAGTAAGTGCCTTGGGTGGCATGCGGAAATCTAGTGGGTGCCTTAAGTGGCAATTGAAATATGATTAAATGACAAGCTTAAGTAGTAGCTTGTGGGGGGCCTTAAGTGGCAATTGAAATATAATTAAATGACAAGCTTAAGTAGTAGCTTGTGGGGGCCTTAAGTGGCAATTGAAATATAATTAAATGACAAGCTTAAGTAGTAGCTTGTGGGGGCCTTAAGTGGCAATTGAAATATAATTAGATGACTTAACCAAACCTTAACATGTAAGTGGGCATGATTATAAAAGGGGTTAAGTGGGATGCACTAGATAAAATGACAAGCTTAAGTAGTAGCTTGTGGGGGCCCATTTCAACCAATATCCCAAACGTATCTTTGTGGGCTCGACCCAAGTCGAGGACGGGACACGCATATTGGGCTTGACTATAAGAGGCCAAAACGGGGTAGCGGTGGCAACGCGAGTCCAACGGGTTTCATATGCGTGTGTGGACCCGGGCTGGTAGGTAAGACGTTGTTGCATCGTGTAGGTATAAGCCGTGCACCATTGATTATCGGGTTGCCACTTTGGGGAGTGATACACCCCACTGTGGGGCCAGCACGGGTATCTACGGTAGGGAGCCGATCGCTTGGGAGTAGTGGGTACACCTAGTGGAGATAGGGGCAGACGACACCTATGTAGTCAGCTAGGGGTACAAGAAACTACTGGGTAAAATTACTAAGTACACTTAGTGGGATCAACCTTTAAGTAGGAATTACCCTTGGTGGGTAGAACTGGTGTGGTGCAGTGTAGGAATTACCCTTGGGTGGGTAGATCTGGGGTGGTGCAATATAGTAATTATCCTTGGGTGGATAGGCGCGTCTTTTTGGTTATCTTAGTACATCCTGTGTTTAGTTAGCTACTTAGTGTTGTCATTATCCCCAGAGGTACCGTACCTTGTTTATATCATACCCTAATTACTTTAATGATTGTATTGTTAGGGTTATAGGACTCACTCAGACTTATGTCTGACCCCGTTGTTTCTTTATCTTTTTCCCAACCCTCAGGTTTTCAGAGTGGGCCTAGCACTAGTGGGCTTTGATCAGACTGCTTTATCTATCTTTTGGAGCTTGGACCGTGGATGTAAAGCTCAGTTTATCTTTTCTATTATGGCTATTAGGTTATGTAGTGGGATTATGTACTTTTGTTTTTATCAGGATGGATATTATGTACTTGACTCTTATTTATGGTTTTGGTGTAACCAAACATGTTTTACTTTCCGCTGGAATGAAATGATGTTTTAAATTCTCAAGTATTACTTATATCTGTCTTGTTGTAATTTTTCTGTTCTATATTCACTTAAAATACTCCACCGATGTTATGGCATTCCCTTAGTGAGTGACCGTAGCGGGTGTGGGGTGTTACAGGCGATGCGGGACATTTAGTGAAGGACTGCCCAAAGAAGGGGCAGAGGGCAGGAGCTACCTTGGGAGGACAGGTGCAGGCTCTTATGGCACCAGGGCAGGCTAGGGGACAAGTTCAGGCTCTCGCGGTCCCACCGCTGCAAGAACGAGGTAGAACCATTTCTGTTGAAAGCTTAGTTTTTTGTTTGAGCATCCTTTCCGTACCTTATTCGATTCGGGCGCATCACATTCGTTTATCTCTACATCATTAGTTGAATCACTGCACTTAAACACCAGTTTAGTAGAGGATCCCTTAGTTGTTTCGAATCCAATAGGGGGCTCAGCTTATTTGTCCATGATGTGTTTGGATTCGAAAATTTCCATACTAAGCGTTGAATTTAGATGTGATTCTTATGTGTTGGGCTTCACGGGCTATGGGCTAATTTTAGGAATGGATTGGTTATCCAGAAATGGGGCCGTTCTTGATTGTGAAAGGAGAGTAGTTAGGCTCGTGACTCGCCTTGGCAACACTCTCGAAATCTTTTGTAATCCCATAAATTCGGTTATGCTAAGTTATCTAGAATCGCTTGACGCGTCTGAGGAAAATCTACGATCTGTTAGAGTGGTCCGAGAATATTCGGATGTGTTTGAGGAGGTGAAGGGCTTGCCTCCGAAGCGGGAGACAGATTTTCGAATATATCTTGTGGATAATGCGAAACCAGTATCTTTGCCAGTACGCCACATGGATCCATGTGAAAGGAGGGAACTCGGTAAGCAAGTGAAGGAGTTGCTTGAGAAGGGGTTCATAAGACGAAGTATATCGGAGTGGGGTGCTCCAGTAGTATTTGCCACGAAGGCGGATGGGTCCCTTAGACTGTGTGTGGACTATAGAGAACTTAATAAACTTACTAAGAAGAACAGACACCCGCTGCCGAGGATTGACGATCTCTTCGATCAGTTAGTTGGCGCCTCAGCGTTTTCATAGTTGGACTTAGCCACTGGTTTCCATTAGTTGAGAGTGGCTAAGGATAGCATAGACAAGACTGCCTTTAGGACTCCGGACGGTTTCTATGAATGGCTAGTGATGCCCTTCGGTTTGACAAACGCCCCAGCATATTTTGTTGATTTGATGAGTAGGGTGTTTAGGGAGTACCTTAACAAATTCGTGGTAGTCTTTGTAGATGACATCTTGATCTTTTCTAAGGATGAAGAAGAGCATGCCCTACATCTTAGGGAAGTGTTGGATACCCTACGAGCGCATAGCCTTAAGGCTAAATTTTCTAAGTGTCACTTCTGGAGGAAGGAAGTACGGTTCTTGGGGCACGTGGTTTCCAAAGAAGGGATAGCCGTGGATCCCGCGAAGGTGGTGGCCATCCAAGATTGGAAGGTCCCTAAAAATGCTACCAAAGTGAGAAGTTTCTTGGGGTTGGCTGGCTACTATAGGAAGTTTATCAAAGACTTCGCAAAGATATCAGCTCCATTGACACGCTTGACGAAGAAGAACCTAGTTTTCACATGGGACGTAGATTGTGATGATGCGTTCCAATGTTTGAAGAGAGCTTTGACTTCAGCCCCAGTCTTAGTATTGCCAGACGGGAGTAAGCCGTTTACCGTTTATACTGATGCTTGTGGGACAGGACTAGGCGCAGTCTTAATGCAAGAGGGTAGGGTAATAGCCTATGGTGGAAGGCAGTTGAGAGCGCATGAGAAAAATTATCCTACACATGACCTAGAATTGGCCGCTATTGTTTTCGCGCTTAAGTCTTGGCGTCATTATCTTCTTGGCGAGAAATTCGAATTATTCACTGACCACAAGTCTTTAAAATACCTATTCTCTCAAAAGGACTTGAACTTAAGGCAGCAAAGGTGGATGGAGTTCTTAGCGTCCTACGACTTCGAAATAGCCTATACCCCTGGCAAGGGTAACGTGGTGGCAGACGCCTTAAGTAGAAAAAGACTATCCTTAAGTCCTTTGTTTGTTGAGCGGCGAAGTTTAGAATTCATTTCGATGTTTGACTTTAGACCTTCCGTTGACTTCGTACCCGGTTTGCTAGCATCCTTGGAGGTCAGACCTACGCTTTTGGGACGGATTGGCGAGGCACAGCGAGACGACCCGCAGTTGGTTGAGTTAGTAGAAAAACTCAAAGGAGGGGAGTCATCAAGCCATCTCCGTAGGTATACCCTAGATGATAAGGGTTGGTTACGTAGGGACGGTAGACTTTGTGTACCAAAAGACGTTGACCTAAGGAAGACTATTCTTGACGAAGCACATCATTCGAAGTTGACCATTCATCCCGGCGGGGACAAGATGTACAAAGACATGAAGAGAGTTTACTTTTGGGCCGGCATGAAGAAAGATGTGGCCGAGTATGTCGCTAGATGCTTGGTGTGCCAACAAGTAAAAGCGGAGCAAAAGAAACCCGGTGGGTTGCTTCACCCATTGGAGGTTCCACTATGGAAATGGGAAAGCATCTCGATGGATTTTGTGGATGGATTACCGCGATCGAGGAAGGGTAATACGGGAATTTGGGTTATAGTAGATAGACTTACTAAGAGCGCCCATTTTATTCCCGTAAAGAGTAAGAGGACTGCTCCATGGTTAGCCTCCGTATACGTTCGAGAAATAGTTCGTTTGCACGGTGTTCCTTCTAGCATAGTGAGCGACCGCGATCCTATTTTCACTAGCAAATTTTAGAGAAGCTTACAAGAGGCGGTAGGGACTCAGTTATATTTGGGCACCGCATATCATCCTCAGACGAACGGCCAGATCGAGAGGGTGAATCGCATTCTAGAGGATCTGTTGAGGCTATGTATCCTAGACTTTGGGGGTACGTGGGAAGAGCATCTTCCATTGGTGGAGTTCGCATATAATAACAGCTTTCAGTCCAGCATTGGTATGGCACCATTCGAAGCTCTTTATGGACGACCTTGTCGTTCACCTACATGTTGGTGGGAATCCACGGATAAGATCTTACTTGGGCCCGATATGATTAGGGAGACTTCGGAGAAGATCGACTTGATTCGAAGGAGGATGAAAGCAACGCAAGATAGGCAGAAATCTTATGAGGATAAGAGGATGACAGATCTCGAGTTTGAAGTTGGGGACATGGTCTTTGTCAAAGTGTCTCCATTACGGAACGTTGTTCGCTTTGGGTCCGTTGGGAAATTAGCACCAAGGTTTGTAGGGTCGTTTCCTATTAAGGAGAAAATTGGACAGATGGCGTATGGAGTGGAGTTGCCCGAGAGATTTAGTGGTGTACACGACGTATTCCATGTGACACATTTGAGGAAGTGCTTGCACGATACCGCGGAAGTGGTAGAGCCGAGCTTTCTTAGAGAGGTGGAGATAGAGCGTGATGCGACAATTCGACGAGCTCCTATGCGCATTCTTGGGTCGAAGATCAAGAGGTTGAGGAATCGAGAGGTCAGACTAGTCAAAGTGCAATGGGGAGATGATGAGAGCAATGCTACTTGGGAGACAGAAGAGAAGATGCGTTCACGATACCCTTTTCTTTTTGAGGGTATGTCTTTTAATTTCTCCTTTATCGCTTAGCTTGTACTTATCTTATCTTTAGTATATCCTCTCGCTAGTATCTTTGACCTTTAGTTAGGATAATCCTATGGTTGAAACATGTGTTTGAGACATGTTATGTATGGTGGATGCAAAGTGGATGCAAGTGTTTGCTAGTGGTTGCTCGTGGATGCATATACACAAACTATTAGGCACCAGATCGGCTCAGTCACTTCATATTGCATATTGCATATATATGGATGTATTTAGTAAAATGGATGTATAATGGTTGTATTATCATATAGTTGCTGCATTCGGGTGGATGGTTGTGCATGCATATAGAATTAATATGTATCATTAGGAATCTTTTGCATACATATTGGACGCATGGCACTATCATGAATTGCACTAAGGAGGTCGACTGAATCAGTAGACCGCCTAATTTTGCATTAGATATGGACATATACACACACTGTGCATATAAACATTAAAGCATTAGAAGTCTTTTAAGGACAATGGATGCTGGTGTTTGATGGTTGAGTAGATGGACGATTAGATGGTAGGATATACATTCTTCTTGACTTGGAGATTTCGGGGACGAAATCCTTTAAGGAGGGGAGAATGTAACACCCCGTAATTTTATAACATTAAAATTCACAAATTAAAGTATACTCAATTTTTAGAAAAGAATTAAGTGAAATGGGTTGCGTAGAGAAATATATATATATTGATATATATATATATATAAACTAAAAATTAAATAAATAAATATGCGAAAAAGTTCAAAACAGCGAATTGGGAGGGGGAATAACCGAACCGGCCCATTTTTGAGGTCGACCCAAGCCCTACTGGGTCGACTAGGGGTTAATCCAGGGTGTTTGGCTGTCAACCCGTGGGCCGATTCGCTCAAATGCAGATTTTGCATTTGATTGGTTCTCATGGTTCAGGGTTAATCTAATGGTCCTAAATAACTTCCTACACCTATAAATACATCCTAATGCTAACCCTAAACCTAATTAAAATAGAATAGTTACCATCACCATGGAAATCAATGGAGTCGCCGCCAACTAAGAAAGAAGAAAAGCAAATTCAATTCTAATTCTCTCAACCTAAAGCAAAGCAAAACTCTCTCTTTTCTTCTCTAAATTGTGAGTATCTTAACAAGATTATTATCATTTTAATTAGGTTGAGTTATGAATGGATTATGAGTAGATGATGTGAATTATCATATATGTTGTTGTAAACCCCTTTTTGCTATCATGTATATTGTAAATCCAATGTTATGTGATGATGATATCTTATATGTTGTAAATCATGCTATGATGATGTTATGTATGTTGAAAGTTTCTATGCTAGGTTGTGATGAATCATACATGTTAAAAAGGCCATGATTTTACCATCTATGCTAGTTAGTTCATATGAATTAAATCGTCATGTTTGGGTTATGTTGATCTATATGACAAGTCACATATGCAAGTTAGATTGATTAGAAAAGTTATGAACATATACCAAGACATCTATTATGACATCTAGAATTATGCTATGACATATGTGATATCCTATGCTAGTTCACACCATCATTATTTTGCCTAAAAACCCCATATGCAAGTTTATGTATAGATTTGGGCTATGATCATATCATGTAAATTGAGATATTTAACAAGTTGACACCTTTTGATCCTTAACATGTGTAGTTTATGCAAGTTTCACCCCTATTATGATTAGATTTATTTTAGTTGTCTATATGTTGTGATAATTTATCTTTGTGCTAGGTGTTAGACTATACAAGTCTAGCCTATATTATGCGTTGAATAAGCGAACGTATAAACGTGGGGTAGGGGTAATATTAAGGATTTAATATTAAAAAGTTGGGGTGCAATTGATATGATTTTGCATGCCATAAGTGGATGGCCATAATTGAGTCAATTATGGACATCATTAAAAGTTGACTTAATTAATAATTTGAATAGGGAATTATTAAAACTGGGGTAAAAGATTTTAAGTGTTAATCAATGCTTAGGACACGAGGTTGGACTCGTTTGTGACGTAAACCTGCCCGGACCCGCCCGGCAAATCCAGTGGTTACAAATGTCAGCCTAATGTGAGAGGTCCTAGGCCTAAACTAAAGCATAACGGTTGTAAAGACACGAGGTTAGACTCTTTTATGGTGTAAGACTGCCCGGACCCGCCCGGCAAATCCAGCTGCCATAAATGCCAGTCTAATGTGAGAGGTCTTTATGAGGTTATGGCCTGAATGAATTAAGAAATACTTAACCAGATAAATATGTAAGGTGGGACATGGGGGTTAAGTAGGTGCCTTGGGTGGCATGAGGAATCTAGGGGGTGCCCTTAGTGGCATGTGAAATACGATTAGTAAGACTTAACCAAACACACATGTAAATGAACATGACTAAGAGGGTTAAGTGGGATATACTAGTGACAAGCTTAGGTGGGTAGCTTGTGGGGGCCCATTTTGACCAGTATCCCAAACGTATCTTTGTGGGCTCGACCCAAGTCGAGGACGGGACACGCATGCTGGGTTCGACTGTAAGAGGCCAAAATGGGGAGCGGTGGCAACGCAAGTCCAACGGGTTCGTATGTGTGTGTGGACCCGGGCTGGTAGGTAAGACGTTGTTGCATCGCGTAGGTATAAGCCGTGCATTCTCAAGTTGTATCGGGTTGCCACTTTAGGGGAGTGATACACCCCACTGTGGGGCCAGCACGGGCATCTACGAGTAGGGAGCCGATCGAAAGTGGGTAGTGGGGTACACCTAGTGGAGATAGGGGCAGACGGCACCTATGTAGTCAGCTAGGGGTACGTAAGGCTATTTATAAAGTTTCTATGTGAAGGAAGTGGGATCAAACAATAGGGTGACTGGTGTGGTGCAGTGTAGTAATGTGCGGTGCAGTGTAGTAATCATTCATTAGTAATTAGGTGTGCCTTTACTATTATCTTTAACGTTATCTTAAATGCTATCTTTATTTTCCTAAGAGTTCATAGACATTTACTTGTCTTCCAGCTTATGCCTTAGTCTAGTTATTTTGATAATAGTATTGTTAGAATTATCATACTCGCCAGACTTTATGTCTGACCCCCTCTATTTCTATCCTTTTTCCCCCTCCAGGTCCTCAGGTTGGGCCCAGCTCTAGTGGAGTTTGATTGAATTGCTTCATCTCTCTTTGGAAAGCTTGGACCGTTGAAGTAAAGTCCAGCTTGTTATCTTTTTAATGGCTATTTATGTAATGGGATTATGTATTTTGTTTTTATGAAGATGGATATTGTACTTGGTTATGATATATGGTTTTATGATGTAACAAACATGTTTAATTTCCGCTGCAATAAAATGAAGTTTTAGATTTCCAAGTATTATTTATTATCTGTCTTGTTGTAATTTTTCTGTTCTATATTCACTTATAACCTCCATGGAAGTTAATGCATTCCCTTTGTGAGTGACATTAATGGACGTGGGGTGTTACACGTGGTATCAGAGCTTAAGGTTACCAGAACAGATAAAAATACTTTAGAAAAATAGTTATTTTTGGAAGAAGTGTTTTCAAAAACATGTTTTAATGAGAAATTTAAAGAGAAAAGTTTTTAAGAAAAACATAATCCCCAATAGCCACATATCTTTATCTTTCGAATTCTCCATTTTGAATCTTTCCTTTTTCGTTTCAGCATGGCTGAAGATCTTAATCTACCCGACGGTGTAACGATACGAGGATAGTATAGGAGGCTATTGGAGGCTAGGGCTGCTGCAGGTCCAGCCAATGGTCCTCCACCACCAGTTGTACCAATGTTCCTCCTCTTCCTCCTCGCGTAGATACTTTTGCAAAGACGTGCAAGGAATTCAAGGCTATGGGTGGAAAACCATTTCAAGGGTCAGAAACGTTTGTGGAAGCTAGAGATTGGCTTAAGGAGGTGGAAGAATTGCTAGAAATCTTTGAAGTAGAAGAAGGAGGAGAGTTCGTTTAGCAGCTTGGTTGATGAAGGGAGATGCCTCCTTTTGGTGAGAGGTCACTAATGGCGAGCGTCCTGTTGACTCTTGGGCGGATTTCAGACGTAGGTTCGAGGCGAAGTTTCTCTCAAGGGCGGAAGAAAATCTATATATGGAAAGGTTCTTGACATTGAAGCAAGGAAGCTCATCAGTGAAAGAATATGTCAATAAATTTAATCAGTTAGCAAGGTTTGGCTTGGACTTAGTAAACACGCCGGAGAAGAAGGCTCTAAGGTTCGTGAATGGCTTGAATGAACCATTGCAAGGGTTGGCTATGACCCACATCCCGATGGGGGCCACCTTTGAGAAGTTAGTAGAAATGGCGCTCATGCATGAGGAGAAAAGCGCTAAAGCTGATAAGGCACCCGAGAAGAAGGGGGATCAGAAGAAACCACAACAGCAAAACAAGAAGGGTGGAAAAGACAATAATGGCTAGGGAAAGAAGAAGTGCTTTAACTGTGGAACCCCAGGCCATCTCAGCAAGGATTGCCGAAAGAAAAAGAAGACAGGCTGTTTTCATTGTGGCGATGCGGGACATTTAGGGAAGGACTGCCCAAAGAAGGGGCAGAGGGCAGGAGCTACCTCGGGAGGACAGGTGCAGGCTCTTATGGCACCAGGGCAGGCTAGGGGACAAGTTCAGGCTCTCGCGGTCCCACCGCTGCAAGAACGAGGTAGAACCATTTCTGTTGAAAGCTTAGATTTTCTGTTTGAACATCCTGTCCGTACCTTATTCGATTCGGGCGCATCACATTCGTTTATCTCTACATCATTAGTTGAATCACTGCACTTAAACACCAGTTTAGTAGAGGATCCCTTAGTTGTTTCGAATCCAATAGGGGGCTCAGCTTATTTGTCCATGATGTGTTTGGATTTGAAAATTTCCATACTTAGCGTTGAATTTAGATGTGATGCTTATGTGTTGGGCTTCACGGGCCATGGGCTAATTTTAGGAGTGGATTGGTTATCCAGAAATGGGGCCGTTCTTGATTGTGAAAGGAGAGTAGTTAGGCTCGTGACTCGCCTTGGCAACACTCTCGAAATCTTTTGTAATCCCATAAATTCGATTATGCTAAGTTATCTAGAATCGCTTGACGCGTCTGAGGAAAATCTATGATCTGTTAGAGTGGTCCGAGAATATTTGGATGTGTTTGAGGAGTTGAAGGGCTTGCCTCCGAAGCGGGAGATAGATTTTCGAATATATCTTATGGATAATGCGAAACTAGTATCTTTTCCAGTACGCCACATAGCTCCACGTGAAAGGAGGGAACTCGGTAAGTAAGTGAAGGAGTTGCTTGAGAAGGGGTTCATAAGACGAAGTATATCGGAGTGGGGTGCTCCAGTAGTATTTGCCACGAAGGCGGATGGGTCCCTTAGACTGTGTGTGGACTATAGAGAACTTAATAAACTTACTAAGAAGAACAAACACCCACTGCCGAGGATTTACGATCTCTTCGATCAGTTAGTGAGCGCCTCAGTGTTTTCGCAGTTGGACTTAGCCACTGGGTTCCATCAGTTGAGAGTGGCTGAGGATAGCATAGACAAGACTGCCTTTAGGACTCCGGACGGTTTCTATGAATGGCTAGTGATGCCCTTCGGTTTGACAAACGCCCCAGCATATTTTGTTGATTTGATGAGTAGGGTGTTTAGGGAGTACCTTAACAAATTCGTGGTAGTCTTTGTAGATGACATCTTGATCTTTTCTAAGGATGAAGAAGAGCATGCCCTACATCTTAGGGAGGTGTTGGAGACCCTACGAGCGCATAGCCTTAAGGCTAAATTTTCTAAGTGTCACTTCTGGAGGAAGGAAGTACGGTTCTTGGGGCACGTGGTTTCCAAAGAAGGGATAGCCGTGGATCCCGCGAAGGTGGTGGCCATCCAAGATTGGAAGGTCCCTAAAAATGCTACCGAAGTGAGAAGTTTCTTGGGGTTGGCTGGCTACTATAGGAAGTTTATCAAAGACTTCGCAAAGATATCAGCTCCATTGACACGCTTGACGAAGAAGAACCTAGTTTTCACATGGGACGTAGATTGTGATGATGCGTTCCAACGTTTGAAGAGAGCTTTGACTTCAGCCCCAGTCTTAGTATTGCCAGACGGGAGTAAGCCGTTTACCGTTTATACTGATGCTTGTGGGACAGGACTAGGCGCAGTCTTAATGCAAGAGGGTAGGGTAATAGCCTATGGTGGAAGGCAGTTGAGAGCGCATGAGAAAAATTATCCTACACTTGATCTAGAATTGGCCGCTATTGTTTTCGCACTTAAGTCTTGGCGTCATTATCTTCTTGGCGAGAAATTCGAATTATTCACTGACCACAAGTCTTTAAAATACCTATTCTCTCAAAAGGACTTGAACTTAAGGAAGCAAAGGTGGATGGATTTCTTAGCGTCCTACGACTTCGAAATAGCCTATACCCCTGGCAAGGGTAACGTGCTGGCAGACGCCTTAAGTAGAAAAAGACTATCCTTAAGTCCTTTGTTTGTTGAGCGACGAAGTTTAGAATTCATTTCGATGTTTGACTTTAGACCTTTCGTTGACTTCGTACCCGGTTTGCTACCATCCTTGGAGGTCAGACCTACGCTTTTGGGACGGATTGGCGAGGCACAGCGAGACGACCCGCAGTTGGTTGAGTTAGTAGAAAAACTCAAAGGAGGGGAGTCATCAAGCCATCTCCGTAGGTATACCCTAGATGATAAGGGTTGGTTGCGTAGGGACGGTAGACTTTGTGTACCAAAAGATGATGACCTAAGGAAGACTATTCTTGACGAAGCACATCATTCGAAAATGACCATTCATCCCGGCGGGGACAAGATGTACAAAGACATGAAGAGAGTTTACTTTTAGGCCGGCATGAAGAAAGATGTGGCTGAGTATGTCGCTAGATGCTTGGTGTGCCAACAAGTAAAAGCGGAGCAAAAGAAACCCAGTGGGTTGCTTCACCCATTGGAGGTTCCACTATGGAAATGGGAAAGCATCTCGATGGATTTTGTGGATGGATTACCGCGATCGAGGAAGGGTAATACGGGAATTTGGGTTATAGTAGATAGACTTACTAAGAGCGCCCATTTTATTCCCGTAAAGAGTAAGAGGACTGCTCCATGGTTAGCCTCCGTATACGTTCGAGAAATAGTTCGTTTGCACAGTGTTCCTTCTAGCATAGTGAGAAACTGCGATCCTATTTTCACTAGCGAATTTTGGAGAAGCTTACAAGAGGCGGTAGGGACTCAGTTATGTTTGGGCACCACATATCATACTCAGACGGGCGGCCAGACCGAGAGGGTGAATCGCATTCTAGAGGATCTGTTGAGGCTATGTATCCTAGACTTTGGGGGTACATGGGAAGAGCATCTTCCATTTGTGGAGTTCGCATATAATAGCAGCTTTCAGTCCAGCATTGGTATGGCACCATTCGAAGCTCTTTATGGACGACCTTGTCATTCACCTATATGTTGGTGGGAATCTACGGATAAGATCTTACTTGGGCCCGATATGATTAGGGAGACTTCGGAGAAGATCGACTAGATTTGAAGGAGGATGAAAGCAACGCAAGATAGGCAGAAATCTTATGAGGATAAGAGGAGGACAGATCTCGAGTTTGAAGTTGGGGACATGGTCTTTGTCAAAGTGTCTCCATTACGGAACGTTGTTCGCTTTGGGTCTGTTGGGAAATTAGCACCAAGGTTTGTAGGGCCGTTTCTTATTAAGGAGAAAATTGGACAGATGGCATATAGAGTGGAGTTGCCCGAGAGACTTAATGGTGTACACGACGTATTCCATGTGTCACATTTGAGGAAGTGCTTGCACGAGACCGCGGAAGTGGTAGAGCCGAGCTTTCTTAGAGAGGTGGAGATAGAGCGTGATGCGACAATTCGACGAGCTCCTATGCGCATTCTTGGGTCGGAGATCAAGAGGTTGAGAAATCGAGAGGTCAGACTAGTCAAAGTGCAATGGGGAGATGATGAGAGCAACGCTACTTGGGAGACAGAAGAGAAGATGCGTTCACGATACCCTTTTCTTTTTGAGGGTATGTCTTTTAATTTCTCCTTTATCTCTTAGCTTGTACTTATCTTTTCTTTAGTATATCCTCTCGCTAGTATCTTTGACCTTTAGTTAGGATAATCCTATGGTTGAAACATGTGTTTGAGACATGTCATGTATGGTGGATGCAAAGTGGATGCAAGTGTTTGCTAGTGGTTGCTCGTGGATGCATATACACACACTATTAGGCACCAGATCGGCTCAGTCACTTCATATTGCATATTGCATATATATGGATGTATTTAGTAAAATGGATGTATAATGGTTGTATTATCATATAGTTGCTGCATTCGGGTGGATGGTTGTGCACGCATATAGAATTAATATGTATCATTAGGAATCTTTTGCATACATATTGGACGCATGGCACTATCATGAATTGCACTAAGGAGGTCGACTGAATCAGTAGACCGCCTAATTTTGCATTAGATATGGACATATACACACACTGTGCATATAAACATTAAAGCATTAGAAGTCTTTTAAGGACAATGGATGCTGGTGTTTGATGGTTGAGTAGATGGACGATTAGATGGTAGGATATACATTCTTCTTGACTTGGAGATTTCGGGGACGAAATCCTTTAAGGAGGGGAGAATGTAACACCCTGTAATTTTATAACATTAAAATTCACAAATTAAATATACTTAATTTTTAGAAAAGAATTAAGTGAAATGGGTTGCGCAGAGAAATGTATATATATATATATTGATATATATATATATATAAATTAAAAATTAAATAAATAAATATGCGAAAAAGTTCAAAACAGCGAATTGGGAGGGGGAATAACCGAACCGGCCCATTTTTGAGGTCGACCCAAGCCCTGCTGGGTCGACTAGGGGTTAATCCAGGGTGTTTGGCTGTCAACCCGTGGGCCGATTTGCTCAAATGCAGATTTTGCATTTGATTGGTTCTCATGGTTCAGGGTTAATCTAATGGTCCTAAATAACTTCCTACACCTATAAATACATCCTAATGCTAACCCTAAACCTAATTAAAATAGAATAGTTACCGTCATACCATCACCATGGTAATCAATGGAGTCGCCGCCAACTAAAAAAGAAGAAAAGCAAATTCAATTCTAATTCTCTCAACCCTAAAGCAAAGCAAAACTCTCTCTTTTCTTCTCTAAATTGTGAGTATCTTAACAAGATTATTATCATTTTAATTAGGTTGAGTTATGAATGGATTATGAGTAGATGATGTGAATTATCATATATGTTGTTGTAAACCCCTTTTTGCTATCATGTATATTGTAAATCCAATGTTATGTGATGATGATATCTTATATGTTGTAAATCATGCTATGATGATGTTATGTATGTTGAAAGTTTCTATGCTAAGTTGTGATGAATCATACATGTTAAAAAGGCCATGATGTTACCATCTATGCTAGTTAGTTCATATGAATTAAATCATCATGTTTGGGTTATGTTGATCTATATGACAAGTCACATATGCAAGTTAGATTGATTAGAAAAGTTATGAACATATACCAAGACATCTATTATGACATCTAGAATTATGCTATGACATATGTGATATCCTATGCTAGTTCACACCATCATTATGTTGCCTAAAAACCCCATATGCAAGTTTATGTGTAGATTTGGGCTATGATCATATCATGTAAATTGAGATATTTAACAAGTTGACACCTTTTGATCCTTAACATGTGTAGTTTATGCAAGTTTCACCCCTATTATGATTAGATTTATTTTAATTGTCTATATGTTGTGATAATTTATCTTTGTGCTAGGTGTTAGACTATACAAGTCTAGCCTATATTATGCGTTGAATAAGCGAACGTATAAACGTGGGGTAGGGGTAATATTAAGGATTTAATATTAAAAAGTTGGGGTGCAATTGATATGATTTTGCATGTCATAAGTGGATGGCCATAATTGAGTCAATTATGGACATCATTAAAAGTTGACTTAATTAATAATTTGAATAGGGAATTATTAAAACTGGGGTAAAAGATTTTAAGTGTTAATCAATGCTTAGGACACGAGGTTGGACTCGTTTGTGACGTAAACCTGCCCGGACCCGCCCGGCCAATCCAGTGGTCACAAATGTCAGCCCAATGTGAGAGGTCCTAGGCCTAAACTAAAGCATAACGGTTGTAAAGACACGAGGTTAGATTCTTTTATGGTGTAAGACTGCCCGGACCCGCCCGACAAATCCAGCTGCCATAAATGCCAGTCTAATGTGAGAGGTCTTTATGAGGTTATGGCCTGAATGAATTAAGAAATACTTAACCAGATAAACATGTAAGGTGGGACATGGGGGTTAAGTAGGTGCCTTGGGTGGCATGAGGAATCTAGGGGGTGCCCTTAGTGGCATGTGAAATACGATTAGTAAGACTTAACCAAACACACATGTAAATGAACATGACTAAGAGGGTTAAGTGGGATATACTAGTGACAAGCTTAGGTGGGTAGCTTGTGGGGGCCCTTTTCGACCAGTATCCCAAACGTATCTTTGTGGGCTCGACCCAAGTCGAGGACGGGACACGCATGCTGGGTTCGACTGTAAGAGGCCAAAACGGGGAGCGGTGGCACCGCAAGTCCAATGGGTTTCGTATGCGTGTGTGGACCCGGGCTGGTAGGTAAGACGTTGTTGCATCGTGTAGGTATAAGCCGTGCATTCTCAAGTTGTATCGGGTTGCCACTTTAGGGGAGTGATACACCCCACTGTGGGGCCAGCACGAGTATCTACGAGTAGGGAGCCGGTCGAAAGTGGGTAGTGGGGTACACCTAGTGGAGATAGGGGCAGACGGCACCTATGTAGTCAGCTAGGGGTACGTAAGGCTATTTATAAAGTTTCTGTGTGAAGCAAGTGGGATCAAACAATAGGGTGACTGGTGTGGTGCAGTGTAGTAATGTGCGGTGCAGTGCAGTAATCATTCGTTAGTAATTAGGTGTGCCTTTACTATTATCTTTAACGTTATCTTAAACGCTATCTTTATCTTCCTAAGAGTTCATAGACATTTACTTGTCTTCCAGCTTATGCCTTAGTCTAGTTATTTTGATAATAGTATTGATAGAATTATCATACTCGCCAGACTTTATGTATGACCCCAGGTTGGGCCCAGCTCTAGTGGAGTTTGATTGAATTGCTTCATCTCTCTTTGGTAAGCTTGGACCGTTGAAGTAAAGTCCAGCTTGTTATCTTTTTAATGGCTATTTATGTAATGGGATTATGTATTTTGTTTTTATGAAGATGGATATTGTACTTGGTTATGATCTATGGTTTTATGATGTAACAAACATGTTTAATTTCCGCTGCAATAAAATGAAGTTTTAGATTTCCAAGTACTATTTATTATCTGTCTTGTTGTAATTTTTCTGTTCTATATTCACTTATAACCTCCATGGAAGTTAATGCATTCCCTTTGTGAGTGACATTAATGGACGTGGTGTGTTACAGTTAAACATATGGTCTTTCCTTTAACAAAAATACGATCTTTGCTATAATAAAAATACGATCTTTATATTTTTATTTACAGTGGTATTTTATAAATTACATTTTTGTTCAAACAAGGTTAGTGAATTAAATAAGGTAATTTATAAATTAATGGACTAAATTAAACTACCTTCCATTCCCTTCTTATAATTGCCCGGCCATTTAAACCCATTTTTGTTCAAAGTGAAGAGCCACCACCATTCATCCTTCAGGCCATCGGCCTTCAATTGTCGTTCAGCACCACCTGCGGCGAAGCGCCGCCTACCAACCCCTGCCGTTGCCTTGGAGTTCGATCCCCCCCATCACGCCAGAAATTGGCTTCAAACGCGACCACTTACCCCGCTGATTTCTCCCCAACGACGAGTATAGGCCCCATCACCACCATCTTCTTTGGAGATCTCGCCACAGTGGAGAGATTGATGGTCGGAACTTTTGGGTGAAGAGTAGGGGATCGCGAGTTGTTGGGGAGGAAGGATGAGAGGCCCGCTATCGTTCATTTTAAGGAGTGGCGGGTTTTTTTTTAACAGTTGACTGCAGAAATTTGTTTTGACTTTAGCTTTAGGGTTTCAGAGATTTTTAGGAATTATATATATATATATATAATAATACTATTTAATTTGAATAGGTAGGGTTTTGCATACGAACTCCAAATCAAACCCGACGGCTATCGCCCCTAGCTAATTACCCCCATTCTGAACACAATGGGATAGGTATAGCAGGCTGATTCGACTGTTTCGATCAGTTTCCGCCAAAATCAAAATATAAATCTATATATTGAATTTGAATGCACATTTCAATTTATCGGGGCCACATACGGACTCTAAAAATTCCCGAAAAATATCTTCTAGCTTCGTATTGACGATACGATCATAACAAAACTAATTTCATCAAATTTGAAGACCGTTTGAAAAATGGTCATTTTCCAGTCGATTAAAATCAACTGAAACTGGTCAAACGCGTTTTCCTTTGCCACACTCACATATTTATTCGGAAAATTATGAATTTTGAAACCTAGCAATAATTTGACATCCCGGATCCAACAAAAGAGGTTTCGTCGAAAACAGAGGTCGTTTGCAAAATTTCCATTTTCAAAGGCCTTTATATATATTAAAAAATATATAAATTCAACAGCGACTTTTCTGAATTTTAAAATGGACGTAACTCTCAACTTTTAAAACGAAATCTCAGTTTCTTACATCCGTTGGAAAGATATCATCAAACAGATTCACATATTTCTTGTTTCGTTCAGTTCTGACTTATATTGAATTCTGTATATTCATTTGAAATTCGAAATCGAAATTTCAAACTACCGCGTCATTTCAGGCCCGTTATATAATTAAAATAAATTTATTCGTTTTAACTTCGTCGAAAATAAATTTTTCGTCGTTATTATGTAAAATAATTCATTTTAAATAATCAAAATTCGTTAAAATAGCCAAAATAAAAATTTTAAATTGGCTCGGATTTCCGGGTTATTACATATCAACAAGAACATCTTGCAATCTAGCCACACGTGACCGACCACTCATTTCGCTTGAGTGTGTCAAATGTATATCACCAACGGTTGGGATCAACAACCGTTTCCCGAATGGGATAACATTGAATAGATTAAAAAATGAAATGAATATCTCTAGATAGGTGATAATACACCCTAATTGGCAGCCAACCACTTAGCCATACTGCCTGCCCGATTTTTGTCATTTCCCGGTTGTGAGGCTAGAAGCCACGCTTATCTCTGACAGACCACACATTTATTCACTTTGAATGTCACATCGTCATACCTGCCAAATCACAAATTTATTTCCCAAAAAATACCACGGGTATACAGCTAAGAGAAACGAATTCCTCCGCCACTGAATGTACATACGTTTGAAGAGATCAACTTACGTGATCCATTAAATATACTCTGTCAGACATTCTTCCAAACAGGTTGTCCTGGGACTGGACAAACTGAAGGCACTATTCTGTATATAGGATACCCCTTGCATAACTCTGTCTTCAATTATCTTCATCATATTTGATCGCAAAGCTATTACCCATACAGAGTGGTTTTCAGATAATGAATCTGATCCCGGTCTCTCCGTATTGACAACGGAAATGGTCAAAAACTTCGATAGTCGGTGAGTTAACTATCAAAGAAAAACATGTGCGCAAACAACGATATTATTTCCAGATGGAAATTCTACCGATCCATCATCATTTATCTCTTAAATTTATTTTTCATTCAATTATCCATTTCCCAATTCTCGTTTCCATATATTCAAATTTTCTTATTTTCTAGATTTAGAAAATATACGTTATTACCATTGGAAAACATTTCCATTTCTTATTTTCTATATTAGAAAATATTTTTGATTCTTTTTTGGAAAACATTTCCAAGATTCCTACATTTGGATTTAAACAGATGTTTAAATAAAAAATCGCTATGCCAACTCAAAACATTACACTCATTAACTAAATACACTTAACCAGACTTTACTCTCAAACCATAACCATCCCTTTGTTAAAAATGGAGTCAATCAAGTTGGGGTATAACTAACTCTCAGACCTTAACTGAACAACAATTCTAACTTTGAAATAGACAAAGTTCACCTTCTAAATCTTTAACAAACTTCCTTACTTAACTCTCGGATTCTATTTTTGAATCCACTTCTTTCACAGAAATCATTTGATTATAACAATAGTGTTATAATCGCATGCTTCCGAAATATAATAACTTAAGTATAACTTTTATTTATTAATTTGGATAAATAAACGAACAACTAATTATTTTATTAATAAATAAATCTTGATTAAAAATGGAAAGTGAATAGTACTTTTCCGAATTCGATATAATTGGATTTCAACGTATAACTCTCTTTCGAATAATCTCTATTCGATAACTCCTTTTCGAATAAACTATATTCGATTAACTCCTTTTCGAATAAACTATATTTGATTAACCCCTTTCGAATAAACTATATTCGATAACTCCTTTCGAATAAACTATATTCGATAACTCCTTTCGAATAAACTATATTCGATAACTCCTTTCGAATAAAATATATTCGATTACTCCTTTTAAATAAACTATATTCGATTACTCCTTTCGAGTAAACTATATTGGATAACTCCTTTCGAATAAACTATATTCGATTACTCCTTCCGAATAAACTATATTCGATTACTCCTTCCGAATAAACTATATTCGATAACTCCTTCCGAATAAACTATATTTGATTACTCCTTTCGAATAAACTATATTCGATTATTCCTTTTTCTACTAACTCTAATCCGACTAACTCTATTATAATAACTAGTATGTGACTAACTCTTGCTTAATTAACTCTATTCAATTAACTCTAACTCGATTAACTCTAATCGATTAACTCTAACTCGATTAACTCTAACTCGATTAACTCCATTCAATTAACTCTAACTCAATTAACTCCATTCAATTAACTCTAACTCGATTAACTCTAATCGATTAATTAGATTAACTCTAAACGATTCACTCCAATTGATTAATTCTAATTGATTAACTCTAACTGATTAACTCTAATTGATTTACTCTAATTGATTAACTCTAACTGATTAACACTATTCGATTAACTCTAATTGATTAACACTATCTGATTAACTCTAATGGATAACTCTAATTGATTAATACTATTCGGTTAACTCTAATTGATTAACACTATTCGATTAACTCTAATTGATTAACGTTATTCGATTAACTCCAATCGATAACTGTAATTGATTAACACTATTCGATTAACTCTAATCGATAACTTTAATTGATTAACACTATTCGATTAACTCTAATCGATAACTCTAATTGATTAACACTATTCGATTAACTTTAATCGATATTTCTAATTGATTAACACTATTTGATTAACTCTAATCGATAACTCTAATTGATTAACACTATTCGATTAACTCTAATCGATAACTCTAATTGATTAACACTATTCGATTAACTCTAATCGATAACTCCTTTCGAATAAACTATATTCGGTTAACTCTAATTGATTAACTCAAATCAATTAACTCTAACTCTAATCGATTAACTCTAATCAATTAACTCTAACTCTAATCGATTAACTCTATTCGATATCCACTTTAAACAATCTTCTCATAACCCTTTTATATCTCGTTAATTCCCTTTTTTAATCCCATTTATTTTCCAAATAAATATTCCTTTTATAGTTTTACTTATTTAACAAATAAATATTTCCTTTTCAATTCTATTTGTAAATGTTTTACAAATATTTCCTTTTTCTAAAATTCTTTGATTTTATAATTTTCTTTTATAAAATTCTTTTCCTTTTATATATAAAATCCATTGATTTTATATAATTAATTCATTTTCAAAATACACTTTGAAAATTCCCTTTTCTACATCCCATTATTTCTTATGGTATTTAAAATACCAAATAACAATGATTGACACCATTCAAACACACATAATCAACACAGGTTATATATCACATCATATATTACAATATATGGAAAGAACAGTATTATAAATATTTGAGGAATCCAGTTGGATCCCTCCAACCTGTTTTCCTGCATCACAGATGTTAAACAATATAATTAACATCAACTTCATTTCACAATGAAATATTCTGATAAACATAATCGATATTTGATTAACGATTTATATATATCGTTATCTATAGTTTCAACCAATACATAAGCAATTCAACCAAACAGTGAACACGTAGCAATCAATCATCGTTTATCAGTTCTAAAAATACGTTATAAAAATATGAACTATTAGAGTTGGTGAGTTTTACTCACATTGGTAATTTATCGTTAAATAACGATAAACTATCCTTGATTTAGACAGATGTTTAATTATGCCATAATTGGAGACGAGCTCTGATTCGCTCCTAGTCAGATCCATTGTGGGGCAATCGTCCATACGATCCCAATGGATCTTGTTTCGCTGAGTTTGGATAATGTATGTGAAAGTTACATATTTTTTAAGTTAACACTATTTTAAATAAAAACAAAAATCTATTTTCGAATTGGGCTTTACCCAAATGATCAGCCCATCCACGTTTTCCAGAACCGCCTCCACAAAAACCTTCTTCCTCAATCCGTTCTTAAACATGCCTGCTCCTTTTCACCATCATTGATTTCTTCCTCCCCCAAATTCTCATTCTCTACTCTTTCTTAAACTTAAAACTGAAATAATCAAAACTTTTCTCTTCCCGCTCTCCATCTCCTTCATTCCAAAACATAGAACTCGCACCTCGTTTGCAAACTCCGACATTCAGCCGGCCATCGCGATACACAGTATCGTCCAAACATTTTTATCACCAAACAACTCCAAAATTTCCCAGACAATGACATTCTATCCCAAGAACAAGTATGTAAACTTGAATTCGCCAAACACTTACTAATTCACTCCCAAATTCTAGCCCTAGATTCGCTGTTACCAAACCAACGAACCCAAAAATGATCCGAACCCATTCCGATGTATATTGATTTGAAGAAAAACATGTCAGGAGCTCGAAAATACTTGTCTCGAGTTTTAATGATTTTCCTAAGATTTTATTTTATTTTCTAAATTTGGAAGTTTGCTCTCGTTTCTCATAGTTTATGGCGGCTGACATTTTGATTCATTTGACTAGATGAGAAAATGATATTTGGTTTAGGAACAGGGTACAGTATTTATAGAAAGATTTAAATATTTTTATATGTACTATTTTATTAAATTTTAATCAATCATTATGTGTATTTGTCTTTAAAAATTCGTACGACCACATATAATACCCAAAAATCATGAAAATGGGCATGTAGCTATAGTTCGACATTACGGACCCAACGAAACTTGTTTCGTCAAATTCTGACTTCGTTTTCTCACACACGTATTCTTAAAGTCAAATTATTAACTATTTTTCATATTAAAATCCCGTACGGCCACATACTGACTCCAAAAATCACGGAAATTGAAATTTAACAATAATTTAATATTCCAGATCCAACAAAATTAGTTTCATCGAAAGCGGAGTTCGTTTGCAAAACTGACTATTTTTAAAGCTCTAAATAAATCCTTTTTAAATATAAATATATTTAAAAATAACTAAATTAAATATTTATAAATAAATATTATCGTATATATTCATAATAGAACATCATACAGCTCCAATTGGATTTATAACTCAATACTTCAAATCCAGATTAAATCAGTATTCAATTTATATTGAAAATCCATTTATAATATAGATATATCATTATAAATTATAAAGGAATTCCATAGCGAATTTTCGAAAATTTGATTTGGACATAACTCTCCATCTACACGACGAAATCCAGATTTTTCTCTTCCATAAGAAAAATATACTTCACCGGCTTCGAATGTTTCTTGTTTCACAGAAATCCGACTTAAAACAGATTCTGTATATTCATTTAAAGTTCGAATCGCCAAATTACGAACTGCAGCGCCATTTCGAGCTCGATTATAATTATAATATAATTATATGTTCAACCATTGTTAATTAAATATATTCGTTATCGTTATTCAATTTTTAAAACTGAATTATATATTTTGAATTACCCAATTCACACAATATAGTCCATTCCCTATTTCCGACTATTTCAGAATTAAATATATTATTTATTTATATTAATTAAATATTCAATATTATTTAATTTAACGATCATTTAATTCTCTGAATCACTATTTAAATAATTAAATAAATTAATTATAATATCGTAAAAATACGAGACATTACATTCTTCCCCCCTTAAAATAATTTCGTCCTCGAAATTGTTAAGGTAGAAAACAAATCCTATTAACTGGGTTAAAAATTATTTTTTCACTTCTTCATTTCAGTTTAAACTGAACTAATTTAATTTCAATTAAATATTTATTCGTTTCTACTAACGAAAATTTTCAAAAATCCTGAAAATTTTCTAACACCTTAACTTTTCGAAAAATTTCGCCACCACCTCCTTTGTACTGGGCAATACCTCAAACTCCAACTCGCCTCTCTAGGCCTTCTTCAACCCAAAAGAAAATCAAACATCCAAGCGGCTTACCAATTCGGCTCATCAAAATCTCAAACCTAGATATAATATAAACTGGTACCTTTTTATCGGGCATATCAATTTATCTTTCATATCTGCTACTAATTCAACATATACAAATGTTATACCAATCAAACTCAAATTACTTTTATCTCCAACACAACCATTTGCTTATCCAAACCAAATTCAATTTCAAATCAAAGTTAAATTCTCGATTTTCAAATTCTTAACTCATCAATCCAATACCATTATGGATTCCTATGTCACAAATACAATTTTCTCGATATCATTCTAATCCAATTCAATTTCCACTTAATTGGTTTTCAATCCAATTCCAATTTATTTCCACAAAATCTTATTTACATTTGTTTTTAATTCAAACAGTCTCTTCCTGTGAGTTTTGAACAACTTTGCTTTTCTCAAAAGTCAAACTTTCCTTTTCAAGATTTAAAACAACTTGTTTTGCCAAAACAATTCGAAATCAATATCTTTGGTAGTAATCCGTCACTTAGAACTCGGAATGAACACTAATGATGTCGCGATTCATCATCAGGGTTATTTCCCAGCCATCGAAGTGAGTTCAATACTATATCACTTTTAAAACCATTTCTAAATGCTTCCACTTTGAAATATATTTCAAAATGCCTTTCACAATGCTTGTAAAACAATTTAAAATCTCCCAGGATTTTAAAATTCTCATATATTTAATCCAAATCCAACTACAAACACCTTTCCAAACCCAGAGTTTTAAGTTTCAATTCTGGTTTAAATTCAGATTTAATTCATCTGATTCCATAAATCACACTTATGATGTAAATTCTGATTAGTTATTTACATAACCATTTCAGTTATAATCCTATCTGATTATAATCACAACCAACACATCCAATATACTATAATATTTCAAATATCTATACTTTGTTTATCTCAATATATATGTTGGGCAAAATTATTTCATTTACCCTCTTTACAAAACATACAGTGTCAGTTCATCATATTCAAGTGTTTATAAACCCCTACCGATACAACAGATCAAACTGATCGACCAGAACTCATAAACAACTCAACAAACAAATCTACACAATATAAAACCATTTTATATCAAATAACAAATACGCGCTCATATATATACACTCAACTCAATCTAGGGTATTACGAACCCAATCTCTACTGAGTCACGCCACAGAGCCAAGGTAATTACTTAACCTTAAGCTTTGATACCAACTGTAGTGTCCCGAAATTCTAGTACAATTTAAGCTGACCAAATAACACAAGTCCAACCAAAATCACACAGGAAACCAGAAAACTAATAGAAATAAAACAGAGGGTGAGAACAGATAAGATAGAAACTTAGAATAGAAGAAGAAAAAAAACATATAACATCAGGGTAACATGAATCTCACAGCGGAACGAACAACATATAATAGATAACATATCTTTGAAATAAAATCAGTATATGTGTACAGTAACATTATCAGAGTACAACACTTACAACACAGCGGAATAAACAATAGCTGTATAATCCTGAAGCCTCCTGCTCCAAGCTCTCCAAGTATATCTGTAAAATCCTGACTACTTGACTGCCCGTTCAAAATTGGGCACCAAAGAATTTAGGGAAAACAAAACAAAATAAACTCTAGGACTGGTGTGAGTAAAACAATTTAAAAACAGTTTGAGCAATTAAACGATATCTCATAAGACCACGTCGTATAACGGAACAGGTTTTTCCCTTATGAGAATCCAAAACATTTGATTTAACTTTCAAAATCCTTTTGAAAGAAACGATAAACTTTATATCAAAATTCTTTTGATATTATAATAATGTCTATCAACCGTAACTAAATAATCATCTAGCAGAAATGCTTTCATCTCATGTTCTACATATATAGTATACAATCAAAACCGCGAGCACTTATTGGATAATGGATTACCAACTATGATAAGGTATGGAACCACCTTCCGATAGTGTACCTCTAGAGAGGAATACACTGGGTTCAACAAGAACATCTTGCAACCCGGCCACACATGACTGACCACTCATTTCGCTTGAGTGTATCGAATGTATATCACCAACGGTTAGGATCAACAACCGTTTCCCGAATGGGACAGAATCGAATAGATTAAAGAATGAAATGAATATCTCTTGATAGGTGATAATACACCCTAATTGGCAGACAACCACTTAGCCATGTTGCCTGCCCGATTTTTGTCATTTCCCGGTTGTGAGGCTAGAGGCTACGCTTATCTCTGATAGATCACACATTTATTCACTTTGAATGTCACATCGTCATTCCCGCCAAATCACAAATTGATTTCCTAAAAAAATACCACCGGTATATAACTAAGAGAAACGAATTCCTCCGCCACCGAACGTACATACGTTTGAAGAGATCAACTTACGTGATCCATTAAATATACTCTGTCAGACATTCTTCCATACAGGTTGTCCTGAGACTGGACAAACCGAAGGCACTATTCTGTAAACAGGACATCCCTTGCATAACTCCGTCTTCAATTATCTTCATCATATTTGATCGCAATGCTAACGCCCATACAGAGTGGTTTTCTGATAATGAATCTGATCCCGGTCTCTCCGTATTGACAACGGAAATGGTCAAAAACTTCGATAGTCGGTGAGTTAACTATCAAAGAAAAACATGTGCGCAAACAACGATATTATTTCCAGACGGAAATTCTATCGATCAATCATCATTTATCTCTTAAATTTATTTGTCATTCAATTATCCATTTCCCTATTCTCGTTTTCATATGTTCAAAAATTCTTATTTTCTAGATTTAGAAAATATACGTTATTACCATTGGAAAACATTTCAATTTCTTATTTATATCAGAAAACATTTCTAATTCTTATTTGGAAAACATTTCCAAGACTCCTACATTAGGATTTAAACAGATGTTTAAATAAAACATCGCTATGCCAACTAAAAACATTACACTCATTAACTAAATTCACTTAACCAAACTTTACTCTCAAACCTTAACCATCCCTTAGTTAAAAATGGAGTCAATCAAGTTTGGGTACAACTACCACTCAGACCTTAACTGAACAACAGTTCTAACTTCGAAATAGACAAAGTTCACCTTCTAAATCTTTAACAAACTTCCTTACTTAACTCTCGGATTCTATTTACGAATCCACTTTTTTTTACAGAAATCATTTGATTATAACAATAGTGTTATAATCCCATGCTTCCGGAATATAATAACATAAGTATAAATTTTATTTATTAATTTGGATAAATAAACAAACAACTAATTTATTTATAAATAAATAAATCTTGATTAAAAACGGAAAGTGAATGGTACTTTCCTGAATTCGATATAATCGAATTTCAACGTATAACTCTCTTTCGAACAATCTCTATTCGATAACTCCTTTTCGAATAAACTATATTCGATTAACTCCTTTTCGAATAAACTATATTTGATTAACTCCTTTCGAATAAACTATATTTGATAACTCCTTTCGAATAAACTATATTTGATAACTCCTTTCGAATAAACTATATTCGATAACTCCTTTTGAATAAACTATATTCGATAACTCCTTTCGAATAAACTATATTCGATTACTCCTTTCGAATAAACTATATTCGATTACTCCATTCGAATAAACTATATTGCATAACTCCTTTCGAATAAACTATATTCGATTACTCCTTTCGAATAAACTGTATTCGATTACTCCTTTCGAATAAACTATATTCGGTTACTCCTTCCAAATAAACTATATTCAATAACTCCTTTCGAATAAACTATATTCAATTACTCCTTTCGAATAAACTATATTTGATTACTCCTTTCGAATAAACTATATTTGATTACTCCTTTTTCAACTAACTCTAATCCGACTAACTCTATTCGACTAACTCTTGTTCAATTAATTCTATTCAATTAACTCTAACTCGATTAACTCTAATCAATTAACTCTAATCGATTAACTCTAATCGATTAACTCTAATCGATTAACTCTAATTTGATTAACACTAACTCGATTAACTCCTTTCAATTAACTCTAACTCAATTAACTCTAATCGATTAATTCTAACTCGATTAACTCTAATCGATTCACTCTAATTGATTAACTCTAATTGATTAACTCTACCAGATTAACTCTAATCGATTTACTTTAATTGATTAACTCTAATTGATCAACGCTATTCGATTAACTCTAATCGATAACTCTAATTGATTAACACTATTCGATTAACTCTAATCGATAACTCTAATTGATTAACACTATTCGATTAACTCTAGTTGTTAACTCTAATTGATTAACACTATTCAATTAACTCTAATCGGTAACTCTAATTGATTAACACTATTCGATTAACTCTAATTGATAACTCTAATTGATTAACATTATTCGATTAACTCTAATCGATAACTCTAATTGATTAACACTATTCGATTTACTCTAATCGATAACTCTAATTAATTAACACTATTCGATTAACTCCAATTGATAACTCCTTTTGAATAAACTATATTCGATTAACTCTAATTGATTAACTCAAATCAATTAACTCTAACTCTAATTGATTAACTCTAATCAATTAACTCTAACTCTAATCGGTTAACTCTATTCGATATCCACTTTAAACAATCTTCTCATAACTCTTTTATATCTCGTTAATTCCCCTTTTTAATCCCATTTATTTTCAAAATAAATATTCCTTTTACAGTTTTACTTATTTAACAAATAAATATTTCCTATTCAATTCTACTTGTAAATGTTTTACAAATATTTCCTATTTCTAAAATTCTTTGATTTTATAATTTTCTTTTATAAAATTCTTTTCCTTTTATATATAAAATCCATTGATTTTATATAATTAATTCATTTTCAAAATACACTTTGAAAATCCCCTTTTCTACATCCCAGTATTTTTTACAGTATTTAAAATACCAAATAACAATGATTGACATCATTGAAACACACATAATCAACACAGATTATATATCACATCATATATTACAATATATGGAAAGTACAGTATCATAAATATTTGAGGAATCCAGTTGGATCCCTCCAACCTGTTTTCATGCATCACAGATGTTAAACAATATAATTAACATCAACTTCATTTCACTAAGAAATATTCTGATAAATAGAATCGATATTTGATTAACAATTTATACATATATATATATATATATATATATATATCGTTATGTATAATTTCAACCAATACATAAGCAATTCAACCAAACAGTTAACACACAACAATCAATCATCGTTTATCAGTTCTAAAAATACGTTATAAAAATATGAACTGTTAGCGTTAGTGAGTTTTACTCACACTGGTAATTTATCGTTAAATAACGATAAACTATCCTTGATTCAAACGGACATTTAATTCTGCCATAATTGGAGACGAGCTCTAATTCACTCCCAGTCAGTTCCATTGTGGAGCCACCGTCCATACGATCCCAACGGATCTTGTTTCGCTGAGTTTGGATAATGTATGTGAAAGTTACATATTTTTGAAGTTAACACTATTTTAAATAAAAAAACAAATATCTATTTTTGAATTGGGCTTTACCCAATGATCGGCCCATCCACATTTTCCAGAACCGCCTCCACTAAAACCTCCTTCCTCAATCCATTCTTCAACCTGCCTGCTCCTTTTCACCATCATCTATTTCTTCCTCCCCCAAATTCTCGTTCTCTACTCTTGCTTAAACTTCAAACCGAAATAATCAAAACTTTTCTCTTCCCGCTCTCCATCTCCTTCGTTCTAAAACATAGAACTCGCACCTCGTTTGCAAACTCCGACATTCAGCCGGCCATCGCGATACATAGTATCGTCCAAACATTTTTATCACCAAACAACTCCAAAATTCCCCAGACGATGCCATTCGATCCCAGGAACAAGTATGTAAACTCGAATTCGCCAAACACTTACTAATTCGCTCCCAAATTCCAACCCTAGATCCGCTGTTACCAAACCAACGAACCCAAAAATGATCCGAACCCATTCCGATGTATATTGATTTGAAGCACAACATGTCAGGAGCTCGAAAATACTGGTCTCGAGTTTTAAAGATTTTCTTACGATTTTATTTTATTTTCTAAAGTTGGAATTTTGCTCTCGTTTCTCATAGTTTGTAGCGGCTGACATTTTGAGTCGTTTGTCCAGATGATAAAATGATATTAGGTTTAGGAATAGGGTATAGTATTTATAAAAAGATTTAAATATTTAAATATTTATTATTTTATTAAATTTTAATCAATTGTTATGTGTATTTGTCTTTAAAAATTCGTATGACCACATATAATACCCAAAAATCATGAAAAAGGGCATGTAGCTATAGTTCGACATCACGGGCCCAACGAAACTTGTTTCGTCAAATTTCGACTTCGTTTGCTCATACAGCGTATTTTTAAAGTCAAATTATTGACTATTTTTCAGATTAAAATCCCATACGGCCACATACTGACTCCTAAAATCACGGAAATTGAAATCTAACAAAAATTTAATATTCCGGATCCAACAAAATTAGTTTCGTCGAAAACAGAGTTCGTTTGCAAAACTGGCTATTTTTAAAGCTCTAAATAATTCCTTTTTAAATATAAATATATTTAAAAATAATTAATTTAAATATTTATAAATAAATATTATCATATATATTCACAATAGAAAATCATACACCTCGAATTGGATTTATAACTCGATATTTCAAATCCAGATTAAATCATTATTCAATTTATATTGAAAATCCATTAATAATATAAATATATCGTTATAAATTATAAAGGAATTCCATAGCGACTTTTCAAAAATTTGATTTGGACATAACTCTCCATTTACACGATGAAATCCCGATTTTTCTCTTCCATTAGAAAAATATACTTCACCAGCTCCGAACGTTTCTTGTTTCACAGAAATCTAACTTAAAACGGATTTTGTATATTCATTTAAATTTCAAATCGCCAAATTACGAACTGCAGCGCCATTTCGAGCTCGATTATAATTATAATATAATTATACGTTCAACCATCGTTAATTAAATATATTTGTTATCGTAATTCAATTTTTAAACTGAATTATACATTTTGAATTACCCAATTCACACAATATAGTCAATTCCCTATATCCGACTATTTCAAAATTAAATATATTATTTATTTATTTATTTACATTAATTAAATATTCAATACTATTTAATTTAACAACCATTTAATTCTCTGAATCACTATTTAATTAATTAAATAAATAAATTATAATATCGTAAAAATACGGGACATTACAATCATCCACAAGGACCTTCTTTTCAACAAAAGCCTTGATCATTTTCATCTTAACATTCAACATTGTCAATTCATGCCATACAACTAATTTCTATCTATATATAACCTCCAAGCTCATACGTCTCAGAGAAGGGTGTGAAGCAAGAAAATAAATTCTCCTCCACCAAACAGATACATATTTAATAGAAATCAATCAATACAGAACAAAGTACAATGTCAGACATAATCCATTTACAAATTCGTTCTGGGTCTGAACGAAACCGGCGAGGCACCTTATTCCTCATCCTATATGTCCAATACAAGAGAGAGGCCCTCGCGTATCCGATCAATCTCCAAGTACGTCTGGACGATCACCACTTATTACCTCTTCTTGGGTGTACAACCCAATCAAGACATCAGTAATCATCCATAAGATGTGAAGATCTCCGGTCTTCAACCACCGTCTTCATCATCGACTTTTAATCGTCATAACAGTTATTCAGAATGGGCTAAACCCGGTCTTTCCGAATAATTCGCGTAATCAAGTGCTATAAGAACACATTATACGCCTCATTCCAATCCAAAATATTCTTTTATTCAAATATTCACATTTTTAGGGAAAGGTTCCCATTGATTTTATCAAAGATAAGTTCATTTAAACTATTTCTTTAATCTTCCTTCGGATATCATTTCAAAAGATTTTATTTTATCTTTCGACAACTTAAACCAGATTAAGGTTTATCAACTAGTCAGGATTAGCGATCCTCCCCAAAGTAATCATCTATTTTTATTATCCCAGTCCCAACTTATTCATCTCATGGAGCAAAACCGGTAGTACTCCATATTTAACACCCATTGTGTTATCGGTAAAATTAATTATCGTTCAATGTTTTAAATCTATTTAAAGATTTAACTATCGCATGGAAAACTGGCTGTTCTCCATTCTCGACATTTCTTGAATTCAGTAAATTTTCTTACCTTATTCCCGTTTAAATCTAATTAAAGATTCATTAAAACTCTACTTAGTTTTAATCTTTAAAAATCATTACTTAATGATTATTCAACTTCCTGGAAATTAATCCTACATTTACTTGGGTTAAAGAATCAATGTCACTTAAAACACGGTTCACAATAAACCCAAAATCCTCTTCCATCAAAATGGAATCTTCACGGAAGTCATAACAGTGTAGAATCAATACAAATTTCCTTATCGGGCTAATACTATAAATGGAATAATGACAAAGCCTTTTAAATTCCATAAATTGTAAACACCTTCCTTCACAGAATGTCATCTCAATTATCACTCAATCGAATTCCATTCAATTCCAATTTCTTTAATTAAATTAGGGAAATTTACTTTGGAAAATTTCCATTAAATTTTAGAATAAAGATTTATAAATTCCAAATCTTAACTACACTGTTAATCGGGTTTAAGAACTAATGTTATTCAAAACATTGTTCACAGTCAACCCATAATCAACTTCCTTTTAATTCTAATTATTTTTATTAATTAAAAAACTTCCTTAAATCTTAATTAAAGATTTATCCTTTTCTCAACTGGGTTTAAGAACAATGTTATTGAAGACACCATCCACGACAAACCGAAAATCCAATTTGATATTAAATATAAGGCTCTAAACAGAAGTCATATTGACTTATCTTCAATATAAAATTCTGAGATCAACGAATATCGTATTAGGAATAACGATATCTATATCTTCCAAATTCCTCAACAATATCTGTATAATCACGGAATCTAATCTCGAAATATTCCAAAGATTATTTCCATTCAAATCCATTTCAATTTATACGTTGGAAAAATTTTGGTTATCAAAATCATTTCAGTTCCTTTTCGTGTCCATCCAAAATCGGACATCAAAACTAATCTTTAATATTTTTCACTGAATATTATATCAAAATATTCCTTGTTTTCCAAACTGGAATGTGATCAATCAATTACCAAATAATTTTATTTATATGGATTCCATACATCGCATGTATTCAAAAATAGTGATTAACAACTAATTAACATCTAATTCACATCCAGAGTGCAATTTACAACTGCATAAGCATTAAATAATTAAATAATGCTTATGATGGCCTATCAATCAATCGATCGACATACAACTAAACACAAGGGAGATGTGCGAAGTTGTTATCATCCCCAGACCCGTGTGGGGTTTAAAGTATCCAATTATTATCATTCGCATACTTGGGCGATTTGTAAAATTATCGTCCCAATACCCAAGTGGGGTTTACATCACAATCCATGTGAACTTATCCAATATTTTCACAGTTTAATATAATGATAACTATAAAACTGTAAACATCCATCAACCATCAAACAAATATTCCAATCACAGGTAATCAACATATATATTTTGTCACAGCAATAATAACTATAAAAATAGTTTGAGTGGGAGAATTCTCACCAATAGTTTCCACTTCGTCATTCTTTAACTGATGATTTATAAAAACGATTACGTAAGGATCTGGTTGCTGAAATCTACAAATAAGAGAAATTGACAAGTCACAAACAAAATCGAAATGGGCCAAAACTCGGCCGAGAAAGAGCCTGGATGCATCTAAACCATCTCCACCGGTCAACAATTCAAAAACAGATTCATACATCTGAATTATTTAGGTCAGACGTCTGAATTTGCAATTTCCTGAACCCGCAAGACTTTAGTTCAATTTATAGCTACTTCAGACGTCCGAATTTTTTTGTCAGATGTCTGAATTAAAATTTAGACATCTGAATTAAAAATTTCAGACATCTAAATTATGTTGCTTGAATCTATAATTACTTGGAGCATGGCAGACGTCTTCCCCAAAATATTCAGACGACTGAATCCTGTTCCAGAGCACGTTTTGCCTAGATAACAAGCTCTAAGTGATATCAACTCACTCCCGAAGGTGTGTTATGTACATGCAAATGAGGCTTCTAAAACTCACCAGGGTAGCTCATAACACCAAACTCACATGCACAAACATTCATACAAGAGATTTGCGATGGTTTTGAATTTAAATTCGAAACTGGACAAAATTTCTAATCGAAGAAAATCAAATATGATTCAAGCGGCATGGAATACTTAGAACTTTGTCAGGGTGACAACGGAGCTTCACAATATCGCCTAAACCACTCATAGCATAAGCATACGAATGTGGGTACAACCTAAATGAGAAATTCCAATTTTATGAAACTAAAACTAATGAACCAGAAAGTTTATACTTATCTAACTTATTCATGTGCACGTACACAACTCTAAACGAACCTATATACCAGTAGCTTGTGATAAAGACACTAGGAACTCACAAAGATCTCACCTTTGATAGTTATAAGCTATGAATCAGTCCAATAGCAAGTGTAACGACTCAGATTTTTATGATCGATTAATTTTAAATATTTAATATTGGTTTTAAATATTTAGTAGATAATATAAATGAATTTTTATATTAAGTTATAGATTTAATAATCAATTTCGACTTAATATCGAATATATTAAATTATTGTAATACAAAAAAATAGTTTAATTTGAGATTTAAACTAAGTCAAAATAATTCAGATAATAAATATAAATTCTATGTGAATATAATAGATAATAATATATTATCGAGAAATTGATTTATTTCTGAATTTAAATTATTTTATAACGATATAAATGATTATTCTATATACATTCAAACTAAATATCAAAATAAATTCAATTCAGTTCGTAATAGAGCTATAATTTTGGAACGATGGTCTGTGCGCTTAAATAACGGTTCACGATTTTTAATTGTGAACCCCGCTTTATTTGATTATGGATAGGATCAAAATCAAATTGATATCTATTTAAAAAAATCTCTTTAAATCTAATCGAATTAAAAACAAATCAAACCGTATTAATTTTGGGTGTACTTCCGCTGACCTAAGCCTTATCTTATAACAGTACACACGCAGTACTGAATTCCTTAGTGCCTAAGGCTTTGTTCTTATATAAAATTCACAAATACACTTCCTTTTTATTCTTTCAGAAAAATTGAAAATGGCCTTTCCTTTTTAATCCAAACCAAAAGAAAATGAAAGAAGAATTAACCGAGTCTTTTAATCTTCAAATCCCAGAACCATTCATTCCAGAATCAAACCGTATGTAAAATTAGAAGGAAACTGGATTTCGCAAATTCAAATAGCGATGCAAACAAATCGGGACTGGAGGATCTTAGAGATGAGGCGACTGGGGGTTTCACTGCTTTATGGAACGATGATCTGTGTAGAAGGGTGATGCTCAGGTGGAAGGAACCAGAATTCGATCCTTTCAGATCATGGTGGATAGTGTCAAGTTCGACACTAGAACTACGTCAGAAGGAAGTCAAGATACAGATTAACATGGCAGGGTCGGAAGGGTCGGCGCCGAGGGCTGATGGTTGTAGTCATGGTGGAAGCAGAAATTGAGCAGTTCGATTGTCAATTGGGGATGCGCTCGCAAATTAAAGTCACGATGGTAAATTTCAGTTCTGGGTAGTGTGACGTTAAGGAGGGTATACGGTGGTTCTGGAATTCAGCAGTGGCGAGTAAAGGAGGTCGATCTGAGATTAGTGAAGGTGGTCTCTTTTCAAAGAGAGGGAAAAGTGGAGTAATATGATGGTCTTGGTTGTTGAAACTGTGATATTCCGTAACTTCCCCAGTAAGGAAAGCACGGATTACCTTGAGGACAAAACGAATCAGAACACAAGCAGAAGAACATTTCATTGTTTACTACAACAATTCCATCAGAATACAAGAATATACAGAGTATGAATAAATATTACACAGAAAATATCAGAGATTTAAATTACATAGCAACGGAAAAACAATATAAAACACAACTGAAAGTAATACACGGATACAAAGCTTTCCGAGCATCATTCCAGCTGTAAATATGGACTGTGAATATAAATCTGCAAAACCAAAACTACTAGCTGCCCGTGTCGAAAATAGGGGCACCCAGAGTTTAGGTTAAAACAATAAACTCCAGGTCAGTTATGTGACTGGTGTAAGAACTAAAACAATTATTAATATTGGTTTTTAAAGTTCGGTAAATCAAGGGACCACGCCGTATAACATGGAACGGGTTTCCTCCCAAGAATACCAGTACATAAAGCAAAACAGCGCAATGCTAAGTAAAGAAAAATGAAGCTGTTATAAGACCCAGGTCCCATCACACAAAGCAACGCAAGCCGGAGGATAGGGTTTTACATTATAACAGCCAAAGAATGCTTGATACCCGAAATTTTATCTTCTGATTCTTAATCAGACCCCAACTATAAATTAGTAAGAGAACGATTCCCTAAGTATTAACCCCGAAGGTTGAAACCAACATCAGACCAATACCCAGGAAACCACCCATCTTTGCTCGTTTCCAGTTAGTTTCAGATTTTATATACAATCATAAATATCAATCATAGGCGGCATAGCTACCATCTACTATGTCGCCATACTAGGTTCTACAAATAAAACTGAAATATCTCGTATTGGAAATTGGATCTCTATCATGAGTCGAGGCAAGGGGCAAGCTCATCTCCGCTTCGAGACGCTCTAGCAAATGTCTCAGGACTACTCTCTCTGGGTAGCCTCTGGAATCGGCTGGGCCGGTCCTCCCTTACATTTGAGGATTAGTTATTCCTGAACACACGTTTCCCGGTCCTTACAGACCTATAATCGAGGCGCCTCGCAATCCAACATCCACATAGATATAATAATCAACGATGTCAGGGCTAGTAAAACGCTGACACCACCCATAACTAGAAAGAAACATCGTGTTCTTCTCCCAGCGGTCCGTATCCCCTTTTTTACTCATACCGAGGTGTGAGGCTCGCGAATTCACGCTATACACAAAGCTATGCCACGTAGGTCGTGCTTTGATCATCAACCACAAGACTCCTCTTTTCAACAGAAGCCTTGATCATTGCATCTCAGTGTGCCATACAGGCAATTCATGTCATGCGACTGATATCTATCGATATATAACCTCTGAGCTCGTACGTCTAAGAGAAGGGCGTTAAGCAAGAGAATAAATTCTCCGCCACCAAATAGATATATATTTAACAAAAATCAATCAACATAGAATAAAATCCAATGTTAGACACACAATCCATTTACACGTCCGTTCTGGGTCTGAACGAAACCGGAGGCACTTTATACCTCGCATACCATTGATCTCCAAATACGTTTGGACGATCACTAACTATTTCCATCTTCTTAGGTGTACAGCCCAATCAAGATCATCAGTAATTATCCAAACGATGTGAAGACCTCCGGTCTTCGACCACCGTCTTTATCTTCGACTTATCGTCGAATCGATTATTCAGAATGGGTATAAACCCGGCCTTTCCGAATAATCCGCGTATATAATAAACACATGCTACACAAACACAACATATGCCTCATTCCAATTCGTCAGTCACTAACCATAAATTAGTAAGAGAACAGTTCCCTAAATATTAACCCTGAAGGCCGAAACCAACATCAGATCAATACCCAGGAAACCATTCTTCTTAGCTAACCTACAGGTAGTTTCTAAATTTCATATTCTTGGGAAAGGTTCCCATTAATTTTATCAAAGATAAATTCTTTAAAATTTATTCTTTAATATTCCTTTGGATGTCATTTCAAACCATGTTAAGGTTTTCCAAACTAGTCGGGATTAGCGAACCACACCGAAGTAATTATTTATTCTATTTCCCAATCCCCAACCTATTCATCCCATGAAGCAAAACCGGTAATACTCCATATCTAACACCACGGTGTTATCGGTAAAATTAATTACCATTTCACGTTCAAATCTAATTAAAGATTTAACTATCGCTTTGGAGCAAAACTGGTGATACTACATTCTCGCTCACTTTCCAAATTTGATAATTTAAATTATCAATTCACATTTCAATCTAATTACAGATTCATTAAAACTCCTTTTACTGGGTTAAAGGACTAATGTCATTTAAAACACAGTTCACGATAAACCCAAATCACATTCTATTTATTATCGGGTTAAAGAACAAGTGTTATTTAAAACACCGTTCACGATAAACCCACAAATCAATTCTAATTCAATTCCAATTAAATATATTAATTAATTGGTATACTTCATTAAATCTAAATAAAAAGATTTAATCTTTTCTCAGCGGGGTTTAAGAACAGTGTTGATGAAGACGCCATTCACGACAAAACCCAAATCCCATTTGATATTAAATACAAGGCTCTGAATAGAAAATATATCGGCTTATATTCAATATCAAATTCTGAAACCCACAAATATCGCTTTGGAAATAACGATATAAAATATATCTTCCAAATTTCCTCCAAAATATCTGTATAATAATGGAATCTAATATCGAAATATTCCAAAGACAATTTCGATTCAAATCCATTCCAATTCATATATTGGAAATTCTAGTCATTTAAAACCCATTTCAAATCCAACCTATTTATTTAAAAACAATTGGATTTTAATTCTAGTTCAAAACTAGTTCATTTCGATAAAAATCTATTTTTATCTTTTCAAATATGGAGTTTTTCATCCCAATTTTTCACAAATCATTTCTTATGATTTTACACAAATTATTGATATTTTTGATAATTTTATCAAGGCCCGTACAGTCGATTTCCAATAACGGCCATCGAACTGCACTTACAACGACCTTTTTTGAAATTGATTTGGACGTATCTCCAAATCCAACCATCAGATTTCAAATCTCTTGTATTCGTTAGAAAGCTCTTTTCGATACGAACCCAAGGTTCTTGTTTTAGGAGAATCCGACGGTCGGATCTCACGTAATGTCCGTTCGAAGTCAATGGTCGAAATTCGCGAACTGTCGTGGCGTGACGCATTCTATTCAGGCCATTATATATATATATATACATATATATATATATATATTTCATCGATTTTCTTTTAAAACGAATTTTATAAATCGTTTCAAATTTGTTTCAAAAACAATTTCAACGTTCATTTCAAATTCAAATCAAAATTGAATTTTCCATTATAGATTCTTTTTACATTCATTTCTATTTGATTTCAACTCAAATCAATCTCAATTCAATTTCAGTTCGTTTTCAATTCGATTTGAATTCATTTTCTATTCAATTCAAATTCAATTCGATTACAATTCGATTTGAATTCATTTCAATTCGAATTCATTTTATATTCAATTCAATTCGAATTCATTTTCTTTTCAATTTAATTCGAATTCATTTTCTTTTCAATTCAATTCGAATTCATTTTCTTTTCAATTCAATTCGAATTCATTTTCTTTTCAATTCGAATTCATTTTCTTTTCAATTCAATTTGAATTCATTTTATTTTCAATTCAATTCGAATTCATTTTCTTTTCAATTCAATTCGAATTCATTTTCTTTTCAATTCAATTCGAATTCATTTTCTAAATATTCGATTTTTAAATCTCTTTTCAATATTCATTATAAAAACGAATATAATCGATATAAATATCGTTCGCATCAAAATAGAGTATCTCTAATCAACACGGCTTTATATTTTTCAATAACTTCGTTATTCTATTCAACAAATGAATATTTATTCTATTTAACACATGAATCTATGTTTCTTTCAACACAGGAATCTATATTTCTTTCAACACATGACTAATCTCAATACACGAGTACTGTCAACACATGAATCTATATTTTATAATGTTCTTCATTTTCCAAATTGGAATGAGGCCCAATCAATTACCATATAATGTTAATTATATGGATTCCATACAACACATGTATATAGTAGCAACGATAAATAATCAGCCATCATCCAAAGTGCACCACATAAATGCATAAGCATTAAATATAAATAATTAATGCTTACACAGTCTACCGACCAAGCGATCGACATACAATTAAATAATTGGGATTAGTGTACGCCAAATATCATCCCAACACTCGTGTGGGGTTTCGATCAACAAACACCGAATATTATTTGTGCAGTTGGGCGACGTGTAAAATTTATCGTCCCAATCAATATCCTTCAAATAGGTGGACATAAACAAACCGTCCGATTTGTAAATGAATATTTACTTAATCACATTCACGTTAAAAATTATATTTTTAATGATAATTAATTTATTTCAACACATGAATATTTATTTTCAATCATTCCACAACACAATCCATTTTCACAACACATCGATCAATCAAACAAGCCGTCCATGGTCTGTGGACGACGGGTGTCAGGTGCTGCTAAGCACCGTCTACATCCTAGTATATAATTTTAACTAGAAACAAGATTTAAAGTGAGAAGTTCTCACCGACTAGCTAAACCAACGCCACGACTCTTCATATGTAGGAAATCTTCGTCGTGCTTCTAACGAGATCTGTTTCACACGGTATATGTTAAAAATTATATTTTTAACAACGCTACTTCCTATATAAGGATTATATTTTTATATCGCTCTTCTTCTAATAAAAATCATATTTTTATTATCTCTATAATATAAAAATCATATTTTTATTATCTCTATAATATAAAAACCATATTTTTATTATCTCTATAATATAAAAATCATATTTTTATTATCGCCAATTTATATATAAATTATATTTTCACATAACCAAAAATCATTTATTTTTAAACCAATTTCATTTATATAAAAATCGTAACTTTAACATGATTTCGTTTGTATAAAAATCGCTTCTTTATTTTGTTTTCATTCAAATAAAAATCGCTCCTTTATTTTGTTTTCATTCAAATAAATATCGCTCCTTTATTTTGTTTTCATTCAAATAAAAGTCTCTCCTTTATTTTGTTTTCATTCAAATAAAAATCTAAACAGAAATTAAAATCAATGTAAATAAAAAAGCTCACATCTTTCGGTTGGAGGAGGAGAACGTTGGTCAAGGCGGGCTCGTCGGAGGTCTTCAGGCGGAGTGGGTGGTTGCGCCAATGGATAGCGGCAGAGAAGATTTAGGTGGCTAGGGTTGGCGTTGGTTTCGAGGGAGAGGGTGTTGCGCGGGTATGGAAGAGGGGCGGGCTCGCTGATCGAGGAGGGGTGGATGGTAGGGCGGCGGTGGCCGCTGGAGGTGGTGGCTCGGTGGCATCGCGTCGGGTCTGGAGGCTTCTCTTCGATTCAGGGCTTTAGGGGTTCGCGTCGATTAGGAGGAGGGGAAGGGAAGGTGGCGGCGGTAGATGGGGGCGATGGCGAACGGCGATGGACGGCGTCGGGTCTTCTAGGTCACGAGGTTTCTTTTTTTTCGTTTCGATTTGAACTGAAGGAAGAAAGGGAGAGGGAGGGGCTATTATATTAATAAATATATATATATTTTTTATTAAATTTTCTAAAAAGCAACTTTTATTTTCGACCTCGAAACGAGACCCACCGCCTGTCGTCCCTAGCTAATTACCCCCATTCCGAACACAATGGGATATGTATCATAAGTTGATTCGATTGTTTCGACCAGTTCTCTTCAAAAATCAAAATATAACTCTATATATTGAATTTGAACGAGCATTTCAATTTACCATGGCCACATACGGACTCTAAAAATTCCTGAAAAATATTTTCTAGCTTCGTATTGATGATACGATCCTAACAAAACTAGTTTCATTGAATTCTGAGACCATTTGAAAAATGGCCATTTTCCAGTCGATTGAAATCAACTGAAACTGGTCAAATGCGTTTTCCTTTGCCACGCTTATATATTGAATCAAAAAATTACGAATATTGAAACCTAGCAATAACTTGACATCACGAATCCAACAAAAGTGGTTTCGTCAAAAACCGAGGTCGTTTACAAAATTTCCATTTTTAAGAGCCAGAATTCCATAACGACTATTCTGAGTTTTCAACTGGACGTAACTTTTGATTCCCGCAATGAAATTTTGATTTTTCGGAGTCGTTGGAAAGATATTCTCAATTAGATTCAAATATTTTTGGTTTCGCTAAAATCTGATTTATTTTGAATCCTCTACAATCATTTGAACTTTGAAATCGAATTTTCAAACTACCGCGCCATTTTCAATTCCTTTTATAATTAAAATAAAATATTTATATTCTAACGACGATCTATATAAATATATACGTTCTATTTGTATTCAAATTGAATTTCTCGTTGATATTATTTAAAATAATTCATTTTAAATATTCAAAATTCATCAAAATTGCCAAAATAAAAAATTTAAACTGGCTCAGATTTTCTGGGTTATTGCAGAAACCATAAAGCATTAGAAGGGAGGGAAATAACAACGATGGTGTGAAGAGCAGGTGGGTTATTGTAGTAAAGATAGGGAGGAGACGACCTTAACAAAAAAGGATAATGTGAGAGTAGGAGTGGGATAATGTTGGTTGGAGGAAGCCTATGCGATGGGAGTTGGTCTGGTTGATCGGAGGTCGTCCGATGGTAATACCATTAGGAGAAGGGTCGAAGTGTCCTGGACTAGAATATAATCAATAAGATAATTAAGGTACGAATTTACTTGAAGATAAATAATTGACATAAGTATTTTTATTTGTGTGAAATAATTTTAATGCATAAAGATTAGTTTATATAATTGATTATTCATTTAAATAGAGACTAGTTTATATAAAGAGAATTAGTTAGTAGGGAAATAAAATGTATAGATTTATCGTTCAAATAAAATTAAGGTTTAAATTGGAATTATATTATGTGGGTAGTTACTTAAATTAAATTAGTATAACTCGATAATTTTATTAATGTTATTTTACATTGAAATATAGACGTATGGAGAAATCACTGTAAAATCTATATAATTGGCTTCACTAGGTATTCAGCAAAAATAAAATCAGGTGAGTAAATCTCACTCATATTTTTATTTATAACTATTTTATTCGTTACAATAATTGTTTGTTGGTTGTTTGCATGCACTGAAATATTATAGTGGTTATTTAATATATATTTGTTATTTATGATTAGTGTTTGTGGTCATTATATATATATATATATATATTGGTGATTGGATAGTTCCCGCATTACCATTAGCGGATGACCCTATATGCCCCACGCTATGATAGTGGATGACCTTCTATACTGCGATATCCAGCCTCGAAGCAGGATGGGTATTATTTATGTTGGTTGATGTCTATAGATGCAGGAAAACAAGTTGGAAGAATCCAATTGGATTCCTCAAATTTTATTATTGTTTGTTGTTATATATATATATATATATATATATATATATATTCACATATGATGTGTTGATTGATAATTGAGTGGTTTGATTGTTTAAATATCACTGGACCCAAAATGTTAATTATAAAAATATCGTTAAAAGGATATTCCGAGATTTAAAACGGGTTTTTTTAAATAGAATTTGAATTTCGGATGGGCTATAAAGATATTTACTTGTTTTGAATAAATAAAACAAGTATTGAATTTATAAACGATGTTTATAAATTGAAAAATGCAAGGAATTGAAGTAAATTTATAAACAGTGTTATAAACAAAATGGAATGATTTTCATTGGATAATCAGGGAATTGAAATGGATTTATAAGCGGTGGTTATAAATAAAGTGGAAATTTTATCATTTGATAATTTGAATATTTAAATTCAAATGTGAATTTAAAAACAGAAATGGGAAATCGTTTTAAAGAACTAAACGATGAAATTTAGTCTGATGTTCAGAATATAAATCGAAATAAAGTAAATCCGTAAGGATTTATTTTTGGAATTCGATTAGTTCAAATTTATTTAAATAGATGTTAAATTTAAAAATGAAAATAGATTTTATGTTATATATAGATAAGTTAAAATAAAATATTCCAGAATAGGAAGTTAAATTTAAAGATGATGTTTATAAATATAGTGAGATACATTATCAGTAGATAATTTAAAATTTAAAATTCAAGTATGAATTTAAAGTGAATTTGGAATCATTTCGAAAAGGGAACGGCGGTTTTTATTCCAGAAGTCGGAATAAAAAAAAGGAATGTAGTTTTCAAATATAATTTTGAAATGGAAACTTATTTTAATATATAAAACAAGGAAATTAAATTATAAATGACGTTTATAAATTAAGTGAGATAATTATCATTTGGATAATTTCAATATTTAAATTCAAATATGAATTCAAAAGCGAATTAGGAAGTGTTTTGAAGTCAACGATTTAATTATATTCCGAAATTCGGAATATAAGCTGAATTGAGAAAAATCCAATGGATTTATAATTGAAATTCGGTTATGTCGAATTTTATAAATATTTTATTTAAAAAGGGAATTGGAAATTTGTAACACCCCGAATTTTCATTAACAGTAAATTAATAAATTAAATTATAATTAATTTGAAATCAAATAATTAAGGGAAACGGGTTACGCCATTGCGTTCGTCTCGGAATTCTGCTTGAGATAGAGTCCGAGTTTGCGCAAAACGGGTAATGTATGAAGAAGACATCTTTAATTTAAATATTGTAGCAAAACATGAAAAAAAAAGAATGGAAAAAGAATAATGTTTAGCATTGTTCTAAGGTTTGTAAGCAAAAGACTTAGTAGCTCATTTGGTTGGAACATGTGACTTGCATACAGGAGGTACAGAGTTCGATCCCCGCCAGCGTCATATTTTTGTTTTAGGGGAATGGCTAGAAAGTGGCTTAGTGTGAACGCGGTTCAAATAAATGGTTAATTGGGAAAATAAATAAAAAGAAATATATATATATATAGGAAATATATATATATACATATATGCATATATATATATGACATGTACACGTGGCACATTTTCTGTTGGTCAAAGATTGTTCTTTTTCTACGTGGCTTTGTATGATTGGTCGGGGGATGATAAGTGCTGACATGGCCTTCTTTGATTGGTTGTATGACATATTCTGAGTCCTTATGTGTCACTAAGGCTGACGTGTCAAATTTTGATTGGCTCTCTTGACGTGTATGGACTGGATTCCTCCTATCTTCATCTGATGGCTCAAATCAATCAGAAACTCTATATAAACAGCCCTGGTCTTCTTCTCTATTCACAATTCTTTTCTACCTTTATGCTGCAAAGATTCTTGTTAGACATGGCTTCTCCTCCTCCTCTAAAATATATAAATAAAATAATATATATAAAATAAACCAAGACGAGGAAATGCTGCTAAAAGATTTTCAAGAAGAGATTCAAAGCTTCAAGATAAGGATTAAAGGCTAAACGTCGCATGAATCATAGCAACGCCTCCTTTCTATTCTAATCTAATCTCTGTAAGTCGGTTATTTTTAGATTTGAACGTTTTTCTTTGTTCGTGACATGAAATTAAAGGAATAAAAGAATATGCCAAATCTCTCTCTCTCTATTCGAACCAGTGCCTATATTCTTGGATCTAATTAAGAACTGTTATGATTCAAGGACAAATAAGACTGTATGCCTCTTTGACTATGAACATTGCCTATGACTATGGACATTGCCTATGACTATGAACGTTGCCTATGACTATGAACATTGCCTATGACTATGACTGTGACTATGAGAATTATTTCCTTGACTAAGCTTATGCTTTTGATTTGGAAACATAAACTTTTGCCTATGACATAACAAGGACAACTGTGACTAAACACCTATGATTTCTGAATAGGAAAGGGTTGTTGTGAAATTGGGTCTAAACCTGATCTTTCTATTCTGTCTATCCTTGGTTTTCGTTGGTTTTAGACCTTGGGAATTTACCTATTAAGTTAGGTCTACCCATGTTCTTGAACCTACGTCCCTATTATGTCTATTCTTGGTTTTCTTTGGTTTTAGACCTTGGGAATTTACCTATTAAGTTAGGTCTACCCATGTTCTTGAACCGACGTCGTTATTCAACCCTTTTTATGCCAGTTAGTATGTCTATCTTTCGCATAACAGCTTTGGTTCATTCCCTATTTTCTACGAACCTAGTTTTATTTATAAATCTAGACTAAATCACGATTATACGAACGGTGGGAATGCGGTTTGGGCAAAATATGAAATTTACTAAAAACGTAGTTTAACTTGGAAATTGGCATAAATTGGGAACACGCATTATGGCATGTTCATAAGAATGCAAGTTGGATAAATTTGACATGAACTATAGATTGAGTAGCCTGAATCTAGTATCGACATGTAAATCTAGCATTTACATGAATAGTGAACTAGAGTAATAAGTCTAGATTGACATGAATTAGAATGTTGAATTGGAATTGGATTAGCTAATTTGGAACGGTAAATATATTGGCCTAAATTTGAAATTGGCCATAATAGGGAGTAATTGGCAGGTTTAGCAAAATCATGGTTAATGACACTTGATTTGGTATAGTTTACATACCAAAAAGCATAAACTTGATTTAGAGGGAAAAATGGGCCATAAGAATGAATGTTGACAATTTACATTAAAAGGGAAATTAGGAAATAAGTAAATTAAGAATAATTTACTTATAGAGCTTGTTCTAAATGAGAAATGTAAACTTAGACAAATTAAAGGTTTGTTAAACGACATCTCTTTTAATAACACACCAGAAAGTTCTAGGGTGACAGAGAGGATAGTGTCTAGGCTTGGGTTTGGAAAATACAAGTTTCCTGCTCTCCCTGGCTATCCCTAACTGATCCGACGGACGGGATGGTTACTTTCAAAACCTGAATTGAAAACTAATCAAAACCCTTTGAATTTAGAAAACACGAATATGCCTAACCCGAGGTTAGACTGAGTTGCGATGTAAACCTGCCCGAAACCAACCGGCACATCCAGTACTCGCAACAATATCTGTCTAATGTGAGTGGTTGTGGCTTCAATCTACTTAATTAAAGCTAGAACAAGAATGGTAGGGTTAAGTTAACTAAGACACTTAACCAGTTCAACATGACAACTAAACTGATGGGTGGGGTTAGGTTCATAAAAACACTTAACACGGTTAAGCTAGAATGGGAGGGTTAAGTCCATAGGAACACTTAACCAACTTAACACAATTAAGCTAGAATGGGAGGGCTAAGTCCATAGAAACACTTAACCAGACTCAAGGTAACAAGACAAGATTTGTAGGGGTTAAGTAAAGTTAATACACTTAGCAAAATTAACATGTTAACTAGAATAGAAGGTGGGGTTAAGTAAAGTTAATACACTTAGCCAAATTAACATGTTAACTAGACCAGAGGTTGGGGTTAAGTAAAATCTAATACACTTAGCCAATTTAATATGTTAGCTGGGCTAGACCGTAGGGGTTAAGTAAACTTGAACACTTAACCATCAGGTTGGGATAAAGGAATGGGGTTAAGTCTAAAACATGAGGGATAATACTTAACCATGAATAACATGTTAGTTAAAACAGACGGGCAAGGTTAAGTTAAAAGGGAACACTTAACCAATACAAGGTAAAGGGGTAGGGTTAAGTAATAAGAAATACTTAACCAATATAACTTGGTTTAGGGTAAGGTTAAGTCAACATGAATTATTGATAACACTTGACCAGTTTATCAGGATAAATGAAGAGGGTTAAGTTAGCTTGAATTGACTAATGACACTTAACCAACCCAAATTGACGGGAAAGATAACTAAGTAGTAATTCTTAGTATAACACGAGAAGGAGCGAATGTCCGTCCGAGAAGGCTCCAACGAATTGGGTTACGAAGCCCGAGGCTTCGAGGGGACGTGAGGGGACTCTTGGTATCCCTCTGTGAGACTGCAGATGATCCTCCTGGGCTCACAGAGGTTAAGGTCTGCGTAGAAGAACCAGGGGTATGCCTTGGTTGCAATATATATGGCAACCTAAAGACTAGGATGGACCGGCGTGATTCGGCGAGAAAACGGTAGCCCTGTGATAGCAACTCGTCGTCTACCATCCATCTTGAGTCAGTCGAGATACGTGAAGCGGAAAGGCGGAGAACTCCAAAAGACCATAATTGCTATCTAGTTATGGGTGAGGATGGCCATAGGATAGTGGGGCACCGGGGGCCGGCGTATAGTTCTCATTTTACAAAGGGTGCCTTTCATTAGTTGAGGGAGGGGTCAAGTGGGACCATAGCCACTGGAATAAAAACAGACCTTAGCATCTGCATCGGCAGATATCTGAAAGCTTCCGACCGAGTTCTGTATTCCTTGATTTGCCCTGACACAGGACTCGGGTCGCACATTACAGGACATGTGCATTTAGACAAGCGATAACGATTCGCGATACAGGCGTGGGGAAGTATAGGAACATATACCACTCTAGGTAGTGTGTCCTAGACTTGGGGGCATCGTTCGACTGGTAGCATAATTCCTAGTTGAACTAGGTGACATAAATCCTGAATCCGAGAAGCGTTCAGCGGATAGCGTAAACTCTAGTTAAATCTAGAAAGCACTTGATAGAAAACCCTAGGTTTGATCCAGGTAACAAATAATGAATGTATGCCGGAAGGCAATGGAAAATATAGGGATTGGGATCACGTTGTCGTTACTAGTTGGGACACTAGTTAGGTGGTGCAGAGATATAGTATAACAGATTGGGATCACGTTATCGTTACTAGTTGGGACACTAGTTAGGTGGTGCAGAGATATAGTATAACAAGGAAATAGCGAAGCGGCGAAAGTATTAAAGCATATCCAGTCAGTCTTATCTTAGCATATCTTGTGATTACCTTGTCTAATCTTGTTGACCCTATCGTCATGGTGTAATTTTGTATTCAGTTAATTCATGTCGTTTTGTTTTTCCATGTTCACATGCTAGAAGTTACTGAACTTACTCAGGCTTTATGTCTGACTCTGTTTTTCTTTCGTCTTCTTTTCTTCCGTTTTCTCCCCCCCTAGGTAGTAGAGGAGGGAATAGTATAACTCAGGTTAAGTTGGGCTGTCACTCTTTCCCGACTTGAAGATTTGTCGAAGTTTTGCTTGGATCCTCTTTTCAGATGCTATGGCTGGTTCTTGCCACATTGGGGAATGTAAATGTATTTTTATGCTTCTTAATTTTGTAAGACAGATGACACTCTGATATTGTAAAGAAATCTTTGTACAAACTATTTTATCAATAAAGCTAAGTTTTATTTTCCGCTGTTTAAATTCTGTCTGTCTTGTAATTTATCTGCATCTTTTACCCTAAATGCTCCACAGAACTTAGTGCATTCCCTTTGTGAGTGACACTAACGGACGTGGGGTGTTACACATGGTATCAGAGCTGAAGATTACCAGATCAGATAAGGGATTTGAAAAATTATTTTCAAACAATTTTAAAAGAAGCATTTTCAAGAGAAAAGATTTGTTTTAAAGGCATATTCCCCAAAGCCATACGCATTGTCTTCTCTTCCTCTGTTTGAATTCTTGTCTCCTTCTTTCTTGAGTCTCTGGGGCTCCTGGCTTTCTGGGAGGTAACCTCATCGATGGGCGAAGTAGTGCCCGACTTCCATCTATAACCGTAGTAGTTTCACCCGCGGTTAGCTTTCTTCCAAGCTTAGTAGGGTTTTCCGTACGATGGAGGCAGCTTTCGAGGGATTTGTCAACATGACTACACACAGAAGGGGATGAGGAGTTTGGCTAAGGAGCACAACCCGAGGATGAGGAATTCATGGATGTAGATTTAGCTCACAAAGGAGGAAGAAATCATAAAACCTAAGACAAGAGGGAGTATCTTTACTAGGGTATGATAGGGCATATAATTAGGGACAAGGGCAAGAATGAGGAACAAGATTTTCAGAAGGGCAAGTACATACTTTCACCACCAAGCGTACCAAGGAGAAAAGTAGTAAAGTTCTGTTGGCAGAGTCTAGTTGTGCTGTTCGTACTCTTTCCTTTGAATTTAGCACTTCGCATTTGTTTATATCCACTTCCCTAGTTGAGTCTCTGCACCATAGTACTGGTAAAGTAGAAAGATCCCACTAGAGTCTCAAATCCAATTGGTGGTCCGACCAGTTTATTTTGGGATTTGAGAATAGCTATCAAGTTTGCTTATATCATCTCACGTAGATCATCTAAATTCGGAGGAGATATTCCTTGGGTGCTTGTCTGGTATTGGTTTAGGCCTTTGGGGCTTGTACTTAAGGAATGTCGAGTTCGACTAGGATGGTTTGCGTGAGAGATGAATAGTTGTGGCAGGTACTCTAAAAAGCACGTAGTAACCTTTCGACCCCTATAGTTATGGCATGGCGGATAAGAGGGAGACCTCTAATCATCTTAGTACATATACTTGGTACCGTGATTGACATCTGTTTATTTTGGAATTGGAGGTCAGAAACTTCACAATCGTGAAGTTAAATTAGTTAAGATACAGTGGAGTAAAGCTCAAGAAGGCTAGATACTAGCGTCATACCCTTTTTCTTAAGGGTGCATCCTTGATTTCTTTGTGTAGGAGCTTTACGCATAATTGTTTCTCTCTTTCCAAAGTATATCCTCTAGGACGTATCATCGATCCTTAGGTAGAAGCCAATGGATGTAAACATGTATTTGAAACATGTTATGGTTGAATGGTTGCAAGTGGTTGCAAGTGGATGCTCGTGGATACATATGCACACCATAGGCGCTAAAATGACTCAGTTACTTTTATATCACATTCGCACATATGTATTTGTTTATGAATTAAACTTAATGTGCTATCATATGGATGTTGCATTTGAGTGAATGGTTGTGCACTCATATAGAAATAAAATGTATCATTAGGATTTGCATACATATTGGATGCAGGGCACTGACATGATTTGCATTAAGGAGGTCAACTGAATCAGTAGACCGCCTGATTTTGCATTAGATGAGGACATATACACACACTATGCATATAAACATGAAAGAATTAGAAATCTTTTAAGGACGATGAATGCCTGTGATTGAATGGTTGAGTAGATGGGTGATTGGATGGTAGGACACATTCTTCCTAACTTGAAGATTTCGGGGACGAAATCCTTTTAAGTGGGGGAGAATGTAACACCCCGAATTTTCATTAACAGTAAATTAATAAATTAAAGTATAATTAATTTGAAATCAAATAATTAAGGGAAACGGGTTACGCCATTGCGTTCATCTCGGAATTCCGCTTGAGATAGAGTCCGAGTTTGCGCAAAACGGGTAATGTATGAAGAAGATATCTTTAATTTAAATATTGCAGCAAAACATGAAAAAAAAAAAGAATGGAAAAAGAATAATGTTTAGCATTGTTCTAAGGTTTATAAGCAAAAGACTTAGTATCTCATTTGGTTGGAACATGTGACTTGCATACAGGAGGTACAGAGTTCGATCCCCGCCAGCGTCATATTTTTGTTTTAGGGGAATGGCTAGAAAGTGGCTTAGTGTGAACGCGGTTCAAATAAATGGTTAATTGGGAAAATAAATAAAAAGAAATATATATATATATATAGGAAATATATATATATACATATATGCATATATATATATATGACATGTACACGTGGCACATTTTCTGTTGGTCAAAGATTGTTCTTTATCTACGTGGCTTTGTATGATTGGTCGGGGGATGATAAGTGCTGACATGGCCTTCTTTGATTGGCTGTATGACATATTCTGAGTCCCTATGTGTCACTAAGGCTGACGTGTCAAATTTTGATTGGCTCTCTTGACGTGTATGGACTGGATTCCTCCTATCTTCATCTGATGGCTCAAATCAATCAGAAACTCTATATAAACAGCCCTGGTATTCTTCTCTATTCACAATTCTTTTCTACCTTTATGCTGCAAAGATTCTTGTTAGACATGGCTTCTCCTCCTCCTCTAAAATATATAAATAAAATAATATATATAAAATAAACCAAGACGAGGAAATGCTGCTAAAAGATTTTCAAGAAGAGATTCAAAGCTTCAAGATAAGGATTAAAGGCTAAACGTCGCACGAATCATAGCAACGCCTCCTTTCTATTCTAATCTAATCTCTGTAAGTCAGTTATTTTTAGATTTGAACGTTTTTCTTTGTTCGTGACATGAAATTAAAGGAATAAAAGAATATGCCAAATCTCTCTCTCTCTCTATTCGAACCAGTGCCTATATTCTTGGACCTAATCAAGAACTGTTATGATTCAAGGACAAATAAGACTGTATGCCTCTTTGACTATGAACATTGCCTATGACTATGGACATTGCCTATGACTATGAACGTTGCCTATGACTATGAACATTGCCTATGTCTATGGACATTGCCTATGACTGTGACTGTGACTATGAGAATTATTTCCTTGACTAAGCTTATGCTTTTGATTTGGAAACATAAACTTTTGCCTATGACATAACAAGGACAACTGTGACTAAACACCTACGATTTCTGACTAGGAAAGGGTTGCTGTGAAATTGGGTCTAAACCTGATCTTTCTATTCTATCTATCCTTGGTTTTCGATGGTTTTAGACCTTGGGAATTTACCTATTAAGTTAGGTCTACCCATGTTCTTGAACCTACGTCCCTATTCTGTCTATTCTTGGTTTTCTTTGGTTTTAGACCTTGGGAATTTACCTATTAAGTTAGGTCTACCCATGTTCTTGAACCGACGTCGTTATTCAACCCTTTTTATGCCAGTTAGTATGTCTATCTTTCGCATAACAGCTTTGGTTCATTCCCTATTTTCTACGAACCTAGCTTTATTTATAAATCTAGACTAAATCACGATTATACGAACGGTGGGAATGCGGTTTGGGCAAAATATGAAATTTACTAAAAACATAGTTTAACTTGGAAATTAGCATAAACTGGGAACACGCATTATGGCATGTTCATAAGAATGCAAGTTGGATAAATTTGACATGAACTATAGATTGAGTAGCCTGAATCTAGTATCGACATGTAAATCTAGCATTTACATGAATAGTGAACTAGAGTAATAAGTCTAGTTTGACATGAATTAGAATGTTGAATTGGAATTGGATTAGCTAATTTGGAACGGTAAATATATTGGCCTAAATTTGAAATTGGCCATAATAGGGAGTAATTGGCAGGTTTAGCAAAATCATGGTTAATGACACTTGATTTGGTATAGTTTACATACCAAAAACCATAAACATGATTTAGAGGGAAAAATGGGCCATAAGAATGAATGTTGACAATTTACATTAAAAGGGAAATTAGGAAATAAGTAAATTAAAAATAATTTACTTATAGAGTTTGTTCTAAACGAGAAATGTAAACTTAGACAAATTAAAGGTTTGTTAAACGACATCTCTTTTAATAACACACCAGAAAGTTCTAGGGTGACAGAGAGGATAGTGTCTAGGCTTGGGTTTGGAAAATACAAGTTTCCTGCTATCCCTGGCTATCCCTAACTGATCCGACGGACGGGATGGTTACTTTCAAAACCTGAATTGAAAACTAATCAAAACCCTTTGAATTTAGAAAACACGAATATGCCTAACCCGAGGTTAGACTGAGTTGCGATGTAAACCTGCCCGGAACCAACCGGCACATCCAGTACTCGCAACAATATCTGTCTAATGTGAGTGGTCGTGGCTTCAATCTACTTAATTAAAGCTAGAACAAGAATGGTAGGGTTAAGTTAACTAAGACACTTAACCAGTTCAACATGACAACTAAACTGATGGGTGGGGTTAGGTTCATAAAAACACTTAACACAGTTAAGCTAGAATGGGAGGGTTAAGTCCATAGGAACACTTAACCAACTTAACACAGTTAAGCTAGAATGGGAGGGCTAAGTCCATAGAAACACTTAACCAGACTCAAGGTAACAAGACAAGATTTGTAGGGGTTAAGTAAAGTTAATACACTTAGCAAAATTAACATGTTAACTAGACTAGAAGGTGGGGTTAAGTAAAGTTAATACACTTAGCCAAATTAACATGTTAACTAGACCAGAGGTTGGGGTTAAGTAAAATCTAATACACTTAGCCAATTTAATATGTTAGCTGGGCTAGACCGTAGGGGTTAAGTAAACTTGAACACTTAACCATCAGGTTGGGATAAAGGAATGGGGTTAAGTCTAAAACATGAAGGGATAATACTTAACCATGAATAACATGTTAGTTAAAACAGACGGGCAAGGTTAAGTTAAAAGGGAACACTTAACCAATACAAGGTGAAGGGGTAGGGTTAAGTAATAAGAAATACTTAACCAATATAACTTGGTTTAGGGTAAGGTTAAGTCAACATGAATTATTGATAACACTTGACCAGTTTATCAGGATAAATGAAGAGGGTTAAGTTAGCTTGAATTGACTAATGACACTTAACCAACCCAAATTGACGGGAAAGAGAACTAAGTAGTAATTCTTAGTATAACACGAGAAGAAGCGAATGTCCGTCCGAGAAGGCTCCAACGAATTGGGTTACGAAGCCCGAGGCTTCGAGGGGACGTGGGGGGGCTCTTGGTATCCCTCTGTGAGACTGCAGATGATCCTCCTGGGCTCACAGAGGTTAAGGTCTGCGTAGAAGAACCAGGGGTATGCCTTGGTTGCAATATATATGGCAACCTAAAGACTAGGATGGACCGGCGTGATTCGGCGAGAAAACGGTAGCCCTGTGATAGCAACTCGTCGTCTACCATCCATCTTGAGTCAGTCGAGATACGCGAAGCGGAAAGGCGGAGAACTCCAAAAGACCATAATTGCTATCTAGTTATGGGTGAGGATGGCCATAGGATAGTGGGGCACCGGGGGCCGGCGTATAGTTCTCATTTTACAAAGGGTGCCTTTCATTAGTTGAGGGAGGGGTCAAGTGGGACCATAGCCACTGGAATAAAAACAGACCTTAGCATCTGCATCGGCAGATATCTGAAAGCTCCCGACCGAGTTCTGTATTCCTTGATTTGCCCTGACACAGGACTCGGGTCGCACATTACAGGACATGTGCATTTAGACAAGCGATAATGATTCGCGATACAGGCGTGGGGAAGTATAGGAACATATACCACTCTAGGTAGTGTGTCCTAGACTTGGGGGCATCGTTCGACAGGTGGCATAATTCCTAGTTGAACTAGGTGGCATAAATCCTGAATCCGAGAAGCGTTCAGCGGATAGCGTAAACTCTAGTTAAATCTAGAAAGCACTTGATAGAAAACCCTAGATTTGATCCAGGTAACAAATAATGAACGTATGCCGGAAGGCAATGGAAAATACAGGGATTGGGATCACGTTATCGTTACTAGTTGGGACACTAGTTAGGTGGTGCAGAGATATAGTATAACAAGGAAATAGCGAAGTGGCGAAAGTATTAAAGCATATCCAGTCAGTCTTATCTTAGAATATCTTGTGATTACCTTGTCTAATCTTGTTGACCTTATCGTCATGGTGTAATTTTGTATTCAGTTAATTCATGTCGTTTTGTTTTTCCATGTTCACATGCTAGAAGTTACTGAACTTACTCAGGCTTTATGTCTGACTCTGTTTTTCTTTCGTCTTCTTTTCTTCTGTTTTCTCCCCCTAGGTAGTAGAGGAGGGAATAGTATAATTCAGGTTAAGTTGGGCTGTCACTCTTTCCCGGCTTGAAGATTTGTCGAAGTTTTGCTTGGATCCTCTTTTCAGATGCTATGGCTGGTTCTTGCCACATTGGGGAATATAAATGTATTTTTATGCTTCTTTATTTTGTAAGACAGATGACACTCTGATATTGTAAAGAAATCTTTGTACAAACTATTTTATCAATAAAGCAAAGTTTTATTTTCCGCTGTTTAAATTCTGTCTGTCTTGTAATTTATCTGCATCTTTTACCCTAAATGCTCCACAGAACTTAGTGCATTCCCTTTGTGAGTGACACTAACGGACGTGGGGTGTTACAAAATTAATATAGAAGATTGAAGTATAAATAAATGTATAACTGAGTTATGAAAAATCAACAAGTAGAGATAATTGGAAATATTAAGTTGGATTTGAAACTGAATTAATTTATATATTAAAATATATAAGAAAGGGAAGTGAAATTTATAATTAACGAAGTTTAAAGTTTACATTTAATTAAATTAAAATGAACTCGCTGCGGTGCGGCAGTTCTGTTGATCTCAAAACTTGAGTCAACACCAAAGATGCAAGGTGCACTTCACAATATTCTCTAGAATAGTTAAAATAGAGCCGAAAACTAGGAAGATGCAAGTAAGAAAAGACACAAAGTTTTATAATGGTTTGATCAACCATGATCTACATCCACTTTATCAAATGATTCCATTATTACCTTTTGGATTACAAAACAAACATACTCTCTCAATACATCCATTATTCACCTCACTTTTCTCACTCTTATACTTAGAGAAATTCCTATGAGAAATGGTTGAGATCCTCGAAGAATGGATGTCGATGGAATCAATCCGAACTCTCTCACATGCTTTGGTGAATCTTCATATCTTTGTAATGAATTCGGAGATGGATCTTTGAATTGAAGTGTTTGAGATGATCAAATTACTTAAAAGAAGTTGAGAATTGAGTTTGACAGCCCTTCGGGATCGTCCAAAAAGCCCCCCATTAAAGTGGATGTGAAGCTCTATTTATAGGAGTGAAGGATGAGTGTAATACAGTTTTCCGGTTTTGGATTGGTATGTTAAGTATTTACGGAAATGCCACTGAGGTTAATTTCTAGTTTCCAAGCTTCCGATCTGATCCAGAGTGATTCTACCCGATCCAGTTCATCTCGAGCTGATTCAACATACCTCTACCCGATCCAAAACCTCTCGAGCCAGTGTAACGCGCTTCAACCCGATCCAGCTCGTCTCGAGACGATTTAAATCACACTGCAACAGCCCGGTCCGATCCAAATCACCTGAGGCCGATCCACATTACTACGAGGTAGGTCGATTCACCATCATACAAGCAGGCTAATTCAACTGCTTCTCGGACCATTCCAGAGTGCTTCTATTCGATTCAGACCGATCCAAACTACATGAAAGGTCCGATCCAATTCTATGTGAATTTGGTGGATAACATTTTACCCCTCGAAGTTCACAATTTTATTTATGAAAAGTGTAGGCTTCAAAACATTCTAAATCCACGATACTTTGATGGACTATTGGCCTCTTATCGTGGGTTTTGACTTTGGATCGGAAATGCTGCCTCTATGACTCGGATTGGCTTAAGAGAAATTTGGATCGGTACAGCCCGTGGGTACTATATATAATCCTCTTGACCCATTACTTCCCTATTTTTATTTCACTTCGGCTGAAAGCTTTTAATGGCGGCATCTCCTTCTTAAAACAAATTACCTCAACTTTGGGGATCCGATCCAATTTCTTTCTTCAATTTGTATCCAAATTGCTTCCCTTTGATCAGTTCGAGCCGAGAACCCAGCCTTTCAAACTCGTATCTTTACAAATTCAAATTTGCCCTTTACATCTGCACATTGCAGGTATTTTGCCTTCTTTTTGCTGATTTCTTTTGATTTTGGACTCGAATTGGAATGGATTGGATTCGATAGGTTTATGGGTTGCCAACTCGAGTTAGTTCTCTAAATCGTAGGGCTTTAGTTTGAAAATTTTGGTGTTGAAATGGTTTGAACCAGGAAGTTGCTCATGAATCGGGATAATATTGAACCGGCCATGGACGATCCAGCTTGGATCAATCCTGGTCGATCCAATAGGGATTGGTCACGACAGATCCAATTTGGATTAGTTATGACAGATTCAGCCTGGATCGGTCTGGGCTGATCCGAATTGGATCTGCCTTAACCAATTCAATCTGGATCGGTCTAAGCTGATCCGTTTTGGACCTACCTTGACCGATTCAATATTGTCTCGATTATGACCAATCCAATTTGGATCGGTTGTAACCAATTCAATCTGGCTTGGTAACCAAGGTGATTTGACCGATGTGACTTTTCTCTCTCATGTCGATTGAGCTTTCCAATGCCACCCTTACATAATGCGATCCCTTGAATGGGAATCCCTTCATTGTTTAGCTTTCTAAGAAAAATCCATGGCAGATGCATTTTGAACAAGGAAGATCAAGAACGAAGCTCTCTTTCTTTTCCAAATTCTCTGTTAGCCCGTCTTCCTCCCTTGAACTTCGGGTAGAACTCCTCGGTTGTCAGGTTCTTTATCATTTTTTGTCTTTATTTTTCGTCAATCTCTCTTGAAATACCTTCGTTGATTCATTACACTTGATTTAATGATTATGGTATCCGTTACTTAGCGTGGGATTGGGTTGTGGTAAGAGGCTTTGATCATATCTCTGACTAAGCTAGCGATTGACTTTGATTTGCTTTCGTATTCCCAAGTTTTGTATACCCAATCTTTCACTTCATGCAAATTTTTACTAAAGACTTTGATTTTGAATGTCCAGTTATCTGCACAATTCGTTAGTAGCAAGTAGAAAGATTTTTGTAAACCTTAATTTTTAGATGAATTTGACCACTAATATGTAACGCAAGTTCCGTTTATCCCCTGAAAACGAAGATCTCAAGTCTCATATTGTAATCATTTACATGCTAAATATTTATGAAGTAAACAAAAAGGTTAGAAGTAACTTTGATAACTGGTCGAGACCAATAGGGTTTACTTGTTCGGCCAATTGGATGACTCAGACCATTTCAATCCGGATCGGCTATGACTGATCTATGTTGGGTCATTTTGATTAATACAAATTGGTTTCGGCCGATTCAGAATGACTCGGTCGCAATCAATCTGTTTCGGATCGGTCTAGACCGAACCAGTATGGATCAGTTGTAACTGACCCAGCGTGGATCGTTTTTGACTGATCCGGCATGGATAAGTCATAATCAATCCATTTTGGTTCGTGCCTGACCGATCCGAGATGAATCGGCTACGATCGATCCAGTATGGATCAGTTGCTTCCGTACACCGTTTATCTACCTTCTTGTCCTTGTTCATCTTAATGATAAGGAAGCTAACAAACAATAATACTTCCTTTTTCGTGCAGGACGGATCCAACTTCTGAAGAATTCAAGATAAAAAGGTCTTTTTGATCTGGGCGACGAGACAATTGGCCAACCTTCAGTGAATTCTCCCTTACTTGTCGGCCCTACTTACCCAGAGGTACAGACAATTGTGAACAGGCCTCACTATGTTTCGGGAGCTTGTAATGCCAAGCTCGCTAGATGACTCCCAGGTTGGAACTTGCAAGGGATCCCCTTTAATTTGGATGTGTCTCATATTGATCGTCAAGTGACTTCTAGCGACATAGTTGTTGCCAAATCTAGGCTGCTTAGTCGCATGGAGGACACCTTGCATCAGTTCGAGAGGCAGATGGACCTTCTTAAAGATCAGACTGCCAAAAAGCTTCAGGACTGGCATACACTGACGGGGGATTTGCAAAGGCTTTTTCAGGAGAGTCTTGAGAGTATCGTTGTTCTGGAAGACGATAAAGTAAAATTGATTCGTGCTTTGAGGAACCGAGATGCTGTTATTGTTGCCTTTCCTAAGGGAAATATCGAGTTAGTGGGCTCATCCAGCAAGAGACCAGCTTCTGATGCTTCTCCGTCTGGTTCGGCTCCAGTGAAGAGGAAGGTGGGACGGCCCTGGAAGACCAGAATGCCTAGCTCTGTTCTCTTAGTGTTTGACGACTTTTGGCTTGATGAACTTTATCTTTAGACCGGTTGTATTTAAGCGAGTTCCGGTCCTTGCCTTTAACTCTTAAGTTAGTTTGTGTTGGTACACTTTGATTGCTATGGCTGTGCTGTCTGTTGACTTGTCTGGTTGGTAATGGTATATTGGTCATGATGATCAATGCTTGATTGGCTAGGTTATTTAGTTCATAGCTTGTTTTCCTTGATATACTTTTCATTTTGCATTAGCTCTGCACTGATATCACCTTTGAACAATGTATTGATTTGCACGGATCGGCCTTGATTGACCAAATGTGGACTGGTTATTATCGATTCACCTTAGATTAGCCCTGATCGATTCGATATGGACCAGTCAAAGTTGCTCCAATCTGGACCGGTCGTGATCGGTCCGATCTGGGTCGGTCTGACAGATCTTTTTTGAATCGGTTGATTGATTCAGTTTGGATTTGTGTTTAGCCATTTCGACTTAAATTTCTATTATCTCAATCTATTTTGTAGCAACTGAAATACCATGTGCTAATTTCAATGCGTTTCGTCAACTCTAACCAAGGCAATTTTGTAATTCCATGAACAACCACTTCTGTACTTATCACAGTATTGGAGCTATCGATTTTGTCCTTGTCTTTTCGGAGTTCCATTCCGTTGATCGAGTCAATCTTTGTAAACACTAAGCCTTTAACGTCAAAGTCATGATGAGTTTATGGTATATCTAAGGAAGTGAAAACCATTGAATTCCTGTAACGTGGTGATAATGTCCTTATACCAAAATTTGTCACGACTTTAAGGGTTGAGCATGGCGTTTCCTTTTCCCGAGGTAGTACTTGTAAACCCATTATTCATTGTGACCGAATAACTCAGTCACTTGTAGAATTTGTAGGGCGACTTCCAAGAAGGGCTTTGGGTCCATCACTAACCGAATTTGGAGGACCCGACATATGATCGGATGCATCAGTAAGGATCTTTATAATCCGCCAGTAACTGGATTTGGAAGACCCAGAATTGATAGTTGGATTTGAAAGATCCAACATCTGAACGGATGCCGCCAAAGAGGTATTTTTGAACCCAGTGTTTATATCGCTATCCAGCCATGTACTAATGGCATTGACGATGAACCGGGTGCCCCTCGGGGAGGTCTTTGGTTTAAAGATCCAGTATATGTTGCAGCTGGACCATGTATTAATGGTACTGGCGATTGACTAGGTGCCCCTCGGGGAGGACTTTGGTTTATTGGCTGCGCTATTTCACGGGCAAACGCTGGTTCTTTTATCGAGTTTTACCATGATTTGTTAGAACTAGGGCCTGAGACCTTGCAATTAAGAATGTGCCCCTTTGGCGAAACTTGCAGTTTTGTTTGTGATTTAAGCGTCATGTCATTTGACAGACCTAACCTTGGTGTCTTGTACTTGCAACGCTATGCTTTCCCTATCACCGAGCTAATTGCAAATGATGTTTTTGAGCATTAAGCGATGATCCACTAGCCTCAAGGACTAATTAGGTTACAGTGATATCAATGTATCTTTTAGTGGACCTGCAATCAAAATCGATCTTTAGCGAGTAATTTGCAAATGTACGATTTAGGCAAGTAATTCGATTTGTATTTACAAAACTTGCAATAGTGTTGCATGGTATGTACAATGCATGTTGTTTACAAATACTACTAAAGAAACATTAAAAGAAGTAGCGATGGAGATGTATAACATTCCATGCTCTTGGGAGTTGGAATCCGTCTGTTATCTTTACTTCAAATGTACCATCCGCGGATTTTTTGCCTATCATATATGGCCCCTCCCAGTTGGGTTCCAGTACTCTGGTTCCTGTCATGATTCTCTTAAGAACGAGATCCCCAACTTGGAAGGTCCTTCGCCTAACTTGAGCATTAAAATGACGAGCTATTCTTCTCTGATGTGCAATAATTCTAAGTTCTGATTCCTTTCTTCTTTCCTCGAGTAAGTCAAGCACTTCGAGTTGAAGTTTTTCATTCTCCGCTTGGTTAAAGTAGATCCTTCTATGAGTCGAGACCTCAAGCTCAACCGGGATCATCGCCTCGGATCCAAATGCAAGGGAAAACGGAGTGTGCCCTATTGCCATTTTATGAGTAGTATGATATGCCCACAATGCAAGCGGAAGCTCATCAACCCAACTACCCTTGGCTTTCTCAAGTCGTTTTTTGATAGTTGACTTATGGATCTTGTTGATTGCTTCAACTTGCCCATTAGCCTGCGGATGGGCAACGACCGAATTTTTTTTCTTGATCTTGTACTTAGCACAAAAGTCCAGAAACTCAGCGCTCTCAAATTGAGTCCCATTATCCGTAATTATCTTCTGCGGAATGCCAAAACTGCAGATGATGTTTTTCAAGACAAAGTTGATCACCTTCTTCGAAGTAATAGTGGCTAGTGGCACTGCTTCAACTCATTTAGTAAAATAATCGACCGCCACTATTGCATACTTCATATTTGATTTTGCAGTGGGTAGTTCTCCAATCAAATCTATGCCCCAGACAACAAATGGCCATGGACTGACCATCTGGGTCAACTTGATCGGTGGTGCTCTCGGGATTTTTGCATAACTTTGACACTTATCACATCTTTTGGCATAAGTCTTTGCGTTTATGTTCACATCGGGCCAAAAATAGTCGTATAGCATAACATTTTTGGAAAACGTCTGACCACCGACGTGACCCCCGCAGTCTCCCTCATGTAATTCAGCCAAAATTGCTTTTGATTCTTCCTTGGACACACATCGTACTAATGGCACAAAGAATCCCCGTCTATACAACCTCCCGTCCTGAACAAAATATAACGGAGCTTTGCACAGTATTTTCCTCCGCTTTTTTGGTTACTCTAGAAGTGTTCCGTAGAGTACATATTCCTTAATCGGTGTCATCCAAGACATAGGTTCTTCAACTGTCTCCATAATTTGGTCAACATCTACCTCTTCAATGGACGGGGTTGTAAGGACTTCAATAGGTATTGACCCGAGAAAATGTGCATCAGAAGAAATAGCATATTTAGCGAGTGAATCCACCTTTGCATTTTCCTCTCTTGGGATGTGAGATATGGTGTAATGATCGAGGTTGTTGAGAAGTTCCATAGCTTTTATAAGATAGGAAGGTAGATTTCCAATTTTGGCTTGGAATTCCCCAAGAACCTGACTTACTACCAATTTGGGAATCAATGAAGATTTGCACGGTTTTTAGATTCAGATCTTTTGCTAGTCTTAATCCGTTTATCAATGCTTCGTATTCGGCCTCGTTATTGGTTGATGGAAACTCCAACCTTAATGCATAACACAAGGAATGGCCTTTTGGAGTTTCTAAGACAATTCCGGCCCCTGAACAGTAGTCATTCCTGGAGCCATCAATGTATAGCTTCCAGCTTGCGTCCGTCCTTGTTGGTTCTTCAATTCCATCTCCTCTGTCCATGAACTCGGCAATGAAATCTGCTAAAGCTTGCCCATTGATAGCTCTTCGAGGGTGATAGGTGATGTCATATTGACTAAGCTCAATATTCCATTTCAATAGCCTTCCAAAAGTTTCCGAATGGAAGAGAATTTTCCCTAACGGCTGATCAGTGAGGACTTTTATTGGATGGGATTGGAAATATGGTCTCAATTTCTTTGAAGCAAAGAGTAGACAATACACAAGTTTTTCCAGCTTTGGATAATTCAGTTCTGCCCCAGCAAGCCGCTTACTGATATAGTAAATTTGTCGTTGGATCTTAGCATCCTCGTGGACGAGTGCGACGCTCAGGGCATGCGGTGATATTGCCAAGTATAGGAACAGTTATTCTCCATTTTTGGGTTTAGAAAGCATTGGCGGAGACTCTAAATGTTGAATCAACTGCCCAAAGGCCATCTGACATTTTGGGGTCCATTGGAAGTCTTTCTTTCCTTTCATTAAAGCGTCAAAAAGGGGAATGCATCGATCCATTGCTTTAGAAATGAAGCGATTAAGGGCGGCAATCTTCCCATTCAAGCTCTGAAGCTCCTTTATTGTTTTTGGCGCTCGCATTTCTCGTAATGCCGTGACATGGGAAGGATTTTCCTCAATGCCCCTGGCATTGACTATGAATCCGAGAAATTTCCCTAAAGAAACCCCGAATGAGCATTTCAAAGGATTTAACTTCATGCCGAATTTTCTAAGGATATGGAACGTCTCTGTTAGATCCTCTAGGTGATCTTCACCCTTTTTGGACTTTATTAACATGTCATCGACGTAAACCTCTATAGTGTTCCCAATCTGGGATTTGAACATGGAGTTCACAAGACGCTGGTATGTTGCTCCTGCATTCTTTAGTCCGAATGGCATAACCTTATAAAAGTACAAGCCTCTGCCAGTTATAAAACTTGTGTTCTCCTAATCAGGTTCGTGCATCATAATTTGATTGTATCCAGAATACGCATCCATAAAAGATAATAGTGCATGCCACATAGTTGCATCGACAAGTTGATCGATTCTAGGCAGAGGGAAACTGTCCTTGGGACATGCTTTGTTAAGGTCTGAGTAGTCTATGCATACTCTCCACTTTCCATTAGACTTTTTAACGAGAAATAGATTCGAGACCCAATCGGGATACGTAGATGTTCGCATAAAATTATTCTTGAAAAGTCTATCTACTTCTTCTTTTAATTCCATTGATCTTTCAGGTCCTTGAGTTCGTCGTTTCTGTTTTGCAGGAGTTAAATTGCGATTAATAATCAACTTATGAACAATTACATCTGTTGATATTCCACACATGTCTGAGTGTGTCCAAGCAAAGACATCTAAATTTGCTTTTAGAAACAATATCAAGTCCTTCCGCAGCTTTTGGCCCAACTGAGAACCTATCTTTAAGACTCGGTTAGGATCTTTGTCATGTACTGAAATGGAAATGGTATGTTCAGCCGGTGCTGCTCTATCTTCCCCCATACTGGTTTTCCTCGGATTGATTTCTTTCTGGGCCCTACTATGTTCACCAGTATGAGGGCTCCGCCTTAATTTCTATAAAGGGGATCAATGAATGTGGGGCGAGAGCTCCGCATCCTTTCCTACTTCTTTTTTCCTCGCCTCAGCAAGTTCCAACAAGTAGTATTCCCTTGCTGTTTGCTGATCGCCTTTGACCACTCCAACCCCGTTTTTAGTGGGAAATTGCATTGTTAGGCACCATGGCGCCATCGTTATTTAGAAAGCCACGAGGGTTGGTCTTCCAAGGAAAGCATTATAAGAGGACCACTCATCGACTATGACGAAATCTTGCTTTTATGTCGCCTTGTTTTCCCCTTCTCCGAACTCAACAAGTAGACTGATGACTCCGATTGGCCGAACAGCTTGTCCTATGAAACCATTAATTTTTCTTTGACAAGCTTTCACATCCTCCATGGAGAGCTTCATCCTTTGGAATGCACTGACAAAAAGAACATTAACGAATGCTCCACTGTCAACTAGAACTCTTCTAACAATGGTAGGAGCCAAGAGTACGGTTATTACCATCGGATCTTCGGTTGGAGTTATCAATCCCTCTGAGTCTCGATCCTTGAACACAATGTCATCCCAGGGAGACCTAGGTATCTTTGCTAAAGAGGCTTCATCCATAATCATGAGTTCTTATCCTCTCGGAAGGTCTTTCATCTCATTAGCATATTTCACAATATCCCCCCAGCTTTTCCCGGCAGGATGTGGACCCCCTGAAATGGTGTTAATGATCAGCCTTGGCATGACAGCGTTTGCGGCATTTTCACTTTGCTTTGTTTGTCCTATAGAAGTTCCTTGACCTTGTGAAGCTTGATTATTTTGCGGATTCTTTGTATATTGCTGAAGTCTGTTCTTCCTTATTAGTTCCTCGATTAGACTCTTTAGGTGCCTACACTCATTCGTGCTATGGCCGGGCTGGTTATGAAACCGACAAAATCTCCCAGATTTTATGGTGGCATCGCTAACCTTTATCTGCTTTGGTACTGGGTACTCTTCAGTCCCCTTAGTGGCCATGAAAATATTCTCTACCGTTTCGTTTAATGGAGTCAACTCCGAGTTCTTGAAGAAGCGGAACTTTTTGCTGACTCGATTATCCTTCCCATCATTACCCGGTTTCTCACCTCCAGGGTTTTTCTGATCGCTTGGTGCATCATTATTCTTCTTTTAAGATTGTATGCTGCTTTTCTGGATATCCATAGCATAGGCAGGATCCTCATCCATGCCTATGCATTCAACAGCCTTATCAAACAAATCCTCTAGAGTACTCTGTTTTTTCTTTTTAAATCACCGCCCGAGCTTAGTTTTCTTACTTATAGCCCCCTTTAAGTCCATCAAAGCCAGGCGAGGCTCATAGTTTCCCACTTCAGCCGCAGCGGTATTAAAGCGAGTAAGGAAGGCCCTAATGGATTCTCCTAGTCTTTGCTCGAGTTTATTCAATTCCATAACATCTCGCACTTTTGTGGCTTGAAGTCTGAATTGCTTTCTGAACAACTTGGCCAGGGTAGCGAAATCGTCCACTAACCTCGGTGGCAATTTGGTGAACCAAAGCGACGCCAACCCCTCAAGGTAAGTAGGAAAGTACAAATACTTCAACTCATCAGTGGAACAAGCTCCATCCATATGTTGGTCGTACTTGAATAGAAACACATTTGGATCAGTCGTCCCATTATAAGCTTGCGCTACTGGAGGCTTGAATTTTTTCAGATATGACGCCATTTTGATTCTTTCAGTGAGCGGAGTTTTTATGGGAGCAAATCCCCATTCTTTTTCATCATCCTGCTTCTTCTGATTTCTCTCCATGATTTTATGGATCATTTCTGATATTCGCTCCTTCTCATTGTGTTGGTCCGTGGGGCGGACACCGTCTTCCTTACCGGATGTCTGCCTAAGCAGACGGTCACGGTTCGGATTTCGGTGCCCAGAACCTCCCGCTTGGAGAGGTGCCCCTTTGGCGGAACCAAGCACTTCTTGAGAAGTCGCTTTATCAGGATGATCGCAAGCAGGTAGCTTTGCCTCCTTATGCTTAGGATGCGTCAACTCTTGGACAGAATTTTCTCGGATTGGACTGGAAGAAGAGGAACTAGCGTGTTCTATATGCAGAGTCTGTATTGATTTAGAATGGGCAGTCTTCATGGTGACTTTTGCCGTAGGGGCTTGCATGGTGAACGTCGTTTCGAGTCTCTTCATCATGGTCTCATTTGCAATATCATCTGGTTAGTTAAAGCTGCGGCCACTTCATCTAATTCTCGCCTTGTTACAACGGCTCCAGCCCTAGAACCTTCTCCAACCTCAAATCGGGTGATAGGAGGAGTAGTTTCACGATCGACCATAGCTTAGGCAAAGGCTTGGAGTAAATCATAGTGAAATAGGATTGGATCTTTTCTAATGCAAGGCTTCAAAACTTGTGGAGGAATGAGAGAAGACAGAGGATTGAATCGGCCCCACGGTGGGTGTCAAATGTTGATCTCAAAACTTGAGTCAACACCAAAGATGCAAGGTGCACTTCACAATATTCTCTAGAATAGTAAAAATGGAGCTGAAAACTAGGAAGATGCAAGTAAGGAAAGACACAAAGTTGTATAGTGGTTCGATCAAGCGTGATCTACATCCACTTTATTAAATGATTCCATTATTACCTTTTGGATTACAAAACAAACATACTCTCTCAATACATCCATTATTCACCTCACTTTTCTCACTCTTATACTTAGAGAAATTCCTATGAGAAATGGTTGAGATCCTCCCAGAATGGATGTCGATGGAATCAATCTGAACTCTCTCACAAGCTTTGATGAATCTTCATATCTTTGTAATGAATTCGGAGATGGATCTTTGAATTGAAGTGTTTGAGATGATCAAATTACTTAAAAGAAGTTGAGAATTGAGTTTGACAGCCCTTCGGGATCATCCAAAAATCCCCCCTATTAAAGTGGATGTGAAGCTCTATTTATAGGAGTGAGGGATGAGTGTAATATAGTTTTCAGGTTTTGGATCGATATGTTAAGTATTTACGGAAATGCCAGTGAGGTTAATTTCCAGTTTCCAAGCTTCTGATCCGATCTGGAGTGATTCTACCTGATCTAGTTCATCTCGAGTCGATTCAACATACCTTTACCCGATCCAGAACCTCTCGAGCCAGTGTAACGCGCTTCAACCCGGTCCATCTCGTCTCGAGCCGATTCAAATCACACTCCAACAGCTCGGTCCGATCCAGATCAACCGAGGTCGATCCACTTTACTACGAGGTAGGCCGATTCACCATCATACAAGCAAGCCGATTCAGCTGCTTCTTGGACCATTCCAAAGCGCTTCTATTCGATTCAGACTGATCCAAAACTAGATGAAAGGCCCGATCCAATGCTATGTGAATTTGGTGGATAACAAGTTCGTAAATTAGCAATTTGAACTTCAGTTGAGTATATAGAACTCAATTTAAGTCGGAATTCTTTGAAATGAGAATCGTCAGGACATATTTGATAATAGTTTTCTAATGGAAGAGAAAAATCTGAATTTCATCGTATAGATTTTGAGTTATGTCAAAATCAAATTTTCAGAAGAACAACACCATAACCATTCTAAAACTATAACGGTTTATTGGAATAAATAAAAGAATTTTTAGTAAATAAAATCCAAATTACCATTAGAAAAAACTAGATTTGAATTATAGAATAAACATGGACTCAAGTGGAGTAAGTGTAAGTGAACTGATTTTTGAAACAAAATCAGATATTTATTATATAAAGAGAATTAACTAAATTAAAGGATAATTAGATAATCGAATTTTGAATCAAGTTTTGAATCGAGTTGACGTTGGATAAGTAAATTAAACTTGTGAATTTATGTTCAAATTTGAATATGAAACCTGAGTCGAAAATGGAATTTGATTGGTATAAGTAAGTTAAAAATATATGAACATGTTATGTTCGAAATAAAGGTGAAATAGGCAAAAGAGTTAATTAGAGAATTAATTAGAAAATTGAGTTAAAATGACTAGATTTAGTTAGAATAAATTGGGAATGGATGTATATGGGTTAGACAGGTATGGAATGAAGTGTATGAAGTTTATAAATTTAGTGCCCGACAAAAAGGTACATGTTAAAATTCTATATGAGGTTTTATGCGCCGAATCGGCAAGCCGCTTGGCTTTTTGATTTTCTTTTTGAATGGAAAGAGCCCAGAGAGGCGTTTTGTAGTTGTACCGAGTGATCTATAACACCCCACTTCCGTAAAGGCCACTCGCAAAGGGAATGCCTTAACTTCGGTGGAACAGTATAAGTAAACAGAACAGAAATTTACAACACAGATAAAGTAGTACTTGAAAAAATTATAATTTTATTACAGCAGAAAATAGAAATAAGTTTGGTTACATCTTTCAAAACCAAAAAATCGAAATTCAAGTACATAAATATCAGTCTTGTACAAAAGCCTTCAGAGTACATAATTTTAAAGCTATAATCCCCAACAGAAAATGCCATAAATAGGTAGAATCAAAGCCAAGCAATATGTAAAGACCCGTAACTTCCCCGTAAAGGAAAGCGTCGGATAGTTCGAGAACAAACCACAACAGAACACATACAGAAGAATGTTTCATTGTATATTACAACAATGCATCAGATTACAAGAATATACAGAGTATAAATGAATATTACACAGAAATATCAGAGATTTAAATTACATTTAAATACATAGCAGCGGAAAATAATACAATACACAACTAGAAGAGATATACGGATACAAAGCTTTTCGGATATCGTTCCAGCTGTAAACCAGGATCCTGTGAATATAAATCTGCAAAACCAAAACTACTAGCTGCCCGTGTCAAAATAGGGGCAAGATCCTCAACCGATTCGAGACAATCTAGCCCATGTCTCCGGAATAGCCGCAACTGCCCCTTGGATCGTCAGGGCCGGTCCACCGATGTGGATTATTATGCCTGAACACTACGTTTCTCCGCCCTTTGGGGCGTAAATCTGGCCCGTTAGCCAACCAGAAGCATCGGCCGAAACCGATATCACGAGGCGCCTCGCTTTTCAGCAAGTAATAATAAGTAATATCCACATGAGTCAAACTCGTCAGCCAGTTCAAGCACTGACGCCACTCCTAACTAGAAAGAAACGCATGTCCTCCCTGAGGTCCGTCTCCCATTTTTGATTCATACCGGGTGTGATACTCGCGAATCAACGTTACACAAAGCTACGCCACAAAGGCCGTGCTTCGATCATCAACCACAAGACTTTGCTTTTCAACAGAAGCCTTGATCATTTGCATCTTAGCATGCCACACAGGCAATTCACTCCATGCGATTGATATCCATCAATATATAACCCCTGAGCTCGTACGTCTCAGAGAAGGGCATTAAGCAAGAGAATAAATTCTCCGCCGCCAAACAGATATATATTTAATAGAGATCAATCACACGAACTAAAATCCAATGTCAGACACACAGTCCATTTACAAGTCCGTTCTGGGTCTGAACGAAACCGGAGGCACTTTCCTCGCATATCCATCCATCTCCAAGTACGTCTGGACGATCACCAACTGTTTCCATCTTCTTGGGTGTACAGCCCAATCAAGATCATCAGTAATCACCCAAACGACGTGAAGACTTCCGGTCTTCGACCATCGTCTTCATCTTCGACTTATCGTCGTATCAGATATTCGGAATGGGATAAACCCGGTCTTTCCGAATAACCCGCGTATATTTTAAATAAGTGTTACACAAACACAACATACGCCTCATTCCAATTCATCAGTCATTAACCGTAAATTAATCAAGAGAATAATTCCCCAAATATTAACCCCGAAGGCCGAAACCAACATCAGATCAATATCCAGAAAACCATTCTGCTTGGCTAACCGACAGTTAATTTCTAATTTCACATTCATAGGGAAAGGTTCCCATTAATTTTATCAAAGATAAATTCTTTAATTTATTCTTTAATCTACTTTTGAATATCAATTCAAACTAGTCGGGATTAACGAAACTTACCGAAGTAATCATTTGTTTTAATTTCCCAATCCCAACCTATTTATCCCATGAAGTAAAACTGGTAATACTTCATATCTAACACCACAGTGTTATCGGTAAATTCAATTACCATTTCACGTTCAAATCTAATTAAAGATTTAACTATCGCCTGGAGTAAAACTGGTGATACTCCATTCTCGATTATTTCAATCTAATTAAAGATTCATTAAAACTCCACTTAGTTTTAATCGTTAACTGGGTTAAAGAATCAGTGTCATTTAAAACACGGTTCACGGTAAACCCAAAATATCATTCCATTAATTATCGGGTTAAAGAACAAGTGTTATTTAAAACACTGTCCACGATAAACCCAAAAATCAATATCAATTCAATTCCAATTAAATATTATTTAATTGGTACCTTTCATTAAATCTAAATAAAAAGATTTAATCATTTCTCAATTGGGTTCAAGAACAGTGTTAGTGAAGACACCATTCACGACAAACCCAAATCACATTCGATATTCAATACAAGGCTCTGAATAGAAAATATATCGGCTTATATTCAATATCAAATTCTACGACTAACAAATGTCGTATTGGAAATAACGATATAAATATATATCTTTCAAATTTTCCATAACAACACCTGTATAATCACGAATTCCAACATCGAAATATTCCGAAGACAATTTCGATTCAAATCCACTCCAATGCAATCATTGGATATTCTGGTTATTTTTAAAACCCTTTTTAAATTCAATTTATTTATTTAAAAATAAATAGAATTATAATTCTAGTTCAAAACTAGTTCATTTCGATAAAAATATATTTTTATCTTTTCAAATATGGAGTTTTTCCATCCCAATTCTTTCTAAATCATTTCTTATGATTTTACATAAATTATTACTATTTTTAATAATTTTATCAAGGCCCGTACAGTCGATTTCCATCAATGGCCATCGAACTGCACTTACATCGACCTTTTTCGAATTTGATTTGGATGTATCTCCAAATCCAACCGTTAGATTTCAAATTTCTAATATTCTTTAGAAAGCTCTTTTCGATACGAACCCAACGGTTCCGGTTTTAGGAGAATCCGACGGTCGGATCTCCCGTAATGTCCGTTTGAAATCAATGGTCGAAATTCGCGAACTGCCGCGGCGCGGCGCGTTCTATTCAGGCCATTATATTATATATATAATATATATAATATATATTTCGTCGATTTCTATTTAAAACGAATTATATAAATAGTTTTAAATTCGTTTCAAAAGCAATTTCAACTTCCATTTCAATTCAAATTAAAATTGAATTCTTCTTTACAAATTCGTTTTAAAATTCATTTCTATTCAATTCAAATTTGAATTCGTTTTCAATTCAATTCATTTCGAAATCGTTTTCAATTCAATTCATTTCGAAATCGTTTTTAATTCAATTCATTTCGAAATCGTTTTCAATTCAATTCATTTCGAAATCGTTTTCAATTCAATTCATTTCGAAATCGTTTTCAATTCAATTCATTTCGAAATCGTTTTCAATTCAATTCATTTCGAAATCGTTTTCAATTCAATTCATTTCGAAATCGTTTTCAATTCAATTCATTTCGAAATCGTTTTCAATTCAATTCATTTCGAAATCGTTTTCAATTCAATTCATTTCGAAATCGTTTTAAATTCAATTCATTTCGAAATCGTTATATATTCAATTCATTTCGAAATCGTTTTCAATTCAATTCATTTCGAAATCGTTTTCAATTCAATTCATTTCGAAATCGTTTTCAATTCAATTCATTTCGAAATCGTTTTCAATTCAATTTATTTCAAAATATTCGATTTCGAGATTACTTTTCAATATTCATTTTAAAATGAATAAAATCGATATAAATATCGTTTACGTCAAAATGGCGTTAATCTAATCAACACGGCTTCATAAATTTCTATTTCAAATATTTCCTATTATCAAAATATTTGTTATTATCAAAATATTCTTTATTTTCACGATTGGAATGAGGCCCAATCAATTACCATATAAAATTAATTATATGGATTTTCATACAACACATGTATATAATAACATTGAAAATAATCAACCATCAACCAAAGTGCACTACACTGTATAAGCATCAAATATAGATATTCAACGCTTATAACAGCCTGTCAATCAATCGATCGACATATTTAATCAATCAGGATGAGTGAAATTCATATTTCATCCCAACACCCGTGTGGGGTTTCAAACAATCAAACACAGATTTTAGTTGTGCAGTTGGGCGATGTGTAAAATTTATCGTCCCAATCAATGTCATTCAAATAAGTGTACATAAACAAACCATCTGGTTTGTAAATGAATATTTATTTATTCACTTCACTATTTTCATATTCACGTTAAAATTTATATTTTTAACGATAAAACATTTTATTTCAACCTATGAATTTCTATTCAATTCATTTATTCAATAAAATGATATTTTTATTTTTCTAACATATTTTAGAAAATTTCGGCGGCATAACGGCACGATACTAGAAACGGGACAAGGCCTAGCCTTATCCCCGGTCTAGTGAAGGCCCACGCCATTCACACATCAATCAAATCAATTTATTTCACCCAACAATTCAATTCAAATCAAATCATCTAATCAACTACACAACCAAACAATTTAACAAACAAGCCATCCATGGTCTGTGGATGACGGGTGTCGGGTGCTACTAAACACCGTCTACATCCTAGTATATATATATATAACTAGAAAAATTAAATTGAAAGGTGAGAAGTTCTCACATATAGCTATCCTAGCTCCACGGCACTTCATTGATAGAAAACTTCATCGCTATCGCATCTTCGTCATCTTCGTTGCCCGTAGTCACTACATATATAAAAATCGAATTTTTACTTCGCTATTCAATATATAAAAATCATATTTTTATTTCGAAGTTCAACATATAAAAATCATATTTTTAATTCGAAGTTCAACATATAAAAATCATATTTTTAATTCGAAGTTCAACATATAAAAATCATATTTTTAATTCGAAGTTCAACATATAAAAATCATATTTTTAATTCGAAGTTCAACATATAAAAATCATATTTTTAATTCGAAGTTCAACATATAAAAATCATATTTTTAATTCGAAGTTCAACATATAAAAATCATATTTTTAATTCGAAGTTCAACATATAAAAATCATATTTTTAATTCGAAGTTCAACATATAAAAATCATATTTTTAATTCGAAGTTCAACATATATAAATCATATTTTTAATTCGAAGTTCAACATATAAAAATCATATTTTTAATTCGAAGTTCAACATATAAAAATCATATTTTTAATTCGAAGAATCGAATCTTTTCTAGTTTAAAAGTCACAACTTTTATCATATAAAAACCCAACGTTATACAATTAAAGATCCTAACTTTCCTTATTTAAAAGTCTAATCTTTTTCTTTTTAAAGTCCTAATCTTTTCTTTGAAAAGTTCAAATTAAAAATCAGTTTTTAAATCTGAAAAAAATTAGTTTATAAATCTTTAACAAATCAGTTTTCATAGTAAAAAAAAATAAAATAAAAAAACAGTTTAAAGTAAATAAATAAATAAAAAACAGTTTAGGAACTTACAGGGGGGGCTCGTCGGCGGCTCGGAGGGGGTCTGGGCGGTGAGGGGTCGCGGGTTGGTGGCGGCACGGTGGAGGTCAGGCGAGGGGGGGCTTCGCGGTGCTCAATGGCGCTGGGGGGGGGGGGGGGTTTCGCCGTCGCGGCGCCTTGGGGGAAGGAGGAGAGCAGGAAGAAGAAGGAGGCGGGGAGAGAGGGTGCGAGGCAAGGTAGAGGGCGGTGGCGCGATCGACGGGGAAGGAGATCGATCTTCGTTCGTTTTTTTTCTTTTTCCTTTTTTTTTATTTCGATTCGCAGATGAATGATCGGGGGGGCCAGAAGGTTTTAAGGGGTGAGGAAGAGATATTATTTTTTTTTATTTTTTTTATTTGCTAATAGTTGACTTTTACATATGACCTCGTAACGAGGCCCACCGCCTGTCGCCCATAGCGTTTTACCCCCATTCCGAACACAATGGGATATGTATCGTAGGTTGATTCGATAGTTGCAATCAGTTTCCGTTGAATTTACATTTAAATCATTATATTGAATTTTAAACGTACATTTCAAATTACCGGGGTCACATACTAACTAGAAAAATTCCAGAAAAATATTTTCTAGCTTCGTATTGACGATACGGTCCTAACAAAACTAGTTTCGTCGAATTCTGAGACCGTTTGAAAAATGGCCAATTTCCAGTCGATTAAAATCAACTGAAACCGGTCAAACGCGTTTTCCTTCGCCAGCTCACATATTGATTCGAAAAATTATGAAATTTGAAACCTAGCAATAACTTGACATCACGGACCTAACAAAACTGGTTTCGTCGAAATCCGAGGTCATTTGCAAAATGTCCATTTTTAAGGGCCTGAATTCCATAGCGACTATTCAGAATTTTCAACTGGACATATCTTTTGCTTCCCGCTATGAAATCTCAATTCTTCGGATTCGTTGGAAAGATATTATCAATTAGATCCTAATATTTTTGGTTTCACTAAAATCCGGATTGTTCTGCACCCGGTATGTTCAAATGAAGTTTGAAATCGAATTATCGAACTACCGCGCCATTTTCAATTCTATTTATAATTATATATAAATATTATATTCTAACGACGACGCGTATAATATATACGTTCGAATTATATTCAAAATAAATTTCTCGTCGATATTATTTAAAATAATTCATTTTAAATATTCAAAATTCGCTAAAATTGCCAAAATAAAAATTTTAAACTGGCCCAGAATTTGCGAGTTATTACAATCTCCCCCACTTAAAACTTTTCGTCCCCGAAAAGGAACAAAGTCGAAAGTGGTTTGATTATTCAGCTCTACGTTCGATCTGGCTTCCATTCTCCAACTCTTTAGTTTCTGAGAATTTTCAAAATTTCAAAAATTTGGCTAACACCCTAAATTTTTGAAAAATTTCGCCATAACCTCCCCTGCACCGGGAGCATCGGGGAATTTCAAATAGCTTCCCTGGTCCTTCAGATCTCAAAAAGAAAAAGAAAAAGCCAAGCGGCTAGCCAATAGGCTCATAAAATCATCATCACCCAAACAAAACAGTAAATTATGTAGTAAACATGTACCTATTTGTCGGGCAAACAAATTTTATTCTCTGGCTCTAGCCTCCTTGCTATGACCTGTTCAATGATATATATGTATATGCAAGCAAATGCAACCAATTTTCAATATAATTTAATATTTGATTCAATTAGGCGTAATGGTTCAAAATTATCAAACAATTAAACAAGCAACACAAACATCAATCAATTAGTGAATTAGAGTTTCAAATTCATAACTTTGATATATAGTCAAAAATCAGATTTTTGATGCCAAATCACAACAATAGGCCCTATCTAATTTTGGTTCTCACACCAGTCAATAGGAAATATATAGAAATCTCACTTTCGTCGCTCGAAAATAAATACTGGCGACAGTGCCCCATCACCAGAATTATTCCCGGGCACTAGAGTACGATTCTATAACTATCCAGTATATTAAAACTTCGAATACACGTTTGCAAGACGCATATGCAAAATCTTTATATATCGGATTGTCCAAATCAATATAAATAAATAATCAAATACGAATAATTGATTTAAATTTTCAAAACAAAAATTGTTTTCATTTTAAAAATATACTCTTCACACTCGTTCTAGGATACTACTGATCCTATCTCTAACGAGTCATCCCCATTGGATATTAATAATCCAATCATCTGATGAATTCTTTCGTATGGTTCTAATGTGCCTTGTTCTCTGCTTTGTAAACCAAAGCTCTGATACCAACTGTGAAAACCCGTAACTTCCCCGTAAAGGAAAGCGTCGGATAGTTCAAGAACAAACCACAATAGAACACATACAGAAGAACGTTTCATTGTATATTACAACAATGCATCAGATTACAAGAATATACAGAGTATAAATGAATATTACACAGAAATATCAGAGATTTAAATTACATTTAAATACATAGCAGCGGAAAATAATACAATACACAACTAGAAGAGATATACGGATACAAAGCTTTCCGGATATCATTCCAGCTGTAAACCAGGATCCTGTGAATATAAATCTGCAAAACCAAAACTACTAGCTGCCCGTGTCAAAATAGGGGCAAGATCCTCAACCGATTCGAGACAATCTAGCCCATGTCTCCGGAACAGCCGCAACTGCCCCTTGGATCGTCAGGGCCGGTCCACCGATGTGGATTATTATGCCTGAACACTACGTTTCTCCGCCCTTTGGGGCGTAAATCTGGCCCGTCAGCCGACCAGAAGCATCGGCCGAAACCGATATCACGAGGCGCCTCGCTTTTCAGCAAGTAATAATAAGTAATATCCACATGAGTCAAACTCGTCAGCCAGTTCAAGCACTGACGCCACTCCTAACTAGAAAGAAACGCATGTCCTCCCTGAGGTCCGTCTCCCGTTTTTGATTCATACCGGGTGTGATACTAGCGAATCAACGTTACACAAAGCTATGCCACAAAGGCCGTGCTTCGATCATCAACCACAAGACTTTGCTTTTCAACAGAAGCCTTGATCATTTGCATCTTAGCATGCCGCACAGGCAATTCACTCCATGCGATTGATATCCATCAATATATAACCCCTGAGCTCGTACGTCTCAGAGAAGGGCGTTAAGCAAGAGAATAAATTCTCCGCCAACAAACAGATATATATTTAATAGAGATCAATCACACGGACTAAAATCCAATGTCAGACACACAGTCCATTTACAAGTCCGTTCTGGGTCTGAACGAAACCGGAGGCACTTTCCTCGCATATCCATCCATCTCCAAGTACGTCTGGACGATCACCAACTGTTTCCATCTTCTTGGGTGTACAGCCCAATCAAGATCATCAGTAATCACCCAAACGACGTGAAGACTTCCAGTCTTCGACCATCGTCTTCATCTTCGACTTATCGTCGTATCAGATATTCGGAATGGGATAAACCCGGTCTTTCCGAATAACCCGCGTATATTTTAAATAAGTGTTACACAAACACAACATACGCCTCATTCCAATTCATCAGTCATTAACCGTAAATTAATCAAGAGAATAATTCCCCAAATATTAACCCCGAAGGCCGAAACCAACATCAGATCAATATCCAGAAAACCATTCTGCTTGGCTAACCGACAGTTAATTTCTAATTTCACATTCATAGGGAAAGGTTCCCATTAATTTTATCAAAGATAAATTCTTTAATTTATTCTTTAATCTACTTTTGAATATCAATTCAAACTAGTCGGGATTAACGAAACTTACCGAAGTAATCATTTGTTTTAATTTCCCAATCCCAACCTATTTATCCCATGAAGTAAAACTGGTAATACTTCATATCTAACACCACAGTGTTATCGGTAAATTCAATTACCATTTCACGTTCAAATCTAATTAAAGATTTAACTATCGCCTGGAGTAAAACTGGTGATACTCCATTCTCGATTATTTCAATCTAATTAAAGATTCATTAAAACTCCACTTAGTTTTAATCGTTAACTGGGTTAAAGAATCAGTGTCATTTAAAACACGGTTCACGGTAAACCCAAAATATCATTCCATTAATTATCGGGTTAAAGAACAAGTGTTATTTAAAACACTGTCCACGATAAACCCAAAAATCAATATCAATTCAATTCCAATTAAATATTATTTAATTGGTACCTTTCATTAAATCTAAATAAAAAGATTTAATCATTTCTCAATTGGGTTCAAGAACAGTGTTAGTGAAGACACCATTCACGACAAACCCAAATCACATTCGATATTCAATACAAGGCTCTGAATAGAAAATATATCGGCTTATATTCAATATCAAATTCTACGACTAACAAATGTCGTATTGGAAATAACGATATAAATATATATCTTTCAAATTTTCCATAACAACACCTGTATAATCACGAATTCCAACATCGAAATATTCCGAAGACAATTTCGATTCAAATCCACTCCAATGCAATCATTGGATATTCTGGTTATTTTTAAAACCCTTTTTAAATTCAATTTATTTATTTAAAAATAAATAGAATTATAATTCTAGTTCAAAACTAGTTCATTTCGATAAAAATATATTTTTATCTTTTCAAATATGGAGTTTTTCCATCCCAATTCTTTCTAAATCATTTCTTATGATTTTACATAAATTATTACTATTTTTAATAATTTTATCAAGGCCCGTACAGTCGATTTCCATCAATGGCCATCGAACTGCACTTACATCGACCTTTTTCGAATTTGATTTGGACGTATCTCCAAATCCAACCGTTAGATTTCAAATTTCTAATATTCTTTAGAAAGCTCTTTTCGATACGAACCCAACGGTTCTGGTTTTAGGAGAATCCGACGGTCGGATCTCCCGTAATGTCCGTTTGAAATCAATGGTCGAAATTCGCGAACTGCCGCGGCGCGGCGCGTTCTATTCAGGCCATTATATTATATATATAATATATATAATATATATTTCGTCGATTTCTATTTAAAACGAATTATATAAATAGTTTTAAATTCGTTTCAAAAGCAATTTCAACTTCCATTTCAATTCAAATTAAAATTGAATTCTTCTTTACAAATTCGTTTTAAAATTCATTTCTATTCAATTCAAATTTCAATTCAATTTGAATTCATTTTCAATTCAATTCATTTCGAAATCGTTTTCAATTCAATTCATTTCGAAATCGTTTTTAATTCAATTCATTTCGAAATCGTTTTCAATTCAATTCATTTCGAAATCGTTTTCAATTCAATTCATTTCGAAATCGTTTTCAATTCAATTCATTTCGAAATCGTTTTCAATTCAATTCATTTCGAAATCGTTTTCAATTCAATTCATTTCGAAATCGTTTTCAATTCAATTCATTTCGAAATCGTTATATATTCAATTCATTTCGAAATCGTTTTCAATTCAATTCATTTCGAAATCGTTTTCAATTCAATTCATTTCGAAATCGTTTTCAATTCAATTCATTTCGAAATCGTTTTCAATTCAATTTATTTCAAAATTTTCGATTTCGAGATTACTTTTCAATATTCATTTTAAAATGAATAAAATCGATATAAATATCGTTTACGTCAAAATGGCGTCAATCTAATCAACACGGCTTCATAAATTTCTATTTCAAATATTTCCTATTATCAAAATATTTGTTATTATCAAAATATTCTTTATTTTCACGATTGGAATGAGGCCCAATCAATTACCATATAAAATTAATTATATGGATTTTCATACAACACATGTATATAATAACATTGAAAATAATCAACCATCAACCAAAGTGCACTAACTGTATAAGCATCAAATATAGATATTCAACGCTTATAACAGCCTGTCAATCAATCGATCGACATATTTAATCAATCAGGATGAGTGAAATTCATATTTCATCCCAACACCCGTGTGGGGTTTCAAACAATCAAACACAGATTTTAGTTGTGCAGTTGGGCGATGTGTAAAATTTATCGTCCCAATCAATGTCATTCAAATAAGTGTACATAAACAAACCATCTGGTTTGTAAATGAATATTTATTTATTCACTTCACTATTTTCATATTCACGTTAAAAATTATATTTTTAACGATAAAACATTTTATTTCAACCTATGAATTTCTATTCAATTCATTTATTCAATAAAATGATATTTTTATTTTTCTAACATATTTTAGAAAATTTCGGCGGCATAACGGCACGATACTAGAAACGGGACAAGGCCTAGCCTTATCCCCGGTCTAGTGAAGGCCCACGCCATTCACACATCAATCAAATCAATTTATTTCACCCAACAATTCAATTCAAATCAAATCATCTAATCAACTACACAACCAAACAATTTAACAAACAAGCCATCCATGGTCTGTGGATGACGGGTGTCGGGTGCTACTAAACACCGTCTACATCCTAGTATATATATAACTAGAAAAATTAAATTGAAAGGTGAGAAGTTCTCACATATAGCTATCCTAGCTCCACGGCACTTCATTGATAGAAAACTTCATCGCTATCGCATCTTCGTCATCTTCGTTGCCCGTAGTCACTACATATATAAAAATCGAATTTTTACTTCGCTATTCAATATATAAAAATCATATTTTTATTTCGAAGTTCAACATATAAAAATCATATTTTTAATTCGAAGTTCAACATATAAAAATCATATTTTTAATTCGAAGTTCAACATATAAAAATCATATTTTTAATTCGAAGTTCAACATATAAAAATCATATTTTTAATTCGAAGTTCAACATATAAAAATCATATTTTTAATTCGAAGTTCAACATATAAAAATCATATTTTTAATTCGAAGTTCAACATATAAAAATCATATTTTTAATTCGAAGTTCAACATATAAAAATCATATTTTTAATTCGAAGTTCAACATATAAAAATCATATTTTTAATTCGAAGTTCAACATATAAAAATCATATTTTTAATTCGAAGTTCAACATATAAAAATCATATTTTTAATTCGAAGAATCGAATCTTTTCTAGTTTAAAAGTCACAACTTTTATCATATAAAAACCCAACGTTATACAATTAAAGATCCTAACTTTCCTTATTTAAAAGTCTAATCTTTTTCTTTTTAAAGTCCTAATCTTTTCTTTGAAAAGTTCAAATTAAAAATCAGTTTTTAAATCTGAAAAAAATTAGTTTATAAATCTTTAACAAATCAGTTTTCATAGTAAAATAAAATAAAATAAAAAAACAGTTTAAAGTAAATAAATAAAAAAAACAGTTTAGGAACTTACAGGGGGGGCTCGTCGGCGGCTCGGAGGGGGTCTGGGCGGTGAGGGGTCGCGGGTTGGTGGCGGCACGGTGGAGGTCAGGCGAGGGGGGGCTTCGCGGTGCTCAATGGCGCTGGGGGGGGGGGGGGGGGTTTCGCCGTCGCGGCGCCTTGGGGGAAGGAGGAGAGCAGGAAGAAGAAGGAGGCGGGGAGAGAGGGTGCGAGGCAGGGTGGAGGGCGGTGGCGCGATCGACGGGGAAGGAGATCGATCTTCGTTCGTTTTTTTTTCTTTTTTCTTTTTTTTTTATTTCGATTCGCAGATGAATGATCGGGGGGGCCAGAAGGTTTTAAGGGGTGAGGAAGAGATTTTTTTTTATTTATTTGCTAATAGTTGACTTTTATATATGACCTCGTAACGAGGCCCACCGCCTGTCGCCCATAGCGTTTTACCCCCATTCCGAACACAATGGGATATGTATCGTAGGTTGATTCGATAGTTGCAATCAGTTTCCGTTGAATTTACATTTAAATCATTATATTGAATTTTAAACGTACATTTCAAATTACCGGGGTCACATACCAACTAGAAAAATTCCAGAAAAATATTTTCTAGCTTCGTATTGACGATACGGTCCTAACAAAACTAGTTTCGTCGAATTCTGAGACCGTTTGAAAAATGGCCAATTTCCAGTCGATTAAAATCAACTGAAACCGGTCAAACGCGTTTTCCTTCGCCACGCTCACATATTGATTCGAAAAATTATGAAATTTGAAACCTAGCAATAACTTGACATCACGGACCTAACAAAACTGGTTTCGTCGAAATCCGAGGTCATTTGCAAAATGTCCATTTTTAAGGGCCTGAATTCCATAGCAACTATTCAGAATTTTCAACTGGACATATCTTTTGCTTCCCGCTATGAAATCTCAATTCTTCGGATTCGTTGGAAAGATATTATCAATTAGATCCTAATATTTTTGGTTTCACTAAAATCCGGATTGTTCTGCACCCGGTATGTTCAAATGAAGTTTGAAATCGAATTATCGAACTACCGCGCCATTTTCAATTCTATTTATAATTATATATAAATATTATATTCTAACGACGACGCGTATAATATATACGTTCGAATTATATTCAAAATAAATTTCTCGTCGATATTATTTAAAATAATTCATTTTAAATATTCAAAATTCGCTAAAATTGCCAAAATAAAAATTTTAAACTGGCCCAGAATTTGCGGGTTATTACACAATACTTCAAGCACTCTAGCACTTCAAGCACTCTAGCACTTCAAGCAGAGAGAAATCTAAGTCAAGCTCTTACGTTCCCAACTTGAGTACCTTGGGGAGGAACGGAAGAAATGAGGTGAAACAAACTAGGTCAGACATATGTCTGGTGAGTCCAGTGACTTTCAGCATATAAACAGATAACAGTATCATGACATGTAAATAAAACTGGATGAGAGATAGTCGTAACAAGAGTAGCAGGTTAACAGACGAAACAGAATGATATAGTCTAAGCTAAGCTCCTTACTTAGTTTTTATTTCTCTGCACTAATACTAGTATAACAGAATTAGGTGTTGTCCTATTGTCTAAACAGAAAACAGAATGATCTCTTCAGAAACACGAAGCTAGAAATGAGACTTTACCACCCGAACAGAGACAGACGATACAGAAACAGAATCAGGAACGAAATCAGAGATGGAAACAGAATAATCCCTACGTAAACAGAATATTAGAGTTAGGTGTACACTAGTAATGGGCCTTTACCATTCCAACAGCCGGTACCACACAAAAACAGACAGGTGTTACCACCCCAACAGAAACAGACAGAACTAAGTGTACCCTAAATTCTACCCCAAGCAATCGGCTCCCTAATACATAAATACCCTATGCCGGCCACACAGAAGGGTGTATCACTCCTTGAAGTGGAAACCTATAGACATAGACCTATTTACAGATGTCACGGTGCCTTACATCCACAGAGTAGACCGGATCCATGCACGCACATGACCCGGTTGGAATGCGCCATCAACACCCCTCGCCATTATCAGAGTGAACCTCTTACAATTAGTTCAGTAAGCATGCCCGGACCCCTCTTAGTGTTGGGTCATAGTTTTGATACCAGAAAGGGTTACTGACCAATATGGGTCCCAAACAATAGATGGCACAAGTAATTATCCCTCCTGACCTTGTGTCCCCAGACTAACAGATTTCAGATTAACTTGTTTACAGATTTCAGAGTACAAAGTTCAGATTAACTAGCTTTTAGATCAGACATACAAGTTAATAGGTTTTCAGACTAACAGATTAGATGTATAGATTAACAAGTTCTCAGACTAACGGATCAGATATACAGATTAACAGACTTACAGATTGTTTTACCTAACTTTGTATTGGGCCTACAGATTAACGAAACGGGTTTATTAGATTCATCAGTCCAGTTGTTTTAACCCTATCCACCCAACACATTTTAGGCATCATATTTATCTTAGATTTGCATTAATTAAATATTAATGCACAGACCTCTCACATTAGGTCGGTAGCTTGTGGCCGCTGGATGTGCCGGGCGGTCCCGGGCAGACTACTGCCACAAGCCAGACCTAACCTCGTGTCTAAGCATCCTTATGCCTACGACCTCTCACATCAGACTGACAGTTTGCGGTTGCTGGTTAAGCCGGTTGGTTCCGGGCAGGCTTCTACCGCAAATGGAGTCTAACCTCGTGTCTCAGCATTCTTATTTTAGCCAATGTATTCCATTACATATTATGCCAATATCAGACTAATTATGCCAATTCAACAAATTAACTTCGTTACAAGTTACAACAGATTATTCAAAGTTCTATTAACATGTTTTGCCCAATTTTAGATCGAGCCTACAGATTTCATATCTAAATTACCGTATTCAGTTTTCAACAGATTTAGCAGATTAGGCAATTTAACAGATTTAATCATCCCTTAAAATTCCATTGACATACCTTGCCCAATTATAAAATTATTCCTAATTTTACATGCCCAAATTACGTTCATAATTCAATATATAACATAAGTCCCAAATTTTAGTTAAATTTGCACCGTATAGAATATTCTCTAAAAACCTTAAATCATAATGCACAATATAAATTATGCCAAATTATAACCGTTGATTACCATGTATGTCAAATATCCAAAAATCTGAATTAGGCATATTCACATTAATAGTTATCCCTATTTTAATATAAGTTTTTCAATCCTTCTTCTTCCAAGTCATAATTCGTCATATAAAATATACCCCAAATCTAGATCTTAAGTTACAACATGTTTTATGACCTCAAAAACAAATCTTGAATTATAACATGCATTATGTCCCCCAAATTACAAGTCATATATTGCCAAAAATAATTCTTCTTCTTCCAAATCATAAACTATCATATATAGTATGCCTAGATCTAGATCTTAAATTACAACTTATATTGTGTTCTCAATTTAGTCACAAATCAGTTATGTCCAATTATGCATCATTCAATATTTTCCCCAAATTTAGCGTTTGCGTGTCAATCTCTTATGAGATTTGGCTCAGGCTCATAGTAGCCTGGCTATAGAATAGAAGGAAGGAAAAGATACAAAATAGTTACAATAAGATAGATCTACACAAAAAAACATATCTGATAAACAAGAATAAGATGGATCTACACAGAGAAACAGATCTGATTAACAAGAATAAGATAGATTTCCAATTCAGATTTATACCCATGTCAAGATCATAATTAAATTTCATATCTGAAAATAACTATACTCACAAATCGTGGTTTAAGAAAGAAAAGAACGATTCTGGGATCTGATTTTCTGGAGTTGATTTAGCTTTCCGTTGATGTAGGCGTTGATTTGTTATCTTTATTTTCTCTTTTGAATTGATTGATTAGGGTGGAGGCTATGTCACTTTTGGTTTTAGGAGTATGGAGGCACCATTCCTCTTTGTTAATGAATTAGGGTTTAGGTTTAGCTATGTATATATAGATGTCTAGGATCGATTAGAGCTCTTAGATTAACCCAGAAACCATCAGGACCACTTAAATGCCACATCAGCCCTTAGGGCGAATCGGGCCACGGGTTGACAGTCAAACACCCTGGATCGACCCCCAAAAATGGTGTGGTTCGGCTATTCCCCCTCCCGTTTCGCTGTTTTGAACTTTTTTGAATATTTATTTAATTATATATATATATATATATATATTTCTCTCATATGCATACAAACTTCAAGGCTTAATAACATCTTCATAAGGTATCCGTTTTATGCAAACCAAATGTCTATCTTGACCCAAAATTTTGAAACGAACATAATAGTGCACTCATTTCGCTTAATTCTTCTTCTAAAAATTAAGTATACTTTAATTTGTGAATTTTAATGTTATAAAATTACGGGGTGTTACATTCTCCCCTCCTTAAAGGATTTCGTCCCCGAAATCTCCAAGTTAAGAAGAATGTATCCTACTATCCAATCATTCATCTACTCAACCATCATCCACAAGCATCCAGCGTCCTTAAAAGGTTTCTAATGCTATATGAACATATGCAGAGTGTGTGTATATGTTTCTTATCTAATGCAAAATCAGGCGGTCTACTAATCCAGTTAACCTCCTTAATGCGAATTATGTTAGTGTCATGAGTCCAATTATGTACGCAAGAAATCCTATTTGATACACATCATTTCTATATGAGTGCAAAACCATTCATCCAAATGCAACATCCATGTGATGAGTCAATCATTTTGAATCCACAAAAATTGAAAAATGCACACACATCCATATGCAGTATGAGAGTATTTTTGAGCCGATCTAGTGCCTAGTGTGTGTATATACATCCGCGAGCAACCACTAGCAACCACTTGCATCCACTTGCAACCATCAAACATAACATGTCTCAAACACATGTTTAAACCTATTAGTTTATACCTAAAGGTCAAACACTCGATCGATAGGATTCAGCCGAGTGATAGAAGCAAGTATAATTAAAACAAAAGTTATGTTCCCATTAGACATCGGTTAAGAGAATAAATGCCTAAGTATCAACCCCGAAGACCGAAATCAATCAGATTGACACCCAGAGAATTACTCACATTAAACAATGTCAAAACTGGAAACATACTTCATGCTTCAAGTAAAAACCCCTATCCTTTTCAGAAATATTCAGATACTTACAACTACTGGTACAGATCAGATTATCAAATGATTCTTAGGAAACTAAGCATGATAAAACCCCACCATATCCTACAAAAACCAGAATGTATGCATCACAGTCAACTTAACGCTTAACACAGATACCTTCGAACCCCAACTTATCACGAACAGATGAGTCGTAACCCTTATGGGGTTTGAGAATATAGCGGGATCAGAAACAAGACTAGTATTAAAGTGCAGAGACTCAATTACAGAATTAAAATGCCAGAATGATCAGATAAGGAAATTAAACTTTCTACGGAAAATTTTCCACCTCTATCCTATCCACCAACTACAAGAACATTCACCTACCTTCAAGAAGATTCTACCCTTTGCCCTTGCCTTTTGGGTTAATCCTTGATCAGATGTCTTGTCTCACCGCACTGAAAACAACCAGTCTTCTTACATGTTAACAAGTCTTTCTCTAAATTCTCCCCCATAGCGCGGAAAACCCTACGAAGCTCGAAAGAGGATTAGCCGTAGGTGGAATTACTGTAGCTACAGATGGAAATTAGGCACTTCTTTGCCCTTCGACAGGCGCCGTAGTCTCATAATGCCTACGGAACCATGTCACGATGAGGTTACCTCCCAGAAAGCCAGGAGCCCCAGAGACTCACAAAAGAAAGAAACAAGGATTAAACAGAAAATCAAAAGATAGATATATGTCTTTGGGGACTATGTTTTTCAAAATAAACTTTCCTTTTGAAAATACTTCCTTTTTAATACCTTTTTGAAAATAGTTTTCGAAAACTTTTTATCAAATCTGGTAACCTTCAGCTCTGATACCAAGTGTAACATCCCACTTCCGTTAAGGTCACTCGCAAAGGGAATACCTTAACTTCGGTGGAACGTTATAAGTAAACAGAACAGAAATTTACAAGACAGATAAAGTAGTACTTGAAAATTTTATAACTTTATTACAGCAGAAAACAGAAATAAGTTTGGTTACATCTTTCAAAACCACAATATCGGAATTCAAGTACATAAATATCAGTCTTGTACAAAAGCCTTCAGAGTATGTAATTTTAAAGCCATAATCCCCAACAGAAAATGCCATAAATAGGTAGAATCAAAGCCAAGCAATACTTCAAGCACTCTAGCACTTCAAGCAGAGAGAAATCTAGGTCAAGCTCTTCCGTTCCCAACCTGAGTACCTGGGGGGAACGGAAGAAAAGAGGCGAAACAAACTACGTCAGACATACGTCTGGTGAGTCCAGTGACTTTCAGCATATAAACAAATAACAGTATCATGACATGTAAATAGAACTGGATGAGAGATAGCCGTAACAGGAGTAGCAGGTTAACAGAAGAAACAGAATGACATAGGCTAAGCTAAGCTCCTTACTTAGTTTTCACTTCTCTGCACTAATACTAGTATAACAGAATTAGGTGTTGTCCTATTGTCTAAATAGAAAACAGAATGATCTCTTCAGAAGCACGATGCTAGAAATGGGCCTTTACCACCCGAATAGAGACAGACGGTACAGAAACAAAATCAGGAACGAAATCAGAAACAGAATAATCCCTACGGAAATAGAATATTAGGGTTAGGTGTACACTAGTAATTGGCCTTTACCACCCAAACAGACGGTACCACAAGGAAATAGACAGGTGTTACCACCCCAACAGAAATAGACGGTACCTGAGACGACCCGAAATCCCCCTTACGGGAAATCCCGGATTGAGCTGAGGACAAGCCACATCGGAACGCAAACAGAAGAACATTTCATTGTATATTACAACAATTCCATCAGAATACAAGCATATACAGAGTATGAATACATAGAAAATATCAGAGATTCAAATACATTAATGCAATGGAAAAATAATACAATACACAACTGAAAGAGATATACGGATACAGAGCTTTCCGGATATTGTTCCAGCTGTAAACCAGGTTCCTGTGAATATAAATCTGCAAAACCAAAACTACTAGCTGCCCGTGTCGAAAATAAGGGCACCCAGAGTTTAGGTTAAAACAATAAACTCTAGGTCAGTCATGTGACTGGTGTGAGAACTAAAACAGTTGTTAATCTTTATTTTAAAGTTAGGTAAATCAAGGGACCACGCCGTATAACACGGTACGAGTTTCCTCCCAAGAACACCAGTGCATAAAAAAACAACGCAATGCTAAATAAAGAACAATGAAGCTATTATAAGGCCCATGTCCCATCACACAATGCAACGCAAGCCGGAGGATAGGGTTTTTACCTTATAATAGCCAAGAATGCTTAATACGTTTAAAACAAATCATTTGATACTATTATAAGTGCATAGTGTATAAAACAATCTCAAATCATAAGTATCAATCATAGACGGCATAAGTGCCCCATACCACTATGTCGTCATACTAGGCTCTCTACAATCAAAACCGCAAAATCACGTATTGGAAGTTGGATTTCCATCTGTGAACCGAGGCAAAAGATACTCCTCTACCGATTCGAGATTCTCTAGCCCGAGCCTCAGGACCCAGACATAGGTGAGCCCTTGGATCGTCAGGGCCGGTCCACCGATGTGGATTAAAATGCCTGAACACTGCGTTTCCCCACCCTTAGGGGCGTAAATGAGCCAAATGACTCCATCGGCTCCACACAGTCACCGATATATCCGAGGCGCCTCGCAACAGCAACAACCACATAGGTGAAAATAATATAAATGTCAGGGCTGGTAGGTCACTGACACCACCCTAGCTAGAAGGAAACGCATGCCTTCCTCGATGTCCTCTCCCGTTTTTGGTTCACAACCGGGGTGTGAGGCTCGCGAATCAACGTTACACAAAGCTATGCCACACAGGCGGTGCTTTGATCATCAACCACAAGACTTTGCTTTTCAATAGAAGCCTTGATCAATTGCCACTTAGGCATGCCACACAGGCAATTCACTCCATGCGATTGATATCCATCAATATATAACTCCTGAGCTCGTACGTCTCAGAGAAGGGCGTTAAGCAAGAGAATAAATTCTCCGCTGCCAAATAGATATATATTTAATAGAAATCAATCACATAGAATAAAGTCTAATGTCAGACACACAGTCCGTTCTGGGTCTGAACGAAACCGGAGGCACCTTGTACCTCGCATATCCATCGATCTCCAAGTACGTCTGGACGATCACCAGCTGATTCCCTCCTCTTGGGTGTACAGCCCAATCAAGATCATCAGTAATCACCCAAACGATGTGAAGACCTCCGGTCTTCGACCACCATCTTCATCCTTGACACCACGTCGAATCAGTTATTCAGAATGGGATAAACCCGGTCTTTCTGAATAACTCGCGTACATAATAAACAAGTGTTACACAAACACAACATACACCTCATTCCTATTCAGAATATTCTTTTATTCAAATATTCTTATAATTTGGGAAACTTTCTCATTAATTTTATCAAAGATAAATTCTTTAAATTTATTTTTTAATCTTCTTTTGAATATCAATTCAAACTAGTCGGGATTAGCGAACCACACCGAAGTAATCATTTATTTTATTTCCCAATCCCAACTTATACATCGTATGAAGTAAAACTGGTCATACTTCATATCTAACACCACGGTGTTATCGGTAAATTCAATTACCATTTCACGTTCAAATCTAATTAAAGATTTAACTATCGCCTGGAGCAAAACTGGTGATACTCCATTTTCGATCATTTCAATCTAATTAAAGATTCATTAAAAATCCACTTAGTTTTAATCTTCCCAAAAATCACTTTTAATGATTGTTTAACTTGGGAAATCATATCCTGTCTTTAACTGGGTTGAAGAACCAATGTCATTTAAAACACGGTTCACTATAAACCCAAAATCACATTCCATTCCAATTCAATTATTGAAACTTCTGGTTACTTTTAAAACCCTTTCAAATCCAATTTATTTATTTAAAAATAAATAAATTATTATTCTAGTTTAGAACTAGTTCATTTCGATAAAAATCTATTTTTATCTTTTCAAATATGGAGTTTTTCATTCCAATTTTTTCCTAATCATTTCTTACGATTTTACACAAATTATTATTACTTTTAATAATTTTATCAAGGCGCATACAGTCGATTTCCACCAACAGCCATCGAACTGCACTTACTACGACTTTTTCCAAATTTGATTTGGACATAATTCCAAATCCAACCGTTAGATTTCTAATTTCTAATATTCGTTAGAAAGCTCTTTCTGATACAAACCCCATGGTTCCGGTTTTAGGAGAATCTGACGGTCGGATTCCCGTAATATCCATTCGAAGTCAATGGTTGAAATTCGCAAACTACCGCGGTGCAGCACGTTCTATTCAAGCCATTATATATATAACATATATATTATATATATTTCGTCGATTTCCTTTCAAAACGTATTTTATAAATCGTTTTAAATTCGTTTTCGAAACGGTTTCAACTTCATATTCAATTTCGAATCAAAATTGAATATTCCACATCATTGATATACAAATGATAATATTTTCAAAACGTTATAATTTGAAATCACTTTCTTTTCTATATTCATTATAAAAATGATTAAAATCGATATAAATATCGTTCACGTCAAAATGGCGTCAATCTAGTCAACACGGCTTTTATTCAACACATGAATGTTTATTCTATTCAACACATGAATATTTATTCTACTCAACACATGAATATTTATTCTATTCAACACATGAATTTTTATCTCTATTCAACACATGAATATACTTTCTATTCAACACATGAATTTATTTTCTATTCGACACATAAATATATTTTCTATTCAACACATGAATTTATTTCTATTCAACACATGAATTTATTTTCTATTCAACACATGAATTTATTTCTATTCAACACATTAATTTATTTTAATAATATTCCTTTTTTCCAAATTGGAATGAGGCCCAATCAATTACCATATAATGTTAATTATATGGATTCTATACAATACACGTATATAATAGCAACGATAAATAATCAACCATCACCCGGAGTGCATTCTACACTGTATAAGCATCAAATATAAATATCTAACGCTTATCACAGCCTGTCAATCAATCGATCGACATACAGCTAATTATTGGGATTAGTGTATGTCCAATTTCATCCCAACACCCGTGTGGGGTTTCAAACAATCAAACACAGATTTTATTTGTGCAGTTGGGCAATGTGTAAAATTTATCGTCCCAATCAATATCAGTCAAATCAGTGTACATAAACAAATCGTTTGATTTGTAAATGAATATATATTTTATTTCAACACATGAATATATGTTTTATTTCAACACATGAATATATATTTTATTTCAACAAATAAATATATATTTTATTTCAACACATGAATATAATTTATATTTCAACACATGAATATATATTTTATTTCAACACATGAATATATATTTTATTTCAGCAAATGAATATATATTTTATTTCAACAAATGAATATATATTTGATTTCAAATCCAACCACACAATCAATTTTCACAACACATCAATCAAACAAATAAGTCGTCCATGGTCTGTGGACGATGGGTGTCAGGTGCTACTAAGCACCGTCTGCATCCTAGTATATATTTCAACTAGAAAACAAATTTAAAAGTGAGAAGTTCTCACCTTCTAGCTAAACCAATACACTGTGACTTTTCATATGTAGGAAATCTTCGACACTCACCTTTTATCACTTTCGTTGACTGTGTTCACTACATATATAAAAATCACATTTTTATTTCACTGCTATAAAAATCACATTTTTATAATCTCTACTATATAAAAATCATATTTTATAATCTCTACTATATAAAAATTATATTTTTATAATCTCTACTATATAAAAATTATATTTTTATTCTTTCTATAATATAAAAATCATATTTTTATTCTATGCTTCTATATAGATAAAAATCTAATTTTTACTACCCTTCTATATAGATAAAAAATCGAATCTTTATATTCTCTACTTCAATATAAAAATCATTTCTTTCTCTTATGGAAAAATCATATTTTTCTCTCCTCAAAAATCACATTTTTTCTCTCATGAAAAACCTAAGCTTTTCTAAAATAAAAATAAGAGTTTTCTTTACATAAAAATCAAAGTTTTGCTTATATAAAAATCAGTTTTTATGCAAAAAAAAATCAGTTTTTAAAACATAGTAAAATCAGTTTTTATAACATAATAAAATCAGTTTTTATAACATAATAAAATCAGTTTTTAAAATAAAACGAAAATAAAAATCTCACCTTTTCAACGTCCGGAGGAGGAAGAGAGTTCGTCGGACGTTGGTGGCTCGATGCAGGTGGTTTCCGTCGTTGGGGGTTTTTTTAGTTGGAGCGTGGGTTTTAAATCGAAGGGGAGATGGAGGCGGAGAAGAGATCGAAGGGGGCTGGAGGAATCGGCAGAAGCAGCGTTGGAGCTAGGGTGGCGGCGCCGTAGTGCAGTGGTGTGGGGGAGGGCTGGAGCGGCATCGACGAGATCGTCGATCTCTTCTTTTTTGTTCCTTTTTTTAATTTCCCCGTTGACTTGAAAGAATGAGAGAGGGAGGGGGTAAGTGAATATATATATATTATTTTTAGATTTCAAAAAGCAACTTTTTATTTCGAACTCGAAATCGAACCCTCCGGTTGTTGTCCATAGCTAATTACCCCCATTCCGAACACAGTGGGATATGTATCGTAAGCTGATTTGATCGTTTCGATCTGTTTTCGTTAAAATCAAAATATAAATCTATATATTGAATTTGAACGTGCCTTTCAATTTACCGGGGCCACATGCAGACTCTAAAAATTCCTGAAAAAATCTTCTAGCTTCGTATTGACGATATGGTCCTAACAAAATTAATTCCGTCAAATTCCGAGACCGTTTGAAAAATGGCCATTTTCCAGTCGATTAAAATCTACTAAAACTGGTCAAACGCGTTTTCCTTTGCCACGCTCACACATTGATTCAGAAAATTATGAATTTTGAAACAAAGCAATAATTTGACATCACGGATCCAAAAAAAGTGGTTTCGTCGAAAACCGAGGTCGTTTGCATAATTCCCAATTTTAAGGGCCAGAATTCCATAGCGACTATTCTGAATTTTCAACTGGGCATATCTTTTAATTCCCACTATGAAATTTTGATTTTTCGGATTCTTGGAAATATATTCTCAATTATATTCAAATAAATTTGGTTTCGCTAAAATCCGATTTATTTTGAATCCTGTACCTTCATTTGAAATTTGAAATCGAATTTTCGAACTATCGCGCCATTTTCAATACCTTTTATAATTTAAAATAAATATTTAAATTCTATCGACGATCTATATAAATATATACTTTCTAATTCTATTCAAAATAAATTCTCGTCGTTATTATTTAAAATAAATCATTTTAAATAATCAAAATTCGCTAAAATTGCCAAAATAAAAATTTTAAATTGGCTCGAATTTCCGAGTTATTGCGGTACCCCAACAAAAACAAACAGAACTAAGTGTACCCTAAATTCTACCCCGAGCGATCGGCTCCCTAATACATAAATACCCTATGTCGGCCCCACAGAAGGGTGTATCACTCCCTAAAGGGGCAACCTATAGACATAGACCTATTTACAGATGTTATGGAGTCTTACATCCTCGGAGCAGACCGGATCCATGCACGCACATGACCCGGTTGGAATGCGCCATCAACACCTCTCGCCATTATTAGAGTGAACCTCTTACAATTAGTTCAGTAAGCGTGCCCGGACCCCCTCTTAGTGTTGGGTCATAGTTTTGATTCCATAAAGGGTTACTGACTAATATGGGTCCCAAACAACAGATGACACAAGTAATTATCCCTCCTAACCTTCTGTCCCCAAACTATAAGATTTCAGATTAACTTGTTTACAGATTTCAGATGTACAAAGTTCAGATTAACTAGTTTTCAGATCAAACATACAAGTTAACAGGTTTTCATACTAACAGATCAGATGTACAGATTAACAAGTTCTCAGGCTAACGGATCAGATATACAGATTAACAGACTTGCAGATTGTTTTACCTAACTTTGTATTGGGCCTACAGATTCACGAAATGGGCTTATTAGATTCATCAGTCCATTTGTTTTAACCCTATCCACCCTACACGTTTTAGGCATCATACTTATCTTAGATTTGCATTAATTAAATATTAATGCACAGACCTCTCACATTAGGTTGGTAGCTTGTGGCCGTTGGATGTGTCGGGCGGTTCCGGGCAGACTTCTGCCACAAGCCAGACCTAACCTCGTGTCAAGCATCCTTATGCCTACGACCTCTCACATTAGACTGACAGTTTGCGGTTGCTGGTTAAGCCGGTTGGTTCTGGGCAGGCTTCTACCGCAAACGGAGTCTAACTTCATGTCTCAGCATTCTTATTTTAGCCAATGCATTCCATTATAGATTATGCCAATACCAGACTAATTATACCAATTCAACAAATCAACTTCGTTACAAGTTACAGCAGATTATTCAAAGTTCTATTAACATGTTTTGCCCAATTTTAGATCAAGCCTACAGATTTCATACCTAAATTAGTGTATTCGGATTTCAACAGATTTAGTAGATTAGGCAATTTAACAGATTTAATCATCCCTTAAAATTCCATTGACATACCTCGCCCAATTATAAAATTATGCCTAATTTTACATGCCCAAATTACAGTCATAATTCAATATATAACATATGTCCCAAATTTTAGTTAAATTTGCACCGTACGGAATATTCTCTAAAAAACCCAAATCATAATGCATAATATAAATTATGCCAAATTATAACCGTTGATTACCGCGTATGTCAAATATCCAAGAATCTGAATTAGGCATATTCACATTAATAGTTATCCCTATTTTAATATAGGTTTTTCAATCCTTTTTCTTCCAAGTCATAATTCATCATATAAAATATACCCCAAATCTAGATCTTAAGTTACAACATGTATTATGACCTCAAAATCAGATCTTGAATTATAACATGCATTATGTCCCCCAAATTACAAGTCATATGTTGTCATACAATAATTCTCCTTCTTCCAAATCACAAACCGTCATATATAGTATGCCTAGATCTAGATCTTAAATTACATTGTGTTCTCAATTTAGTCACAAATCAGTTATATCCGATTATGCATCATTTAATATTTTCCCCAAATTTAGCGTTAGCGTGTCAATCTCTTATGAGATTTGGCTCAGGCTCATAGTAGCCTGGCTATAGAACAGAAGGAAGGAAGAGATACAGAATAGTTACAATAAGATAGATCTACATAGAAATACAGATCTGATAAACAAGAATAAGATGGATCTACACAGAAAAACAGATCTAATAAACATGAATAAGATAGATCTCCAATTCAAATTTATACCCATGTCAAGATCATAATTAAATTTCATATCTGAAAATAACTGTACTCACAAATCGTGGTTTAAGAAAGAGAAGAACGATTCTAGGATCTGATTTTCTGGAGTTGATTTAGCTTTCCGTTGATGTAGGCGTTGATTTGTTATCTTTATCCTCTCTTTTGAATTGATTGATTAGGGTGGAGGCTAGGTCACTTTAGGTTTTAGGAGCATGGAGGCACCATTCCTCTTTGTTAATGAATTAGGGTTTAGGTTTAGCTATGTATATATTGATGTCTAAGAGCGGTTAGAGCTCTTAGATTAACCCAGAAACCATCAGGACCACTCAGATGCCACATCAGCCCTTAGGGCGAATCGGGCCATGAGTTGACAGTCAAACACCCTGGATCGACCCTTAGTCGACCCAGCGGGGCTTGGGTCGACTCCAAAAATGGTGCGGTTCGGCTATTCCCCCTCCCGATTCGCTATTTTGAACTTTTTTGAATATTTATTTATTTAATTTTTTATATATATCTATATATATTTCTCTCATATGCATACAAACTTCAAGACTTAATAAAATCTTCATAAGGTATCCGTTTTGTGCAAACCAAATGTCTATCTTGACCCAAAATTTTGAAACGAACATAATAATGCAACCCATTTCACTTAATTCTTCTTCTAAAAATTAAGTATACTTTAATTTGTGAATTTTAGTGTTATAAAATAACGGGGTGTTACATGATCCGTACAAAGGAGGTTATGGCGAAATTTTTCGGAAATTTTAAGGAGTTAGAATATTTTAAGGAGAATTGATAAATAGTAATCGATATATCAATATATATATATATATAATTCGATAATGAAACGAAATTAAAATAGAATGTTATAAACAAAAAGGAAAACGATAATCTAGTAATAGAAAGAGAAATGTATATACGTTTTAAAAATGAATAATTGGTTTGTATGGTGTTGATTATTCGAGAATAATGGTCTTGTCTGTTTTGAAGTTGATGATGTTTTCAGTCAAGGTCTGAGAGGTAATTTTACCCCAACTCAATTGTTTTCATTACTAACCGATAAATAGCAAGATTCAATCTCGAGAATCAATATTTGAATAAGATTTAGTTGAATATAGTATTTTGGGTTATTGTAATGATGTTTTTACACAATATTTGTTTTAACCCACATAAGTGGAATTTTGGAAATATAATAATAAATATTTCTTAAGTAGAATTAAATGAGTCGGAAAATAGATAAGTAAATGGAATGTTCTCCAATTATTAACAGAAGATATTTTCTAAGTATAGAAAATAAAAGAAGGCGATATGTGGAAATGTTTTCCAAATAACGTAAGAGGCTAAGATGGTTATCGAAAATACCTTGACGAATATGGATAAGGAAATGGAGAAATGTTTTAATTAATAAAATATTAATTAAGGGGCTGAGTGATTTGTTTGATGCTTTGAATGAATGTTTGTTTTTCTTCGATAGTTAAATAGCCGACCATTGAAGTGTTTGCCAATATTGTTGTTAATATGGAGAGACTGGTTGGATTATTATCCGAGAACCACTCCGTATTGGAAGTAGCTTTGTGAATCAGATTATATGAATATAATCGAAGATGGAGTAAAGTGCAAGGGCTCTTTCTATTTATCCTAGGTAGAAGTTTCCTAAGATGGGTTAATGGAAATGGTGCCTTCAGTTTCGTTCAATACCAGAACGAACGTATATGGACGAATGTCTGACAGAGTATTTCCAATGATCACATACGTTGGTCTATTCAAATATATATGTGGTGGCAGAGAATTTATGCTCTTAGCATAATATCCAATTTATGTTTGTGCAAATCAATTAATGATTAACGGATCTGACAATGTGGCATTCAAAGTGATTGTGCTACCAATGAATGATGAGTAATCGTAGCCTCAAGCCTCAACAACCGGGAAACAATAAAAATCAGGCAGGCAACACGACTAAGTGGATAGCTCCCAATTAGGGTGTATCATCACCTATCTAGAGAAATTCATTTCATTCTTGATTCTATTTGATGTTGTCCCATTCGGGAAAAACGGTTGTTGATCCCAACCATTGGTGATGTACATTCGATACACTTAAGGGAAATGAGTCATCGGTCATGTGTGGCCGGGTTACAAGATGTTCTTGTTGAACCCAGTGTATTCTACTCTAGAGATACACTATCGGAAGGTGGTTCCATACCTTCTCATAGTTGGAACTTCATTACTTAATAATTGCTCGCGGTTTTGATTGTATATTATGTATGTGGAGCGTGAGATGAAAGCGTTCCACTAGGTTTCTATTAATTTGATTTAGACTTTATTATAATATCAAAAGAGTTTTGATATAAAGGTTATCGTTTCTTTCAAAAGGATTGTGAAAAGTTAAATCAAGTGTTTTGGATTCTAATAAGGGAAAAACCTGTTCCGTGTTATACGGCGTGGTCTTATGAGATATCGTTTATTTATCAAACTATTTTAAATTGTTTACTCATACCAGTCCCATAACTGACCCAGAGTTTATTTTGTTTTGTTTTATCTTAACTCTTAGGTGCCCAAATTTGTACGGGCAGTCAAGTAGTTCAGGATTTTGCAGATTTATGTAAAGGAGCTTGGAGCAAGAGGCTTCAGTGTTAGATATATAGCATTTTTTATTTCTGCTGTGTTGCAAGTGTTGTAATCTGATAATTGTATGTTATACAGCTAAAAAATTTTCTTTCAAAAGATATGATATATTATATTTTGTTCCACTGTGATGTGAGATTCTGTGTTGTTATTTCTGTTCTTCTTCTACCTTTTTCTTCTAAAAAAACGATTCGCAGTTCTGTGATATTTGGGTTAGACACGTGATGTATGTAGTCAACTCAAATAGTACGGATTTGCGGGCCGTTACAATTGATATCAGAGTTTAGGTTGAGCGAATACCTTGGCTTTGGTGGGATTGTGCTCATTAGAGATAGGGTCAGTAGTACCCTAGAATAAGTTGAGTGTATATATATGAGAGCGCGTATTTGTTAATTGATATAAAAATTGTTTTATATTATGTTGTCTTGTCTGTTGAGTGGTTTATGAATTCTGATCGAATTATGGGACACCACGAAGTCGATAGGAATTTCTAAATACTTGAACATAGAAAATTCGACATTGTATTTTTTTAATATGGGTAAATGAAATAATTTTACCCAAAATTCTATTTTGATATTAATTGAATAATTTTTTGAAATTATTATAATATATGGATGTGCTGGTTGTTATTAATATAATCAAATGGTCTTATAAAATTGAAATGGTTATACGTAACCAAATATAACTTGTACATGAATAAGATATACAAATGAGACAAACTGGGATTGAATTTAAACCAGAATTTGAAATTTAAATCCTGGGTATTTGGAAAAATATTTGCCGAAGTATATTAAAATAATATAGCTTTATTTTGGAGAGATTTTTGGGATAAAAATTGTCTGAATGGATTTTTAAAAGTGGTAAAGCACTGAACTCACTTCAGTTGCGAGGAAATAATTCTGATGATGACTGCAGCATCATCTGTGTTCATTTTCGAGTTCTAAGTGATGGATTGCTACATTAGAAAAGTTTTGGTGGACATTTGTTTGAAAGAAAACAAGTTGATTTGGAAATTCAAATGTTTTGTATTTAAGATGGAAATAAATACATGTGATATATATACATATGTGTGTGTGTGTGTGTGTGATTTTTAAGGGAGTTGAAATAAAAACCCAAGTATTTGAATTTTGGAATTTAAATTTAACTTAAGCAAGTTAAATGAATCGAACTAGATAAATTGATGAGAATCAGTTGGAATAAATTATTTGATTGGAATACGAATTAGATGTGAATATATTGACTAAAAATCATTCGAATCGAACGAATGTAAATGAAAACCAAAAGTTTTGGTTGAACTAAGCTTGTAGAAATATGAAATGTTGAGCATCAACATATGTAAGTTTTTGAAAAGTAATAGGGATGTAGCATTTTTCCTACCTTAGTAATTTTGGGACGAAATTCTTTTAAGGGGGAAGAATGTAACGACCCAGATTTTTGTGATCGACTAATTTTAAATATTTAATATTGGTTTTAAATATTTAGTTGATAATATAAATGAATTTTTATATTAAGTTATCGATTTAATAATCAATTTCGATTTAATATCGAATATATTAAATTATTGTAATACGAAAAATAATTCAATTCGAGATTTAAACTATGTCAAAATAATTCAGGTAATAAATATAAATTCTATGTGAATATAACCGATAATAATATATTATCGAGAAATAGATTTATTTTTGAATTTAAATTATTTTATATCGATTTAAAATGATTATTCTATATACATTCAAATTAAATATCAAAATATATTCAATTCAGTTCAGAATAGCGTTATAATATTGGAACGACAGTCGGTGTGCTTAAATAGCGGTTCACGCATTTTAATTGTGAACCCCGATTTATTTGATTAGTGGATAAGATCAAAATCAATGTCTATTTAAAAAGAAATAGAAATCTCTTTAAATCTAATCAAATTAAAAACAAATCAAATCGTATTAATTTTGGGTGTACTTCCGCTTACCTAAGCTTCATCCTATAACAGTACACACGCAGTACTGAATTTCTTAGTGCCTAAGGCTTTGTTCTTATATAAAATTCGCAAATACACTTCCCTTTTATTCTTTCAGAAAAAATGAAAATGGCCTTTCCTTTTAAATCCAAACCAAAAGAAAATGAAACAAGAATTAACCGAGTCCTTTTAATCTTCAAATCCCAAAACTACTCGTTCCAGAATCAAACCGTATGTAAAATTAGAAGGAAATTGGAGTTCTCAAATTCAAATCATGATGCAAACAAATCGGGACTGGAGGATCTTGGAGATGAGGCGACTGGGTGCTTCACTACTTCATGGCAGGACGATCTGTGTAGAAGGGTTGCACTCAGGTGGAGGAACCAGAATTCTGTCCTTTCAGATCATGGTGGATAGTGTCGAGTTCGACACCAGGTACTATGTCAGAAGGAAGTCAAGATGCAGATTAACATGGCAGGGTCGGAAGGGTCAGCGCCAAGGGCTGATGGTTGTAGTTACGATGGAAGCATAAATTGAGCAGCTTGATTGTCAATTAGGGATGCACTCGTAGATTAAACTCACGATGGTAAATTTCAGTTCTGGGTAGTGCGACGGTAAGGAGAGTGTACGGTGGTTTTGGAATTCAGCAGTGGCGAACAAAGGAGATCGATCTAAGATTAGTGAGGGTGGTTGCTTTTCAAAAAGAGGAAAAAGTGGAGTAATATGATGGTCTTGGTTGTTGAAACCGTGAACCATTAGGAGGGAGGGGAAAAATAGCGATGGTGTGAAGAGCAGGTGGGTTACTGTAGTAAAGACAAGGAGGAGACGACCCTTAACAAAAAAGAAGAATGTGAGAGTAGGAGCGAGATAATGTTGGTTGGAGGAAGCCTATGCGATGGGAGTTGATCTGGTTGATCGGAGGTCGTCCGGTGGTGATACCGTTAGGAGAAGGGTCGAAGTGTCCTGGACTAGAATGTAGTCAATAAGATAATTAAGGTATGAATTTACTTGAAGATAAATAATTGACATAAGTATTTTTATTTGTGTGAAATAATTTTAATGCATAAAGATTAGTTTATATAATTGGTTATTCATTTAAATAAAGTTTAGTTTATATAAAGAGAATTAGTTAGTAAGGAAATAAAATGGGTAGATTTATCGTTCAAATAAAATTAAGGTTTAAATTGGAATTATATTACGTGGGTAATTACTTAAATTAAATTAGTATAACTCGATAGTTTTATTAATGTTATTTTACATTGAAATACAGACGTATGGAGAAATCACTGTAAAATCTATATAATTGGCTTCATTAGGTATTCAGCAAAAATAAAATCAGTGAGTAAATCTCACTCATACTTTTATTTATAATTATTTTATTCGTTAAAATAATTGCTTGTTGGTTGTTTGCATGCACTGAAATATTATTGTGGCTATTTGATATATATTAGTTATTTAGGATTAGTGTTTGTGGTCATTATATATATATATATATATTTATTGGTGATTGGATAGTTCCCGCAGCACCATTAGCGAATGCCCGCAGTATCATTAGCGGATGACCCTTTACGCCTCACGCTATGATAGTGGATGACCTTCTATACCGCAATATCCTGCCCCGAAGCAGGATGGGTATCATTTATGTTGGCTAACGTGTGTGGATGCAGGAAAACAGGTTGGAGGAATCCAACTGGATTCCTCAAAATTTATTATTGTTTGTTGTCATATATATATATATATATATATATATTCACATATGATGTATTGATTGATAATTGAGTGGTTTGATTGTTTAAATATCACTGGACCCAAAATGTTGATTATAAAAATATCGAGAAAAGGATATTCTGAGATTTAAAATGGAAAAATCTATTTTTTTAAAATAGAATTTGAATTTTGGATGGCCTATAAAGATATTTACTTGTTTTGAATGATTAAAACAAGTACTGAATTTATAAACGATGTTTATAAATTAAAAAATGCAGGGAATTGAAGTGAATTTATAAACGGTGTTATAAATAAAATGGAATGATTTTCATTGGATAATCAGGGAATTGAAATGAATTTATAAGTGGTGTTTATAAATAAAGTGGAAAAATTATCATTTGATAATTTGAATATTTAAATTCAAATGTGAATTTAAAAATAGAAATACGGAGTCGTTTTAAAGAATTAAATGATGAAATTTATTCAGATGTTCAGAATATAAATCAAAATAAAATAAATCTGTAAGGATTAATGACTGGAATTCGATTAGATTGAATTTATTTAAATATGAAAATAGATTTTATATTATATACAGATAAGTTAAAATAAAGTATCCCAAAGTAGGAAGATAAATTTATAAATGATGTCCAGTGAAAACAGTTAATGACATTATAAGTAATGGCAACTGGCAGCTAAATCAACTCCCAATGTCTAATGAAATTTGAGATCAGATTGTTCAGATCCCTATTTTTGAGTCTCAATATAATGATACATGGACTTGGAACTAAGATGACAGCTTTATTTTGAGTAAAGCATATGACAATATCAGAACTCACTATCCTATTGCTGAGTGGTCTAAAATTGTATGGAGCATAACCAATGTTCCCAAAATGGCGTGCATGACATACCTGAAGAGCTACCAACCAAAGACAGATTATGTAATTGGGGAATTAATGTTGATCCTATTTGTGTTCTATGCAACAGTTTAGAGGAATCCCATCTACACATATTTTTTCAATGCTCTTTCTCAAAACAGATATTGCAAAGTGTATACGGCGCATAAAACAATTATCAAAGTTTAGAGGAAATTCTAGCTCACCTGATTAGCATCTGTAAGCGCGAAGACGTGATGACCAAGATACAATGCATCGCCTTCACAACTATTATATGGTGGATTTGGAAGGAACACAACATCAGAGTGTACCAAAGAGGAACCAAAACAGCAAAAACGACCAGTCGATTCATTATTAGTGATATTAAAATCACGAAGAGAATTAAATTGAGAAGAAGGGAACTTACTCCACCCCAGAAATGGAATAGAGATGGTGAGACACTCGAGGATCTTGGGGAGGCAGGCGCTGGAATCCCACCTAGGACGAACTGCTTCCAGCCGCCATGACGTATTTCTAGGGATTGATTGAATGTATTTGGGGGAAGTGATAGTTTACGTCGGTTTGAAGTGTTTATTTCCTTTAAATTGATGATGGCTAAAGTAATGGGCTTCGGGCTCAATTGTACATCAGTATCATTGGCTGTTATGCCTAATAAAATTTATACCTATTTTCAAAAAAAAAAAATCAGTAGATAATTTAAAATTTAAAATTCAAGTATGAATTTAAAAGTGAATTTGAAATCATTTCGAAAAGCGAACATCGGTTTTTATTCTGGAAGTCGGAATAAAAAAACAGGAATGGAGTTTTCAAATAGAATTTTGAAATGGAAACTTGTTTTAATATATAAAACAAGGAAATTAAATTATAAACGACGTTTATAAATTAAGTGAGGTAATTATCATTTGGAAAATTTAAATATTTAAATTCAAATATGAATTCAAAAGCGAACTGGGAAGTGTTTTGAAGCAGAACGATTTGATTATATTTCGGAATTCGGTATATAAGCTGAATTGAGAAAAATCCAACGGATTTACAATTGAAATTTGATTATATAGAATTTTATAAATAATTTATTTATAAAAGGAATTGGAATTTAATATAGAAATCGAAGTATAAATAAATGTATAACTGAGTTACGAAAAATCAACAATTGGAGATAATTGGAAATATTAAGTTGGATTTGAAACTGAATTAATTTATATATTAAAATATATAAGAAAAGGAAGTGAAATTTATAATTAACGAAGTTTAAAGTTTATATTTAATTATAATTAAAACGAACTCGCCGCGGTGCGACAGTTCGTAAATTGGCATTTCGAACTTCAATTGAGTATATAGAACTCAATTTAAGTCGGAATTCTTTGAAACAGGAATCGTCAGGACCGGTTTGGTAATAATTTTCTAATGGAAGAGAAAAATCTGAATTTCGTCGTATAGATTTAAGTTGTGTCGAAATCAAATTTTCATAAGAACAACGCCATAACCATTCTAAAACCATAACGGTTTATTGGAATAAATAAAAGGATTTTTAGTAAATAAAATCCAAATTCCCATTAGAAAAATCCAGATTTGAAATATAGAATAAACATGGACTCAAGTGGAGTAAGTGAACTGATTTTTGAAACAAAATAAGATATTTATTATTTAAAGAGAATTAACTAAGTTAAAGGATAATTAGATAATCAAATTTTGAATCAAGTTTTGAATCGAGTCGACGTTGGATAAGTAAATTAAACTTATGAATTTATATTCGAATCCGAATATGAAGCCTGAGTCGAAAATGGAATTTGATTGGTATAAGTAAGTTAAAAATATATGAACGTGTTATGTTCGAAATAAAGGTGAAATAGGCAAAAAAGTTAATTAGAGAATTAATTAGCAAATTGAGTTAAAATGACCAGATTTAGGTGGAATAAATTGGGAAAGGATATATATGGGTTAGATAGGTATGGAATGAAGTGCATGAAGTTTATAAATTTAGTGTCCAACAAAAAGGTACATGTTTAAATTCCATATAAGGTTTTATGCGCCGAATCGGCAAGCCGCTTGGCTTTTTGATTTTCTTTTTGAATGGAAAGGGCCCAGAGTGGCATTTTGTAGTTGTACCGAGTGACCTATACAAAGGAGGTTATGGCGAAATTTTCCGTAAATTTAAGGAGTTAGAATATTTTAAGAAGAATTGATAAATAGTAATCGATATATCAATATATATAGAATTCGATAATGAAACGAAATTGAAATAGAATGTTATAAACAAAAAAGAAATCAATAATCTAGTAATAGAAAGAGAAATCTATATACGTTTTAAAAATGAATAATTGGTTTGTATGATGTTGATTATTCGAGAATAATGGTCTTGTCTGTTTTGAAGTTAATGATGTTTTCATTCAAGGTCTAAGAGGTAATTTTACCCGAACTCAATTGTTTTCATTACTAACCGATAAATAGCAAGATTCAATCTCGAGAATCAATATTTGAATAAGATTTAGTTGAATGCAGTATTTTGGGTTGTTGTAATGATGTATTACACAATATTCGTATTAACCCAAATAAGTGGAATTTTGGGAATATAATAATAAATATTTCCTGAGTAGAATAGACATGTAGTTGGAATGTTTTCCAATTATTAATAGAAGATATTTTCAAGTATAGAAAATAAAAGAAGGCGATATATAGAAATTTTTTCCAAATAATATAGGAGGCCAAGATGGTTATCGAAAATACCGTGACGAATATGGATAAGGAAATAGAGAAGTGTTTTCATTAATAAAATATTAATTAAGGGGCTCAGTGATTTGTTTGATGCTTTGAATGAATGTTTGTTTTTTGTTCGATCGTTAAATAACTGACTATCGAAGTATTTGCCAATATCGTTGTCAATATGGAGAGACCGGTTGGATTAATATCCAAGAACCAACTCCGTATTGGCAGTAGTGTTGCGAATCAGATTATATGAAGATAATCGAAGATGGAGTAAAGTGCAAGGGCTCTTTCTATTTATCCTAGGTAGAAACTACCTAAGATGGATTAATGGAAATGGTGCCTTCAGTTTCGTTCAATGCCAAAACGAACGTATATGGATGAATGTCTGACAAAGTATTTCCAATGATCACATACGTTGGTCTGTTCAAATATATGTATGGTAGCGGAGAATTTATTCACTTAGCATAATATCCAGATTTATATTTGTGCAAATCAATTAATGATTAATGGATCTGACAATATGGAATTCAAATTGATTGTGTTATCAATGAATGATAAGTAATCGTTGCCTCAGGTCTCAACAACCGGGAAATGACAAAAATCGAGCAGGCAGCATGGCTATGTGGGTTGCTCCCAATTGGGGTGTATTATCACCTATCTAGAGAAATTCATTTCATTCTTTATTCTATTCGATGCTATTCCATTTGGGAAAAATGGTTGCTGATCCCAACCGTTGGTGATATACATTCGATACACTCAAACGAAATGAGTGGTCGGTCATGTGTGGCCGGGTTACAAGATGTTCTTGTTGAACCCAGTGTATTCTCCTCTAGAGATACACTATCGGAAGGTGGTTCCATACCTTGTCATAGTTGGAAATTCATTACCCAATAAGTGCTCATGGTTTTGATTGTATATTATGTAAGTGAAGCATGAGATGAAAGCGTTCCACTAGATTTCTATTTATTTGATTTAGATATTATTATAATATCAAAAGAGTTTTGATATAAAGATTATCGTTTCTTTCAAAAGGATTTTGGAAAGTTAAATCAAGTATTTTGGATTCTCATATGGGAAAAACATGTTCCGTGTTATACGGCGTGGTCTTACGAGTTATCATTTATTTCTCAAACTATTTTAAATTGTTTACTCATACAAGTCCCATGACTGACCCAGAGTTTTTTATATAATTATTTTACCTAAACTCTTGGGTGCCCAAATTTGTATGGATAGTCAAGTAGTTCAAGATTTTACAGATTTATGTAAAGGAGATTAGAGCAAGAGGCTTCAGTGTTATATATATAGCATTTTTTATTTCCGTTGTGTAGTAAGTATTGTACTCTAATAAGTGTATGTTATACAGTTAAAATTTTGTATTTCAAAAGATATGATATATAATATTTTGTTCCGCTGCGATGTGAGATTCTGTTTAATTATTTCTGTTCTTCTTCTACCTTTTTCTTCTAAAAAAATGATTCGTATTTCTGTGATTTTGGGTTGGACGTGTGATGTATATAGTCAACTCAAATAGTATGGATTTGCAGGCCGTTACAGCAAGCTAGAACAACCTCTCTTTGAATAAAATGCTAAAATCAACAACCTATGATCATACGAACACATTTCCTAAGAAATTGGTTTAGGAAATCATGAGAAATTGAAGAGGAAACAAGACGGAGAAGATGGAGAGGAGCTTACCCAAGCTTTTGCTTTGATTTGCACTTAATTTCAACAAGAATTTGAGCTCCTAGATTGAGCTAGGGCTTAGGGAATTTTAATTTCCCATTCCCTATCCCCATTTTTCTATTTATTTGAAGTAGAAATGAGATAATGAAGAGGAGAGGGTTGACGGAGCTCTTAAGTGAGTGGGCTGCTTGTCTAACCAAGCCCTACCCAACGTCCCAACTTTTATAATCTTAAATACTATCGAAGACTACATTTTTTAACGTTCTAAACCACATTTTGGACTCAATGGGAGTGGTTTCGCATCCAAATTCGTCCATGTGCAAAAAGTGATATTTTGATCTTATATCCAATGAAGAAGACCAAAATTTCTCCAACTCTAGAGGTATCGATGTTTACAGTTTTCGAACATTTAAACAACATTCCAAACTCAATGGAAGTGGTTTTGTTGAAAATGGAAGTCGTTTGCAAAATGTGACTTTTCTGTGGGCCATATATAGTATTAAATATATATATATATATATATGAATTCCATTGCGACTATTCTAAATTTTAATTGGGTCATAACTTACAATGAATAGAGTGAAATATCCATTTCATATACTCTTTAGAAAATTGTAATTCAAAACATCTCAACGTTTCTTTTTTTGTCCAATTCTGACTTATATTGAATTCTATATATTCATTCAAAGTTTAAAAATCAAATTTTCAAACTACCGTACCATTTCGAGTTTCTTTTAATTAAATGTTTAAGTGTATACATTTTAGTTTCAATTTAAATAAATTTTAAATTGATTATTCTTAAAATAATTCATCTAACATATTTAATTTCTATGAAAATCAATTAAAAATAAATTTTAAATTGGCTTCAAAAATACGGGTTGTTACAATCTCCCTCACTTAAAATATTTTCGTCCTCGAAAAGGAAGAAGGAACTGAAGGTCGTTTACTTAACCAACTCAAACTTCGCTTGACTCAAGTTCTTCAACTTTTTAGTTTCTAAGAACTTTCTAATTTTTTGAAATTTGGCTAACGCCTTAAATTTTCGATTTTTTTTGCCATAACCTCCTTTGTATGGGTTGATCGGTACAACCGCAAATGGCCTCCACATGTTCTCATATATTAAAATAAAATCAAAAAGCCAATCGGCTCATAAAATCATCAAACCCAATCAACATAGTAAATAAGTACCTACTTGTCGGGCATACAAATTTATTCCTCTTCTTAGCTTCCATGCTATGACCTGTTCAATATATATGTACATGTATCCAATTCGAATCATAATTTAGATTTGGCTTAATTTACCATTCATTTTTATACTGGTTTTATTATTCCAATATTTTAATTAGTCAAACTAATTATCATCCATCACAATCAACAATCAACTAGTTAATTAGCTTTTCAAATATATAACTTTTATATGTACTAAAAAATCATATTTCAATGCTAAATCACAAACATAAATCCTAACTAAGTTTTGGTTCTCACACCAGTCAATTGGAAATATATAGATATCCCACTTTCGAAACTCGAACATAAATGTTGAAGATGTGATCGCTATCATCAGAATCATCTCTGGGAGACCAGAGTGTGATTCTATATCTACCCAGTATATTTGAGACTTCGAATATACGTTCATGACGCGTATATGCAAAATCTTCATATACTTGATAGTCCAAACTCAAATAAAATACTTAAATCTTATAATAAGATATAATTTTCAAAACAAAATTAATTTTTAGAATAGCACTCTTCAAACTCATTCTAGGGTATTACTAACCCTATCTCTAACGAGTTATTCTTATAGGATATTACTAATCCTATCTCCGATGAATTATCTCATTCGGTTCTAATGTGTCTTGTTCTCGTGCTTTGTAAACCAAAGCTCTGATACCAAACTATAACGCACTGAACTTGCCCGGTCCCGGGAGAGACGGAGGATCCATACCATGACACCACTTCTAGCTAGAAAGAAACGCATGCACTCCCTGCGGTCACTATCCCATTTTTGACTCATACCGGGGTGTGAGGCTCGCGAATTAACACTATACACAAAGCTATGCTACTTAAAGCTGTACTTTGATCATCATCCACAAGGCCCTTCTTTTAAACAAAAGCCTTGATCATTTTCATCTTAACATGCCACATTGTCAATTCATGCCATACAACTGATTTCTATCTATATATAACTTCTAAGCTCATACGTCTCAGAGAACGGTGTTAAGTAAGAGAATAAATTCTCCACCACCAAACATATACATATTTAACAGAAACCAATCAATACAGAAAAAAATACAATGTCAGACATAATCCATTTACAAGCTCATTTTGGGTCTGAACGAAACCGGAGGCACCTTATTCCTCGTCTCATATGTCCAATACAGGAGAGAGGTCCTCACATATCTGATCGATCTCCAAGTACGTCTGGACGTTCACCACCTGTTACCTCGTCTTGGGTGTACAGCCCAATCAAGACATCAGTAATCATCCATACGATGTGAAGATCTCCGGTCTTCAACCACCGTCTTCATCATCGACTTTTAATCGTCGTAACAGTTATTCAGACTGGGTTAAACCTGGTCATTCCGAATAACTCGCGTATTTTATAACATTGTTATAAGAACACATCATTCGCCTCATTCCAATCCAGAATATTCTTTTATTCAAATATTCACATTTTCAGGGAAAGGTTCCCATTAATTTTATCAAAGATAAGTTCGTTTAAACTATTTCTTTAATCTTCCTTCGGATATCATTTTAAAAGATTTTATTTTATCTTTCAACAACTTAAAACAGATTAAGGTTTATCAACTAGTCGGGATTAGCGATCCTCACCGATGTCATCATTTATTTTTATTATCCTAATCCCAACCTATTCATCCCATGGAGAAAAACTGGTAGTACTCCATATTTAACATCCATTGTGTTATCGGTAAAATTAATTACCGTTCAACGTTTCAAATCCATTTAAAGATTTAACTATCGCATGGAGTAAAAATGGCGGTTCTCCATTCTCGACATTTCTTGGATTCGGTAATTTTTCTTACCTCATTCCCATTGAAATCTAATTAAAGATTCATTAAAACTCTACTTAGTTTTAATCCTCAAAAATCATTACTTAATGATTATTCAACTTCCTGGAAATTAATCCTGCTTTTACTTGAGTTAAGGAACCAATGTCACTTAAAACATAGTTCACAATAAACCCAAAATCCTCTTCCATCAAAATGGAATCTTCACAGAAGTCATAATAGTATAGAATCGATATAAATTTCCATATCGGGCTAATACTATAAACGGAATAACAACAAAGCCTTTTAAATTCCATAAATAGCAAACGCGTTCCTTCATAGAAGCTCATCTCGATTATCACTAAATTGAATTCCATTCTATTCCAATTTATTTTATTAAATTGGAAAACTTTACTTTGGAAAATTTCCATTAAATTTTAAAATAAAGATTTATAAATTCCAAATCTTAACTTCACTGTTAATCGGGTTTAAGAACTAATGTTGTTTAAAATATTGTTCACAGTCAACCCAAAATCAACTTCCATTTAATTCTAATTATTTTTATTAATTAGAAAAACTTCCTTAAATCTTAATTAAAGATTTATCCTTTTTTCAACTAGGTTTAAGAACAAAGTTATTGAAGACACCATTCACGAAAAATCTAATTTGGCATTAAATATAAGGCTCTAAATAGAAGTCATATCGACTTATCTTCAATATCAAATTCTGGGATCAACGGATATCGTATTGGGAATAACGATATCTGTATCTTCCAAATTCCTCAACAAAATCCGTATAATTACGAAATCCAATATCGAAATATTCCTAAAATTATTTCCAATCAAATCTATTCCAATTTATACGTTGGAAAAATTTTGGTTATCAAAACCATTTCAGTTCCTTTTCATGTCCATCCAAAATCGGACATCAAATCTAATCTTTAATATTTTTCACTGAATATTATATCAAAATATTCGTTGTTTTCCGAATTGGAATGTGGCTCAATCAATTACCATATAGTTTTATTTATATGGATTCCATACATCGCATGTATTCAAAAATAGTGATTAACATCTATTTAACATCCAATTCACATCCAGAGTGTAATCTACAACTGCATAAGCATTAAATAATTAAATATTTCTTATTACAGCCTGTCAATCAATCGATCGACATACAACTAAACACATGGGAGATGTGCAAAGTTATTATCATCCCCAGACCAGTGTGGGGTTTCCAATCAACATCCAATGATTATCATTTGCATACTTGGGCGATGTGCAAAATTATCGTCCCAGTACCTATGTGGGGTTTACATCACAATCCATGTGAACTTATTCAAATGTTTTCACATTTTAATATAATACATGGTAACTATAAAACTGCAAACATTCATTAACCATCAAATAAATATTGCAATCATAGGCAATCAACATATATATTTTGTCACAGGTATAATAACTGTAAAAATAGTTTGAGTGAGAGAATTCTCACCATTGGTTTCCACTCCATCATTCTTTAATTGATGATTTATAGAAACGATTATGTAAGGATCTGGCTACTGAAATCTGCAAATCAGAGAAACAGACAAGTCACAAACGAAGTCGAAATGGGCTGAAACTCGACCGGGAAAGAGCCTGGATGCATCTAAACTCTTGGCCATGGTCTCCACCGGTCAACAGTTCAAAAACAGATTCAAACATCTGAATTTTTTTGGTCAGACGTTTGCATTAAAATTCAGGCATTTGAATTAAAAATTTCAAACATCTAAATTTGGTTACTTGAATCTATAATTATTTGGAGCAGGTCATACATCTACCCCAAAATATTCAAACATCTTCCCCCAAAATATTCAAACGTCTGAATCATGTTCCAAAGCACATTTTGCCTAGATAACAAGCTCTAAGTGATAACAACTCATGCCCAAATGCCTATGATGTTATGTACATGCAAGTGAGGCTTCTAAAACTCACAGGGTAGCTCATAACACCAAACTCACATGCACAAACATTCATATAAGATATTTGCGATGGTTTTGAATATAAATTCCAAAGCGGACAAATTTTCTAACCAAAGCAAATCAAATACGATTCAAGCGACTTGTGAAGACTTAGAATTTTGTCGAAGTGACAAAGGAGCTTCATGATATCGCCTAAACCACTTATAACATATGCATACAATTGTGGGTACAATCTAAATGAGAAATTCCTATTTTATGAAACTAAAACTAATGAACCGGAAAGTGTATACTTATCTAACTCATTCATGTGCACATACACAACTCTAAACAAACCTGTATAGCACTTTACAAGTTAATAGCTTGTGACAAAGACACTAGGAACTCACAAAGATCCCACCTTTGATGGTTGGTAGCTATGAATCAGTCCAATAGCAAGCTAGAACAATCTCTCTTCGAATAAAACACTAGAATCAACAACCTATGATCATATAAATACATTTCCTAAGAATTACGTTTTGGAAATCACGAGAAATTGAAGAGGAAACAAGATGGAGAAGATGGAGAGGAGCTTACCCAAGCTTTTCCTTTGATTTGCACTTAATTTCAACAAGAATTGGAGCTCCTAGATTGAGCTAGGTCTTAGGGAATTTGAATTTACCTTTCCCTATCCCCATTTTTCTATTTCTTTGAAGTGGAAATGAGCTAGTGAAGAGGAGAGGGCTGATGGAGCTCTTAAGTGAGTGGGCTAGTTCGCTAACCAAGCCCTACCCAAAGTCCCGACTTTTAAGGTCTCGAAACATATCGAAGTTTACACTTTTTAATGTTCTAAACGACATTTTGGATTCAATGGGAGTGGTTTCGGGTCCAAATTCGTCCATATGCAAAAAGTGATATTTTGATCTTATATCCAATGAAGAAGACCAAAATTTCTCCAACTCCAAAGATATCGATGTTTATAGTTTTCGAACACCTAAACGACATTCTCAACTCAATGGAAGTGGTTTTGTTGAAAACGGAAGTCGTTTGCAAAATGTGACTTTTCTATGGGCTATATATAATATTAAATATATATATATAAATTCCATAGCGACTATTCTAAATTTTAATTAAGTCATAACTTATAATATGTAGAGTGAAATCTCTATTTCATATACTCATTAGAAAATTATAATTCAAAATATCTCAACGTTTCTTGTTTTGTCCAATTCTGAATTATACAGAATATATTCATTCAAAGTTTAAAATCAAATTTTCAAACTACGCACCATTTTGAGTTCGTTTTAATTAAATTTTTAAATTTATACATTCTAGCTTCAATTTAAATAAATTTTAAATCATTTATTCTCAAAATAATTCATCTAACATATTCAATTTCTATGAAAATCAATTAAAAATAAATTTTAAATTGGCTCCAAAAATACGGGTTGTTACAGTTTTTCTTCCACTAAGAGCGTATTTGTATTTCTTTCCGCTGTGCTTCTATTGTGCTCTGATAATTTTTGTAACTCTGATGTAATGTTATTGTAATGATAATGGGAAAGTTCTTTTACTTTTGTGCAAATGTGTAAGTATCCCTAGCAATCGGTATTTTTGAAACGGTTTGAGTCGGTTTAATTACCGGTTAGAACCGGATAAAAGGCTAGTCGTTACAGTGATAGCTTGCTTGGGTGGAGCAGGACATAGTGGAGATGGCGTTGGTCGTCGGTGTGGAGGTTGGAGGAGGTGGGGCCGAGTAGTGGGGGAGCTTGGCTGAGGGGAGGAGGGTGTTGGGGGGGTTTTGGTCAGAGGTGGGAGGCTGGAGGTAGAGGGTGCTGTGGCCGGAAGATGGCCGCGGGTTGGGGAGGCAACAGGTCGTGGAAAAGAAAGGGCAGCTAGAGAAGAAGGAGTCAAAGTAAGGTAGAAAGAAGAAGCAGAAGTGGATGGAGAAATGGAGGAGGTTTAGGTGCCTTTATATACCCTTCATCAAGGGCATTTTAGGGAATTTAAGAGAATGTCCTAAAACCACCATGCATGAAAATCATCGTAAAGAAAACTATGTACTAACACATGGCATTGAACGCTAACACTTTTCCAACATAAAAAAGTGTTGCAAATTTGTTACATTCAATTAGTGTTTCAAACCATATTTTATGTGTTACCGATTAACAGTTTTAACAACCGAATATTAATGTGAATAAATTCTTATGATGTTTAACAACTTATTAATAATTCAAAAAAAAATATTTTATCTTATTATCTATATTTAAAATTCATATATATATATGACAAAAAGATCATCACTAGGGTTCGATTCGACTATGATTTTTCTGTTAATGGCGACAAGGTCGTTTCTTTTCTTTTCTTTACAATCTTCTAATTTCATAATCTTCTTCCTCCATTGTCTTTTTTCTTCTTCCCTAACTTCTACTTAGGCCTTGCTTTTGCCTACGTAGAAATTTTCGAATCGATGTTTACAACTTTCCGATCTAACCCTTCTTGCTCCTAAATACCCTCTTCTTTCTAGATCCACTCAGAGTCGATTCCAATCTCCCCTTGTCTCACATGCTTCACTCCCTAGCTTGGCGCGGTGGAGCTTTATGATTCTTCAGTCCTTCTGTAGTTGATCCCACAAAAGTTCTTGTGTGATACATGATGTTTTATACCCAATAATGCACAATATGAGGTCTCGTGGCGAGTTTGGCCTATCATTATTATATCAAAACCAAATTAAAATTCATTTTGTTATTCAAAATCTTGATTTTTAGTTGGTCAAAAAATTTGGAATGTTACAATCTTCCCATTTAGAACTTTTTGTCCTCGAAAAGGAGAGGTTGTTAAAATTGTAATTATACAAAATAACTTATAGTTATTCAAACTCAAGATTGTTAAAATTTTCTCTTATACATAAATTTGAAAAAAAGGCTTTGCCTTTTGAAAAATAAGAAATCTCGTCATCATAGTGGAAATGCAGGGTAGAATACTCTAACAACGTGTATAAGTTAAACAATATAATATCAAGCTATGGTCAGCCAAAAATGTCATATCAATATCCGTACCAAAGCACAATAATGCACTTGTGGCAAAAGTCATATGCATGATCCTACATAACCACCCTGGATAGGTACTACGCACTTGAGGTGGTCTATATACAACAACAAAAGTATACGGTCAAAAAGATACTACTACCAAAAAATGTCCTCGCCCAAAAATATCTTATTGCAAACTATGCACTTAAGATAACAATATATACAATATCCACACCATCACTTAAACCCCAAAACAATAACCTCCCACTAACTAATTATCCGGCATCCCTCATCTGATGGGCCTGACAGACTAATCACCTCGAGTTCATCGTCTGCAATATCTCCATCCTCATTAATCACCTCACCCTCATTTTCCTCGTCGAACTCAAGTGTTAAGTACCACTTGTGTAACACCCCAAATTTTCTGTTAACTGTAAATTAACAAATTAAAGTATAATTAATTTTAAATGAAAGAATTAAGGGAAAGGGTTATGCCATTGCATTCGTCTTGGAATTCTGTTTGAGATAAAGTCCGAGTTTGCGTGAATCGGACTCCGTATGAAGGAGTTATGACCTACGGAAGTTTCAAAATTCAAACGGTTCAAATTCAGTTCGAAATTTGAAAAATAGACCCAAACTGGGCTGGGCGGGGAAATCCCTGCCCAGGCACCAGGTCGACCAGGGGTTCGACCTGGGGGTCGACCTGCCCAGTCGACCTGGTTTGGCCCTGGCTGGCCTGGTCGGTTTCTGGTCGAATTTCGGAGCTTGGCTGTGTCACTAGGGCTGAGTTGTCACTGTTTGATTGGCTTCTCTTGGTGTGTATGGTCTGGATTCACTCTATGATTGTGACGGCCCGCCCCGCACCAACCGACATTTACCCCAAAAGTGCGCTGTACACATGTCCAGTTAGCACGGAACGGGTCGTCGGAAGGAAAAAGGGAAGAAGGAAATGAACTAACAAGGAACCTATAAAATGTCTCACAGTGCATAGGATAGAATATAATAATAACATACTTGACATAAAACAGGCGAGACAGTGCATAAGCTGAAAACCAGAACTAAACATCATAGCAGCGGAAATCCAAAATACAGCTTATTACAACTTTTAAACTGTCCCAAAGCAAAAGTAAGATAAAGGAGGTACACTACTAATGCCCAAGTAGCGACCACCAACGACACAGGGAGAACATATATATATCATACGTGGAAGCCTCATGCCCGCCTCCGAATCAGCTACTCGCGCACCACCAGCTAACCTGTCTCTAGTCTGCTCGTGTGAGCACCCAGAGTAATAAGAGGAGACATAAAACTCTGGGTCAGACATAAAGCCTGGTATGAGCGATAAGCATCTAAAGTGAACAATAACAGGTAGACAAAACATACCTGAACCTGGACCTGCAACCAAAGAGTTAGCACTACATACTGTACAACACTCTAAGGTGCCATATCAAACGGTGTAAAGATACGAAAGTGGGGGTGTGCATGTCATAGTGATGGCAAACAATCAAACATAGCAACCATCCTCACATCTCTCACTCAGTGCGTAAAGCATACGATATTCACCACTTCGATCACCCACCCTTGCTACGATCACTTTGCCCCCGTGAAGTCATAAATGGCTTCACTGCACTGATAACGTAGCACTAATCCTTCGCTATGTCCACTTGCCCCATGGAGTTATTCACCCCATCTGCGCTGGCTCATAGCCTTACCAATCCTTACTATGTCCACTTGCCCCATGGAGTTATTCACCCCATCTGCGTTGGCTCATAGTCTTACCAATCCTTTACTATGTCCACTTGCCCCCATGGAGTTATTCACCCCATCTGCGCTGGCTCATAGTCTTTCTACGCATCACCTTGCCCCTCAAGTCATAATGACTCTACTGCACTGATAACGTAGTCTTGCTACCATCACCTTGCCCCTCGAGTCGCAATGACTCTACTGCACTGATAAGTAGCCCATCATTCATTTTCAGTGGTGAATCGAAGTTATGAACGTCGACAACTCCTTATCACACGTCCCCCAGCAAAGTCCAACCATGAAGTGAACTCATCGGTTCCCAACTGGATCCTGAGCTCTAACTTCCCATATTGGACTACCTTTGCATCTCGGGTTATTGGTCAATACTGGGTCGGGTCGGGTGTCTCTTCAAGCCATCGGTTCGGGTCAGGTCCACTGCATCGCGTCGGTTCGGGTCTTCTTCTGGTACGGTTCGGGTCGGGTGTTTCCTTTCGGGTCGGGTCGGGTGTCCTCCTCCGGTTCGGGTCGGGTGCCATCTCCCTTCCAGTTCGTGCTTCCGCTCCGATCCGTTCCCTCGTTCTTCACGTGCTCCGATCCGATCCCTCCTTCTTTATCCGATCCGATCCCTCCTCCTTTATCCGATCCGATCCCTCCTTCTTTATCCGATCCGATCCCTCCTCCTTTATCCGATCCGATCCCAGTTCAGTTAGCGTGGCCTTCCTTTTTGCCAATTTTCCCAAGTGACAGGTTCTGATCCGATCGAATCTCTTGCCCAGTCCAACATATCCGATCCGAGCCCCCATATCCGATCTGATCCGATCCTGCACTGTTTCTTGTAACTTTTCCAGCAAGTGTTTACGCCATTCGACGACGTTTTCGACCATTCTAACTATTGAAATCAATCACAAAGCATATCATACAGTCATAGCAACATGCATAATCAACCACAACACCAAACATCAATATGATAGGTTAAAATGGATCAAACATACCCAAAACCCCATATTTCCCCTTAAGCATGTTTAGGTGAAACTAATGATAGGATTAACAAAACTTAACCAAATTAACCCAAATTCATATCAGAGGTCTAAAACATCATTTAAGAATTTATGAACATTTTTCCCGAATTTATTAGTGTATAAATTCGCTAATTAACACTAATTAGCCATAATTAGTGCAAAACTATGCAAATCACTCACCTTAGCCACAAATAAACTAAGATCTGAAATAAATCTCTGATTTGATGCAAACCCAATGCTAAACAGCAGCTCCAATGTTGGTTTGGTGTAGATCTCCATTGATTTGAGGTTGCTAAGCTTAATCCTTGACCAAAAATGATTTGGAGGTGATTTAGAGGTTGGAGGCCATTTTTAGGGTTCCTTGGAGATAAGTGGAGGCTAGAAAACTGAAATGGAATGATTCTCTACTTCATTTCATCCTCCCCATAACCCTAATCCCGAAATGTGTTATGGGCCTACTCACTAATCACCCTATTTGGCCCGGTTAAGCAGTTTTTTCACCCTCCAAACATTGTTTCAGCCATATCTCCCAAACGGTAAGTCCGTTTGGCTATTATGACCACTCTACGGAAAGGTAAACCATCAAACGAATCTAATGGAAGTGGTTTCAGATCAAAATTCCTTTCCAATCAAAAGTTATGGCCCAAACAAGATCAGCTAGGGGCAAAATGGTCATTTAAAAATCGACAAAAATCATGAGCATGGGAAATGACTCTAATGGATGTTTCCCAAAGTTACATGACCATACGACTTCAAATGGGAAAGAAATAAATATTCTACGATCCTCCGATGCGTAGAATGCGGGTTGTTACACTCTCCCCCCCTTAAGAAATTTCGCCCCCGAAATTCCCTAACCAAAACACACAAAAAGAGTCCTGCATGCCTATCAAACATAAAACAACAATCAAACATGCAAACAAGCAAAATAAGTCTATCCGAGCTTGCGGAATAACTAAATTACGAAGTAAATCTTACCAGGCAAAGAGTTCTGGATATGCCTTTCTAGTGCTCTCCTCTGTCTCCCAAGTACAATCATTCTCGTTCTCGCCCCACTGAACCTTGACTAGCTTCACCGCCTTCCTTCGAAGTTGCTTCGTATCGTGCCCCACGATACGAATCGGCTTGCGGTTCCCAACCGCCTCGGGTTCTACTTCGAAGTCCTCTAACTGATCAGGTGAAATAGTCATATCTGAGTCGTGAACGAACTTCCTTAATTGGGAAACATGAAATACATTGTGAACTCCCGCCATTTTCTCTGGTAAGCCAACTCTATATGCCAAATTCCCGACTAGTTCAAGAACAGGGAATGGGCCAACAAATCTTTGTGCCAACTTGCCTCTCCTGCTAAACCGTATCACTCTCTTCAACGGGGAGATTTTGACAAACACCAAGTCACCAATGGAGAATTTTAAGTCTCTTCTCCTCTTATCAGCATAACTCTTCTGCCTATCTTGGGCGGCTTCCATTCGTTGCTGAATGATCTTAATCTTATCTGAAGTTTCTCTCACCACATCTGGTCCAAGCATAAACTTCTCGCCAGTCTCTATCCAACACGATGGTGAGTTGCACGGCCTTCCGTACAAAGCTTCATATGGAGCCATACCGATACTAGATTGGTAGCTATTATTATATGCAAACTCTACTAGATGTAAATGGTCATCCCATGATCCACCAAAATCCAATATACAAGCTCTCAAGAGACCTTCCAATATACGATTCACCCTCTCCGTCTGATCGTCGGTCTGAGGATGATATGTGGTACTGAGATGTAATCCTGACCCTAGAGCCTCTTGTAAGCTCTTCCAAAACCCACTAGTGAACAACGGGTCTCGGTCACTCACAATGCTTTTAGGTACTCCATGAAATCTCACTACCCACTTCATATACAATTCTGCCAACTTGGCTGCCGTTCTGGTCGATTTGACTGGTATAAATCTTGCGCTCTTAGTCAATCGATCCACAATTACCCAAATGCTATCATATCCCGATCTAGTCCTTGGTAAACCATCGATGAAATCCATCGAGACTTGCTCCCATTTCCATTCGGGAATTTCTAATGGTTGCAACAACCCACTAGGTTTCTTTTGCTCGGCTTTAACTAGCTGGCAATTCATGCATTTGGATATAAACTTCCCAACGTCTCTTTTCATCCCTTCCCAGTAGTAAGTCTGCTTCATGTCTCGATACATCTTATTACCACCGGGATGTATAGTCAGTTTTGAGTGATGACATTCTCTAAGCACTTCATCTCTCAAACCATTCATGTCGGGCACAACTAGTCTTCCATTCTTCCGAAGCCATCCATCTCGATCAAGCCCATACACATTCATCTCCTCACCGTCGATGTTCATCTCTAACTTGGAGATGATTTCCAATAGATTAGGATCATCCCTCTGGCTGGAACCAATCCGCTCTATCAAAGTGGGTCTGATCGTCAAACTAGCTAGCATGACTGGATCCAATTCGCACTTTGGTCTGAAATCAAACCCCGCGATATACTCCAGTTGCTTCCACTCAAGAAACATAGCCCCTAATCTGGCATGTCTCCTACTCAAGGCATCGGCTACTGCATTACCTTTCCCAGGCGTGTATGCGATATCAAAATCATACGAAGCCAAGAACTCTAACCATCTCTGCTGACGGAGATTCAGATCTTTCTGAGAGAAGAGATACTTTAACGATTTATGATCGGTAAACAACTCAAATCTTTCTCCCAAGAGATAGTGTCTCCACATCTTCAGCGCAAACACGATCGCTGCCAATTCCAAATCATGGGTAGGATACTTCTTCTCATGTGGCTTTAGTTGTCGACTAGCATAAGCTACAACCCTACCTCCTTACATCAACACAGCACCTAGTCCGGTACCACAAGCATCCGTGTATACCATCATCTCTTCATTCCCCTTAGGAATGACTAACACTGGCGCACGCGTCAACCTTTCCTTTAGACTCATGAATGCATTCTCACACACTCCGTCCCAGACGAAGGACTGATTCTTCTTAGTCAACTGAGTCAACGGTGCTGCTATCTTGGAGAAGTCCTGGATAAACTTACGATAATATCCAGCTAATCCCAAGAAACTTCTTACATCTGTTGCATTCTTGGGCGTAGGCCAATCCTGTACCGTAGCCACCTTCGCAGGGTCCACGGCAATACCACTCTCGGAAACAACATGACCCAAGAATCTCACTTCCCTTCTCCAAAAATGACACTTAGAGAATTTCGCTTTCAATTGGTGTTTCCTCAACACCTCCATCACTATCCTCAAGTGTCCCTTGTGTTCCTCCTCTGTCCTTGAGTAAACAAGGATATCATCTATGAACACAAGAACAAACTTATTCAACTGATCTCTGAATACTTGATTCATAAGATCCACAAAGTAGGCCGGTGCATTGGTCAACCCAAATGGCATGACTAACCACTCATAAAATCCAGACGGCGTCCTAAATGCCGTTTTCAGAACACTCTCATCTGCTACTCGAAGCTAATGAAATCATGTCACGAGGTCCAACTGGGAGAACACTCTTGCTCCTTCCAGTTGATCAAACAAATCATCTATCCGCGGTAGAGGATACTTATTCTTCCTCGTCACCTTATTCAACTCGCGATAGTCCAAACACAAACTAAGAGAACCATCTGCCTTAGTGGCAAACACAACTGGTGCTCCCCACTCGGAGACACTCCTTCTAATAAGTCCCTTCTTCAAAAGATTGCTGACTTGCACCCCGAGCTCTCGCTGCTCCCTTGGTGCCATACGACGAAGTGACATCACTATAGGTCTGGCATCTTTCACTAAATCAATACGGAACTCAATCTCTCGGTGTGGTGGAAGCCCGGTCACCTCCTCGAAGACATCCGGATACTGGCCAACCACGGGCACATCTGACAACTCATCCTGCGGGATGTCGAGGGAATTTACAAAACTAGCCATAACCCCATCACTAGGTAGACTACCAAACACTACCCTCCACCCGTCATCCGCCCTCACTGTCACCAAAAAGCCCTCACAGTCTACCACCACCCCGTATCTTTGGAGCCAATCGACTCCCAATATAATGCCATACCCAGTAAAGCCCAAAACAAAGCAATCACAAACAAACATACATCCATGACTCGATAAGACCAAATTCCTGCAAATCATACTAAGGCTAGTCGAACCACCAATCGGGTTCGTCACAACCAATGGTCTATCGACTATCTCGGGTTCCAGTCCCAACCTATCTACCAGGTCACTAGATATGAAGGAACGGGAAGCCCCAGTATCAAACAAAACTCGAACTAGTACATCATAAATAGAAAGCATACCTTGAATAACAACATTCTTTCCTTTCTCCGCCGCAGTTGGGGCATTCGACGAAGAAGGAACAACATCAATAGCATATGCTTTCACAATCTGCTTCTCCTTAAGAGGTTGCGGACACTTATCCTTGAAATGTCTCACTTGACCACAGTTGAAGCACTTCTTATCCGCTGTCTTGGCCCGACAATCTTTAGCATAATGGCCCTTCTTACCACAGCTGAAGCACTCAACATCCTTCTTGTTCTTTTTCTAGCCACCCTTAGATTGGTCCTGCTTCCTCTTATTCTGAGAGTTATTCTTGCCTCCACCGCCTGCTTGCGGCTTTGGCCCTTCTGCAGATGCAGCCTCAGTCTTTGACTTAGGGTAAAGACTCTCTGATCTCAAAGCTTTCCCCACGATCGATTCAAAAGTCTCATCGATGTGGTTGATAAGCCTTTCCCCCAAGTATCCATCCAAACCAGTAATGAACTTCTCATTCTTCTTCTCAGGGGTATCGATAAGAGATAGTCCATACTTCGACAAAGTGTCGAACTCAGCAATATAGTCAGAAACTACCCTGCCACTCTGCTTGAGTTCCAAGAACCTCTTGAATAACACTGACTTCTGGGTAGTTGGAATAAACTTCTCGCTAAAGCGAGCCTTGAACTGAACCCAAGTAACCTGATCCTCTGGAGTAGCTTTTCTAATGGCATTCCACCAATTCATCGCTCGCCCTTGCAGCTGACGAGACGCTAGCCTTCTCTTCATCGCATCCTCAAGACCCAAGTCATCGAAGATACGGTCACAGCTATCCATCCAGTCTTGAACATCTGTGGCCGACTCCGTCCCGTGGAACGGCTTTCCACCAAGGTTAGTGTAATCCTTGCACAACTTGGCGAAATCGACCCTCGGCGCCTGCACTACTGGGCCAGCACCAACTCCGGGATTGGGAGCTGTCCCTTGCACTTCTCTAAGCATGTCTCTCATGAGGTCAGTAAACATCGCCCTCATATCAGCAGCATTCCCATTATGGGCTCCCCTATCAGCACCTCTAGTATATCGGCTCATCGTCAATCTATAAAAGGGAAACAATTAACGACCCCATAGTGGTCCTAGTGCAGTGCGACTTCATTCTTATACTACCAATAGTATATATATAGCTTTTGAAAACCAAAGTAATCACAAATACGCGCTCTCATATACGTACTATCTCTCCCTAGTGTCTTTCCCCTAGGTTAACTACGCAACCTAGAGCTCTGATACCAAATGTGACGGCCGGCCCCGCACCAACCGACATTTACCCCAAAAGTGCGATGTACACATGTCCAGTTAGCATGGAACGGGTCGTCAGAAGGACAAAGGGAAGAAGGAAATGAACTAACAAGGAACCTGTAAAATGTCTCACAGCGCATAGGATAAAATATAATAATAACATACTTGACATAAAACAGGCGAGACAGTGCATAAGCTGAAAACCAGAACTAAACAACATAGCAGTGGAAATCCAAAATACAGCTTATTACAACTTTTAAACTGTCTCAAAGCAAAAGTAAGATAAAGGAGGTACACTACTAATGCCTAAGTAGCGACCACCAACGACACAGGGAGAATATATATATATCATACGTGGAAGCCTCCTGCCCGCCTCCGAATCAGCTACTCGCGCACCACCAGCTAACATGTCTCTAGTCTGCTCGTGTGAGCACCCAGAGTAATAAGAGGAGACATAAAACTCTGGGTCAGACATAAAGCCTGGTATGAGTGATAAGCATCTAAAGTGAACAATAACAGGTAGACAAAACATACCTGAACCTGGACCTGCAACCAAAGAGTTAGCACTACATACTGTACAACACTCTAAGGTGCCATATCAAACGGTGTAAAGATACGGAGGTGGGGGTGTGCATGTCATAGTGATGGCAAACAATCAAACATAGCAACCATCCTCACATCTCTCACTCAGTGCGTAAAGCATACGATATTCACCACTTCGATCACCCACCCTTGCTACGATCACTTTTCCCCATGAAGTCATAAATGGCTTCACTGCACTGATAACGTAGCCACTAATCCTTCGCTATGTCCACTTGCCCCATGGAGTTATTCACCCCATCCGTGCTGGCTCATAGCCTTACCAATCCTTACTATGTCCACTTGCCCCATGGAGTTATTCACCCCATCTGCGCTGGCTCATAGTCTTACCAATCATTTACTATGTCCACTTGCCCCATGGAGTTATTCACCCCATCTGCGCTGGCTCATAGTCTTTCTACACATCACCTTGCCCCTCAAGTCATAATGACTCTACTACACTGATAACGTAGTCTTGCTACCATCACCTTTCCCCTCGAGTCGCAATGACTCTACTGCACTGATAAGTAGCCCATCATTCATTTTCAGTGGTGAATCGAAGTTATGAACGTCGACAACTCCTTAGCACACGTCCCGCAGCAAAGTCCAACCATGAAGTGAACTCATCGGTTCCCAACTAGATCCTGAGCTCTAACTTCCCATATTGGACTACCTTTGCATCTCGGGTTATTGGTCAATACTGGGTCGGGTCGGGTGTCTCTTCAAGCCATCGGTTCGGGTCGGGTCCACTGCATCGCGTCGGTTCGGGTCTTCTTCTGGTACGGTTCGGGTCGGGTGTTTCCTTTCGGTTCGGGTCGGGTGTCCTCCTCCGGTTCGGGTCGGGTGCCATCTCCCTTCCAGTTCGTGCTTCCGCTCCGATCCGTTCCCTCGTTCTTCACGTGCTCCGATCCGATCCCTCCTTCTTTATCCGATCCGATCCCTCCTCCTTTATCCGATCCGATCCCTCCTTCTTTATCCGATCCGATCCCTCCTCCTTTATCCGATCCCAGTTCAGTTAGCGTGGCCTTCCTTTTTGCCAATTTTCCCAAGTGTCAGGTTCTGATCCGATCGAATCTCTTGCCCAGTCCAACATATCCGATCCGAGCCCCCATATCCGATCCGATCCGATCCTGCACTGTTTCTTGTAACTTTTCCAGCAAGTGTTTACGCCATTCGACGACGTTTTCGACCATTCTAACTATTGAAATCAATCACAAAGCATATCATACAGTCATAGCAACATGCATAATCAACCACAACACCAAACATCAATATGATAGGTTAAAATGGATCAAACATACCTAAAACCCCATAATTCCCCTTAAGCATGTTTAGGTGAAACTAATGATAGGATTAGCAAAACTTAACCAAATTAACCCAAATTCATATCAGAGGTCTAAAACATCATTTAAGAATTTATGAACATTTTTCCCGAATTTATTAGTGTATAAATTCGCTAATTAACACTAATTACCTTTAATTAGCCATAATTAGTGCAAAACTATGCAAATCACTCACCTTAGCCACAAATAAACTAAGATCTAAAATAAACCTCTGATTTGATGCAAATCCCAATGCTAAACAGCAGCTCCAATGTTGGTTTGGTGTAGATCTCCTTTGATTTGAGGTTGCTAAGCTTAATCCTTGACCAAAAGATGATTTGGAGGTGATTTAGAGGTTAGAGGCCATTTTTAGGGTTCCTTGGAGATAAGTGGAGGCTATAAAACTGAAATGGAATGATTCTCTACTTCATTTCAGCCTCCCCATAACCCTAATCCCGAAATGGGTTATGGGCCTACTCACTAATCACCCTATTTGGCCCAGTTAAGCAGTTTTTTCACCCTCCAAACCTTGTTTCAGCCATATCTCCCAAACGGTAAGTCCGTTTGGTTATTATGACCACTCTACAGAAAGGTAAACCATCAAACGAATCTAATGGAAGTGGTTTCAGGTCAAAATTCCTTTCCAATCAAAAGTTATGGCCCAAACAAGATCAGCTAGGGGCAAAATGGTCATTTAAAAATCGACAAAAATCATGAGCATGGGAAATGACTCTAATGGATGTTTCCCAAAGTTACATGACCATTCGACTTCACATGGGAAAGAAATAAATATTCTACGATCCTTCGATGCGTAGAATGCGGGTTGTTACAGTGATCATCTGACGGCTCAAATCAATCTGAAATTCTATAAATACAACTCAACACTCAACCTGAATTCACACAAATAATATAGAATTAGAGCCGTCATGCTGCTGGGAGGAAACTAAGGGTAGCCGTCAGTTAGAGAAAGCTTAGAGACAAGCCAAAACTAAAGTAAAACAAGAATCAATCAACGTTTGTCTACCCAAAGGAAAGCATTGCAAATTCAGAACTCAGAAATCAGAAAACAAGACCATCGTTTGTTGTAAGTATAGTGATTTTTCCGATGTGAATAAAAGTTAGGATCTGATTCGATGTAAAATGGAAATGGAATTGTGTTATTGTATAATGACGATGTTAATTCATATCTATGTGTTGTAATGATTGTGGTTTTGTGATGATTGTGGTATAATTGACTTGATGTTGGATCCACTAGAATGTTTGTGGATTAATCTAGTTGATGTTGGATCTATTCAAATTCACATACAAGTTATTTGGTTCATATCTACACCTCTATGCTTAGGTGATTATGACAAGTTATATGATGTACAATGGAACCTCTATGCCTAAATAATTATGTTCATATACATGCTCCTATGTTTATACAAAAGTTGCAAGTTCCTAATTGGATCCATGCCAAGATCCACTTTAATATATGTTTCATGCTGTAGCTGGACATATGATTGGAACTAGTTCACACATGTGATAAAATTATACATACTTATGGACATGTCATATTCTTGTCATATGCTAGTGATGTTCGATGTTATGCCTAGATCTAAACATGTTTAGGCTTATGTTGTCTAAATCATATGTTAAATCATGTGACACCTGTTTAGATAGATTCCCCTTTTTAATGCAAGTTCACATGACAAGTTGAAACCCATGATTCAGACTATGTTGCAAATCCACATATATGTATGTTGACTATTTTGCAAGTTCACACCTATGATGTTCATATTGACCATGCTGAAAAATGTCAAGTTTACTCCTATGTCATGTTTATGTTTATGAATTTCTTTATGCCAATTTTATGTACGCTAAATTAGGCTAAGTTTTTAGCCTAATATTATATGTTAAAAACCATGCGAACGAAAATTAGGCTAAGATTGTTAGCCTAATAATTAGACGAGGCAACGTTGGGAAAATTGGTAATTTTAGGAAACTTGACATAAATTGGTGAAAAATATATGTATTGGCATGCTTGGCACATGCCAATAATTGGTGGCATTTAAATGGTGTAAAATTCTTATACCAAAAATGATGAACTTGGAAGGTGGGCCATAACATTTAATTGTTAACAAATTTACATATAATAAGTAATAGAGACAAATATGTAAATTTATAAAATACGAGTATGCATAACATGAGGTTAGATTGAGTTGTGATATAAACCTTCCCGGACCCGCCCGGTTGTCCAGTAGTCACAACAATACCTATCCAATGTGGGTGGTTAAGCATTGAGCCCAATAAGGACCCGAGGTTAGACTGAGTTACGGTGTAAACCTGCCCGGAACTGACCGACACATCCAGTAACCGTAACAATATCTGTCTAATGTGAGTGGTCGGTGCTTTAAAAAACTAAGGACAGACAAGTCAGGATGGTAGGGTTAAGTTAACTAAAACACTTAACCAATTCAATATGTTAATTAAACTGATGGGTGCGGTTAGGTAAATACAGACACTTAACCACTTAACATGTTTGACTATAAAACCCTAGTAACGGGGACCCATTTCAACAGTAACCCAATTAGGTATCATGGTACCCTGAAACTAGGCAGGGTGGGGCACGATTACTGGGCTGATTGTAAGCGGTCAAAAGCGACGGCGGTGGGTGCAACAGTGTGGGTTCTAACGGAGTGCGGGCATGCACACACTTCGGAGCAGACAAACAGGGCACTGGGGCACCAATAGTATAACATGTGCATTCTAGGATTGTGTCGGGCCGCCACCATGGGACTTGATACACCCCATGGTGGGACCAGCATAGGTATCTACAATCTTTGGGGGCCGTATGACACATATGATTATGCGAGTAGGAGCCATCTTTAGAAAGGGGATCACTTCACCCCGATCATGGGGTGCCAGTTGAGACAATGCAAGTAGGTGCAGAGATTTAGTGTGGGGTGCGATAGTATATTCGTTTTAAACTACTTTATCTTAGTTTATACTTTCCTATTTCCAGTTTATACCTATCATGTCCTTTTTCTTATTCTCATACTAAAGAGTCACTAGACTTACCAGGCTTTATGTCTGGCCCTATTTTTCTTTCATTTTCTTTTCTTCCGTCCCCTCCCCCCCCCCCCCCCCCCCCAGGTCCCCGGGGAGGAAACAACCCAACTTAGTCAGACTCTTTGCAAGCTTCAAGATAGTTGATGTACGGTTTGGACCCTTTTTCCTTGGTTATGGCTGTTGGACACATTCTATGTGGATTTATGCAGTTTTAATTATGTTTTATGCTTCTTTATTTAATAACCAAGACAGAAAATGATGACGTAATGTTTTGGAAGTTATTGTGTGATAGTTATGGAAATGTTTTGTATGAACACGTATTTATGAAATAAAAAGTCTGTTGTTTTCCGCTGCTTATATATATGTGTTTATATATATCTGTCTTGTGTTTTATCTAAGACTTTTACTTATAAACCTCCACCAAAGTTAAGGCATTCCCTTTGTGAGTGACCTTGTTGGAGGTGGGGTGTTTCAACTTGGAAACATAACAATCAAGAACATGCTCTATATGATCGTTAACCCATCCATCGAACTCGGCTACTCCATCAGACTTATTCATGTGCTTCCTACCTCCTGTTCTATCATCATCCCATCATTAGATATATCCTCACCAAGGAACTCCTGCATCTCATCATCAACATCATGCAGAAGCTGCATATCCTCGTCGGGATCTCTCATCTCCTCGTCATCGCTAATGGGACTACTCGTCTCCCACACGATGTGCTCATCAGCCTCTGAGCAAAGCTCTCGTCATTAGGTACCATCCTATCATGCTCAGCGCCACTTAGAGGATCAAACATCCATCCATCTGAGTCGTCAGATCTCATACTACTGCTACAACTAATAGTAATAAACTAGGCTAGATATTGTCTAACACTCAGCAGTCTACAATCCTAAAATTAGCAAGGAAATTTTAGAGCTAGAAATTGTTTTTCTAGGTTTTGATCTTAACTTACTAAGTATTCTGAATTCAAACGTAGTGAAACTTACTTCCCTTCCAAATTTAAAGTTCCATTATTCCCTTTACATATTTAAAGTACCCAAAAATCATGTTGTAATCTTTATGTACTAACTTAACTTAGTTAAGTACCTTAGTTCAGAGAACTTCTTATTTCTAACTATCAAATACCTTTGAATCAAATTGTGAAACTAAATTCACGAGGTATTATTTCTTCAAGTATTTATTTCCTATTCAAATGTATCCCACAATTCGTAGACTATAAAAAATTGTCGAGAATTCTGTTTTATTAATTCAAAATTTTAAGTTCTTTAACGTAATTATCCTTGATTTACCTACTAATGGAAAGAAGTTTGAAAAGTTAAGACTATTCTCGAAGTCTAATACCCATAGTCTACTGTTATTCTTTATATTCAAACTTCTTAATTTTAAATTTATTCATTTACTAATATTTATCGGTTGTCCAAAATCGTTGATAATTCTTCTCTTCCTTTTTTAGTCCAAACACTTAAGCTTTGAGTTTAAGTTACCTTAATCATTTCCCAAAACATTCTTTTAACTAAGCTATTTATACTTGGATTACTTATTCAAATTACTTAATAAATGCTAATTGCATCTTTATATGAACATCTTTTTAGTCAAATTGTGAAATCAAATTTTAGACATCTAAATTATCGAAGTTAACCATATATGTTTTTCAAAACATTTTTTTTCAAGACTAATATAATTTTTCAACTCATATTCTTTTATATTTAAACTATAAATTTAAAACCAAACCATTTTTAGTATGAAAATCGTTCTCTTGTATATAACACTCTTAAACTCATTCCATGGCATTACTAATCCTATCTCTGATGAGTTAGTAATTCTAGGATATTACTAATCCTATCTCTAATGAGTCCTTTCCTTTTGTTCTAATGAGTCATACCCCAAAGCTTTGTACAAACCAAAGCTCTAATGCTACCAAATGTAACGACCCATCTTTTCTCCCATTTCAAATTGGTAATTAAACCGACTCGAATCATTCATAAAGACGGATTGTTAGGGGTACTTATAGATTGAGACATAAACAAAAGAACTTTTTATTATAACAATAATTTTACAACACAATTATAATGAGTATCATAGTCCAATTACACACATCGGAAATTAATAAAGCTCAGCGGAAGAGTATAAAATGATCCAAATAACAGCTCCAGCCTAAATCCAGCACCTGCTTTAAGCTGACTCCCAAACTAATCTGCAAACCAAAACTACCAGGCTGTCCATATGGAAAATTATGGGAACCCAAAGTTTAGGTGAAGGAAATAATAAACTCTTGGTCATTCATGGGACTAATGTGAGAAATTAAAACAGTTATATTTGGATATATTTTAAGGTGAGGTAAATCATAAGACCACGTCGCATAACACAAAATGGGTTTTTCCTTTATGAATACCTATGCATAAAATTCGCAATGCCTTTCAGAAAATGAAGCTACCATAATGTCTCGTGGCATACACACAATGCAAACATGGACTTAAGCAAGGTTTTTCCTTATGATAACCAAGAATGTTTGATACGCGGAAAATCCTTTGATATTACTATTAGTACATAGTGTAAAAAATCATTTCGCAAGTAAATGTATCAATCTTAGCTAGCATAATACCTCATCATATTATGTTGACATATAGTATACAACTGAAATATTATGGGCTCGTAGTGGAGAATGGATTTCCAATAAATGACCAGGCAAAGGATCTTCCTTATCCGATGGATACGCCTATAGAGGGATGTCCCGAGATCCTTACTGGTTCTCAGCCAACAAAGGTCGGCTTATCCCTTAACTGGATAACTTAGAACGCGCCTGAGTATGCAATATCCTAGTTGTTACCAACCTTTAATGGGCACCCACTACATCAACTTCAACATAAGTAGAAGTTGACACATAAGTAATACTTGGGCTCCATACCATGGTACACTTTTTATTTAGAAGGAAATGACAAATTCGTATCTATGTTGCATTTATTCTCGTTTTGGTCATTTCCAGGGAGTGAGGCTTGTCGAAGTCTCGTTACATAAAGCTATGCTTAACTAAGCTATGTTTTGATCATCAATAACTTAATCACTTGGTATGCCACATTATCATTGCGTAACATATAATTGATAATTACTAACCATATCACCTTTGAGCTCGTATGTCTTAAAGAATGGTGTTAAGCTAAGAGAACGTATTCTCCACCACCAAACAAAAATATGTTTAGTAAAGACCGACTAATATATTACAAAATACACTGTCAAACACACATCCATACAAGTTTGTTCTAGGTATGAATGAAACCGAGGGTGCTTTATTCCTTATCCAATTAAGGAGAGAATCCCTTGCATTCTCGGAAAATCTCCAAGTACAACTGGACCACTACTATAATATAATCTTATAATGGTGTACATCCCAAGACATCAGCACGCAGCCCATACGGTGTGAAGATTCCCGGCCTTCAACCACTATCTTCAATTATTTTGCTTCAATTCATCATATGATTATTCGAAATGGTTCTATTCGATCCCGATTTTTCTGAATAATCAACGCCATTTAAATACAATTACGGATTATATTAGATCTTAATCAAGTCTCCTTTCACTTAAAATTTGGTTAATCAATATCTTTCTTTAAAATGATTCTTGATTCTTTTATCCTGTAACAAAATCCACACTTAATAAACTTATTAATCCAATCTTCATTCCTTTAAGATTCAAAATTTCATTAACTTAACCAAAGCTCTCTTTTATATTCGTAACTCGAATTAGATAAAAAGATATGTTCATAAATTATAACATATCTTTTTAGAAATCAAGAATCAGGCCAAAACCGATTGATATTAGATATAAGGTTTGTATAAGATTATGCCAACTTATATCCAATACCAATTCTTGTAATCAACGAATACTATAAGCAAAATAACGATATAACATCTTTCAAATTCCTCCAATAATATATGTCTAACAACGAAATTCCATATCAAATATCTGAAGATTATTTCTATCCAAGTCCATCTTATTTAAATTTTGTAAACCTTTATCTTAATCAAAAATTTAAATTGAAATCATTGATATTAAATATAAGATCAGGATAGAAATTTTATCAAATCATATTTGATATCATTCCCATATTCAACCGACACTATAAGCGGAATAACGATATATCTACCTTATAAATTCCTCAAATAGTATAAATTCTATTTAGGTATTAATATCAAACAATCAAAGATTATTTCCAACTATATCTAATTGATTTATAATATAAACTCTTTAATCCCAAGTAAACTGAATTTATTTATTCCAAATTCATTTAAGTACTTTTAAACTTTCAATACTATTTGTTAATCATTTAAATTGATTATCCATGGTATGGATAATAGTTACCATGGATAATCGTTAGTGGTTTAAACTTCAAAACATACAATTTTCAGAAAAGCGTAGCAAAAGCTTTTCAAATAAGCCAGTTTGATCAAAATAACCTTTACATTATTCATATTTTTCCAATTCAAATCACTTCTAAATGATTGATTATGATTTATCATAATTTTTCCATATTTTTTATAAAGCCGTTTTATCGGTTTCCAATTATGGTCACCGAACTGTAAAACCGCAATTCTGCTTGAAAATAGATTTGAGCATAACTTGCAATCTATACATTGAAGTTCAAATTTTCTTTTTCTATTTGAAAACTATTGTTATTAGAAAGAGAATGTTTTCTTCCCACATAAATCTGATTCTAATTGCATTAGTTATAAGCGTTTGAAGTTTATGGTTGATATTCGCGAACTACCGCAGCGGGACTAGTCCTATTCAGACCATATTGCGATTTCAACATAGAATTCATCTAAATTACTTCATGTATGATTAAAATTTTTATAAAACATATATAATCTCATTTCAAAATAATATTTTCCAGAATTTCACTTCAAATTCAATTTTAAATCAAAATTGAATATTATAATATCAATAAAATATTATTGTTTTCCAAAATTTAATCTTTGAACATCAAACTTTGCATAAATCAAAGTAAAATTATATAAGACTATTGGAATCATCAGTTTGAGTTTATATACCAAACTCAAATTCAATTTTGGGATTCACTATTCAAAATCGATTTCAAAATTGAAGTAGCCATTTATAGTAAAAAATATTCAAATACATTTGCACCTTTACAAAAGTTATTCATATATACTTTATTTTCATTTCTAAACTATTCCGGGGATCAAATTCCAAATTTCATTTTCAACCTTATTTCCCATGTTCAATTAAAATAAAAATCGTTTATATTTCCAAATGGGAAAGAGACTTAACTAATCACTTATATAATTCCATAATTAAGGTGTGATTGGCATGTGATGATATACAACAATTATAACAATCACATGAACATCCATAAAAATCATCAATAATATCATCAATAAATGTTATTAGCTACGTGCAAGCGTTACGGTAATCTGCGCTTATCAGTGCATAAGTATCATTAACTATGAAACCATTCATCTAACAACAAACATGTATAATTATCAACCATAATTAACTGTATATAAACACAAGTGCAGAATTTCTCATTGGCATTTCCGCTCCTTATATCTTCACTACGGGACTGCCTAGTTAACTGCAAACACTCATGAATGGATAGTATCCCCACACCGGCTTTTTCAACAATAATTCTATTACATATATAAACAGGAAGGAGGAGGGCAGGCGATGGCCGAACTTGGTGGTGGTGATGGAGGAGGGGTGTACGGACGGGATGAGGGAGGTTAGAGGTGGGTGATGGCGTGCTTGGGTGGGGTCGGACGTGGTGGAGGTGGCGCCAGCCGTGGGTGTGAAGGTTGGAGGAGGTGGGGCCAAGTAGTGGGGGAGCTTATCCGGGGGGAGGAAGGTGTTGAGGAAAGGTTTTGGTCGGAGGTGGGAGGCCAAAGGTGGAGAGTGTGGTGGTCGGAAGATGGTTGTGGGATGTGGAGGCACTAGGCTATGGATAAGAAGGGGGAGCAAGGGAAGGAGGAGAAGCAAGGTAGAAAGAAGAAGAAGTGGAGGAGAAATGAAGGAGATTTAGGTGCCTTTGTATAGCCTTCATCAAGGAGATTTTAGGGAATTCAAGAGAGGACACATGTCGTAAAACCGGCGTGCATGAAAGCCATCCTAAAGAAAAACATGTACTTACACATGGTATTGAATGGCAACGCTTTTTCAACACCTTAAAGTGTGTTGCAAATTTGTTACATCTAATTAGTGTTTCAACCTATGTTTTCTAGGTTACTGATTAACAGTTTTAACAACCGATGATTAATGCAAATAAATTCCAATGATGTTTAAGAACTTATTAATAATTCAAAAGAATTATTTTATTTTATTTTATTATATATATTTAAACATGTACAATTAAGAGCACCCCAAATAGTGCAGCACCCCTAAAGCCCCCCGCCCGCGATTTCTACCACATTCCAGTTTCTCTCTCCTTCCACTAACTCTCTCCCCCCATTAAGTTTTTAATATTAAATGAGTGGCTATTATTAAGGTGCAAAAGGGGTGTCATGAAAGAGGGGTGCCATATAAACATCCTCATATTTAAAATTTATATATATGTATATATATATATATATATATATATATATATATACACGACAAAATGATCATGCTAACAAAATTGGTTTTAATAATATGTAATTGGAAAATTCGTTGTAAGAAAAGCTGATAAATTCTTACCAAAATTATATTATTATGTTTGTCTAATTTAAACATCCATTTTACTACCAAATTTATATCAAAGCCAAATTAAAAATTCATTTTATTATCCAAAATCCTGATTTTAAGTTAGGTAAAAAATTATGGATCGTTACAAAACACCTACTGCGCATGCTAAGTTGAGATTTTTGCACACCTATGTTCATTTGGCCTTGATGCCTTGTAATCCTTATGGCTACCATATACTGTCCTTTGTGACTTTGATCACTTGTTTACGTCTACACACTGAACATTTTCATTCCTGTGTGAATTTTTCTTACCTGCTGGCCTGCCAGTGTGAACCATGTCATTTGCACTTGAGGTTCTTGCTTTGTAGCCGTTCAGGGCTAGTTTGAACTTGTACATTTTCCATGTTGTTGTGATCCACCCTTTGCCTATAATATTTAGAATTAAACCTTTTGTTTTGATGGCCATTGTACTGACCATGTTAGCCTGTGCACTTGTATCTGAATCTGTATAGTTAAAGTGCTTAGTAGTTCTATAGTGGCCGAGGTGCAAAATGATGTAGCGGGGATAAAGCGGGGAAATAACGAAGGCGCAAAAAGGTTCATTAGATGAAAAAAAAACTAAAATTAATTAATTTTTTTTCACTTTATATGTGTACAAGAAACTAATATTAATTGATCTTATATAACAAAATCAAGGAATATCATGGTTGTACATGCTAAATTTTATGAGTGAAATTGATTGTTACCATATATTAGGCACATATACCTTGAATTTAGCCCTTTACGCTTACTTTACTAAATTTTTAAAATGAGAACTAGTCAAATCAAGCTCTACATATTAACATTGCTAAAATGGACGCTAAAAAGCCTTGATTTAGCGGATGCAGCGAAAAATAGCGTGGCTAAAAGCGGATCTACTGTTCGCTAAATTAAAATAGCATAGCGGTTGAAAAGCGCTACGGTCTATATCGGGGATATTGAGAGGCTTTAACTGCTTAGATTTGAATGTTAAACTTATGCCTTGTTCGTTTCCGGGGTGCTGAGGCTGTGCACACGTGTACATGTACATATGTGTATATGCCTGTGCAGTTAAAGCGCTCAGCGGGTCTAATGCAGCATAGGCTCAAAAAGTTGTAGCGGAGATAAAGTGAGGAAATAGCGGGATATAGCGAAGGAGACTAACATAGCATATAAAACTTATATTTAATGCTTTTATAAATATATAAATGATAAATAAATGAAACGTTAACATTCAAATTGGTTATAACTAGTACGTTCTTAATTTTAAATAAAAGCATAAGAAAATATATGTAAATAAGTGTAAACTTTTATTTGGCTTGACTAAATTTAATAGAATATTATAATATTTTATATTCTGAAAAATATATGTCAAAAGATTATATTTAAAAAATAATTTTATAATGCATAAATGTCATTTTTAATTCATTTCTCTTATAGAAGATATAGCGCAAATAGCGGAATATAGCTGAAATAACGGGATATATCGGGAATATAGCGTGGCTTAAAGCGGAAAGGCTATTTCAGAGGCAATTTGGAAATAGCATAGCGTAGAAACACGCTACAGGATATAGATATGGTAGGGTAATAGCGGGGCATAAACTGCAAATGTATATGCAGGCTCCTATGATCACAGTCCCTACAAAAATGAACTGATATAGAACAGACACTACATATATGTATATTTTGCTTATGACCTCTACTTGAAGTTATGATTAACTGTTATATTTTAGTGTTTTATTGAATTTGTCTTACTTGAAATAAGTTAATCCTGATTTAAATGTTTTATATTTTTGCATGGAACGCTCAGGTCAGACCCGAGTGTTGCAGATTTAAAGATTTTAGCTATTGAAGTTTGAAGCACGTGAAAACGCACTCGCTTTGGTTCGTCTGCATGTATATTTTGTTTAATTTAAAAATCTTATGTAAGTATTTTAAAAATCTTTCGCTGTATAATACAGATATTGCATAAACTCTGATTTTGTAATAAAATTTCCGTTGTGAGATATTATGTTATCTATTCCGTCTGTGATTTTGCATGTTTATTCTGGGTTCACATACAATGAAAGGTATATGGTTTTTTCTATTTGACATCATTTTCATTTTTCATGTGATGTTAGTTTCATTCGTTTGCATCATAGTTCTTGTAAACTAATGTATAATTGAATGACATCAGTTTATCATCAAATAATTGATGTACAAAAAAACTATAGATATTAGGAAAAACTCAAAAAATTGATGTCCAAAAGCACTTAAAACATCGGCTAATTAAAACAAGAGTGATAAAAACGTTGTATAAAGTCATCTTAGACATTAGATATCCTAGTAAATATGTTGTATAAATCCATCTTAGACATCAACCAAAAACCAATGTGAAAGATCCTGACCTTTCTCTACATTTGCAAAGACATCGGTCGTAAAACACTCAGACATCAGCCAAAAACCGATGTTATAACTTATTTTTCTAGTAGTATTCGCTAATGATTGAAAGAATAAATTTTAGCACATATCTGTGTCAATAAAAATGATTAGATCCCCAAAAAAAAAAATCATTGGAACTCAAAATTTCTTAAGTAGAAAATAACTGCATAACAAATCCATAGATCTGTTAATACGGGATTCTCAAATAGAAAATAATAACAGAACAAATCTGAAATCCATGAATCAAGAATCCTCAAATAAAAATTACTTACATGAATTCATAAATGTAGATCTAGAAAATTTCAAATTTGAATATAAACGAATAGCTCTAAGAGAATCTCGTGCTGATAACGTGTTATAAAATAAAATAAAAACAAATAATAAAAGAAGAGAAGTCATTAAAAAGAACATAAGATATTAAGAAGCCATTAAAGAGAACATAAGACATTTGGGAGAGAGCCTTTATTTCTATTGATTTAGATCTATTTATAACACACATATCTCTCTATTTAAAGACTCCATATGTCCTAGTAATTACAACGATCTCACACTATGCGTGTGACTATTCCAGGCAATTACTTGCTCTGCTTGTCAACTGATGGTCCAAGTAGAGGATGGGGTACAGTCACTATCGTGGAGCCAACTGGTGAGCAGTAACTCCTTTGCTATTTTGTTTTCACATTTCGGCTTAGTGCCTGTGATGGTACATTTTGCAAAAGTGGTATTCAATGTTTTGCCATATTCTCGTCTTGATAGTAGTTCTTATTGTCGGGTGTGGATATTTTGGATTTCTGTTGTGTTATGAGGTGTTTGGTTGCTCAATTACATGTTATTTGGGACTCTGCTCCTTATTTACGTTATGTTGTCTTCTAGTATCATGAGTCTGGTGTTTGTATGGATGGGTCGTCACCATTGAACACTGGCAAAACATGAGATGCTTTGCACTGACCCTTGTTGTTTGTATGGTGGTTTTCTGCCTGCCTGTGCATTTACTGGTTTAGTGATGGTAGCAATGCAGTTTATATTATGAGCAGTTTCTTTTTCGGTGGTCCATCTGGGTTTCGTGGGTTTGGTGCTCTGGCTCATTAAATGGCCCATGGTGATGTGGCAATACTGGTACAACTCCGGCTCTTAACATCGTTGTCTCTATCATTGTGTTTCGACTTGTTTCCTTCCTCTCACACGGCTCTGGCCAGTTGGACTGCTATGGCAATATTTCCCTTGAAAACTATGCATGATACTGCTTCAACGTGGAGCTCAAAAAACCATGATAGGCTACTGCATGGAACAGACTCTAGCTACTGCACCTTTCTGTTTTGCACATACTTTTGTCTTATCATGAAATTTGAAGAATACCTATGCTTTATTTCAAACAGTCTTGTACAGTTTTATATGTATTCTTATGTAATTCACTACTATTAACTTTTTAGTAGTATGTAATGTATTATTACTCTCTCTACGTGGAAAGTTAGGTCATAAGAAAATGTAATCTATAGTAGTCTAGTGCTTAAACTAGCTCCTGAGCTGTAATCTTGTTTAAATAGTGCAAATGGCCCACAATAAATGTCATAGGCGGTGGACGGACCACCGTCAAAACTGAAGTAGCCAATTGCCAACTACAATCACCTGTATTATACTATATTTTTTATTATTAGTTATAATAAAAAAGTGTCTGCGGTCAGCTAATAAACTGAACGGCTTTGGCAAAAAATAATAATTAAACTTTAAATTCTCTATTCTGAAACACATTACAACCACTGTATCAACTTCAAGTGTGCATGACTATTTCCTACTTTATCGTCACAAATTAGAATATAAGGTCATTCGTATAAGATGGTATCCATCGTACCAATTTTCATTTTAATATTTGTTGCTTCTTTACATATGTAAATGTCTATTTTAATAGTACTTTATTCTGCGTAACTGTTTAACTATTTATAGTGATTTCTTTTAATAACAAGAACAGCAAATTTTAATCAAATAATTTCTAATAAAAAATTGCCAACAAGGTTGGCTCAGTTGTAGTTCAGTCTATGAGATTAAAGATCATTTTGTCTGATCCTTAAGATCAACAATTATTAGCATTAGTGAACCTTGTTCAAAATATAAATCAAATAGTTCCAACATTAACTAAGTTTCCATGCAGCTTCCAGTCCGACCGCCATCTCAATGAAAGACATCTGAAGTATTTATATTTGTGAGTGTTATATGTTATATTGATATTAGTTTGTTTTACATTATGATTATTCCTACATTGTTTAGTTTCACATTTACATGAACACTTAACCAACGCAAAAGTTATTTATTTGTTTCAAAATTTTGGTCGCATAACGTGAATTAAGTACAGTTTGCATATCATATTACTGAATGTATTAGAAAAATAGCATTTCAAAGTTTGTATGACATTTCACTAATTTAGTGTTGCGTAATGCTCAAAATATAATAATGCAAATGCTGCAGTGTTCTTTATTTGAATCAAATTAGAAACTCTTTCACTTTGATATTTCACTATTTCGAGTTTACAGAACACTATTAACAAAACAAACTAGGTGCATAATTAATTTATACATTAAGCATAAACTAAACACTTATTTAACTTACATCGGTTACATTTTAAAATTAATAGGCATGACTAGTAATATAATTCTTACCATAGGAAAATTTTGGCATACATTCTCATGATTATAAATGGTTAGCCTTAGGTCTCTACCAAATTTGTTCTATAAACTATATTTTTATTTTTGAAATGTGAAACTCAGGGAATATTTAAGCAATTTACTAATCATAATATTTTCTTTTAAGATATATGTCCATAATTCATAACCGATGTAATGCACATCATGAGAATCACTTTTAAATTTGAAAAATGAAAGAAGTAAAAAAAAAACAAAAAAAAAAACAAGTTCATTCAAAAGAGATGACTTATGAAATTGTTTCTAAAAGGGAAAATGTAAAGAAAATAGTTTAAAAAAGAACAATGTATTCCTAATTTCCACGTAAATGAGGTTTTCTATCTTTGTACAAAATCATCTCTCTCCAAATATATGAAAGTTTACTTTATTCACCTCGAGATTATTAAAGGAGATTACCAATAAAAATTCATATAGCGTTGGAAAAATACTAATAAAAATTATTATCCATGAACATACGTTCTCACATTCCTATAACAAAGAAAAAATATATAAAAATGCATTATCGGATAATTTATCTATATGAAAAGCACGAGTCCGCACCAGTTACTATCATAAAATCTCAATAATAAAATATCAAAGTGGTCTTAAAATAAAAAAATTCAGAGCCACCACATTATTTTACTATTGTTTTTGCTTTATGTGATATGCTATGAAATCATTATATCTTGTTTTCTAATGCTATTTATTCATACGATAATACGTCTAATAGAAAAATCACCGCATCTGTGTTGTTTCGTTGTGCTGATAAAAGGAGGACCCTTAAGAACTTCAAAATTCATAACTGTAGGAGTCCTAAAATCGTATTCAACGACTTGGTATAATGTAGATGTCATAGCATATGTTAGTACCACAAAGATACGATATTGTTCAAATGAAATGAACTCGCATTAGAGATTTGAAACAAAAGAAGAAAAAAAACATTGACCGCAATATAACAAATATTGAATTGTTGCATAAAACAAACATTTCATGATTATAGCACATCATGGATACGAATCAGACTCCACAACGTTTCTACTACATATCAAATTCCTTTGATTTCAATTATATTTTCTAATTTAATTAATACAATTTTTCTCTATTTAAGCTGAATCATGCAGTTAAAATCCATTTTGTGATATATACATGTATGTGCGCGCTTGCGCGCGCGTACGCAGGGTTAACATATATAAATGTTTAGTGATGCCCAAACAGTGCAGCATTCCATAAACTCTTTGATTCGCAATACAAGGTTCAATTTAAATCATAGTTTCATATGTATAATGCACTATTGGAAAACGGAGAAAAGAGTTTCACCTTAGATCTTCCAATGGTGAAATTAAGAAATAAGATCACATCGAGCCATGCATTATTTATGGAAATGCCATTGTCCCAACCGTAATAGTTACGAGCCGACTTATAGATTTGGCTCAGATTCGAATCTAATGTCGGCCCAATATATCTAATTGACTTACACACGATTCTAATGAGTTATCACATAGTTATCAAACTTTTATCATTTAGTTTTGAAATCTTTTCAGAAGCATTCGATTTTAACATTGTATTCGAAATCATTGTTGTTAGGAGCACGCGATAAAGCGTGGGAGCGTACGATCTCACATGTTTTTTTCCAGCAACTCGAGTTAACACAGAAGAAAACTCGCTGGAGAAGGAGAAGCGGTCGGAGCGACGCTAAATCTCATGAAATCGTGCAATCGACGAGTTATTGCGTGTCAAGAAGAAATTGGGATCTCGTGAAAAATCCTAGAAATTATGTTGTCTCCTACTTCGACGGCTCGTCACTCGAACATGTAATCAACGACTCGTCACTTCGAGTTGAATCGGCTTAACCCTAGAAATTGAATAGAAGCAGCTTTATTTTCATTTGAAAATGAATAGTCGTTGATACCTGTTTGCACGATTTCCCAATTGACGAGCTGAATCGGCTCTTCCATCGAGACTCATTCCTTCTTCAATTCGAAAATCACTTCCCAAGGATTACATCAATGATTATTCTTCAAATTTCAATGTCCAAATTCATCTATAAATCTGTAAGTTTACTGTTCTTCATCATTTAATTTTATGAGAGCTTACGCGTGTTACGATCCCACGATTTACGATCATTATATATTCCAACGCTCTTTGGTGAGAACTCGAGTTTGACAACCTTGTTCGATATGCTTATTAAGTTGATGTAACTCTTACGTATTTCTATTGTACTTTCTACGAGACATACAGTTATAACACGGTTGGCTTACACATCAAATCTTAACCAAATTTATAAGTTGGTTCACAACTATAAAGATTGAAACATGCGCTAAGAGATTTCGCTATATACAATATTGCTTGATAAGGTCATCCATTACCTATTTTATCAATGGAGTATTTGAGATTATAAAATGGAATTGTTCACACAGGTGCTTTGAGAATCTTGCTAAAACTACATGGAAGTACATAGGCTAATATCGTTGATTTGCGTGCTACAGTTTACTACTGGCTTTGAGTATTGACTACTGTGATGATTCTGTAATTGTTGTATTATCAGTCAATTACCAGCTAAACTTTAATACTTACTATATTATTTCATTGTTTTGAACAATTCTTTTTTTTAAGAAATAAAGTACTATGTATATAAATGTAGGTAGTATACAACATACTAAGTGACAATGAATTAAATCCTACATACAAGACATAACTCAAATTCATGACATCTTACACCATGTCGAAATGTCATAATCACTTGAATAATGATGCTGGTCGTTTTTGAACAATTCTATTTGCACGCCTAATCATATCCTTTTAAACCCCATTTTTCTGAAAAGGATTCTCCTTGTTTTATTCTCATCTTACCTCTAAAGAATTGGTTAAAAAAAATGACACTCTCGTCCAAGGACACAGCGCTGTTGACAACATCAACCCAATCCATGGTTGGGGTGGACGACAACACCACCATCGTCCATCGTTAACGTGAGTGATAACCTCAACGAAACAGAGGAACCACAACTGCATCACTTCGTATGCTCCATTGTCTTGTTGGAGACAGTCAGAGTTTTCAGTTAAACCCAAAAACACTTCATAGATTACCTGCAAAATAAAGCTAAATCAGTGGGGAAAAAAAGGGATTTTTTTTTAGGGAAATCGAGTATTCACAGAACAGAGTTTTGACCTGGTTTCTTCAGATTCAAATAATACATACAAATAATGCTTAGAGTCAAGAATTAGGCCAACTTATATCATATAAACCAAAGAAATATGGACCGTAAAACTGAACACATAAAGGTATTTACATAAATTACATTGAGATATTATATAATAAATAACAAAGCAGTACACTATAGTTGTCAGCAAGCACTGAACAACAATCTATCAACAAACTAAAATTTAACCGGCGAACTTAGGTTCGACCCTGCTTCAGCAATCAGTGAGTTGTGCGTATACTAGCTGTGGGATAACAAGCCCTGTACATCAACCATTTCTAACTGTACATGTGTGCCACTTATTATGTACTTCCAGAACCAGCTTCCAGCATCCATCATTTGTTCTTCTATAGGATCTAGCTTGATCTCAAAACCTGATTTATGACATAAAAAGTTAATATATGTATATCAGTAACCAATATAGTCTTCTGCAAATAGTCACATTTAAAGTTTGAGCTTACATACCCTGTCCAGACATTGCTATTTGAGTTTTATAAATTATAATACTATAGTTCTTAAATTTCATTGCTCGAGTGTGTTGAAAAGAATTGTTTCCTACCCTAGTCACTAGTTGATGAAGTTCAGGTGTATTATCTCTAGTATCATTCCTGCGAAATATATCCATATTTAACTCCACTATTCATCACACGCTAAACCTAAGTGGTCTGATTTCTTGGTCTTCTGAGTTTTCTATTTATATCTTTTCCTAACCATGAAGATAATGATCAAGTATGGCTGTTGCAAAACAAGTCCCATTTATATTTTGTTCTAAACATAGAATACAGAGTAACAAGAGTACTAAGGTGGGGAACCTGATTCATGTGATACAATACACATTCTGTAGCCATCTGGGACTTCAAATATATGATCTCCCTGTTGAATAAACAAGAGCACTAAGATGCCTAATAGTATGAAGGATTCTGCCAGACGGATCACTTTTCCCTTTCAAATAGACATTTCCTTTGAAATCCTCTTATAGTCTTATACCACAAAAGAAATAATATATTCACCTGTAAAACTACGTTCGTGGCTTCAAATTCTGCATTTCCTCGTAAAATAATCTTCAAACTTTCAAATCTCTCAACATCATGTTTCCAGTAAACATTATCACTAGACATCCAGTTTATTCCTTTGTTCACCACTTTGACATTTTGCAATTTGCATCTTCCACATCTACCATCATGTACAAACAAAATAAATCAACCTAGTATGTAATCTTTCAGGGTTTTTATTCTGAATATTACCTGTGTCCATATTGAATTATTGGTTCACTATCTGCAATTTCTTTCGACGAGCCCATTACATTTTCAGCAAGAATAACAAGGCTTCCATCAAGCTAAGATTTGAGATAAAATAATAATATTTCATAGCATGCATGAAAATATACATAAATACAAAGCATGAGAGTTAATATACACACACCTCGACATCCCTCCATAGAAACTCGGCTACTTCTATTTGTAGTTCAGAACCTGCTGAAATAGAGCCACTAGAAAACTGCAGAATGAATCAAGAAAATGTTACACAATCTACCAAAAAGAAACATCTATGTTTTGTTGATTGAAGCAGTAATCCTCGATATTGCATTACATATTTAACGAAGGTACATCATATATGTTCAGATGGGCGCAACTGAATTGTTAAACTCTTGGGTGATAGAATGTTAAAACCCATCCATGTTACTAATACTAACAATTGAAGAATCATTACAATGATCCACGTTATCTTAAACAAGAGGTAAGAGAAACTGTTCCTCATTCTAGTCTAGTTTTGGAAATTGTTAATTGCATCCTAAATCTACTCTTCACATCTCTGTGCTGTTTTAAAATTTAAAACGGAGTGCTATAGAATAGTTTGAAGCTTTTTAATAAAATTCTTAGTTGATGGTTTATTCTCAGTGCTATATGTGGAGCTGCAGCAGCTGCTCACATTCCACCTTGGTGGCCTTGCAAACATTAGAATCGGGCATCTTTTTTTGCTTATTCCAAAAAATGCCTTAAGTGGAGGTAAAAGGAAGCTGACTAAAAGGAAGCCTACAAAGAGCATAATGGTGCTACATGCAGCAGAAATGTTTACTGCATGTGTGCTTACCAGTCCGTTAGATGTTTTGGATAACAAATTCCATCCTTGTAATGTCAGTGACCCGGTGTACAATTTTGATTGATTTGGATTTATTTTGGTAGTGGAACTAGAAACACAAAAGTTTGTATTGCTAAGAAATAGCTATTGAACAATCACATGCATAAGAAGTTGGGTGTATAAGGAAAAAAAATGTTAGTATCAGCTATTGAGAGGTGAATTTTGAAAGCAGTAGCACAGCGAAGTTATTGCAATTAACTGACATAATCAGAAAACAACACTGAAGAACTAAAGAAACGATAGGAATACCTTTTGTCTAGCAACCTCCCAAAGTGGACCCAAAGCAGGATGAAGAAGAATTATGAAAGGTGGCCCAGAATTGAGATATTTAGTGTTTTCTTCAAACTGGTGAAATTTAGTAGATATCAAACCACAAAATCAAAATGTACACCCGATTCTCTACTATAACTTAATTCAATTGAGGGTAATAGTTCAGAAAGAATTTCTGCAATGACTTGCACAGAAAACAATGCATGCATTATGTACAACTTAACCCCCTCCAACACATAAGTCAAGCAAAGGTGTGAGCCTTTGTTTCTTAAGAATATCATTATTGCATATTTAAGTGTGCATAATCGTGCTATCGTGCTCAGTTCCTTATTAAGAAGTTGTCATGATTTCAATCAATCGAAAATTGATATGTGGTCTCACATACTCTTAAGATGAACTGTGCACAACATTTCTCTTCAATCTAGGATAGTATCGTCTTTCTAGCAGTTCCATTCCGAATATACATCTTTTCATATCTTATTTAAAAATTCGCCTTGCCTCTCTAGGTTTGAATTAAAATTTTGTAAATATACCAAAAAATCTAGAAGAAATGACATTTTATAATTTTATTTCTATTTTTTTTTTTACTAACAACTTAATAGTTCACCAAAAAATGTGCACAATATCTGGAATTAAAAAATAAATAAAATAAAAATCCTCAATGACAATTAGAAATTTAGAATATTAAACTCTCCGTTGTTTATTTTATCAGACTCAACATATACCTCTCAAACTTAATATTAGTCTAATCAAACCTAAACCAGATGTGATCAAAATTTTCATTTTAGAAGGTAAACCAATGGGAAAGTTAAATAAGATTGAAGAGTTACGTCTAAATTAACATAATGCATTAATCCAAAATGAATAAATAATTTTTTCTCATGTATGTTTTGCTCTGTGTGTTTAGTACACGTTAAACACTGCTAAGCTATAAATTACTATTTACATAATACTCAATCTAAAACCGTAAAACGTATGTGTTCGCCAATCCAAGTGTATGAATAGTACAGTAAGAACAAAAAATTATAAATATTGTAAGCCCCAATAAGGTATCTACGTGAGTATAGGATGAAATTCTAGAGTTTATATGGTGAAATGATGCACAGGACATACCAGAAAAGCAACATTTTTAAAGTTTCCATTATTGACAGGAAAATTCACTCCTGATTTAGATTAAATATCATGGTAACAGCTTCTGTTGGGAGTTAGTAGAAGAAAGCCACATTGAAATTGGTTTAACACCTAATGGCGGCTAGCTTAATACCATATATCTCCCTTGGATGCTAGTTATGACTAGTTAATGGCATATCCAACTAGTTTAATATTAGGAATGCATAACATATGGCCAAGATTAAATATTTCTGTTCTGAAATTTGGCCACAACCATGCGTACTATTTTGGCCTTTACCGGAGTTTGCTTATAGCAGGAGCCTCATGCACCTGGTGCCACTTTTTAACCATTCAGGATGTGTGCATGTGGGCACATATATAGGCACTTCCTATAAGATGACAATTGATAAACACTTGTAGCTTTTCAGCTACCTTAATATTATAAGCATATCTGAAAAAGGGAAACTACCTGAGGAATATCTATATTACAACGTGAAAGAAGATCTGAAGCATTCCTTATCAAATCCAATAGACTACCATCTGGAGTCTGTAAGAAGAAACAGAAACAAATTAGTTCTCACTAAAAATAGCTTTACTAGCTCCAACAGATAGCATCATACTGAAGACATCGTTGTTTGTATTGAAGCATAATAAACATGAAACACTAGGAATCCACAGATCACTCAACACTCCAGTCAATATCACAACTATTCATTCTCATGTCATTTATTACAGAGGAGTAAAAAGAATTTAAAAAAGATGCCTCGTACAGTTCTAATTTCTAAAATACCAACTTTTAATGTACAAAAAGTAGACAAAGACATATTAAGTTCGAATAGTCCTAGCATGCAGAAGAACCAAGACTTCTAGAAAGTTCGATAAAAGTGTGCGGTATATACGTTTATAAGATAAATAAATTTAAGGTCGCGCCCTATAAGTTAAGCATTCTACAGATGATGGAAATCAAAAGAGCATGAGTTTACTTATTATAAAATTATGTTGTCAGCAATGAATTCAGAGGCCAGCTAAAGTATGAGAAAACAGGTCATTTTGTTTTTATAACGTAGCCATAACCAGTAGGGATTTATATCACAAGTCTTGAGTTTTTTTATATATCTAACAAACATTTTAAGTGGAAAGTAATATGCGTAGGAGTTAAACAATGAGAATAGGAAAACAATATTACGTAAGGCAATGCGTAAGGCATCAAGTATTATAAATAGGGTGCATTCACGAGCTTCCGCCCGTAAATTTTAGTCCGTTTCCATCGTGTTTGACGCCCCAATGGAGAAATGGCCAGCTGAACGAACAGACAAACTAGTGTTCAGGGCTAACAACGGCAGTAAATAATATGTCATTGACTCATTAGTTAGATTAATTTTTTACAAATTTCTAAACTTAATAACTTATGTAAATGAGGGACGTTTGAGATGTGGTTTTTTGCATTGCAATCGTACCAAAGTGTTATATGTTCCGGAGTTGGTTTGAACTAAATCCAAGCAGTTTATAATTTATTTATTTTGCAAATTATTGACACACGTTATTTATTAAAAATAACTAATTATGTATAAATCAATTTTATTTCAAAATACAAGGTAGTGTTTGGTTTAGCGTTTTTAGTTTGGGGTTTTCGCCCATATAAAAATACAAACGACACATTTATACTATGAAAAACGACCGTTGTAGAAAAAATGTTAACACACAAAATAGAAAATAACTATTATTTATTTTCCGTATTTTGCGGAGTAATGGAAGAACGAAAGATAACTCATTCATCCGTCGTTCCTTCTCCTCTCCATCGTTCCCTCCACCGTTCGTTCATTTCCCCCGTCATCCATCAACTCTTCTTGTTTTTGTAGTTAATTTAGAAAACTCAAAAGGCAAAACAAATTATAAACCAAACACCACCTAAATTTCCAATACTATGCTTTAACTCTCGGTTCGCAGCATTAAACACATTACCCATTCACTCAACTTCTCAGTTCAAATACCCAGCTCAGATTCCCCGTTAATGTTCGTTGAGAACGCATAGTCATATAGCATGGGTGTTTTATACTTGAAATGCTATAAACGAATGTAAAGGAAAATTACTAAATTATTTAACAATATAAGTCTCACTCAGAGGTTCAAAATTAGAGTAACTATAATAACAATACAACATGTACATCCAACATAAAAGAAAAGGTCAAGTATCAGTTTGACAACTTGTTGGACATGCTGCTGTTAATTAGTTAGTTTAGTATTGATTTGTAGTAGTGTAAATAAAGTTTGTACATATGTTTTTCTCGTTTGGGCTTTGTAATTGGGCTTTACTGCATTTTGTTTGTTTTGGTTTGTAAGTACTTCGGGTATATACCCATTAACAGCTGTAAAGAGAATCATAACGTTGAATAAAAAGTTTTTCTCTGGTTTTCGTTTTAATGGAGTTTCTCATGGTATATACCCATTAATAGATTCTGGTGCATCCGAACACATGACATATGATTTACAATGTTTTGCTTCAATTCAAACACTAAAACATCCTTTAAATGTTAGTTTACCTGATGGAACTGTTAAAAATGTTACAAAATCTGGAACAATTCAGCTTACACCTCAAATAATCCTCAAAAATGTCCTTTATATTCCTGATTTCAAGTATAATCTTTTGTCCATTGGAAAATTACTTGATCATAATAAGCTTATAGTTTATTTTGATCAAACAAAGTTTCAGGACCTACACTCTAAACAAATGCAAGGATCTGGAAAGAGAGAGGCTGGATTATACAAATTCAATGGAGAGATTTTAAGTTCTATTTCTAGTATTTCTTCATCATTTCTATCCAATATTCATAATTCAAACAATGAAAAATCTGAAAATATTCTAGCAAACAACTTTACAGCTGTACCTAGTTTTAATGTTCTTCATGCAAGACTAGGACATATGAGTATATCTTCTATGAAACATTTAACAGTTCCTTGTTCTAACAATAAAAGTGATGATTTTAGTTGTGAAGCATGCATTTTAAGTAAACATCATAAATTGCCTTTTGTGTTATCATCATGATTGCTGCTCAGTCTTTTGAAATGATTCATGTGGATTTATGGGGACCCTATAGAAAACCTACCTTATCTGGTGCAAATTATTTCTTGACCATTTTGGATGATTTTAGTAGAACTACATGGGTTCATTTTTTACACAACAAGCAACAAGTGTATAAGATAATTTCTGATTTTTTGGCTTATGTTGACACTCAGTTTTCTAGCAAGGTCAAAATAATTAGGAGTGATAATGGAACTGAAATCCTTAATGAATCCTGTAGTGTTTTATTTGCTCAAAAAGGAATCATTCATCAAAGAAGTATACCAAGGGTGCCTCAACAAAATGGAAGGGTAGAAAGAAAACACAAACATCTTTCGGAAACTGCTAGATCAATAAAAATACATGCTAATTTACCTGTTAAATTTTGGGGAGACTGTATTTTAGCAGCTGCACATTTAATTAATTTGATGCCTAGTGTTGTTATTCAATGGAAAACACCATATGAAAAGTTAATGGGAAAGAAACCTGAATATACACCTCTTAGAGTAATAAAATGTTTATGTTATCCAGCCATGAAATCAAATGATAAATTTGCCCCTAGAGCAAAAAGGTGTATAATGCTTGGATACCCTTATGCTCAGAAAGGTTATAAATTGTATGATTTTGATACTCATAAAATTGTTCTTAGCAGAGATGTTGTGTTTGAGGAGTCTATTTTCCCTTATCATGATACAAAATCTTATCCATATACAAATACTCAATCACAATGTCAACCTTCTCAATTTCTAAATTTTGTTCATGATGAACAAATTTGTGGATCAAACTTAAATATTCCTCCTTTTCCATCCTTACAAAATCCTTTTTCATCATCACAAAATGCTTCTCCAATCAATGATACAATTTCAGAAATTCCTACCTCTTCTACTCAATTCCAGCAACAAAATTCTGATATTAATATTCAACATGAATCTGTGATTCCTCCACAAAGAAAATCAACAAGACAAATAAAATTACCTTCCAGGTTCAAGGATTTTGAAGTTCAACAAATCAAACCTCTTTCTACTCCACATGATTCATCCTCTTCATCAATGAGCTTCAATGTGTTTACAGAAGAATCATTATCTCATTTAAAACCTGAAAATCTGGTTAATCTCAACAAAATGCTGTCTACAAAAGAACCAGTTTCCTACAGCCAAGCAAAAGAAGACCCTAGATGGGTAGAAGCAATGCAAAAAGAAATTGAAGCAATGGAAAAAAATCATACATGGGATTTGGTGGAATTGTCATCCAACAGAACTGCAATAGGCAGCAAGTGGGTATTCAAGACAAAATTCTTAAAGAATGGAGAGGTTGAAAGATGTAAAGCCAGAATTGTAGCCGGGGGGGATAAACAAATAAAAGGTAAAGATTTCAAGTATACTTTTAGTCCAGTAGCTAGATTTACTACCGTCAGAATTATCATTGCTCTAGCTGCAGCCTGTAATTGGCATTTACATCAACCGGATATCAATAATGCTTTTTTGCATGGATTTATTGATGAGGAATTATACATGAGACCTCCTCCTAGATATATAAAAGCACAACCGGGTCAAGTATGCAAATTAAGAAAATCAATTTATGGTTTGAAGCAAGCTGCTAGACAATGGAATAAGGAGCTAAAAGGTTTTCTCATTAATTTTGGATTTGTTCAATCAAAACAAGACTGTTCTTTGTTCACCAGATCTGATGGTAAGGATTTCACTATAATAGTGTGTTATGTAGATGATTTACTTGTCACTGGTTCAAGTATTCGGATCATATCTGAAGTGAAGAAAGAATTGCATAAAGCATTTACAATTAAAGACTTGGGGGAGCTGACTTTCTTTTTGGGTATTGAAGTCACAAGAACAGATAAAGGAATTCTTTTAAATCAGAGAAAATACATATTGGATATGCTTAGCTCAACACCCATGGAGAATTCTAAAGTTGCACCATTTCCTCTTCCAAAAGGCTTAAAACTAAGCACTGTTGAAGGTACAATATTGGAGAATCCAGAAATATATAGAAGATTAATTGGCAAACTTCTTTACTTAAATATGACAAGGCCTGATATCTCCTATGCAGTTCAACAGCTTAGTCAATTTATGCAAGAGCCAAGAACTCCTCTTTTTCAGCAGCACTACATGTGTTAAAATATCTGAAAGGTACTTTAAATACTGGATTGTTCTATGCAGCTATCAATGCACTACAGCTTAAAGCTTTCAATGATGCTGATTGGGGTAGCTGTATATATTCAGGAAAATCACTTACTGGGTTCTGTATTTTTTTGGGTGATTCTTTGGTTTCATGGAAAACGAAGAAACAAAAAGTTACTTCTAAAAGCTCAACAGAAGCATAGTATCGTGCAGTGAGTCAGACAACAAGCGAGGTGGTTTGGATAGAAGGATTGATAGAAGAATTATTGGTAACAATTCCTAAACCAATTACTTTATTTTGTGACAATAAGTCTGCACAATATATTGCTGAGCATGAAATATTTCAAAAAAGAACCAAACATTTGAGAATGGACTGTCACTACATTAGAGATCACATCAACAATAATTTCATTGCATTATCTCATGTGAACAAGTATGCAATTAGCGGATTTGATGACTAAACCATTGGGAGTTCAACAACATCAGTTTTTATGTTCCAAGATTGGACTTGTTTCTCAAATTTCTCCAAGTCAATCTTGAGAGGGGGATGTTGGACATGCTGCTGTTAATTAGTTAGTTTAGTATTGATTTGTAGTGGTGTAAATAAAGTTTGTACATATGTTTTTCTCGTTTGGGCTTTGTAATCGGGCTTTACTGAATTTTGTTTGTTTTGGTTTGTAAGTACTTCGGGTATATACCATTAACAGCTGTAAAGAGAATCATAACGTTGAATAAAAAGTTTTTCTCTGGTTTCCGTTTTAATGGAGTTTCTCACAACTATACCACCTTGTTATATGTAGATTTCAACATATTAGCACTGGAAACTCATCCAATCATGGTTCGACCAAAATTGAAGTGACTATACCAGTGCTTTTACATTAATGTATTGTGATTGGAAAAAGTTGGAGTGGCAGTGGAGTAGAGAAAAGAAGTATAGATTAGTTGCAGCAAATGAAATATGTGGGCACATTGCATGCTTTCATGCTAGTAGTATCCAACAAGATATTAAGATGGGGAGCTAACTAATCATGAAATTAACAAATAAGAGAATGACAAATAAAGATTCCAAAAAATACTATTTAGTTTTGAGCGAAGACGGCATTCAAGATATAAAAACAAAACAAAGTGAAATCTACAAGCTGAAATGGTAGGCTAAAAATATTTCACAAAGACATGCATAAATCAGAAACAAATTATAAGGGTGTGAAAACAAACCGATGGAAAAGGAGCACACATGCATATACAACGCAAATACGAAGTATTATTACAGGCAAAGTGTATAATGCATGCAAGACAAATTATATAATGCAAGCTTCCATGTGTTTGGGTAATTAAAGTATGAGACCCATCGCTTCACCAAAATGAAAAATTGGATAACTAAGCATCTAGATAATAATAGTATTATTGAATAGATTAATAAATCTCACATGCCTGATGCAGTGAGTTGTCTGTTGGTTTCCTTCTCCGTTTTGCGGAAGAAGTCACCTTTTTTCTTTCGTTATATACAATATATGTATCAAGGGAACCTATAAGCAAATAATAGATTATCAAATGTACGAAAGACTAACAGTTTTTACTAATAAATAAACCAATAACCTATGGAAATAACAAAGGTTTCATACTTTCTATGCTTTTACAGCACCTGGAGGTATATGAATTTAGAAAACTATCAGCTATACTCTGCATCGTGCATTCCAGTCTGCCGCCAAATACACTACAACACAGGAAGTGAAGTTTCTGATACACCAAAAAGAACTCAAAAAATATTCCATTTTCTTATGATGTTTTAATTTACTCTGACACATGCTTCTCCATGTCAGGCTTGACTGAAGATGCCTACCATAAACAAGAAGTGACCATAAAATGAATATAAAATTAATTCTGGAAAAAAGGGCCAACATAGATATTTTCATATCCTAAATCAACTATTAATTATTCAGAGCGCTTGCCCAATAAATAACGATGTTATCTTGAAGTTCATGAATATATCGACGTAGAAAAGTGTAATGCTGATATGTAAATAGTGTAGTGTTTCTTGGACTGAAAACTATGCTGCTGCTATTTGCTTAGAACAGTTAACAATGTGTTGTGGACTTATTGAAACATTAGAAGCTTTCCATGCATATACATTGATCAAACACATAGGTTATGTATGTGCACTAAGCTGGATATAATATTTCAAATGTATGGCAAAGTTAGTGAAAGCAGGCAGAAGAAAGAATACATACCTATGCTGAATTCCAAACTTATCAACATATGACACGGGCTTCTTTAGGTTCAATACCATGCCAGGTAAGCAAGATGAATTCTTGCTAGAGCCAACTTCCTCAGCTGATTGTAGATTCACATATAGAACATTGGTATTAGCAGGAAACTCTGCCTGCAAGCTTAACCAGATAATAAAGAAATTCAGAGATATTTAGTTTGAAGCCAGAATGAGAATGCCTCATTTCCTCTTGCAACCTCTAGAATAAAAAAAAAAAAAAAAAAAAAAAAAAAAAAAAAAAAAAAAAGAGTCGGCAACAGCTTTTAGCGTTGACAGACGGCAAGTATTACCTATAAAAAATATAAATACGATACTGAAACTGATTACAGAAAACTTCATCACTTGCCTTCTACAAGCAGAAACAAGTTGGTTCAATTGTCCATCAATTCCACTGGGTTTTTCAAGCTTTTTGATAAACAATTGTAAACCCATAAACTGCTAGAGTTGCTGCATGCATTGTCGTACTTCTAACAAACTATATTTTTGGCATAATGGGGCAACAACTAACATTAGTTACGAATTCATGTATAATACTTAGCTGTAAGTCCCCGTTTATTAATTAAAATTACCAGCTATACATAGTGGCCCACAAAAAAAATTTAACTAATAAACATAAGGTGGATGAACCCCTGCCCTGGTACCTAAGCAGAGCAGGGGATCCTACCCATCTACAATCATTTGAGCGCTTGAGTAGAATTCATATAGCTAGTAGCCGGCATTGGCTTATAAAAAACTTGCCTTTAGATGAGATCTGTAGTGACCAAGTATACAAAATAAGATGGCCTAAAATATAGTTCAGCATTGTGATGACACCTAGAAGAATAATTTTCTGTATAACAGTGGATTTTTTAATGAAATAAACTTGTATGTATTCTTGTATAACAGAAAAATAATTACAAGAACATCACAAAAATTTACCCATATTTTTAAAGGTTTCTTTATGTTTTCACTTAGAACAAGCAAACTGTTAATTAACGATTTTCAGGTTGATGTTTGATGGACATCTAAATGACTTTGATTGTAAAACTTTTTCAGTATACATGTTCAACTATACGAGATGGGGAGGTGGTTCAACTTCTTCGAATATATATTGAATAACATGCAACTCCAGTTCAAAAGGTGATCAATATTCGCGAAGTAAAACTTTAGGTGCATAGGATTGCAGCATACCATCCCAGAGAAGTAGGTCCATCCTTGATACCAAACTTGTCAAACTCTGTGTACTCGATACATGTAAGACCATAAGCCCATTTTCCATCAATTTGTTTCTCAACTAGAACATTAATGCCTTCTGTAGCTCCAGAGTTGCGCTGGCATGATGCAAAACCTAACTTCTGCATATGAACAAATAAATAATTTTGCAACAAAAGTCGATTCATATTCAAAAGCATGAATATAATAGTTACATAATTGACTGGAAAATTAAATAACATACCTAAATTTGCAAAGATCAAGTATTTTTATTAAATGAAAATTTTCATTTGAGTGCACAAATTCTCTAAGCAAAGCTCAAGTATCAAAGATGTCACTCATGACACGTCAACTTAGGCTTTTAAATCTCCCTGAGATCGCCGAGATGAAAAATCCGAGATATTAGCCAAAATCCGAGATTGGGCAGCTAGTTTAGTTATAAGTGTTTCAAATATCGCCTGAGATAGCCGAGATATTTTTCCGAGATATTGGCCAAAATCCGAGATTTAAAACCTCGTCAACAGGTATTTGATAAAATAATTCAAACTATACTATTTACAGTAAAATATGAACTGACTTATTGAATTAGTTTTTCTCAGCAGTCTTCCTATATGATGCACACAAATGAGTAATTTTGATGCAAACCAATGAGTAACGTTGATACAGATTATTTCTTCAATTTAAATAACACAATATGCTAACCACGCATGCAGCAACTTTTTAAAAGTGGTTGAATGCTTGTAATTAAAGGTCATCAATTCAAGGTAAATATATCCATGACATTTCATCATTCTGAAGAACCTAGAGTCAAGAATGACACAGAACTTGGTTACTATGTGTGTGAATATCCATTACATCTCAGCCAAATACAAAGACTAAGTCCATCAACAAGCTCTACCTAATATTATGGAATAGGTTGTACCTCGTACTGGTTAATCCTGAAAAGATTAAACTAGAAGCTAATATTCTTTACACACGTGCACACATACATCAGATGTAACTAACTGTTTTCAACTTTCAAAAAATAATATGGAACTCCATTAGTGATGATTTTATCCATGTTTGAAATGGGACAAATGAAACTGTTTCCTAAGTTACAAGAGCGATCAGATGTTGAATTTCCAAGCACACATGTGTCAAATTCACTTGTCAGAAGTATAATAGTGTACAAATAAAACCGCGATATTATCGTACCTTTCCATGGTGCAAGCCAATTCCCGCAAGTGCCAAAAGGGTCAAATCAGTTGCAGCCACAACATTACTGTGATGGATAATAAAATATTTTAACATAGTTTTTTTTTTTTTTTTTTTAATTGATGAAACTTTAATTGAAATATCAAGCTCACAGTAAATTTTAAAGAGAACAAAGCAAACCTGACTTGTCGTATAGTTGCACCTACTCTTCCATGATTGTAGAACCATTTGAATACACCACTATCGTTTGCTAGTTTCCAAATAGCACCATGGCCACCCGGTTTAGTTAACAGAGACAGAGGTTCATCTGTTAACCAGAGACCTTCTTCAGCAGCAACTACTGGAACCAAGGGCTAAGAGGCACAACTAAAAAGACATCAGCATTCATCATTGGAATTTCAAATCATATATCCCTTAGCACTGCAAGAAATGCAGATGATGTGGAAGGGAGAAGGGTCCTTTTTAAGCTTAACTTGCATGAGATTTTGCTTTAGCATCAGAGCTACACCAGTATCTTCCTAACATCTAGTTTGATCTTACACTGGTAATACATATTCAAATAACAATTTTGAAAAGGCATATTTAAGTGGTTTTTTCATCTTTATAACATAAAACTTTCGCTTGTACCCAATGTTCAAGGTTCATATTTTGTTGGGCATAAAATCAGGAGATGTACTAGGTGAATAAGTGAAGAGTGCAATACTTTGTTGTCAAGCTTCTACAAAATTCCGGCAGCATCATTGTTATTTAGATCACGCGAAGTTGCAAATCTCAGATCTTGTCCTTGTCTCAAACGAAGTCTTTTTACATATGATATATCGTATAGGACAAAATCTACGATGGTGATTCTATCTTGGGTGCGCACAAGCACGAGCATCCATAGATTATTTTTATAATTGAAAGTTACGGTGTGCGTTCATAAACCTCGGAGATCTAATCAATACCTCCTGGCATTTTAGTGATATTTTGACCAATAATTAAACAGTACCAAATATCAAGATACGACTAAAATCTTGACCAAGATCAATATCAAACAAGATTGGGACAGTACTTGGTGTTTCATTTTGTAAATCTTCTAAATGGATATATCAGCTGAGATTAGATGCAGTGAAATCACGCTATTACACAGACAAACTTTTGACTGTTGGAAAGCTTAATATATGCATTTTATGTTGTATCAATGACATCTTTAGAAGATTAGTGCAGATGTGGTCCGAGTTGATAATGCATTTTAGTACATAAGCTACTTTAAAGCATGATCCGGCATAACATGTAAAAAATTAGGAGGAAAAAAAATAGGAAAATAGTGTCAAGGACAAAATTAGAGAAAAGATTAGACACAGGGACACGTTTTATTGTAAAATAGGAAATGATAGTGGGTCCCTGAATTCCTTGATTTACACTAAAAAGTGTCCTTGTGCCAAAAAAATTGGTCTTTTGTCCTTGTGTCTAAATTTTTCTCTAATTTTGTCCTTGTGCCTAAACACCCCGGAAAAAAAAAAAAGCAATACTGTAAATTGCATGTGATTTTGATTCTTTTGAAAGCCTCCATCAAAACACAAAAGTTGCAGTAAGAGTTATGGAATACACTGTACACGGCATCTATGATACTTTTGGGATGGAGCTTAGAAGCCCAAACTTTGCATGAGGCAGATGTTTTTCCAGTAAAAACGGCAATGCTGTAATTTTTGTTAAGGAACTTAATGGTACCACGTTCCGAGTTAAAACAATTTTTAAAGTAGATGTGAACACATTTTAAAGTAGATGAAAACATATCCATAAACATTCCAATATCTCAAATGAGTGATTTTTTATTTCATTTGGAATCTGATTATTTATTTTTGGGAGGTTCGAATTCAAGTTGCTAGACTCAAGATTGTAGGTATTTTAATACGGGACTAGTGGGGGAATATGTGTGTATACGCATACGTGATTGAACGTGAAATAAAAATTATTCCTTTTATCTAACAAATGAATCAAAAACTGACTGACCATTGAATTGAGTATACACACACATACACACACTCTCTCAGTTCAATTAAAACATTGGAATGACACCAAGTACTATAACCTGCAAGGCTGCAACAAATATTAGCTTAAGATTTTGTAAAACAAACTAAAAATTATATTAACAATATTTTCAGAATTTCACAATATTTTTTGTTAGTTTCAAAATTATATTAAAAAATGTACCAAAGTTAAATTTCATTCAGAACATCTATGAATTTATTAGTTTTGTTGGTGTACATTTCCATCTTTGGTCCTTTTTAAACCTTGTTTCCCTCATTCCTGTTTAGATAGTCACATTCATGCAGGCTTCTAAGGCATAAAGCCACAAAATGCATGCTAATGAAACATGATTGATAAACTAACTCCATGCAATCAAAGACTCCGATCAGTTGAATGTTCTGCAATACATTTGTATTTTTGAAACACGAGTTCTTTTGTGTGTGTGTGTGGGGGGGGGGGGGGGGGAGGGGTGTTGTTTTGTTTACGATGTTAGGATCCTTTATAAAATGATGATTAAAAAGCCTACCTGCTTGAAAAGGAAAAAGTTTTGCTGGCCTCTCCCAAACCATCCAAGTTTTTTACAGAGAGCTGATACATGATTATGATTGTTTTTCACTGAACTTGTCATGATTGCAACAGGAGTTATGCACTGTTTTCCATAAATTTTGAAGTAGAGGAACTCTCTAGCCTGTAATTGAAGAAAGCGTAGAGCTAAGGAAACATATCATGGATAATACAACCAATAGAAAGTAAAGATTCAATACTACCATCTAAATAGATCACTTATGATAGGAAAATAATCAGGTTAAATTTGGAAACATATATTCATGGAACATCCAAATTTTCAATAGTTCAAGTATATTTGTAAAAGATGAGCAATAACATTATTTTCTACACAATTCAGATGGAAAATATTACGACGATAGCACATCATTTGACATAGTAATCATGTATGGGGAAGGGGGGAGAAAGAGGGGGGGGGGGGGGAGGTGGGCGAAGATCAGCTACATGAATCAAAACAGAATCTGTTACATTGTCATAATAGCCGTGCTCAATTTCACATGCATATGATAACCCGCATCCAAATCACTGGGATGTTGATTAATACGCTGAAAACATAAACCACGTAGATTATGTATAAATTGCATGTCTTCAGCATAATAAGTCACAAGAATTCAAATAATTACAGGTCGGACCATGTCCTACAGTGGCCCAACATATGAACAAATTATGACGTGTAACATGCGATCAGTACAATTAAGCTTAACCTAGCAAATACTCTAACTCAATGACAAAAATTGAAAATTGTAGTACATAATAATGAAACAAGCAGTCCAGCATTAACTGCATGTTAACCCAAAAATGGCGTTACAATTGTGAAAGCACCAACCTAAAGCAATCTAGATAATCAGCAACACAGATCTCACAGAAATAGCAAGCGGAAAGCATGAAAAATAGAAAAAATACAAGAATATTATAGTTGTTCGGCTATCTCCAACCTACATTCACTTCAACTAACTTTTATTAATCATGCTAGATAGAACTCTTCGTATTTGAACTAGTTTTTCTTTAGATGTTGACTATAATGGTTTACAATCGTTTGGAAGATATAAAAGTAAAGAAAAATCGATGATTCAGTTGAGAAATTGAGGGGGGGGGGGGGGGGGAGATGGGGGAGAAGATCAGCTACATGAATCAAAACAGAATCTGTTACATTGTCATAATAGCCGTGCTCAATTTCACATGCATATGATAACCCGCATCCAAATCACTGGGATGTTGATTAATACGCTGAAAACATAAACCACGTGAATTATGTATAAATTGCATGTCTTCAGCATAATAAGTCACAAGAATTCAAATAATTACAGGTCGGACCATGTCCTACATTGGCCTACAGTGGCCCAACATATGAACAAATTATGACGTGTAACATGTGATCAGTACAATTAAGCTTAACCTAGCAAATACTTTAACTCAATGACAAAAATTGAAAATTGTAGTACATAATAATGAAACAAGCAGTCCAGTATTAACTGCATGTCAACCCAAAAATGGCGTTGCAATTGTGAAAGTACCAACCTTAAAGCAATCTAGATAATCAGCAACACAGATATCACAGAAATAGCAAGTGGAAAGCATGAAAAATAGAAAAAACACAATAATATTATAGTTGTTCGGCTATCTCCGACCTATGTTCACTTCAACTAACTTTTATTAATCATGCTAGATAGAACTCTTCGTATTAGAACTAGTTTGTCTTTAGATGTTGACTATAATGGTTTAGAATCGATTGGAAGAGATAAAAGTAAAGAAAAATCGATGATTCAGTTGAGAATCAGAGTCTTAGTGTAGTCAACAAAATCCTCTCTTCTTTAGTTGAAGATCACCCTGTATTTATAGAGTTTGTAGATGAGTTGGGCCAGACCACTGCACCAAGAGACTTGTATTGAAGATAGGAAGGCTCGCCAAAAAGCTCAAGGTTATAAGAGTTGAATGGATGGATCAGTATTGATCCATAAGGAATGGATCGATACCGATCCATAGCCAAGGTCGCATGATGTTGCATTTCGCTTTGCTGACTTTTTATCTTCTTGTAATATCTTATGCCAAGTTTCATAGCAGTTGAACTCCATTAGCTTGTATTTTTTACTCGATTTATATTGAACTGCTCTTTGGATTAGATGATTCATTAATAGTTTGAGTTAAAGACATTGAAATGCAATTAAACTTGAAAGTAGACTAAAGGGGTGAGAAGATCTAAGATGGCGTAGTTCACGATGGATCACAACCATTGGTTATAGATCGGTTGTGATCCATCGGGGATTGTTGAGTATCGATCTACCCACTTAGGTTATCTTTTAATCGTTCAAGTTCGAAGAGGAAGATTCACCCATAGTTCCCTTTATACTTCACCCAATGACATGAAACTTCACCCTGGTTATTACGGCGGTAAGTCGAGTCGAGCCAGTCGACTAGTTGATAACTAGTCGACAAATATATTGTTGTCACTGCTACTTTCACAAGCAGTGCACTACTGCAGCCACTGAACAAAAAAATAAAAAAAATAAAAAAAATAGACAAATGATGCATAAAATTAAATAGAGTGTAAATTGCAAAGAAAATACAAACCAAATTGAAGTTTCAACAAGCGCAGAATCTAATAGAATGCAACGTAAAAACAAAAATGATGCAATCAATTCAAATGATGCACTATCAAGGTGGCGGCGGCACTGGAAAGACGGCGGCATAAATGGGATTTGATTTTTTTTGCTTTAGGGTTCGACTTTGATACTTCGATTCTGTTCGTTTTAAGCTTTAGGGTTCGCCTTCGATACTTTATTATTTTTTGTTCGTTTATTAATCTAGGTCGAACACAAATCAGTCGACACCCAATAACACCTAATCGACCAATTTCTGTTTGACCATTCGAAATTCTTACAAACAGCAAGTCGTGGCTTCAAGTCGGTGGCTCGATCACGACTAGTCATCGACTTGTTGCTCACTGTGACAACAATGAACTTCACACATGCAACGTAGATGGGTAAGAGGCCCTTCCACATGAGTCGCAAACAATGGAGCCCACTCCTCATGGAGTAAATTCTGTTCATTAAGCCGACTAAATTCGAAGAAGATTCATCCATAACTTACTCAATACTTATCTAATTGACATAAAAATTTGGAGGTGCACTCTGTATGATGTGCGAAACCTATCCTATGGATTGTAGTTGCAGAGCTCACCCTAGACGGATCAGATCCGATCCATATGGTACGGGTCAAAACGGACCCATAAGATCTTGTCCAAATGACTATTTTTCTCATGAGCCTTTTTTATGTCTTTTAAATGTTTCCACCATATATCAAATCAATTCGAGTTCGTATGAGTCATCCACGACTAGTTAAAGTTGTTCTGGTCAAAATCAGATAAACATTTGGCTCTAAAAGGACATCTTTCAGATGAAAGTTGTGCTTTGAATAAGACAAGTCCAGATAACCCAAGTCTGATGATCGAACATCTCAACTGCTTCCTATTCTTGGTCTTCATTGAATTCCAACAACCATGTTCTTCGGCAAATTTGAAAGTGTCAAGTCCTTTGATCAATCCGAGCAATGTTGCTAATCAAGGTGAAGCCCTCCGGCTTTCGAGTCCAAATCCTTATCCAATCAGCATGCAATCTTCAAAACTCTTTGACCAAGCCGACAAAATCCGCTCAAGGCAAAACCGACAAAATTTGCTCAAGGCAATGCCGTTAGGTAAGACCGACCAAATCTGTTAAAGGCAAAGTCATTGGGCTGAGCCGACCGCATCATCTCAAGGTACAACCACCGGGCTAAGCCGACTGAATCCGCTCAAGGCCAAACTATCTGGGTCAAACCGATCAAGACTCATTTTCGCTCATCGTGTACCGACCAAGATCAATTATGCTAAAAAAACAATAATTAACCTACTCTAAGCAAAGTTAACCACTCAATCCCGCTCAAGATGAATCGACCTAGGATCGATCTTGCTCAAGGTATGCGGACCAAGAATCAATCCTGCTCAAGTTAAGTCATTCAGGACTGAACCCCTAGTATCACTGAACGTAAAGCTTTTTAGCCCAGTCGATCAAGACTTACTCATGCTCAAAGTTCATTGTTAAACTGATCAAGAACAAGTTCCGCTCAAGGCAACGCCTTTAGCTAAACCAACCGGGACCTTCCAATATTCATCTTTCGATTTTGAGTCGCCCAACCCTGGGGTGCTTGCGTTGTTTCAAATCTCGAAAATATAGCTCGAGATCTTGTTTTAAGCTCCACCCGAAATGAAACAGTAAATTTCACTGTAAATCTTGTACTGAATATATCATCTGAAATATTGCAATATCAGACGATATATTGACCAAGACGAGATATTGAAATATCGACTGAGATCTTGGTTTTTCTGTGCCTAAACAAAACAATAATAAAAAATTCAAATCTAACCACGAAAATCTTATGCTATTTTATATTTTCCATGTTAAATGACCATATAATATATTCATATATGTCCTGCAACGTTTACGATTTTCATATTTGTTATTTTTTATATGCACGTTACCTATGAAATTATGTATTTTATGTTCTACTTCTGTTGAACTATGTAATGTTTTGGATCTTTTTTATGTTCTCTGTCTAACAATAATTCATGTGAATGAATTATGAGTTGTAAGCTATAATATATTTGCATTGCATTTTTTCTATTTTTTTTAAATATATTATGATTTATGAATATGAATGTTCTTTCGTAAATTAAGAACAACGAAGTGATTTTGCCACTTAAGTTTAAGTTACAATTTTTGTAACAGCTTTAATAGAAATCGGGTAAGAATACCAGTTTTTAACATATTACACCCCGAGATGGTTCAGATACGAGCTTTCAGATCCGAGATGGAAATCCTAGACAACCCCAGCGTTAGACATCTCATTCGAGATGTCACCCGATACGAGATTAATTCTCTAAATTGCCCGAGACAAAACGTGATCGATATCCAAGATTTGAAACCTTGGATGCTTTAGTCCATCCAAGTACACTGCATTAGATCCAAGTCATAACCTCACTGTGTTATCCTATCTTCAATCTAAGTTGCGATCTTTCCCGATAGTTAAATACAAGTCATGATTCAATTTGATAACATTTCTAGTCGTTTTGAAATTCAATTCTTAATCAGACGGGCTCTCCAAATTGTTAGGTTTTAGATTAGGTGAACTCACAGCCTTCCCGAGATGATGAGCTCGTTCTTAGTTCAAACAAACTCATTCATAGCCTCTTCGAGCCGATCCATGGTCTATCTTTGCACATTTTCTCTGCATGGCATCTTTAGGCCGATCATAGCCTATCTCCTGGTCCTTGTTAGGTCCAATTCAGTCACTCTCTGGCGAAAAGGACTTCAAGATGAGTGGCTCGACCCAATCCCTCTCCGGTGAAGCATTATACCCCTTGCACTCCGGTCTATCAAGCCTTTCAATGGGACAAAATGCGATTCTTATTGACCTCTGACCACTTATCTAATGGAAACTCGGTGATAGTATGCTGATCCAATCACTCTTCGGTGAAGTAACATGCTTCTTGCCTTCTCTCGTCCCCAAGCACCCCAAGAAACGAATTGCGATCCTTGCCAAGCCCTAACCACTTACCCAGCATAACTTAATGACAGTAAATCGATTCAACTTCCCGGCATAGTAGTCAAGGCGCTAAGGCGCAAGCATTGGGTCCGGGGTTTTTTTTGAGCCTTGGGCTTTTTTGTGTGCCTTTTATACGAGTTTGATCTGCTATTTTACTAACTACAAAGTAAATTTTTAAACCATACTTTATAATTCATTCAATTATCTACATATTTTATTAATAAGATTTAGGTTGTAAATCATATTTTATAATTTATTGAACAAATAAATTTTTTATTTAACTATTTATAAATAAAAATTTGAATTTAGCCAAAAAAAATCTCAAACTGCAAAAAGACGCACTCAAACTGTAAAAAGGCGCAAGCCTTGAACCTTGGGCTTTTCTGCGCTTAGGCGTGCCTAAGCGTGCGCCTTGATAACTATACTTCCCGGTAGAGGTGGGCTGCTTCATCTTGCGGCGGTAGATCATCATCTTTTACTGGTTTTTTATTTTTATTTTAAATTGTTCAAATGAAAGTCAAACAAGAAAAAAAATCATAGATAGTCACCTCAGGCATTCGACTCAGAGCATGTATATGGATCTCTCCGGTTCTCGTACACATGTAAGATGTCCGAAATTATTGGCTTGTAAAGTAGATAAAAGCAAAGATCGGAGAGCAGTGAGTGAAAGATGAACCTGCCCCTAATTCCATCTCGATCATGGGATAATGGGTCATGGACAAAATCATTTGCTTCTAGCTGCAAGTGGTGGTTGCTCTGTATGCACCATTGCAGTAGGATTTGTGACGTATTGCCAAAGTTGTCCACCATAATGTGTTCTTCAATCAAGTCCTCCAAATATCTGCATTAATTCGTGGTGTGCCATCTAGATCGTGGAATATGCAGTATTTTCCAAAAGTTCTTTCGCATTCCATTAGCTCCCTTCTCATAAACTTCCGATTAGGGAGATGCCCTCTAGTATCCAAGTAGGTCCGCTTCATAGTTTCATTCAGTTCTGTATAAATGAACCTCGGTTTTTTGAATTCTCTTCTTGACCACTTGGCTTCCCTAGAATTCACGTCGTCGTCTTCGCCCTCTTCTTTCCTTTTTTGATTCCAAACCTAGCCTTTGATGATCCTCCATCTTCTGCAACATTAATTTCCTCAAATAAGTCAGTCCCTCAGCAATTGTGTCCTCCTGTTGCAGATATTTCTCAGTCTCATGATAGAACTCGGTTATGCAGTTAAAGTCCTGCTAAAGCAACGCAAAATTCCCGCTATAGCCCATAGCGGTCTCCGACTGCTATAGTATTTGAATTTAGCGCTGATGGAGAGTAATTCCGCTTTAAGCTCTGCTATTTTCCGCTGCATCCGCTAAATCAACACTATTTAACATCCGCTTTAGTAATATTAATAAACAAATGATGATTTGACAAGTTCTCTTTTAAAATAAAATAAAAAGTTAATGTAAAGAGCTAATTTTATGACTTCTAAGTCATAAGTGTCTTATATAAGATGAAATCTATGGTAATTCTCGAATCTAGTGTTCATAACCTTGATATTTTTTTATAATATTAACTAATATTCGTTTCTTCTACACAAATAATGCAAAAATGATAATTGATTAATTTTGGTTATATAGTTTTACATCTAATTAACATTTTGCTACCTTGCCTATATCCCGCTATCTCACCGCTTTATCACCGCTACAGCTTTTTACACCTCTACTGCTATAGAACTGCTAAGCACTTTAACTGCTTAGGCACTCAGTCAATCCAATGATGCATCTCTCTCTCTCTCTCTCTCTCCAAAGTCACCTTGAAGTCTGTCTTTTTAGCAACTCCTGAAACTATTGTTATCAAAATGATTGATGAATCTGGCCAATCGACTGCAGTTGTTGTTGTATTGAATTTCGTTAATTAACTTCTAAGGGTCTCTCTAGCCTTTTGCTTCACGATTAATAAACTCATCACGTTCTTGGTTTTAAGACGTGCACTATGAGCTGCCTCAAGAACTTATCCACTAATTCTTTACAAGAACGATTCTCTCATTCCCTATACCACATAGTTGTCAAATCAGACAAGAACAGCTAAAAACATCATGCTCACCTCCTTCAAAGCTCCAAAACTTCCATATGTTGAATATATCCCATTAAGTGAACAGTAGGATCCGACCTTCTATCTTAAGCATCTATTGGTACGACGGAAGCTTGAAATCATTGGGGATTCCTAGCATTTTGAATGTTGCCAATGAAGGGGTTTTAAATGACATCTTCTATACTCTGATCTAGTGGTCCTCTAACTGCCCTCTTAATCACATCAACCATCTGATTCATGTTGTTTTGAAGCATTTGATCCATAATAGCATCCTGCCTCACAGTCTTCCTATCACAAATCCAGGGACAATCCTCTGGTCTATGCTGATTCAAGTGTTGATCAATAACTCATGTTCTATCTTGAGCATTATTCCTTTTTTGGAAATTATGGTACGTATTCTCGCCCATGCGGCATTCTAGCATTCAGATCTGCATTTTCCACTCCAAGTCTACCGGTCTCTGGGGTTCCCACAGTGACATCGATATTGGTTCCAACATTTCCAATGTTTGCTCCACGTTGATCCCAACATTTCCAACACTGCCAATATGGAAATATTGCCCTCAAGTATCAGAAGTTTACTTGTGGGGGATTGTTCCAACTTGTCCTGATTCCACTTCAGAAGTTCCAAATCAACTATTGGAGTTTGTTCCTGATTCCCCACAGATTCAGTCATCCCTAATCTCTTTATTGTTTAAAAGAATTCCTTCATCATCTTTTGTTGTCTTTTCAAGTTCTCATCTTGCATCTCCTTCAACATCCTCTTCATCTCATTCTGATGACAATGCTTGGTCTATTTGAGTTCGAAAAAACTTCCCAATTTCCCCTATGTTCAACTTGGCTCCCTTCAGTTCTAGATTTTCCCTTCGTTCTAGAACTAGTTCTAGGTCTTGTCATTTCTTCAGATCCTCAAGTTGCAAGCTCAACGAATACATCAAATGTTAACATTTAAAATGATGTTAACTCCAAATGATTGTGACAATTCAGATGATCAACAACACGGATCTTACAGAAATAACAACTAAACAGCATTACAAGTATCAAAGATACAAGAATTGTATAATTGTTTGGTTATCTCCGGCTTATGTCCATTTCAATTGATCTTTTCTTAATCCTACTACTTGGGTCTCTCTAAACATAAACTAGTCTCCTTGGATCTAGATTACAATAGAATTGTTTGGAATAGATAAGAAGTGAAGTAAAGTTGGTGATCCATTTAAGCAATTTTGTTTCCTTTTCAGATCTGATCCAATCTTTGTCGGCAGAATCCTCCCTTCTCTAATTGAAGATCATCATGTATTTACAGAGTTTGGAGATGAGTTAGGTCAGACCACTGCACTAGGAGACTTGTATTAGAGATTAAAAAAGGTTCATCAAAAAGCTCAGGGTCATATGAATTGAATGGATGGGTCGATATTGATTTATATCAGTGGGTCGCATGATGTTGCACTTTGTTTTGCTGACTTTCTCATCTTCTTATGATGCCCCCGCCAAGTTTCATATCATTTGGACTTCATTTGCTTGAACTTTATACCCAAGTTGCGTTGAGGTATTCTTTGGTCCATCAATAACTTAAGCTAGAGACATCGAAATGCAACCAAACATGAAGGGTAGACTAAGGAAGTGATAAGAATTAAGACGGTGTAGCTCACGATGGACCTTTCCCATTGGTTATGGATCGGAGAATCCGTTCCAATCCATAGGGGATGCATCGACACTTTGATCCATCTGCTTAGCTTATTTTTGAGTCGTTCAATTTCAAAATGGAAGATCCATCCGTAATTCCCTCAATACTTAACCAATGACATAAAAGTTCACATATGCAATGTAGATAGGTAGGAGGTCCTTCTACATGAGTCGCAAGCCATGAGGTCAACTCCTCATGGGTCGGATTATATCTATCAAACTAGCTAAATTCGAAGAATATCCATATATAACTCACTCGGTGCTAATCTGATTGACACGAAACTTTGGATGTGCACTCTATATGATGTGCAAGACCTACCATATGGATTACAGGTGGTGGACCCACTCTAAACGGGTTGGATCTGACCCATAGGGTATGCATCAACACTGACCCATAAGATCTTTGTCCAAATGAATACATTTTTCTTGTAAGCCTTATTTTATGTCTTCTAAGTGTTTCCTTCAAATTTCAACTCAATCTGAATCTGTACGGGTACTCTACGTCCAGATGAAACTGCTTTGATAAAAAAAAAGTGGGTAAACACTGCATTATAATATAAAATGATAAAGTAAGGTTTACTGGTTACATTGAAAGCTCAAAAACCAGGACTGAAGGCACCAAATCCAGAAATGTCAGCATGGTGAGAAATCACACAGCATAAATATCCTAGTCTCAAACTAACTAAATTCATATGTACGAAAAAATAGGTTAGGTGATTTCAAAGCACCAAACCACCGCCAAAAATACGTTAACGTATCATACAGTGAATCAGACAGTTCCCTGGAAGGAAGAAAAGAGTAAAAAATCAAAAAGCTTCAACTCTGTTGGTAGCCACAAAATTTACATTCAACGTTATACCTTTTTTATATACATGTTAAGTGATGTTTAATAAATGGAACCAAACAGTAATATGATGCATGCCTTTTCTTGCACGTAAATGTAAACATTTAAATCCATCATGCAAGCAGTCCTAAAGTAGTAGAAAGCTAAACAATCAAGAAACATAAACACGGTTACAAAAAATAAAATAAAAACATTCAAACCATTTACATATTTAAATTCAAAAATCAAAAATCAAAAATCAAAAAAAAAAAAAAAATCATAGCATTATTTGATACCTGTAGATCTCGAATCAACCCTTCTAATAAAGTACGTCCACAGTAAGGAAGCATAGCAGCAGGAAGACATTCACCTGTTACACTGTCAACCAATCCAAGTCTATCACCAGCACCACCAAGAGGATAAATCTCACCAAGGACAGGCAAACCCTTTATAGTGATAAATCTCAAGGTTCAAATATTATTAGATGCTTAAAATAAACTAGTTTAAACATTCATCAATTTGCTAGAACACCAACGAATTATTAGAATAGGCAAAATTTCAGTTCAGACCCATTTTTAAAACAATTAGTAAAAATAAACAATGTCGGACTATTTCATAAACATAGGCCAGTTTCACTACCATAGGCAATCAGTTGTACTTGTATTTTAATTTATTTCTGAAAAGTAACTCTAATGGCGCAATTTTTAACTGCCACTACAACAATTCATTGGAAACATTGGCAAATTGCATCTTTGAGTGATTGTATTGGAGCAAATGACAATTGCCTCAATATAATTTTACCCCGACGCAACTGCCAACCGTTGACACAAATATATTTTAAAAATTAATCTAGCGAAAATGTCAAGTGTTCGAAAACTGGCTTATGCTTGCAAATAGTTCAAAATATGGCCTATTTTTGCTAATAATTTAAATTTTGAACTAAAATATAGATGTCTAAAAAAAAAACTGTTATCTCCCCTCTATGCCGGCTGCTGGGAGGGGTCAAACTGGGAATTAGCTTTCCCTTTAAATAACTCATTACTCCAAGGGTTAAAAGCCAAGAGCAGATGCAGCAGCGAACACAGGAAGACAAACAGAAATTAGAAAACATGACCTTCGAAAAAGAAATAAAAATTGGAAACAAGATGTGTGTGTGTGTGTGTGTATATATATATAGCAAGCGTTCGGTTGCACCCCAAAAATGGAGCACTCCAAATGGCCTCTGATATCAGCCCCGCATTTATATCAAAGAAAGTGAGTGAGAAGTGAGAGAATGAGTGGAAGAAGAAAGCGAGGAAATGTGCGGTGGAAAAGTGGTAGGCCAAATGGGTGCTCCACTGTGTGTCATTGAACCTGCCTCTCTCTCTCTCTCTCTCTCTCTCTCTCTCTATATATATATATATATATATATATATATATATATATATATATATATATATATATTGTTATGAAATTTACAATCTAAACAGAAGACAACACCAATCAGTACTATAATGAACTTATTGAATATTTTAGTTCAGTCATTAGAATTTAAACTACTACCCTTTTTTGACTTCAATACTTACGTTGAATAAAATAGAGTATTCAATCCTAACATGCTAACATACTCATCAATTCGGACAGCATACTATAAGAAAATGAGTTTTTAATTATGGAATTTAATTTTACTTCTAATTTTTAGTGTCATTTTGTTTGTGCTTTCTGCCTGTTTTCGTGCTAACACAATCAAAAATTTTGCGAGGTTAATTCAAGTTGTGATGATGCAGATGTCAATGTGGTTGAGAGATAATTGTTCTGTGTTGAACAATAATGTGTGTAAAGTCTCTTTTGGTTAATTTCATAGACAAATACTAAAAAAATTCTTTTACCAATATTCAATCTAATATATCACTTGGTCTATTTTTGAAAGTATTGCTTCCATTTGAAATCTTGGCAATGTTCACAAAAAAGATCCCATACTTAAAAACGTTTTTCTATCTACTCTGGAATGTGTTCGCATCACAGTCCCAAGTATGAATTACAGAATCATAGTTTTTAAAGAAATGTCGATCTCCTGCAAGATTCCTGCTTATAATCTACATCCATATCCTTCAAGCTTTAGGTGAGTGAAAAAATAAAGTTGATGGTACTTTATCAAAGAGTTGCTGAAATTAATATTCTTGTAATTTTTAAAGGATGCAATTCAAGGGAACACAACAAAAATGACAATTTAAGGACAAGAATAAAACCTCAATTCCCCACAACGCTGCCTGGGATGCGTATTCTGGATCATCTATTAGATTGTAACCGGTAGGCACGTGAAAATTAACAAATTGACTTTTTAATGATTCGTAAAGATGAGGAAAGCACTTCGACTTGCTCCCAGTACTTGATGCCGAAAGAAGCTCCAGCACGATTATCTGATAGCTGAACATGCATTTCTTCATTAAGTAACCATAATAAGCTAAAATTTAATACAGTTTAAATTAAGCAGAATCAAAGACATGCATCATAAATTGACATTGTAGACTATTTATTCAAAACTGGAAAATAAAAGCAGCCTCATGGTACATATCAGGGTTTAGAACAAATGCAGGCTTGTCATATACACGAGTCTGACTATATGTGCGCTTAAGCACAAACTGAATTCAACTTATTTTAGTTATGCTGCATACTGTATACCAGTTCATATCATTCTCGATCTTCTCTTCATCTGCTTTATAGTTGTTGTCACTTGTTCGATTCCCATTAACCTTCCATCATAAGATTCACATACTACAAACATTGCATAATTTATGTCAGCATCCAACTACAATATTTAATTTCACCATACAATCTAAAGTCTAAGGACCGGCATCATCAGTTTCCCTCTACTTTGTACTGTATATGTTTGTAGCACGATGAGAATTTATAGTCCACACTATTCTTAACTACAACAAAAGTTTTACAATTAAAGCGCTTAGCAGTTTTATAGCAGTGAAGGTGCAAAAAGGCAAAGCGGGGATAAAGTGGGGAAATAGCGAGGATATAGCAAAGTGCAAAAAGGTTCATTAAATGTAAAACCAAATATTTAAAAATTAATTAGTTATCATTATCACATTATACTTCTAGAAAAAATTAATATTAATTGATCTAATATACCAAAATCAAATAATATCATGGATACACACACTAGATTTGATAGCTGTAATAGATTTCTAGCATAAATTGGGCACTTATACCTTAATTTTAGCTCTTTACACTAGCTTTATTGAATTATTATTTTTAAAAGCTAGTTAAATCAAGCTTTGTATATTAATATTGCTAAAGCAAACGCTTAAAAACCTTGATTTGGCCGATGCAGCGAAAAATAACGGATACTAAAAGCGGATCTACTATTCATCAGCGTAAACTGAAATAGCTTAGCAGCTGAACAACGCTGCATGCTATAGCGGGGACCTTGCGAGACTTTAACGGGGATTTAACTGCATAAAGCAAACTTGGATATTCGCTACCACAAATAACAAAGCTTGTAGAAAATGAAATTACATTTGGAAAAAAAACCGAAATAGATTATGAAACTCTATAGTTACCGGGTAACAAATGATTTTGGAATGATAGTGGTGGTCAAGCAAAGTGCTAACGAAGCAAAGTCAACCGTGATTACATTATATATGCATTACATTATATGCATCTGACAATATTAAAATGAATCTAAGCTATGTTGAATAATAAAATATATGTCAGTTCTAAATGCCGGCATGCTAAGATCAACCAATTACATAATTGTAATTTTATTAACTCGCTGATGATAATCGAATAGGAAATAATAATGATGTAATTATGTTCTTATATAACTGGAAAAAAGATTTTAACAAAGTTATTCACATTTCATGATGTGCAATCAAAGCGCGCGCTATAGCGACAAATAGCGCATAACGCAGTGTTTGCGCTATTGGACTTACTTATAATAGAGCAGTGGTTCCATATAGCGCAAAAATAGTGTGTTATTTTATCATAGCGCAAAATAGTGCATAGCTCTAAATAGAGCGCTATTTTGTTTTTGTCTCTTTTTTTAACGTTTGGACAGTGAATTAAGCCCAAAATTGTATTTATAATGACTCAGAGAAAAGATGTCGTAGAGTATGACTCGAAAGAAGAACAAATTGATGATCGTATAAATAATGATTAATGGTTATGATTTAGATGAAACTAGTGACTATTTTAAAATTTTAGAAGCATAATATAATTTCTATGTTTTGTTATTGTACACTTGAGTCATGTTTAATTTTTATTTATTTGAATCTTGTTATTGTAAACTTCATATATTATTTTCACTTTACAACTTTACTTATTTGTAAGTTCTTTCTTAGTACTTGTTAGTAGATTTGTTTAACATTTTGTACAAAAGTGTATTTTCGTGCATTTTTGAGTTTTATATCCCATAATTGATAAATAGAAATAAATTTCATTATAACTCACAATTATAAAAATAAATTTCAAATTTGTAACACAAATATAATCCATCAATTATTTTGAATGTACAATATGAACTTATCAAATTTTCTGTGATATAATTATATTTTACCTAAAAAAATATTTAATACATGCATAAAGTATGATAGTGCTTGTATTTTGAGTCTTGAACGGTATGGATAAAATGAAAAAGGAAAAAAAATCAGTTAAGCAAAATATATTTGATTACTTTTTTTTTTTTCAAATGAACGCAATCGCGTGCGTTATAACGCATAGCGCAAGCCTTGTGCTATTTTGCGCCATGCTCTGTAGACTACACTGATTTCATGTTATTATGACAATAATAGTAATAGTGGTAGTGATGGTGGTTGTAGTGATGGTAATAGCATATGTAGCAATAGTTATTGCAGTCTGAAATGCAAAAAATAAAACAAAGAAAAAGTGCGTCATATCAAGCCGTGTGCCATTTATGCGCCGCAAGCCATTTGCGTCATTTGGCGCGCTTTTCATACGCACTGCGCAACAAGCAAAAATGGTGCAAACGCCACACCGCAACCAAAAATGGTGCCCACGCCGCATCACGCCATGTGCCATGGTGCGCGTCCAGGCGCACCTTTCACAGCTATGCCCCCGGTAACAGAGCTATCACCTCCCATGATATTGAGGGTTAAGAGAACGTCAGCGTTCAACAAGTTGGCCAGAATATACAACTTACTGTTGCAGACAACCAGAATCCTACTCAAACTATCACCAAAGTTGGTTTTGAACGCTTTACGAAAGAACTATCAGATAGTTGTCAACAACTAAACTAGCACATCCAGACCAACATGAACCGGACGAACCATTAAACGCCCAACACGAAAAACCAAGAGAGAGTCGACTGCTATAAATTCATAATCTGAAAGCTCTTCATCATCCGGCCACTACCACAAAAGCAGGAGACAAAAGTCAAATTTGTACGATGCAAGACCATCCAGACAGGAGCTCCAGACCGAATCCAACCAAGACACGAAGATCGGTGCTCAGCCCTCCAAAGGGTCGGGTACCAAACCCACATGCCTATAGTCTAGAGCACGACATGCAGATGGAACACTCTCCTTACACCCCATAAACCCAAATGCCATTGTTGTCAAAAGCGCGTGCTTTCTCGTAAAAACGTGCGAGACCACGCTTTACTTCCATCTCCACGAGAATCAACGGAAGAAAACTCGGAATTGGGTGGAATCGTTCAAAGCGACGATGAAAATCGTGAAATCGTATAAACATCGTGCTTTTTTCCGCGTCATACCTGCTTTGAGATTTCCCAAATTGCACGAATCTCGACTCTCGATTCCAGGCACGAGACACCTCGAGAACCCTAATCGATGCAATTGAAGGCACTTTGGTCCTCGAGAACCCTAAGCGACGAGATTTCAAGTGACGAGATACCTCGTGAAACATAATCGACAGAAATTTGGTCCTCGAGAACCCTAAGCGACGAGATTTCAAGCGACGAGATACCTCGTGAAACATAATCGACAGAAATTAGAACACTGCAATGTTAATTCAGCAATTTCAGCTAATCGACAGAAATTAGAACACTGAAATTTTAAGGTTTATGTTATGTTTTGTTATGAACTAATGATTAATGAAAATATTATGCTATGGCTATTTTGTTGAAACTTGAAATTTTATTTTTAATTTTCATTTTGTGGGAACTTACGCTTCGTGTTACGATCCCACGATTTACGATCTTTGTATACCCGAGCGCTCCTTGGTGAGAACTCGAGTTTGACAACTAGAGCACGACATGCAGATGGAACACTCCCCTTACACCCCATAATCGACCAGGGCACGGGAATCAAGCGAATGATGCTGAACTGGTGCATAGAAATTATTATGGAACTGATGCTCAAAAAACCCTCTCGGAGCATGAAGAATTCAAGAAACGTGGCTAATCAACAGGCATGAACCTTGTCGAGCTTCGTATACTGAAGTCATCCTACGCGCGGGGTATCTGCAGAGATTTAACATGTCGATTATGCCAACATATACGGATGACACTTTAAGTGTTATCCGGTCTTTTGATCCGACTATATTCATACTAGTCGGACAAGTTAGAATCAACGATCCTCAAGGCAAGCTACACAAAGAGATAAATCTTAAGGCCATATATCAAGTACAGACAAAACCACGAGAGGATGGTTGAAGGACTTTGAAGAGCAATACCTTGGAATACGCTAAGTATAGATTGGTGTTCACTGAGATCGACATCGATCCCTATGAGCACACCCAAAGTGGTCCTCACTTACATAATACTCATCTTTAATTATCAATAACTTAATTCAAGTGTTATTTAAAAGTTTTTACACATCATGTAGACAATATCTAAATGGAATCACAACTAATAGTTCAGCTCATCCATGATCCTACGGTATCTTCAAAAACATCAAGGCGATCATACAAAGCAACCATGGAAACAAGAAGCCGTCAAACAGATAACAAACAAGCACGAAAAGTCACAAAGCCCAATTCCCCATACATAGGGATCGGTACTGATCCCTCTCCTAGAGGGATCAACACCGACTTGCACCTGTAAGGAATTGAATCCCGAAATTTTTCGGAGGACTTCATCAACTTGGTCAAGTTCTGCTCGAGAAATTTCAAGGAGATATCCGGTCATCTACACCTATAAATACATGAAGCAATATTCATTTTAAGGATCTTCACATTGTTGTTTCAGATTATCTCTATTGTATCCATAGATCAATACCATCTGACTCCTTGCACTAAAAACAAGTAAATAACCAAGAAATATTTCAAGTGGACGTAAGCGACAAATGTCGAGCCACTATAAATTTTTGTATTGCTGATTTTGCTTTGTTTTCGTTTAATTTCTTCAGTTTATTTATTTACTTTCAAATTCTTGGGTGTTTGTGAAAACTTTTGATGCATATACTTATAACTGTCAAAAAGATCGTCTACTTAAGCAAAAATTCAAATCATTTTATAACTTTTAACCCATTCAAAAATTTAAACCACGGTTCAACATAAAACACACCCTTGAAGTACCCAGATATATGATAGGGGCAAGCATATGTCCCTCACGGTTTATCATCTTTTCAATTATTATTTTTAAACGTGGATATTTCAAAATAATAATTCAGACTCATTCTACGGATTCCGTGAAAATCATGTTCATTTCAGATAAAATCAAGAGTACATAAATTTTTCTTTTAATATCCTCCCCCTCAAAAAGAAACTTCTTCTACTTTTATTCATGGAGTGGGAAAGTGCCCAGCCCTTGCATGTACAACATTCGTCATGATGTATAACATCAAATTAAATTTAGATGGTTGATGTTCCTTCCCGCTTTAAACATCGAAATAGACTAATGCATTATAATTACACCCTCTAAGCATGATAGTTAACTGATTTGTTTACAAATTATTTATTATAGCCTAGCAAGTACGAAACTATCTAAAATATACATTAATAAACAATGACTTACACGTAAAATAATAATAATAATTAATATAAGTAACTACAAAGCGCCCCCTTTCTTTCCCCCAAAAAAAGGACCAAGTTTGGTTATCAATAGATGCTAAATATGTGACTCCATATAAACTTGTACAAAACTCATATTGATCGCCACAGGCAACCAAAACGTTCAAACGCTTGTAGTTTTTTGTGATTACTTGTAGAGAAAGGGAATTGAAATGGATTCACGTCGACTTATGATGTTAATCAATTCTACGTAAGGCTGAATATTTTTACAATATTACACTTACCAAGCATAATCAATTGCTACCAAATAAAATGACAATAAGTAACCAGTAATCGATTTGATTTGATTTGTATAACTTGCTAAAACGAACGAAATATGCAGTGTGGTAATGACAATCAATTGCTAATAATGGTAAATATAATATCTATTTGACATACATACATACATTAGACAATCAAATACACTCTAATTTGGAGCACCTCAAAAGTCCTTTGATTTCTACCATGCATTTATATTTAAATAAGTTAGTGAATGGAAAGATAGTTAGTGGAATGAGAGAAAAACTTCAATATTAATGTGTGGTGAAAATCAAAGGATGCAGCAAATTAGGGATGTCATTGAACGCTCTTCATATTCATATTCATATTCATATATATATATATATATATATATATATATATATATATATATATATATATATATATGTGTGTATATATATATATATGTGTGTGTGTATATATATATATATGTGTGTGTGTGTGTGTGTGTGTGCGCGCGCGCGCTCTTGTTTGTTTGTTCTTGTATTTCATTATATATATTTTCTTTTGTGACATCATATAATATGTGATGATCTAATGGAAATTCAAGAGAAAAAAACTGTAACAATATTAGACTGCAACTTTTATCATGTATTTGACAAACAATACGCTTTTATACAATATTTTGGTTTCTTCCACAACAACTTTTCATGTTTGACCACACAATTGAATTGATAAATAATCATATGAAAATAAGATCTCCCATTATTTGCTCCATTGATGTTAAAACATGTATGACACTTGTAGAAGGAAAAAGTTCATTACCATGCCAACCATAAAATGGTTGGACTACTCTGGTTAGTGGTGATATATATGTTCTACTGGCATGTGAATAGGTATGGTAATGGACCAATGGTTTCAAATATATTTTTCCCCATATAAAACCAAATCAAGCCCTAATCCTACATGTTATCAACCCTTGTATGACTGCAGTTCAAACATAACTGGGATGCAATGGTTTTTGAAAACATGAACAATGCATGTCCAGCAATCCAGCATGACACAAACAATTGCATGATCACTTGTAGAACACCTGTAATCGACGTTTTACTGATGGAAAAAACAAAAGGACATTAGTGCTAGTTTTCATCCAACATATCACTCCTATCAACTACAGATCAAGAACAAGAGGAATGTGAATTGTTCAAGTATTTAGAACAGAGCATGTAAATTAAGGTACTCTGAAACTAGTGTACATATACAAAAAGATATATACTCACCCAATGATCCCACCAACGCAACCATAAAACTCATCAATCTCCCTCAAACACATCAAAAGTTGCCGCAGTTTACTCATCTCCTCCTCGATATCATCATCAACCAAGCTCCACTTCTCAACCAAATCACCCAGCATGTATAAAGCGCTCTTCAAATTCAACTCGCGTCCTTCTTTTTCTCCCATCTCCATTTCCATCCCAAGCACGTGCTCCTGCCCTGCCGCCACTAGGCACTTCACCAAAAGAGCCTCATCAATTTCCAGTTTTACCAAAACCCTGTCAACCCACTGCTTCCTCCTCCTCAAGAAATCTCTAACCCTAGGTTCTTCATCCAACAACCTCACTTTGTCATTCAAACTTTTAGCCAAACCGAGTTTGGACCTGATCGAATCGAGAAGGGCTATTTCCTTATCGAAATCGAAATAGGGCGACGGGGCTTGCTCGATCGGGGCAATAGAAACGGAAAGGTTTTTGAGGTGTTTCGAATGGAGAGAAAGAGGAGGAGGGGAAACAATGTAAGGGCGTCTAGGGGAGAGAAAGCGACGGAATGGAGGAGAGAGCAAGGGAGGAGAGAGAAAGTGAGCTGCAATGGTTGCCATAGGCGTTTGTTCTTTATAATACCAATGTATAGCTAATAGTTTTTGGGGATTAATTTGGGTTTGAAAAAACGAGGGAGGAGGAGGGGATAAGGAAAGGGAAGAGATGCTCCAGGAGGGAAGCATATGCTAGGGAAGAGATTCTGATCGTCTACGTGGCATTGGATAAATATTAGATTCCGCATAAGGGAGAGAAGCGGAAATCCTCGGTATACTCTTCCTTCTTTTCTTCGATGATTCCTTTTGGTGTTTAGGCACATGTCAAACAAAAGATGGAAGTTGTATCTTATATACAACAAAGTTCTGGTTAAAGATAGATCAACTTCCATCTAAGTGAGGCCCCTCTAGGTCAAACCCTCTAGCGGTAGCGACTAACAAGTTTTACCTCGAACATATAGGTTGACGACAAGGTGATGAACGTTAAGAAACTCCTCTTGTTGTGACATCAAGCATACATTTTACATGAGACGTGTTATCTTCTTTTCGATTCACCCAAACCACTTCTCTCTGTGTTTCTTTTTATAATGTTTATACATGATTCAATTGCTATTATAAGAATGGTTCAGTGTCAAACTTAAACAACTCTCTAAGTTCGAACTCTAGCGATTCAAGTGACTGCTACTAGACACTCAATGCTAGTGCAAAGTTGATGTTGAACATGATCAAGTTATAACCTACTAAGAATCACACTTCCTCGTAGAAAGCAGATGGATGATGTTCTGAATGGTCAAGAGAATAGAAGTTGAAACCATTTTCGAATGAGTCATTATTTCAAATGTCACTGTGACGTACTACGTACTAGGTATGGCTTAACTTCAACTTTGCATTTAAAAGTTAGCGTATCGCTAGGAATGTTTTTGCACACAAAATGGTATGGGACAATATCAATTAATTGTACAATAATGTATGTCAAATTGTTCTATAGAGTTAGGGGTATGCCTAAAAAGCAATTGTGTAATTTATTATCTGTATCTAACCCATTAACTAACCTTGTTCAAAATAACTATATTTTATTTCTGTGATATACTTAGAAATACTTGATATAATTTGTTATATATATATATATATATATATATATATATATATATATATATATATATATATATATATGTATGTATATACATACATACATACATGGGAAAGTCTATTTAGACACAAATTTTTGACATAATTGGTATATATATATATGTGTGTGTGTGTGTGTCAATTAATCAATTTAATTAAAAGTACATTCGGTAGAAAAATCATAAATATATATGTTGTGATGGTAGTTACAAGTGTTATGAGTTACTCATGACTGCAGGGGACACCTAAGAGTTATGTACTGATGGTATTGGATAATTACGAAATAACTTGCTTGGATAGTTTTCTATTAATTATTGTGATTAAGGTCAAATAGAAAATATCGATATGACTAATTTATGCAGTTACATCGACTCGAGAATACAACGATACTTCAATATGAAAGCTTCACCTTAATTGTTGTCGAATCAAAGTATGACGTCCATCAAGTGACTATAGTCGGGTTAAGTGGAAATATAAAAAATGAAGCATTATTCAAGAGAGGATTTGTCTATTATATAGGGTTAGTATTACGATCAATTCAAAGCCAAAGTCTTTGGATAGAGCATTTCAACTAGTATTATTACTAAACTAAGTGCTTTGTGTTTGGACTATAGAGTTTGATATAAACGATATTGGAATTTTGACCATTATTAAACTTCTTAACTATAAAGTGACATAGTTTGTGAATAGTGTCAGTAAATGTCACAACCAAACAATGCTTATGAAACTAAAATTAGATTTTAACAAAAATTGAGTAAGTGATAAATTTAGCTATAATGTCACATGAATTGCTAAGTGACATGTGAACCTTAAAATTTAAGTAGTTCGATGTTAACTGCTAATAGGGTTTACACCCAAGATTTATATACCAAATAGATGAATTCTTTTTGGAACAAACAATTTAATAAGTTTATAATTATTATAAATTAAGTAATACTTATGAATATACTTTGAGCAATTCACATTGTTATATATAGTTATAATAATATATCAATCATCATGAGATAGCGATAACATGTTAAATTGAATATAACTCTATATTTAGCCTAAAAGTGGCAATTGCACCATGATAGTTTGAGGGATGGATCGGCTGCTACGACATAGGATAAGGACCAGAAAAACAAAGGAAATTGATTTAGAGATGTATGGTTGAGGTTAACTGAGAAGAGGCATAAAATAAAATATTTTTATGTTTTATCGCTTGCTTAACAAATTTAAATAGTGATCTCAGAATCATATTTTATTTTCCTACTTTTAGACACCTTTACCATATCTCCTAACCAAAAATAATACCTCAAATAATCCTAAAATTTATCAAATCAAATTCAAGTTAAAACCAAGGCTATTTGATAGCAAAAGATCGGTGATTCTAAACTAGTAATTTAATGAATCAAGGAATATCCAAAGGAAGATAATTCATTATTTCAACATGGACTTGAGGGCATATGTAGAAAATAATATTTTATTTACATAATAACTATATAATTATGCTTTTATAATATATTTCTCATATACACCTATGTGTGTGTATAATTGTTGCATAATTAGTCATGTAAGATATCTGCAAGTAATGTTGTCGCAGTAGAGATCAGTTATGTGCAATAATTTAATGTTCAAATAATATTGACACTTGTTTCTAGTTAATGGAGTGCAACATCCAATTCATATGCAACTCGTATGCAATTCGTAGAACAGGTCATAATCCGCAATTACAAAGCAGTCATAGAGTAGCAATAATCCATATCACATAATACTTGAAAGTAAATGAACACATGAGATTTTATACAAATGTTCCTGTAGAAAATATCCTTCTCTACTGATAGGTAAATTCAAGGGAACCTCACCCCGAAGTCCTTGACTCGTCGAGTATGAGCACAATTTCACAACTATTCGAAAATGAACTCTACTAGTGGTTCTGCAAACGTTGACCTACGTCTACTTAGTGCAATATATTATTTATACTATTTGATTATAAGTACATTTATTTTCTATATGAATGAAAAGAGAAGAGGTTACGGTTGTATCTAAGGTGTAGCAGAGCTTTTGCGTGAAGAATAGAAGATCCATTTTTCAAAGCCCCAAGAGGTGTATTTATAGAGGTGAGATGAACATGTATCCATGGGAAAACGCACAAGGAGCCCTACCAAGGAGGCACGACTTGACCCACAAAATGAGGGCAAGGTCGCACCCACTTGAGGGGTCATTACTGACTCCTAAGAGTTACACCCCAAGGAGTGCAACCTCTAGAGTGGGTCCCTTTGCTTGCTAGCTTGCTCCTCGAGTTGATGATTCGTCGTTCCAATCTCCGATGTTTGAGTTATTGATGGAGTTCTAATTAAGTTGTAGAGTTATAAAATTCTATGTGTTATAAACATATGGATCCCACACTTAGCCAACATCTGAATTTGTATCCTGTAATCGAAATCTTGCCGAGCCCACATTTAGCCAAATTCCAAGTGTTTCCTAGCTTGTTCCAAAGCAATACTCTAATGAATCCAGATGACTATGGGTTCACATAATTATTTGTACTCGATTCCGACTTTCCGAGCAATCTAATTGTCCAAGTCCAAAGCATAAAGACCGAGTAAAAGGGTGGTTAATACTTGCCCTCTAAAAATATAGTTTTATATGAAGGATTCGTTTTGTATAAGTCCAGAATCCGCAATCTCTCTAGATTGTTATTAGTTCCATGGCCATTCCGAGCCGTTATAGATGTCCACGATCTCATCGGATCATTTGTATGTCCAATAGCCTTTCCAAGTTAGTATTGACAGCTTTGTCGAGCTTTTGTCAAGTTTCGCAACCTCTTCAAGTTGATGTTTAGTGTCTGCGACCATGCCAGGTGATCCCTTGTCAAGTGTCATCTGCATTAAAGATCCATGTCTTTTTCGCACCAATCGTGATCCACAACTGGCGGTCTGAACTTTGTCGGGCTTTAGTTGGGCATAATCCATATTCATTGCTTTACATCATCGTTGGGCTCTTATCGAGCATTGTTGCATTCGATGTTCCAAGTTCTGCACGATTAGCGATCCATAATCTCACTTGGTTCTTACCGATCATGAAGGTGGTTGACGATCTAGATTTCTCCATGCCATATGCAATGCTTGACATTTTTTCTAGTAAATAGAAACGTGCAAATTGGTTATAATAACTGCAAGCGCACAGATCGTGTAATATACAGGTCAAACATAGGGAGGAATTTTAAATCTTATTTATATATATTTTTTGGGCGAGTTATACAATATTTGGAGATGAAATTTGAAATAATGCTATTGAATTTACTATGGATCCGAATCTAATCAGATCGGTACTAAATTCAACAACTAAAACAAAAGGAACAAACTGCTAGAAAAAGAAAACAACAAATAGAAATAATAACAGAAAACTAAAATTAGGATTGTTGTTGAATATAATCAAACGGTCAATCGCTAACATGCAATAATAAAAGGAAAATAACAATATGTGTTCTACCAAAACTAATTGAGTAGACAACACAAATTGTTATGAAAGAAAAGAACAGTCAACTAGAATGAAGAAAAACTTTATTAAAGATAAGAACAGAATAATGGAATTCGGTTTACAATGAATATCATGTGTATTTATAGAGGATGTAGGCTCCTCTCAATGTGAATATTGGGCCTAGAAAGTATCTCTTGAATATCTTTGTTTACAAATAAAAAAGATATGATATAATGGTTGATATATTCCTTGAAGATTTTCCTCCTTGATTATTGACATGTGGCAGCTGATTAGGTTCCTTTTTGGCAATGATCTATCAAATTATATTCTCTGTGGCAAGTAAATATGAAAGATCCCTCTTTGTTTTCTCTATGGATAATATGACTGGTTCTTGAAATATTTATTAGTTTATATCATACGTACATACATATGAATATATATATATATATGTGTGTGTGTGTGTGTGTGTGTGTGTGTGTACACACACACACACGATATAACACTAATCCATATATTCTTCAAAACACATGAGGCGGGATGTATATATCCATACTCCATTCTTCAGCAAAAAACAGGGATTAACGGGGATTGAACTCAGGTCACTCTTTCCAAATTTCCAAGCATTTACCAGTGTGCTACATCTTCTTTTGTGACTGAAGATTTGTTGATTCCAAAAAGTAGCAATTTTCCGTGTAATTGGTCTTTGATTGAGATAGAAGAGACATTTATTGAAAATCTGTAAAAATACCAATGTAATATCTATTTATTTACAAAAGAAAAGATATAAGAGCATAAAATAAACACATTTCATGTGAATCAAATATCCCCACACTTATCTTTTACTCGTCCTCGAGTAAAACAAAAAATGAAAAACTAAACTAGATAAGTCACACTTTCGTAGGAAACACGATTGCATTGAATGTATGCAATAAGTCGTTAAAGCTCTAGGTGTCCCTAGTAGGACGAGTGGTGTCTCATGAGGGTTTTCAGCGGATACTACCCACAAAATCTAAATGCTGTAATGACCCGCATTGGCAGAGGTATTTTAATTAATTTATTTAATTATATATATAGTGATATAGTGAATTAAATGGTCGTGGAATCAAATAACTGGGAATATTTAATTAAAATAATAATTAAATAATATATATTTAATTCATAAATAATTATAAATATTGGAAATCACAATATTCTGTGAACAGGGTCATCCCTAGGATTTAATTCAGCTTAGAGTTGAATTATATTGACGAATATATTCAATCGACGACAATTTGAACGTATAATTATATTATAATTTAAAATCGAGCTTGAAATGGCGCTGTAGTTCGCGATTTGGCGATTTGAACTTTAACTGAATGTACAGGATTCGTTTTAAGCCGGATTTCTGTGAAACAAGAAACGTGTGGAGCTGGTGGAGTATATCTTTCTAGTGGAAGAGAAATATCGGGATTTCGTCGTGTAGATTTTGATTTACGTCCAAATCAAATTTCAGAAAAGTCGCTGTAGAATTCCTTTATAATTCGTAACGCTTTATTTACGTTATAAAAGGATTTTCGATATAAACTGAATATCGATAAATCGAAAAATCTGAAATATCAAACTGTAAATTCTGATATGATATTCTGGAGCTGGACGATATCATATGTGAAGATATACGATAATATAAATTTAATTATATTTAAATATATTTATATATTTAAATGGGTCATCCAGAGCTTTAAAAATAGCCACTTTTGCAAACGAAGTCGGAATTCGACGAAACTAATTTTGTTGGATCCGTAATGTTAAATTATTGTTAGATTTCCAGTTTCGTGATTTTTAGAGTCACTGTGTGGCCGTACGGATTTTTAGAGTGTAAAATAGTCAGTATTTCGACAGTTAAAAATACGCTGTGTGAGCATACGAAGTCGGAATTCGACGAAACCAGTTTCGTTGGGACCGAAATGTCGAACTCTAGCTACATGTTAATTTTCGTGATTTTTGGGTATCGTGTGTGATCACACGGATTTTTAGAAAGCAAAATGAATATATATATGGGAATATACCAGGAATATGCCTTCTATAAAATATCTAGATATTTACTTCTTACTATAAATACCCTTCTCTACACCCTTACAACCTAATTCACTTCTTTTCCTTCTGGTCAAAGAGTAGCCGCCAATACCATTACTCAGCAAACAAAATCGGTGAAGGGAAAAATTCTAGAAAATCAAAAATAATTCCTTAAATCATAAAACTGATGTCTTTGAATTCCTGCTACAAATCTCTTCAATCCTATGTATGTATTGTGGCATCCAAACTCTGTTTCCGTCGAAGCGGAGTGTTCACAACAACTAGGGTTCGATGGTTCTACGATTTAGGGTGCATCGAACTTGAGGTTGAGGTTGCGTTCGAGTTCCTGAAGGTGAGGGGCGGTGCTAGATGATGTCGAGGGAAGATCGGAGGACGGTGTTTGGTTGTTGGCAAGGGGGCGCACTGACGGGATGGTGTGGAGTGAGGAGTTGTGATGTTCAGATGGTCAGGATTTGGGATTGGTACTTCGTTGTTTGTACTAGAAGGGAGAGTCGGGTACTGTAATCCTTGCGTGGGGAGTGGGAATACTGGAGTTGGGTTTTGAAGCTTTTGGGGAGTAGGAAGGTGACCGTGATGCTTGAGTTTGGTACAAAGTGGAAGTGGTGATAACGTTTTGTAGTAACTGATTTTAAGAGCGATTTCTGGTTTGAGTTATTATGAAGGGAACATGAGGAAGTGGAGTTGGTGTCCGCACTTTTCTTTTGGGAAGATGGCCTTTCGGAAATGGATACTGCTGGAGATAGGGGAACGAGGAAATCGAACTGCGCAGGTCATTTTGGAGGATGTTTGTGTATGTGAAGCTAAGGCTGTGATTTCCGGTAGCCGAAGTTTACTACTGTGGTGATTGAGGAAGAAACACTATGTGGATTTTTGGGTGCAGACTGTCAAAACGAGTTAGAAGAGATGTCTGAACGGGTTGGTGCAGGAAATAAGTGGGCCGGTGAATTGCTAATTGGGCTAAGGAATAACAATAAGGGGTGAGGCCAATATTTGAATATATATATATATTTTAATTAAATTCAAATAAGTGTATTAACTTGTATTAATCATATCCTGGACATACCGTATCTGAATTACAAACCGTCCGTCATCTTGGAAATCGTATGATCGGGAACAACAACGTGGGACCGGTGTGGAATGATTTGGAGCTCGTCTCCAATTATGACTGAATAAACCAACTGAACTGAATCGAGCGACCGTAATCGTTATTTAACGATTTACGAACAATGTGAGTAAAACTCACCAACTCTGAACAGTTATATTTTTATAATGTATTTTTAGAACTGTTAATCATCTGTTGATTGTTGTGTGTTGATTGTTTGATTGAACTGCTAGTTAGTTAGTGAAAATTATATATATTTATATATATATGTAATTATATATATATATATAAACCGTTAAATATTTATATATTGATTCTGCTATCAGAATAATTTATATTGAACGGAAAGTGATGATAATCATATTGTGTAACATCTGTGGATGCAGGGAGACAGGTTGGAGGAATCCGACTGGATTCCTCAACAATTATTTTATTGTTTTTCATATATTGTTATATGATGTGATATAAAATCTGTGGGTGATTATATGTGCTTGGACGATATTGAACATCATGATTTGATATGATTGAATACCATAACATACCGAAATGTTGATAAGGGGATTTTCAAAGTGATATTGAAAATAGAATATTTATAAAATGGGATATTTATAAATAAGAGATATTTATAAAGTGGAATATTTATAAATAAGGAATATTTATAAATTGGAATATTTATAAATAGGAGATATTCAAAAAGGAAATAATTACAAACCATTTTCTTTTTGAATGGAAAGGCCTGTGTGGCGGGTTTGGGGATTTTCCCGATGCTCCCATTACAAAGGAGGTTATGGCGAATTTTTCAGAGAATTTAAGGAGTTAGAATATTTCAAGAATAAATTTGAAAAGGAAATATTTGTAAACCATTTACAAATAGAATTGAAAAGGAAACGTTATAAAAAGGAAATCATTTTTAAAGTGTAGAACCGTTATTTAAAAGTAAATCTTTTCAAATGAATAAAACGTTGTTAAAAAGGAAATCTTTAAAAAGTGAATAAAGTAAATCGAATATGGTATTCGAAAGGAGTTAAATCGAATATGGTATTCGAAGGGAGTAAATTGAATATGGTATTCGAAAGTTAGTAAAACCAATATGCTATTCGAAAGGGGTTAGTCGAGTTAGTTGAATAGAGTTAACTAGTTCAGTAGAGTTAACCAGTTCAGTAGAGTTAACCACCAGTTAGAGTTAACCAGTTAGAGTTAATCAGTTAGAGTTAACCAGTTAGAGTTAATCAGTTAGAGTTAACCAATTAGAGCTAATCAGTTAGAGTTAATCAAATAAGTGTTAATCCAAATGAGTTGTCATTTCGTACGACTGCTAGCGTAATTCGCAGGGCTGTAAATAGCCTACGGCGGTCGGATGTTTCCTGAGGGAATCAGGCGTAACCATTGTGATCGCTGCGATCTAGAGTCAAGCGAATGGAGTTAAATAAAGTTATCGAATATTAGTTATTCGAACGGAGTTAAATAGAGTTATCGAATATTAGTTATTCGAATAGAGTTAAACGGAGTTAAATAGAGTTAATCGAATTAGTTATTCGAATAGAGTTAAATAAATAAGAGTGATTCGAATTAGTTATTCGAATAGAGTTAAACACAAAGGAGTTATCGATTAGTTAAATCGAAAGGAGTTATCGATTAGTTAAATCGAAAGGAGTTATCAAATTTAGTTATTCGAAAAGGAGTTATCGATTTGTTAAATCGAAAGGGAAGATTATCGAATATCGTTTATTCGAGAGGAGATTATCGAATATAGTTTATTCGAAGGAGTTATCGATTATTAGTTAATCGAAGTGAGTTATAGAACATTAGTTAAATCGAAGGAGTTATCGAATATAGTTTATTCGATGGAGTTAATCGATTAGAGTTAAATCAAATGAGTTGATCGAATATAGTTTATTCGAATAGAGAAAAGGAGTTAATCGAATATAGTTTATTCGAATAGAGTAAATGAGTTAATCGAATATAGTTTATTCGAATAGAGTTAGAGGTGTTATCGAATATAGTTTATTCAACAGGAGTTAAGTGAATTAGTTAAGTTAAACTAAGTGAATTAGTTAAGTGAATTGGTTAAGTTAACCAAAGTGAATTAGTCGAGTTAATCAAAGTGATTAGTTCAGTTAATCGAGATAAGTAAATCAAGTTAGGTTAATCGAGTTGAATTAGTCAGTCGAGTTAATAAATTGAGTTAGTCAAACCAAGTAAAACCAGTTAGAGTTAATTAATTAAGGTTGACCAGTTAGAGTTGATCGGTTAGAATTAACCAGTTAGAGTTAATCAATCAGAGTAAATCAAATAGAGTTAAGTAAAATTAGAACTGACTAGAGATTAGTAAATTGAATGGTTTTCTAAGTGCCTATCTGATGTTGGTTTCGGCCTTTGGGATTTATACTTAGGGGATTGTTCTCATACTAATTTACAGTCAGGGACTGATAGTTGGGGAAAAGTAGTGATTTGTAAATAAGCAGATGGAAACGTTTTCCAGTGTTAATAACATATATTTTCTAAACATAGAAAATAAGGCAATGTGAATATATATAGATATATGTTGATGATTGATCGATATAATTTCCATCAGGAAATAATATCGTTGTTTGCACACTTGTTTTTCTTTGATAGTTTAATCACAGACTATCGGAGTTTTGACCATTTTAACATTGTTAATATGGAGAGACCGGTTGGATTATTATCCAAAGAACCACTCTGTATTGGCATAAGCATTGCGAATCATATATGCCAAAGATAATTGAAGACGGAGTAAAATGCAAGGGTTGTTGTATAAGTCTTAGATAACAATGACTAAGATGGATATACTGAATAGTGCCTTCGGTTTGTCCAGTCCCAGGACAACTTGTATGGACGAAGGTCTAACAGAGTATATCCTATAGATCGCGTAAGTTGATCTGTTCAAATGTATTCACGTTTGGTGGCAGAGGAATTCGTTTCTCTTAACTGTATACCTGTGTTATTTTTGGATACGTCAATTTGTGATTTGGCGGGTATGACGATGTGACATTCTAAGTGAATGAGGATGACTTGTGTTGATGAATGTCTGACAGAGTATTTCCAGAAAGGTCACGTACATTGATTTCTTCAACTTTACCAAGAGTGGAAGCGGAGAAGGAAACTTCTTTAGCTAACACGTAACGTACTGTTGTAGACGCCAATTAGTGATTTTCGATGGATCTGACAATGTGGCATTCGAAGTGAATCTGATGTAAATGATAAAGCGTAGCTTCTAGCCTCATCAACCGGTAAATGACAGAAATCGGGCAGGCATCATGGCTAAGTCGGTCGCACCGAAGTAGGGTGTATAATCACCTATCTAGAGAATATTCATTTGTTTCTTAAATCAATCAATGTTGTCCCATATATATACGGGAACAGTTGCTGATCCCAACCGTTGGTGATGTACATTCAATACACTCAAGCGAAATGAGTGGTCGGTCATGTGTGGCTGAGTTACAAGATGTTCTTGTTGAACTCCAGTGTATCGTTCCTAGAGTACACTGATCGGAAGGTGGTTCCATACCTTGTCATAGTTGGAAATCCATTATCCAATACGTGCTTGCGAATTTGATTGTATACTATATATGTAGAACGTGAGATGAAAGTGTTTCTGCTAGATGATTAATATATTGTGGTTTGATAGACATTATGATAATATCAAAGGTTTTGATATAAAGATATTTTGGATTCTCATAAGGAAAATACCCGTTCCGTTCTGCGGCGTGGTCTTATGAGATATCGTTTACTTGTTCATATACCTGTTTAAACTGTTTTACTCACACCAGTCCCATGACTGACCCGGAGTTTACTTTGTTGTTTTCCCTAAACTCTTGGGTGCCTAAATTTGTACGGGCAGTCAAGTAGTCGGGATTTACAGATATACTTGGAGAGCTTGGAGCAGGAGGTTTCAAGATTGTATAGCTATTGTTTTTCCGTTGTTGTTGTAAGTGTTGTATTCTGATAAAGTGCTATTGTATACATAACTGTTATATTTCAAAGTTATGTTATATATTATATGTTATTCGTTCCGCTGTGAGATTCGTGTTACTCTGATGATGTAAGTTCTTCTTTTCTTCTTCTATTCTAAGTTTCTATCTTATCTATTCTCACCTTCTAATTTCTTTCATTAATTACCAGGATTTTTCGATGTTTTGGTTATTGACATCGAGCTTATGTCGATAACCAAAGTCGCTGAAAATCCGGGTCGTTACAGTTGGTATCAGAGCTTAAGTTAAGAATTACTTGGCTCTGTGGCGTGACTCAGTAGAGATAGGGTTAGTAATACCCTAGATTGAGTTTGAGTGTATATATACGAGTGCGTATTTGTATTTGATATAAAATTGGTTTTATATTATGGAGATTCATTGGTTGAGTTGTTTATGGGTTCTTATCGATCAGTTTGATCCACTGTATCGGTAGGAGTTACTAAACACTCGAATACGATGGGTCGTCACGATATGTTTTGAAAAGAGGGTAAATTAAAATAAGTTTACCCAAGATATATCTTGATATAAAAAAGATATATATATATCAAAATTATATAATATTGGATATATTGGTTGTATTATAATCGAGTAAGATTATAAAAGCGAAATGGCTATAAATAACTAATCAAAATTCATATAACTAAAGTATATGAAATAAGATGAATTAAATATGAATTTAAATCAGATTTAGAATTAAAATAAGGAAATTTTAAGTTCCTAGGAGATTTTGAGATGTTTTCAAAATGGATGTATTTAGTAAGGGTTTTGAAATGATATAGTATTGAAATCACTTGGGTCGCTGGAAAATAGTTCCGATGATGACTGCGCAGTATCATCGGTGTGATTTTCGAGTTCTAAGTGGTGGATTACTACCAGAGATTTTGATTTGAATTGTTTTGAGAAAACAAGTTGTTAAGAAATTCAAAGGTATTGAATTGGTATTATGATTTCAAATTTGATTTGAAATAAAACCGGGAATTTAAGTTCTAGAAATTAAAATTTAACTTGTGAAGTTAATTCAAATGGGATGGTAAAAGTAAATAATAAACCAGAATTTAACTTGAGATGATAGGTTAAGAAAAACTGGAAGTGATTAGAGAATAATCTAGATTTGGATTTGAAATGATAAGTTGAGAGTTTGGAATTTGAAACTCGAATTTGAAATTAAATTCGGCTTGAATAAGCGAATGGTTGTGTTAAGAATAACTTGGTTGGAGTTGATTGGGATGGCATTTGTATATGCCGAGTTGATAACAGATGGTAGGGATATAATGATATGCCTAACAAAAAGGTACAAGTTTATATTTTATATGAGTTTGAGATTTATAAGCCGAATTGGCAATCCGCTTGGCTGTTTGATTTTCTTTTGGATTGGAGAAGGCCCAGAGAGACGAGTTGGAGTTTGAGCTATTGACCAGTACAAAGGAGGTGCTGGCGAAATTTGCCGAAAATTTAAAGTGTTAGAAAATTTTCAGAATTTTTGAAAATTTTAGTTAGTCGGAATGAATAAATATTTTAGTCGATATTAATTGGTTCAGTTGGTATCAGAAATAAGGGGTAAACAAATCTTAGAAATTCCAATAGATAGGGTCGTCCTCTAATTTAGCAATTTCGAGGACGAAATTATTTTAAGTGGGGAAGAATGTAATGACCCGCATTGGCAGAGGTATTTTAATTAATTTATTTAATTATATATATAGTGATATAGTGAATTAAATGGTCGTGGAATCAAATAACTGGGAATATTTAATTAAAATAATAATTAAAATAATAATTAAATAATATATATTTAATTCATAAATAATTATAAATATTGGAAATCACAATATTCTGTGAACAGGGTCATCCCTAGGATTTAATTCAGCTTAGAGTTGAATTATATTGACGAATATATTCAATCGACGACAGTTTGAACGTATAATTATATTATAATTTAAAATCGAGCTTGAAATGGCGCTGCAGTTCGCGATTTGGCAATTTGAACTTCAACTGAATGTATATGATTCGTTTTAAGCCGGATTTCTGTGAAACAAGAAACGTGTGGAGCTGGTGGAGTATATCTTTCTAGTGGAAGAGAAATATCGGGATTTCGTCGTGTAGATTTTGATTTACGTCCAAATCAAATTTCAGAAAAGTCGCTGTAGAATTCCTTTATAATTCGTAATGCTTTATTTACGTTATAAAAGGATTTTCGATATAAACTGAATATCGAAAAATCGAAAAATCTGAAATATCAAACTGTATATTCTGATATGATATTCTGGAGCTGGACGATATCATATGTGAAGATATACGATAATATAAATTTAATTATATTTAAATATATTTATATATTTAAATGGGTCATCCAGAGCTTTAAAAATAGCCACTTTTGCAAACGAAGTTGGAATTCGACGAAACTAATTTTGTTGGATCCGTAATGTTAAATTATTGTTAGATTTCCAGTTTCGTGATTTTTAGAGTCACTGTGTGGCCGTATGGATTTTTAGAGTGTAAAACAGTCAGTATTTCGACAGTTAAAAATACGCTGTGTGAGCATACGAAGTCGGAATTCGACGAAACCAGTTTCTTGGGACCGAAATGTCGAACTCTAGCTACATGTTAATTTTTGTGATTTTTGGGTATCGTGTGTGATCACACGGATTTTTAGAAAGCAAAATGAATATATATATATATATGGGAATATACCAGGAATATGCCTTCTGTAAAATATCTAGATATTTACTTCTTACTATAAATACCCTTCTCCACACCCTTACAACCTAATTCACTTCTTTTCCTTCTGGTCAAAGAGTAGCCGCCAATACCATTACTCAGCAAACAAAATCGGTGAAGGGAAAAATTCTAGAAAATCAAAAATAATTCCTTAAATCATAAAACTGATGTCTTTGAATTCCTGCTACAAATCTCTTCAATCCTATGTATGTATTGTGGCATCCGAACTCTGTTTCCGTCGAAGCGGAGTGTTCACAGCAACTAGGGTTCGGTGGTTCTACGATTTAGGGTGCATCGAACTTGAGGTTGAGGTTGCGTTCGAGTTCCTGAAGGTGAGGGGCGGCGCTAGATGATGTCGAGGGAAGATCGGAGGGTGGTGTTTGGTTGTTGGCAAGGGGGCGCACTGACAGGATGGTGTGGAGTGAGGAGTTGTGATGTTCAGATGGTCAGGATTTGGGATTGGTACTTCGTTGTTTGTACTAGAAGGGAGAGTCGGGTACTGTAATCCTTGCGTGGGGAGTGGGAATACTGGAGTTGGGTTTTGAAGCTTTTGGGGAGTAGGAAGGTGTCTGTGATGCTTGAGTTTGGTACAAAGTGGAAGTGGTGATAACGTTTTGCAGTAACTGATTTTAAGAGCGATTTCTGGTTTGAGTTAGTATGAAGGGAACATGAGGAAGTGGAGTTGGTGTTCGCACTTTTCTTTTGGGAAGATGGCCTTTCGGAAATGGATACTGCTGGAGATAGGGGAATGAGGTAATCGAACTGTGCAGGTCGTTTTGGAGGATGTTTGTGTATGTGAAGCTAAGGCTGTGATTTCCGGTAGCCGAAGTTTACTGCTGTGGTGATTGAGGAAGAAACACTATGTGGATTTTTGGGTGCAGACTGTTAAAACGAGTTAGAAGAGATGTCTGAACGGGTTGGTGCAGGAAATAAGTGGGCCGGTGAATTGCTAATTGGGCTAAGGAATAATAATAAGGGGTGAGGCCAATATTTAAATATATATGTTTTAATTAAATTCAAATAAGTGTATTAACTTGTATTAATCATATCCTGGACATACCGTATCTGAATTACAAACCGTCCGTCATCTTGGAAATCGTATGATCGGGAACAACAACGTGGGACCAGTGTGGAATGATTTGGAGCTCGTCTCCAATTATGACAGAATAAACCAACTGAACTGAATCGAGCGACCATAATCGTTATTTAACGATTTACGGACAATGTGAGTAAAACTCACCAACTCTGAACAGTTATATTTTTATAATGTATTTTTAGAACTGTTAATCATCTGTTGATTGCTGTGTGTTGATTGTTTGATTGAACTGCTAGTTAGTTAGTGAAAATTATATATATTTATATATATATGTAATTATATATATATATATATAAACCGTTAAATATTTATATATTGATTCTGCTATCAGAATAATTTATATTGAACGGAAAGTGATGATAATCATATTGTGTAACATCTGTGGATGCAGGGAGACAGGTTGGAGGAATCCGATTGGATTCCTCAACAGTTATTTTATTGTTTTTCATATATTGTTATATGATGTGATATAAAATCTGTGGGCGATTATATGTGCTTGGATGATATTGAACATCATGATTTGATATGGTTGAATACCATACCATACTGAAATGTTGATAATGGGATTTTCAAAGTGATATTGAAAATAGAATATTTATAAAATGGGATATTTATAAATAAGAGATATTTATAAAGTAGAATATTTATAAATAAGGAATATTTATAAATTGGAATATTTATAAATAGGAGATATTCAAAAAGGAAATAATTACAAACCATTTTCTTTTTGAATGGAAAGGCCTGTGTGGCGGGTTTAGGGATTTTCCCGATGCTCCCGTTACAAAGGAGGTTATGGCGAATTTTTCAGAGAATTTAAGGAGTTAGAATATTTCAAGAATAAATTTGAAAAGGAAATATTTGTAAACCATTTACAAATAGAATTGAAAAGGAAACGTTATAAAAAGGAAATCATTTTTAAAGTGTAGAACCGTTATTTAAAAGTAAATCTTTTCAAATGAATAAAACGTTGTTAAAAAGGAAATCTTTATAAAGTGAATAAAGTAAATCGAATATGGTATTCGAAAGGAGTTAAATCGAATATGGTATTCGAAGGGAGTAAATCGAATATGGTATTCGAAAGTTAGTAAAACGAATATGCTATTCGAAATAGGTTAGTCGAGCCGAGTTAGTTGAATAGAGTTAACTAGTTCAGTAGAGTTAACTAGTTCAGTAGAGTTAACCACCAGTTAGAGTTAACCAGTTAGAGTTAATCAGTTAGAGTTAACTAGTTAGAGTTAATCAGTTAGAGTTAACCAATTAGAGCTAATCAGTTAGAGTTAATCAAATAAGTGTTAATCCAAATGAGTTTCCATTTCGTACGACTGCTAGCGTAATTCGCAGGGCTGTAAATATCCTACGACGGTCGGATGTTTCCTGAGGGAATCAGGCGTAACCATTGTGATCGCTGCGATCTAGAGTCAAGCGAATGGAGTTAAATAGAGTTATCGAATATTAGTTATTCGAATGGAGTTAAATAGAGTTATCGAATATTAGTTATTCGAATAGAGTTAAACGGAGTTAAATAGAGTTAATCGAATTAGTTATTCGAATAGAGTTAAATAAATAAGAGTGATTCGAATTAGTTATTCGAATAGAGTTAAACACAAAGGAGTTATCGATTAGTTAAATCGAAAGGAGTTATCGAATTTAGTTATTCGAAAAGGAGTTATCGATTTGTTAAATCGAAAGGGAAGATTATCGAATATCGTTTATTCGAGAGGAGATTATCAAATATAGTTTATTCGAAGGAGTTATCGATTATTAGTTAATCGAAGTGAGTTATAGAATATTAGTTAAATCGAAGGAGTTATCGAATATAGTTTATTCGATGGAGTTAATCGATTAGAGTTAAATCAAATGAGTTGATCGAATATAGTTTATTCGAATAGAGAAAAGGAGTTAATCGAATATAGTTTATTCGAATAGAGTAAATGAGTTAATCGAATATAGTTTATTCGAATAGAGTTAGAGGATTTATCGAATATAGTTTATTCGACAGGAGTTAAGTGAATTAGTTAAGCTAAACTAAGTGAATTGGTTAAGTTAACCAAAGTGAATTAGTCGAGTTAATCAAAGTGATTAGTTCAGTTAATCGAGATAAGTAAATCAAGTTAGGTTAATCGAGTTGAATTAGTCAGTCGAGTTAATAAATTGAGTTAGTCAAACCAAGTAAAACCAGTTAGAGTTAATTAATTAAGGTTGACCAGTTAGAGTTGATCGGTTAGAATTAACCAGTTAGAGTTAATCAATCAGAGTTAATCAAATAGAGTTAAGTAAAATTAGAACTGACTAGAGATTAGTAAATTGAATGGTTGTCTAAGTGCCTATCTGATGTTGGTTTCGGCCTTTGGGATTTATACATAGGGGATTGTTCTCATACTAATTTACATTCAGGGACTGATAGTTGGGGAAAAGTAGTGATTTGTAAATAAGCAGATGGAAACATTTTCCAATAATAATAACAAATATTTTCTAAACATAGAAAATAAGGCAATGTGAATATATATATAGATATATGTTGATGATTGATCGATATAATTTCCATCTGGAAATAATATCGTTGTTTGCACACTTGTTTTTCTTTGATAGTTAAATCACAGACTATCGGAGTTTTGACCATTTTAACGTTGTTAATATGGAGAGACCGGTTTGATTATTATCCAAAGAACCACTCTGTATTGGCATAAGCGTTGCGAATCATATATGCCAAAGATAATTGAAGACGGAGTAAAATGCAAGGGCTGTTGTATAAGTCTTAGATAACAGTGACTAAGATGGATATACTGAATAGTGCCTTCGGTTTGTCCAGTCCCAGGACAACTTGTATGGACGAAGGTCTGACAGAGTATATCCAATAGATCGCGTAAGTTGATCTGTTCAAACGTATTCACGTTTGGTGGCGGAGGAATTCGTTTCTCTTAGCTGTATACCCGTGTTATTTTTGGATAAGTCAATTTGTGATTTGGAAGGTATGACGATGTGACATTCTAAGTGAATGAGGATGACTTGTGTTGATGAATGTCTGACAGAGTATTTCCAGAAAGGTCACGTACATTGATTTCTTCAACTTTACCAAGAGTGGAAGCGGAGAAGGAAACTTCTTTAGCTAACACGTAACGTACTGTTGTAGACGCCAATTATTGATTTTCGACCGATCTGACAATGTGGCATTCGAAGTGAATTTGATGTAAATGATAAAGCGTAGCTTCTAGCCTCATCAACCGGTAAATGACAGAAATCGGGCAGGCAGCATGGCTAAGTTGGTCGCACCGAAGTAGGGTGTATAATCACCTATCTAGAGAATATTCATTTGTTTTTTAAATCTATCAATGTTGTCCCATATATATATACGGGAACGGTTGCTGATCCCAACCGTTGGTGATGTACATTCGATACACTCAAGCGAAATGAGTGGTCGGTCATGTGTGGCTGAGTTACAAGATGTTCTTGTTGAACTCCAGTGTATCGTTCCTAGAGTACACTGATCGGAAGGTGGTTCCATACCTTGTCATAGTTGGAAATCCATTATCCAATACGTGCTTGCAATTTTGATTGTATACTATATATGTAGAACGTGAGATGAAAGCGTTTCTGCTAGATGATTAATATATTGTGGTTTGATAGACATTATGATAATATCAAAGGTTTTGATATAAAGATATTTTGGATTCTCATAAGGAAAATACCCGTTCCGTTCTGCGGTGTGGTCTTATGAGATATCATTTACTTGTTCATATACCTGTTTAAACTGTTTTACTCACACCAGTCCCATGACTGACCCGGAGTTTACTTTGTTGTTTTCCCTAAACTCTTGGGTGCCTAAATTTGTACGGGCAGTCAAGTAGTCGGGATTTACAGATATACTTGGAGAGCTTGGAGCAGGAGGTTTCAAGATTGTATAGCTATTGTTTTTCCGCTGTTGTTATAAGTGCTGTATTCTGATAAAGTGCTATTGTATACATAATTGTTATATTTCAAAGTTATGTTATATATTATATGTTATTCGTTCCGCTGTGAGATTCGTGTTACTCTGATGATGTAAGTTCTTCTTTTCTTCTTCTATTCTAAGTTTCTATCTTATCTATTCTCACCTTCTAATTTCTTTCATTAATTACCGGGATTTTTCGATGTTTTGGTTATCGACATCGAGCTTATGTCGATAACCAAAGTCGCCGAAAATCCGGGTCGTTACAAATGCAGTATGTTGTGGTTTTAATGTAACTAAATGAATGCAATGGAAATATGCAAATGAAAACAAAAATTGAAAATACGACTTGTTTTTTTAAAAAAAATTACAACAAAGTAAATTAATAATTTCTAGTCAGCTGATTTATTTTAATTACCCCAACTTGTCACAAATTTTCAACACAATTCAAGTTTTCAAATGTTAAATTCTAGTTTGGCCAGTTGGCTCGGTCGATAACATAATGCAGCCATGAAATAAATTCTTAGTTTGCATGTCACAGTTCGCAAAAGTGGTATTCTAAATTCCTTGTGTATGACTAGTCAAATCAATAAGGTCAAGAAGTGCTTGGCATCATCGCTTATTTTCTATCTCTATAAAAATTAAAATTTATGATTAATTACATACACCTAACTTAAAGGCCAAGGTATACCACCCATGCACTGCCTTTCGGACTGACGGAGAGTTGGGAAAGAGCTTGATGGATTGTGCAGACTTACGCTGACTTTGTTAACAACATGTCGGTAATCCTTAGGTGTCCAACTCATAAAATAAGACCAAGATATACCGGCGCTAACTTTGTCAATAACATGTCAGATAGAGCTTGGCGGGTTTGTACACCAACGCTAGATTTATAAGCAATGTTGGATATCCTTGAATTACTACCACTATTATTATTATTATTGAAAATATAAGAACAAAAGAGAGTTACGCGAATTCAGCTTAACACAACTTAGTTTTAAAGACTCAAAAATCCAATATAAGTGTTTTAAGTCCTCCACTGATTAACCAAAGACTGCAATTTGGAATAAACTTCATGGCCATCACCTAATAATCTTCCTATGTACTTGTTACACTATTATCCCTCAAAATTCAACTTTTCATTAGATTTCTTATTCGATCTTAGTTGAGAGAGAAAATACTATCAACTGACTAACAATTTGTTAACTTATTTTGTTGTATCAATCTAAAATGAGTCATATAAAAAATGCATGTTACATTGCCCTAAAATGCTTGATGGTCCTATATAAAAAGAAAGAAAGAAAATCAAAGAAAAATGAAAAGAATGTAATGCAGACTCCTCCCTCCACCCTTAATCTAAACAGTGTCCACACTGTAAACACGTTTTCTAAATGTGAAAAATAGCACCCAAAGATGGATGAGATGCAAAATTATTTGTAGAATGAAATACAGTCTAACTATATGTAAGATTGGATCATATGTACAATGACATATGTGTTTGCGATGCATGCGATGCAAAGAATGCCACCAACTTTTTCTCCCACACTTGGTTCTAGCCCGATGAATCTCATTCCCACTATGTCTAGGCATGTTTTCTAATAAGCAAAGCTTTTTGAAAACCATCTCATTTTTATACCTAAATTTATAGTCCAGTCGATAAATGTCCAGTGTCGTCATAACCCGAAGTTTCCCTATAGAAATAATGTTTCCAAGATGATTCATGTGTTCCACAAATTTATTAGTATAATTGTCTAAAAATTTGTGATCGTATATAAACTCAGTTGCAATCATGAAATTTACATTCTGAGTGTTGTTCAAGACTATGTGATCAAATTTCTAAATTTTATTAGTTGACAACATATTTCCGACACTAACAATTTCAAGTTCGTTTGTAACCTCAAAATTGAAAATTTTAAACTGGGGTTGGTGACTTGATTCTATTTCATCCTTATTTGGAAACTCATCTTCATACAATCCAAAAAATTCATATTCATTAAAAGCCTTCTCAAAATTTGAGTTTCTGGAAAATTCAACAGTTTTATTTTGTTCAATTTCTAAAATTTCAAGTTTCCCGCAACCTGAGAGAGAACGATCAAAATCTAAGCTTAAATTTTTTGCCTAAAAAGAGTTGAAGTCCAAATCATTTGTTGAATTTTGAACAACTTCATTTAGATCGTTATTCTCAATTTCCAAAGTTGTTATTTGAAAATTTCCACTGTTAGTGAAAATTGAATTATTTTCCGACTCAATGCCCATTTGATTTTGTTGCTCGCGTTGTTCTCCAAAAGATGTCATTAAACAAAGAAGTTCATCAATCTGTTTATCTAGCCTTTCGAACCTCTCTCTAGGAATGTTAAGATGATATTCTTTAGACTCATTGATTTAGGATATCTCATTTTGGATTCCTTGATTCTCAAAACTGTTTGAATTTCCAGAAAAATGACAATGATGTTGGAAATCATTTTCATTTTGAAAATTAGGTTCGTAACCAAAATTGTTAAAGTTAGAGGGAAAATTGCAATTTTGATCATTCTAAGATGTGGATATGGGTTGTAATTTTGACAATTTTGATCGATTTGAAAATCATTTTCATTTTCAAAATTATTTTCAAATTGGTTTACAACCCCATATTGATGTTGATCAAAGGTATATTGCAATTCAAAGCTATTTTGATATGTATGTGGCCCATAATCGAAATTATTGAAATTTGAATTGAAATCGCTATTTCGATTATATTTATGATTTTGAAAATGTTGGTCATTTGGAAGATTTTGAAAATTGTTGGCATTGGGCTCATGAACTTTTGAAATTTTTTGCCTTATGAATTGTAAGTCATACTCATAATCCTCGAGTCGACGAGATCCTCTCAGGTTATTAACCCACAATTCTCTCAAGAATTTTGAATTAGACTTTTGAATGAAGTCAAGGCAAGACAAAAATTATCCTCACTTCAAAATAGTATAAAATACTGAGTTGTACTCTATTAATTAGCTGACTCCATTAGAAGGGAAAGAGGGTCTTATGGCCGTTCATGTATAGTATAAATACTAAGGGATACGACCAATGTTTTACGGGTAGTATGCAACGTCTTTTGTTAGTAGTTTAATAGATTGAACTACTATATATCCGGGATCCAATTATAAGAGACATTCAACTTCACACAGCACCACTTTTCAATTATATTATTTTATATGAGCTCATATTTTCCTAGAATCAACGTTTAATGAATTTTAAAGTTGAAAACCAATAAAAGTGATGATTTAAGTTATGTTGAATAATTCCTAACAAACTTAGTCAGAAATATCAATCACAGAACAGTCACAGAATAATAAATTGCATAAATAAAAATTTTACAAGCGAGCTACGACCCCTGTAGAAATTTTTTACAAGCAATTTCTATATATTTTTCTTTGCAGCAGAGCACCTGTAGAGTTCATAAATTTTACAGTGGGGTACAGCAGTCCGTCCAGAGCAATTGAGTGGTGCTAGCTATTTAATTCCACTGTTTTGCTTTGAATCCTTAGCTGTTGTGTAACGAAAAGGAATTCCGCTCAATCCGAATCGATCGCTAAATCGACCAAGACCGTTCGAAACCCCATATTGTTTTGAGAACACGACAAATCAGAACAAAAACAGAAGAACATTTCATTGTATATTACAACAATTCCATCAGAATACAAGAATATACAGAGTATGAATAAATATTACACAGAAAATATCAGATATTACAATACATTACGTAGCAGCGGAAAATAATACAATACACAACTGAAAGAGATATATAGATACAGAGCTTTCCGGATATCATTCCAGCTGTAAACCAGGTTCCTGTGAATATAAATCTGCAAAACCAAAACTACTAACTGCCCGTGCGGAAAATAGGGGCACCCAGAGTTTAGGTTAAAACAATAAACTCCAGGTCAGTCATGTGACTGGTGTGAGAACTAAAACAGTCATTAATCTTTATTTTAAAGTTAGGTAAATCAAGGGACCACGCCGTATAACACGAAACGGGTTTCCTCCCAAGAATACCAGTGCATAAAACAACAGCGCAATGCTAAATAAAGAACAATGAAGCTATTATAAGACCCAGGTCCCATCACACAATGCAACGCAAGCCGGAGGATCGGGTTTTTACCTTATAATAGCCAAGAATGCTTGGTACGTGAAATTTCATGTTTTATTATTACTATAAGTGTATAGTGTCAAAACAATTTCAATCATAAGTATCAATCATAGGCGGCATAAGTGCCCCATACCACTATGTCACCATATACAAGTTTACAATCAAAACCGCAAACGTCACGTATTGGAAGTTGGGTTTCCATCTATGAACCGAGGCAAGGGATCTTCCTCTACCGATTCGAGAAAATCTAGCCCATGTCTCAGGCAAGTACTCAGTCAAGCCTTTGGAGCGACAGGGCCAGTCCACTGATGTGGATTAAAATGCCTGAACACTGCGTTTCCCCGCCCTTTGGGGCGTAAATAAGCCCAATGGCTCCATCGGCTCCACATAGTCATCGATATATCCGAGGCGCCTCGCAACAGCAACAACCACACAGGTGAAAATAATATAAATGTCAGGGCTGGTAGGTCACTGGCACCACCCTAGCTAGAAGGAAACGCATGCCCTCCCTGAGGTCCTCTCCCATTTCTGGTTCACAACCGGGGTGTGAGGCTCGCGAATCAACGCTACACAAAGCTATGCCACACAGGCGGTGTTTTGATCATCAACCACAAGACTTTGCTTTTCAACAAGACCCTTGATCAATTGCCACTTAGGCATGCCACACAGGCAATTCACTCCATGCGATTGATATCTATCGATATACAACCTCTGATCCCGTACGTCTCAGAGAAGGGTGAAGTAAGGGAATAAATTCCCCTTCACCAGGCAGATGTATATTTAATAGAGATCAATCAACACAGAGCAAAATTCAATGTCAAACACACAGTCCATATAAGTCCGTTCTGGGTCTGAACGAAACCGGAGGCACTTTGTACCTCGCATATCCATCGATCTCCAAGTACGTCTGGACGATCACCAACTGATTCCCTCCTCTTGGGTGTACAGCCCAATCAAGATCATCAGTAATTATCCAAACGATGTGAAGACCTCTGGTCTTCGACCACCGTCTTCATCCTCGACACCACGTCGAATCAGTTATTTAGAATGGGGTAAACCCGGTCTTTCTGAATAACTCGCGTATATAATAAACAAGTGTTACACAAACACAACATACGCCTCATTCCAATTCAGAATATTCTTTTATTCAAATATTCTTATATTTTGGGAAAGGTTCTCATTAATTTTATCAAAGATAAATTCTTTAAATTTATTCTTTAATCTTCCTTTGAATATCAATTCAAATTAGTCGGGATTAGCGAACCACATCGAAGTAATCATTTATTTTATTTCCCAATCCCATCCTATTCATCCCATGAAGTAAAACTGGTAATACTTCATATCTAACACCACGGTGTTATCGGTAAATTCAATTACCATTTCACGTTCAAATCTAATTAAAGATTTAACTACCGCCTGGAGCAAAACTGGTGATACTCCATTCTCGATTATTTCAATCTAATTAAAGATTCATTAAAACTCCACTTGGTTTTAATCTTCCCAAAAATCAATATTGATGATTGTTTAACTTGGGAAATCATATCCTGTCTTTAACTAGGTTAAAGAACTAATGTCATTTTAAACACGGTTCACAATAAACCCAAAATCACATTCTAATTCAATTCCAATTAAACATCATTTAATTGGTATCCTTCATTAAATCTAAAATAAATAAAAATAATCTTTTTCTCAACTGGGTTTAAGAACAGTGTTAATGAAAACATCACTCACGACAAACCCAAATCGCATTTGATATTAAATACAAGGCTCTGAATAGAAAATATATAGGCTTATATTCAATATCAAATTCTACGACCAACAAATATCGTAATGGAAATAACGATATAAATACATCTTTCAAATTTCCATAATAATATCTGTATAATCATGAAATCCAACATCGAAATATTCCAAAGACAATTTTGATTCAAATCCATTCCAATTCAATTATTGGAAATTCTGGTTACTTTTAAAACCATTTCAAATCCAATTTATTTATTTTTAAAAATAAATGGATTTTAATTCTAGTTCAAAACTAGTTCATTTCGATAAAAATCTATTTTTATCTTTTCAAATATGGAATTTTTCATCCCAATTCTTTCCAAATCATTTCTTATGATTTTACACTAATTATTGATATTTTTAATAATTTTATCAAGGCCCGTACAGTCGATTTCCATCAACGGCCATCGAACTGCACTTACAGCGACCTTTTCCAAATTTGATTTGGACATAATTCCAAATCCAACCATTAGATCTCTAATTTCTCACATTCATTATAAAGCTCTTTTCGATATGAACCCAACAGTTCCAGTTTTAGGAGAATCCGACGATCGGATCTCCCGCAACGTCAATTCGAAGTCAATGGTCGAAATTCGCGAACTGCCGCTGCGCGGCGCGTTCTATTCAGGCCATTATATTATATATATGATATATATTTCGGCGATTTCAATTCAAAATGTATTTTATAAATCGTTTTAACTTCGTTTTAAAAACGACTTCAACTTCCTATTCAATTTCTAATCAAAATCGAATATTCCATATCATTATATATAAATGATAATATTTTCAAAACATTATATTTTGAAATCACTTCCTTTTCTATATTCATTATAAAAATGAATAAAATCGATATAAATATCATTCGCGTCAAAATGGCACATATCTAATCAACACGGCTTTATATACTTTAATAACTTTGTTATTCTATTCAACAAATGAATATTTTCTTCAACACATGAATATTTAGTTTATTCAACACATGAATTTTCTTTCTATTCAACACATGAATTTTCTTTTATAATATTCCTTATTTTCCAAATTGGAATGAGGCCCAATCAATTACCATATAATGTTAATTATATGGATTCCATATAACACATGTATATAATAGCAACGATAAATAATCAACCATCATCCAGAGTGCACCACACAACTGCATAAGCATTAAATATAAATAATTAACGCTCACACAATCTGTCAACCCATCGATTGACATACAACTAAACAATCGGGATTAGTGTACGTCAAATATCGTCCCAATACCCGTGTGAGGTTTCAAATCAACAAACACAGATTTTTATTTGTGCAGTTGGGCGATGTGTAAAATTTATCGTCCCAATTAATATCAGTCAAATGGGTGTACATAAACAAATAGTCCGATTTGTAAATGAATATTTATTTTACTTCAACACATGAATTTTATTCTATTCAACACATGAATTTTATTCTATTCAATACATGAATTTTATTCTATTCAAAACATGAATTTTATTCTATTCCCCCTCACAATCAATTTTCACAACACATTAATCAAACAAACAAGCCATACATGGTCTGTGGACGACGGGTGTCGGGTGCTGCTTAGCACCGTCTGCATCCTAGTATATATTTGAACTAGAAAACAAATTAAAAGTGAGGAGTTCTCACCGAGGGTTCCGCTCCTCCGTGCTTTCCTTCAGAACTGTTCGGGTTTCATTTTCATTTCAGTCGATACCATCGCCATATTTTCCCGCTGTTCGCAGTAAAAATCATATTTTTACCGCTTTATCCCAATGAATAAAAATCATATTTTTATTTCAATTTCATATATTTTAAAACGCTTCTTTCTATATAAAAATTATATTTTTATATTTCTACTTCTTAGATAAAGAACGAATTTTTATTTCGCTTCATATATAAAAATCTCGCCTTTCCATATATAAAAATATCGTCTTTCTATATATAAAAGATCACATTTTTATTTAACCATTCAAACAATAAAAATCATATTTTTACTTCGTTAACTTCATAAGAAAATTCGTATTTTTAAAATCTCTATAATATAAAAATCATATTTTTATTTATAAAAATCAAATCTTTTTTATGATAAAAACCAAACCTTTCATGACATTAAAATCAATTCTTTATTCACTAACATTATATTTTTATTTACATAAAAATAAAATCTTTTAACTATGAAAAATCATATCTTTGATTAACTAAAAATCAAATCTTTCAACTATGAAAAATCATGTATTTGATTAACTAAAAATCGAATCTTTCAACTATGAAAAATCATATATTTGATTAACTAAAAATCGAATCTTTCAACTGTGAAAAATCATATATTTGATTAACTAAAATAGAATCTTTCAACTATGAAAAATCATATATTTTCAGTTCTAAAAACTATATATTTTTATTATAAAAATCATGCCATTTTAAAACAAATTAAAGTACTAATAAAAAGGAAAGGACTTACAGTGAAAACGAGAGAAGGGGGGCTGAGCGCTCGAGGTGGAGGGGGGAAAGCAGGCGGTGGCGGCAGGCGGTCGGGGAGGGGCTTGTGGTCTTCGTTTGTGGAGGAGGAGAGAGGGAGGAAGGGGAGAAGGGGCGCGGTCTAGTGAGGGGAGATGGCGGATTCGAGCGGGGGGGGGGGGGGGGGGGGGGGCGCTGCGCCTGGCGACGGCGTTGGGGGGGGAGGGGGGCGACGAGCTTGCTTTGTTTTTTTCCTTTTTTTTATTTCTTTTTGTCGATCTGAAAATGAGAGGAGAGGGAGAAAGAAACGAGGGGGGAGGGATTATATATTAATATATATTATATTATTTTATTTATTTAATTTCAAAAAGCAACTTTTTATTTCGACCTCGAAATCGAACCCATCGACTGCCGTCTATAGCTAATTACCCCCATTCCGAACACAATGGGATATGTATCGCAAGCTGATTCAATCGTTTCGATCAGTTTTCGTCAAAATCAAAATATAACTCTATATATTGAATTTGAACGCGCATTTCAATTTACTAGGGTCACATACTGACTCTAAAAATTCTCGAAAAATATTTTCTAACTTCGTATTGACGATACGGTCCTAACAAAACTAATTTCATCAAATTCTGAGATCGTTTGAAAAATGGCCAATTTCTGGTCAATCAAAATCAACTAAAACTGGTCAAACGCGTTTTCCTTTGCCACGCTCACATATTGATTCAGAAAATTACGAATTTTAAAACCTAGCAATAACTTGACATCACAGATCCAACAAAAGTGGTTTCGTCGAAAACCGAGGTTGTTTGCAAAATTTCCATTTTAAAGGGCCAGAATTACATAGCGATTATTCTAAATTTTCAACTGGGCATATCTTTTGATTCCCGCTATGAAATTTCAATTTTTCGGATTCGTTAGAAAGATATTCTCATATAGATTCTAATATTTTTGGTTTCACTAAAATCCGGTTTATTTTGAATCATTTACATTCATTTGAACTTTGAAATCGAATTTTCAAACTATCGCGCCATTTTCAATTCCTTTTATATTTAAAATAAAATATTTATTTTCTAATGACGATTCAAATAAATATATACATTATATTTCTATTGAAAATAAATTTCTCGTCGTTATTATTTAAAATAATCCATTTTAAATATTCAAAATTCATTAAATTCGCCAAAATAAAAAAAATTAATTGGCTCAGATTTCCGGGTTATTACATGTTGGTTGACTGCAATATCATGTTTCTTTGCTTGAACTTTTCCTTCGACCTTGGATTGATTGATTTTTTTTTCAAAGCAACCCCTATCTTAGATTAGAAAACGACTTTTCAAAACCATTTAGAATAGTTGCCCAATTTAAGGTAAAACAAGGTCCACCCACTTAAAATGAGCAACCCACACAAACAATTGGAAAGTGATCACGACAATTCTTATTTTTCTCAGTAGAATAAGACCTACCACCCAAAATAATGCTCACACAATTAAACCTCTCAATAAAACAAACGAAAACTCTCCTCAATAAAAAGAAATAGTAGTCCAAATTCCTTACTCTTAAACCTTCTAACCCCATTTTTTTTCATGAAACAAATCGAATAAAATAAACGTAATCAGAACAAATTATTCCTCTCCGAGTTGGGTATGGGGTTTGACTAGGGGGATTCTGATGACCAATGAAGGTTCGGGTTGAGGTACGCGATTGTTGAGTTTGGATTTTTCTGTTTGATGGAGGTGATTGTGATCAACTTGCGAGAGGTGGATGGCTGATGACCTAGGTATTTGATTTCAGGTGGATGGTTTTTGGAGTGACGCTATTTGTTGGCAGTAGAAGTAGCGGTGATGGTTTTAGTGTTAGGTTAAAACTGTGGTGATCTGATTTTGGAGAGTTTCAAGGTTCGCGATGGAGTTAGGCGTGAGTGAAGTCGTAAAGTTGTCTGATGCCATGGTGCAGTATACAAAGTCTTAACAGTAATGGTCTGGTAGCTATTGTCCAAAGGGATTGGATTTACATTGACACAGAGGTCATACTGGAGGTGGAGTGTGGAGGTTTTTGAGAAGATTGGTTGTTGCGTGATGTTCAAAATGAGCGGGGGACTGGCTTTTGAAGGTTGATGTTGGAGAAGGGGTGTTGTGTGACTAGTTATTGAGGATTGCGTGATGATGTTGGAGGGGGTCTGGCTGATTTTGTTGAACGTTTTGGCGAATGGCAGTGGAAAAGTTTGGTAATGAATTGTGATGGCGTGAGGTTATTGGGGTATGATGTTGAAGGTATGAAGGGAAGATTGAATTTTGTGATGGTTTTGTTTAAGTCAGTGTTCGGGATGATGAAAGTTGGGTATGGTGGAGATTATGGAGCTATGAGAGAAGGGATTGTGGTAGTAGATGATGTATATAGGGCAGAAGGCAGTGGAGAATACAGAAGAAAGGAAAAGAAAGAAAGAAATTTGTTTTTTTAAACTTGTAAAAGAAGAAAGAAATTTGTACAAACAAGAGAAATATTTGGGAAAAAAGGAAAGAGATAAAAGGAAATAAAAGTGGCAAAGGCGGAAAATCAATGAAAATGGTAGGTTATTTTTTCTCTTGTTAGGAAGATTACAGTAACATTGAATAATGCCAAATCAAACCAATCGAGAATTTTCTTCTATATATACAAGAAAATAAAAGGGAAAAATAAAATAAAAACTAACACAAAATGAAAATTAAATAAATAATAAAATTCAGATTTTACCTCCCCGGTAACGGCACCAAAAACTTGTTTGACATTTTTCTAGTAAATAGAAAAGCGCAAATTGATTATAATAACTGCAAGTGAACAGATTGTGTAATATGCAGGTCGAACACAGGGAGGAATTTTAAATCTTATATATATATATATATATATATATATATATATATATATATCTTGGGCGAGTTAGACAATATTTGGAGATGAGATTTGAAATAATGCTATTGAATTTACTATGGATCCAAATCTAATTAGATCAATACTAAATTCAACAATTAAAACAAAAGGAACAAATTACTAGAAAAAGAAAACAACAAATAGAAACAATAACAGAAAATTAAAATTAGGATTGTTGTTGAATCTAATCAAATGGTCATCGCTAACATGCAGTAATAAAAGAAAAATAACAATATGTGTTATACCAAAGCTAATTGCGTAGACAACACAAATTGTTATGAAAGAAAAGAACAATCAAATAGAATGAAGAAAAACATTATTAAGGATAAGAACATAATACAAAATAATGGAATTCGATTTACAACGGATATTATGCGTATTTATAGAGGATGTAGGCTCCTCTTAATGTGAATATTGGGCCTAGAAAGTATCTCTTGAATATCTTTGTTTACAAATAAAAAAGATATGATATAATTGTTAAGATATTCCTTGAAGATTTTCCTCCTTGATTATTGACATGTGGCAGCAGATTGGGTTCCTTTTTGGCAATGATTTATCAAATTATATTCTCTATGGCAAGTAAATATGAAAGATCCCCCTTTGTTTTCCCTATGGATAATATGACTGATTCTTGAAATATTTATTAGTGTATATCATACAAACATACATATGAATACACACACACACACACACACGATATAACATTAGTCCATATATTCTTCAAAACACATGAGGCGGGGTTTATATATCCATACTCCAATCTTCAGTAAAAAATAGGGCTTGACAGGTACTGAACTCAGGTTACTCTGTCCAAATTTCAAAGCCTTACCAGTGTGCTACATCTTCCTTTATGATTAAAGATTTGTTGATTCCAAAAAGTAGCAATTTTCCATGCAATTGGTCTTTGATTGAGATAGAGGAGACATTTAATGAAAATCTGTAAAAATACACAAAAATACCCAATGTAATATTTATTTATTTACAAAAGACAAGATATAAGAGCATAAATTAAACACATTTTTATGTTAATCATGCAACAACACTTGACGATCCTAGTCTTATCGGGCTCCTGCCGATCCTGAAGGTGATCGATGATCCTGATTTGATCATCGTTATGGAATAATCTGACCTTTACTAAGCACAATGGTACTTGGCGATCCTTGCCTCAACGAGCTCTTGCCGATCGTGATGGTGATCTACAGTCTTAATTGAATGAACTCGCTTCCGGATCCATCCAACCCTTGTCAGGTGATATTCATCCCTTGGGATCCTAATCAACTTATCCTGCTCGAGAATGATCTGAGCCTTGTCAAACACGACGGTGTTTCACGATCTTGATCAAACTACTTGTTGCTAGAACAATCTGAACCTCACCAAGCATAGCGGTACTTGACGATCTTGAATAAGCCATCCCAGTTTCGGAGCAACTTATCCCTTGCCAAGCATGTGGTGTTTGATGATTCTGCTCGAAACATTCCATTGCCAGAATGATCTGATCCTTATCATGTGCGGCGACATTTGACGATCCATTAAGTTGGTCTAAAGTTAAAATCCAATGACAGTTTCATATTTGACAAGCATGGGCAATACTAACTAAATAAGTTTATTAACGTTCAAAACCAAGAGTTTATTACGTTCAAAACATTTGGAGATTGCTTAGGTGGTTCTCGTACAAGAGTAAGTGGTTTAGCCACTTTATTACAAATTGAATTTAACTAAAAATAAAAAGAGACAGTTTGTCGCTAGCTAAGAGCATGCCTAAACACTAAATTCTGATCTCGTACATGGGTGCGTCGACTTAAATGTTTATTATTTGATTTTCATGCCATTAGTTAATGATGATCCCTCATGTGGTATTAGGTCTGCCACAATTCTATGCAATAAACAACTGCTCTAGTTTCGTCCCTACAGCTCTACCCAATACATACAAGTTTCCCTTTGCTATCCAGCCCTTTGATTTCATCTTTCAGATGTTTGCATTCATTAGTGTTGTTCTTGTGGGTGTCATGGAACATGCAGTGTTTTGGAGAAGTCCTTTTCTGTTCGAAGCTTCCCTTTTAGCTGGTTTCATGTACGAAAGACGATTTTGAGTCTCAACCGTAAATACCCTCTATAAGAGCATTCAAGTTAGTATACGAAGAGAATCTGAGTCCTCTTCGCATGTTTTTGTTCAGGCCACCATCGTCATTGGCCTTTCTTTTCCTTTTTTCAGTCAAAGGACTGGATGGTCCTCCGTCCTTTACATCGTGTACTTCGAGGGCTTCACGGTCCACCCTAGTATCTTATTGCCTCAGAAACTTGTCAGCTTCATAGTAAGATTGGTCGAGATCCCACAGGTAATCCCTTTCCAAAAATACCTTGAACTTGGAATTATTCAAGATGCCTGATATTACTACCATCAAAACTGTAACAACCCGGGTTTTTAGGTACCTAGGTTAAACAAATTATAAGGTGTTTTTTTTTTAATTTTAAAAAACCATGAAGTACGAATATAGGAGCATCAGCCTGACTCGTACAATGATTTAAATTGAAAAAAAAAAGAATTTGAGATTTATAAGAAATTGTGTGTTTTGGAATAAATTAAATTCATAAGAATTATAAGAAAATTTATTTTAATCCGTGTTTGTAAATTATATTTTGATGCTTTAGATGAACATAGAAAATAGAAAATATTGGTTAGTAATCAATATATAATTAATAAATATTTTCAATATGAAATGTTAAGTTGTTTTAATAAGAAAACTAATAACTTATGAATTTGTGTTCAGAAAATGTAAGTCGTTGAAATTTATAAAATAAAATAAAAGATTATTTTAAACCGTGTTTGGAAATGGATAAATAGAATTGTAAACTAATAACATAATGTTAAATTGTGGTAAGATAAAATTAATTGTAAATTATTATTAAAATAAACTTTTGGGGAATAAAACCAATGTGTGGAATTTTACGTTGTATTAAATAAGAAATTAAAGAGACTGATTTGAAATCAGTATTTTGGCGAGAATAATTTTATTATGGTTGAATAAATCATTTGATTAGAATAATGTGTTGAGGACACGATTTTAGTGTTTTGATGACAGCAACTATACGACATTTGCTACTAATATGTTTGTTGAATTATTTCAGATATAGCAGAATTTTTGGTGGAGTACAAAATTCATATGAATATGCTATTCATTTGTTTTCTAAGCAATTTAAGGTTAAGTCGCGATAGATGGATATATATGGTGTTGAAGTAAAATCATGAAGACATCTACATTGACAATAATAGTTGCACGCAAACAAAATCCAAATTCAAAAAGCAATAGAAGCAATTTTTATAAATGCAAAGAAGAAGGGATTGAACCAGGCATCGAACTCAAATCATGACGATGGAATGCAGGAGCCCCAACCAACAACGCCATGTGACCACCAACATTTAATCATAAATGGCTATTCCATTTTAATGCAGAAAAAATCAAAAAAAGAGGAAGCCTCAGAAAATGAGGTCGCCTGGACTTGAACCTAGGTTCCCACGGTACCACATGCATGCCTTAACCATCAAAGCAACTTGTTATATTGTTGCAAAGTATAACAGTAACTTATTTGAGAATGAAAAGGTTTCTTTCATTTTAAGCAAAAATAGCAGTGCCACGATTAAAACCCAACATCCCCTAGGACTAAGGAAGGCGCCTTAACCACCAAGCCACACACATGACTAATGAATGGATGCTACGGAATTTATTTAAAGATGAAAAGGCGGAATGCTAAAAATGAACAAAGCAAGATTCAAACCTTGCATCTCTTGGAACGAGAGGAGCCGTCCTTACCATCCCACCTACAAACGCTTTCTAATTTGGAAGTAACGTTTCTTTATATTGACCTTACATAAAATATCCATTCAAGCAACCACTCAAACAAGTACATATTACCAACGGATGCAACTTTTCCAATAGAGATTTCTTAAGAGATGCAACTATCTAAAGGCATCTATTCGCTCCTATATAAGCCTCTTACCAACTCAAAACCAAGACAACAATTCTCTTTTCTAATTTTCTCTCTTATTGCTACAAAGTATTCAAACTCTATATTTATTTCAAAACAAATATTAGACCAGCGCTACATCATTGCACAAATATTCAGTTCTGCACTTCCTAGCCTCTACACACTCAATTTGCATTATTATTGTTGAAGGCTATAGAAGTTGTACTACACTGTGGATACTTCGTGTATTGAAGACACTATATATAGTCAATCATCTGCTTACTTTGTATTCAAAGTTTCGGTGAGTCTGTAGTCCGTTCAAATCAGGTGGGTAAACTTGTAGCCCGTTCAAATTAAGTGGGTAAGTTTGTGGCCCGTGAAATCAAATAGGTAAGCTTGTGGCCGTGAAATCAAGTAGTGTTTGTAAACATGTTCCTCTAGGTGAAGTGAGGGTTGTGATAGTTAAAAAGCCGAAGGGGAGCTTTGGGACTGAACGTAGGACAGGAAGAGCTAACCAGTTTAAATCAACTGTGTGATTTTTATTTTTCGCTGCTATTAAAATTATTTTACGCTGATGTGGTTACTACACTTCAAATTCTACATAAATATATTGGCCATCATCGATCCAGTGCATAGCGACTATTCATTCATCGCTGCACCGACACTTTACATAATGAGGGTTGCATAATGTAGAACTTAAGAATGTTGGGTTTTAGTGATTAAAATGTAAAATGTGTGTTTTGTAAAAAAAAAGTATGTTTGTTAGAAAATGAAATTTTAGTTGAGAACTTGTAAAAAAAAAAAAGCTAAATGTGTTTCAATTGAGATGTATAAAACTTTTGTAAAGTTGGACTTTGTGTTATTTTGATAAACGTGATGGAAATTGAGATTTTAAGTGGTAACATGTGTTAAATTGGATTATAAGATAAAAATAAGGCTTAAACTTGTTGCTCATAATCAAATTGGGTCATTAATGATCCCATTCCTTAATTAAGTTTGTAAGAGGCTTATGGAAAGCAAATTCTCCTGTATGTACTTGAATTGCCTAAGAGAAAACATCTTCTTACCTCATTTTTAAATGTTACAGCAAATGGAATCCCAACTTCCTCTTAATTTTTCAACTTGAATTCCAACTTCCATCTAAAATTAGAAAGGAAGTTGCTAAACCTTATTATTACAAGTAAACAAATTGTAATGTATAAATCTATCTCATAATTTCTTTGTTGTTGGAAGAGAAATTTTTACTATAAATGCTGTTTAGGCCTTGCACGTTACTGCATAGGATTGTACAGGTATCAAAAGCTTCGTTGAGGTCAAATCTTCTCAAAAAACATCGCATTGTGCTCTAAGTCGCTGCAAATAATAAGGTATGTTTGTAAAACTCACATTTGTAGCTTAATTTTATTTGCATGTTGTTTGTTTTGTAATTGAATTGAGTTTTGTTATAGTAAACTCAAAAAATTGTTTCTGTGAAAGTTCGCAGTCTTGAATTGTTGATATTCCAACTTTGAGAAAGAATATCTTTTTGCAATTCATGCTTGTTTTGTGTAATTCTTGTTTTGTTGTGTTGCTTGAATGTTGGGCATGAAATCTGGAAAGTTTCATTCCAAAACAGCAAGATTTTATTAATTAAAAAATGGCTTAAAGTTGGGTTCATCAACGACGAACAAGAAATGTAATTCATGTATCTTGTGTTAACACATGCCTCACCTGTGTCGATACAAGCAGGTGCTATGTTGACACATGCTGTGTTATTTGCGCAGGAAGTAATTCATCCTACTAGGTTGATTTTGATAAAGTATGATGTTGATTTTCTCACATAAATTAGCTTCATTGTGATCTATTTTGATTTGTGTAATATTGATTTTGAAGTGTTTGATATGATGGCTACTCGTAGGCCTAGAATTCAAATGTATTCATTATATGGATTACGCTAAATTGATGTGTATTTTGATTGAGGTTTGTTGTTTTTTCTTGTTGATTTCGAGTGATGTTTTCTGAAATATCGTGCTTCTTTGTGACACCGTGCACATTTTATAAAACATTTTGAAAAATAATTTTCTTTGTAAATATATCATTATCTTTGAGAAATATTTTTCTATGTTTTGGTTTTTACATAAACCTGTCTCAATGCGATAGTAAAAATAATATTTTCCGTGATATATAGAATTTCGAAGGAATAATCCAAATGTTTTCCAAATCGTTTTTTAAACTTGCTTTCTCACAACCAAGTATTTTATGTATATAATACTACACGTTTTTGCACCCTTCAAGTAGATGAGGCTGTTACTAAATGATGTATAAATCTAGTTATATGGGATACAAAGATATATTATATCAATTAATTCTAGACTCGTTGATCAAAGCCTTTATGTTTCTTTTCCTGATGTGGAATTGACTTGTGGGGTGTAAACAGATAAGTGAAAACGTGCAATATGGGACGCATCGTTATAACTATTCTAGTTACTATCTGAGAGTTTGTGACATATTCTTTATTATGCTGGTACTTGGCAATGTTGGGTCCTATATGTGTTTAAATATACATATAAAGTTGTTTGGTGTTTGGTGAAGGCTGTTGGGTCAAAGTAATGGCTGTCGGGTCTCTTATTCATCTATTGAGCTATTGGGCTTCGATGGAGATCAATTGAGTCTCTTAATTTATGTTGTTGTTGGGCTAACGGGTCACAATGAGGACTGATGGGTCTCTCAATTTAAAAGTACTTGTTAGCTTTCGATCACTTATTTGTTGATGCACGTGCAACTTTGCTGTTATTGATCCATTTGGATGCTTTTGTTGACATTGTTGCCTTTGTTAATTTGGGCCCTCATTACGTTTATTTGTTGAGTTGTTGTTATTTGATGTTTTAGGTCCAATTTATGTTGGGTTTGTTTATGATGTTGAAACCCTTTGATAGTCTTCGAGCTATTTTGATGCTTATTTAAATCACTTTGTGTTGAATTAACTGATATACGAGTTTGTATGTTGCCATTTGATTGAGTTTTGTGTTATTCTTTGATATCTTATCTGTATACTTGGGCTAATTATTAAAACCTTTGTTGGAAATAAATTCTCTATGTGGTTGTTTGTGATGTTCAGCAGAGTATGTAGGTTGTTTAGCTGTAATTATCTCATTAATTAAATGTTGACTTGGGCTTAAAATATTCCTTTTCTATGAAAATGAATTATTATATATATATGACTTTATATTCACTTGTCATGTTATTACTGATATGTTTAAGCTAGACCGACCCATGTATTTATACTCATGTCAGACTGAGTTGTTTCAAGTTATAGCTTGATGTTGTGTTGGGTTTAGCATTTCATCTTGGACTATCTCCCCCGAAGCTATTTCCTAAGTTGTATAGACATTTATTTAAGTCATTGTATATTTATTCTTTTGGGATATGATGTAAATTTTTATGGTCCATACATAACCATTCGAGTTTATGGCACATGTATATGTTGTATTCTGTTGTTGTACCTATATGTATTATGTTCTGTGATATGCTGTGACTTGTTCTGAATATGATCCTTAGTCATTATAGTTCTATATTAGATGAATTGAATACATCGATCCACACAATGTAAGAAAAGAAAATTTTATACATTCAATCAATGTATGTGATACTCGTCTAATACAAGATTATGGATGGTTGCTCCTAACAAGTCCTATTCTCTGCTTTGATAGGCAACATTACTCGTTAATGCTCTTTATCAGGGTTGTACTCGGGATGGGGCTTTACAACATGGTATCAGAGCAAAGTTTAGAACGAAGTACAATGAACACATAACAGAACCGGAATAGTACATGTATTACAACACAAAAGGATAACAATCATGTCTATATTTATCACTGTTAATGTTGTTCTTATCTTGTGTTCCTTATCTGTCGAGTCGTGTGAAAATCGTTGCTTCGAGAATAAGTCCAGGAATATATTTCATTTCATAGTATTCCCTGAGTAGAAGCATATCATTTGAAGCTTATCTTGATAGGAAATTCCATCCTTTTAAACCTTTTGGTGTTTAAACCTTGAGCTTAAAATTGTTGATAAAATTTAAACTCCATCCTCTTATGTTTGGTTGATTGTTGAATTAAAATTAAATAAATTAGGATGGGTAAATGAATTAAATTCAAGACAAATTAAGAGAATTCACGTTGGGGGTAAAAGAAGGCTAAAATGAAATAAATCAAAGTTGCGCATCAGGAACAAGTGAATTGTTATCGCTGTGACAAATTTATTAAATTTATAAATGGGATTATAGGATGGTAAATGTTGATTAAATATTATTAAGAGTTAATTGAGTTGTGACTATAAATCAAGTGACTGATTTAGGAAATTTGATGTTGGGTTTTCTTTATTTGAAATAAAGTAAGAATAATTGTGATAATGTAATGATAAAGATGACCATGTACAAACTAAAATATGTGACTATCTACTGTGTTGAAATGTCTGTTGGGTGTTTAGGATTTCTGATCGATATATCTAATCAACGATGTCGACAAGAATTTCTTAAACACTTAATGTAACACCCCGGATTTTTGAATAATCGAATTAACTAAATTAAAGAATAAATGTTTAGCATTGTTCTAAGGTTTGTAAGCAAAAGACTTAGTAGCTCATTTGGTTGGAACATGTGACTTGCATACAAGAGGTATAGAGTTCGTTCCCCGCCAACGCCATATTTTTGTTTTAGGGGAATGGCTAAAAAGCGGCTTAGTGTGAGCGCGGTTCAAAAAGTAGTTTAGTGTGAAAATGGTTAATTAGGAAGATAGAAATATATATATAGATATATTTATAAAAATAAAATAAAATTCAACCTAAAATTTAAGAATTTTTTTCAAAACAGCAGAAGCGGGAAGGCAAAACACCAAACCGACCTATTTTATGGGTCGACCCCAGGGTCGACTCAGGAGGCTTGGAATTGGTCCCGTCGGCCCTAAATGGTCTATGATGAAATTTTTATGTTTTAGGGCTTAGGTGGCGATTTCTGGCTGATCTATTGACATCATTTCTTGGTTTCTAAGGCCTAGATGGATCCTAGAGTGATCCGACGGCTTAAATTAATTCAAAGCTCTATAAAAAGACCCGTAGACTCAAACCCTAAATCAGAATTAAAACTAAAACTATGGCCGTCATGCTGTCGTTTTGAACCCTAGAGTAGCCGCCACCAATTAGAAGAAGATTAAAGCAACTCTATTCAATCCAACAGCAAATTCAACTACAACAAAGGGACGCTAATAAATTCCAGAAATTCGTTGAATGGTGAGTTTGACCACTTCAACAAAATAATTGCTAAATTAATTAAGATATGATATACGTTGGATTATAAGTTGTGGTTGTGAATCTAATTCATATGTTTAATCATGTATGTTAACTTGATTCATATTATATGATGTTATGCAAGTTTTATATATGATGTTATGCAAGTTAATAGGATCACGCAAGTGGTATGCGAGTTATATGATGTTATGTAAGTTTGGATCTAAAATATATGCTAGTAGTTCATGATGTTAACTTGTGTCAATGAATCCCTTTTTATAATCCAATCACCTAGGTTTATAACATTAGTTTTTATGCAAATATGGATGTGGAACATATGCTAGTTCGTATAAGTATTATGTTCATATGCAAGTTTAAGTGATAATTGGATTCACATATATACAAGTTCACACCTTTAAAGTTTAGATCCATATTCAAGTTGACATTTTTATGTTGAAACTATGACATGCATAGTTATGCAAGTTTACACATTTATTTGGATCCATAGTTTACTCAGGTTAACACCTTTTATTGGATCCATAGTTATGCAAGTTAACACCTTTATGTTTAGGTTGACGACATACATAGTTTATGTAAGTTTGTGATAATTACCTAGGCTAGTTGGGTGTAAAACTATGTTCATACATGCAAGTTCACACCTTTTAGATCTATGATTTTTGGATCCTTGATAATACAAAGACTATGCAAGTATGTTGTAATTCTTAATTGCAAGTTAGATGCAAATTAGATCTATTATTGTGTGTATGTGACTTTGTGACGTTTATTCCCTTTTTTTAACTATTAGACTATTTGCTAGTCCAATATGTATATGTCATGTTAAGCGAACGAGTGACAGGGGTATGATGGGGATAATAGAGGATACACACATATTGTGAATTTGGCATGTAATGGCCTAAAAAGGCATGTAATTAATTTTAAGGAATAAAATTAATTAGTGATGAAATTGGTATAATATATATACATAAATAGATGAGCATAATTTAGGTGATAAATTATGGACATAAATAAATATGGAAATTTGAATAGGGAAAGTAATTCAAATTTGGGGAAAATTAATTATGTATAATTAATTGCCTAAGACACGAGGTTGGACTCATTTGTGGTGTAAGACTGCCCGGACCCGCCCGGCAAATCCAACAGCCACAAATGGTAGCCCAATGTGAGAGGTCAAAGGCCCAAACTAAATGCATAACAATTGTATGGACACGAGGTTAGGCTCGTTTGTGGTGTAAGACTGCCCGGACCCGCCCGACAAATCCAGCAGCCACAAATGCCAGTCTAATGTGAGAGGTCCTACAGGGGTTACGGTAGTAATAAATTAAGAAACACTTAACCAAAGTAAAACACGTGGTGGGACATGGGGGTTAAGTGGGTGCCTTGGGTGGCATGAGGAAATACGATTAGCAACACTTAACCAAGGTAAAACATGTAAGTGGGACATAGGGGTTAAGTGGGTGCCTTGGGTGGCACGTGGAATTACTAATAGAAACCCTTATCCAAATTTAAAACATGTAAGTGGACATGAAGGGGGTTAAGTGGGATGTACTAGAGGGGACCAAGCCTAGGTGGAAAGCTTGTGTCAAGCATGGGGGGCCCTTTTCAGTCCAGTAGCCCATTAAGTATCTTTGTGAGCTCGACCCAAGTCGAGGACGGGACATGCCTACTTGGTCTGATTGTTAGAGGCCAAAACGGGTTTAGCGGTGGCAATGCAAGTCCAAAGGGGTCACGTGCGTGCGTGGGTCCGGGCTGGTAGGTAAGACGTTGTTGTATCGTATAGTTATAAGCCGTGCATTCCTTGCGTGGTATAAGGTTGCCATATTGGGGAGTGATACACCCCACTGTGGGACTTGCATGGGTATCTACGAGTTAGGGAGCCGATCGAATGGGGGCAGGGTAATGGGTACACCTAGTGGAGATAGGAGCAGACGGCACCTATGTAGTCAGCTAGGGGTGCACGAAGCTACCTCTATTATTAATAATTATTAAGGGGGTACACCTAGTGGAGATAGGAGCAGGCGACACCTATGACGTCAGCTAGGAGTACATGGAATTACCATTATTACTTATTGAAGGGGTACATCTAGTGGGGATAGGTACACGCTGGGTACCTATGATAGCAACTAGAGATATACAGTCAAACATGAAGGATAGTGGGTACATCTAGTAGTACACGAAGCTATCATCGTTCTATTTAGCCAAGAGGGATCAAATTTCTAGAGTGACTATTAGGGGTGCAGTTAGTGTTAGTACAGTACAGTACAGTAGAGTATAGTAATTATCCTATATTGATTAGGAAGTGCCATTAACGTTATCTCTGTTTCTCTTGATTGCCTTGCCATACCCATGTGGTTCACACAGTCATTACCTTATTCTCCAGCTTATATCTTATCATATTGCTTTAATAATTATGTTGTTAGAGTTATCGGACTCGCCAGACTTTATGTCTGACCCCCTTTGTTTCCACCTCTTTTCTTCCTTCCCCCCAGGTTCTAAGGGTGGGACTAGTACTAGTGGAGCTTGATTTGGAACACTTGGATTTGGATTGCTGAAGTAAAGTTCAGCCTATCATTTTCTTTATGGCTATTTGTAGTAGTGGGATTATGTACTTTGTTTTATCAAGATGGATATTATGTACTTGACTTAGGTTTATGGTTTTTGATGATGTAACCAAACATATTTACCTTCTGCTACAATAAATAAAGTTTTAAATTTTCAAGTACTGCTCTATATCTGTCTTATTGTGATTTTCCGTTCTATATTCACTTAAAATGCTCCATGGAAGTTAATGCATTCCCTTTGTGAGTGACATTAATGGACGTGGGGTGTTACACGTGGTATCGGAGCTGAAGGTTACCAGAACAGATATGATATTTTGAAAAACTATTTTTCAAAAGCATTTATATAAAGAATACTTTCAAAAAATATGTTTGTAGAAGAGTATTTTTGAAAGAAAGGTTTATTTTAAGAACATAATCCCCAAGAGCCATATATCCTTCCTTTGATTCTCCATTTTGAATCTCTTCCTCTTTCTCTTTTTGAGTCCCCCCCCCCCTCCGCGTATAGATGCTTTTTCTAAGATAAATAAGGACTTCCGTACGAAGGACGGAAAACCCACTTCAAGGGACTTAGACATTTGTCGGGCTAGAAGTTAGTCCAAGGAAGTGGAAGGCTTGTTGGTACCTTTAAGATAGACGATGGGAGGAAGGTTCAAATGGCTGTTTGGTTAACAAAGGACGAAACCTCATCTTGGTGGGAGGTCACGAATGGAGAATGTGAAGAAGAAGAAGGCTAGTTGTTTCGGAGAAATAGGACACCTTAGGATTGTCTAAAGAGGCAAGGACAAAGTACAGGATCTTCTGGAGGGTAGTTGTATTCCCTCATAGCTGGTATACCTGATGGGGGTAGGACCGTCTAGGTTGAAATTTGGTTTTCTTTATCATCATGTTTGAACTTTGTTTGATTCTGGCGCTTCAGACTCGTTAGTATCTGCTTCGTTAGTTGAAACACTGCACCTAAATACTAGTCTAGTTAAGGTTCCCATCCTAGTCTCAAATCCTGTTAGTGGTTCGGCTCATCCTTCAATGGTTTGTTGGGATTTGAGAGTGTCTATCTTGGGCGTTGGATTTGAATGCAACGCCTTCGTTCTTGGTTTCACGGGCTATAGTTTGATTCTAGGGGTGGATTGGCTAGCCAGGCGGGGTGCCATCCTAGATTGTGAAAGAAGGGTAGTTAGACTATTGATTCGTTATGGAAAGACCCTCATATTTCTTGTGACCCTAGGGGTTCAGTGATGCTTAGCTGCCTAGAATCTTCTGACGCATCCAACGATGATTGGGAGTCTGTTTGTGTGGTCCGTGAGTATGGAGACGTCTTTGATAAAGTGCGGGGTTTACCCAGAGGCGCGAAATAAGTTTTCGTATGTGCTTAATAGATTAAGCAAAGCCAGTTATGTGATCAGCGGTGGATTTGAAGCAAGACTGGCAAGGACAGCCAGAGTCGGTCAAGTGCTCAATTGGTTGGCCGTCTTACTAGTATCATCTCACGTAGGTCGTCTGAATTCGAAGGAGGTATCCCTTGGGTGTTTGTCTGATATTGGTTTAGGCCTTTGGGGCTTGCACTTGGGGGATGTCGAGTTCGACTAGGATGGTGTGAGAGATGGATAGTTGTGACGATTTTGCATAGGATAATATCCTGGTTTTCTCTAGAAGCAGAGAAGAGCATGCCCTACATCTTAGGAAAAGCTTAGGGACCCTACAAGCGCACCAGCTTAAAGCTAAGTTCTCCAAAATACCATATTTGGAGGAAAGAAGTAAGGATTTTAGGGCATGTGGTCTCTAGGGAAGGGTGATATGTTATGGTGGAAGACAGTCGAAAGTCCATGAGAAGAATTACCCTACCCACGACTCAGAATTGGCTGCCATAGTTTTTGCGCTCAAGTCTTGTCGTCATTATTTGCTTGGTGAGAAGTTTGAGTTGTTTGCAGACCATAAGTCGCTAAAGTACTTGTTCTCTCAGAAAGATCTAAACCTGAGGCAACAAAGGTGGATGGAGTTCTTGGCGTCTTACGATTTCGAGATAGCATATACCCCTGACAAGGGTAACGTTGTGGCGGATGCCTTGAGTAGGAAAAAGTTGACATTGAATCCTTTGTTTTTCGAGCGACGTAGCTTAGAGTTTATCTCTACCTTTGACTTTAGACCATCCATTAATGTTGTACCCAGTTTGCTAGCGTCCTTGAGGTCAGACCTACGCTTTTGGGATGGGTTGGAGAGGCACAGCATGATGACCCATAGTTGATGGAGTTAGTAGAGAAGCTCATAAGAGGGGAGTCATCAAGCCACCTAAGTAGGTATACCCTAGATGATAAGGGTTGGTTGCGTAGGGACGATAGACTTTGTGTATCACGGGATGAGAGCTTGAGGAAGGCTATTCTTGATGATGCACATCGTTCGCAGATGACCATTCATCCCGGCGAGGACAAGATGTACAAAGACATGAAGCGAGTTTTCTTTTGGGCCGGTATGAAGAGGGATGTGGCCGAGTATGTCGCTAGATGCTTGGTGTGCCAACAAGTAAAAGCGGAGCAAAAGAAACCCGGTGGGTTGCTTCACCCATTGGAGGTTCCACAATGGAAGTGGGATAGTGTCTCGATGGATTTTGTTGATGGATTGCCGAGATCGAGGAAGGGTAATACGGGGATTTGGGTTGTGGTAGACAGACTTACTAAAGAGCGCCCATTTCATTCCCGTGAAGAGTAAGAGAACTGCTCCATGGTTAGCTTCCGTATACATTCGAGAGGTAGTCCGTTTGCACGGTGTTCCTTCTAGCATAGTGAGCGATCGAGATCCTATCTTTACTAGCGAGTTTTGGAAGGGCTTACAAGAGGCGGTAGGGACTCAGTTGTGTTTGAGCACCGCATATCATCCTCAGACGGACGGCCAGACCGAGAGGGTGAATCATATTCTAGAGGACCTTTTGAGGCTATGTGTCTTAGACTTTGGAGGTACATGGGAAGAGCATCTTCCGTTGGTGGAGTTCGCGTATAATAATAGCTTGGCATGGCACCTTTCGAAGCTCTTTATGGAAGGCCTTGTCGTTCACCTACATGTTGGTGGGAATCTACGGATAAGATCTTGCTTGGGCCCGATATGATTAGAGAGATTTCAGAAAAGATCAATTTGATTTGAAGGAGGATGAAGGCGGCGCAAGATAGGCAGAAATCTTATGCGGACAAGAGGAGGATAGACCTTGAGATTGATATTAGGGACATTGTCTTTATCAAGGTGTCTCCATTACGGAATGTTATTCACTTTGGGTCCGTTGGGAAGTTAGCACCAAGGTTCGTAGGGCCGTTTCTCATTAAGGAGAGGATTGGGCAGATGGCATATAGAGTGGAGTTGCCCGAGAGACTTAGTGGCGTACACGATGTATTCCATGTGTCAAATTTGAGGAAGTGCTTGCATGAGACCACGGAAGTGGTAGAGCCGAGCTTGCTTAGAGACGTGGAGATAGAGCGTGATGCGACGATTCGGCGAGCTCCTACGTGCATTCTTGGGTCGAAGGTTAAGAAGTTGAGGAATCGAGAGGCCAAGCTAGTCAAAGTGCAATGGGGAGATGATGAGAGCAACGCTACTTGGGAGACGGAAGAGAAGATGCGTTCATTATAGCCTTTTCTTTTCGAGGGTATGTCTTTTAGTTTCTCCTTTATCGCTTACCTTATACTTATCTTATCTTTAGTATGTCCTCTCGTTAGTACCTTTGACCTTTAGATAGGGTAGTCCTATGATTGAAACATGTGTTTGAGACATGTTATGTATGATGGATGCATGTGGATGCAAGTGTTTGCTAATGGTTGCTCGTGGATGCATATACACACACTTTAGGCACTAGATCGGCTCAGTCACTTCATATTGCATATTGCATATAAATGTGTGTGCATATTTAAGCTAATGGATGTATAATGGTTGTGCTATTATATGGATGTTGCATTTTGGTGAATGGTTGTGCACACATGTAGAAATAATATGTATCGATAGGGTTCTTTCGCATACATAATGGACGCATGGCACTATCATGGTTTGCATTAAGGAGGTCAACTAAATCAGTAGACCGCCTGATTTTGCATTAGATAAGGAACATATACACGCACTTTTTGCATATGTTCGTACAGCATTAGAAATCCCATAAGGACAATGGATGCCTGTGTTTGATGGTTGAGTAGATGGTTGTTTGGATGTTAGGATATGCATTCTCCTTAATTTGGAGATTTCGGGGGCGAAATCCTTTAAGGAGGGGAGAATGTAACACCTTGAATTTTTGAATAATCGAATTAACTAAATTAAAGAATAAATGTTTAGCATTGTTCTAAGGTTTGTAAGCAAAAGACTTAGTAGCTCATTTGTTTGGAACATGTGACTTGCACACAAGAGGTATAGAGTTCGATCCCCGCCAATGCCATATTTTTGTTTTAGGGGAATGGCTAAAAAGCGGCTTAGTGTGAACTCAGTTCAAAAAGTAGTTTAGTATGAAAATGGTTAATTAGGAAGATAGAAATACATATAGATATATTTATAAAAAATAAAATAAAATTCAACCTAAAATTTAAGAAAAAATTCAAAACAGCGGAAGCGGGAAGGCAAAACACCAAATCGACCTATTTTATGGGTCGACCCCAGGGTCGACTCAGGAGGTTTGGAATTGGTCCCGTCAGCCCTAAATGGTCTATGACGAAATTTTATGTTTTAGGGCTTAGGTGGCGATTTCTGGTTGGTCTGTTGACATCATTTCTTGGTTTCTAAGGCCTAGATTGATCCTAGAGTGATCCGACGGCTTAAATTAATTCAAAGCTCTATAAAAAGACCCATAGACTCAAACCCTAAATCAGAATTAAAACTAAAACTATGGCCGTCATGCTGTCATCTTGAACCCTAGAGTAGCCGCCACCAATTAGAAGAAGATTAAAGCAACTCAATTCAATCCAACAGCAAATTCAACTACAACAAAGGGACGCTAATAAATTCCAGAAATTCGTTGAATGGTGAGCTTGATCACTTCAACAAAATAATTGCTAAATTAATTATGATATGATATACGTTGGATTATAAGTTGTGGTTGTGAATCTAATTCATATGTTTAATCATGTATGTTAACTTGATTCATATTATATGATGTTATGCAAGTTCTATATATGATGTTATGCAAGTTAATAGGATCACGCAAGTTGTATGCGAGTTATATGATGTTATGTAAGTTTGGATCTAAAATATATGCTAGTAGTTCATGATGTTAACTTGTGTCAATGAATCCCTTTTTATAATCCAATCATCTAGGTTTATAACATCAGTTTTTATGCGAATATGGATGTGGAACATATGCTAGTTCATATAAGTATTATGTTCATATGCAAGTTTAAGTGATAATTGGATTCACATATATAAAAGTTCACACCTTTAAAGTTTAGATCCATATTCAAGTTGACAATTTTATGTTGAAACTATGACATGCATAGTTTTGCAAGTTTACACCTTTATGTGGATCCATAGTTTACTCAGGTTAACACCTTTTATTGGATCCATAGTTATGCAAGATAACACCTTTATGTTTAGGTTGATGACATACATAGTTTATGTAAGTTTGTGATAATTACCTAGGCTAGTTGGGTGTAAAACTATGTTCATACATGCAAGTTCACACCTTTTAGATCTATGATTTTTGTATCCTTGATAATACAAAGACTATGCAAGTATGTTGTAATTCTTAATTGCAAGTTAGATGCAAATTAGATCTATTATTGTGTGTATGTGACTTTGTGACGTTTATTCCCTTTTTTTAAGTATTAGACTATTTGCTAGTCTAATATGTATATGTCATGTAAAGCGAACGAATGACGGGGGTATGATGGGGATAATAGTGGATACACACATATTGTGAATTTGGCATGAAATGGCCTAAAAAGGCATGTAATTAATTTTAAGGAATAAAATTAATTAGTGATGAAATTGGTATAATTTATATACCATAAATAGATGAGCATAATTTAGGTGATAAATTATGGACATAAATAAATATGGAAATTTGAATAGGGAAAGTAATTCAAATTTGGGGAAAATTAATTATGTATAATTAATTGCCTAAGACATGAGGTTGGACTCATTTGTGGTGTAAGACTGCCCGGACCCGCCCGACAAATCCAGCAGCCACAAATGGTAGCCCAATGTGAGAGGTCAAAGGCCCAAACTAAATGCATAAGAATTGTATGGACACGAGGTTAGGCTCGTTTGTGGTGTAAGACTGCCCGGACCCGCCCGACAAATCCAGCAGCCACAAATGACAGTCTAATGTGAGAGGTCCTACAGGGGTTACGGTAGTAATAAATTAAGAAACACTTAACCAAAGTAAAACATGTAGTGGGACATGGGGGTTAAGTGGGTGCCTTGGGTGGCATGAGGAAATACGATTAGCAACACTTAACCAAGGTAAAACATGTAAGTGGGACCTAGGGGTTAAGTGGGTGCCTTGGGTGGCACGTGGAATTACTAATAGAAACCCTTATCCAAATTTAAAACATGTAAGTGGACATGAAGGGGGTTAAGTGGGATGTACTAGAGGGGACCAAGCCTAGGTGGAAAGCTTGTGTCAAGCATGGGGGGGGGGGGCTTTTCAGTCCAGTAGCCCATTAAGTATCTTTGTGAGCTCGACCCAAGTCGAGGACGGGACATGCCTACTGGGTCTGATTGTTAGAGGCCAAAACGGGTTTAGCGGTGGCAATGCAAGTCCAACGGGGTCACGTGCGTGCGTGGGTCCAGGCTGGTAGGTAAGATGTTGTTGTATCGTGTAGTTATAAGCCGTGCATTCCTTGCGTGGTATAAGGTTGCCATATTGGGGAGTGATACACCTCACTGTGGGACCTGCATGGGTATCTACGAGTTAGGGAGCCGATCGAATGGGGGCAGGGTAATGGGTACACCTAGTGGAGATAGGAGCAGACGACACCTATGTAGTCAGCTAGGGGTGCACGAAGCTACCAATATTATTAATAATTATTAAGGGGGTACACCTAGTGGAGATAGGAGCAGGCGGCACCTATGACGTCAGCTAGGAGTACATGGAATTACCATTATTACTTATTGAAGGGGTACATCTAGTGGGGATAGGTACACGCTGGGTACCTATGATAGCAACTAGAGATATACAGTCAAACATGGAGGATAGTGTGTACATCTAGTAGTACACAAAGCTATCATCGTTCTGTTTAGCCAAGAGGGATCAAATTTCTAGAGTAACTAGTAGGGGTGCAGATAGTGTTAGTACAGTATAGTACGGTAGAGTATAGTAATTATCCTATATTGATTAGGAAGCGCCATTAACGTTATCTCTGTTTCTCTTGATTGCCTTGCCATACCCATGTGGTTCACACAATCATTACCTTATTCTCCAGCTTATATCTTATCATATTGCTTTAATAATTATGTTGTTAGAGTTATCGGACTCGCCAGATTTTATGTCTGACCCCCTTTGTTTCCACCTCTTTTCTTCCTTTCCCCCCTCAGGTTCTAAGGGTGGGACTAGTACTAGTGGAGCTTGATTTGGAACACTTGGATTTGGATTGCTGAAGTAAAGTTCAGCCTATCATTTTCTTTATGGCTATTTGTAGTAGTGGGATTATGTACTTTGTTTTATCAAGATGGATATTATGTACTTGACATTGGTTTATGGTTTTTAATGATGTAACCAAACATATTTACCTTCTGCTGCAATAAATAAAATTTTAAATTTTCAAGTACTGCTTTATATCTATCTTGTTGTGATTTTCTATTCTATATTCACTTAAAATGCTCCATGGAAGTTAATGCATTCCCTTTGTGAGTGACATTAATGGACGTGGGGTGTTACACTTAAATGAGATGATTGAGCACATATATTGTGTAATAAATTCAATTTTGGGAAAGAATAATTGAAAATATTCTTGTGAGGATAATGTTAAACCGCTATATGAGATGGGGATTGTAGTAGAGTTGGCGAGGCAATTACGATATTATATCGATTTACATCAAAATTCTGACCCTTGGATTATTGGGGATGATTTCAATTGTATGCATTCCTGTAATAAAAAATCTGGACGTTGTTCTTTATCCATATCAGACATTGCTTCTCATAATCAAGCTTTGATATCATCTTATCTTTATTCTATCAGTTGTTTTGGCCCTTCTTTTACTAGGTCTAATCGAAGTAAATCTGGCATAACCACTTGTTGCAAACTTGATCATGTTTTTGAGAATTTGCAATTATTTAATCTTTGGTTGTTCTTCCTATCAAATTCTCCACTCATTTTTATCTGATCATAATCCATTGCGTTTCCATTAGAGTGTTGTTGATGCCGAAAGCAAGGGTAATTCCTCATTTAATTTTTTTAACTTTTGGTCTAATCATACTGGTTTTTCTTCTCTTTTATTGCTGGTGTTGTCTACCCATTTTAACAGTAATACCTTGTTTTCTCTGGTGGTTAAAATGAAAGCTCTTAAGTTTCATCTTAGGGCTTGGGCATCATTAATTTTTGGCAAGGGTTCATTGCTATCAACATCTACTAGATCTGATTTGATAAGTGTGCAGAGTGCATTGACTCTTGATCCTAATAACGCCAAACTGATAGACATGGATAATAAACTTAAAGTTAGTTTAGCAAATGCATTGGATTCTGAGTTACAAGCTTCTAGGGAGATGGCTTTTTCTACAAGAGAATTGGAAGGGAATCGTAATACAATGTTTTATCATAACTCATTGAAGATTAAAAAGGCTACTAGTGAAATTTTCATGATTTATGATCAGCATGGTATCTTGCATTCCTCGAAGGAAAATATTAATTAGGCGTTTATCCAGTACTTCTCTTCAATCTTGGCTGCTAATGATTTTCAACCAAATGTAATGCCTCTTTTCAACGTTTGTGTTCCAACACTATCAATTCAGCAATCTGAGAAGTTGGTTACTCTTATTATAAGTGAAGAAATCAAGACTGCGGTTTTTAGCCTGGATGCTACGAGCTGCGGAGGACTTGATGGTTTTAACGCTTACTTTCTTCAAAAATATTGGCAGACTATAAGAGACAATATTGTAAGTGCCATTCAATTTTTCTTTATGAACAATGAATTTCCATATACTTTAGCTGCCACCTCTATTGCATTAATTCCGAAAGTAGACAATCCTTCTTCAATTTCTGATTTTCGTCTAATATCATGCTGTTATATTATCTACAAGGTAATTTCTAAAGTTCTGGCAAGTAGAATGCAGTCAGTTCTACGTTCTATTATACCTAGTAATCAAGCAGCTTATGTTAGTGGAAGATCGATAAGTGATAACATATTAGTAACTCAAGAGTTATTGCATGGTTATAAAACAAAAGGAATCTCATCTAGATGCATGTTAAAACTAGATATTAGGAAAGCTTTCGATACTGTTTCTTGGAATTCAATAATTGTTATCATGTCGAGGATGAATTTTGCTATACCTTTCTTGGCCTGGATATACACATGCATTTCCTCTCCATGTTATTCTATTTCAAGGAAGGGTAGTTTATATGGTTATTTCAAGGGGTCGAATGGAGTTAGACAGGGTGATCCTATATCACCATATCTTTTTATAATTGTAATGGAATTGTTAAATTCCCTAATATTGGATCAAATGAATAGGAAAAACTTAGAACTTCATCCTAAATGTAAGAACCCATTGATTACTCATTTACTCTTTGTAGATGATCTGGTAATTTTCACTAAGCCTATTGTTTCAAATATTCAATGCATATTATCTATTTTACATGAATTTTATCAAAATACTGGTTTGGAAATTAATGTGAGTAAGTCATCAATTTTGGTTGCTGGAATAAATGAAGACAAGAAAAGACAACTTATAAATTTGTCAGGTCTGAATGAATTATCTGGTGATGCTTCATATTTGGGTCTTCCATTAATTTATTCAAGGCTTTCAAAGGCTAAATGTTCCCCATTATTTGAGAAAATAATCGGGAAATTATTACTATCTCCATGTGTAAGTTATCTCAAGTGGGAAGGCTAACCAGTGTTCAGTCAGTTGCTACTGCAATGACCACTTATTGGTCTCACCACTACATTTTGCCAGTTGAACTATTAAAAATGATTACTAGTGTGCTGAATAAATTTTTGTGGCACGGTGACCCCTTCTCTGGGAAACTGATTCTCATTGCTTATAATAAATTGTATGCAGATAAAAGAGAAGGTGGACTGGGAATTACAAATCTCTGTCTTTGGAATAAAGCAATGATTTCTGTGTATTTTAACAAACTTGTAACAACCCAGAAATTCAGAACCAATTTAAAATTTTTATTTTAACTGTTTTAATGAATTTAGGATATTTAAAAAAAATCATTTTAAATAATAACGACAAAAAATTTATTTAAATCGAAGTTAGAATGAATAAATTTATTTTAATTATAAAACAAGCCTGAAATGGCGCGATAGTTTGAAAATTCGATTTTAAATTTCAATTGAATGTACAAGAGTCAAAATAAATCGAATTTTAGTAAAACTAGAAATGTTTGAATCTGTTTGAAAATATCTTTCCAACGAATGTGAAAAACCCATATTTCCTAATGGGAATTGAAAGTTATATCCAATTTAAAATTCAGAATAGTCGCTATGGAATTTATATATATATTTTAATATAATATATAGCCATTTTACAAACGACCTCCGTTTTCGACAAGACCACTTTTGTTGGATCCGGAATGTTAAATTATTGCTAGATTCCAATTTTCATAATTTTTGGAATTAATATGTGAGCGCAATAAATTTAAATGTGTTTGGTAATTTAAATTTGAATTGGATCGACCAGGAAATGGCCATTTTTCAAACGGTCTCCAAATTCGATGAAATTAATTTTGTTAGGACCGTATCGTCAAAATAAGGCTCGAAATAATTTTTTTGGAATTTTTGGAGTCAGTATGTGGCCCCGGTAAATTAGAATGTGCGTTCAAATTCAGTATATATTAATTTATATTATAATTTTGATAAAAACTAATCGAAATAGTCGAATTGGCTTACGAAACATATCCCATTGTGTCCAAAATGGGGGTATTTAGCTCGGAACGACAATCGTTGGGTTTGGTTTGGAATTCATAGATTAAACGAGCTATTTTCAAATTAATTAATATTAAAAATAATAATTATAGTATATAAATACCCCCAAAACAAGAAAACCCTAATACTAAACCGCCAGCCGCCACAAACGAAATCAATGGACACAGCGTTCAGAAATTCGATGCTCTTTTTCTCCAAATCCGTTTAATGGTTTTCAAAAATTCCAAATACCAATCGAAGAGCCTCTCGAGCTCAATATATTCAACGGTCAAGATCTAGAGTTTCGAAGTAAATCGAGAGAACCATGTGTCTTAAGGCAGCGAATTCACTTTGGGTTTTCGGGCTTCTGACCTTTGCGAGTTTCTCCCAACTTTGGCCGCGAGGAGGCGGAGCCGCGCCGCTTCAGGTGGCGCTTGGTGATTGAAGTCCGGCAGCCCTATGCGAGGCGGCGGATGGACTTTGAGGGCGACGCATTTTTGTAGTTCGTGTTCCTGATAAAAGATGAAGAAAAGTGGCCTTCTTAAGGTTTAATTAATTTTAATTTAATAAAAAAGCATTGTTTTAAACCCGATTTTATTAAAAATAAAAATACTATTGTTTTAACAATACCATTGTTTTATTTAAATAAAATAGTATTGTTTTTAAAATATAAACCATTATTTAAAATGTAAATTTTCAATATAATAACATTGTTATAAAAAGGTAATTTTTATAAAGGAATAGTTTAAAATAAAAATATGGTTTTTATATATATAGCTTTAAAATAAAAATGTGATTTTTATAATAGAGTAGAATTGTTTTTCTAAATATAAAAATAGAATTGCTTTTTCATAGAATTGTTTTTCTAAATATAAAAATAATTTTTTTTTCATAGAATTGTTTTTCTAAATATAAAAATAGACGTTGTTTTGAAAAGAAAAATAAAGCATTGTTTTAAAAACAAAAATACCATTGTTTTTAAAATAATAATAAATTAAAATTCTTACATATATATAATTGTTTTAAAAATAGAATGTTTACATAAATAACATTGTGATTAAAATGTGATTCTTATTATGAAATATTTTTAAATTAAAAACATGATTTTTGATAATATACATAAACATGATTTTTAATAATATATTCAAACATGATTTTTAATAATATATATAAGCATGATTTTTAATAATATATATAAGCATGATTTTTAATAATATATATACATTGTTTTTAAATTTATATATATATATATTTTTAAAATAAAATAGCATGGATAAAAATATGATTTCTACATGCATTAAAAATATGATTTTTACAATATAAATAACATGGGTTTTAAAATATAAGCAGCATTGTATAAATGTGATATATATATATATATATATATAGCGATATAAAAATCTGATTTTTAATATAAACTGCGTGAAACAGATTACGTTGAAATCACGGTGAAGAATACAACACGTTGAAGCAAATCAAAACAATCGTCCGCTAAAGATTGACGAAGTGGAAACGAAAGATGAGAACTCCTCACTAAAATTTATACACAGTTATTTATTTATTTTAATAACTGAAAAATATATAGAATTGTCAGTGTAAATTTTTATCAGTTTAATCATTATAAACTGTATACAGTGCCTGTTAGATCACTTTTCTCGTCCACAAACCATGGACGATTTAAATTGATTGTATTGTGTGTTGTTTGTGTTGTTGAAATGTTTAACACATTAAAAATGTTAATATTAATATGATAGTGAAATTAAATTAAATTATAAATATTCATTTATTATTTGAATAATGAAAATTGGTTAATTTTATTAACCAATGATTTATTTAAATAAACCGTTGTTGTTTGAAAACCCCACACGGGTATTGGGATGATATTTGACATACACTAGTCCCAATATTTAGCTATATGTTAATCGATGGATTGACAGGTTGTGATGAGCGTTATTTATTTATTTTAATGCTCACACAGTTATAAATTTCACTTTGGATATGGATGGACTGTTTAATGATTATTTATCATTATTGCTGAATACATGTGGTATGTGAAATCCATATAGCTAAAATTATATGGTAATTGATTGAGTCGCATTCCGATTCAGAAATAAATAATGTTTTATAATAAATAATGTTTTATAAATAATGTTTTATAATAAATAATGTCGAATAAAATATCATTTTAGAATAAAATATCACTTTACAATAAAATAACATTTTTAAAATAAAAGGACATTTTATTGTAAAAGGACATTTTCATGTAAAAGAACCTATTTTAATGTAAAAGGACATTTTAATGTAAAAGAACATATTTTAATGTAAAAGCACATTTTAATGTAAAAGAACATATTTTAATGTAAAAGAATCTATTTTAATGTAAAAGGACATTTTATTGTAAAAGAATATTTTAATGAATAGAATATTTTAATGAAAAGAATATTTTGATGAAAAGAACATTTTATTGAAAAGAACATTTTAGTGTAAAGAATAATTTAAAATAAAGAATCTTTTAAAATAAAGAATCTTTTAAAATAAAATGTTTTAACTATAAAAATCACATTTTTATTGTATGTATAAAGAATAAAAGAATCATATGTTAAAATACATTTTTGTAAGAAAAAAATATTATTTTTAACATGTTAATGAAGTGAATAAAATATTCATGTATTGAATATAATTTTTGAACAATAAAAATTACATTTTTATTGTATATATAGGAATCTATAAAAATGTACATGTAATTAAATATATATTTGTTCATTAATATATTCTTTTTAATGTGAATATGAAGCGTATAAAATGCACAGATAATGAAATATATTTTTGTTCATTAAAAATATTCTTTTTACATGTAACGAAATAAATGGTTTTGGAATCGCCGAACGAATTACATACATATATATATATATTTATATATATAAATTAAAATAATGTTCAATGAAGAATAAGATTATGATTTTGATGTTCAATTTTGAATAAAACACAAAAATATAAAAATATGAAGCCGAGTTAAGTAGCCAACGACATTTTCAACCCGAACGGGTTTATCGATCGATTTTACTCATTTTACTATGAATGTTGAAAAGGAGGTGATTTCAAAATATAATATTTTGAAAATATTATCATTTTAATATGATAAAGATATAGAATATTCATTTTTTATTTAAATTGAAAATGAAGTTGGGATCATTTTGAAATGAAATTATAAATATTTTATAAATACGATTTAAATGGAAATTGATGATATATATATATAATATACATATTATATTTATTTGAATGGCCTGAATAGAACGCACCGCGCAGCGACCGTTCGTGAATTTCGACCATTAACTTCAAAACGACATAATGGGAGATCCGACCGTCAGATTCTCCTAAAACCGGAACCGTTGGGTTCGTATCGAAAAGGGCTTTCCAATGAATATAAGGAGTTTGAAATCTAACGGTTGGATTTGGAATTATGTCCAAATCAAATTTGAAAAAGGTCGTTATGGATGCAGTTCGGTGGCCGTTATTGGAAACCGACTGTACAGGCGATAATAAAATTATTAAAAATATGAAAAAATTATGTAAAATTATAATAAATGGCTTGGAAAGATTTTGGATGAAAAATTCCATATTTGAAAAGATAAAAATATATTTTTATCGAAATGAACTAGTTATTAACTAGAATAAATCTTTAATTAAGATTTAATGGAGTTTTCCAATTAATTAATATTTCTTTGGAATTAAATAAAATAAATTGGATTTTGGGTTTGTTGTGAATAGTGTCTTTAATATCACTGTTCTTAAACCCCGAATGAAAAGAATAAACCTTTTAATTAAGAATATTAGAGTTTCCAATTATATTTGAAATTGGAATAAAATGAAATGTAAATTGGGTTTATTTTGAACTGTGTTTTTAAAGACATTCGTTCTTTAACCCGATGAACAATGAAAATATAATTTTGGAATTTATAAATATTTTATTAAGATTCAAATGGAAAATTTCCAAAGTAAAGTTTTCCAATTTAATATATTAAATTGGAGTTGAACGGAATTCGATTTGGTAATAATCGAGATGAGCTTCTGTGAATGAAGACTATTACTATATATGGAATTTAAAAGGCCTTGTCATTATTCCATTTATATTATTGGTCTGATACAGAAATTTATATCGATTATATGTTGATCTCATTTCTGCGAAGATTCCATATTTAATGGAAGATGATTTTGGATTTGTCGTGAACTGTGTTTTTAATGACATTGGTTCTTTAACCCAGTTAAAGATAAAATTAATTTCTTAAATTTGAATACTCATTAAGTAGTGATTTTTGGAGATTAAAACCAAATTGGTGTTTTAATGTATCTTGTTAATTTTAGGAAGATTAAAGAATAAATTTAAAAGAATTTATCTTTGATAAAATTAATGGTAACCTTTCCCTAATAATGCGATTATTTTATTAAAAGAATGTTCTGAATTGGAATGAAGCGTATGATGTGATTTTGTAGCACTTGATTATAAAATACGCGAATTATTCGGGAAGACTGGGGTTAACCCATTCTGAATAATTACTACGATGACCAAAAGTCGAAGATGAAGACGGTGGTTGAAGACCAGAGTTCTTCACATCGTTTGGATGATTACTGATGTCATGATTGGGACGTACACCCAAGATAAGGTAATAAGTGGTGATCTTCCAAACATACTTGGAGATCGACGGATATGTGAGGACCTCTCTCCTGTATTGGACATATGGGACGAGGAATAAGGTGCCTTCGGTTTCGTTCAGACCCAGAACGGACTTGTAACAACCCGAATTTTTATAACATGTTATTACAAGAATCAAGGCAGAATTAAATTTTAAAATAAGAATAAGGGAAAACGGGTTGCGCCTTGCGTTCGTCTCGAAATTCTGCTTGAAAACGAGTCCGAGTTTGCGAGAATCGGAGTCCGTATGAGGGAGATATGGCCCTCCGAAGTTTCAGGAATTTTCAGAGTTCAAAACAGCTCGAATTCGAATTCAAATTTCGAATTAAAAACCCAGAACAGACTGGGCGGGAAATTTCCCGCCCAGAACCAGGTCGACTGGGGAGTCGACTGGGTAGTCGACCCCCCAGACCCAGGTCGACTGGGGAGTCGACTGGGCAGTCGACCCCCCAGACCAGGTCGACTGGGCAGTCGACCTGGGTGTCGACCTAGTCCCCGAGCCCACTTTTTGGCCTGGATGCATTCTGATGTTTCTAGTCTCGTTTTCTATCCAGATTCGTCTACCTAATCCTATATAAACCCCCTGATGCCTAAACCCTAATTCACTACAACATGTCTAGCCACCGTTATACTGCTAAAATCCCTCTTGGTCATGGCCGCCGTCTCTAATCTTCTTAAGCTCTCATACGCAATCCAATGCAAAGATGAAGACATCTACAACGATTCAAGGAGATGAATCAACAATGCTACAACATCGATTTCAGTTCTTAAATTCGCTAGCCATGCTATGTAAGTTCTAGTTACTTTTTAGATTAAAATACTTAATTTTAATATGGCTATGGAATAAAGTGTAATTGGATATAAGCATGTTTATCAATTCAGATCTATTCCTATTTACCTTTGAACCTTGAGTTTTGAGATTTGTTCATCTCCATTTTTATGTCTAGTTCATGCTCTATCCAGTCGTTGTAAATCAGTTTCTTGGATTCATGTTGATATTATTATCAAGATCTAATCTTTATGCCTATCATGACGATCTATGATGTTTTCTCCCTGATCTTGTTTCATTGCAACTTCTACTTCCCCCTATTTATTTTCCTTTGATGAACCTAGGTCAATTTCGGACCTAGGCCTAAACTGCGATTTATGTGCGATTGGATACGGGGGAAATACCGAGATATTGCCTAGTTAGATATATGTGTGTTTGGTAGAATCGAAGGCATAATATAGAATTGGATAATTGGGTATTGCCATTAAAATGGTAATTGTAAGAATTGGGATTGGCACATGTAATTTTTGGCTAGAACTTGATATGTGTAAATTGACATAAAAATTGACATACGTATAAAACGGCATGAACTGAACATATGTAGATTTGGTATGAATTGGGCATATGTAAAACTGATTTGTAATCTAGAACTTGGGCATATGTTAATTAGGTGAGATTTGTAGTTGAAACACATATGATAATTTATGTCTTGAAAAAGGGCTAATATGAACACGCCTAATTGGGTTTTGGGTAGTTGGAATGTAATAGCCTTAAAGGAGGGATAAATATAAATTGAGATAGGTTGCCTTTAATGGCATAAGATAAATTGTGGTAAAATTGGTATGATTTTGCATACCATTAATTGATGAACATAATTGAGTCAATTATGGACATCGTTAAATTAGGATTAATTAATAATTTGAATAGGGAAATTATTAAGACTGGGGTAAAAGATTATAAGTGATAATCAATACTTAGGACACGAGGTTGGACTCATTTGTGACGTAAAACTGCCTGGACCCGCCCGGCGAATCCAGTAGTCACAAATGGTAGCCCAATGTGAGAGGTCCTAGGCCCAAATTAAAAGCGTAACAGTTGTAAAGACACGAGGTTAGACTCTTTTATGGTGTAAGACTGCCCGGACCCACCCGGCCAATCCAGCTGCCATAAATGTCAGTCTAATGTAAGAGGTATTTATAGGGTTACGGCCTTAATGAATTAAGAAATACTTAACCAGATAAACATGTGGTGGGACATGGGGGTTAAGTGGGTGACATGTGGAAATACGAATAGTAATACTTAACCAACATAGCATGGTAATTAGACCAGTGGATAGGGTTAAGTAAACTAAGAACACTTAACCAATATGGTATGAATGGGTGGGTTAAGTAATATGATTAGGCTAACGACATTTAACCAATATGGTATGAATGGGTGGGTTAAGTAATATGATTAGGCTAATGACACTTAACCAATATGGTATGAATGGGTGGGTTAAGTAATATGATTAGGCTAATGACACTTAACCAATATGCTATGAATGGGTGGGTTAAGTAATATGATTAGGCTAATGACACTTAACCGTAATGACATGAATAGTTGGGTTAAGTAATTCTTAATTAATGCAGTAAGTTATGGGGAACAATAGATAAGACGAGATAACTTACGTAATAAGGAAAGATGTGCTTCATTGTAGATTAAGAAATACGTAAAGACAAGAATGAATTTACAATTGAAGGCGACATAAGTTATATTATAAGAAGGAACAAAACATTTGTTAGGTTGGATAATACTCTAAGTACCAATCTGATGTTAATTCCGGTCTTCGGGGTTGGTATTTAGGGAATTATTCTCTCCCTCCAGTGTGTTTGTAAGTTAAGGGGTACTTGAATGTAAATATTGAATAAGAACATGTTATTGTACCATAACGGGGGTTAATGTATGAATCATAGGAATAACATGTTGTGGGCTTATTAATCGACTTAATATAGTGCAAGTTAAGAATTGAATTAATAAGCAAAGTTGAAGGTTGGTATGAATGGAAATAACCAAGTTAAGTGATAAGACTGGTGAGGTAGCACAAGCGCATAAATAATGGATAAACATAGGGTCTAATGGCAGATAAAGCCAAGGCACTTGGTTAAACCCAGACGTCGGGGGTAATATGAATGACATGTAAAATATAACCTATAAGCACTTAACCAAGATAAAGCATGTATTATGACATGAGGATGATGTAGGGGTTAAGTGGAGGACATAGGTAACATGTAAGACATAACTGGTGTATACTTAACCAAAATTTAAGCATGTAAGTGGACATGAATAAGAAGGGGTTAAGTAAGAATTACTAGAGGGGACCAAGCATAGGAGAGAAGCTTGTGTCGAGGAAAGGGGACCCTTTTCAGACCAGTAGCCCATTACGTATCTTTGTGAGCTCGACCCATGTCGAGGACGGGACACACATACTGGGTTTGATCGTAAGAGGTCAAAACGGGTTAAGCGGTGGCAACGCAAGTCCAACGGGTTTCATGTGCGTGTGTGGGAGCGAGCTGGTAGGTAAGACGTTGTGGCATCGTGTAGGTATAAGCCGTGCATCTCCGTTGTATCGGGTTGCCACTTTTGGGAATGATACACCCCACTGTGGGGCCAGCACGGGTATCTACGAGTTAGGGAGCCGATCGCATGGGGATTGGTGGGTACACCTAGTGGAGATAGGGGCAGGCAGCACCTATGTAGTCAGCTAGGGGTACATAAGACTAGTATTATGATTTCTAAGTAGTGGGTGGGATCACCTTATTATATAACACGGGCTACTAGTTGGGACACTAGTAGGGGGTAAGGATCCTTGTTACATAGGACACTAGTTGGAGTACTAGTAAGAATATGGATCATTCCTTGTAAGACACTTGTGAGGATGCTAGTTAGGTGGTGCAGAGCAAATAGATAACACAGAAATCTTTTAATGGCGAAGCAGAGGAATCATGATATGCTTGATAGGAATCTTACGAAATTATACTTAGTTTATCTTGAATGGGAACCTTGCGATGTTACTTGAAAAAAATCACATCATATTATCCTTAGTTATCCTGCCTGTTGCTTATCTTGTCATCATGCTTATGTTTACTTTCAGTTTACTCATGCCATATTATCTTTACCTATTTTTGTGCTGGAAGTCACTAGGACTTACTCAGTCTTTATGACTGACCCATTTTGTTTCGCCTCTTTTTCTTCCGTTCCCTCCCCCCCCCCAAGGTTCACAGGGTGGGAATACAGCTGAGTTCGGATCTTACCAAGCTCCAAGGCTCTTTCATGTATGGATTAGATTTCTCTTGGCTATGGCTTGCTTTGCTTTATTGGGGAATACTACAGTTTGTTTTTATGCTTCTTTGTTTTTGAGCAGGACAGATATTTTAACTTTGTAATTGGGTATTGGAAGTTGATGGGCTTTTCTTGTAAACACTTATATTTAATAAATGATTTGAAGTACTTCCACTTTACTTTCCGCTGTTTTATATATATCTGTCTTGTAATATTTCTGTTCCAGTGCCCATAATGCTCCATTGAAGTTAATGCATTCTCTTTGTGAGTGACCTTAACGGATGTGAGGTGTTACATTTGGTATCAGAGCAGAAGGTTACCAGACTGGGCAAAAGTTTTCAAAAACCTTCTGAAACTAGTTTTCAAAACGTTTACAAAGAAGCAAATTTTCAAGATAACTTTGTTTTGATTAAAAGGCATATTCCCCAAAGCCATATGCACTATCTTTTGATTCTCTCTTGAAATCTCTTCTCTCTCTTTTCACCATAGTTTCATAGGCATCCGACATATGTCGGAGGGCAAAGAAGTGCCCAACCTCCATCTGTAGTCGCAGTAGTTCCATCTGCATCTAATCTTATTTCAAGTTGTGTAGAGTTGCCATGCGTTGGAGGTAGCTTCGAAGGACTTGTCAACAAACTATACAAGGACAGTAAGAACAAGAGACTAGTTGTTATAGCTTAATCCATGAAGAAGTAAAAAGGTGAAAGGAAAGAGGCCAAAGTGAAAGAATAGTCAAATCCATGACAAGAGAGAGTATCTTTAGTTTGGTGAGAAGGGACGTGTAGTTAAGTATTATAGGACAAGGACAAGAGCAAATGACAAGATCGTCGAGAGTGAAGGTGTATGCTCTTACTACTAGCGTACCTAAGGGAGGTGGTAACGTTTCTGTTAAAGGTTTAGCTTTTCTTTCTATCATCCCGCTAGAACTTTGTTTTTGTACATCGCATCCTTTTAATTCTGCTTCGATAGTTGAGTCTCTGCACCTTAGTACTAGCGTATTGGAGGATCCCAATTTTTGTCTCAAATCCTGTTGGGGAATTGGCTCATTTATTCATGATTTGTTTGGATTTGAGAATGTCTATACTAGGTATTGAGCTTAGAAGGAATGCTTATGATTTTTTGGCTAGGAGTGGATTCTAGGGATGGAGTGGTTACCCAATAAGGGTGTCATTCTCGGTTTTGAAAGGAGGGTAGTTAGACTCTTGACTTGCCTCTGTAATGCCCTCGAAGTCTAGTGTAACCCTTAGGGTTTTTGCCATGCTTAGTTACCTAGAATCTCTTGATACATTAGTTGATCCGCTCGAGTAGTGTTCGCCACTAAGGCGGATGGGTCATTTCGCTTATGCATGAGTTGTAGAGAGTCACCTAAGTAAGTACATTGGGCAACATGGTTGACATTTTGTTTATTTTCAAGAGATAATTCATCTATGTGGAATACTTTCTAGTAAGTGAACGAGATCCAAGATTTACTAGTGAATTTTGTAGAGCTTGTGTGAAACCATGAGTACGCTGTTATGTGTAAGCCGAGTATACTAAAAGGAGAATAAGTGATAGTGGAACGAGAGGCAATAGTGAAATGAGTTCCAACTCATATTTTGGAAACAATAATTAAGAAGCTACGAAATTGTGAAGTTAAAGATGGTCAAAGTACAATGGAGTTAAGCTCAAGGGAATGTGGCTTAGAAGATTGAAGACTATATTCGTGCATCATATCTCTTTTTAAGAGTATATCCTTGATCCCTCTTTTCCTGTAGAGCTTACTCGCATGCTATCTTTTGTGTATATCCTCTCGGTCCTATTCTCAATCCAATTTCTGTTGCAAACACCATAGGGAGTATGACTCATCTGTTAGTAATACATGTTGGGGCATGAGGGTGTCCGTTGGGTTAATTAAACCTTTTGGGTTTTATAGGATATGGGTTAGTTTTAGGAAGGAATTTCTTATGACTTAAAAGGATCCCATCATGCTTAGTTTCCTAAGAAACATATATTTTGGTTGGGTTGAGTAATTCTTTGGGTGTCAGTCTGATGTTGATTTCGGTCTTCGGGGCTGATGCATAGGGAGTTCTTCTCATAATCAATATATATGTGGCATAGAATTCCAGTTTTGACGTTGCCTAACGGGCACAAAGTTTTTACTTGCTTCTATCATTCGATTATATCCTTAGATAGGAACAATTGGGTGTAAACATGTGTTTGAGACATGTTATGATTGATGGTTGCAAGTAGTTGCAAGTGGTTGCTAGTGGATGCATTTACACACATTAGGCACTAGATCAGCTCAGTCACCTTTCATATTGCATATGCATGAGTGTATACACTTGTTTATGGATGGAATTGAATGTGTTATCATGTGGATGTTGCATATGGATGGATGTTTGTGCACACATATAGTGTTTATGTGACTAGGACAATTTGCATACATGTTGGACTCATGGCACTAAACATATTTTGCATCTAGAAGATCAATCAGGCCTGATCATTTGCATTAGACAAGGAACATAGACACACACTTCTTGCATATGTTCATACAGCATTAGAAATTTCTTAAGGACAATGAATGCCTGTGATTGATGATTGAGTAGATGGATGATTGGATGGTAGGACACATTCTTCTTAACTTGAAGATTTCGGGGACGAAATCCTTTAAGGAGGGGAAAATGTAACAACCCGAATTTTTATAACATGTTAATACAAGAGTCAAGGCGGAATTAAATTTTAAAATAAGAATAAGGGTAAACAGGTTGCGCCGTTGCGTTCGTCTCGAAATTCTGCATGAAAACGAGTCCGAGTTTGCGAGAATCGGAGTCCGTATGAGGGAGATATGGCCCTCCGAAGTTTCAGGAATTTTCAGAGTTCAAAACAGCTCGAATTCGAATTCAAATTTCGAATTAAAAACCCAGAACAGACTGGGCGGGAAATTTCCCGCCCAGACCCAGGTCGACTGGGGAGTCGACTGGGCAGTCGACCCCCCAGACCAGGTCGACTGGGTAGTCGACCTGGGTGTCGACCTGGTCCCCGAGCCCACTTTTGGGCCTGGATGCATTCTGATGTTTCTAGTCTCGTTTTCGGTCCAGATTCGTCTACCTAATCCTATATAATCCCCCTGATGCCTAAACCCTATTTCACTACAACATGTCTAGCCACCGTTATACTGCTAAAATCCCTCTTGGTCATGGTCGCCGTCTCTAATCTTCTTAAGCTCTCATACGCAATCCAATGCAAAGATGAAGACTTCTACAACGATTCAAGGAGATGAATCAACAACGCTACAACATCGATTTCAGTTCTTAAATTCGCTAGCCATGCTATGTAAGTTCTAGTTACTTTTTAGACTAAAATAATTAATTTTAATATGGCTATGGAATAAAGTGTAATTGGATATAAGCATGTTTATCAATTCAGATCTATTCATGTTTACCTTTGAACCTTGAGTTTTGAGACTTGTTCATCTCCATTCTTATGTCTAGTTCATTCTCTATTCAGTCGTTGTAAATCAGTTTCTTGGATTCATGTTGATATTATTATCAAGATCTAATCTTTATGCCTATCATGACGATCTATGTTGTTTTCTCCCTGATCTTGTTTCATTGCAACTTCTACCTCCCTCTATTTATTTTCCTTTGATGAACCTAGGTCAATTTCGGACCTAGGCCTAAACTGCGATTTATGTGCGATTGGATACGGGGGAAATACTGAGATATTGCCTAGTTAGATATATGTGTGTTTGGTAGAATCGAAGGCATAATATAGAATTGGATAATTGGGTATTGCCATTAAAATGGTAATTGTAAGAATTGGGATTGGCATATGTAATTTTTGGCTAGAACTTGATATGTGTAAATTGACATAAAAATTGACATACGTATAAAACGACATGAACTGAACATATGTAGATGTGGTATGAATTGGGCATATGTAAAACTGATATGTAATCTAGAACTTGGGCATATGTTAATTAGGTGATATTTGTAGTTGAAACACATATGATAATTTATGTCTTGAAAAAGGGCTAATATGAACACGCCTAAGTGGGTTTTGGGTAGTTGGAATGTAATAACCTTAAAGGAGGGATAAATATAAATTGAGATAAGTTGCCTTTAATGGCATAAGATAAATTGTGGTAAAATTGGTATGATTTTGCATACCATTAATTGATGAACATAATTGAGTCAATTATGGACATCATTAAATTAGGAATTAATTAATAATTTGAATAGGGAAATTATTAAGACTGGGGTAAAAGATTATAAGCGATAATCAATACTTAGGACACGAGGTTGGACTCATTTGTGACGTAAAACTGCTTGTACCCGCCCGGCAAATCCAGTAGTCACAAATGGTAGCCAAATGTGAGAGGTCCTAGGCCCAAATTAAAAGCGTAACAGTTGTAAAGACACGAGGTTAGACTCTTTTATGGTGTAAGACTGCCTGGACCCGCCCGACAAATCCAGCTGCCATAAATGTCAGTCTAATGTGAGAGGTCTTTATAGGGTTACAGCCTTAATGAATGAAGAAATACTTAACCAGATAAACATGTGGTGGGACATGGGGGTTAAGTGGGTGACATGTGGGTGACATGTGGAAATACAAATAGTAATACTTAACCAACATAACATGGTAATTAGACCAGTGGATAGGGTTAAGTAAACTAAGAACACTTAACCAATATGGTATGAATGGGTGGGTTAAGTAATATGATTAGGCTAATGACACTTAACCAATATGGTATGAATGGGTGGGTTAAGTAATATGATTAGGCTAATGACACTTAACCAATATGGTATGAATGGGTGGGTTAAGTAATATGATTAGGCTAATGACACTTAACCGTTATGACATGAATAGTTGGGTTAAGTAAATCTTAATTAATGCAGTAAGTTATGGGGAACAATAGATAAGACGAGATAACTTACGTAATAAGGAAAGATGTGCTTCATTGTAGATTAAGAAATACGTAAAGACAAGAATGAATTTACAATTGAAGGCGACATAAGTTATATTATAAGAAGGAACAAAACATTGGTTTGGGGTTGGTATTCGGGGTTGGTATTTAGGGAATTATTCTCTCCCTCTAGTGTGTTTGTAAGTTAAGGGGTACTTGGTTGTAATGATTAAATAAGAACATGTTATTGTACCATAACGGGGGTTAATGTATGAATCATAGGAATAACATGTTGTGGGCTTATTAATGGACTTAATATAGTGCAAGTTAAGAATTGAATTAATAAGCAAAGTTGAAGGTTGGTATGAATGGAAATAACCAAGTTAAATGGTAAGACTGATGAGGTAGCACAAGCGCATAATTAATGGATAGACATAGGGTCTAATGGCAGATAAAGCCAAGGCGCTTGGTTAAACCCAGACGTCGGGGATAATATGAATGACATGTAAAATATAACCTATAAGCACTTAACCAAGATAAAGCATGTATTAAGACATGAGAATGATGTAGGGGTTAAGTGGAGGACATGGGTAACATGTAAGACATAACTGGTGTATACTTAACCAAAATTTAAGCATGTAAGTGGACATAATAAGAAGGGGTTAAGTAAGAATTACTAGAGGGGACCAAGCATAGGAGGGAAGCTTGTGTCGAGGAAAGGGGACCCTTTTCAGACCAGTAACCCATTACGTATCTTTGTGAGCTCGACCCATGTCGAGGACGGGACACGCATACTGGGTTTGATCGTAAGAGGTCAAAATGGGTTAAGCGGTGGCAACACAAGTCCAACGAGTTTCATGTGCGTGTGTGGGCCCGGGCTGGTAGGTAAGACGTTGTTGCATCGTGTAGGTATAAGCCGTGCATCTCCGTTGTATCGGGTTGCCACTTTGGGGAATGATACACCCTACTGTTGGGCCAGCACGGGTATCTACGAGTTAGGGAGCCGATCGCATGGGGATTGGTGGGTACACCTAGTAGAGATAGGGGCAGGCGACACCTATGTAGTCAGCTAGGGGTACATAAGACTAGTATTATGATTTCTAAGTAGTGGGTGAGATCACCTTATTATATAACACGGGTTACTAGTTGGGACACTAGTAGGGGGTAAGGATCCTTGTTACATAGGACACTAGTTGGAGTACTAGTAAGAATACGGATCATTCCTTGTAAGACACTTGTGAGGATGCTAGTTAGGTGGTGCAGAGCAAATAGGTATCACAAAAATCTTTTAATGGCGAAGCAGAGGAATCGTGATATGCTTGATAGGAATCTTACGAAATTATACTTAGTTTATCTTGAATGGGAACCTTGCGATGTTACTTGACAAAAATCACATCATGTTATCCTTAGTTATCCTGCCTGTTGCTTATCTTGTCATCATGCTTATGTTTACTTTCAGTTTACTCATGCCATATTATCTTTACCTATTTTTGTGCTGGAAGTCACTAGGACTTACTCAGTCTTTATGACTGACCCGTTTTGTTTCGCCTCTTTTTCTTCCGTTCTCCCCACCCCCCCAGGTTCACAGGGTGGGAATACAGCTGAGTTCGGATCTTACTAAGCTCCACGGCTCTTTCATGTATGGCTTGGATTTCTCTTGGCTATGGCTTGCTTTGCTTTATTGGGGAATACTACAGTTTGTTTTTATGCTTCTTTGTTTTTGAGCAAGACAGATATTTTAACTTTGTAATTGGGTATTGGAAGTTGATGGACTTTCCTTGTAAACACTTATATTTAATAAATGATTTGAAGTACTTCCACTTTACTTTCCGCTGTTTTATATATGTCTGTCTTGTAATATTTCTGTTCCAGTACCCATAATGCTCCATTGAAGTTAAGGCATTCCCTTTGTGAGTGACCTTAACGGATGTGGGGTGTTACATGACTTGTAAACGGATGGTATGTCTGATGTTGTATTCCTTTATGCTGTATTCGTTGATCTCTGCTAAATATATATCTGTTTGGTGGCGGATAATTTATTCTCTTGCTTAACACCCTTCTTTGAGACGTACGAGCTCAGAGGTTATATATTGGTAGAAATCAATGGTATGGTATGGACTGACAATGTGGCATGCTAAGTTGCAAATGATCAAGACTTTTGTTGAAAAGTAGCGCCTTGTGGATGATAATCAAAGCACAACTTATTTAGCCATAGCTTTGTGTATAGCGTTACTTCGCGAGCCTCACACCCCTGTATGAACCAAAAATGGGATTGTGACTGCATGGAAATGGACATATGTTAGTTCTAGCTACAAGTAACGTCATGGTATGGAGCCCAGACTGTTTTCTTATGTGGAAGTCCCTTATTATTTGTTGGAAAGTGGGTACCTCGGATATGATTTGAGTCCCTAGTGACTCTATAGTGGTCGACATTACTGACCCATTTTAGAGGTTCGATAGAACCGGCTAACATATAGTTTATGGTATAACTAATCATCGATGGATGACCGGCCATGTAGATCCAAGGGTTTCCCGTAGGTATGATCCTGAGGCACTTGCTAGTGTGTCTCAAAAATCGGTGAGTATAATCCCTTGCCTCGGTTCATAGATGGAAACCCAATTTCCAATACGCGATATTCGGTTTTAGTTGTATATATATATGTGTATATATATGGCGACATAATATAATGGTACCTACGCCGCCGATGATTGAAACATTTATATTCGAAGTTGATTTCTTCACTTATATAATAATAAAAGATGAAATTTCGCATATCAAGCATATTTGGCTATTATACGGGAAAACTCTATCCTTCGACTACGTTCATTGTGTGATGGGACCTGAGTCTTATAATAGCTTCATTTTTCCAAAAAGCATTGCGTTGTTTTATTTTAAACTAAGGTTCATGTGGAGTAAACCCTCCGGCGATTTACCTAACTTTAAAATCAGATTTAATTACTGTTTTGAATTCTCACACCAGTCCCATGATTGACATGGAGTTTATTGTTTTAACTTAAACTCTGGGTGCCCCTATTTTCCACACGGGAAGCTTGTAGTTTTGGTTTTGCAGATATTATATTCACAGAATCCTAGTTTACAGCTGAAGCGATATCCGAAGAGCTCTGTATCCGTGTATTCCTTCCAGTTGTATTATGTATTATTTTTCCGCTGCTATGTAATTTAAATCTCTGATATTATATTTCCAATGTGTAATAATTATTCATATTCTGATATATTCTTGTACTCTGATGTAAATGTTGTAATAAGCAATGAAATGTTCTTCTGTTTGTGTTCTGATTTGCCTTGTTCTCAATTCAATCCGTACTTGTAACGACCTAACGGATTTTCGGCCCCGAAAATCGATACAAATACCATTACCGTATCTAATGCCAACCTTCCAAGCACCGAAAACACATGAATGTTATTAGAAAGAATTTAGAGGGTGAGAAAAGAAAGAAAGAAATATTAGAATGGAAGAAAGAAGAAGAACATCACATCAGAATCTCACAATGGGACAGATAAAATATAATATCAAATCTCTTTATACAAAAGAACTGTATATACATACCAATCATCAGAGTACAACATATAACTGTCACAGTGGAAATAACATTATATAACTAGCGATGAAGCCTCCTGCTTCCAGCTCCTGAAACTCCAAGCGAATCCTAACCAAGAAATACACTCGGTCTGACCCGAGCACATTTGAAGCAAAGCAAAATTCACCGAGTCAGTCTGGAGTACTTTCAGTGATAAATTCACTCAGCACAACAACTTGTTTAACTTTGGAAAATCCTTTTGAAATAAAAGGATAATAGTAAGACCAACCCACATATAAACACGGACGGTTTTTACCTTACGATAACCCAAACAATTTTTTAAATCATACTTTGTTCTGATATTACAATAGTAGATTACAATCTAGCGGAACGCTTGCATCTCACGCTCCACATATATAGTATACAATCAAAACCGCGAGCGCTTATTGGAGATTGGATTCCGAATTTGACAAGGTATGGGACCACCTGCAGATAGTGTATCTCTAGAGGCGAATACACTGGGTTCAACAAGAACGTCTTGCAACCCGGCCCACACATGACCGACCACTCATTTCGCTTGAGTGTATCGAATGTATATCACCGACGGTTGGGATCAGCAACCGTCTCCCGAGAAAGGGACAACATCGAAATAGATTAAAGAAGCAAATGGAATTTCTCTAGATAGGTGATTATACACCCTAATGGGAGCGACCCACATAGCCATGCTGTCTGCCCGATTTTTGTCATTTCCCGGTTGATGAGGCTTGAGGTCAGAACACATCTGGTAATCATACACTTTGAATGCCACATTGTCAGATCCGCCAAATCACTAATTGACATCCACTAAAATACTCTAGTTATTTGGCTAGAGAAAAACCATTTCTCCGTCATCAACTATAGTACGTTTGAAGAAATCAACGTACGTGATCCTTTTGGAAATACCCTGTCAGACATCTATCCATACAAGTCATCCAGGAACAGGATGAACCGAAGGCACCCTCCTACTGCATCCTTATATAGGAATCACCCCAAGGATCAGTAGCGAGAAGTCCTTGCAACCCGTAGATTTCAACCACGACCAAATCACAAACCAAATAACTATGGTTGCAAGCCAGAGAAATTCAAGATGTAGTCCTTCCGCTTATGAAGATCCACGGTCTTCAATTGCTCCATCTTGGTCCGTTTCTGAACATCTTCAGTGTTAACGTATTTGCTGGCCGGAATGGTTTTCGAATATAAATTCGATCCCTGTCTTTCCATACCAACAATCGTATTGGTCAGGTTTGATAGTCGGTGATTTAACTATCAAATAACAATCGTGTACATTGAATGAGTTCACTGATTCAGTACTTGGCATGACTTGGTCTCTTTAAAAATAATTAAATAAATAGCTAATAAACTTTTAAATATTTCTATAAATTCACATATTTAATTTATTCTATAATAATATAACAAAAACTATTTTATATATTTCTGATTATGAATATATACTAATCTTTCCATTTCCTTTAATATTGAATATATCATTATACTTATCAAAACCCTTTTTCCCCTTTTTCTTAAATTCGCCATCTTGATATATATATATATATATATATATTATACTTGACAGTATAAACAAATCCCCAATTCTGTTACGGCAAAACAAATGTCCTATTATATAATTTAAAACCAAATATTTTTATTTATCTTGCAACTAACATTGCAACATTATTTTATATTCCACCATCTCACATTAATGTCCAATATTCTTCGTATTGGATAATACACCAACCTCAGCACCTTTAACTCATTTCAAACTAATATAATTCGTTGATAATAGCAAAGCCATTCAAGTTGGGGTATTTTATTTACCTCTCAGACCTTGATTGACAACGTTCTTACCTTAGAATAATATTAGTTTCTCACTTAACCACTGATATTAAAATCTCGTTTACCACTCGATTTCAAATCTTATTTTATAAACCGTTTCTTATATTTGAAATCCTCGATTAATAATCCTTTTACTTAATTTCTTTAATTAATCAAATATTCACCAAACCATAACGTTTTACTTCAAACATTATTTTACTTATAACATTTTGATTTATAATATAAATCCCTCGTCAAATAATTTGATTCCATTATTTGGGCATTTCTATAATAAAACTTTTACCTTGGATTTTACAACTAAAATCCGCTTACGCCTACTTTAAATTAAAACCTTTCTAACTGGGATTTCATTCCCAAATCCATTTACCAATATTTAAACCAACCCAATTGTATATATTTTCCCTTACATTTGAAATCCTTATCTCAATTATACATTTTTTCCCAATTCAATGCTTTAACCTTTAAGGTCCTCCTTTCGGCTTAAAAACCTGTAGCGACCCGGTTTTTGTCGACTTTGGTTATCGCCATAAACTCAATGATGACTAAACAGACATCGAAAAATACCAGAAAGTTAATGGAAAGAAGTTAGAGGGTGAGAATAGATAAGGTAGAAACTTAGAATATAAGAAGAAGATACAACATCAGAGTAACACGAATCTCACAGCGGAACGAACAACATATAATAAATAACATATCCTTGAAATAAAATCAGTATATGTATACAGTAATATTATCAGAGTACAACACTTACAACACAACAGAAATAACTATAATTATTAATCCTGAAGCCTCCTGCTCCAAGCTCTTCAAGTATATCCGTAAAATCATGACTACTTGACTTTCCGTACAAAATTGGGCACCCAAGAGTTTAGGGAAAACAAAACAAAATAAACTCCGGGTCAGTCATGGGACTGGTATGAGTAAAACAGTTTAAAACAGTTTGAGCCATTGAACGATATCTCATAAGACCACATCGTATAACGGGATGGGTTTTTCCCTTATGAGAATCCTAAATAATCTTTATATCAAAACTCATTGATATTATAATAGTGTTTATCAACCACAATATAATAATCATCTAGCAGAAATGCTTTCATCTCACGTCCTACATATATATTATACAATCAAAACCGCAAGCACATATTGGGTAATGGATTTCCAACTATGACAAGGTATGGAACCACCTTTCGCTAGTGTACCTCTAAGGAGGAATACACTGGGTTCAACAAGAACATCTTGCAACCCGGCCACACATGACAGACCACTCATTTCGCTTAAGTGTATCGAATGTATATCACTAACGGTTGGGATCAACAACCGTTTCCCGATTGGGATAGCATCGACAATAGATTTTTAGAAGTAAATGAAACTCTAGATCAGGTGATTATACACCCTAATAGGTGCGTCCTACGTAGCCATGCTACCTGCCCGATTTTTGTCATTTACCGGATGTGAGGCTAGAAGCTACGCTTATCTCTGACAGATCACACATTTATTCACTTTGAATGTCACATCGTCATACCCGCCAAATCACAAATTGATTTCCCCAAAAATACCACGGGTATACAGCTAAGAGAAACGAATTCCTCCGACACCAAACATAAATACGTTTGAAGAGATCAACTTAAGCGATCTATTAAGTATACTCTGTCAGACATTCATCCATACAGGTCATCCTGGGACAGGACAAACCGAAGGCACTATTCAGTACAACCATCTTAGGCAATCTTTACCTAAGATTTATACAACAGCCCTTGCACTTTACTCCGTCTTCAATTATCTTTGGCATATATGATTTGCACACTTATGCCAATACGGAGTGGTTCTTCGGATAATATTCCAACCGGTCTCTCCATATTAACAACGTTAAAATGGTCAAAAACTTCGATAGTCGGTGAATTAACTATCAAAGAAAACATGTCTGTGTACACACAACAATCTTATTTCCAAATGGTATTATCGATCCAAACATCAAACAATTATATATATATTTCCTTATTTTCTATAATTAGAAAATATATGTTATTAACACTGGAAAATATTTCCATGGCTTAATTACGTATCACTATTCTTCCACATCTATCAGAGTCTAACTATAAACTAACAAGAGAATAACTTCATAAGTATAAACCCCGAAGGCCGAAACCAACATCAGATCGATACTTAGGAAACCATTCAACTTATTAATCTCTAGTCAATTTCTAATTTTTTGTTTAACTCCATTTGATTAACTCTTATTCGAATAACTAATATTCGATTAACTTTAAATGAATAACTAATAGTCCATTAACTTTACTTGATTAATTCTGGTTCGAATAACTATATTCGATTTAACTTCATTCTAAATAACTATGTCTGTTTTGACTTTGTTTCGAATAACTACATTCGATTCACTCTTTTTGAAATTTATTTCTCAAATATCCTTTTTATAAAATCCTATTTATTTTCCCAAATATGTCTTTCTATAATACCTTATTTGTTTTACAAATATTTACTCCTTTTCTAATTCTATTTATTTTCTAAATTAATATCCCTTTATAATTCTATTTATTTTCTAAATAAATATTTCTTTTCACTTCTATTTACTTTCTATGTAAATATCCTTTTTATAAAACCTTTTTCATTTTATAAATATTTCCCTTTTATAATATCCTGTTTATTTTCCCAAGAAATATTCCTTTATGATATTCTATTTGTTTTCTAAATAAATGTTCCCCTTTATAAAATCCTATGATTTTATAAATACTTTATTTTCAAAAATATTTCCTTTTATAAAATTAGTTGATTTTATAAAATTCCTTTATTTCAATATATATTGAAATATTTCTTTTTACATCCCAGGGTTTCTTATGATATTGAAAATATCAAATAAGAATGATCAACATAATTCTAACACACAAAATCCATAACAGATTATGTATCACATCATATATCAAAATATATGAAAAACAGTAAAATAAATGTTGAGGAATCCAGTCGGATTCCTCCAACCTGTTTCCCTGCATCCACAGATGTTAAACAATGTAGATAACATCACTTTCATTTCAAGAAGAAATATTCTGATTGACAGAATTAATATTTAATAACAATATATATATATATATATATAAAACCATAATTGTGTTTTCAATCAATTATTTAACAGCCCATCTAAATAGTCCATACACAGCAATCAATCAATATTTATCAAAAATAAAGTACAGTTTATAAAAATATAAATTGAACAGAGTTAGTGAGATTTACTCTCATTGGAAGTTCATCGTTAAAGAACGATAAACTGTTTGTTTGATTTGAATCAAACAATTTATTTCTCCATAAATTCAAACGAGTTCCACTCCACTCCCAGTCAGTTCCATTGGGTAGTGTCCGTCCATATGATCCTAACGGATCCAGTTTTGCTGAATTCTGATACCGTATGGCGAAGTTATGACCTTACGAATTTAATACATATTATAATAAATAAACATGGATTTAAATTAAAAGATGGGCCTTAACTTATTACTCCGGCACATTTCCTCTTCATAAGCCCATACCCCCTCCACGCATCTTGTTCCCCAAATTGAGTATACATGAAACCGCCACGTTTTATAACCCATAACCGATCATTTTTCTTCCAACCTCCCTACTTCTCTACTCCACCGAATCACAAACTAAACACACCATGATTCTTCTCATTCGAATCTCCACCTTCCTATAGCATACATTCCCAACTCGATCCCCATTCTGTGACTGCGACTCCCAGCCATTTCCGACCTCCTACAGTAACACCTCGATACCAATACCCACCGCACTTCATGAAAGTATGCATACAGGTGCGGTTTCGCTTAACAAACTCGATTTCAACATCCACACTTCCAATCGAATGCCCAAACCCCATTAAAAATCAAGCCCTGGGTTTGCCTTAATCGACGTCTTCCGTAAAATGTGAATCGCACCTCATAAATCTGGTGCCAATTTGAAGCTCTTTACTCACCGATCCCATATACACTTGTTTTGAGAATTATAAGAATTTATATGATTTTATCTCATTTCTTAAAGATCGATTTCCTCGTTTGCAAAAATAAAACCAACGGCGGAAGTTTTGTTTTGACCAAAAATCACGAAAATGGATATGCAGCTACAGTTCGATATTACGGTCCCAACGAAACTGGTTTCGTCGAATTCAGATTCCGTTTGCTTACACAGTATATTTTTAAAGGTCCAATTATCGACTGTTTTTCACATTAAAATCGCCCGCGGCCACATACTGACTTCAAAAATCACGGAAATTGAAATCTAACAATAATTTAATATTGCTGATCCAACAAAATTAGTTTCGTCGAATTCGGAGGTCGTTTGCAAAACTGGCTATTTTTAAAGCTCTAAATAACCCTTTTAAATATATAAATATATTTAAAAACAATTGAATTAAATGTTTATAAATAAATATTATCGTGTATAATCACATACGATATCATACAGCTCCACAATATTCTTATATGAATTTCTAACTCAATATTTCAAATTCCGATTAAATCGATATTCGATTTATAATGAAATTCCTTTTATAAAATATAAATAAATCGTTATAAATTATAAAGGAATTCCACAGCGACTTTTCTAAAATTTGATTTGGACATATCTCAAAATCTACACGACGAAATCCCGATTTTTCTCTTCCATCAGAAAAATACACTTCACCAGCTCCGAACGTTTCTTGTTTCACAGAAATTCGATTTAAAACGGCTTCTGTATATTCGTTTAAAGTTCGAATCGCCAAATTACGAACTGCAGCGCCATTTCGAGCTCGATTTTAATTATAATATAAATTTTACGTTCCAGCTTCGTTATTTAAATATATTCGTCAATATAATTCAATATAAACTGAATTATATATTTTAACTTGTCCAATTCACACCATATCCAATTTCCAAAAAAATTCACACCATATGATGAATTCTGTTATTTCCGATTATTTCGGAAATATATATTATTCTATTATTTATATTAATTAAATATAAATATTATTTAATTCTGGTTATCAGTATCGCCCCTCGATTTTTAGTAATTAAATTAATTAATTATTCGACAACTAAAAATGTGGGTCATTATAAAACCCTTTTAAAATCTTGTTTAGATTTCTTCCAAATCACCTATACAAATCTATTCACCATTTCTTTATTTTAACCCATTTTTAATCTACTAACCCTTTTCCTTTAAAGTCTCATTTCATTTGAACTCTCTTTATTTAAATTAGAAATTAAGTAAAACTTCCTTTAAATTCTTACATTCACCGACAAATTCCATTTACCAGTCTCATTTGAACACTTGGATTATAAATCCCTTTATAACACATTTATTTGACTTAAATCAAACTTATTCCACTTAATTACATCTTGCTTGAATTCCAATTCAAAATCATCACTTTGAATCATTATTAATTAAAATGGTAATTAACTCTATCATTAACTATGTTAAAAATAGTTAACCATGCTACTAACTAAAAATAGAATATTTAACACTATTTGTTAAATTTAACGAATACTCAGAAATTTAAATTAATTAATTCCATTATCAATTTTAATTAACAACGGTCGATTATACCAACCGTACATATCAGTTAACTATTAACTGATCTTCATTTATCATTCTTTGTTTTTTAAATTAATTAAATAACTTAATTAATTTAAAATCGCTATTTAATTTTTTTAAAAACAATTATTCTATTTTACCAACCCGTAGGTAATTTATTTGGTTCCCTGCTTTTGGAACTTGTATAATCATAAGATTCTATTTCATCAACATTTTAAATAATTTCATTGATAAACTTGATTTAAAGTATTTATTTACAAATTTCTAATTTAATTATGGGTGCGTTTTTTAGAGGTCCCTATTAAGTTTCAAAATAAAAAAAAACCCGGTCATAGTTTCACATACGTTTCCGCCCCCTACTTTTGAATTGCCGCATGCTATTTTAGTGGATCCGCTTCCTCTTTTGTAGTTCCGCCTGCTCCTCCTTTATACTTTGCTTCCTTCGTTTTTTCTCCAGAAAAAAGTGCGGCTCTTCTAAAAAAAAAAAAATTCTAAAATTTGTAAACAATCCCAGAAGTCCACGACAAGAAAAAAAATAGTTGCATATATGTATGCAAATATTGCCAATACTTGCATACATATATGCCATTATTGCATAAAGGTAAAAAATGAACCGAGTTGCAGTGTTACGAAATAATGCATGTTTTTATGCAAGAATGGTGCAATAGTTACACATATATGTGTAGGAAAATCAAAAGGAGATGCAACAGTGGAAATTATGCACATACATATGACAGAAATAGGAATTGTTGCATAATATTATGCACGTAACTGCATATTTTCGACGTTTTTTACTTTTTTTATTTTTAGTGGACTTTTTTTATTTTTTTCGGCAAATTTTTTGTCGAATGCATAATTTATTTAAATAATAATTTTCGTTTTTTTTCATTTTTTTGGCTACTTTTGAAAAATAGGGACCTAATTTATAATAAGATTATCACTTGATGTGAGCCTAATTAAGTTTCAAAATAGGGATGTGGGCCTAATATTCACTTTAATTATTTATATAAAATAATTGGAAACTTTAATTCAGTTATAAAATAATTTATAACTTTTAAAACTACGTCAGTTCACCTGACGGTAGACCAACGTCTGAAACAGTATATTTCAGACCATTTACTGCCAATTACCCAATCAATATTGTCGATTGGTTTCAACTAGAACACTGGTGAATATATATTCAACTATCAATTTTTGAACTGGTTTTGGTGTCAGTAAGAGTGATCAATTCATATATGAATAAAATGCACCACAAATAAAATACAGTTTATTTGAGGAATCAGGTCGGATCCCTCCAACCTGTCCTTCTCTGCATCACAGATAACAGTTATACGAAGTAAATTTTTATAATTTACTTTTTAAAACTGATGGGTTTAAATAACAACAATCAATCAAACAACCAACAGCATCCATAGTAGCCAATCAACCAATTTCTACTGTTAATGGTCAATTATATTTTCTATGAATTTACCACATCACAAGACTCCAAAAGGTGTGAGAATTAACTCACCAGATTTAATTCTGGTTGACGGTCGATGCGTTTTTTGCATTTAATTTGAAACCAACGCTCAAAATTATCTGAAATTCCAACCGCGTCCAATCGACTCCTAGTCAGCACCATTGTTTAGGTCTCGTCCCTGCAATCCCAACGGATCCTGTTTCGTGGAATTCCGTGAACATATGAAAGAGATATCACGTTTTCTTGTTTTGGTTTAAATTAAAATAACATAACTATTAATTAATTAATTAAATTATTAATAATTACCCTAATTAATTTGCCACGTTAGTACCCAACGCATTTTCCCCAATTCTTATTCGTGAAACCCGATCCACCCCCTCCCCCCGTTCGAATCCTCTCCACTTCAATACCCTGCTGCGCTGCCGTCACTACACCGGAGGCCGCCGCCGCCCTTCCAGAGACTCTACCTCCCCGAGGCGCGCCACCACCCTCAGGCTCGACCCTCACCTCGCCTCTAACTGGCCAGAAACTGGACCTAACCGTGCTCCGTTCATCTCCTGATTTACGCCGCCACGCACCTCCGGACACCACCAGACCGCCACCAAATGATCGGCCTCACCACCAGCCACCAACATCTTCAGACCACTCACCCCGTCAACAACCATCGTCGGGAAATCCAACAAAACCCTTCGCAGCTTAAAACGAAACCCGAAAAACAGACCCTCCGTTCATCTCCCTTCCATCACCACTACAGGCCGTTTCAGGTCATCAACCCAAAGAAGAAAGTGACCCTCTTCCTCCCCTCTACAACTTCGCCTTTGGACCCATCATCACTTGACAGCCCAAATCGCCAGAAATCACACAATTTCAAAACAGGATCTCCGCTGTAATTCGTGAATTCCGATCACCTCATTGCTCCATTCCACCCTAACTTTTGGCTGGAGCTGGATCTCACCCCGATCTTTATCTTCCCCTTTGGAACCTCCATCCGATTCATTACCAATCAAGAGAAATAAATTATTTAGTGGAGGGGGGACTTTTTTAGCAAAAATACTGATGGAAATGGACTTTGGGTTGGAATGTCTGGTTTTGGGGATGAAGTTAGATAGTGTATATATAAGTGGAAATATTATTTGTTTATTTCGATGAAACACCCCACCTCCGTTAGGGTCACTCTCAAAGGGAATGCCCTAATTTTGGTGGAGGTTTATAAGTATAAGTCACAGATACACAAGACAGATATAAATACACATATTTTTGAACAGCGGAAGACAACAGCAATTTTTATTTCAATAAAATACGTGTTACACAAACCATGTCATAATTGTCTTACAATACTTCCAAAAACCATTACATTTTCATAACTGTCTTGATTTCATAACTTAAAGAAGCATAAAAACAAAAGTAAACTGCATAAGTACCCATAGTTGCAATCCAAAGCCATAGTCCAAAACGAAAGAGATCCAAGCAATACATTCTTTCTCTTCAAGCTGGATGTGAAAACTGGTCAAGCTACAGTATTCCCTCCCTATGGACCCGGAGGGGGGGGGGGAAGAAAAGAAGACGAAAGAAAAGTAGGGTCAGACATAAAGCCTGAGTAAGTCTAGGACTATTCAGTCTATGAATAAAGAACTGGGCATGATAAGTATAAACTGGAAATGGGAAAGCACCATAAACTAAGTTAAGTTGTCTAGAGTCGAATATACTTATCGTACCCCATATTAATCTCTGCATCCATATAAACTAGTTCCCAACAGGCACCCCATAATCAGGGTGAAGTGATCCGTTTCTAATGATCGGCTCCTACTCGCATAGTTACATGTGTCTTACGGCCCCCGATGTTGTAGTTACCTATGCTGGTCCCACCATGGGGTGTATCAAGTCCCATGGTGGCGGCCCGACACAATTCTAGAATACACAGGTGTACTACTGGTGCCCAGTGCCTAATTTTTCTGCGCCGGAGTGTGTGCACGCCCGCACTCCGTTAGAACCTACACTGCTGCACCACCGCCGTCGATTTGACCTCTTACAGTCAGCCCAGTAATCGTGCCCCACCTTGCCTAGTTGAGGGTATCCTGATACACCTTGTAGGGTTACTGCTGAAAAGGGTCCCCCGCTACTAGGTTTTCTATTTCTAACCAACATGCTAAGTTGGTTAAGTGTTTGTAAACCTAACCCCCAATCAGTCTGTATAGTTCAGCATGTTCAATTTGATTAAGTATTAATTCAATTTACTTAATCCTATCAATCCTGACTCAGCCTTAATTGTCTTATTAAAGCCTCGACCTCTCACATTAGACAAATATTGTTGTGACTGCCTGTTGCCGGTTGGTTCCGGGCAGTCTTACGTCACAACTCAGCCTAACCTCGGGTCTTTATTGGGCTCAATGTTTAACCTCCCACATTGGATAGGTATTGTTGTGACTACTGGACAGCCGGGCGGTTCCGGGCAGGTTTACATCACAACTCAATCCAACCTCGGGTTAAACACATCGTATTTTCTAAATTTACATATTTTGTGTCTTTTCTTTTTATATGTAAATATTTGCGGCCCATTATTCAAATTCATCTTTATTGGGTAAAATTAATTTATACCACTTAATCGTTTTCAAGGTCGTTGGCATGCGTCAAACATGCCAACACATATTTTTATATTTTAACCCAAACATCATTACCCCCGTTTTATACGTTCGCTACAATATAACTTATGTTGGGTTTAACATTTAAACCCAACTTAGCCACATGAAAAAGGGGAGGCTTAGAACATGGTGTTTATATATTCTAAGTAACATAAAAAGGGGAGTGTGAACGCATGAACTTGCAACATAACGATCTAATTAACATAAATTAGGCACTTGTGAATTTGCATTGTAATAGCATATAATCATGACATAAAACATACCTAAACATGAATCATGGTTTTTAATCTATTCATGTGAACTTGCAATTGAAATGTAAATCTAACTTAATTATGTGTCGCATATATTGTCATATGATTTTGATAACAGCATAGGCCTAAAGCATATTTTGTTTGGGCATAAAGCCAAACATAAACTAGCCATGTTCATAAAGTCAACACAAGTTCACAAGGGTGTGCTTACTTTTGTCACTAACACAAAAGTATGGTTTTACACTTGAATCATGATGCCAATTCCAACATAAATTCATATGAATCATAATACTCAAATGGATCCAATTACACTAAAAATGATCATAAAAATATACATCATGTTGGCATAATAATGAGTCATATACTTGCATGAATCTCAACTTTGTTGTACAAACATATAGTCGTTAACTTTCAACATGAATCACATACTTGCAAATATCCAATAGGTGTTGTAATAAACTACCACAAAAATATAGTCGTTAACTTTCAACATGAGTCACATACTTGCAAATATCCAATAGGTCTAACATCATTATACACAACATCCCAAATCTATTCATAATTAGAATCATAGCAACATACAATTATGAATTATCATCACCACAAACTAAGTACAATTCCATTTCTCATTTACACAAATCAAAACACAATTATTCATTCATATCGGAATAGCACTCTACTTACAACGTATGACGAATCTTCAATTCAGGAATCTGAATTCTGAATTTGGAGATGCTATCCTTTGTTGTAGGCGTTGTTTTGATTTAATTGACGTTGCTTTAAGCTTTCGAATTGTCTCCTAATTGTCTCTCTATTTTGACGGCTATTCCTAGTCTTTCCTCAGCAGCATGGCGGTCTCATTCTCATTTTTATTTGTATGAATTAGGTGGAGTCTTAGGTCCTTTTTATAGAGTTTGTGAATTGATTAGGACCATCAATGGAGCTTGGATTAATATTAGCCATTCATTTGAAGGAGAGACCAATCAGGAGCTGACACCTAGCCCTAGTGACAAGGCAAGGCTTAGGAATTCGGCTAAGCACAGACCAGGCCATCCGGGGGGGCTGGGTTCGACCTGGATCAGGGGCCAGGTCGACTCCCCAGTCGACCCCCAGGTCGACTATGTAGTCGATCTGGGTGCCCCAGGTCGACTACCCAGTCGACCTAGGTAGCCCAGGTCGACTACCTAGTCGACCTGGGTGCCTTGGGCAGGAAAATTCCCACCCTAGCCAATCCAGCCCGATTTTAGAATTTTGAATTGATTTTCTGAGCTGTTTAAATTTTAAACTGAATTCTGAAACTTCCGGAGGCCATATCTTCTTCATACGTAGTCCGTTTTACACAAACTCGGACTCTATCCCAAGCAGAATTCCGAGACGAACGAAATGGCGTATCCTGTTTCCCTTAATTCTTTGATTTGAAATTAATTATACTTTAATTTGTGAATTTCACTGTCATAGAATACACGGGTGTTACATTCTCCCCAACTTAAAAAGGATTTCGTCCCCGAAATCTTCAAGTTCAGGAAGAATGTATATCCTAACATCCAAACGTTCATCTACTCATCCATCAAACACGAGTATCCATTGTCCTTAAAAGACTTCTAATGCTTCATGATCATATGCGAAGTGTGTGTACATGTACTTATCTAATGCAAAATCAGTCGGTCCACTGATTTAGTTGACGTCCTTAATGCAAATTGTGTAAGTGTCATGAATCCATTATGTATGCAAAATTTCCTATTCATGATTCTACATGAGTGCACAATCATTCATATATAAATGCAACATCCATATGGCAACACATTAAACTTCAACCATATACGAATATAAATACATATATGCATATGCAATATGAAGTGACTAAGCCGATCTAAAACCTAAATTGTGTGTGTATACGCAACCACGAGCAACCACTAGCAATCACTTGCAACCACTTGCAACCATCATCCATAACATGTTTCAATTACATGTTTTCATCCAAAGGGTTTCTACCTAAAAGATAAGGTCGAGGAGATATACCTAAAAAGATAGATAAAAGCGCAACTTAAGGAAAAAGAAAGACCAAAGATGTACCCTCAAAAAGAAAAGGGTAGGCTGCCCGTATTCTAGCTTCAGTTTCCCAAGTTGCGTCTTCCTCGGCGTCGCTCCACTGAACTTTGACGAGCTTGACTTCGCGGTTGCGTAGCTTTTTCACTTCAGTTCCTAAGATGCGGGTTGGAACTTTCCTTACGGTTGCTTCGCATTCCACTTCAGCTTCTTCTAGGATGCTTGGCTCTACCACTTCAGTAGATTCATGTAGACATTTTTGGAGGTGCGAAACATGAAAAACGTTGTGAACTCCGACTAGTTTTTCGGGTAGCTCTAATCTATAGGCCATTTTCCCAATTTTCTCAATGATAGGAAATGGCCCTACGAACCTTGGTGCTAGCTTTCCTGTGGTTCCAAAACGAAAAACGTTCCTTAGCGGAGATACCTTAAGAAAAACTCTGTCCCCAACCTCGAATTCAAGGTCGGTCCTCCTCTTGTCGGCGTAGGATTTCTGTCTATCTTGGGCTGTCTTCATCCTTCTTCGTATCAAGTCTACTTTCTCTGAAGTCTCTCGGATCATATCTGGCCCAAGTATGAGCTTATCAGTAGACTCCCACCAACAAGTGGGCGATCGGCACGGTCTTCCATATAAAGCTTCGAAGGGTGCCATTCCGATGGTGGCTTGGTAGCTGTTGTTGTAGGCAAATTCCACCAAAGGAAGATGGTCTTCCCACGTCCCTCTGAAGTCAAGGACGCACAGTCTTAAAAGGTCCTCCAAAACTCTGTTCACTCTTTCCGTCTGGCCGTCGGTTTGGGGATGATAGGCTGTGCTCAAGCATAACTGTGTGCCTACCGCTTCTTGCAGACTCCGCCAAAACTCACTTGTGAAAATAGGGTCTCGGTCACTAACAATACTGGATGGTATTCCATGGAGTCGAACAATTTCCTTGAGATAAAGAGATGCTAGGGATGAGGCAGTTCTTTTACTCTTGACAGGTAAAAAGTGGGCGCATTTAGTAAGCCTATCCACTATTACCCAAATGCTAGTGTTGCCCCTTCTAGACCTTGGCAGCCCATCAATGAAGTCCATTGAGACGCTATTCCACTTCCACTGCGGGACCTCTAGAGGATGGAGCAAACCGCCAGGTTTCTTCTGTTCCGCCTTAACCTGTTGGCACACCATACACTTAGAAATGAACTCTGCCACGTCTTTCTTCATGCCGTTCCAACAGAAAGTTCTCTTTATGTCCTTGTACATTTTGTCTCCGTCTGGGTGTATCGTCATCTTGGAGTGATGTGCTTCCTCGAGAACCTTCTTTACTAAATCCCTTGTCTGTGGGACGCGTAGTCTTCCGTCTCGCCTTAGCCAACCCTTATCGTCGATGGAGTATCTGTTGAGGTGACTTGAAGTCTCACCCCTAATTAGCCTATCAATCGTCTCCACAAGCTGAGGGTCTTCGCGTTGTGCCGTCTTTATTGAGTCCACTAAAGTCGGGCGTACTTCGAGAGATGCTAGCAGGCCCGGTACAAAATGGGAGGAGGGCCTAAAGTCAAAGCTGGCTATAAACTCTAGGCTTTGCCTTTCAACAAACAGCGGGCTTAGGGTCAGTTTCTTTTGGCTCAACGCGTCTGCCACCACGTTGCCTTTGCCCGGAGTGTAGGAGATCTCGAAATCGTACGAGGCAAAAAACTCCATCCATCTCTGTTGCCTCAAGTTAAGGTCATTCTGCGAGAAGAGATATTTCAACGATTTATGGTCAGTGTAAAGTTCGAACTTCTCACCTAGGAGATAATGTCGCCAAGACTTGAGTGCAAAGACGATGGCAGCTAACTCAAGATCGTGGGTCGGGTAGTTTTTTCATGCACTTTCAACTGCCTTCCACCATAAGCTACTACCCTTCCTTCTTGCATTAAGACAGCGCCTAGACCTGTCCTACATGCATCTGTATAAACTGTGAACATCTTGCTTCCATCTGGCAACGTCAAAACTGGGGCTGTTGTAAGAGCCCTTTTTAGTCGTTGGAAAACAAACTCGCAATCCAAGTCCCAATTGAACACTAGATTCTTCTTGGTCAGCCTTGTGAGCGGAGCTGAGATTTTCGCAAAATCCCTTATGAATTTTCGGTAGAAACCTGCTAGTCCTAGAAAACTTCGGACCTCAGTTGCATTCCTTGGTGTCTTCCAATCCTGTACCGCTACTACCTTAGCAGGGTCCACAGCTAACCCTTCTTTGGATACTATGTGCCCTAGGAACCTCACTTCTTCTCTCCAAAAGTGGCATTTGGAGAATTTGGCTTTTAGCTGATGGACTTGCAGAGTTTCCATGATTGCCCTTAAGTGCTGAGCATGCTCTTCTTCACTCTTTGAGAAGATCAAGATATCGTCTACGAAGACCACTACGAACTTATTGAGGAAATCTCTGAACACCCTACTCACTAGGTCCACGAAGTAAGCGGGTGCGTTTGTCAAGACGAAAGGCATGACAAGCCATTCAAAGAAGCCGTCTGGGGTTCTGAATGCAGTCTTATCGATACTATCTTCAGCCACCCTTAGCTGATGAAATCCGGTCGCTAAATCGAGTTAGGAGAAAACAGACGCTCCTACAAGCTGATCAAACAGATCGTCAATTCTGGGGAGAGGGTGCTTATTCTTTTTCGTTAGCTTGTTGAGCTCCCTATAGTCAACACATAGACGGAGTGAACCATCTGCCTTTGTAGCAAACATCACTGGAGCGCCCCATTCTGAAATACTCCTCCTAATGAACCCCTTCTCAAGAAGCTCTTTAATCTGTTTACTGAGCTCTTTCCTTTCCCGCAGAGCCATGTGTCTAACGGGTAACGCAACGGGCTTTGCATTATCTACAAGATATATGCGGAAGTCTATCTCCCGCTTCGGAGGTAAGCCTTTCACCTCTTCGAAGACATCCGGATATTCCCGGACCACTCTAACCGATTGCAAACTTTCAACAGAAGCATCTAGTGATTCAAGATAACTAAGCATAACCGCATACGAGGGATTACAAGTAATTTCCAGAGTGTTACCGAGTTGGGTCAGAAGCCTAACTACCTTTTTCTCACAATCAAGGATGGCACCATTACTGGATAGCCAATCCATGCCCAAAATCAAACCATATCCCGAGAAGCCCAAAACAAAGGCACTACATCTAAATTCTACGCTTAGAATAGAAATTTTCAATCCCACACAGATCATAGACAGATGAGCTGGGCCCCCAATTGGATTTGAAACAATTAAGGGGCCCTCTACCATACTAGTTTCTAGGTGCAGATATTCTACTAAAGCAGATGAAATAAAGGAGTGTGATGCGCCAGAATCAAATAAAGTGCGAACTGGGTGATCATAAAGATAAACTATACTTTCTACAGAAGTATTTATACCTCGCTGTTGCAGAGGTGGCGCTTCTAGCACATGAACCTGTGCCCCTGAGGTGGATCCAGCCCTCTGCCCCTGCCCTCGTTTCTTTGGTCAATCCTTAGCCATATGGCCTGTTTCACCGCAAGAAAAGCACCCACCATTCATCTAGGCCTTCTTTTTCCGGTAATCTTTCACCAAGTGCCCCACTTTGCCACAAAAATTACACTTCCTCTTCTCTTTGTTGTCTTTCACGTCCTTCTTAAAGTCTGTCTTCTTAAGCTGTAAACCCTCTTTCTTCCCTTGAGAGCTTTCTGCCTTTGCCTCCTTTTTGCCCTTATCCTCTTCGTTCAGCAATGCCATCTGCACCAACCTTTCTACAGAAATATTACTACCTCGTTCCTGTGGAGGTGCTGCCAGAGCATGAACTTGACCCCCTGAAGTAGATCCAGTTTCCTATCCCTGTCCTTTCTTCTTTGGGCAGTCCCTAGCCCAGTGGCCTGTCTCCCTACACTGAAAGCAAGTAGCACTCATCCTCCTCTTCTTCTTCCTGCAGTCTCCCTCCAAATGTCCAAGAATTCCGCAGAAACAACATTTCCTTTTTTCACGTTTCTTGTCATTACTGTTACGATCCTTTCTTCTTTGACTATTATTCGCCTTCCTGTTCTGGGACTCTTCCGCTTGCCGGTTCACGTAGAGGAGGAGTGAAAGCGTCAGTAGCTGGGGAGTAAGGTCTCTAGACATGCTGAAACAGAAAGGAGATATTCAAAACAAAGGATAGAGAGAGATAGTACCTATGGCTTTGGGGGGGGCTATGCCTTTTTAAAATAAAATAACATTTTATCTTTAAAATGCTTCTTTAAATTTTCTTTTGAAAATGAATTTTCAAAACTTTTTTATCTTATCTGATAAACCTATGCTCTGATACCAAGTGAAACACCCCACCTCCGTTAGGGTCACTCTCAAAGGGAATGCCCTAATTTTGGTGGAGGTTTATAAGTATAAGTCACAGATACATAAGACATATATAAATACACATATTTTTGAACAGCGGAAGACAACAACAATTTTTATTTCAACAAAATACGTGTTACACAAACCATGTCATAATTGTATTACAATACTTCCAAAAACCATTACATTTTCATAACTGTCTTGATTTCATAACTTAAAGAAGCATAAAAACAAAAGTAAACTGCATAAGTCCCCATAGTTGCAATCCAAAGCCATAGTCCAAAACGAAAGAGATCCAAGCAATACATTCTTTCTCTTCAAGCTGGATGTGAAAACAGGTCAAGCTGCGGTATTCCCTCCCTGTGGACCTGGGGGGGAAACGAAAGAAAAGAAGACGAAAGAAAAGTAGGGTCAGACATAAAGCCTGAGTAAGTCTAGGACTATTCAGTCTATGAATAAAGAACTGGGCATGATAAGTATAAACTGGAAATGGGAAAGCACCATAATCTAAGTTAAGTTGTCTAGAGTCGAATATACTTATCGTACCCCATATTAATCTCTGCATCCATATAAACTAGTTCCCAACAGGCACCCCATAATCAGGATGAAGTGATCCGTTTCTAATGATCGGCTCCTACTCGCATAGTTACATGTGTCTTACGGCCCCCGATGTTGTAGTTACCCATGCTGGTCCCACCATGGGGTGTATCAAGTCCCATGGTGGCGGCCCGACACAATTCTAGAATACACAGGTATACTACTGGTGCCCAGTGCCTAATTTTTCTGCGCCGGAGTGTGTGCATGCCTGCACCCCGTTAGAACCTACACTGCTGCACCACCGCCGTCGATTTGACCTCTTACAGTCAGCCCAGTAATCGTGCCCCACCCTGCCTAGTTCAGGGTATCCTAATACACCTTGTAGGGTTACTGCTGAAAAGGGCCCCCCGCTACTAGGTTTTCTATTTCTAGCCAACATGCTAAGTTGGTTAAGTGTTTGTAAACCTAACCCCCAATCAGTCTGTATAGTTCAGCATGTTCAATTTGATTAAGTATTAATTCAATTTACTTAATCCTATCAATCCTGACTCAGCCTTAATTGTCTTATTAAAGCCTCGACCTCTCACATTAGACAGATATTGTTGTGACTGCCTGTTGCCGGTTGGTTCCGGGCAGTCTTACGTCACAACTCAGCCTAACCTCGGGTCTTTATTGGGCTCAATGTTTAACCACCCACATTGGATAGGTATTGTTGTGACAACTGGACAGCCAGGCGGTTCCGGGCAGGTTTACATCACAACTCAATCCAACCTCGGGTTAAACACATCGTATTTTCTAAATTTACATATTTTGTCTCTTTTCTTTTTATATGTAAATATTTGCGGCCCATTATTCAAATTCATCTTTATTGGGTAAAATTAATTTATACCACTTAATTGTTTTCAAGGTCGTTGGCATGCGTCAAACATGCCAACACATATGTTTATATTTTAACCCAAACGTCATTACCACCGTTTTATACGTTCGCTACAATATAACTTATGTTGGGTTTAACATTTAAACCCAACTTAGCCACATGAAAAAGGGGAGGCTTAGAACATGGTGTTTATATATTCTAAGTAACATAAAAAGGGGAGTGTGAACGCATGAACTTGCAACATAACGATCTAATTAACATAAATTAGGCACTTGTGAACTTGCATTGTAATAGCATATAATCATGACATAAAACATACCTAAACATGAATCATGGTTTTTAATCTATTCATGTGAACTTGCAATTGAAATGTAAATCTTACTTAATTATGTGTCGCATATATTGTCATATGATTTTGATAACAGCGTAGGCCTAAAGCATATTTTGTTTGGGCATAAAGCCAAACATAAACTAACCATGTTCATAAAGTCAACACAAGTTCACAAGGGTGCTTACTTTTGTCACTAACACAAAAGTATGGTTTACACTTGAATCATGATGCCAATTCCAACATAAATTCATATGAATCATAATACTCAAATGGATCCAATTACACTAAAAATGATCATAAAAATATACATCATGTTGGCATAATAATGAGTCATATACTTGCATGAATCTCAACTTTGTTGTACAAACATATAGTCGTTAACTTTCAACATGAATCACATACTTGCAAATATCCAATAGGTGTTGTAATAAACTACCACAAAAATATAGTCGTTAACTTTCAACATGAGTCACATACTTGCAAATATCCAATAGGTCTAACATCATTATACACAACATCCCAAATCTATTCATAATTAGAATCATAGCAACATACAATTATGAATTATCATCACCACAAAATAAGTACAATTCCATTTCTCATTTACACAAATCAAAACACAATTATTCATTCATATCGGAATAGCACTCTACTTACAACGTATGACGAATCTTCAATTCAGGAATCTGAGTTCTGAATTTGGAGTTGCTATCCTTTGTTGTAGGCGTTGTTTTGATTTAATTGACGTTGCTTTAAGCTTTCGAATTGTCTCCTAACTGTCTCTCTGTTTTGACGGCTATTCCTAGTCTTTCCTTAGCAGCATGACGGTCTCATTCTCATTTTTATTTGTATGAATTAGGTGGAGTCTTAGGTCCTTTTTATAGAGTTTGTGAATTGATTAGGACCGTCGATGGAGCTTGGATTAATATTAGCCATTCATTTGAAGAAGAGACCAATCATGAGCCGACACCTAGCCCTAGTGACAAGGCAAAGCTCAGGAATTCGGTTAAGCACAGACCAGGCTAGCCAGGGGGGCTAGGTTCGACCTGGTTCAGAGGCCAGATCGACTCCCCAGTCGACCCCCAGGTCGACTATGTAGTCGACCTGGGTGCCCCAGGTCGACTACCCAATGGACCTGGGTAGCCCAGGTCGACTACTCAGTCGACCTGGGTGCCTTGGGCGGGAAAATTCCCGCCCTGGCCAATCCGGCCCGATTTTTGAAATTTGAATTGATTTTCTGAGCTGTTTAAATTTTAAACTGAATTCTGAAACTTCCGGAGGCCATATCTTCTTCATACGGAATCCGTTTTACGCAAACTCGGACTCTATCCCAAGCAGAATTCCGTGACGAACGAAATGGCGTATCCCGTTTCCCTTAATTCTTTGATTTGAAATTAATTATACTTTAATTTGTGAATTTCACTGTCATAGAATACACGGGTGTTACATTCGATGTGACTAACGATATTATTTTTCGTGTCTATCGCAATATCTGAACGTTGTTTATTTGCTCCTGTGCTCACATACGAACTCCGTTCGTGATGCGAATGGACAATATAGTATAATTTGACGTTATGGACCTAATGAACCTTGTTTCATCGAATTTCGTGTCTGTTTGCTCAAATGGCGCTCGTTTAACTCCAAATGGTCGTTTTATTTGCATTTTATTTTGCCACGCTCACAGAATAACCCCGTTTTGCGTGCAATTTGAAAATCCAACAATAATTTGCCATTGTAGTCCCAATAAAATTTGTTTCGTCGAAAACGGAGGTCGTTTGAATAAAGTCCCTTTTAAAAGGTCCAATTTGAATTAAAATAAATCAATTTTAAAATACTTCAATATAATATAAATAAAATATTGTAATTGGCCATACACGAGCAGAATTTCATATACTACCAAAGTAAAATATCCCGGGTTGAATTTCAAGCCAAATCGATATTTAAAATATTTAAAAACCATTTATTTTATATAGTTAAATCGCTATATATATAAAGGAATTCCATTGCGACCTTTTCAAAATTTGATTTCAACATAAAATAAAATGTACGTTGTGAAAACTCGATTTTTCTCTTCCATTAGAAAAATATCGTCAAACAGATTCTAACGTTTCTTGTTTCAAGAAAATCCGATTTATTTTGGATCCTGTACAGCTGTTTAAAGTTCAAAATGCCAAATTACGAACTGCCGCGCCGCTGCAGCTCGTTTTATATTTAAATTATAAATTATTCGCTCAACCATCGTTTTAGAAACGAAATTGTCTCTAATATTTCAATATAAACAATATTAAACCACTTTTAATTGCCCGATCACAATATATTTCAAATTCTACATTTTCAAAATATTTTGGAATTAAAATATTATTATATATTATCAACATAAATAAGTATCCAAAATAAAATAATTAAATTCAGTTATTTAAATTCAAACCAATATTTTAAATAAATTCAAATAATTAGGTAGAAAAATACGGGTCATTACATTCCTTCCCCTTTAAAAGAATTTCGTCCCCGAAATTGCTAAGGCAGAAAGAACGTTACAACCAGTTGTCTTTGCAAAATATTTAATTAAAACTGGGTTTTATTTTCAAAAATCAATCTGACTAGTTTTAAAACCAAATTTATTTCAATTAAAAGAATTTTCCCAAAAAAAAATATATTTCTAACACCTTAAATTTTGGGAAAATTTTGGCAGAGTCTCCCCTGTACGGAGGGACATCTACAATATTGCAGGATCGAGAAATATATACCTCGACCAACATGGTCGGAAAAATTCAAAATCCAAACTCAAAACCCAAATAAAAACCAAAATTTCATATTCTGCGTAGGCGTACCTTTTTGCGAGCGTTATTACGTGATAAGCAATATATTATACTTGTGCTTACTCGATTATCATGCTAAACTGGATTCAATTCATCCCAGAATTCTCTTGGATGAATTTTAAAGCTAAATTGGCACTTCTGCACCTGTTTTCAACTCAAATGAATTTCATTAGTCATCAAAATAATGTTAATCAGGTTCAGAATATCCATACCATACATTCTGACCAATTCTACACACAATCCAATCCACACGAGGTAATAATTATTTATAATCAAGTCTTAACAATCCATTTGTTTCTTTAATTATCCATTCTGATCCATTAGACTTTGATTCACTTATTGGTCCTCAATCAAGTTTCAAATCAATGTCCATGCAATCAACTGTACAATCCAAACAATTCATGGATTCCAAATATTCCATTGATTTAATGTTTTCCAATCAAAAATCAAATTCTGAAATTTTCAACTATATCCTATACGGTTTACTTAATATAAAAGAGATCAAATATTACTATTACCATTAACACATCTCATATTTGAGATTTCCTTTAAATATCCATTCAGATTCATTAAATTTGGATTGATTCATTCGACTTATTTATTTCAGATTAGTTTTCAACCAAGTCTATCCATTTTAGATTTATATTCAAGCAATCAACAACACAATCCAAGCCATTCAAATCAATATTAACAAATCCAACTGATTTTCCATATAATAACTATTTATGGAAATCATAACTTTTATTGTTTTATGAAATAAATTAGGCAAAATAAATTTCAAAAATAATTTTATATCAAATTACAAATACGCGCTCTCATATATATATTCAACTCTATCTAGGATATTGCTAACCCCGTCTCTATCGAGTCACACCACAGAGCCAAGGTTATCTCTAAACCAATAGCTCTGATACCACTGTAACGACCCAGCGGATTTTCGGCCTAGAAAATCGATACAAATACCATTATCGTATCTAGTGCTAACCTTCCAAGCACCGAAAACACAGGAACGTTATTAAAAAGAATTTAGAGGGTGAGAAAAGAAAGAAATATTAGAATAGAAGAAAGAAGAAGAACATCACATCAGAATCTCACAACGGAACATATAAAATATAATATCAAATCTCTTTATAAAAAAGAACTGTGTATACATACCAATCATCATAGTACAACATATAACTGTCACAACAGAAATAACTTTATATAACTAGCGATGAAGCCTCCTGCTTCCAGCTCCTGAAACTCCAAGTGAATCCTAACCTGGAAATACACCCGGTCTGACCCGAGCACATTTGAAGCAAAGCAAAATTCATTGGGTTAGTCTGGAGTACTTTCATTGATAAATTCACAACACAACAACTTGTTTAACTTTGGAAAACCCTTTTGAAATAATAGGATAATAGTAAAACCAGCCCAGACATAAACACGGACGGTTTTTACCTTACTATAACCCAAACCATTTTTTAAATCATACTTTGTTCTGATATTACAATAGTGTCTAAATACAAGTAGATTACAATCTAGCGGAACGCTTGCATCCTACGCTCCACATATATAGTATACAATCAAAACAGTGGGCGCTTATTGGAGATTTGATTCCAACTTTGATAAGGTATGGGACCACCGGTCAATAGTGTATCTCCAGAGGCGAATACACTTGGTTCAACAAGAACGTCTTGCAACCCGGCCCACACATGACCGACCACTCATTTTGCTTGAGTGTATCAAATGTATATCACCGACGGTTGGGATCAGCAATCGTCTCCCGAGAAAGGGACAAAATTGAAATAGATTAAAGAAGCAAATGGAATTTCTCTAGATAGGTGATTATGCACCCAAATGGGAGCGACCCACATAGCCATGCTGCCTGCCCGATTTTTGTCATTTCCCGATTGATGAGGCTTGAGGTCAGAACACATCTGGTAATCATACACTTTGAATGCCACATTGTCAGATCCGCCAAATCACTAATTGACGTCCACAAAAATACTCTAGTTATTTGGCTAGAGAAAAACCATTTCTCTGCCATCAACCATAGTACGTTTGAAGAAATCAACATACGTGATCCTTTTGAAAATACCCTGTCAGACATCCGTCCATACAAGTCATCCAAGAACATAATGAACCGAAGGCACCCTCCTACTGCATCCTTATATAGGAATCACCCCAAGGATCAGTAGCGAGAAGTCCTTGCAACCCGTAGATTTCAACCATGACCGAATCACAAACCAAATAACTATGGTTGCAAGCCAGAGAAATTCGAGATGTAGTCCTTCCGCTTATGAAGATTCACGGTCTTCAATTGCTCCATCTTAGTCCATTTCTGAACATCTTCAGTGTAAACGTATTTGCTGGTCGGAATGGTTTTCTAATATAATTTCGATCTCGATCTTTCCATACCAACAATCGTATTGGTCAGGTTTGATAGTCGGTGATTTAACTATCAAATAACAATCATGTACATTGAATGAGTTCACTGATTCAGTACTTGGCATGATTTGGTCTCTTTAAAAATAATTAAATAAATAGCTAATAAACTTTTAAATCTTCCCACAAATTCACATATTAAATTTATTCTATAATATTATAACAAAAACTATTTTATATGTTTCTAAGTATGAATATATACTAATCTTTCCATTTCCTTTAATATTGAATATATCATTATACTTATCAAAACCCTTTTTCCCCTTTTTCTTAAATTCGCCATCTTGATCTATATATATATACATATATATATTATACTTGACAGTATAAACAAATCCCCAATTCTGTTATGGAAAAACAAATGTCCAATTATATAATTCAAAACCAAATATTTTTATTTATCTTGCAACTAACATTGCAACATTATTTTATATTCCACCATCTCACATTAGTGTCCAATATTCTTCGTATTGGATAATACACCAACTTCAACACCTTTAACTCATTTCAAACTAATATAATTCCTTGATAATAGCGAAGCCGTTCAAGTTGGGGTATTTTATTTACCTCTCAGACCTTAATCGACAACGTTCTTACCTTAGAATAATATTAGTTTCTCACTTAACCACTGATATTTAAAATCTCGTTTACCTCCTCGATTTCAAATCTTATTTTATAAACCGTTTCTTATATTTGAAATCCTCGCTTAATAATCCCTTTACTTAATTTATTTAATTAATAAAAGTATTCGCCAAACCATAACTTTTAACTTCAAACATTATTTTACTTATAACATTTTGATTTACAATATAAATCCCTCGTCAAATAATTTGATTCCATTTATTTGGGCATTTCTATAAAAAAACAATTGCCTTGGATTTTACAACTAAAATTCGCTTACGCCTACTTTAAATTAAAACCTTTCTAACTGGGATTTCATTCCCAAATCAGTTTACCAATATTTAAACCAACTCAATTGTATATATTTTCCCTTACATTTAAAATCCTTATCTCAATTACACGTTTTTCCCAATTCAATGCTTTAACCTTTAAGTTCCTCCTTTTGGTTTAAAAACCCTTTTGAAATCTTGTTTGGATTTCTTCCAAATCACCTATACAAATCTATTCACCATTTTTATATTTTAACCCATTTTTAATCTATTAACCCTTTTCCTTTAAAGTCTCATTTCATTTAAACTCTCTTTATTTAATTTAGAAATTAAGTAAAACTTCCTTTAAATTCTTACATTCACCGAGAAATCCCATTCACCAATCTCATTTGAACACTTGGATTATAAATCCCTTTATAACACATTTATTTGACTTAAACCGAACTCATTGCACTTAATTACATCTTACTTGAATTCCAATTAAAAATCATCACTTTGAATCATTATTAATTAAAATGGTAATTAACTCTATCATTAACTATGTTAAAAATAGTTAACCTTACTATTAACTAAAAATAGAATAATTATCACCTTTAAAAGCTTATCACATAATAATTAATGTATTTAACATTAACCAATTCGGTAATTTCCTTAAATTATAGTTAATCAAAGATTAACTAATATTTAACACCAAACAATTCAATAATTTCCTTAATTTATGGTTAATTGAGATTAACAAATATTTAACACTATTTGTTAAATTTAACGAATACTCAGAAATTTAAATCAAATTAATTCCGTTATCAATTTTAATTAACAACGGTTGATTTTACCAGCCGTACATATCAGTTAACTATTAACTGATCTTCACTTGTCATTTCTTTTTTTAAAACTAATTAAATAACTTAATTAATTTAAAATCACTATTTAATTGTTTTAAAAACAATTATTCTATTTTACCAACCCGTAGGTAATTTATTTAGTTTCCTGCTTTTGGAACTTATATAATCATAAGATTCTATTTCATCAATATTTTAAATAATTTTTTTGGTAAACTTGATTTAAAGTATTTATTTACAAATTTCTTATTTAATTATTTATATAAAATAATTGGAAACTTTAATTCAGTTATAAAATAATTTATAACTTTTAAAACTATGTCAGTTCACCTGACGGTAGACCGACGTCTAAAACAGTATATTTCAGACCATTTACTGCCAATTACCCAATCAATACTGTCGATTGGTTTCAACTAGAACACTGATGAATATATATTCAACTATCAATTTTTGAACTGTTTTTGGTGTCAGTAAGATTGATCAATTCATATATGAATAAAATGCACCACAAATAAAATACAGTTTATTTGAGGAATCCGGTCGGATCCCTCCAACCCATGCTTCTCTGCATCACATATAATAGTTATACGAATTAAATTTTTATAATCTACTTTTTAAAACTGATGGGTTTAAATAACAATAATAAATCAAACAAACAACAGCATCCATAGCAGCCAATCAACCAATTTCTACTGTTAACGGTCAATTATATTTTTCTATGAATTTACCACATCACAGGACTCCATAAGGTGTGAGAATTAACTCACCAGATTTAATTCTGGTTGACGGTTGACGCGTTTGTTGCATTTAATTTGAAACGAATGCTCAAAATTATCAGAAATTCCAACTGCGTCCAATCGACTCCTAGTCAGCACCATTGTCTAGGTCTCGTCCCTGCAATCCCAACGGATCCTGTTTCGTGGAATTCCGTTAACGTATGAAAGAGATATCGCATTTTCTAGTTTTGGTTTAAATTAAAATAACATAACTATTAATTAATTAATTAAATTATTATTAATTACCTTAGTTAATTTTCCATGTCAATAACCAACGCGTTTTCCCCGATTCTTATCTGTGAAACCCGATCCACCCCCTCGTTCGAATCGTCTCCACTTCAGTACCCTGTTGCGCCGCCGTCACTACACCGGAGGCCGCTGCCCTGCCAGAGACTCCGCCTCTCCAAGGCGCGCCACCATCCTCGGGCTCAACCCCCACCTCGCCTCCAACTGGCCAGAAATCGGACCTAACCGTGCTCCGTTCATCCCCTGATTTACACCGCCACGCACCTTCGAACACCACCAGACCACCACCAAATGATCGGCCTCACCACCAGCCACTAACATCTTTAGACCATCCACCCCCTCGACAACCACATCGCCGGGAAATCCAACAAAACCCTTCACTGCTTAAAACGAAACCCCAAAAACAGACCCTTCGTTCATCTCCCTTCCATCACCACTACAGGTCGTTTCAGGTCATCGACCCAAAGAAGAAAGTGACCCTCTTCCTCCCCTCTACAACTTCGCCTTTGGACCCATCATCACTTGACAGGCCAAATCGCCAGAAATCACACAATTTCGAAACTGGATCTCTGCTGTAATTCGCGAATTCCGGTCACCTCCGTGCTCCGTTCCACCCTAACTTTTGGCTAGAGCTAGATCTCACCCCGATCTTCATATTTCCCTTTGGAACCTCCTTCCGATTCATCACCAATCAAGAGAAATAAATTATTTAGTGAAGGGGGACTTTTTTGCAAAATTGCCGATGGAAATGGACTTTGGGTTGGAATGTCTGGTTTTGGGGCTAAGGTTAGATAGTATATATAAGTGGAAATAATATTTGTTTATTTCGATGTGACTAACGATATTATTTTTCGTGTCTATCGCAATATCTGAACATTGTTTATTTGCTCTTGTGCTCACATACAAACTCCGTTCGTGATGCGAATGGACAACATAGTATAATTTGACGTTACGGTCCTAATGAACCATGTTTCGTTGAATTCCATGTCCGTTTGCTCAAATGGCGCTCGTTTAACTCCAAATGGTCGTTTTATTTGCATTTTATTTTGCCACGCACACAGAATAACCCTGTTTTGCATGCAACTTGAAAATCCAGCAATAATCTTCCATTGCAGTCCCAATAAAATTTGTTTCATTGAAAACTGAGGTCGTTTGAATAAAGTCCCTTTTAAAAGGTCCAATTTGAATTAAAATAAATCAATTTTAACATACTTCAATATAATATAAATAAAATATTGTAATTGGCCATACACAAGCAGAATTTCATATACTACCAAAGTAAAATATCCCGGGTTGAATTTCAAGCCAAATCGATATTTAAAAACCATTTATTTTATATAATTAAATCGCTATATATATAAAGGAATTCCACAGCGACCTTTTCAAAATTTGATTTGAACATAAAATAAAATATACGCCATGAAAACTCGATTTTTCTCTTCCATTAGAAAAATATCGTCAAATAGATTCTAACATTTCTTGTTTCAAGAAAATCCGACTTATTTTGGATCTTGTACAGCTGTTTGAAGTTCAAAACGCCAAATTACGAACTGTCGTGCCGCTGCAGCTCGTTTTATATTTAAATTATAAATTATTCGCTCGACCATCGTTTTCGAAACGAAATCGTCACTAATATTTCAATCAATATTGAACCACTTTTAATTGCCCGATCACAATATATTTCAAATTCTACGTTTTTAAAATATTTTGGAATTAAAATATTATTATATATTATCAACATAAATAAGTATCCAAAATAAAATAATTAAATTCAATTATTTAAATTCAAACCAATATTTTAAATAAATAAAATAATTCAAATAAATTCAAATAATTAGGCAGAAAAATACGGGTCGTTACAGTACTTTCCTTTACGGGGAAGTTTGGGTCGTTTCAAAACTGCTTTGTGATGATGGTAGTCATTAGACTCGATGGATTAAGTGTAATTTAATCAGGGATAAAAACTTCTGGACAATGCAAGTTAATCAGAATAGTAGTTGGAGCTGGAGAAGTATTTTGAATCTTAGAGAGGTTTTTCTTCCTTTTATTCAGCAAAATGTTCTGATTAATAAGAATACTTCTTTTTGGCATGATCCATGGGAAAGGAAAGGACTTATTCTAAGCAAGGTTGTGGATTATAATACTATGAGGTATTCAGGCATTCCTGATTCTGTTTTAGCAATAGAGTATATGCATGATGATGGTATTTTCTTGCCATATTCCAGTTCAACTTCTCTTTGGCAACTATGGAGAGAAATTTCTAAGGGAAAAACCATTGACAATGAGTCTGCAGTTCTATGGAATGGTAATGTTTTTTCAATTAGTATTGTGTACAATGGGTTGAAGCAAATCAATGAATCCTTTGCATGGTCTTCTCGTATTTGGAATATAGGTAGTTCAACAATAGAGAATTTAATGTTGTTGAAGGTTATGGCAAATGGAATTAATACTAAACAGAAACCTTTGATATGGGTTTAATTCCAGACAAGAAATGCCTTTTTTGTAAAGTAAAGCCTGAAAGTCATATGTTTTTCGAATGCATAGTAGTTTACAGTATATGGTTGAGGATTTTATCTGGTGGTAACATTCACAGGCTGTCATCAGTAAGCATTGTCGAGTGGTTTAACATTTATAAAGCCACAAGATGGAAGAATTCAGGGACCAAGGTTTTGTTGAACATTTTGACGAAGTTTATATATGAGGTTTGGTCCGAAAGGAATTAGAAGAGCTTTCGGCAATGGCATGAAGAACTCGAATGAATTATTTGCTTTAGTTCATAGAGCTATTTTGAAAAGTCTGAAGGCTACTTCTTGATGTTGGATATATTTTTGTACCTCGGTATATTGTTGTTGTTCATGTTTATATTGAGAGTATATGTAGTGAAATTTGTGCTTATATGTAGCTTTATGCTTTGTAAATATTGAGTGTTAATAAAGTTTTTGCCACCTTTCAAGATATTATATCGATTTTACAACCAAATAATAAAAGGAATTCGTTAATATTTTGGTGGTTTAATATTATTTGAATTTGAATAAAAGTTGTTAACTGGAAAATTTGTGTTTGAGGAAGACTTAAATCAATAAATATAAAATGTTAGGTATAAAAGCCTGTATTATATGGGTAACTATCTTGAACAAAAGCTATGTGTTTTATATGCACACTCTCATTTGTTGGTTTAAAAGAGTTGTTGCAACCATCAGGTTGGGATTAATAAACGACAAATGGCCAGGCTGTATGATGTTAAATCAAAGAAGCAACTATTATTTGGGAACTAGAACAAATTTGGTGGTGAGGCAACATCATTTATTGGTTGGAAATTAAAAAAAAAAAGTGTGCATAAAGATATGCCTTGTGAAAGATAAGTTATAATAATTTACACTTTATATGTATATGATTTGAGATGGAAATAAAAATCTTAGTAAAATAAGTATTCAAAAGTTCTACCTTTATTGTTCCTTATGTGATAAGTTGGTAAAAGAAATTGAAGTATGGAGTGTTGTGTGTTTAACAGCTTAAATCTCATATGAATAAAATTTTGGATGAGTTATTAGAAACTAAATATACGTGTGTTATCTTAAGTAGATAGCGAGGATGTAATTCATTTAAGGGTGAACCGATAACAACCTAGGTATTTGGGAACTGGGGTAAACAGATTATAACGTGTTTTGTGATTTTAGAAAACCATGAAGTAAGCATACGAGTGTAGCAGCCTGACTCGTACAATGATTTAAAATGAGAAAAATAAAGAATTTGAGATTTATAAGAAAATGTGCGTATTAGAATAAATTAAATTCATTTAGAACTATAAGAAAATTTATTACAATCCGTGTTTTTAAATTATATTTTGATGGTTTCAATGAACATTAAAAATATAAAATATTGATTAGTAATCAATATTTAAGTAGTAACATATTTTCAATGTGAAATGTTAAGATGTTTTAACAAGACAACTAATAATTTGTGAACATGTATTAAGAAAATGTAAGTTATTGAAATTTATAAAATAAAATAAAAGATTGTTTTAAACTGTGCTTGGAAGTGGATAAATAGATTTGTAGACAGATAAAACAACGTTAAATTATGGTAAGACAAAATTAATTGCAAATTGTTACTAAATTGATATTTTACACAATAAGAAAAATGTTTGTGGAATTGTGACAACCCCAACCCCCCCATTCCGGACACAATGGAATATGTTTCGTAGGCCCATTCGACTGTTTCAGTTAGTTATTCTTCAAATTAAAATATAAAACATTCAAATATGGTTTTGAACGTACATTTCAATTTGCCGGGGCCACGTACTGATCCCAAAAATTCCAAAAAATAAATCTAGCTATGTTTGGACGTGCGACGACCCAAACTTCCCCGGTCTCCGAAGAGATGAGAAAGAACGAATTACTGTGAGGACAAGACAAATCAGAACGCAGACGGAAGAACATTTCATTGTATATTACAACAATGCACCAGAATACAAGAATATACAGAGTATAAATGAATATTACACAGAAATATCAGAGATTTAAATTACATTTAAATACATAGCAGCGGAAAATAATACAATACACAACTGAAGGAGATATACGGATACAAAGCTTTCCGGATATCGTTCCAGCTGTAAACCAGGATCCTGTGAATATAAATCTGCAAAACCAAAACTACTAGCTGCCCGTGTAGAAAATAGGGGCACCCAGAGTTTAGGTTAAAACAATAAACTCAAGGTCAGTCATGGGACTGGTGTGAGACTTAAAAACAGTTGTAAATTTTTATTTTAAAGTTAGGTAAATCAAGGGACTACGCCGTATAACATGGAACGGGTTTCCTCCCAAGAATACCAGTGCATAAAACAACAACACAATGTTAAATAAAGAAAAATGAAGCTATTATAAGACCCAGGTCCCATCACACAATGTAACGCAAGCCGGAGGATAGGGTTTTTACCTTATAATAGCAAAGAATGCTTGATACGTTTAAAACAAATCATTTGATACTATTATAAGTGCATATTGTATAAAATATCTTCAAATCATAAGTATCAATCATAGACGACATAAGCGCCCCATCCCACTATGTCGCCATACTAGGCTCTACAAATAAATCCGGAATACACGTATTGGAAATTGGATTTCCATCATGGTGGCTCCTGATTTGAAAGATCGATCGCGTAATGCAATTCCCCACAGCTTACGTCCCAACAAGAGAAAACACCGTCTGCACATCCGCACTTTTGGGACCAGAGTATCACCGCGGCTTACGTCCCAGTGAGAGAAAATACCGCTTACTCTATATATCCCCGAGCACTAAGCTCATCTCGGTCGACCGAATCCACGACACCACTAAGGTGCCCATCCACTAAAAAGCATACTGATCAAACAATCAGTTTACCACCATACCGGGGTGTGAGGCTCGCGAATCAATGCTATACACAAAGCCATGCTATATCAAAGCTGCGCTTTGATCATCACCCACCAAACTTTGCTTTTCAACAAAAGTCTGGATCACTGCATCTCAGCATGCCACACTATCAATCCATATCGTACCACTGATTTCTGCCAATATATAACCTCTAAGCTCGTATGTCTCAGAGAAGGGCGTTAAGAAAAAGAATAAATTCTCCGCCGCCAAACAGATATATATTTAGCAGAGATCAACGAATACAATATAAAGGAATACAATGTAAGATACACCATCCATTTACAAGTCCGTTCTAGGTCTGAACGAAACCGGAGGCACTTTCCTCGCATATCCATCGATCTCCAGGTACGTTTGGACGACCACCAACTGATTCCCTCATCTTGGGTGTATAACCCAATCAAGATCATCAGTAATCACCCAAACGATGTGAAGACTTCCGGTCTTCGACCACCGTCATCATCTTCGACTTATCGTCGAATCGGTTATTCAGAATGGGTATAAACCCGGCCTTTCCGAACAACCCGCGTATATTATAAACAAATGTTATACAATCACAACATACGCCTCATTCCGATTCATCAGTCACTAACCGTAAATTAGCAAGGGAACAATTCCCCAAATATTAACCCCGAAGGCCGAAACCAACATTAGATCAATACCCAGGAAACCATCCTTCTTAGCTAACCTACAGTTAGTTCCTAAATTTCACGTTCTTAGGGAAAGGTTCCCATTAATTTTATCAATGATAAATTCTTTAAAATTTAGTCTATAATCTTCCTCTGGATGTCATTTCAAACCAAATTATGGTTTTCCAAACTAGTCGGGATTAGCGAACCACACCGAAGTAATTATTTATTTTATTTCCCAATCCCAACCTATTCATCCCATGAAGCAAAACTGGTAATACTCCATATCTAATACCATGGTGTTATCGGTAAATTCAATTACCATTCCACGTCCAAATCTAATTAAAGATTTAACTATCGCTTTGGAGCAAAACTGGTGATACTCCATTCTCGATCTTTTCAATCTAATTAAAGATTCATTAAAACTCCACTTAGTTTTAATCTTTAACTGGGTTAAAGAATCAGTGTCATTTAAAACACGGTTCACTATAAACCCAAAATCACATTACATTTCAATCAGACCCTAACCATAAATTAGCAAGTGAGCAATTCCCTAAGTATTAACCCCGAAGGCCGAAACCAACATCAGATCAATACCCCAGAAACCATTCAACTTGACTAATCTCCAGTTAGTTTCTGATTTTCTTAACTCCTTTGGGTCTAAGAACAATATTATTGAAGATACCGTTCACGACAACCCAAAATCACGTTCTATTAATTATCGGGTTAAAGAACAAGTGTTATTTAAAACACTATTCACGATAAACCCAAAAATCAATACCAATTCAATTACAATTAAATATTATTTAATTGGTGCACTTCATTAAATCTAAACAAAAAGATTCAATCTTTTCCTCAATTGGGTTTAAGAACAGCGTTAATGAAGACGCCATTCATGACAAACCCAAAATCCCATTTGATATTAAATACAAGGCTCTGAATAGAAAATATATCGGCTTATATTCAATATCAAATTCTACGACCAACAAATATGGTATTGGAAATAACGATATAAATATATCTTTCAAATTTCCCATAACAATACCTGTATAATCACAAAATCCCACATCGAAATATTCCGAAGACAATTTCGATTCAAATCCATTTCCAATCTATATATTGGAAATCCTGGTTATTTTCAAAACCATTTCAAATCCACTTTATTTATTTTAAATATAAATAAATTATTATTCTAGTTCAAAACTAGTTCATTTCGATAAAAATCTATTTTTATCCTTTCAAATATGGAGTTTTTCATCCCAATTCTTCACAAATCATTTCTTATGATTTTACACAAATTATAATTATTTTTAATAATTTTATCAAGGCCTGTACAATCGATTTCCATCAACGGCCATCGAACTGCACTTACAGCGACATTTTCCAAATTTGATTTGGACATAATTCTAAATCCAACCGTTAGATTTCAAATTTCTAATATTCGTTAGAAAGCTCTTTTCGATACGAACCCAAACGGTTCCGGTTTTAGGAGAATCCGACGGTCGGATCTCCCGCAATGTCCGTTCGAAGTCAATAGTCGAAATTCACGAACTACCGCGGTGCGGCGCGTTCTATTCAGGCCATTATATATATAATATATATATTATATATATTTCGTCGATTCCCTTTTTAAAACGAATTTTATAAATCATTTCAAATTTGTTTCAAAAACAATTTCAACCTTTATTTCAAATTCAAATCAAAATTGAATTTTCCCTTATAAATTCTTTTTACATTCACTTCTATTTGATTTCAATTCAAATCGATTTCAATTCGTTTTCAATTGAATTCAATTCAATTCAATTCAGATTTGTTTTCTATTCAATTCAATTCAAATTCGTTTTCTATTCAATTCAATTCAAATTCGTTTTCTATTTAATTCAATTCGAATTCGTTTTCTATTCAATTCAATTCGAATTCGTTTTCTATTCAATTCAATTCGAATTCGTTTTCTATTCAATTCAATTCGAATTTAGTTTGAATTTCAATTCTTTTCAAAATATCAGATTTTGAAATCACTTTCGATATTCATTATAAAATGAATATAATCGATATTCATTATAAAATCAATATAAATATCGTTCACGTCAAAATGGCGTCAATCTAATCAACACGGCTTCATATATTTCTATTTTCAAATATTCTATTTCAAATATTTCTTTTTCAAATATTTCTATTCAAATATTTCTTTTTCAAATATTTCTATTCAAATATTTCTATTTCAAATATTTCTATTCAAATATTGAATGAAGCCCAATCAATTACCATATAATGTTAATTATATGGATTTTCTACAACACATGTATACAATAACAACGATGAATAATCAACCATCATCCAAAGTGCACTCTACACTGTATAAGCATCGAATATAAATATTTAACGCTTATAACAGCCTGTCAATCAATCGATCGACATACAACTAACTATTGGGATTAGTGTATGTCGTATTTTATCCCAATACCCGTGTGGGGTTTTCAAACAATCAAACACAGATTTTATTTGTGCAGTTGGGCGATGTGTAAAATTTATCGTCCCAATCAATATCAGTCAAATGTGTGTATATAAACAAATCGTCCGATTTGTTTATTTTTATTTATTTCATATACACGTTAAAAATTCTATTTTTAACTATAAAATATTTTCCACTATAAAATATTTTATTTCAACTATATAAATGTTTTATTTCATTTCACATCACATCACACAATCAACTACACATCAAAATCAAACAAACAAGCATACAAGCCGTCCATGGTCTGTGGACGACGGGTGTCGGGTGCTACTAAACACCGTCTGCATCCTAGTATATATTATTAACTAGAAAACAAAATTAAAAGGTGAGAAGTTCTCACCAAAGCTATCCCAACTCCATGACACTTCATATGTAGAAAATCTTCGTCGTTCTCGCCCTTTTGTCAATTTTCACTACCCGTATTCTCTACATATATAAAAATCACATTTTACTTTGCTATTCAATATATAAAAATCGAATTTTTACTATGCCATTCAATATATAAAAATCGAATTTTTACTATGCCATTCAATATATAAAAATCGAATTTTTACTATGCCATTCAATATATAAAAATCGAATTTTTACTATGCCATTCAATATATAAAAATCGAATTTTTACTATGCCATTCAATATATAAAAATCGAATTTTTACTATGCCATTCAATATACAAAAATCGAATTTTTACTATGCCATTCAATATATAAAAATCGAATTTTTACAATGCCATTCAATATATAAAAATTGAATTTTTACTATGCCATTCAATATATAAAAATCGAATTTTTACTTTGCCATTCAATATATAAAAATCTAATTTTTACTTTGCTATTCAATATATAAAAATCGAATTTTTACTTTGCTATTCAATATATAAAAATCGAATTTTTAGTTTGCTATTCAATATATAAAAATCGAATTTTTACTTTGCTATTCAATATATAAAAATCGAATTTTTATTCTTCCTATGATATAAAAATCATATTTTTACAATGCTATTCTATATAAAAAGATTATATTTTTACATAGCTATAAATAGAGAAAAGATTATATTTTTATACTTCTACAATATAAAAGATTATATTTTTATATCGCTACTCATATAAAAATCACATCTTTGCTCCTTCTACATAATAAAGATCGAATTTTTATTACTACTATAATATAAAAATCTAATCTTTACTTCATTAAAAATCCAACCTTTCTTCACTAATATCATATATAATTTTCAGTTTAAAAATCGAGTATTTTTCCTAATAAATTAGATTAATTAAACTAGAAGAAAACTCACTGTTTCGTTCACTGCCCGAACCATTCGCCACCGCTAGGGTCTTCCTCCTGCACAGCCTTCGATGAGCCTCCGGTTGCTACGCCTCTTGCTGCAGACATCGGGGGTCACGTGGAGGAAGGTCGGAGCTTCCTCCTTCTACGCTGGAGGAGTCGCGCCACTCGATGGCCAACTGTGGCCTTCGAATGCCACTGAACGGCGCAGGGTTTTCGTGGGGCTGGGGTTTCTCGAAGGGGTGGGTTCTGGTCAGAGCAAGGAGGAGGAGAGGAGGTACGAGGGAGGAAGGAGGATCGGAGGAGGGGGCTTGCCTGGAGGCCGGCGGCACATCGAACGGAGGAGCGACGACATCGTTTTTTTTATATATAATTTTCAGATCTAAAAAAGAGACGGTGGAAGGGAGAGAGCAAAGGGAGATGGAGTATTTAAATATTTATTTATTTTATTACTTTATCTTTCAAAAAGTTGACTTTCCCTTTTGAATCCCAAATGAGGCCTAACGACTGTCGCCCCTAGCGTATTACCCCCATTCTGAACACAATGGGATATGTATCGTAGGCTGATTCGACTGTTTCGATCAGTTTTCGTCAAAATCAACATATAACTCTATATATTGAATTTGAACGCGCATTTCAATTTACCGGGGTCACATACTAACTCGAAAAATTCCAGAAAAATATTTTGAACGGTCCTAACAAAACTAGTTTCATTGAATTCTGAGACCGTTTGAAAAATGACCATTTTCTAGTTGATTAAAATCAACTAAAACTGGTCAAAAGCGTTTTCCTTTGCCACGCTCACATATTGATTCGAAAAATTATGAAAATTGAAACCTAGCAATAACCTGACATCACGGATCCAACAAAAGTGGTTTCGTCGAAATCCGAGGTCGTTTGCAAAATGGCTATTTTTAAGGGCCTGAATTCCATAGCGACTATTCAGAATCTTCAACTGGACATATCTTTTTATCTCCGCTATGAAATTTTGATTTTTCGGATTCGTTGGAAAGATATTATCAAATAGATCCTATTATTTTTGGTTTCACTAAAATCCGGTTTATTTTGAATCCTGTACATTCATTTGAATTTTGAAATCAAATTATCGAACTACCACGCCATTTTCAATTCCTTTTATATATATAAATAAATATTTATATTTTAACGACGATTCGAATAAATATATACGTTCGAATTCTATTAAAAATAAATTTCTCGTCGTTATTATTTAAAATAATTCATTTTAAATATCCAAAATTCGCTAAAATTGCCAAAATAAAATTTTTAAATTGGCCCAGATTTCCGGGTTATTACAATCTCCCCCACTTAAAACTTTTCGTCCCCGAAAAGGAATAAAGCCGAAAGTAGTTTCACAAATCAACTCAACTTCCAGTGTTTTCACTACGGCTTAAGTTCTTCAACTTTTCAGTTTCTAAGAACTTTTCAAATTTTTCAAAAATTTGGCTAACACCCTAAATTTTCGAAAAATTTCGCCATAACCTCCCCTGCACCGGGGGCACGGGAAAATCCCGAAATTGCCATACAGGCCCTCTGATCTCAAAAAGAAAAAGAAAAAGCCAAGCGGCTAGCCAATCGGCTCATAAAATCATCATCACCCAAACAAAACAGTAAATTATGATAAACATGTACCTATTTGACGGGCAAACAATTTTATTTCTCTGCTCTAGCCTCCTTGCTATGACCTGTTCAATGAAAGTACATGTATACAAGCAAATGCGACCAAATTTCCAATACAACTCAATATTTGACCATTTTTGTTAAAGGTTCCACATTTAATTATTCAAACAATAAATAAACAACCCAACCATCAATCAATTAGTGAATTATCATTTCAAATTCATAATTTTGATATATAGTCAAAAATCATATTTTTGGATCCAAATCACAACAATATATTCTAATTATATTTCGGTTCTCACACCAGTCAATTGGAGATATATAGATATCTCACCTTCGTCACTCGAATATAAATATTGATGATGCCATGGTCATTATCAACATCATCTCCGGGCGGCTAGAGTGTGATTCTATATCTATCCAGTATATTAAAACTTCAAATACACGTGGATCAGACGTATACGCAAAATCTTTATATACTGGACTGTCCAATTCAATATAAATAATCAAATACGAATACTTGATTTAAATTTTAAAACAAAATTTGTTTTCACTTTCAAAAATATACTCTTCACACTCGTTCTAGGATACTACTGGTCCCATCTCTAATGAGTCGTTCCATTGGATATTACTAATCCAATATCTGATGAATTCTTTCGTATGGTTCTAATGTGTCTTGTTCTCTGAGCTTTGTAAACCAAAGCTCTGATACCAAATATGACGACCCGAACTTCCCCGGTCTCCGAAGAGATGAGAAAGAACGAATTACTGTGAGGACAAGACAAATCAGAACGCAGACGTAAGAACATTTCATTGTATATTACAACAATGCACCAGAATACAAGAATATACAGAGTATAAATGAATATTAAAAAGAAATATCAGAGATTTAAATTACATTTAAATACATAGCAGCGGAAAATAATACAATACACAACTGAAGGAGATATACGGATACAAAGCTTTCCGGATATCGTTCCAGCTGTAAACCAGGATCCTGTGAATATAAATCTGCAAAACCAAAACTACTAGCTGCCCGTGTCGAAAATAGGGCACCCAGAGTTTAGGTTAATACAATAAACTCCAGGTTAGTCATGGGACTGGCGTGAGAACTAAAACAGTTGTAAATCTTTATATTAAAGTTAGGTAAATCAAGGGACCACGCCGTATAACACGGAACGGGTTTGCTCCCAAGAATACCAGTGCATAAAACAACAGCGCAGTGCTAAATAAAGAAAAATGAAGCTATTATAAGACCCAGGTCCCATCACACAATGCAACGCAAGCCGGAGGATAGGGTTTTTACCTTATTATAGCCAAGAATGCTTGATACGTTTAAAACAAATCATTTGATACTATTATAAGTGCATATTGTATAAAATATCTTCAAATCATAAATATCAATCATAGACGACATAAGCGCCCCATCCCACTATGTCGCCATACTAGGCTCTACAAATAAAACCGGAATACACGTATTGGAAATTGGATTTCCATCATGGTGGCTCCTGATTCGAAAGATCGATCGCGTAATGCAATTCCACACGGCTTACGTCCCAACAAGAGAAAACACCGTCTGCACATCCGCACTTTTGTGACCAGAGTATCACCGCGGCTTACGTCCCAGCGAGAGAAAACACCGCTTACTCTATATATCCCTGAGCACTAAGCTCATCTCGGTCGACCGAATCCACGACACCACTAAGGTTCCCATCCACTAAAAAGCATACTGATCAAACCATCAGTTTACCACCATACCGGGTGTGAGGCTCGCGAATCAACGCTATACACAAAGCCATGCTATATCAAAGCTGCGCTTTGATCATCACCCACCAAACTTTGCTTTTCAACAAAAGTATGGATCACTGCATCTCAGCATGCCACACTATCAATCCATATCGTACCACTGATTTCTGCCAATATATAACCTCTGAGCTCATATGTCTCAGAGAAGGGCGTTAAGCAAAAGAATAAATTCTCCGCCGCCAAACAGATATATATTTAGCAGAGATCAACAAATACAATATAAAGGAATACAATGTCAGACACACCATCCATTTACAAGTCCGTTCTAGGTCTGAACGAAACCGGAGGCACTTTCCTCACATATCCATCGATCTCCAGGTACGTCTGGACAACCACCAACTGATTCCCTCATCTTGGGTGTACAGCCCAATCAAGATCATCAGTAATCACCCAAACGATGTGAAGACTTCCGGTCTTCGACCACCGTCATCATCTTCGACTTATCGTCGAATCAGTTATTCAGAATGGGTATAAACCCGGCCTTTCCGAACAACCCGCGTATATTATAAACAAATGTTACACAATCAGAACATACGCCTCATTCCAATTCATCAGTCACTAACTGTAAATTAGCAAGGGGACAGTTCCCCAAATATTAACCCCGAAGGCCGAAACCAACATCAGATCAATACCCAGGAAACCATCCTTCTTAGCTAACCTACAATTAGTTCCTAAATTTCACGTTCTTAGGGAAAGGTTCCCATTAATTTTATCAAAGATAAATTCTTTAAAATTTATTCTTTAATCTTACTCTGGATGTCATTTCAAACCAAATTATGGTTTTCCAAACTAGTCGGGATTAGCGAACCAAACCGAAGTAACTATTTAATTATTTTATTTCCCAATCCCAACCTATTCATCCCATGAAGCAAAACTGGTAATACTCCATATCTAATACCATGGTGTTATCGGTAAATTCAATTACCATTCCACGTCCAAATCTAATTGAAGATTTAACTATCGCTTTGGAGCAAAACTGGTGATACTCCATTCTCGATCTTTTCAATCTAATTAAAGATTCATTAAAACTCCACTTAGTTTTAATCTTTAACTGGGTTAAAGAATCGGTGTCATTTAAAACACGGTTCACTATAAACCCAAAATCACATTACATTTCAATCAGACCCTAACCATAAATTAGCAAGTGAGCAATTCCCTAAGTATTAACCCCGAAGGCCGAAACCAACATCAGATCAATACCCCAGAAACCATTCAACTTGACTAATCTCCAGTTAGTTTCTGATTTTCTTAACTCCTTTGGGTCTAAGAACAGTATTATTGAAGATACCGTTCACGACAACCCAAAATCACGTTCTATTAATTATCGGGTTAAAGAACAAGTGTTAATTAAAACACTATTCACGATAAACCCAAAAATCAATACCAATTCAATTCCAATTAAATATTATTTAATTGGTGCACTTCATTAAATCTAAATAAAAAGATTTAATCTTTTCCTCAGCTGGGTTTAACAACAGCGTTAATGAAGACGCCATTCACGACAAACCCAAAATCCCATTTGATATTAAATACAAGGCTCTAAATAGAAAATATATTGGCTTATATTCAATATCAAATTCTACGACCAACAAATATCGTATTGGAAATACCGATATAAATATATCTTTCAAATTTCCCATAACAATACCTGTATAATCACAAAATCCCACATCGAAATATTCCGAAGACAATTTCGATTCAAATCCATTTCCAATCTATATATTGGAAATCCTGGTTATTTTCAAAACCATTTCAAATCCACTTTATTTATTTTAAAAATAAATAAATTATTATTCTAGTTCAAAACTAGTTCATTTCGATAAAAATCTATTTTTATCCTTTCAAATATGGAGTTTTTCATCCCAATTCTTCACAAATCATTTCTTATGATTTTACACAAATTATTATTATTATTAATAATTTTATCAAGGCCTGTACAGTCGATTTCCATCAACGGCCATCGAACTGCACTTACATCGACCTTTTCCAAATTTGATTTGGACATAATTCTAAATCCAACCGTTAGTTTTCAAATTTCTAATATTCGTTAGAAAGCTCTCTTCGATACGAACCCAACGGTTCCAGGTTTAGGAGAATCCGACGGTCGGATCTCCCGCAATGTCCGTTCGAAGTCAATGGTCGAAATTCACGAACTGCCGCGGCGCGGCGCGTTCTATTCAGGCCATTATATATATAATATATATATATTATATATATTTCGTCGATTTCCTTTTTAAAACGAATTTTATAAATCATTTCAAATTTGTTTCAAAAACAATTTCAACCTTTATTTCAAATTCAAATCAAAATTAAATTTTCCCTTATAAATTCTTTTTACATTCACTTCTATTTGATTTCAATTCTATCTCAATTCGTTTTCAATTGAATTCAATTCAATTCAGATTTGTTTTCTATTCAATTCAAATTCGTTTTCTATTCAATTCAATTCAAATTCGTTTTCTATTCAATTCAATTCAAATTCGTTTTCTATTCAATTCAATTCGAATTCGTTTTCGATTCAATTCAATTCGAATTCGTTTTCTATTCAATTCAATTCGAATTTAGTTTGAATTTCAATTCTTTTCAAAATATCAGATTTTGAAATCACTTTCGATATTCATTATAAAATGAATAAAATCGATATTCATTATAAAATCGATATAAATATCGTTCACGTCAAAATGGCGTCAATCTAATCAACACGGCTTCATATATTTCTATTTTCAAATATTCTATTTCAAATATTTCTTTTTCAAATATTTCTATTCGAATATTTCTTTTTGTAATATTTCTATTCTAATATTTCTATTTCAAATATTTCTATTCAAATATTGAATGAAGCCCAATCAATTACCATATAATGTTAATTATATGGATTTTTTACAACACATGTATAAAATAACAACAATGAATAATCAACCATTATCCAAAGTGCACTCTTCACTGTATAAGCATCGAATATAAATATTTAACGCTTATAACAGCCTGTCAATCAATCGATCGACATACAACTAACTATTCGGATTAGTGTATGTCGTATTTTATCCCAATACCCGTGTGGGGTTTTCAAACAATCAAACACAGATTTTATTTGTGCAGTTGGGGGATGTGTAAAATTTATCGTCCCAATCAATATTAGTCAAATGTGTGTATATAAGCAAATCGTCCGATTTGTTTATTTTTATTTCATTTCATATACACGTTAAAAATTCTATTTTTAACTATAAAATATTTTCCACTATAAAATATTTTATTTCAACTATATAAATGTTTTATTTCATTTTACATCACATCACACAATCAACTACACATCAAAATCAAACAAACAAGCATACAAGCTGTCCATGGTCTGTGGACGACGGGTGTCAGGTGCTACTAAACACCCTCTGCATCCTAGTATATATTATTAACTAGAAAACAAAATTAAAAGGTGAGAAGTTCTCACCAAAGCTATCCCAACTCCACGACACTTCATATGTAGAAAATCTTCGTCGTTCTCGCCCTTTTGTCAATATTCACTGCCCATATTCTCTACATATATAAAAATCACATTTTTACTTTGCTATTCAATATATAAAAATCGAATTTTTACTATGCCATTCAACATATAAAAATCGATTTTTTACTATGCCATTCAATATATAAAAATCGAATTTTTACTATGCCATTCAATATATAAAAATCGAATTTTTACTATGCCATTCAATATATAAAAATCGAATTTTTACTATGCCATTCAATATATAAAAATCGAATTTTTACTATGCCATTCAATATATAAAAATCGAATTTTTAGTATGCCATTCAATATATAAAAATTGAATTTTTACTATGCCATTCAATATATAAAAATCGAATTTTTACTATGCCATTCAATATATAAAAATCGAATTTTTACTTTGCGATTCAATATATAAAAATCGAATTTTTACTTTGCTATTCAATACATAAAAATCAAAATTTTACTTTGCTATTCAATATATAAAAATCAAATTTTTATTTTGCTATTCAATATATAAAAATCGAATTTTTACTTTGCTTTTCAATATATAAAAATCGAATTTTTATTCTTCCTATGATATAAAAATCATATTTTTACAATGCTATTCATATAAAAAGATTATATTTTTACATAGCTATAAATAGAGAAAGGATTATATTTTTATACTTCTACAATATAAAAGATTATATTTTTATATCGCCACTCATATAAAAATCACATCTTTGCTCCTTCTACATAATAAAGATCGAATTTTTAATACTACTATAATATAAAAATCTAATCTTTACTTCATTAAAAATCCAACCTTTCTTCACTAATTTCATATATAATTTTCAGTTTAAAAATCAAGTATATTTCCTAATAAATTAGATTAATTAAACTAGAAGAAAACTCACTGTTTCGTTCACTGCCCGAACCATTCGCCATCGCTAGGGTCTTCCTCCTGCACAGCCTTCGATGAGCCTCCGGTTGCTACGCCTCTTGCTGCAGACATCGGGGGTCACGTGGAGGAAGGTCGGAGCTTCCTCCTTCTGCGCTGGAGGAGTCGCGCCACTCGATGGCCAACTGTGGCCTGCGAATGCCACTGAACGGCGCAGGGTTTTCGTGGGGCTGCGGTTTCTCGAAGGGGTGGGTTCTGGTCAGAGCAAGGAGGAGGAGAGGAGGTACGAGGGAGGAAGGAGGATCGGAGTGGGCTTGCCTGGAGGCCAGCGGCGCATCGAATGGAGGAGCGACGACATCGTTTTTTTTTAATATATAATTTTCAGATCTGAAAAAGAGACGATGGAAGGGAGAGAGCAAAGGGGGATGGAGTATTTAAATATTTATTTATTTTATTATTTTATCTTTCAAAAAGTTGACTTTCCCTTTTGAATCCCAAATGAGGCCTAACGAATGTCGCCCCTAGCGTATTACCCCCATTCTGAACACAATGGGATATGTATCGTAGGCTGATTTGACTGTTTCGATCAGTTTTTGTCAAAATCAACATATAACTCTATATATTGAATTTGAACGCGCATTTCAATTTATCGGGGTCACATACTAACTCGAAAAATTTCAGAAAAATATTTTCTAGCTTCGTATTGACGATACGGTCCTAACAAAACTAGTTTCGTCAAATTCTGAGACCGTTTGAAAAATGGCCATTTTCCAGTCGATTAAAATCAACTGAAACTGGTCAAACGCGTTTTCCTTTGCCACGCTCACATATTGATTCGAAAAATTATGAAAATTGAAACCTAGCAATAACCTGACATCACGGATCCAACAAAAGTGGTTTCGTCGAAATCCGAGGTTGTTTGCAAAATGGCTATTTTTAAGGGCCTGAATTCCATAGCGACTATTCAGAATTTTCAACTGGACATATCTTTTTACCCCGCTATGAAATTTTGATTTTTCGGATTCGTTGGAAAGATATTATCAAATAGATCCTATTATTTTTGGTTTCACTAAAATTCGGTTTATTTTGAATCCTGTACATTCTTTTGAATTTTGAAATCGAATTATCGAACTACCGCGCCATTTTCAATTCCTTTTATATATATAAATAAATATTTATATTCTAACGACGATTCGAATAAATATATACGTTCGAATTCTATTCAAAATAAATTTCTCGTCGTTATTATTTAAAATAATTCATTTTAAATGTCCAAAAGTCGCTAAAATTGCCAAAATAAAAATTTTTAAATTGGCCCAGATTTTTGGGTTATTACAGGACGATACGGTCCCAACAAAACTAGTTTCATCGAATTTGGAGACCGTTTGAAAAATGACCATTTTCTGGTCGATCCAAATTGACTAAAACTGACCAACCACATTTTCCTTTGCCACGCTCACATATTAACTCCAAAAATTATGGAATTTCAAACCTAGCAACAATTTGACATTACGGATCCAATAAAAGTGGTTTCGTCGAAGACGGAAGTTGTTTGCAAAATGACTATTTTCAAGGGCTATGTTAATTCCATAGCGACCTTTCTGAAAATTCATTTGGCCATAACTTTTGATTCCCGCTATGAGATTTCGATTATTTAGATTCTTTAGAAAGATATTCTTAAACAGATTTAAATATTTTTGGTTTCGCTAAAATCCGTTTTATTTTGCATCTTGTATAGTCAGTCAAGGTTCGAATTCAAATTTTCAAACTACCGCGCTATTTCAGGCCTTGTTTTATAATTAAAATAAATATATTCGCCATAACTACGATTCAAACAAACTTTTGGTCATTATTATTTAAAATATTCAAAATCCATTAAAATAGCCAAATTAAAAATTGGTTCTAATTTTTCGGGTTGTTACAGGAATTTTATGTTGTATTAAATAAGAAATTTAAGAGATTGATTTGAAATCAATTTTTTAGGCTGAAATAATTTTATTATGGTTGAATAAATCATTTGGTTAGAATAATGAGGCTTGTTTGATGTTATAATTTAAGAATGTTGGGTTTGAGTGATTAAAATGTGAAATTTGTGTTTTGTATAAAAAGTATGTTTGTTAGAAAATGAAATTTGAATTGAAAACTTGTAAAAAAAAAAAAGCTAAATGTGTTTCAAATGTGATGTATAAAACTTTTGTAAAGTTGGGCTTTGAGCTATGTTGATTAAAGTGATGGAAATTGAAATTTTATGTGGTTGCACGTGTTAAATTGGCTAAAACGATAAATATAAGGCATAAACATGTTACTCATAATCAAATTGGGCCATTAATGTGCCCGTTCCTTAATTGTGTTTGTGAAGAGGCTTCTGGAAAGCAAATTCTTCTGTACATACTTAAGTTTCCTGAAATAAGACATCTTCTTCCCTTATTTTAAAAGTGACAGTAAAAGGAAACCCAACTTCCTCTTAATTCTTCAACTTGAAATTTCCAACTTCCATTGAAAACAGGTAAACAAACTGTAATCTATAAATCTATTTCACAATTTCCTTGTTGTTGGAAGAGAAATTTTTATTGTAAATGCTTTTTAGGCCTTGCATGCTACTATAAAGGATTGTACAGGTATCAAAGCTTCATAAAGGCTAAATATTCTCAAAAACAATCATTTTTGCTCTAAATCACTACAAATAATAAGGCCAGTTTGTAAAACTCACAATTTCTAGCTTAATTCTATTTGCATATTGTTTGTTTTGTGATTGAATTGAGTTTTGTTATAGTAAACTCAAAAGAATTATTTCCGTGGAAACTCTCAGTCCTGAATTGTTGGTAGTCCAACCTCAAGAAAGGATAACTTTCTCAATTCATGCTTCTTTTGGGTAATTCTTATTTTGTTGTGTTGCCTAAATGTTGGACATAAAATCTGGAAATTTACATTCCTAAACAACGAATTTTAATCAACTGAAATATGGTTTAAAGTTGGGTTTGTCAACGACGAACAAGCAATGTAAATCGTGTATCCTTTGTCAACCCAGGCCTCACATGTGTCGACACAGGCTATGTTATTTGTGCAAAAAGTAATTTTTCCTGCTATATTGATTATGCCCAAGTACGATCATGATTTCTGGCACAAGTTAACTCCATTGCGGTTTATTTTGATTTATGTAAATGTTGATTTTGAAGTATTTGATATATTGCTTACTCAAAGGCCTATAATTCAAACGTGTTCACTATTCGGATTATATGGAATTAGTGTGTATTTTGGTTGAGGTTTGTTGCTTCTTTGTGACACCATGCACATTTTGTAACACATTTCGAAAAAGAATTTTCTTTACAAATATATCATTTCCTTTGAGATAAATGTTTTTTATGTTTTGATTTTTAAATAAAACTGTCTCAAGGCGATAGTAAAAAAAAATGATATTTCCCGTAATATACAAAATTTCAAAGAAATAATCCAAACATTTTGCAAATCATTTTTTAAACCTATTTTTTCAAAATCAAGTATTATTTATATAACTACACATTTTTGCATCCCTCAAGTAGGTGAGGTTGTGATTAAACGGTGTAGTAAATCTCATGGTATGAGACATGAAGATATATTATATTGGTTAATTCCAAACTCGTTGATCGAAGCCTTTATGTTTCTGTGTTTCTTTTCCTAATGCAGAATTGACTTGTGGGGTGCAAACCGATAAGTGAGAATGTGCGGTATGAGACACACTATTATCACTATTCGGGTTACTACCTGAGAGTATGTGAAGTGTTCTTTGTTGTGCCAATACATGGTGTTGTTGGGTCCTACATGTATTTAATTATACATATAAAGTTGTTTGGTGTTTGGTTAAGGCTGTTGGTTCAGACTAAGGGCTGTCGGGTCACTTATTTATATATCGAGCTATTTTGTTTCGATAGAAAGTAATTGAGTCTCTTAATTTGTGTTGTTGTCGGGTTGACAGGCCATGACTGAGGGCTGATGGATCTCTCAATATAAAAGTACTTGGCATGCTTCAGTCTCTTATTTGTTGATAAACATGCAACTTTTGTTGCTTGGAGCATTTCGTTGTTTTTGTTGGCATTGTTGTCTTTGTTGTTTTGGACCCCCATTATGCTGATTTGTTGAGTTGTTATTACTTGATGTTTTGGTCCAGTTTTTGTTGGTTTGTTGATATTGAAACCCTTTTATAGCCTTCAAGCTATTTTGATGCTTATTTAAAATAGTTATCACTTTCTGCTGAATAAATTCATGTATGAGTTTATATGCTATCATTCGATGGTGTTTTGTGTTATTCATTGATATTTTATCTATGTGCATAGCCTGATGCTTACCACCTTTTGTTGGAAATAAATTTTCCGTGTGGTTGTTTGTGTGTTCATGAGATTCTATGGGCTGTTTAGCCATAATTATCTCATGAACTAAATGTTGACTTGAACTTAATATACTCCTTTTCAATGAAAAGGAATTCTTGTCTGTATGAATTTATATTCTCTTGCCATATTATTACTGATATGTTTAAGCTAGACTGACCCATGTACTTATACTTGGGTCAAATCGAGTTATTTCAGGTTATAACTTGTTGTTATGTTGGGTTTAGCACTTTCATCTTGGACCATCTCTCCTGAAGCTATTTCATAATTTTTATAGATTTTTATTCAAGTCATTGTATATGTATTCTTTTAGGACATAATGTAAATGTTTATGCTTCATCTGTAACCATTTGAGTATGTGGTACATGTATATGTTATATTATGCTGTTGTGTGTGTGTGTGTATATATATATTATGTTCTGTGATATGTTATCTGTGATATGTTGTGACTTGTTTTGAATACAATCCTTTGCCAAGGAAATTTTTATTAGATGAATTGAGTATGTTGATCCGCTTGAGGTAAGAAAAGAAAATTTTATACACCCAATCGATGTATCGATACTCGTCTAATATAAGATTACGGAGGGTCGCTCATAACTAGCCTTATTTTGTACTCTAATAAACGACATTACTCATTAATAATTTTTATTAGAGTATGTCTCAGAGTAGGGCGTTACAAAAACCATCGATGGATTTGGCCGAGGACACCATAGCGTCGAAGCATTCCAGAAATTTGCGTATATAACCTCTCTATTCCTCTGCTTTATTGTTGTTAAAGTTGTTACATTTTTATGTCGAGAGATATGGACCTGAAATTGTTCAACAAAATTTTCTTCCAAATTGCTCTAGCTTCTTATTGAGCCTGACTCCACTTGCTGAAACCATATAGTGTCTATGTTCAAGAGAAATAGAGGAAACCACTTGGCCATAACATTGTCAGATGCCTCTAGTATTTCCATGTGGCAAATGCATTGCATGAGATGGATGAAAGGATCTGTCATACCATCATAAGCTTCTAAGACCGACAACTTGAAGTTCAGTGGATTCCGAGAGTTCCAGATAGCCTGAGAGTTTGGACTTCAAATTACACAATATAAGTCTGGTCGAGATATTCCGCCTCTCGAAACTCTCCTGATCATGCCTATGATCTGATTATCATCATTTGACAGTTGACGCCAATCGTCAAGTCCAGCACCCGTGGCTTGAGTATTTTGAGCATCCAACCCATCAATGAGCCCTGAGCGCGCCTGATTTTGATTGCCTAAGCCAGAATTGAAGTCCAGAAGCGTTAAAAGCAAAACCGGCAACTCTTAGGGATTCTCCCTGCATTAGCGGGATCAATACAGATCCTAGTAACGGTGTCGGTACCGACTTCTCTAGTTGTGGGGGAATTTTCCCATAGTTCCAGTCTGAATCCTTATTGATGTTAGGTCTAACTACAATGGTTGTATTCGGGTTTCGGGTCTTCCATGTTGTCCAATCTAATTACAGAATTGCATCGTCATTTCCTCCTATCTCTTTAGTAAGCTTTCTTGATGCTCGAAGTAGCTTTATAGATTATTCAACACCTCATCCATATCCTCCTTAGTCATGCAAAAGGAAGGTTTCCTTTCGAAAGAAGCCTTTTGACTCCCTTCATGTGATATTGCCCATTATAGCTGTTTATCCGTGGCCTTCTTCCGAGCCATGGTTTCGTAAGCATAGTGTTGTTTTTTAGTTCAAGTGGTAGCCCCTTCTTGGCACATCAAAATGTTGACGCTTAATTTTGGTCAATCAAGTGCAACACCCAAGTCGTATGCAATACATAGAACAAGTCACAATCCACAATTACAAAACAACAACGAGTAGTAATGGAAAAATCATCTAGGTCACAAAAATACAAAAAATTAATGAACAAACAAGGTTTTACAGTGGTTTGACAAACATTGGCCTATGTCCATTTAGTGCAATCTGTTATTTATACTGCTCGATTACAAGTACAGTTATTTGTTGTATAAATGAAGGAAGAAGAGACTAAAGTTGTCTCCAAGGTGCAATAGGGATTCTGTATGGAGAAGAGAAGATACAAATTTTGGATCACCAAAAGGTGTATTTATAGAGGTGACATTAGCAGGATTGACACGAAAACGCATAAGAGGGCCCAACAATAGGAAATGACCCGACCCCAAAGTGGGGACAAGCTCTTCAGTCCTGACCCCCATGAGGATTCAGTATCAACCACTATGGGTGCGACACCTATGGTAGTCCCCTTGCTAGCTAGCTTGCTCCTCGAGTTGACAGCTTATCATTCTAATCTCTCATGTTTGAGTTAATGACGAAGTTCTAATTGGGTTGCAAAGTTCGGAAATTTTATGTACTGAATACATATTGATCCCACATTTACCTAAATTCTGAACTCGTATCATGTGAATAGGAGTCTTACGAATCCCATACCTACCTGAATTTTAAGTGTTTTCCTAGATTTTTCCAATGAATCCAAACGATTATTGGTTCATTTGATCATCCATACACAATTTCGAGCAATCCAAGCATCCAAATCCAAGGTGTAACGGCCATGTAAAATGGTGCATTACCAAATGCATAATCATACTTTATCTATAATCTAGTATGTTGTGTCAAATAAAAATATTTTAATTTAATATAAATTCATATAAATATATTATAATTTGTAAATCAATACATATACACATTTTGTATCAAAGCATATATATATATATATAATAAGCGTAATAAATTTATAATGTATTTTATATTTATTATGAATTATAAGAGTAGAAAATAATTTTTATATTATTATTAGATATTAATCATCAATATTTAACCGCTATGAGATTCAATAAATTCATATAAAATTAGTTTACTATATTAGAATGTTTTACAAAAAATCATAATTTATTATTAAATTTCAGAAAAATTAAATTTAAAAATGGTTGTTTAGTATTTACTTAATTAAAATACTAGTTTAATTTTAAAGAATAGAATTTTTTTAACCATTAATATGTGCTTTTATATTTTAAATTTTTTAACATTTGATATTTTATTAAATAACCATTTTATATTATTTAATTAATGACAAACTAATTAATTAATTCATTATATATATCATAATAAATTCACATATGTAATTTTTTCAAATTTGAAAATTTATAAGAAAATTAATATATATATATATATATATGATTTATTATGATATAAATTTACTTCTAATTATTATATTTATAATTTACATGTATATACATATATTTAAATAATTAGTTCATTTTAATTCTTATGTATTTACAAAATCATTAAAAAAGCCATAGATATATATTTCGATGTATACATGCATTTTAATTGTTATTTGTAATATAAACATATATATATATATAATATTATGTAATAAAACATATATATATATATAATATGGTGCAAGAACCAAGATTTTTGATGTCTAAATATTTAATTTATTTAAATATAAAAATAATTGATTTAGAAATTTAATGACTTAAATTAAATCTATTCCATTATATATAATTTTTTTTTACTTTTTATCTTCCTTCACCACATTCATTCTTATTTTATATACAACTCTGTCATTGCTTCAAGATATAAATTTACACGTATGCTTTTCCTCTAATTCCACCTTTAATGCAGGATCTGCAATTAGCAAGTTGACTAGCGAGTGGCCCATGTTTCACACATGAGTAGAGTGTAGTATCATTTGAGGTAATTGTTGTTTCATGAGAAGAATATGACATGAGAGTATTAATAAGTTTGACGTAAAATAAAGGGAAAGATGAAGGAAAACTTGTAAATAATTCTTTGCTCAACTATTTATAGTTTGCATACTTGCTTAAAGTATGGATATATATATACACACGCACACACTCAAAAGAAGAAAGATACGATTTATTCCTTTTCTTACTAACATCTAGTTTTGTTGTTCATTGAACTTAGAGCAACAATGCACATATTTCTTTTGATGGGATTGCAAATATTACATCTTTCTAAATACCGAATTTTTTTGCTAACTTTGAAACTTAATATAAGAATCTACATATAAGTTATGCCGGCTACTATCTACAGTTTTCTTTAGTCGGTCTTATCCTTCTTTTTAAGTTTTTACCATTATATTAAATGTTGCAATTTATAGTGATGTGTCCTAGCACATAGAGAGAAAAAAATTTAAAAAATAAAAAATATATAATTGTATATATGCATTATCTTGTACAAAAGTGGAGCTAGAAGAGTCAATACAACATGTTTGACAAACTTGATATAATAAAAAACTAACAAAACTAGTGAACTTAATCCATTACAAGATGAACAACATTATCAAAGACGTCGTAAATAGCAAGTGGTATAAGATTTGCAAAACTATGAAATCTATTTTTCATAAATCATCTTTATGTAACGTTTAGATTAAGGATGGTCCAAGTTTGAATCAAAATTCCAAAGACCGAAGATATGAAAAATATCATCAACTCCGAGAATACTTGTGCAATGCTGATTGAAGGATTTTATTGGGCTGATTAATAAATTATAGAAAAGTAAATGTATGGACTGCACTCACATTAAGTGATTTGTGTACTTTAATGACCGCTTTTTCTTACCATTTAAGTCAGTAATAAAACCAACTCAAACATTTAAAACAACAGATTGTTTTTACTATGGGGTTTGAAAAATTCAAATCGTTGAACATAGACAAATACAGATATCTCATAGCGGAATAAATAAATACAATAGAGTTTATGAAGCTACTAAATAAAATTTTCAAATTGATACATAATATCCATAATAATTTAATACATCCAAAAAAGCTCAGATATAAAATACCTAATACATAAGAAAAAGTTAGAAATGAAATAACAGAACCACTGAGATAATTGTAGAACATAGATAATTAGTTGAATCTCCAATAATTTACCAGCTTCAAAGAAGATGAATTGTCTAAGCTGAACTCCTCAGTATGACTCGAGCATCAAGTCAAAAAAACCAAACACTCGAGTCAATATTAAAATGTTCAATAGTAAATCAACTCAAGTGAAATGCTCAAATGAAATGCACAACTAACAAAAAGAATGTTTGGGATTCCATTATTTAAGGATCCGTTAATACAATACACTATTATAATGGTATCTATGATTAATTATAATATTCAAAATAGCGTAAGAGGGATCACACATTTACCTTTACGCTGTTTATAGTATTGTAGTCTATACAGATACCGTAAAGTCCACCATAAACTAGTGGCTATCAGAAGGCACTCCATAGGCACGGTACAAACTAGAATCGTAAAGGGCTCGATCAGGATAATATGACAAGGCACGCGAGGCAATAACCAAGGGACGATTCTACCAATTGCACGTCCAGACAAGTGGTAACGCATAACTGCAACTACCGCCCACCTCGAAACACACTCCCATATTCAAAGGGGCCCACAACAATCACAAAGCAATGGAGATGGTATGGAAGAAGTGCGTTCGATAGGAGGTGCGACCTCACTTAACCATGGTACAACTCCTATTTAGTCGTTTTAATTATGACCCAAAGGTCAAGGTTATCCATCATCATTCTCTTACTTCATTCCAGCAGCGTTCGCCAAACAAACCTACTTCATTCCTTATTCTCCACAATGTGCATAGTTGTTAAAGTAGTTCCCAGTATTGGCAGAGAGTTTGACAATATCCACCTCCAGTCTCTTTTACAACCAAATGCTATATCACACTATGGTCGTTTAAATTAAAAATCATTAAATCAAATAATAAAAATATTTATTTACATTCAAATAATTAAATTCAAATAATTCAATGTCGTAAATCATAATTTAAGTCAATTCATTATTTGTGTGACAACCCGGAAAATCAGAACCAATTTAAAATTTCTATTTTAGCAATTTTAACGGATTTTGAATATTTAAAATGATTTATTTTAAATAATAACAACTAGAAATTTATTTTGAATAGAATTAGAACGTGTAAATTTATTTAAATCAAAGTTTGAATATAAATATTTATTTTAATTATAAAAGGAATTGGAAATGGCGCGGTAGTTTGAAAATTCGATTTCAAATTTCAAATGGTTGTACAGGATTCAAAACAAATCGGATTTTAGTGAAAGAAAAAATATTTGAATCTGTTTGAAAATATCTTTCCAACAAATGTGAAAAATCCAGATTTCATAGCGGGAATAAAAAGTTATATCCAGTTGAAAATTTGAAATAGTCGCTATGAAATTTAATATAATATAATAAATAGCCATTTTGCAAACGACCTCCGTTTTCGACGAAACCAATTTTGTTGGATCCGGAATGTCAAATTATTGCTAGATTCCAATTTTCATAATTTTTGGAATCAATATGTAAGCGTGGCAAAAGAAAACGTGTTTTGACAATTTCAGTCAAATAATAAACAGTATTTGTTGTTAGAAAACCCCACATGGTATTGGGATAATATTTGACATACACTGATCCCAATAGTTAGTGGTATGTCAATTGATGGGTTGACAGTCGGTATTAGCATTATTTATTTATTTTAATGCTTATACAGTTGTAGAATGCACTCTGGATGTTGTATGAATTTTTAATCATTGTTTATCATTATTGTTGTACACATGCGATGTATGAAATCCATACAAATAAAATTATATGGTAATTGATTGAGTCTGATTCCAGATCAGAATTAATGAATATTTTAAAATAATATTCTATGAATATTCAAATGTGAAGGCGTGTTAAGTAGTTAAACGCCATTTTAACACGAACGGGAATTTTGTCGATTTTATTCATTTTATAATGAATATCGAAAAGTGATTTCAAAATAGGATATTTTGAAAATATTATTGTTTTGATATTGAAATGATATGGAAAATTAAATTTTGGTTTGAATTTGAAAATAGAATTGAAATCGTTTTTAAATTAATTTAAAACGAATTGAAATCGAATTGAAATGAATTTAAAACGAATTTATATTGGAATATTCAGTTTGGATTTGAAATTGAAATGGAAGTGGAAATCGTTTTTAAAATGAATTTAAAACGATTTATAAAATCGTTTTAAATGGAAATCGACAAAATGTATATAATATATAATATATATATATATATATTATAATGGCCTGAATAGAACGCGCCGCGTAGCGGTAGTTCGCAAATTTCGACCATTAACTTCAAATGGATGTTACGGGAGATCCGACCGTCAGATTCTCCTAAAACTGGAACCGTTGGGTTCGTATTGAAAAGAGCTTTCCAGTGAATATAAGAGATTTGAAATCTAACTGTTAGAATTGGAGATATGTCCAAATCGAATTTGGAAAAGGTTGCTGTAAGTGCAGTTCGGTGGCCGTTATTGGAAACCGACTGTACGGGCAATAATAAAATTATTAAAAATATGACAAAATTATGTAAAATCATAATGAATGATTTGGAAAGATTTTGGAAGAAAAATTCCAATTTTGAGAAGATAAAAATATATTTTTATCGAAATGAACTAGTTATTAACTAGAATAATAATTTATTTATTTTTAGAAATAAATAAATTGGATTTGAGAATGGTTTTTAAATAACCAGAATTTTCCAAAGAATAAATTGGAAATGGATTCGGAATGGAGATAATCGTTGGAATATTTCGATATTGGATTCCGTGATTATAAGATATTGTTGAGGAATTTGGAAGATATATATATATATATATATATATATATATATCATTATTCCAATACGATATCCGTTGGTTTCAGAATTTGATATTGAATATAAGCTGGTATATTTTCTATTCAGAGCCTTGTATTTGATATCAAATGAGATTTTGAGTTTGTCGGGAACGATGTCTTCACTAACACTGTTCTTAAACCCAGTTGAGAAAAAGATTAAATCTTTTTATTAAGATTTAATGAAGTTTACCAATTAATTAATATTTAATTGAAATTGAATTGAATTGAATTTTGGGTTTGTCGTGAATGGTATCTTTAAAAATTCTATTCTTAAACCCAATGGAGTTAAGAAAATTAGAAACTAACTGGAGATTAGCTAAGTTGAATGGTTTCCTAGGTATTGATCTGATGTTGGTTTTAGCCTTCGGGATTAATACTTAGGGAATTGTTCTCTTACTAATTTACGGTTAGAGACTGATGGGATGGGGTCATCAGTAACACTATTCTTAAACCCTGTGTGAAAAGAATAAATCTTTTAAGTAAGATGTAGAGAAGAATTACCCAGTAATTAACATTTAATTGGATTTGAAATGGAATGTGAATTGGGTTTATTATGAGCTGTGTTTTTAACGACATTCGTTCTTTAACCCGATTTACAGTGAAATGAGAATTGGAATTTATAATCTTTTAATTAAGATTAATGGAATTTTCCAAAGTAAAGTTTTCCAATTTAATATATTGGAATGGAATGGAATTCGATTTGATAATAATCGAAGTGAGTTTCTATGGAGAAAGACTATTAATATATATGGAGGAAGACTGTCATATCCATATATATTAAATCCTGGTTGAAAAGCAAAGTTTGGTGGATGATGATCAAAGCACAGCTTTAATATAGTACAACTTTATGTAGCGTTAATTCGCGAGCCTCACACGCTGGTATGGTGGTAAACTGATGGTTAGATCAGTATGCTTTAGAGATAAGGATAAACACCCTATGGGTTGTCATGGATTCGGTCGACCGAGGTAATACTGGTTATTTCTGCAACGGCTAAAAACCATTGCTTTTTTTTATTTAGCAACGGCTTTTAGTTGTTGCTAATTGATTTTATTTAAAAAAAAAAATCTGCATCTCTCTTCTTCGATACTTCCTATTCAGTACAAACATTTACAGGTTTAACAAATACCACAAAGAAGTATCAACAAACTGAAAATTACCAATATATTCAACATAAAGACCAAATTTAACAACAAACTTTTAAAGTTCAACAATACATTACAAACTTAATACTTCCAATAATTTGCAGTAACAAAAATAATATTACCGTGCATTCTAAAGTTCAATAGCAGTAGCCAAAATAATACTGGAGTATATTACAATATTAATTGTTCATATATCTCATACATTATTGTTGCTTTTCTTCTTGAGCTTTCCTGTCTATGGCGCTATCATAACCTCCCTGAATAAAATCTACACCATATGAATAGTAATATGTCAAAGAGGCACCCACTCAACGGTTAAACGCAAAATCTGCGTCAAATAACTAAAATAAACCTAAACGTAGTCGAACTGAAACTAATATAAAGTCCAAAAATATAAATAATACCGCTTAATATACACTCAAACATAGTCAATGAGGCACCCACTCAACATTTTATACAATTATTGCATGATATGTTTGTAGTTTTAAAGAGATTTCTTTTAGTATATTGTCTAGTAACACTTAAAAATAATTGCACTTAAAAATAATTTTATGCAACTTAATATGATACTCTTAAAGAGATTTCTTTAAAAATTAGTAGAATATATGTTATGAGCAAGTTGTTAAGGAAATATAAACTACCGTAAGACCACTCTATCCATAGAGAAATTTTAAGCAAATATGATCTAAACGGATACAGAAATCTCCATGTTTTTACAACTAAGTTTATTACAAATCAGACTGAAAAAAAATAAAACAACTCAACTAAATTAACTTTTGGCTATCACCAAACTCAAAACACTTTACATGTGAAAGACGCAAGAGCTGCTTGTTTCTTTTCTCAACTAAAACTAGTAGAAACATCAAATGGATATGACACATGGAATCAAATCCTCACATGACACTTCGTCATTTGAATATGGGGAGTATTTTTTAGTTCTTTTGGTAACAATATTTCAAATAATAAGCAGACATATGAAAATAGATATAAATCATAATCATTGTCATCTCTTCCAATTATAGCTTGGTTTAATCTCCACTGGAAAATTGATATATTTCGTTGAACAAATCATTTGGGCTAAAAAAAGAATAATTATTTGTAGGAAAGACATAATTATGATGCAAACACATAAATATGATAGATAAATTATCCCACAAATAGGCGTACCAATTTTCATCTCTTGGCTGGCAAAACTCTTTGGCTATCTCACCAACAAATTAAGGAACTTAATATGAATGATAACTGGATCAGTGCTGCATGTAAGAATGTGTATTAAGACACTACCATTAACCTGAAGCAGTGAATCAGGCATGCACATGCATGTTATCTCTTATATGTTCCCTGCTACATGCTTACACGCAAATCTGGCCAGATGAATTCTCTGCCTTTTATATTATTATTATTATTATTATACACTTCAATAATCCCTTCTAAAGGTCGACATTAAATACTAGCTGTAGTTGGTTCTTCGGTACGAGTAAGCTTTCTTCTTAAATTATACTATGACAGTTACATTTATTAACAATTAAGTTTTATTCTTCACTAATACTATAAATGCCCCAATTAATTACCTAGTAATTAAGTTTACTCTTAATTTGGTATATATTTCTACTAGGCTAAAATTCAATGTAATGAATCATGAATGTACATTGATGTCATCACATAAGTCGAACTATTTGACTTTGAGGTGAAACTAAAGCAAATTTGTAGTCAGTACATATTGATCTACATATACCCTGCACATCGATTGAACTCCAAGGCTAGTGGGCAATTTTTGACGTGTTAAGATGGCAATTTCCACGTGTTGTATCTACATGTTTTAAATTGATTTCCCTATCAAAACACATAATAACAGAGAGATTTGGACTTGTGGGAACATTTAGAATTTAGATATATAACAAATGTTATTATGCATATAAGACTGTAACAGGGTTCTTATATGGCAGGCTGCAACTTCACTGGATAAAATTTGGAATACATATTTAAGCATTTCAAATGATAATACATGATACTACAGTGTATTCATTAGATGGTTGCTGTTTACATTCTGAATGATTGTATTTCAAGATTAAACTTAAACATAGTCAATGAGGCACCACTCAACGGTTTAGCACAGTTAACAAATTGAAACAAATCAGGCTTTGGGAAGACAATGAGGCTACTATAGGAAAAGTAGATAGGAAAAAAGACGATACTACTATGCTTCATTACCTGTAATGTACTGTGAGCTTTCACTGGTGCCTGCGCCAATGTTTTGGCCATGCTCGTACCAGTAGAAATATTTGCGGAAGACGATGAGATATGCATAGCTATTTGCAAAGAGGGAGACGCAGACATGCATTTGCCTGTGCTTACAGCAGGCACTTCTGCCAAAACTGAAGTCCAACCATCACCGCCATTCAGAGATGAACTGCTTAAATGTAGACTACTAAGAGCGGCACTAATACTCGGAGAAGAAACCCATGCAATTTCTGATCCTCTTTGTTTCACTTCAACTCTAAGAGTTGGAAACTCTTTCTCAAAAGAAAGATTACTATAACCGCTTGAAGTCCGGGGAGGTTGGTTTGTGTTGTTCGGACTCCCTATTCTTTTGGGCAATAACTTGATCTGCCTAGGAGAACTCAAGACACTAGACCTTCTATCAGTGTAGCCATCGTCTACCAAACTACCTTTTTCCCATCTATCTTTATTTCTATCTCTATCTCTATCACGTTTCCTATCAAAATTACTATAAACTAGGGAATTTGAATAGTTAGCGTTGTCTTGTCCAGTAGTGCTATTACTTACACTCCTAAGGAAAGAAATGGATGGAAAAGATGCACAGCGAGTACCATTATCACAAACACTTAGCGATAGCCTGTTTCTTGAGTTTCCAGTATTATGTTCATCTGAGCCAATATAAACTTAATCAGTAACACTATCTGAAGCTTGTTAAGAGATAGGAAGAAGTTGAAATAACTATTTTTACAATTGTTTGTGAAAAAGGATGGTAGAAAGCCACCACTATGCGCTACAGGGATTAACAACTCATTCATAAGCACTTAAAGGATCAAATAAAAGTTTAACTTATTTAAACCATGGATGATTTAAATTTTTTTGGAGAAAACCTTCAAGTGTATGCTATATTTTTATACCACAAGCAAACACTCCTTAATGACAAAATTGCTCTTATATGGTTACACTTTGGGTTATCAGCAGAGAATAACGTTTAAATGCGTCAAGTATATATCTAGAACTATCAAATGTCATAGCAGAAGAATCACATACACTTGCTCTTATGCACTTACACCTTGGGTTATCAACAGACAATACTAGTTAAAGGCGTCGATTCTATATCTAGAACAATCAACTGTCATAGCAGGATACCATTGACAGATTAATAACAAACAAAAACACCAATTCAACGCACAAGTCAATAGGTCGAATCCGGCAAGGCTTGAGATGGTCAGGAATAAATGAAGATTGATGTGTATACAGATTAACCTTATGCATTAATGTGATAGCATCCTACACTGTCAAATAGTATAATCTCTGTCATTTAGCAAATCCAACTGTACTTATGGTAAACCAGCTAATAAGGCATAATCAAACAACATCGATACCAGAATTAGAAGAAGGCCCTGACGCTCTCAACCACTGCGGAGCTAGAGTGGGCTACTACAGTGTATTCATTACATGTGATGAATACAGTGTATTCATTTTACCATCTAAAATCTAAATTCTATAACCATTTTCACTGACTGTTTTGCATATCCAAATGTTAAATTTAAATGATATAATTCTTTCCTTGTTAAAATAAATTTCATGATGCTTTGCCATGATAATATCTTATGTGTAATTGTTTCAAGAAATTTGTATATCAGTTCATGAAATACTCTAGGTAGTTTACACTACACTAGAAATGAACTAGTTTATGTTTACAACCAGTATAAAGGGGCCAAGCATCATTAATAATCAGCACATGCATGAGTATGCATCTTCCGTCCAAACAAACTTCACACTATGTGTCACATCAAAATGATTTAATGTGTGGACCATGTCATAATGTGAGACGTGGTTAAAATTGGAATCTTTAATTAAATGAAAGTACAAAATGTAGCCACAACCAACTATACATGACACGAAGGCATTATCAAGAATAGGAGCTAAACATGTAAAAATAATAGAATCATGTTACATACATTAATATCTCATTAAATGTGCATGCAGGTATGCCTTGTTTTGCCAACTATATACTTGTCAGTGCTTTCTTCATGAATTCTTGAGTAAATGATTTTCCTTTTTCAAGTTTGTTATGAAACATTTCCTTTCCTTAAAATGTTCTAGACAAATCTCTCTTTAACACAACCATGTTTGAGTTGTTGCTACAAATTTAGTGATGGTTCATACGAAAAATTCTTTAAAGTAATCCCACATACTAATTCTTACACTTACTTCTTCCCTTCTATAATAAAAAATATATAGTAAACAGACAAATGATGAAGAAATTTCATCTACCTTCAATGAATAATATCAATATATAAGAAGTGCAATTTGGAATATAAATAGATAAATACCATCACATAGAGTTCAAAGACTAAACAATCCCTTCAGCTAAGCGGTAAACCAAAGCCTCCACAATGATCGGAACCAGTCCATGAACAGTGCAACTTTGAACCTCCAATCTCTGTCAAAAAATATTCGTGAACACACTCGTGGTTTGTTTTGAAATCAGTATTTGAAAGTAAGGAGATTTGAAAGTATTTGTGGAAGTAAGGTTCTTAAATGTTTAAGGTTAATGTTTGGGTTTTTTCATTTCAATTCTTATATGTCCGTGTTCTTGAAGAAACTAAAAGGAACAATTTTTCAGTTTAAGCTAATTTTGAAAAAAATTAAACTGAATTTCTAACTATTTGCATAAGTAGACTGAACTTTTTTCAGTGCCTTGATGCCGAGTTGGCATTTCTTTTTCAAAGAAATTGATTATGGCGCAATTGGGAACTGTACAAAGAAAAAATTCCACTGTCGTAACTCACGATTGTGCCTCATATTGACACAAAAGTGTGTTATGCCAAAATAATTTTTTCTAGGCACAAGTCCCAGTAGAGTCCATATGCAATTTTTTAAAAGACCACCATTGATTGATGTGGCAGAAACCAGCCTAATTCTGCTAATAATTTGAGAATCGGCCTAAATATGCAAACAGTTGTTCGTGTAATCTTATTTCAAAAAATTATCCTTAATTTTTTTTAAGAAGCTTACATGTTTTAAACCCATTTTATTTTTAAATATTACAAGCACAATGATCTTACTTTCACAACACAGGCAATTTTAAGTACCTGGGTTGTTGGCTACAAACCCATCTTTAAAGCATCTAGGTTGGCCACAAAAAATCTAATTATCTTAGATATTCTAGCAGGCTTTGTTTCTGCTGTAAGCAAATATATGGGAAATAGTGAGATGTAAAAAAATGGTTGATTTCAAGGTAGAGAGGTTGCAGCAATACCTTAAGAGCATAGTCATAAATGGAGCATGACATAATGAAGACTCCTGTAGGACAGGGACCAAATCTCGATGTGTAAACATGCCAAAAACAAACTAGAATTTGTGGCAAACATTACCAATATTATGCAGCAATACCTTAAGAGCATAGTCATAAATGGAGCATGACATAATGAAGACTCCTGTAGGATAGGGACCAAATCTCGACATGTAAACATGCCAAAAACAAACTGGAATTTGTGGTAAACATTACCAATATTATGAACATCTGAAACTAACCAAATCATCAATTTGGAATTTGTGGTAACTTACACGGAGATCGTCTTATTGCAACAGGAAAAACAATTACTCATATAAGTCTAAAGTTGTCAATTTGCCACTAGATAACACAATAGGTGTAATAATGTAAAAAAACTAACACTGAACCTAAAAAGGGCTATTTTTGTTCTTTCTTTTTTTAAATTTTTTTTGCTTCTTTACTTACCGCGGCCTCCTAGTTTCCTTGTAGAAGGAGCAAACTTTTCCTCGTCGGATTCAACATCTCCATACTGCCACATTCCCAGTCTCCCCTTCTTTGCTTTTTCCTGGAACTCCTCCGATTTATCGAGAGCTTCCTTCCTCTCACTAGCGTCCCACTTCATTCTTCTCTCTAGCTTAGCAAGACCCTCCTGAAAATGGTCACAAAATACTCCCGTTAAGTTGTATTATCATGAAAGAAATCAAAGATGATGTGGTGATACTAATGTCAGATTTTACTATCTAGAAGTTGAAAGTTGAACAACAAGAAACCTGAAGCATAGTGGCATTGTCACTAATTTCAGCATCAAGGTCAACAAGAGTGGCATTGGCACTTATTTTCATCCATATATTTTTATAGCATTTATTTGGTCTTATGATAAATGATAACGTGTAGAGGTTAATCAATTAAAGATAGATGATGTGGTTGATTTTCAAATATTGACCTTAATTTCCACTAAAATTTGGCTGTTAAACTTAGTCATATTGGACAGGTCCCCAAATTAAACAGTTTGAAGGGTATGAGGCAATAGACCCGGCCTTTTTTCTCCCTCCAGACATGATTCTTAAAAAGAAAATCCATAGCACTTAGCATTAATCGACTAATGAATCCATTTACTATGACAACTTTGGTGATATTCATTCATGAATACAAAAACAAAGAGCTCAAACACAACAACAAACAAGCTAAACCCTGGAGACAGAGAACCACCCCAACCAAGACACACAACAACCAAACAACGAAAAATCAGACCTACTACCCTCTCACTACATCAAGACCGGACACCATACGAAAACCAGCAAAAAATCAACTCATAGCAAACTCTGCACAAGTCGAAAAGAACATTACAACTCCAACAAGCCCAAAGACCAGAGATAACTACTGACAATCACGCAACCAACCTGAAACTATCATAAAAAACAACCACCTGCAACAGCAGCGTATCAATACAACAACTCATCGTTAAGGTTAACCTGGAGATGCTCTCAAGTGGATCACAAACCACGTTAACTTCTTAATTGTGCGACACTTAAGTGTGATTGTTATAATTTGTTTAGACTGATAAATCAATAAATAATATTCACAGCCAATGGATACTCAAAACTTGTCCCACCTCTTTCACGACAAAGCAAGACCCAAGATAAGTTAAAATGTCCTCTTGACCAGGGACTTGGAGGCTTCTACTAAACCCAATTTGTCAAATTAGCAAGTTTAAACCACAGTTTTATTTAACAATATATTCACACTGTATATATTCGAACAACCGTTAACAAGGCATCAATTATACAGGGACAAAAACGACATTTGTAATATCCAAATGGGAAATTGAGAAGAATTGACATAACCATATATATAAATCTGGATGAGCAAAGTAAAAAACACCAGGCTTTCTTAGTTGGCCTTGTACAAACTAGATGGACTACACATAATTCTGAAACCAATCCATTCTATAATAGCTTAAGCATATAACATTGAAGTTCAATAAAATAGAGAAAAAGACCAAACATATTATTCAACAAAATAAAGAAATGTATACATAAAAATAGGTTACAAGGGCAGTCCACAAATAATGGTATCATATGTATGCATAAAAATAGCTTAAGCATATAACTTCTTTCATGATCTTATACCGTTCATGATCTTATACCGTAATTCAAAAAATATACGTTTACATTCTTTCATCTGCAGGTGGTATCCTTTACTAACCACAAGTTAGCAATCCTCAACGAAGTTAGAAACTACAAAACGTTTTTGTTTTTATAATAAATTTGCCTTTGTATAATAATGTTATAGATTATACATGTACTTTTCCACTTCTATTTTATTTTATATGAAGCTAAAAATATATCAAAGGCGACATGTACTTTTCCACTTTTATTTTATTTTGTATAGTACCCGTTTATATATTTGCAGCTGCTGATTTTCTGAAAACCAAATGTACATGGAACTAGAATTCATATATACATAATGTCTTAAATCTTCAAAACTTCTATCTAGAAATCATTTGTATAGATATTATTAAAACCTATCATATATGTTGTAAGATCCATGCTTTATAAAAATACAAATCTAACGACATACTTGAAACTAATACATTTAACTTGGCTATGTTTGTTTGGTTATTGACTACAATCAGTTTGATTGATAATACATTTAACATTATTGACATGAGGATAGGGTCTTTTGATTTTTCCTATAGATTATTTTATATTTTACCATTCTAGCTGTAAATTTTATATACATATCATATGTATTGGAGATCAGCGAATAATCACAAAGAGTATCCTAGGTTGATTTGGTGGATTTTACCAGCATATGGTGTCATGTCATCCACCCTTGCATCATTTGTCTAATAAAAATAATTGATTTGTAAAATACGGGAATATTAGTGATATTATCGTATTTCTTTGGAGCAACTCCAGTGCTATGTAGCAACATAGTGGCATCTAAAATACTCAACAATGCACCAGTAGCTAGCATGTAGTAGTAATTACTGGTTGGCTTATAAAATTATAAAATATAAAATCTAATTGGTTGAATTGACTTGTTCATTGTTCGAAGTGCTGCAGTATGCTACTTGGTAGAGGATGTTTAACAAGAAGACAATTGGTTATTGCTGTTATGGTAGGATGTAGTACAATTGCAAACTGTTATTGAATTCATGCATAACTTAATATATCTTTGAGATGCTTCCAGAAATAAAGATATAGAAAAATGTTTGTTGTTTAAATCAGACCACGCCTTACCATAATAGTAATAACCATTGAGGCGTTGACGGTCACCACTAATAAATTTTTTAAATACAATTTATGGGTTGGCATGCAACATAGATGCTAAAACTTATTTATTTTATTCAATATTTGTTATTTTTAAGGTCAATATTATATATATGTTTGATAAGTGAACATTAAATAAAGGCAAACATTACATTATGCCACCAAGCTCATTATAAGTGTTGCAACATGATTTATAAAATTATTGCTAAGGTGTTTTGCAACTGGATTAAGCCTTATATAATGCACTTTATATCTGAAAACCAATCTGCTTTCATTCCGGGTAGATATATTGCAGAAAACATCCTTCTTGCACATGAGCAAATCAGACAGTTTAATAGAAAAGGAAGTAGAAAGATGTGCATCAAAATAGACTTACAGAAAGCTTATGATATGATTAACAGGGATTTTATTTGTCATATGCTCAAAATGATGGGATTTCCTCATAAAATTGTTCGGGCTATTAAAAGTTGTATTACATCTCCTACTTTCTCTATCTTGATTAAAGGCAGTCCGAAAGGTTTCATTAAAAGCAATAGGGGTTTACGACAGGGGGACCCTCTATCGCCTTATCTTTTTTGTGTAGCTATGGAATTTTTCTCCATTTTAATGTATAAGGATTCTTTTTCTAAATTAGTGGAACCAATTTACAGGAATGATCCTATCATCACTCATCTTATTTATGCTGATGATCTGATGATTTTTTCAAAGGCTAAAATTATTGCTACGAAAGAAATCAAGAGAATTTTGGATATTTTAAAGGAGATGGCTAGTCTGAAGTTAAATAATTTGAAATCCAAAGTTTTTTTTAACAGGGGAGTGGGGAACAAAATGCAGATTATTAACATTCTAGATATGAAAGAAGGTAAACTTCCTATCAAATATCTAGGTATTCCCTTATCTACAAATTATCTTAACTTTGCAGATTGTGGCGATCTGTTTGATAAAGTAAGAGGAAGAATGGATAGCTGGGATTGTCGTCTTCTATCTATGGCAGGTAGAGTAGAGTTGATAAGATCGGTAATTACTCCAATGGTGTTGTACTGGATGCTAACTTATTAGTTGCCGTCAGATACGATTGGAAAAATTAATAGAATGTGTGCAAAATTTGTGTGGGTGGGTAAGAAACATAAGATTGCCTGGGAGACGCTCTGTACTCCTAAAGCGGAAGGAGGTGTAGGGTTAAGGAATTTGAAAGACATCAAAATGGCTGCTGCTCTTAAACTTCTGTGGAGATTTGTTAATGGCGACAGTTTATGGAACAAGTGGATGACTATTCGATATTGTGAAGATGGTAATTTTTGGGTCAGAGATATAGATGTTAATAGCTCATGTACATGGAAATCCATTCTCAGACATAGGCAGAAGGGTCTGCAATGTATTAACAGGTGTATTGTTAACGGTCATGACTCTAAGTTGTGGTTTGACCCTTGGATTAATAGCGAAGTTTTGGTAAATTTGCTAGGGTGGGATTACTTAAGTATTTACGGAGGGGACAATCTTAATGTGGATAGCATAATCCAAAATGGAGTTCTTAACCCTAATAGTTTATCTGCTACCAGACTCTTATCTGATAAAATTAGCAAGGTTGCTCTACACAACAGCTTAGAAAATGACTTTTGGATTTGGAATAATAAATTAGATGGGTTTTCTTTTCAGTCTGCTTGGGATTTTTCTAGGACTCATCTACCTGAGTTAGATTGGTGTACAGTCACGTGGCACTACACTAACAGTCCAAAAATGTCGATCTGCACTTATAAAGCTATCTTAAACAGATTAAGCACTAAAGACAGCATGATTCAATGGGGTTACGATGTTAATTCGTATTGTGTGTTATGTAACGAACAGTATGAAAACAGAGATCACCTTTTATTCTTATGTCCTTATTCTTCATACCTCCGGACTCGCTGTAAGATTAAGCTTGGAAATCTCCCTTTGGCGGATGATCCGTTTATTCTGGAAAGCGAAATAAATAATCTCAAAGCCGCTTTCAATGTGAGAAACTTCAATCAAGATATTGCTTTCTGTAGCATCGTCACCATTGTGTATCATATCTGGAAAGAGCGAAACGCTAGAGTTCATGGCAGTGATAGAACTGATAAATTTCAGAAATGGAAATTAATTGAACTTGATATTATCTACTTACTTAGACGATCGAAGAAAAGGAAGAGCTTCTCTACCTAGGAAAGAAGGATTGCGGAGATCTGGGGTGTTGATCTGTTGGACGAAGGCTGATTTGGATTCATGAAGTTTGCTGGAGACGAAGTCAGAGAGCCGCCATCCTTGTAGCTTCGTTTCCATTGATTAGGTTTAGAGCTTTATTTTGGGAAAGTGTAGTTAGGTCTTAATTGAAAGTAGCTTCTGGATTCACTTACCTTCTTTAAGCCGTAGATTGCAAGCGGGTTAGACGTGGGCCTTTAGTTTTCCTTTTATCATTTCTTTTGTAAAGGCTTTGTGTATAGAAGAGGGTATTGGGCTAATTGTAATTATGTTGTAATTCTGCCCTATGTACTTGTACATTTTTATTGATACGCTATCAATAAAGCGCCGCACTCTTTTTTCCTGTCTAGTGCTTACGCTGAGTACTAGCACAAGTTTTTAACGAGGCGATTTACCCATTTTCAAAAAAAAAATGATTATTTTTGATAGAATATGTAAGTAATTAATACTATAGCAGTAATGCTTTAATGCTATTTGTTGACTTAAAATTCAGTCATTAGTGAGTCCGTCCTTTTTTTATGTTTATAACATAGTGAGTTATAATGTGTAGCCATTTAACGTCAATGAATACTCTTTGTGAATCCATCCACCAAATCAACCTAGGATACTCTTGTGTGCTCATGCCTCAGAATTTTAAAGGACTTGTTGCAGTGTCCAAAACGTTTCTTGTCAGAAAGTGCAAATTAGGCAATTGTAACTACCCAGGAAATGCAAGCCAATTTAAAATTTTCATTTTGGCAATTTTTGCGAATTTTGATTATTTAAAATGAATTATTTTAAATAAAAACGACGAGAAATTTATTTTTTATAGAATTAAAATGTATATATTTATATACATCGTCGTTAGAATATAAATATTTATTTATAAATATAAAAGGAATAGAAAATGGCGCGGTGGTTCGATAATTCGATTTCAAAGTTCAAATGAATGTACCGGGTGCAAAGTAAGCCGGATTTTAGTGAAACCAAAAATATTAGAATCTAATTGATAATATCTTTCGACCGAATCCGAAAAATCGAAATTTCATAGTGGGAATCAAAAGTTATGTTCAGTTGAAAACTCAGAATAGTCGCTATGGAATTTCGGCCCTTGAAAATAGCCATTTTGCAAACCACCCCGGATTTCGACGAAACCACTTTTGTTGGGTCCGTGATGTCAAGTTATTGCTAGGTTTCAAAGTTCGTAATTTTTCGAATCAATATGTGAGCGTGGCAATGGAAAACGCGTTTGACCAGTTTCAGTTGATTTTAATTGACTGGAAAACGGCCATTTTTCAAAGGGTCTCGGAATTTGACAAAACTAGTTTTGTTAGGACCGTATCGTCAATACGAAGCTAGAAAATATCTTTCTGGAATTTTTCGAGTTAGTATGTGACCCCAGTAAATTAAAATGCGCGTTCAAATTCAATATATAGAATTATATTTTGATTTTGACGAAAAATGATCGAAACGATCGAATCAGCTTACGATACATATGCCATTGTGTTCGAAATGGGGGTAATTAGCTATAGACGACAGGCGGTGGGTCTCGTTTCGAGGTCGAAATAAAAAGTACCTTTCTGAAATTAAATAATTAAATAAATAAAATATATTGGCCCCCCTTTATCTTTCTCCCTCCTCCTCGTTGACCATTCAAACCGGATGAAAAAAAGGAGAACGACGTGGGGGATCCGTCGCCGCCGCCGCTTCCATCGCCCCCCCCCCTCAGGTGGCTCGCCGCCACCGTCAACCGCCCCCTCCCTTCTCTTCTCCTCCTCTTCCTATTTCCCTCCTCCTTTGCTAAGAAACTCGCGCATCCCCCAATCCAGTAGCCACCGCCGCCTCTGTCACCACCCCCAATGCCGCCGTGACCCTCTGCCGACCTCCCTACCCCCTGCGCCTCCTCCCCTTGCTCCTCCTCCTCTGTACAAACCCGCACCACCCCAAAAAAGCCCCAAACCGCCCCCAAATCCCGCTGCGATGGCCACCACAAGGCGCTGCAGCCTCGATCCCTACGCCACGGAGGTACGTGACCTCTCTTGGACCTCCCCGGGCATCAAAATCCGATTTTTACAAAGTAAGTTTTTTTGTATTGTTTTGTTTTTATTTTATTTTATAAAAATCTGATTTTATCTTAGAAAAAGCTAAGATTTTTTTTCTATAGAAAAGGTTAGATTTTTAACTAGCTAAAGGTATAATCTTTATAGCAGAAAAGACGAGAATTTTAAAGTTAAAAAGGCGAGAACTTTAGATTTAGAAAGGCGAAAACTTTATGTTTGAAAGGGTGAAATTTTTATATAAGCACGAGCAAGAAGTTAAAAATATAATTTTTATATGTATAGAGGTATAAAAATATAATTTTTACATGTGTTGTAAAGTAAAAATATCGTCTTTGTTAGAAAAAATATGGTCTTTGTTTAGTTAAAAATATGATTTTTAATGTAGCAAGATCGAATTTTTATATGAAGTAAAGAAGGAATTTTTATATGAAGTAACGAATATAAAAATGTAATTTTTATGTATGTATGACAATAAAAATTCGATTTTTATATATATGAAGTAGCGATAAAAATATGTTTTTTTATGGAAGTAGCATTGTTAAAAATATAATTTTTAACATATACTTCGTGAACCAGACTGCGTTGGAAGAACGATGAAGATTTCCTACATATGAAGAGTCGTGGCATTTGGTTTAGCTTTGGTGAGAATTTCTAACTTTAAATTTTCTTTTCTAGTTTAAATTATATACTAGGATGCAAACGGTGCGTAGCAGCACCCGACACCCGTCGTCCACGGACCATGGACGACTTGTTTGTTTGATTGATGTGTTGTGAAAATTGATTGTGTTGTGGAATGATTGAAAAATAAATATTCATGTGTTGAAATAAATTAATTATTGTTAAGAATATATTTTTTAATGTGAATGTGAATAAATAAATATTTATAAACAAATCGGCCGATTTGTTTATATACACTGATTTGACTGATATTGATTGGGTCGATAAATTTTACACATCGCCCAACTACACAAATAAAAATCTGTGTTTGTTGATCTGAAACCCCACATGGGTATTGGGATAAAATACGATATACACTAATCCCAATTATTTAATTGTATGTCGATCGATTGGTCGACAGGCTGTGTAAGCGTTAATTATTTATATTTAATGCTTATGCAGTTGTGTAGTGCACTTTGGATGATGGTTGATTGGTTATCGTTGCTATTATATTCACGTGTTGTATGGAATCCATATAATTAACATTATACGGTAATTGATTGGGCCTCATTCCAATTGGGAAAATAAAGAATATTAGAATATAAAAATTGTCATGTGTTGACGATGCTCATGTGTTGAAACTATTCATGTGTTGAGTAAAATATTTTAATAAGAAAATTTACATCTTTATTATATTTAAGACTAGAAACTACTTTACGGTTGGAGTCTGATTAAAAATCAAACAATACATACCAAAATTTTATAAAATATATTACATAACAAAAATAGTCGTGTGTTGACAGTACTCATGTGTTGAGATTAGTCATGTGTTGAAAGAAATATAGATTCATGTGTTGAATAGAATAAATATTCATTTGTTGAATAGAATAACGAATTTATTGGAATATATAAAGCCGTGTTGATTAGAGTTGTGCTATTTTGACGTGAACGATATTTATATCGATTATAGTCGTTTTTATAATGAATATAGAAAAGGTAGTGATTTCAAAATATAACATTTTGAAAATATTATCATTTATATAGTAATGATATGAAATATTCAATTTTGATTTGAAATTGAATATAGAGTTGAAATCGTTTTGAAAACAAATTTAAAACGATTTATAAAATACATTTTAAAAGGAAATCGACGAAATATATAATATATTTATATATATATTACATATATAATGGCCTTAATAGAACGCGCCGTGCTGCGGTAGTTTGTGAATTTCGACCATTGACTTCGAATTGATGTTACGGGAGATCCGACTGTCGGATTCTCCTAAAACCTAAACCGTTGGGTTAGTATCGAAAAGAGTTTCCAATGAATATTAGAAATTTGAAATCTAACAGTTGGATTTGGAATTATGTCCAAATCAAATTTGGAAAAGGTTGCTGTAAGTGCAGTTCGATGACCGTTGATGGAAATCGACTGTACGGGCCTTGATAAAATTATTAAAAATATTAATAATTTGTGTAAAATCATAATATGTGAATTGGAAAGAACTAGGATGAAAAATTCCACATTTGAAAAGATAAAAATAGATTTTTACCAAAATGAACTAGTTTTGAACTAGAATTAAAATCAATTTATTTTTGAAATAAATAAATTGAATTTGAATTGGTTTTGAAAATAACCAGAATTTCCAATATATATCAAGCGGAAGTGGATTTGAATCTAAATTGTCTTTGGAATATTTTGATGTTGATTTCCGTGATTATACAGATATTGTTATGGGAGTTTGAAAGATATATTTATATCGTTATTTCCAATACGATATTTGTTGGTTTCAGAATTTGATATTGAATATAAGCCGGTATATTTTCGATTTAAAGCTTTGTATTTAATATCAAATGTGATTTGGGTTTGTCATGAATCGTGTTTTAGGTGACATTGGTTCTTTAACCCAGTTAAAGACAGGATATTGATTTTTGGGAAGATTAAAACTAAGTAGAGTTTTAATGAATATGTAGTTAAATTGAAATGTGAATTGATAATTTAAATTATCAAATTTGGAAAGTGATCGAGAATGGAGTATCACCAATTTTGCTCCAAAGCGATATTTAAACCTTTAATTAGATTTGAACGTGAAATTGTAATTAATTTTACCGATAACACTGTGGTGTTAGATATGGAGTATTACCAGTTTTGCTCCATGGGATGAATAGGTTGGGATTGGGATATAAAATAAATAATTACTTCGGTGTGGTTCGCTAATCCCGACTAGTTTGGAAAACCATAATATGCTTTGAAATGATATTCAAAGAAAGATTAAAGAATAAATTTAGAAGAATTTATTTTGATAAAATTAATGGGAACCTTTCCCCAAGGATGTGAAAATTTGAATAAAAGAATATTCTGAATTGGAATGAGGCGTATGTTGTGTTTGTGTAACACGTGTTTATTATATACGCGGGTTATTTGGAAAGGTCGGGTTTATACCCATTCTGAATAATCGATTCGACGACAAGTCGAAGATGAAGACGGTGGTTGAAGACCGGAAGTCTTCACATCGTTTGGGTGATTACTGATGATCTTGATTGGGCTGTACACCCAAGATGAGGGAATCAGTTAGTGGTCGTCCAGATGTACTTGGAGATCGATGGATATGCGAGGAAAGTGCCTCCGGTTTCGTTCAGACCCAGAACGAACTTGTAAATGACTATGTGTCTGACATTGGATTTTATTCTGTGTTGATTGATCTATATTAAATATACATCTATTTGGCGGCGGAGAATTTATTCTCTTGCTTAACGCCCTTCTCTGAGACGTACGAGCTCAGAGGTTGTATATCGATGGACATCAGTCGCATAGAGTGAATTGCCTGTGTGGCACGCCTAAGTGGCAAATGATGAAGGCTTCTGTTGAAAAGCAAAGTCTTGTGGTTGATGATCAAAGCACGGCCTGTGTGGCGCAGCTTTGTGTATAGCGTGAATTCGCGAGCCTCACACCTCGGTATGAGTCAAAAACGGGATAAGGACCCAAGGAGTGCATGACGTTTCTTTCTAGCTAGTGGTGGTGTCAGTGCTTAAACTGGCTGACATTTATATATACTTTTCACATGTGTGGTTGTTGGAATGCGAGGCGCCTCGGATATAGGTCTGTTAGGACCGGGAAATGTGTGTTCAGGAATTGCCAATCCTCAAAAGTAAGAGAGGACCGGCCTTAGAGGTTCCAAAGGATCATAGTGGGGTCCTGAGACATTTGCTAGAGTGTCTCAAATCGGAGAGGAGCTTGCCCCTTGCCTCGACTCATGACGGAATCCAATTTCCAATACGTGATATTTCAGTTTAATTGTAGAACTAGTATGGCGACATGATAGATGGTACCCATGCCGCCTAGGATTGGTATTTATCATTGAAATTGTTTTGACACTATACACTTATAATAGTATCAAGTGATTTGTTTTAAACGTACCAAGCATGTTTGGCTATTAAGGGAAAATCCTATCCTCCGGCTTGTGTTGCATTGTGTGATGGGTCATGGGTCTTATAATAGCTTCATTTTTCCAAAAAGCATTGCCTTGTTTTGTTATATGCACTAGTATTCTTGGGAGGAAACCCGTTCCGTGTTATACGGCGTAGTCCCTTGAATTACTCTCTTTTAAAGAAAAGTTTTAAATAACTGTTTTAGTTCTCACACCAGTCACATGACTGACCTGGAGTTTATTATTTTAACCTAAACTCTGGGTGCCCCTATTTTCTACATGGGCAGTTAGTAGTTTTGGTTTTGCAGATTTATATTCACAGGTTCCTGGCTTACAGCTGGAATGATATCTGGAAAGCTCTGTATCCGTATATCTCTTTCTAGTTGTGTTTTGTATTATCTCTACTGCGATGGTTTTAAATGTAGTTTAAATCTCTGATATTTTCTGTATAATATTCATTTATACTCTGTATATTCTTGTATCTGATGGAATTGTTGTGATAACAATGAAATGTTCTTTTGCGTTCCGATGTGTCCTGTTCTCAAAACGATCAGGGGTTCCGAACGGTCTTGGTCGGTTTAACGATCGATTCGGATCGAGCGAAATTATTTACCGTTACATTTGGTATCAGAGCTTTGGTTTACAGAGCTCGAGAACAAGACACATTAGAACCATACGAAAGAATTCATCAGATATTGGATTAGTAATATCCAATTAGAATGACTCGTTAGAGATAGGATCAGTAGTATCCTAGAACGGGTGTGAAGAGTATATTTTTCAAATGAAAACAAATTTTGTTTTGAAATTTAAATCGTTTTATACGTATTTGAATATTTCATTTGTATTGAATTTGGACAATCGAGTATATAAAGATTTTGCATATATGCGTCATGAACGTATATTCGAAGTTTTAATATACTAGATAAATATAGGATCACACTCTAGTGGCTCGGAGATGATTTTGATGATGGAGCTCCATCACCAACATTTATGTTCGTGTTTCGAAGGTGTGATATCTATATATTTCCATTAGACTGGTGTGAGAACCAAAATTAGATAGGTTTATTTGTTGTGATTTGGCATCAAAAACATGATTTTTGTATATGCAGCAAAATTATTAATTTGAAATGTTAATTAACTAATTGATTGCTGGTTGTGTTGTTTAATTGTTGGTTTCATTTGTTTGAAATTTTCAACCATTTATGCTTAATTGAACCAAATAATGAATTGTATTGAAAATTGTTTGGAAATGCATGCATATACATGTACTTACATTGAACAGGTTATAGCAAGGAGGCTAGAGCAGAGAATAAAAATTGTTTGCCCGACAAATAGGTACATGTTTACCATAATTTACTGTTTTGTTTGGGTGATGACGATTTTATGAGCCGATTGGCTAGCCTATTGGCTTTTTCTTTTTCTTTTGGATTGAAGAAGGCCATGGGAGGCTATATGAAATATCCCGAAGTCCCCGGTGCAGGGGAGGTTATGGCGAAATTTTTCGGAAATTTAGTGTGTTAACCAAATTTTTGAAAAATTTGAAAAGCTCTTAGAAACTGAAAAGTTAAAGAACTTAAGCCGTACTGAAAATATAGGAAGTTGAGTTGATTAGTTAAACAACTTTCGGCTTCGTTCCTTTTTGGGGACGAAAAGTTTTAAGTGGGGGAGATTGTAACAACTCGGAAAATGCGAGCCAATTTAAAATTTTCATTTTGGCAATTTTTGCGAATTTTGATTATTTAAAATGAATTATTTTAAATAAAAACGACGAGAAATTTATTTTGTATAGAATTAAAACGTATATATTTATATACGTCGTCGTTAGAATATAAATATTTATTTATAAATATAAAAGGAACAGAAAATGGCGCGGTAGTTCGATAATTCGATTTCAAAGTTCAAATGAATGTACCAGGTGCAAAGTAAACCGGATTTTAGTGAAACCAAAAATATTCGTATCTAATTGATAATATATTTCCAATGAATCCGAAAAATCAAAATTTCATAGCGGGAGTCAAAAGTTATGTCCTGTTGAAAACTGAGAATAGTCGCTATAGAATTTCGGCCCTTGAAATTATCCATTTTGCAAACGACCTCGGATTTCGACGAAACTACTTTTGTTGGGTCCATGATGTCAAGTTATTGCTAGGTTTCAAATTTCGTAATTTTTCGAATCAATATGTGAGCGTGGAAAAGGAAAACGCGTTTGATCAGTTTTAGTTGATTTTAATCAACTGGAAAATGGCCATTTTTCAAACGGTCTCGGAATCTGACGAAACTAGTTTTGTTAGGACCGTATCGTCAATACGAAGCTAGAAAATATCTTTCTGGAATTTTTCGAGTTAGTATGTGACCCCAGTAAATTGAAATGCGCGTTCAAATTCAATATATAGAATTATATTTTGGTTTTGACGAAAACTGATCGAAACGTTCGAATCAGCTTACGATACATATGCCATTATGTTCGGAAAAGGGGTAATTAGCTATAGATGACAGGCGGTGGGTCTCGTTTCGAGGTCGAAATAAAAAGTACCTTTTTGAAATTAAATAATTAAATAAATAAAATATATTGGCCCCCCTTTTATCTTTCTCCCTCCTCCTTGTTGACCATTCAAATCGGAAGAAAAAAAATGGAGAACGACGAGGGTGATCCGTCGGCGCCGCCGCTTCCATCGTCCCCCCCCCCCAGGTGGCTCGCCGCCACCGTCAACCGCCCCCTCCCCTCTCTTCTCCTCCTCTTCCTATTTCCCTCCTCCTCTGCAAAGAAACCCACGCTTCCCCCAATCCAGTCGCCACCGCAGCCTCTGCCACCACCCCAAGTGCCGTCGTGACCCCCTACTGACCTCCTTACCCCCTACGCCTCCACCCCTTGCTCCTCCTCCTCTGTACAAACCCGCACCACCCCAAAACAGCCCCGAACCGCTCCAAATCCCGCTGCGATGGCCACCACAAGGCGCTGCAGCCTAGATCCCTATGCCACGGAGGTATGTGACCTCTCTTGGACCTCCCCGGGCATCAAAATCCGATTTTTACAAAGTAAGTTTTCTTGTATTGTTTTGTTTTTATTTTATTTTATAAAAATCTATTTTTATCTTAGAAAAAGCTAAGATTTTTTTTCTATAGAAAAGGTTTGATTTTTAACTAGCTAAAGGTATGATCTTTATAGCAGAAAAAATGAGATTTTTAAAGTTAAAAAGGCGAGAACTTTAGATTTAGAAAGGCGAAAACTTTATGTTTGAAAGGGTGAAATTTTTATATAAGCATGAGCAAGAAGTTAAAAATATAATTTTTATATGTATAGAGGTATAAAATATAATTTTTACATGTGTTGTAAAGTAAAAATATCGTCTTTGTTAGAAAAAATATGGTCTTTGTTTAGTTAAAAATATGATTTTTAATGTAGCAAGATCGAATTTTTATATGAAGTAAAGAAGGAATTTTTATATGAAGTAACGAATATAAAAATGTAATTTTTATATATGTATGACAATAAAAATTCGATTTTTATATATATGAAGTAGCAGTAAAAATATGTTTTTTTTATGGAAGTAGCGTTGTTAAAAATATATTTTTTAACATATACTTCGTGAAACAGACTGTGTTGGAAGAACGATGAAGATTTCCTACATATGAAGAGTCGTGGCGTTTGGTTTAACTTTGGTGAGAATTTCTCACTTTAAATTTTCTTTTCTAGTTTAAATTATATACTAGGATGCAGATGGTGCTCAGCAGCACCCGACACCCGTCGTCCACGGACCATGGACGGCTTGTTTGTTTGATTGATGTGTTGTGAAAATTGATTGTGTTGTGGAATGATTGAAAAATAAATATTCATGTGTTGAAATAAATTAATTATCGTTAAGAATATAATTTTTAACGTGAATGTGAATAAATAAATATTTATAAACAAATCGGTCGATTTTTGTATACACTGATTTGACTGATATTGATTGGGTCAATAAATTTTACACATCGCTTAACTGCACAAATAAAAATCTGTGTTTGTTGATCTGAAACCCCACACGGGTATTGGGATAAAATACGATATACACTAATCCCAATTATTTAATTGTATGTCGATCGATTGGTCGACAGGCTGTGTAAGCGTTAATTATTTATATTTAATGCTTATGCAGTTGTGTAGTGCACTTTGGATGATGGTTGATTGTTTATTGTTGCTATTATATACATGTATTGTATGGAATCCATATAATTAACATTATATGGTAATTGAATGGGCCTCATTCCAATTGGGAAAATGAAGAATATTAGAATATAAAAATAGTCATGTGTTGACAATGCTCATGTGTTGAAACTATTCATGTGTTGAGTAAAATATTTTAACAATAAAATTTACATCTTTATCATATTTAAGATTAGAAACTACTTTACGGTTGGAGTCTGATTAAAAATCAAACGATACATATCAAAATTTTATAAAATATATTACATAACAAAAATAGTCGTGTGTTGACAATACTCATGTGTTGAGATTAGTCATGTGTTGAAAGAAATATAGATTCAGGTGTTGAATAGAATAAATATTCATTTTTTGAATAGAATAACGAATTTATTGGAATATATAAAGTCGTGTTGATTAGAGTTGTGCTATTTTGACGTGAACGATATTTATATCGATTATAGTCGTTTTTATAATGAATATAGAAAAGGTAGTGATTTCAAAATATAACGTTTTGAAAATATTATAATTTATATAGTAGTGATATGAAATATTCAATTTTGATTTGAAATTGAATATAGAGTTGAAATGGTTTTGAAAACGAATTTAAAACGATTTATAAAATACGTTTTAAAATGAAATCAATGAAATATATATAATATATATATATATATATTATACATATAATGGCCTGAATAGAACGCGCCGCGCTGCGGTAGTTCGTGAATTTCGACCATTGACTTCGAATTGACGTTACGGGAGATCCGACCGTCGGATTCTCATAAAACCGGAACCGTTGGGTTTGTATCGAAAAGAACTTTCCAATGAATATTAGAAATTTGAAATCTAACAGTTGGATTTGGAATTATGTCCAAATCAAATTTGGAAAAGGTCGCTGTAAGTGCAGTTCGATGACCGTTGATGGAAATCGACTGTATGGGCCTTGATAAAATTATTAAATAGATTGATAATTTGTGTAAAATCATAATATGTGAATTGGAAAGAACTGGGATGAAAAATTCCACATTTGAAAAGATAAAAATAGATTTAAATCGAAATGAACTTGTTTTGAACTAGAACTAAAATCAATTTATTTTTGAAATAAATAAATTGAATTTGAATTGGTTTTGAAAATAACCAGAATTTCCAATATATATCAAGTGGAAGTGGATTTGAATCGAAATTCTCTTTGGAATATTTCAATGTTGAATTCCGTGATTATACTGATATTGTTATGGGAATTTGAAAGATATATTTATATCGTTATTTTCAATACGATATTTGTTGGTTTCAGAATTTGATATTGAATATAAGCCGGTATATTTTCTATTTAGAGCCTTGTATTTAATATTAAATGTGATTTGGGTTTGTCGTGAATCGTGTTTTAGGTGACATTGGTTCTTTAACCCAGTTAAAGACAGGATATTGATTTTTGGGAAGATTAAAACTAAGTGGAGTTTTAATGAATCTGTAGTTAAATTGAAATGTGAATTGATAATTTAAATTATCAAATTTGAAAAGTGATCAAGAATGGAGTATCACTAGTTTTGCTCCAAAGCGATATTTAAACCTTTAATTAGATTTGAACGTGAAATGGTAACTAATTTTACCGATAACACCGTGGTGTTAGATATGGAGTATTACCAGTTTTGCTCCATGGGATGAATAGGTTGGGATTCGGAAATAAAATTGATAATTACTTCGGTGTGGTTCGCTAATCCCGACTAGTTTGGAAAACCATAATATGGTTTGAAATGATATTCAAAGGAAGATTAAAGAATAATTTAGAAGAATTTATCTCTGATAAAATTAATTGGAACCTTTCCCTAAGGATGTGAAAATTTGAATAAAAGAATATTCTGAATTGGAATGAGGCGTATGTTGTGTTTGTGTAACACGTGTTTATTATATACGCGGGTTATTTGGAAAGGCCGGGTTTATACCCATTCTGAATAATCGATTTGACGACAAGTCGAAGATGAAGACGGTGGTTGAAGACCGGAAGTCTTCACATCGTTTGGGTGATTACTGATGATCTTGATTGGGCTGTACACCCAAGATGAGGGAATCAGTTGGTGGTCGTCCAGACGTACTGAGAGATCGATGGATATGCGAGGAAAGTGCCTCCGGTTTCGTTCAAACCCAGAACGAACTTGTAAATGGACTGTGTGTCTGACATTGGATTTTATTCTGTGTTGATTGATCTCTATTAAATATACATTTGTTTGGCGGTGGAGAATTTATTCTCTTGCTTAACGCCCTTCTCTGAGACGTACGAGCTCAGAGGTTGTATATCGATGGACATCAGTTGCATGGAGTGAATTGCTTGTGTGGCACACCTAAGTGGCAAATGATCAAGGCTTCTGTTGAAAAGAAAAGTCTTGTGGTTGATGATCAAAGCACGGCCTGTGTGGCGCAGCTTTGTGTATAGCGTGAATTCGCGAGCCTCACACCTCGGTATGAGTCAAAAATGGGATAAGGACCCAAGGAGTGCACGACGTTTCTTTCTGGCTAGTGGTGGTGTCAGTGCTTAAACTGGCTGACATTTAAATATACTTTTCACCTGTGTGGTTGTTGGAATGTGAGGCGCCTCAGATATAGGTCTGTTAGGACCGGGAAACGTGTGTTCATGAATTGCCAATCCTCAAAAGTAAGAGAGGACCGGCCTTGGAGGTTCCAAAGGATAATAGTGGGGTCCTGAGACATTTGCTAGAGTGTCTCGAATCGGAGAGGAGCTTGCCCCTTGCCTCGACTCATGGCGACATGATAGATGGTACCCATGCCGCCTAGGATTGATATTTATGATTGAAATTGTTTTGACACTATACACTTATAATAGTATCAAGTGATTTGTTTAAAACGTACCAAGCATGTTTGGCTATTATAAGGGAAAACCCTATCCTCCGGCTTGCGTTGCATTGTGTGATGGGACCTGGGTCTTATAATAGCTTCATTTTTTCAAAAAGCATTGCGCTGTTTTGTTATATGCACTAGTATTCTTGGGAGAAAACCCGTTCCGTGTTGTACGGCGTGGTCCCTTCTCTTTTAAAGTAAAGTTTTAAATAACTGTTTTAGTTCTCACACCAGTCACATGACTGACCTGGAGTTTATTGTTTTAACCTAAACTCTGGGTGCCCCTATTTTCTACATGGGCAGCTAGTAGTTTTGGTTTTGCAGATTTATATTCATAGGTTCCTGGCTTACAGCTGGAACGATATTCAGAAAGCTCTGTATCCGTATATCTCTTTCTAGTTGTGTTTTGTATTATCTCCGCTGCGATGTTTTTAAATGTAGTTTAAATTTCTGATATTTCCTGTGTAATATTCATTTATACTCTGTATATTCTTATATCTGATGGAATTGTTGTAATAACAATGAAATGTTCTTCTGTTTGCGTTCTGATGTGTCCTGTTCTCAAAACGATCAGGGGTGTCGAACGGTCTTGGTCGGTTTAACGATCGATTCGGATCGAGCGAAATTCTTTACCGTTACAGCAAAAGAGTATAATTCACAGTGATAGTATTGTAATTTCACAAGAAAACATGAGCAAATGTCAGCAAATGTAGACAAATCATGTGGCTATTATCATTTTGTGCAAAATCTAACAAAGAGGCTTTCGGGTAAATTAGCAATTTCGGGATTTAACGAGTTCATCACATTTTAGTAAATCAGTTTTCATTCATCTATGAATATGAAGCTTTATACTAAAAGTGCATTGATATGAAAATGGATCGTGAATCAAACTAAAAACCCATAAAATACGATGTCTACATCTTAACAAAGAGCAGAACTGTGTTTAACTGATACACATGTTTACATGAAAACAATATAATCACAGTAAATTTAAATCACGAATTAAATTAATTCAGTGATATATCAAAAGAGAAAACCACCTAATAATCATTCATTATCACAATCTAATCAATGATTTCTGTTTGTATGAAACTAAATTAATGATAAAGTAAAGAAAATCAATTTTTCCATACCTACAGTTGGTCTACTTCATCTCGGATCTTATGAGAGGTTTTGAGATCTGGATCCGCTGACGTTTTCGATGAAGGAAAAGAGCAAGATGTCGATCAAGATATAAGCAGGAAAACCCTAGAAAATGTTTATCGATTGTGAGATCTACGAAAGTAGATCTGGAACAAAGTTTTAAAATGGCGAAATTTCTTTGGTTGATTGAAATTGAGTAATAATTTCTAATAAATCCAAAGGAGATTTCGATCCATTTCAGAGCGTTTTAAATCTCTGAAGCCGCATGATTGAAGAGCCTACGGGAGGAAGAAATGAAAAGGGTATATTGTGAACGGGGGGGGGGGTGTATGGTAGGGGGTTGGTAATTGGAGAACGGCTTAGAACCATTGTATAAGGCAGAACGGGCTAAGGCCGTAGTAAGCAATTTTGCAACGGGCTAAACCCGTTGCTATTTAGCAATGGCCCTAAGCCATTGCGAATTGTCCGCATCTGGGGGTTGCAAATCGGCCTGTATGGTGTAGTGACGTAAGCCGTTGGAAATTGTACTATGCGATAGATCTTTCAGATCAGGAGCCACCATGATGGAAATACAATGTCCAAATACGATATTTTTCGGTTTTGATTATGTACTATATATGGCGACATAGTGGGATGGGGCGCTCATCCGTCTATGATTGATACATTTATATTTGAAGTTGATTTCTTCACTTATAGTAATAATAAAAGATTTGTTTTAAAATGTACCAAGCATATTTGGTTATTATAAGGTAAAACTCTATCCTCCGGCTTGCATTGCATTGTGTGATGGGACCCGAGTCTTACAATAGCTTCATTTTTCTTTATTTAGCATTACGCTATTTGTCTTAGGCACTGGTATTCTTGGGGGTAAACCCGTTCTGTGTTATATGGCGTGGTCCCTTGATTTACCTTATTTTTAAAGTAATTTTAAATAACTGTTTTAGTTCTCACACCAGTCACATGACTGACCTAGAGTTTATTATTTTAACCTAAACTCTAGGTGCCCCTATTTCCACACGGGCAGCTAGTAGTTTTGGTTTTGCATATGTATATTCACAGGATCCTAGTTTACAGCTGGAATAATATTCGGAAAGCTCTGTATCCGTGTATCTCTTTCATTTGTGCTAGTTATTGTATTTTCCGCTACGCATTGTATTTATACATTTTATTTCCACTGCTATGTATTAAAATCTCTGATATTTTTCTATGTAATATTTATTTATACTCTGAATATTCTTGTACTCTGATGTAAATTATTGTAAATAGCAATGAAATGTTCTTCTGTTTGTGTTCTGATTTGTCGTGTTCTCGACTCAATCCGGGCTTTCCTTTACGGGGAAGATCGGGTTGCCACAATTTGATTAAGTCATAAATCATAAATCAATTTATTATCGGCTTAAGTTCAAGATACACATTTTTGTATTTGTAAAATAGTTCGTTTACAAAATTACATTTGATTTCATATTCCTATAACTCAAATGTCATTATTTCAAAAAAAAAATATTTTAACAATTTCGTATTCAACAACTTCACTTCAAATCAATTTATAATTAAAATAAATAAATTCTTAAGTTCAATTCATTTCAAAATGGTATTCAAGTTGTGTTATTCAGTTTTATTCCTAAGATTCACTTTTCCTTTGAATCACATCTTAATAAAGTTCATATCAATTAAATCTAAGTGTTAGTTTAATCAATTATACACATTTAAGTTCAATTGTATTTAGATTCAAAACATTTACTTAATAAATTATTATCAAATGAATTTCTTAAGTTTTATAATAACAACAAAGTCCTAAACCTATTTAATTATTTCCAAATCACATTTAAAAGATCTATTTAACATAACTTGCTAATTTCAATTTAATTAAGTCATTCAAACAAATCAAGCTATCATTAAATTTCTAACTTCTCTTAAACTTTTATATATTTTATAAAATTCTATATTTATGTATAGTTTTAAAATTTAAGTAATATTTATACCATATTAAAAGATTTATTAATTTCCACATAAAATAATTTATGTTATTTAAATTTTAAAACTAAGTAATATTATAATTTAAAATCTCACATTTATATTTTAAAAACATATATTAACTTATATACTTAAATTTTATAACATAAAATTTTATTTAAAAAATCGAAATTTAAAGCTTTATTAAGTTATATAAAAATATAGGTTTAAATAAAATTCTAAATGTAGATTTCCGAAATAATTTATTCAAGCAGGATATATTTATAAATGAACAAAATAATTTTCAGAATAGACCAACAACATTTGAATATAAATTTCTACCTAGGCTAAGAAATACGGATATATATCATTTCAATCTGTTTAATTTAAATTTATGGGTATTTATAAATTCAACTGGCATCCCAACAAATTCAGTTTCAATTCCTAAATCAACATGGTGATTCGGGTATGTATCATTTCAACCCATAATGGTTTTTCAAATCTACAACGAGATGACAATATAAGAACAAAAAATATAACTTTTCAAATGAACTATCCATATCAGATTAAATCATCACGATCAATTTCGTGTCATATATGTCATAAGTGTTCATGTCACATGTGCGCACAGGTTTTCTAAAGTAATGCTAACATTTCATATGTCATTTCAAATGATATTAATTTACATATTGAAAATGTTAGTCGTGAGTGAGGATTCTCACCTTGCATGGAAAAACAGAAATAGATGACATTGGATGAAACAGACATGGAAGCTGATACAGCACGATCAAATCAACAAATTGAACCACTAACTTAAATCAAGCCAAGCTCAAATAAAATTCCAAATCAACACTCTTTTATTGTTTTATAAAATATATGTACATTCGTGTGAAGCTAAACATATGTACATTTGATTAAAAAGCTTCAAACCAAAAGTATCTCCAATTGACCATAAATAGAATTGAACTTAAGACCTTACACTTCTCATTTCCAAGCATTATCACTCCTACTACACATTATTTTGGTTTCATATTCAACACAACCACATGCATTTAGACTCCTATAACATCTTCACCCACATAAATACACAACTCAGCATAGCAAGCAATGTGAAGGCAAGGAGGATGGATTTAGATTTTTACCAAAAATCTAAAAAATTGAACAAAATTTTAATCATTTTAAAATCTATTTTTGGACTAGTAAACATCAGAATATGGAAAAATCATAAACTGGAAAATTGTTGCACATTCTTTCCTCTTCAATTAAAAAAAAACTGATTTTGTTAAAATTTAAAGAAGATATGATCAAAACAGCTACAGAAAAAAATGCGTCTAAAAGATTAGTGGTCTCGACCTACAAAAATTCAAAATCTGAAAAAGTGTTCAACACAATTTTTTTACCTATTTCGATTTGACCCAATTTGAAAAAATAAAAGTGGATTTGGATCAATTATATGAAAGTTATGGCCTCGATAAATCAGGTCAAAATACTGGAAAAACCATAAAATCAAAAAAAGAAAAAGAAAAAGCTATGGAGGTAGGGCTTTGTGTTCCGTGGTGGTTGAGAGGTATGGTGAAGGTTTGAGCATAGATGAGGTTTTTTTTCTTCTAAAACATGAAATAGAAAAGAGAGAGAGAAGAGATAGAATACGATTTTGATGCTTCATTATTTTATTTGCCATTCATTTTACTAAATCCCCTTTTTTTATTGTAATTCGATTTGAAGAATTTTTCATGGATTTGAAATGCAAATCTAGATTTGGATCTAGACGTGGAAGAGAGGAGAAATAAGACCGAGGAGTTTCTAAAATAATGGAGGCAGAGAAAAGAAAACAATATGTAAATTTTTATCGATACGAGAAGGGAGTCACCAAATTCATAATGTCAATTTAATAAATGTATCCCCGCAAACTCAAGGAGGCATTATTTAGGACTAATTGATAGTCAAATAAATGGGCCTTATAGATTCAATGACCATTCAAAGTAAAGCAATGATAATGTCAAGATGGATACGCACTAATTACAAACAAATTATACACTTAACAATATCGTCCATTTTTGAACTTTTTTAAAGTTACAAACGTGAATTCTAAATAAATGAAATTGAATTTTAATGAACCGAAAAATGATGGATGTTCAAAATTTAATATAGATTCATTAAAAAAATGGCAAATTTTAAATCTGAATAAAAATTCAAATTTGACTAAAGTTGAACCACAAAATTGACTTTTTCGGAAAAAAATATATTTCAGTAGATTTGAAACATCAATATATCCATTCACGCTATTATTATTTGAATTTAAGATTTTATAAATCTACTTAAATTTAAATAACACAGGTTTAGTGATTTAAACAATTACATTCAAATTTGGTAGTTGGTTGATTTAATGTTCAAATGGTACTTATTATTATTCATTAAGAAAATCAAATTCATTTATTACATTTAGTTCAGAATAAGTTGAAGTATTTGAATATTAAATTATAAATTCATATCAAATTATTAATTACAAATCTATTAAAAATTTAGCTTGTTACAATTTCCCTTACTTAAATCCTTTCGTCCCCGAAAAGGAACGAGGCTGGGAAGTTGAAATAGCAACGATGTATATACAAAATTAGGTTATATAGAATTATTATCTTACTTAGATTGATATATGGGAATTTATTTAAATATTTTTTTTAGATATTTCCCAAATATTTCAATATGGTTTCAAGTATCCACTCGACATCTCAATCGGCATCATATATTCATCTCATTTTCAGAACCTCGAAACAATCACCGATGATTCTATAGTCATCTTCAGAATCGTTTTCAAGTGACTAGAGTGTGACCCTATATCTATCTAGTATACATATTGTAACACCCCGTATTTCAGTTAATGCTAAAATTCACTAATTGCAGAATAAATAACCTCAAATGTGAGAATTGGGGGAAACGGGCTGCGTTATTGCGTTCGTCTCGGAAAAATACGCGGAATAGAGTCCGAAATTTTGTAAATCGGAGTCCGTATGGCCTAGTTATGGCCCAATGAAGTTTGCAGAAAATTAAAAGCTAAAAAAACAGATTTAAAAATTCAAATTCAGATTTTAAAATAGAACCAGCGGGGCCAGGCGGGAAAGTTCCCGCCCTAGCCATGTCGACAGGGCTGTCGACAGGCCTATCGACTGGGGGGTCGACTTGCCTGTCGACTTGCCTGTCGACACGGCGTGTCGAGCCAGAGGGCCTGGGTGCACCAGGTCTGGTTTTCTGGCTAGGGCTGGGCTGGGTTCTAGAGATTTCCTAAATCTGACGGACCTAATCTAACCTAGGGTTAATCCTATGGTCTAAAACACACCCTAATCCTATAAATACACCCTAATGCAAGCCTAATCCATACTAAAAATAGAAATGATGCCATCATGCCGCCAAAATCAAACTTAAGAGGAGCCTCCACTAGTTTATGAAGGAAGTTGCAAGCTAATCAACCTCTAATCATCATCTTCTTCATATTTAGCAACTAGTTCTACTTCATAAGTTTGCTAATCTTGGTTTTGGTGAGTTCCTATGCCTTTAGCAAGTAATTGCTAAACTAATTAGGATAGGATATTAGGAGGCTATGGATGTAAATGTGGATTATGCAAGTTGTGGTTGTCATATGTTATAAGTTCATATGTAAACTTGCCTCTTTTTTTATGATATGATGTGTTATGTAAGATCATATGCAAGTTTTATGCAAGTTCTTATGCAAATCATGTGCAAGTTAGTCTCTTTCTATGATATGCATAACATATGCAAGTTTGCCTTTGTGATATGACATGATATATGCAAATTCATGTGCAAGTTAGTCTCTTTCTATGATATGCATAACATATGCAAGTTTGCCTTTGTGATATGACATGGTATGCAAGTTCATATGCAAGTTTATATGCAAGTTTTATGCAAGTTTATATGCAAGTTTTATGCAAGTTCATATGCAAGTTTTATGCAAGTTTATATGCAAGTTCATATGCAAGTTTGTCTTTTTTTTATGATGTGCATAATATATGCAAAGTTGTCCCTATGTATGACGTGTTATGTAATCGAATTACGTGGGAAACGATGGGGTTAATATGCATGATTATAAAAAGGTGTAAAGTTGTTATGATTAAGCATAACATAAAATGAATGGACATAATTGGGAATTTACCTATTAAGTTTGGTCTACCCACATTATGGAGTTGGGAATTTACCTATTAAGTTAGGTCTACCCATACTATGGAATTGGGAATTTACCTATTAAGTTAGGTCTACCCATATTCTTAAAAATGTGTAATTAATTAGGGATAATTAATTATGGGGGTGATTAATTAGGTGTAATTAATCAACTAAGACACGAGGTTGGACCCTTTTGTAGCGGAAGTCTGCCCGGAACCGACCGGCCATCCAGCGGCTGCAAATGATTGGCCCAATGTGAGAGGTCTTAGTCATAAATTAAATACGTGATTAAAGTAAAGACACGAGGTTAGACCCTTTTTATGACAGAAGTCTGCCCGGAACCAACCGGCATATCCAGCAGTCATAAAAGATGGTCTAATGTGAGAGGTCTTTATGAGGTCATGATCTTAATTAATTAATTAAGAAACACTTAACCATATTAGCATGTAAAGGGACATGAGGGGTTAAGTGGGTGCCTTGGGTGGCATGTGGAAATCTAGTGGTTGCCTTGGGTGGCAATAGAAAATACGATTAGAATACTTAACCAAAGTGGAACATGTAATTAAAACATGATTAAAGGGTTAAGTGGTATACACTAGAAATGACAAGCTTAGGTGGGAAGCTTGTGGGGGCCCATTTCAACCAGTAACCCATATGTATCTTATTGGGCTCGACCCATGTCGAGGACGGGACACGCGTACTGGGCTTGACTATAAGAGGCCAAAACGGGTTAGCGGTGGCAACGCAAGTCCAACGGGTTTCATATGCGTGTATGGACCCGGGCTGGTAGGTAAGACGTTGTTGCATCGTGTAGGTATAAGCCATGCACCGTTGATTGTATCGGGTTGCCACTTTGGGGAGTGATACACCCCACTGTGGGGCCAGCACGGGTATCTACGGTAGGAAGCCGATCGCTTGGGAGTAGTGGGTACACCTAGTGGAGATAGGGGCAGACGGCACCTATGTAGTGAGCTAGGGGTACACGAAACTAATGGGTAAATTTTCTAAGTCCTTGGGAGGGATCAACCTTTAAGTAGGAATGACTGGTGTGGTGCAGTGTAGTAATTATCGTTGGGTGGGTAAATGCGTCTTTATCGTTATCTTAGTTCACTCTAAGTCTGATTGGCTACTGAGTGTAGTCATTTATCCCCAGTCACACCGTACCAAGTTATATCATATCCTTATTACTTTAATGATTACATTGTTAAAGTTATAGGACTCGCTCAGACTTATGTCTGACCCCGTTGTTTTTATCTTTTTCCCAACCCTCAGGTTCTCAGAGTGGGCCCAGCACGAGTGGGCTTTGATCAGGCTGCTTTTATTACTCTCTTGGAGCTTGGACCCTAGATGTAGAGCTCAGTCTACCCCTTTTCTTTATGGCTATCAGTTCATGTATTAGGATTATGTATTTTTATTTAGCAGGATGGATATTTGTACTTGACTTCTATTATGGTTTTGTGATGTAACCAGACATGTTTTATTTTCCGCTGCAATTGAAATGACTTTTTTAAGTTTTCAAGTATTACTTATATCTGTCTTGCTGTAATTACTCTGTTCTATATTCACTCAAGATACTCCACCGATGTTATGGCATTCCCTTAGAGAGTGACCATAGCGGGCGTGGGGTGTTACACGTGGTATCAGAGCAAAGGTTACCGGAACAGATAAAATTTTTAGAAAACTATTTTTCCAAAAACATTTTTGGAAGAGATATTTTCAAAAACATGTCTTTAAAGAGAAAAGTTTTTGAAAGAAAAGCATAATCCCCAATCGCCATATCTTTATCCTTCGAATTCTCCGTTTTGAATCTTTCCTTTTTCGTTTCAGCATGGCTGAGGATCTTAACTTTCCGGAGGGTGTGACGATACCAGTATGGTATAGGAGATTGATGGAGGCCAGGGCCACCACTGCGGGTCCAGCAAATGTTCCTCCACCAACCGTAGCACCCGATCTTCCTCCTCCCCCTCCTCCTCGCACAGATACTTTTTCTAAGACTTGTAAGGAATTCAAAGCTATGGGAGGAAAACCTTTTCAAGGATCTGAAACTTTTGTGGAGGCTAGAGATTGGCTTAAGGAGGTGGAAGAGTTGATAGATATCTTTGAGATGGAAGAAGGAAAGAAAGTCAAGTTAGCTGCTTGGTTAATGAAGGGAGAGGCCTCATTCTGGTGGGAGGTCACTAATGGAGAACGCCCCGTTGACTCTTGGGCGGATTTTAGGCAAAGATTTGTGGCAAAGTTTCTCTTAAAGGCGGAGGAAAACTTGTATATGGAAAGATTCTTGACTCTAAAGCAAGGAAATCTCTCAGTGAAGGAATATGTCAACAAGTTTAATCAATTGGCAAGGTTTGGCCTAGACATGGTGAATACACCGGAGAAGAAGGCTTTGAGGTTCGTGAAAGGCTTGAATGAACCGATGCATGGGTTGGCTATGACTCATATCCCTATGGGGGCCACCTTTGAGAAGCTAGTTGACATGGCACTCATGCATGAAGAAGAGAAGGGTCCCAATGCTAATAAGGCACCCGAGAAGAAGGGAGATCAAAAGAGACCTCAGCAACAACAGCAAAACAAAGGGGGGAAAGGCAACGGTGGCAAGGGGAAGAAGAAGTGCTTCAATTGTGGGATACCAGGCCACATAAGCAAAGATTGTAGAAAGAAGAAGAAGACTGGTTGCTTCCACTGTGGCGAAGCAGGGCATCTAGTGAAGGATTGCCCTAAGAAGGGCAAAAGGACGGGATCTACCTCAGGAGGACAGGTGCAAGCTCTTATGGCACCGGGTCAGGCTAGGGGGCAAGTACAGGCTCTCGCGGTTCCACCGATTCAGGAAAGAGGTAGGACTATTTCCGTTGAAAGTCTGGTTTTTCTATTTGATCATCCTGTCCGTACATTGTTTGATTCAGGCGCATCGCATTCGTTTATCTCATCATCATTAGTTGAGTCACTGCACTTAGACACCAGTCTAGTAGATGATCCCTTGGTTGTTTCAAACCCAATTGGGGGCTCCACTTATTTGTCCATGATATGCTTGGGTTTGAAGATTTCTATACTTAGCATTGAGTTTAGATGTGATGCTTTTGTTTTGGGCTTCACGGGCTATGGGTTGATTTTGGGCATGGACTGGTTATCCAGTAATGGTGCTGTTCTTGATTGCGAAAGGAGAGTTGTTAGGCTCATGACCCGCTTGGGTAACACTCTCGAGATCTCTTGTAATCCCATGGATTCTGTTATGCTAAGTTATCTTGAGTCGTTGGACGCTTCGGTCGAGAGTTTGCAATCTGTTAGAGTGGTCCGGGAATACTCGGATGTGTTTGAGGAGGTGAAGGGCTTACCTCCGAAGCGGGAGATTGACTTCTGAATATATCTGGTGGATAATGCTAAACCTGTATCTTTACCAGTGCGCCACATGGCTCCTCGTGAGAGGAGGGAACTCCATAAGCAAGTAGGGGAGTTGCTTGAGAAGGGGTTCATAAGACGAAGTATATCGGAGTGGGGTGCTCTAGTGGTTTTTGCTACGAAGGCGGATGGGTCCCTCAGACTTTGTGTAGACTATAGAGAACTCAACAAGCTCACAAAGAAGAATAGACACCCATTGCCGAGGATTGATGATCTTTTCGATCAGTTGGTTGGCGCTTCAGTATTTTCTCAGTTGGACTTAGCCACGGGGTTTCATCAGTTGAGGGTGGCTGAGGATAGCATAGACAAGACTGCCTTTAGGACTCCGGACGGTTTCTATGAGTGGCTGGTGATGCCATTTGGGTTGACGAACGCCCCTGCATACTTTGTTGATTTGATGAGTAGGGTGTTCAGGGAGTTCCTTAATAAATTCGTGGTGGTCTTTGTGGATGATATCTTAGTATTTTCTAAAAGTGAAGAAGAGCATGCCCTACATCTTGGGGAGGTATTGAAGACTCTTCGAGCACATAGCCTTAGGGCTAAATTCTCTAAATGTCACTTCTGGAGGAAGGAGGTGCGGTTCTTGGGGCACGTGGTCTCCAAGGAAGGGATAGCTGTGGATCCCGCGAAGGTAGTATCAATTCAAGATTGGAAGGTTCCGAAGAATGCTACCGAAGTAAGAAGTTTCTTAGGGTTGGCGGGTTACTATAGGAAGTTTATCAAAGACTTCGCGAAGATATCAGCCCCATTAACCCGCTTAACGAAGAAGAATCTTGTTTTCGCATGGGACGTAGATTGTGATGATGCGTTCCGACGGTTAAAGAGAGCTTTAACCACTGCTCCAGTTTTAGTATTGCCAGATGGGAGCAAGCCATTTGTTGTCTATACCGATGCTTGTGGGACAGGACTAGGCGCAGTCTTAATGCAAGAGGGAAGGGTAATAGCCTATGGTGGAGGGCAGTTGAGAGTGCATGAGAAAAATTACCCTACCCATGACTTAGAGTTGGCCGTTATTATTTTCGCGCTTAAGATTTGGCGCCATTATCTTCTTGGTGAGAGATTCGAATTGTTCACTGACCACAAATCATTGAAGTACTTGTTTTCTCAGAAGGATTTGAATTTGAGACAGCAAAGGTGGATGGAGTTCTTAGCATCCTATAATTTCGAGATAGCGTATACCCCTGGCAAAGGTAACGTGGTGGCAGACGCCTTGAGCAGAAAAAGGTTATCCTTGAGTCCATTGTTCGTGGAACAACGAAGCTTGGAATTTATCTCGATGTTTGATTTCAGACCTTCCATTGATTATGTACCCGGTTTGCTAGCTTCCTTGGAGGTTAGACCTACTCTTTTGGGGCGGATTGGAGAAGCACAGAGGGACGACCCACAGTTGGTTGAGTTGGTGGAGTAGCTCATAAGGGGGGAGTCGTCCAGCCATTTGAGTAGGTACACCCTAGACGATAGGGGGTGCTTGCGTAGAGACAGTAGACTTTGTGTACCGCAAGACGAGGGTTTGAGGAAGGCTATTCTTGATGATGCACACCGCTCTAGGATGACCATTCATCCCGGTGGGGACAAGATGTACCAAGACATGAGGCGGATTTTCTTTAGGGTCGGTATGAAGAAAGATGTGGCCGAGTATGTCGCTCGATGCTTGGTGTGCCAACAAGTGAAGGCGGAGCAAAAGAAGCCTGGTGGGTTGCTTCACCCATTGGAAGTTCCGCAATGGAAGTGGGATAGCGTCTCGATGGATTTTATTGACGGGTTACCCAGATCAAGAAAGGGTAATACGGGAATTTGGGTTGTGGTAGATAGACTTACTAAAAGCGCCCATTTCATACCTGTGAAGAGCAAGAGGACCGCTCCATGGCTAGCTTCAGTATATCTTTGAGAGATAGTTCGATTGCATGGGGTACCCTCTAGCATAGTGAGTGATCGAGATCCTATCTTCGCTAGCGAGTTCTGGAGAAGTTTGCAAGAAGCAGTGGGGACTCAATTGTGTCTGAGCACCGCATATCATCCTCAGACAGACGGCCAGACTGAGAGGGTGAATCGTGTCCTAGAAGACCTTTTGAGGCTTTGTATCTTAGATTTTGGAGGTACATGGGAAGAGCATCTTCCGTTGGTGGAGTTCGCATATAATAATAGCTTTCAGTCCGGTATTGGTATGGCTCCTTTCGAAGCTCTTTATGGAAGGCCTTGTCGATCACCTGCATGTTGGTGGGAATCTACGGATAAGATTTTGCTTGGGCCTGATATGGTTAGGGAGACTTCTGAGAAGATTGACTTGATTCGAAGAAGGATGAAAGCAGCGCAGGATAGGCAAAAATCTTATGCGGACAAGAGAAGGACGGATCTTGAGTTTGAAGTTGGGGACACGGTCTTTGTCAAAGTGTCTCCGTTACGAAATGTGGTTCGCTTTGGATCTGTTGGGAAGTTAGCACCAAGGTTCGTAGGGCCATTTCCCATTAAGGAAAGAATTGGACGGATGGCATATAGAGTGGAGTTGCCCGACAGACTTAGTGGTGTACATGATGTATTCCATGTGTCCCATTTGAGGAAGTGCTTACATGAGACCGCAGAGGTGGTAGAGCCGAGCTTGCTTAAAGAAGTGGAAGTAGAGCGTGATGCGACTATCCGACGAGCTCCTACCCGCATCCTTGGGTCAGAAACTAGGAAATTGAGGAATCGAGAGATTCAACTAGTCAAAGTACAATGGGGAGAAGACGAGGGCAACGCTACTTGGGAGACGGAAGCGAAGATGCGTTCATTGTACCCATTCCTTTTTGAGGGTATGTCTTTTAACTTCTCCTTTATCGTTTGACTAGTACTTATCTTATCTTTAGTATGTCCTCTCATTAAGTACCTTTGACCTGTAGATAGGGTAAACCTATGGTTGAAACATGTGTTTGAGACATGTTATGTTTGATGGATGCATGTGGATGCAAGTGGTTGCTAGTGGTTGCTCGTGGATGCATATATACACACTCTAGGCACTAGATCGGCTCAATCACTTCATATTGCATATTGCATAAAATTGTGTGTAGGAAGCTATATTTATGGATGAATAATGATTGTGTTATCATATGGATGATGCATTTTGGTGAATGATTGTGCACTCATGTAGATATTGTATGTGTCGATAGGGTTCTTTCGCATACATAATGGATGCATGGCACTATCATGGTTTGCATATGTTCATACATTAGATAGGGGACATACACACACACTTATTGCATATGCTCATACATCATTAGAAATTTTGATTTAAGGACAATGGATGCTCGTGATTGATGGATTGAGTAGATGGTTGTTTGGATGGTAGGATATGCATTCTCCTTAGCTTAGAGATTTCGGGGACGAAATCCTTTAAGGAGGGGAGAATGTAACACCCCGTATTTCAGTTAATGCTAAAATTCACTAATTGCAGAATAAATAACCTCAAATGTGAGAATTGGGGGAAACGGGTTGCGTCATTGCGTTCGTCTCGGAAAAATACGCGGAATAGAGTCCGAAATTTTGTAAATCGGAGTCCGTATGGCCCAGTTATGGCCCAATAAAGTTTGCAGAAAATTAAAAGCTAAAAAAACAGATTTAAAAATTCAAATTCAGATTTTAAAATAGAACCAGCGGGGCCAGGCGGGAAAGTTCCCGCCCTAGCCATGTCGACAGGGCTGTCGACAGGCCTGTCGACTGGGGGGTCGACTTGCCTGTCGACTTGCCTGTCGACACGGCGTGTCGAGCCAGAGGGCCTGGGTGCACCAGGTCTGGTTTTCTGGCTAGGGCTGGGCTGGGTTCTAGAGATTTCCTAAATCTGACGGACCTAATCTAACCTAGGGTTAATCCTATGGTCTAAAACACACCCTAATCCTATAAATACACCCTAATGCAAGCCTAATCCATACTAAAAATAGAAATGATGCCATCATGCCGCCAAAATCAAACTTAAGAGGAGCCTCCACTAGTTTATGAAGGAAGTTGCAAGCTAATCAACCTCTAATCATCATCTTCTTCATATTTAGCAACTAGTTCTACTTCATAAGTTTGCTAATCTTGGTTTTGGTGAGTTCCTATGCCTTTAGCAAGTAATTGATAAACTAATTAGGATAGGATATTAGGAGGCTATGGATGTAAATGTGGATTATGCAAGTTGTGGTTGTCATATGTTATAAGTTCATATGTAAACTTGCCTCTTTTTTTATGATATGATGTGTTATGTAAGATCATATGCAAGTTTTATGCAAGTTCTTATGCAAATCATGTGCAAGTTAGTCTCTTTCTATGATATGCATAACATATGCAAGTTTGCCTTTGTGATATGACATGATATATGCAAGTTCATGTGCAAGTTAGTCTCTTTCTATGATATGCATAACATATACAAGTTTGCCTTTGTGATATGACATGGTATGCAAGTTCATATGCAAGTTTTATGCAAGTTTATATGCAAGTTCATATGCAAGTTTGTCTTTTTTTATGATGTGCATAATATATGCAAAGTTGTCCCTATGTATGACGTGTTATGTAAACGAATTACGTGGGAAACGATGGGGTTAATATGCTTGATTATAAAAAGGTGTAAAGTTGTTATGATTAAGCATAACATAAAATGAATGGACATAATTGGGAATTTACCTATTAAGTTAGGTCTACCCACATTATGGAGTTGGGAATTTACCTATTAAGTTAGGTCTACCCATACTATGGAATTGGGAATTTACCTATTAAGTTAGGTCTACCCATATTCTTAAAAATGTGTAATTAATTAGGGATAATTAATTATGGGGGTGATTAATTAGGTGTAATTAATCAACTAAGACACGAGGTTGGACCCTTTTGTAGCGGAAGTCTGCCCGGAACCGACCGGCCATCCAGCGGCTGCAAATGATTGGCCCAATGTGAGAGGTCTTAGTCATAAATTAAATACGTGATTAAAGTAAAGACACGAGGTTAGACCCTTTTTATGACAGAAGTCTGCCCGGAACCAACCGGCATATCCAACAGTCATAAAAGATGGTCTAATGTGAGAGGTCTTTATGAGGTCATGATCTTAATTAATTAATTAAGAAACACTTAGCCATATTAGCATGTAAAGGGACATGAGGGGTTAAGTGGGTGCCTTGGGTGGCATGTGGAAATCTAGTGGTTGCCTTGGGTGGCAATAGAAAATACGATTAGAATACTTAACCAAAGTGGAACATGTAATTAAAACATGATTAAAGGGTTAAGTGGTATACACTAGAAATGACAAGCTTAGGTGGGAAGCTTGTGGGGGCCCATTTCAACCAGTAACCCATATGTATCTTATTGGGCTCGACCCATGTCGAGGACATGACACGCGTACTGGGCTTGACTATAAGAGGCCAAAACGGGTTAGCGGTGGCAACGCAAGTCCAACGGGTTTCATATGCGTGTGTGGACCCGGGCTGGTAGGTAAGACGTTGTTGCATCGTGTAGGTATAAGCCGTGCACCGTTGATTGTATCGGGTTGCCACTTTGGGGAGTGATACACCCCACTGTGGGGCCAGCACGGGTATCTACGGTAGGAAGCCGATCGCTTGGGAGTAGTGGGTACACCTAGTGGAGATAGGGGCAGACGGCACCTATGTAGTGAGCTAGGGGTACACGAAACTAATGGGTAAATTTTCTAAGTCCTTGGGAGGGATCAACCTTTAAGTAGGAATGACTGGTGTGGTGCAGTGTAGTAATTATCCTTGGGTGGGTAAATGCGTCTTTATCGTTATCTTAGTTCACTCTAAGTCTGATTGGCTACTGAGTGTAGTCATTTATCCCCAGTCACACCGTACCAAGTTATATCATATCCTTATTACTTTAATGATTACATTGTTAAAGTTATAGGACTCGCTCAGACTTATGTCTGACCCCGTTGTTTTTATCTTTTTCCCAACCCTCAGGTTCTCAGAGTGGGCCCAGCACGAGTGGGCTTTGATCAGGCTGCTTTTATTACTCTCTTGGAGCTTGGACCCTAGATGTAGAGCTCAGTCTACCCCTTTTCTTTATGGCTATCAGTTCATGTATTGGGATTATGTATTTTTATTTAGCAGGATGGATATTTGTACTTGACTTCTATTATGGTTTTGTGATGTAACCAGACATGTTTTATTTTCCGCTGCAATTGAAATGACTTTTTTAAGTTTTCAAGTATTACTTATATCTGTCTTGCTGTAATTACTCTGTTCTATATTCACTCAAGATACTCAACCGATGTTATGGCATTCCCTTAGAGAGTGACCATAGCGGGCGTGGGGTGTTACACATATGATTTAACACATACCTTAGTTTGGCATATATCTAGATCACTATGTCATCGATAAGCCAACTTTTATGTCAAGTAAATACTTGAAATTTTTTTTTTAAAAAAATAAAATATATAAAAGTTTCAATTTACATATATTTCTATTCATTTACTTATTACAAAATTTTCAAATAGGGAAAATTTATGTCTCCCATACTCATTTTTTATATTATATCTTTGGTCACATCATATATTCAAATATAGTCGATTTATAGTTATCATGAGAATTCTCATAAAATAGCATTCCAAAGGCACCAAACCTACATAAGGATTTCACCTAAGCGAGCTTCTAAATCATTAATTCATACATTTTAACTCAAATTAAGTTTATACCTATATTCATTATTATAGAGTTCTTAAATCTTATTGCATTAGTTAAATTTCCATTCATGAATCCATATATGAATTAAGTACATATTCAATCTAATCTCACCATATTAGATTCACCTCAATAGTTATACTACTTAATGTCCCTAAGTTTAAACATTCACTAAGGTTTATTTATGACTTTCTAAGTTCAAATCAATTTAAAACTACCAAAACTCAATTCAAATGGATAATAATCAATTTTATCAACTTAATTGGTATGATCACCTAAGTTATACTTATAAAGTTCATTTACTTACATAAGCTTGATTTATACTTATTTCACCGATCATTATTTTTTATAATTTGAATATCCATATATAAAGTAGACCTTTATAAGTTCATAAGTATTCCTCAGAAATCAGTTGGTACTTCAACTATATTTCCTCGAAATCAAATTTATTACCATACTTATTAGACTTAAATAACACTACAACAAATTGACCACATTATAACTGTGGAAAACTATTGTAAGTTACTTTTTACAATGGTGACGTAACCATCGTATGTTAAGAAGTTGTAACAGACTAAAATCTTTTACAACTGTTATGCATTGTTGTAGTAATACCTACTGCAACTGTTATGCACCATTGTGACTTCGTAATTTTTACTATTTCTGATAGTTGTAATACACTTATTACAAATATAATTGACAATTACGTTTTAAAAAAAAAATCAAACATCTTTTGCAACTGAAATGAACAATACACTAAATATAGCAATACTCCATAAGCAAATCAGACATTACAATTATTTGCAAACTAATTTAATAAAATACTCAAATTTTCAGTATTACAAACAATAAGTTTTAGAAAATATTTCGTGCATTATTACATACTTGATCATTACAAAGCAACTTAGTACAAGCACAAGTTATCCACAAGAAATTGCATATCCTAAGGGAGTACACTAGTCGAAGACAACGAAATCTTGTCATCATGTATCTTTTTAGTGCAAGTTCACTGAACCTATTGCCTAAGAGTATGCATGTTGTTAGAAAAAAGAACGAAAAGTGTTTTTTAAGCCAACATACCAAATCTTAATAGCATCAAACATAACTAGTATTCTATATACAAGCTGCAGTGCACGCGTGCGCGCGCGCGCGCACACACACACACACACACACACACACACACACACACATATATATGATAAGAACCGACATCATAATAAACACAATTTTACACTAAGTAATTTTTTTGTTCAAGGGCATACCTGAGAGCAACTTAAATGCATGCCTAATTGCGCAGAGAAGTTAACTTAACCTAATTGAATGGACTTGGTTCAACAAGAAAAGCAAACTTAGAGCCCAATATGGAAGCAATGCTGAGTCATTTCAGGTTATCTCTAATGAAAGAAAGTTCCTTGGAGTTGCACAGAAATAGCCATAATATTTTGGCCCACCTCGGCCTTTATATAGATTAAGAAGATTATTGCCAGATTGATTATGTACAAAATACCAAATAAATCTGAGCTGGATAGACTTCACCGCCAGTAATTAATGAATTTGATAGCAGAATAAATATACAAAATCCAACAAGGTATACCAGTGGTCCAGTATCACTCTTTAACTTACTATAATCTCTTTCTCCATTAAGAAATACATCGAACCGAGACATATAGGCATCCCAATCAATCTTTGTATAGGGAACAAATTCGATGATCAACGTGACTAAGAAGGAATCAAGGATGAGAAGGGTCAAGGCTATCAACATTTAGAATCATTTACCTTGAAAATGTCATCATTGTATCTTAAGTTCTGTAACACTCATTCATTATCTTCAATTTTATTGAACTCTACCTTTGCACATAATGAACCTCAAATTCGAAGTATCCAAATGATGTTTATTAGCCTAGATATGCTACATTTCCTTGAAATTAAATGCAATAAAGAAAGATGGAATAAAGATTTGTATTCACCAATGAAGGACTTGCACCATGGTAACAGTGACGTGGGTTCGAAACCCGGAATGGCATGCTAAGAGCTTACCATGTGCATACGCTAAGATCAGCCACTTATGTGGTGTTCGCGGACCAGGCTAGGTGCACTAGGGAAGGTTTTACAACTCTGGTCGGTTTCCCTTCTGAATAAATTCAAAAAAAAAAAAGGATTCATAGGTAAAGTTAGTTTGGCATTAAATTCATAACACCAGATCAAACAATACACATCATCATGACATTTTCAGTTTAGTTTAAATGAAAGATTAAAATATAACTATGAAGACCATACTGATAGATTATACCTTAAGTATACATAAAAGTAAGCTTTGACATGTCGAAGTGAGTTCATGGAGGGTTGGACCATCCACCGTTGTTCGAGTCTTGGGACCAATTTGGAGGGAATATATTGGTGGCTATGATGGTAGTGAAAGGAGAACCATGATAGCAGTATTGAGACCCAACGCATCTTATTTGATAGCAAGTGCCACAAGCGAATCAATTCTTGAATGATGTTGTGCTCAATGCCATAGTGCTTATTCCATAGCCGCTGCTGTATAAGTTACCATATCCACAAGAAGCACCTGTATATGTCAACGACAATTTATGTGAGTTTTGAAGTAAAAAATTAAATCAAAGCACATATTGCAATATATGCATATACCTCTTTACACAACCTAACAAATATCACCGAACAAACATAAAAAGTTAATTACTTTAAAAGTTCATCACCAACAAACATCACTGAACCTCTTATACAGCCTCTACAACCAGTATCGCCCAACAAATTCACCACTGCAGCAATAACTTCAACTCAGTCCATCATTTACCACTAACAACAACTACTATTTTCTAACTTCTGATGCTATAAACTAGCACAACACCTCATATACCAACCTCATCAAACTATCACCAAGACCACATTCTCACCGCCTCAACGTCAAACAACAATAACAAACTTAATTACCCACGGATCTGCCTACATCCAAACCTTTAAAAAAAACTAAGAAAATCCATCCATCATCCTCATCTAGCACCATTTCCCCACTGTCAACAAACCAACACTATAAACACACTAACCACCCCGTCAACCTATCACAAAATAAATCTTTTAACAACCCTGCCCGAACAGCCACGCCCTACTGCTAGACGTGCAGCTGGAGTTGGTGCATCTATGCAATTACAACAAAACCCTATTTTACTAAACAGATATTACCTCGTGGAGGTCATGTAGTTCAGTATACTGCTCCAGGTCCTAACATTGATAGTAGTGAAGTAAAGATTCACATTTCTGGACTGAGCCTTTATGTTCCATAATCCATGCCTATTGTTTCTTTAGCCACTGCCACTTTTGCGTAAGGGAGAACTATTCTTGGACAAAACTTGTACACATCAGCAGACAAGTTGGAGCATGAATCTGCAACCAAAGTTATTGTCATGCTCTTGAAGATGCATCAAACTAATGTTTCGCACCTTTGGATCTAGCAAAAAAATTTAACCTAGTTTTTTATAATAATAATTAAGTTTAGTATGACAACAGAAATAGTAAGTGTTATACCTTTGGATCTAACACAAATTGCTTCTTCTAAAAATTCGAATCTCTAATCTATGGTGAAATCCCTAACATCCGGATCCGATGAGGTAACCGGTAGCTCCAAGACCACATCCAATTCTAACCCATTTTACTAATCGAAACAGTTTCCTTCTTTTCCCATATCAAAATCCAATCTATAAGTCGATAGGGAAGACGGTGAATTCCACTTCAAGTTCGGCCTTAGAAGTGATAAGGGGTGCAATTGGCTATGGGTCTGAGGAGAACACCAAGGTGGATACAGCTGAGCTATTGTTGCTTGTTCGGAGGCTTTTCATTGGGTTTGGTTTAAAGGAAGAATGTTTTGGAGCTTAGCGTGATATTGAAGTTATCCTGGGTGATGGGGAGGAAGCGGTGATTACAACGAAAATTTAGATACAGAGCCCGAAATTCCATTTTGGAGTCGGGAATTTTTTTTATGCTTTCGCAAAGGTACAACTTCGACGTAAGAATATCCATGAATATTTATAAAATTTGAAAACTATCTGTATTTAATTTTGAAATATGAAAAATAATTAGTATTCGAAAAAAGATAAAAATATGGATTTGCCACATCCGCATTCAATTTTTACCTATCCAAATTTATTCAAAACTGCGGTTAACTTTTCGACCATTTCAGTAGATAGAGTAACTGTCATTTACTATTTTGAATATGTAATAAAATCATGGTATGTGCATAAATATCTATATTTTCTGGTTAAAATTATGTTTCTCATCATATTTATTATATTTTCAATGTCAAAATTTATTTATACTGAATTATATTTTTTTATTCATTTGTTTAGATTACTAATTGTTGATATTTTTTATTCAGTTTTTTAGTTTACTAGTTTTTGTATTTTCAATGACAAATAGAAAATTTGTAATAGGTATTTGTTAAAACTGGAGAAATAAAACATTTGTTGAAAGTAAGCTTATTACAACTTTCTGGAAGAAAAGTTGTAAAAAGCCTTTATTACAATTGTCATTTTGTGATAGTTGTAAAAACATAGTGTAGTATGGTCTTTTTGTTATAGTGTAAGATTAACCGATTTCAAGCAACATGGTTCAAGTTATGTCTTATAATCTTGTTGGTGTAGATTCACTTAACATATTACCTCAAGGATTTAACCCATATTACTTTTCAAAATGTTTATTTCACCATAAAAAGGATAAGTTATTATTATGTTAACACATTCACAATTTCACATTAGTTCTTAATACCATTTATGATTAACATTCCATTACTAATCTAGTTTTTTTAAAGATAAGTTCAAAACGTGAATTAAAAACTGAACAAATGAAAGAACCTAACCAATGGTATCTACGAAGATGAAGACACTAAATCGGCATGGAATAAAGAAAACTAAGGCTTTCGAAAGCTCTCAATTATAGAATTCCTAGGATATAGATTTAAAACAAAGATTGAGATTTAACTATAGGGATCCTAATATAAGAGAATTCTAACAAAGGGGACAAATTCAATGGAAAGAATCACTTAGAAAAGATAAAATTTAAAACAATTTTTTATATCGAAAATACTTTTAAAACATTTAAAACTATTTTTAAAACTATTTATACTTTACAAAATACACTCTTTCAGGAAAGATTCTACGACTGATTTTTACTCATTATAGAGTATCTCTACCCTATCTCTAATGAGTTTTAAACACCATAAGCTACAGTTTTTTATTAAACCAAAACTCTGGTACCACATGTTACAACCTGCTTTTTTACCATTTAAGTTGGTAATAAAATAAACTCAAATCATTTAAAAAAGCAAATTATTTTAACTATGGGGTTTGAAAAATTACATCACAAGACACAGACAGATACAAACATAGAAAAAAGAATATCTCGTAGCGGAATAAATAAATACGATAGTTGTTCATGAAGGCACTAAATAAAATCTTCAAATTTTTATATAATTTCAGTTATAATTTAATACATCAGAACAATATCAAATATAAAATATCTAGTACATAATAAAAAGATGGAAATGGAATAACAGAACCACTAAGATAACAGTAGCACATAGATATTAAGATGAATCTCCAATAGACCTCTAGCTCTAAAGAAGATGAATTTCCTAAGCTGAACTCCTCAGTTTGACTCGAGCTTCAAGCCAAAAAAAATAAACCACACACTCGAGTTAGAATTATCATGTTCAACAGTAAATGAACTCAAGTGGAATGCTCAAATAAAATGCACAAGTAACTTAAAGAATGTTCGGGATGCCATTCTTTAAGGATCTGTTAACCTTGATATTATATAATACAATACGCTATTATAATAGGGTCTATGGTTAAATATAATATTCAAAATAGCGTAAGAGCGATTATATTTTTTACCCTTACACTGTTTATAGTATCATAGTCTATACAGATACCGTAAAGTCCACCGTAAACTAGTGGCTATTAGAGGACACTCCATAGGTACGGGAAATTCAATATCATAGGGGGATCAATTTGGATAAAACGACAAGGCACGCGAGGCAATACCTAGGGTTGGAATCTACCAATTGCACGCCTGGACCGATGGTCACGCATAGCCACGACTACCGTCCACCTAGAAACAAATTCACAAAATCAAAGGGTCCCCAAATTAATCACAAACCTTGTTTTAAATATTATTGTTATAAAACCTATACTAACACTATTGTATATAAATATATATGTATATATGCAGGAATTATATACAAGTATTGATTTGAAGTCTGTACAATTTATAGATTCAAGATTAAAGATTTCAAAGAAGAAGAGTTCAAGATTGAAGACTCATGAGTAACAAGAGTTGAAGTAAACATGATAAGTTATGGAGTCTAGAATTTTTGTTAAAACTCCGTAACAGCACTGAATCTCTATTTCAAATCTACTATCATTTTTACCTTATTTTAAATCTTCTTATTTTCAAATTGATTTCAAAATTGCTTCGCATTTAAAAAAATCTTTTAATGTTAAATTTATAGATTTTAAATCTAACTCCTAGTTTGAATACTTTAGATTTGATTACCTATATTTTAGTTTTTAACTAATTCAAATATTTACTTCTTGCTGAAGCAGGAGAGGATCCTTCGAAGCCTTGCCTTATTCTTGAACAATATTCTATCAGATCTGGTTGTTTGCTTCGATTTGGAGTTTTGGGTGTGCCCCATCGTTCGCTCGGTCGTTAGGCTCCATGTACTTCGTCTCTATGAAATTCATTGCACTTAGATGCTCTTGATCCCTACTTAAGGTTAGCCGTGTGTAAGTTTGCCTCTACTGAGTGGAATTCCAAAAGCAGATCCCTGCTTGCTCTTTGAGTGAATGGCTTAGATTAGATCGTTCGCAATGCTGATAACACCTTTCCTTGTTGGTTTGATTTTTTGTAGTATTGTTTTCTTGTATTGGTTCGGCAGTTTTTCGATACACTTGGTTGTTCATTTTTGGTTCGCATTTTCTGGTGAGAGATCTATCTCGTAGGTGGTGGTGTTTGAAGCTTAGACCTATATCAATGTCTTTTATATGCTACCTATTGCAAAGTGGTGTGTTGCATGTTTGCTAGGTCATATTTGTTTTATGTTGGATACTTAGCTTTTTAATCGTACCATGTTATTGTATTTGGAAGTACTACCGTAGTTTTGGTCACTTAACTGCTGGGACGGTGACGGTATAGCTCCTCTTTGGTTCTGCCTTTTTAGTGCAGTTGTGATAGTCATAAGTTTGGCTACCTTGGAGTGTTTTCAGTGATGTGATGTCCCCCACATACACTTTTTTCCTATGCTTATATATTGCTCTGTTGTTGCTGTTTATTGTTCTCAGTATGGCATGCCTCCTATTGTTGATGTGCTGTGCAAAGGCAGCCCTATGCTATAATGTGAATGCTCTATCCTCCTAGCACGTTTATCTGATGCTGCTGCTCTTTGTGCATCTTAATGTGATGTATTTGTTGTATCTAGTTTGGGTCTGTATGTACTTTTGCTATATTATTAGCATATCACTATTTTTTTGCCTCCCTGCGTGGTGTGCTTGAATGAAAATTCCTCCACTATGTGGAGTATGAGATTTGTAATGTCCCGTATTTTTGGTTGTCAAATATTTAATTTAAATTATTATTTTAAATATTATTTTTGGAATAATAATGGACTTTAATATTTAATTCGTTATTAAAAGTGATATTTGAATGTTAAACTTATATATAATATAAATCGAGCTCGAAATAGCGCTGCAGTTCGTAATATTGAGTTTTGAACTTTAACTGGATATACAGGATCCGACATAAGTCGGATTTCTGTGAAACAAGAAATGTTGGAATCTTGTTGAGTATAATTTTCTTATGAAGGAGAAAAATCCAAATTTCGTGTTATAGATTGTTAGTTATGTCCAAATCAAATTTTAAAATAGTCGCTATGGAAATCGTTATTAAACTATAGCGTTTATTTAATATATTTAAAAGAGTTTAATATAATTTGGGCATCGTTTAACTCAAAATATATGATATTGAGTTGTATAATTTATATTTGAAGCTATATGCTATATCCAGTTGGCTATTTAATTTATTATTATTTTATTTGATTATTCTGGAATTTAAATAATATTTTATCAATTTTATATTGGCATTTAAAATGGTAATTTTGCAAACTGAGTCCGTTTTCGATGAAATCGGTTTCATTGGAACTGTAACGTTAAATTGTTCCACGGTATCAAATTGTGTGACAAACCGATATCGTATGTGATAACGACAGCCGTAAACGCATAGTCATTTTATATAGCGCGCAATTAAATCAATTCAATTTAATAAAGAGATATTTGAGTATAACTTGAACAGAAGATCGAATTAAGGAACTAAACCAATTCCATTGAATTCGTATCAATGTTTAGAGCCAGGATAGATATATAATTTGTTATTTTTGGAGAATGTGTAATTTGGTGTCCAAAATAGCAATGTGGTGCGTGTAAAAATATCATACCAGGAAACGGTCTCGGAATGCGACGAAACTAGTGTCATTGGATTCGTATTAATTAATTATTATAACATTTCAATTTCCGTGTCAATTGGACTTACTGTTTGATTGTGGCAGCGATAAACGCCTTAATCATTTAAATTATTTTGATCAATTTCGACAGGGGTAATTTTAAACGAATAAACGACTAGTCAAACAAACTCCAAATTTAAGGAAACAAGATTCATTGGATCCGTTAGGAAGAGGTCTAGTAAAATGTCAAGGTTTCAAATTTTTATGATTTTTTTTGTAATTATAGGAATTTTTAACGCTTGATTTTTCATCAATATTTATAAAGGACTTTTCACAAACGACCTCGGAATTCGTCCGGAATATTTTTTTTATGCTAAGATTACATTTTTTGTTAAAAACAAAGATTGTAGTAGGTGTTTTGAGATAATACTTCACATATTAGTTTTGTTATAATAAAATAATAATATTTCTATCCAATCTCACTAAATTATAAATACACGTAGTGTGACACCCCTCGTCCGCTAATGTCACTCACAAAGGGAATGCATTAAGTTTCGTGAAGCGTTATAGGTAAACAGAAACAGAAATATTACAAGACAGGCATAAAAATAACAGCGGAATTAAAATCTTTTATTAATCATAAAGCATGGTTACACCACATGTCTGAAAATACATAAACTCAGTACATCATTAAAACTTCTGTGTTGTACTTTAAATATCAGAGTATAATAATAAAGAAAGCATAATCCCCAAGTGAAAACATAGCCATAGTAGCAAAGATAAAAGTTTGAGCAATACACCTAGCAACTCCAAGCAAGACGGTAGCAGAATCCTGACTAAACATGAGTGTTCCCGCCTTGAGAACCGGGGGGTGGGGGGGAAGGGGGGACAGAAGAAAGAAGAGGAAACAAAAAGGGTCAAACAAAAAGTCTGGCGAGTCCAGTTACTTTTAGCAAGTAAATAAATAAAAGTAGCATGACAGGCATATAAAGTGGATAAGAGAGAGATAACTACATAAGAGCCAGGTATGACAAGGTAAACAGGATAGGGTGTATACGCTTCTAATAATTACTCTTCACTATTACTAGTATATCCAGAATGAGATGATCCCCAAAATGTATGAAATGGTAGACTAGGCGTACTTCTGGTGAGAGGTTTTAACCCCATACAATCTACAGGCGGCCCCAATAACGGACTCCTAAACTTACCAGAGTCTAGATGTACCCTAACTACTACCCTAATCGATCGGCTCCCTACTCCGTAGATACCCTGTGCTGGCCCCACAGTAGGGTGTATCACTCCCTAAAGTGGCAACCCTTTATTTTCTGGATGTGCACAACCATATCTACTGATGTCACAATGTCTTAATTTCCATGGCAAGCCGGAACCATGCATGCACATGACTCCATTGATTTCCTACCCTATTGACACCGCCCCTTCATTTTGGATCTCTTACAATCAGCCCAGTAAGCGTGCCCCAACCCCGACCTAGTTCGGAGTACTCGTTTGATACCTAGATGGGTTACTGACTTAAACGGGTCCCACACACAAGATGATACAGGCTCCCCTAGGCTTGTATCCCCACTACTAGGATTTCAACTGGTCATGCCTAATAGTCCAACATGTAAAACATGTTAAGTTTTCGGGGCTATATATGTAAATATTACCCCACCGCCACAAGATTTACTTAACCCTCACTGATCCAAGCAAGTTTACTTAACAAAGTTGCATAACCCCAAAGTATAAAATAGGATAAGTTTGTGGGCCTATATATTTAAATATTATCCACCGCCATAAGATTTACTTAACTCACCCACTGTTTCAACCAAGTTTATTTAACCCCTATTCAAGTTAACACGTTCATACAATCCATATTGATTCATCTAGGTTAAGCATTCCAATTCGTTACCAAGTCCATTTATGGTTATAATGGGCTAGACCTCCCACATTAGGCCTACAAATTGTGGATGCTGGATATGCTGGTCGGGTCTAAGCAGACTTCTTCCACAAGTTGGGCCTAACCTCGTGTATTAGCCCATCTCGTATTTGTGCACTTAGACCCCTCACATTAATTTGCGGTTGCTGGATATGTTGGTCAGGTCCGGGTAGACTTCCACCACAAATGCAATCTGACCTCGAGTCATAAGCGCCATTACAGTTTTCTAATTACTGTAATCCTAGGCATTTTGATTATTAACCAATTAATTATACCTATATCTTTATAAGTGTTCGTGCCCATTTACCTAATTATATTCATAATGGATTATATGTCCAAATTCATACTTGTCATTCAAGTTATGCCAATTTTAATCTTTTCCCCCATTCCCTAACTAACGCATTCGTATATATTTGGCGTCATGTCTAGGAAAGAAAGTAGCCTAGCCATAAACAATAAAAGGGAAAGATGACAATAGTGTTATTTTAACAAAAGTGACATAAACACGTAATTGGCCTAGTGATAAGGTGGACATATAAAAATAGATCTAGTGAGCATGTGATAATAAAACTAGATCTAACATACCAACGATGTTATAATAGGCATGAATAAATAAGGATTCATATTTCGAATTAATGACAGATCTAAATTAATCACCACATGATAGGTAAAGTTTAAGATCCACAAATGTAACATGATAAATTAACCACAAACGAATTAGATCTATAAAGGTAGATCAAGCATGACATGATAAATTAACCACAAGCGAATTAGATCTATAAAGGTAGTATAGCAGGACATGATAAATTAACAACAAATGAATTAGATCTATAAAGGTAGATCTACCATTACATGATAAATTAACCACAAGCGAATTAGATCTATAAAGGTAGATCTAGTATGATAATAATTTAAGATCCACATCATAGAATGTTATAGAAGTTATAATAGATCTGATAGGATAAGGATTGGGATCCAAATCCTAACCAATTCAGAATGTCATATATTCATAATTTACAATGGATCTGGTACAATTTAGTTATATGGAAAAAAATTAAACTATAGTCATATCACGTTTACTTCTAAATATTTAAATCCAAAAGCAACTAGGAACTCACCGTGTTTGGATTTTAGAAGATAGAAAAGTAATTGTTGCCGTTGAATCCCAGATCTATAGTTGAAACGCTTAAATCTTTTTAAACTTGATTTTGGAGAAGAATAGGCAATTTAATTGAAGTTGCAGCAGAGCGTCGCCGTCACCATTATTTTTCAAATGAATAAAACTAGGTTTAAGGTCCTTTATATACCCTAGGGTCCACGAATCTAGCTCCAAAATCGGTCCAAGTTTAGAAAAACGTTTATTGCCTAGATTTGTAGGGGGGTCAACCCCCCTACATGGGTGTCGACCCTTGGTCGACCCCGGGGTCGACCCCAAAGAGCCTGGGTCGACCTAGATAGTCGACCCTTTTCCTGTTTGGCGCATCGATTTTATATTTTGCTGATTTTTGAATTTTGAATTCTGATTTAATATATATATATATATTCTCCTTATATGCGTACAAACTTCAAACCTTAATAACTTCTTCATACAAAGTCCGTTTTACGCAAATTTGGTGTTTATCTTGACCAAAATTTCGAAGCGGACGCAATGGCATGGTCTGTTTTACATAATTCTGAATATTCAATTAAGTTTTCCTTAATTCATTTTTAACAGTGCATTTAAAATTAATTTTCTTTAATTTATCATCTTTTATGTTGACAAAATTACGGGGTGTTACATTCCCCCCTCCCCCCGCTTAAAGGATTTCATCCCCGAAATCTCCAAGTTAAGAAAAATGTATCCTACCATCCATCATCCATCTACTCATCCACCAATCATAGGCATCCATTGTCCTTAAAATTATCTAATGCTTATATGAACATATGCAAAGGCATGTGTATATGTCCCAACACTATTGCAAAAGATCAGGTTGTCCACTGATTCAGTTGACCTCCTTAATGCAACGTATGTTAGTATAATGAATCCAACATGTATGCAAATAATCCTATTATAACATGTAAGTTCTATGTGTGTGCACAATCATTCGTCCAAATGCAACATCCATTTGATGATACATTCAATTTCGTCCATAAAGAAAAAGAAAAATGCACATACATCCATATGCAGTATGAGAGTGATTGAGCCGATCTAGTGCCTAATGTTTGTGTATATGAATCAAAATGCAACCATTAGCAATCACTTGCATCCATCAAACATAACATGTCTCAGACACATGTGTTCACATCCATGGGTTCACTACCTAAAAGACAAAGATTTGATCTATAGGATACAGATGAATGATAGAAATAAGTACGAATAAAAAGCTTTGGAAAAGAAGTTAAGAACACACTCTTGAAAAGAAAAGGGTACGAAGCGCGAATCTTATCTTCAGTCCCCCAAGCATGATCATCTCCCACTGAACTTCCTTCAGCTTGACCTCTCAATTGCGTAGCTTCTTAACCTCTGATCCATGAATGCGGGTAGGAACTCGTCTAACTATTGCTTCCTGTTCCATCCCTACTTCCTCAAGCATACTCGGCTCAACTACTTCTGCTATGTTTTCACAAATGAACATCCGCTAACATCTCTCGTACATTTACCCTATAAGCCATTTGACTGATACCTTCCATTATAGGAAATGGTCCTACTAATCTTGGCGCCAGTTTCCCTACAGATCCAAAACGAACCACATTCCTCAAAGGAGATCCTTTTATCAAAACCATGCCTCCCATCTTAAACTCAATATCGGTCCTTCCCTTATCTGCATATGACTTTTGCCTGTCCCGAGCTGTCTTCATGTGCTAGTGGATAAGATCAATCTTTTCTGAAGTTTCTCTAACTGTCTCAGGTCCAAGTAGAAGCCTAACTCTGCTGTCTCAATTTGAAATCCTTCTATCAGAACAGGTACTTTTGCGATTTACGGTCCAAATATAACTTGAACCTCTCTCCAAGAAGATACTGCCGCCAAGTCTTAAGTGTGTATACTGTAGCAGCTAATTCCAAAACATGGGTAGGGTAGTTCTTCTTATGAACTTTCAACTGTCTACTCCCATAACATACTACCCTTCTCTCTTGCATCAGAACCGCACCAAGCCCTATACCACATGCGTCAGTGTATACTATGAACACTTTGTTTCCGTCGGGCAAGGTCAAGACTAGGGTTGTTGTCAGAGCCCTCTTCAATCGTTGAAAAAGCATCCTCTTAGTCTGTACCCCAAGAAAATGTCAGATTCTTTTTTGTAAGCTTATTCAACTCCCTACAATCCACTCATAAGAGAAGCAAACCATCCGCCTTAGTTGCACACCATTCAAATATACTTCGCCCAATAAATCCTTTTTTAAATAGCTCCCCTACTTGCTTTCTCAACTCCCTTCTTTTCCATGGAATTATGTGGCATACTTGTAATGCAATTGGCTTTGCATTGTCCGACCAGTATACATGAAAGTCAATCTCGCGCCTCAGAGGTATGTTCCGTACCTCCCCAAAACATCAGGATACTCACATACTATTGATATAGATCGCAGATCATCGATAGATGCATCAAGTGACTCTAGGAAACTAAGCATGACAGACCCCTTAGGGTCACAAGAAATCTCGAGGGCCCTCCCATGGCAAGTCAAAAGTGTAACGACCCTCCTCTCACTATCCCGAATGACACCGTACATGGCTGGCCAATCCAACCCTAGAATCAAACCATAGCCCATAAAACCGAGCACATATGCATCATACTCAAACTCGATGTGTGACGACCCCAAACCCCGTTCTGACGGTGGCAAGGGTAATATTTGGAATATAACACAGAAATAGAAAATAGCAGAACAGAAATAAATAAATACACCAGATAATGCACAATAGAATATACTGGATAAACCTAATCATCGGAGTTACACAGTATACAGGATCTTACTTAGTACAAATACAGTTCAACTATACATATATGTCTACAGCGGAAAAACAAACATAATGTACAATAGGAGCTGAACAACATAAAAAGAGATAAATGATAGAATCCATCTTCAGCTCCAGCTATCCAGAGAAAGCTAGCTAAAACCTGAATACAAGGCTGCCCGTGTAGAAAAAGGGGCACCCGAGTTAGATAGTGAAACAAACTACGAGTCAGTCATGGGACTGGTATGAGAAATCTACTCAACACATTTAAAATATGGCTAATCACAGGACCACGCCACTTTCGTGGAACGGGTTTACTCCATCAGATTGCCAGTGCTTTGAAACAGATATTTCTTTTAAACATCGCAATGCTTTTTATAAAAATGAAGCCATTATAAGACTCAGTTCCCATCACACAATGCAACGCAAACCGCAGGATAGAGTTTTTACCTTATAACGGCCAAAATATGCTTGATACGAATAAAACAAAAGCATTTGATATTATTACTAGTGTTTATATGTTTCAAAACCAATTTCAAATCATAACTATCAATCATAGACGGCCATTAATGCCCCATACCACTATGTCGCCATATATAGGTATACAATCAAAACCGCACAGTCACGTATTTGGAAATTGGATTTCCGTCATGAACCAAGGCAAAAGATAGTCCTTACCGAATTCGAGACGCTCTAGCCCGTGTCTCAGGCACAGCCGCAACCGTACCTTGGATCGTCAGGGCCGGTCCACACGAAGTGGATTACAATGCCTGAACAATGCGTTTCTCCGCCCTTTGGGGCGTCAATGAGGCAACGAATGAATCCATCGGTCCTTGATCGACCGATATAACCGAGGCGCCTCGCAACAGTAACAACCACATAAGTCAAACTCGTCAGGGCGTGTAAAACCACTAATGCCACTTTTAGCTAGAAAGAAAATGCACGCCCCCCCTGAGGTCCTTTCTCCCGTTTCTGGTTCATACCAGGGTGTGAGGTTCGCGAATTCACGTTGTACACAAAGATACGCCACACAGGCGGTGCTTTGATCATCACCACAAGACTTTGCTTTTCAACAGAAGCCCTGATCACTGCATTTTAGCGTGCCACACAGATAATTCACGCCATGTAACTGATGGCTATCAATCACACGGAATGAATTCCAATGTCAGACACACAGTCCATTTGCAAGTCCGTTCTGGGTCTGAACGAAACCGGAGGCACTATATACCTCGCAAACCCATCAATCTCTACGTACGTCTGGATGATCACCACTCATTATCCATATTTCGGGATGCCTCCCAATCAGGACATCAGTTACCATCCAGACGAGGTGAAGATCTCCGGTCTTCGACCACCGTCTTCATCTTCGATTTCTTATCGTCGATTCAGTTATTCAGAATGGGATAAACCCGGTCTTTCTGAGCAACTCGCGTATATAATAAACAAGTGCTACACAAACACTATTACGCATCATTTCAATTCATTAGTCACTAACCGTCAATCAGTAAGAGAACGATTTCCCAAATATTAACCCCGAAGGCCGAAACCAACATCAGATCAATACCCAAGAAATCATTCGACTTAGCCAACCATCAGTTAGTTTCTAAATTTCACATCCATATCATTTATAATATTTTATAACGATTTATCGCTATTTTTATTTATTTTAAAATAGCCAATTTATTCAAAACGACGCTTCGGGCCATAACGCGGCCGTGGCGCTGTTTTCCTTCAGATTTGAATTACACATATCTCAAAATCTAACCGTTGGATCTTCACAAAATTTACATCATTAGAAAGATCTTTTCAAAACGAATCCAACGGTTCCAGTTTCGGGAAAATCCGACGGTCGGATCTCCCGGTATAATCGTTTGAAGTTTCGATTTCAAAATACGAACTGCAGCGTCGTTATTCGATTAAATATAATTATATATATATAATCGATTCTGGCGCTGTTTTTCTTCAGATTTGAATTAAACATTCCAGACAATCCAACCGTTGGATTTTTACAAAGTTGGTGTCGTTGGAAAGATATTTCCAAAGCGAACCCAACGGTTGCGATTTCGGGAAAATCTGATGGTCGGATCTCCCGGACTAATCGTTTGAAATCACGGTTTCAAAATACGAACTGCAGCTTCGTTATTTGATGTATTTCAATTCTATTTTTATATATATATATATACATATATCGATTCTTCGATTTCAAAACTATATGAATTTCATACATTTGATAAAAATGATATTTTTATCCAACTGTTTTCTATTTCAACACTTCATTATTTTTAACAATTCATGTATATACTAAAAATGTGATTTTTAATGTAAAAAAATTTATTTCAAAACTCGACTATTTTATATAGTTAATATAGGTGATAAAAATTGGATTTTTATTATAAAACAATTTCTTCCAAAACAAGATTATTTTATATAGTTCATATCGATGATAAAAATTGGATTTTTATTATAAAACAGTTTCTTTCAAAATATGAATACCACTCAACACATGAAATTCAATTCAACGAATGAATTTCGATTCAACACATGAAGGTTTTCTATAGTTTGTATATATAGATAAAAAGGTGATTTTTATATTTAAAAACCCGAATACCATTCAACACATGAATTTCAATTCAACGAATGAATATCGATTCAACACATGAAGGTTTTCTATAGTTTGTATATATAGAGTAAAAATGTGATTTTTATATTTAAAACACGAATACCATTCAACACATGAATTTCAATTCAACGAGTGAATATCGATTCAACACATGAAGGTTTCTATAGTTTGTATATATAGAGTAAAAATGTGATTTTTATATTTAAAACACGAATACCATTCAACACATGAATTTCAATTCAACGAATGAATATCGATTCAACACATGAAGGTTTTCTATAGTTTGTATAAATAGAGTAAAAATGTGATTTTTATCGTTAAAATAACTTATTTAAAACACGAATGCCATTCAACACATGAATACGATTCAACGAATGAATTTCTATTCAACACATGAAGGTTTTCTATTCAACAGACGAATATAGTTTCAACACAGGAAAATAATTCTAACACATGAATATTATTCAAAATTTCGGCAGCATAACGGCAGGGTAGTTAAAACCGGGACCGTCCCTAGTACGGCTCCTCACTCTACCTTAAAGCCTCGCAGCTTTTGACAATGGGGAATCATGCATATAGTTCGCACGCAGGCGGCATGTATATTTTTTTCATTTCCACAAACTAATCCTATGTGGTTTCAACCAAATATTTCTCAACCACAAATGGGTATTTTTCAACCATAATCAATCAATTTCAACCACAAACAATTTCAATCAACCATTCGCTACCAATCAATTTTCACACCAATCATAACCAATAAATATCGTCCATGGTTTGTGGACGAGGGGCGTATATATTTAGCATTTTACTTCTATTTCAACACATATCTAATTTTTACAACGCATATACAACTTATACATCGAACGTACAACTTATACAACGCTTATACAAGAGGTGTACAACGCTTATATAACTCATACATCGATTATATAATTTATACATCATCGTTTTCCATATCGTTTATAATTTAGAAATCTCACATTGGGTTCCACTCCACCAAAAATAGCAGAAGGCTCAAAAAAATATGCGGTCTCTTCTAGAATGTAGAAGACGTCCACACGGTCATGATGTTTCCTGTATCATCGAATTTCGTCCAGAAACGAAAAAGATATGATTTTTCAAAGTTTGCAATGGTTTAAAGGTGTTAAAATCAGTTCAAAGAAAATCAGCCGTTACCTTATTTATTTCTTCAAAATTAGGTTTTCGATTATCTTCAAATCCGTTGATAGTTGCTTCGATCGGCCAGCGCCACCTTGACGGGCTAGGAGAGGCGCACGTGCACCAGGGAGGGGGTCGAACTCGGTGGCTCCAGGTGATGGCGGCAGCGGTTTGAAACCCGCAACTTCCAGGCGTCGATTCCTTCAAACCACACAACGAAAAAATCCAAACTATATATGGATTTGAAGATCTCGAGGAGCTCTACAAAATCTTCAACTAGAGGATGGGCTAATTTTGCGTGGATTGATCGGAAATCGAATGGGAACGATGGAATGGTTTTCTGCCTTCGATCGCTACGGGGAGAGAGAAAATATCGGGGGGGGGGGGGGGGAGGGGCTGATGTGGACCAGTGATATTTTTTTAATTTATAAAGTTTTAAAAATCCGAAAATACCCCTCGTCACACACGAACACTAATTCAAACCCAACGACTGTCGTCCCTAGCGTTTTACCCCCATTCCGTACACAATGGGATATGTTTCGAAGGCCCATTCGAATGTTTCAGTCAGTTTTCCTTCAAATTAAAATATAAAACATTCAATATTTAATTTGAACGTACATTTCAATTTGCCAGGGCCACAAACTGATTCGAAAAATTCCAAAAAAATAAATCTGGCTATGTTTTGACGATACGGTCCCAACAAAACTAGTTTCGTCGAATTCTGAGACCGTTTGAAAAATGGCCTTTTCTGGTCGATCCAATTTAACTGTAATTGACCAAAACACATTTTCCTTTGCCACGCTCACATATTGACTTCAAGAATTATGAAATTTGAAACCTAGCAATAGTTTAACATTCGGATCCAACAAAAGTGGTTTCGTCGAATTCCGAGGTCGTTTGCAAAACGACCATTTTAACGGACTATATAATTTCCATAACGACCTTTCAGAAAATTCATTTGGCTATAACTTTTGCTTTCCGTTATGAAACTTCGATTTTTCAGATTCGTTAGAAAGGTATTCACTAACAGATTTAAATATTTTTGGTTTCACTCAAATCCGCTTTGTTTTGCACCCTGTACGGTCAGTCAAAGTTTGAATTCAAATTTTGAAACTACCGCGCCATTTCAGCCCTTGTTTATAATTAGAATTAATTATATTCGTTTTCAAATGTCGATTCAAACTTAGTTTTCATCTTTATTATTTAAAATATTTATTTTAAATATTTAAAATCCATTATTTTAGCCAATTTAAAAAATTTGAATTGGTTCAGATTTTCCGGGTCGTTACAATCTCCCCCACTTAAAACTTTTCTTCCCCGAAAAGGAACAAAGTCGAAAGTGGTTTGATTAATCAACTCTACGTTCAATCCGGCTTCCATTCTCCAACTTTTCAGTTTCTGAGAATTTTCAAATTCTTCAATAATTTGGTTAACACCCGGAATTTTCGAAAAATTTCTCCATAACCTCCTTTGTACGGGGAAAGGTTTGGAAATTTATTGGGTCGTATTAGGTACCCAATAAATCCTAATAAGCATACACATATTTATAGTGATATATTCTGGTGTTTACAGGGGAGCGTGTATAGATAATAACTCCAGAGAATAAATTCTCTTCACCCTGTCAAAGCCTGAGGGAGTGTGTATTTTAATTGCTCCAAAGGATAAATCCTCATCACCTCGTCCCGTGTGGGAAATAAATAGTCCATGTGCCGTATCTAATGACTAGAGAGACGTGATTATTGTCAACTCCAGACCCGTGTGGGGTTTTTATTAATCTGGAAATTTTATCGTTATAATTTTATATGGTCATATCAGTCATCAGTTCAACCTGTAAAATATAGTCATCGCCATACAAGCCTCTCGCTCGTATGGTAAATCTTCCACCTCGTCACACAAGCTCCAAATGCTTATGTGGTATATGATGAAGTATGTCTATCTTCAGAAGTATGCCATGCAATGTAGCTCAAAATTAATTGTTACTATCCTACGACGATGTTTATTATTTCACACAGAACAACCAGCACTCCGCATCCAATGGCATTCATAGGAGTTGATATAATAATATTTCGCATCTAACTCATTAAGGTTTACCTATTTGTCGGGCACGCAAATAAATTCTTTACTCAACAGCTATCCAATTACCTGTTCAAACATATATAATGCACAAGTATATATTTCTTTCTATTTTCTAATCAGTTCAATGTGTGATTTAATCGAATAAATTCTTCCATTCATTCTATTATTGATTGAATTAACTATCGTTTCAATAATTTTAATTAATCCAATTTACTATCACACAATGCAAACAACAAGCAATTTGTTTTTAACTTTTCAAAAATATACTAATCGATTCATATACTCTTGTACTTTTCAAATATATATCTTTTATATATTCAAAAATCATATTTCTAAAACCAGCCTATATATATAATCACAAATACATTATTTTAAAACATATAACTCTCGACTCATTCTGAGGCACTTCTGACCCCATCTCTAATGAGTTGTTCTGATTATGCTTTACTTATACTAGGATATTACTGATCCTATATGTATAGAGTTACCCGTCCTAGAACACTACTGGTTCTATTTCTGACGAGTTCGTTAATATGTTATATTCCAGAATTAAGCTTAACCAAAGCTCTGATACCACGTGTGGCGGCCCCAAACCCCGTACTGACGGTGGCAAGGGTAATCTTTGGAATATAACACAGAAACAGAAAATAGCAGAACAGAAATAAATAAATACACCAGATAATGCACAATAGAATATACTGGATAAACGTAATCATCGTAGTTACACAGTATACAGGATCTTACATAGTACAAATACAGTTCAACTATACATATATGTCTACAGCGGAAAAACAAACATAATGTACAATAGGAGTTGAACAACATAAAAAGAGATAAATGATAGAATCCATCTTCAGCTCCAGCTATCCAGAGAAAGCCAGCTAAAACCTGAATACAAGGCTGCCCGTGTAGAAAAAGGGGCACCCGAGTTTGAAAGTGAAACAAACTACGAGTCAGTCATGGGACTGGTATGAGAAATCTACTCAACACATTTAAAATATGGCTAATCACAGGACCACGCCACTTTCGTGGAACGGGTTTACTCCATCGGATTGCCAGTGCTTTGAAACAGATAATTCTTTTAAACATCGCAGTGCTTTTTATAAAACTGAAGCCATTATAAGACTCAGTTCCCATCACACAATGCAACGCAAACAGGAGGATAGAGGTTTTACCTTATAACGGCCAAAATATGCTTGATATGAATAAAAAAAAGCATTTGATATTATTACTAGTGTTTATATGTTTCAAAACCAATTTCAAATCATAACTATCAATCATAGACGGCATTAATGCCCCATATCACTATGTCGCCATATATAGTTATACAATCAAAACCGCACAGTCACGTATTTGGAAATTGGATTTCCGTCATTAACTAAGGCAAAAGATAGTCCTTACCGAATTCGAGACGCTCTAGCCAGTGTCTCAGGCACAACCTCAACCGTACCTTGGATCGTCAGGGCCGGTCCACACGAAGTGGATTATAATGCCTGAACAATGCGTTTCTCCGCCCTTTGGGGCGTTAATGAGTCAACGAATGACTCCATCGGTCCCGGATCGACCGATATAACCGAGGCGCCTCGCAACAGTAACAACCACATAAGTCAAACTCGTTAGGGTGTGTAAAACCACTAACGCCACTTCTAGCTAGAAAGAAAACGCACGCCCCCCCTGAGTTCCTTTCTCCCGTTTCTGGTTCATACCGGGGTGTGAGGTTCGCGAATTCACGTTGTACACAAAGCTACGCCACACAGGCGGTGCTTTGATCATCACCACAAGACTTTGCTTTTCAACAGAAGCCCTGATCACTGCATCTTAGCGTGCCAAACAAACAATTCACGCCATGTAACTGATGGCTATCAATCACACAGAATGAATTCCAATGTCAGACACACAGTCCATTTGCAAGTCCGTTCAGGGTCTGAACGAAACCGGAGGCACTATATACCTCGCAAACCCATCGATCTCTACGTACGTCTGGACGATCACCACTCATTATCCATATTTCGGGATGCCTCCCAATCAGGACATCAGTTACCATCCAAACGAGGTGAAGATCTCCGGTCTTCGACCACCGTCTTCATCTTCGATTTCTTATCATCGATTCAGTTATTCAGAATGGGATAAACCCAGTCTTTCTGAGCAACTCGCGTATATAATAAACAAGTGCTACACAAACACTATTACGCATCATTTCAATTCATTAGTCACTAACCATCAATCAGTAAGAGTACGATTTCCCAAATATTAACCCCGAAGGCCGAAACCAACATCAGATCAATACCCAAGAAATCATTCGACTTAGCCAACCTTCAGTTAGTTTCTAAATTTCACATCCATATCGTTTATAATATTTTATAACGATTTATCGCTATTTTTAATTATTTTAAAATAGCCAATTTATTCAAAACGACGCTTCGGGCCATAACGCGGCCGTGGCGCTGTTTTTCTTCAGATTTGATTTACACATATCTGAAAATCTAACCATTGGATCTTCACAAAATTTACATCATTAGAAAGATCTTTTCAAAACGAATCCAACGGTTCCAGTTTTGGGAAAATCCGACGGTCGGATCTCCCAGTATAATCGTTTGAAGTTTCGATTTCAAAATACGAACTGCAGCGTCGTTATTCGATTAAATATAATTATATTTATATATATATAAATATAATCGATTCTGGCGCTGTTTTTCTTCAGATTTGAATTAAACATTCCAGATAATCCAACCGTTGGATTTTTACAAAGTTGGTGCCTTTGGAAAGATATTTCCAAAGCGAACCCAACGATTGCGTTTTCGGGAAAATCTGATGGTCGGATCTCCCGCACTAATCGTTTGAAATCACGGTTTCAAAATACGAACTGCAGCTTCGTTATTCGATATATTTCAATTCTATTTATATATATATATATATATATATATATCGATTCTTCGATTTCAAAACTATATGAATTTCATACATTTGATAAAAATGATATTTTTATCCAACTGTTTTCAATTTCAACACTTCATTATTTTTAACAATTCATGTATATACTAAAAATGTGATTTTTAATGTAAAACAATTTATTTCAAAACTCGACTATTTTATATAGTCAATATAAGTGATAAAAATTGGATTTTTATTATAAAACAATTTCTTCCAAAACAAGATTATTTTATATAGTTCATATCGATGATAAAAATTGAATTTTTATTATAAAACAGTTTCTTTCAAAATATGAATACCACTCAACACATGAATTTCAATTCAACGAATGAATTTCGATTCAACACATGAAGGTTTTCTATAGTTTGTATATATAGATAAAAAGATGATTTTTAAATTTAAAAATACCAATACCATTCAACACATGAATTTCAATTCAATGAATAAATATCGATTCAACACACGAAGGTTTTCTATAGTTTGTATATATAGAATAAAAATGTGATTTTTATATTTAAAACACGAATACCATTCAACACATGAATTTCAATTCAACGAATGAATATCGATTCAACACATGAAGGTTTTCTATAGTTTGTATATATAGAGTAAAAATGTGATTTTTATATTTAAAACACGAATACCATTCAACACATGAATTTCAATTAAACGAATGAATATCGATTCAACACATGAAGGTTTTCTATAGTTTGTATATATAGAGTAAAAATGTGATTTTTTTCGTTAAAACAATTTATTTAAAACACGAATGCCATTCAACACACGAATATGATTCAACGAATGAATTTCTATTCAACACATGAAGGTTTTCTATTCAACAGACGAATATAGTTTCAACACAGGAAAATAATTCTAACACATGAATATTATTCAAAATTTCGGCAGCATAACGGCAGGGTAGTTAAAACCGAGACCGTCCCTAGTACGGCTCCTCGCTCTACCTTAAAGCCTCGCAGCTTTTGACAATGGGGAATCATGCATCTAGTTCGCACGCAGGCGGCATGTATATTTTTTTCATTTCCACAAACTAATCCTATGTGATTTCAACCAAATATTTCTCAACCACAAATGGGTATTTTTAAACCACAATCAATCAATTTCAACCACAAACAATTTCAATCAACCATTCGCTATCAATCAATTTTCACACCAATCACAACCAATAAATATCGTCCATGGTTTGTGGACGAGGGGCGTATGTATATATATATATATTTATATATTTATATAGCATTTCACTTCTATTTCAACACATATCTAATTTTTACAATGCATATACAACTTATACATCGAACATACAAATTATACAATGCTTATACAAGAGGTGTACAACGCTTATATAACTCATACATCGATTATATAATTTATACATCATCGTTTTCTATATCGTTTATAATTTAGAAATCTCACATTGGGTTCCACTCCACTAAAAATAGCAGAAGGTTCAGAAAAATATGCGGTCTCTTCTAGAATGTAGAAGACGTCCACACGGTCACGATGTTTCCTGTTTCATCGAATTTCGTCAAGAAACGAAAAAGATATGATTTTTCAAAGTTTGCAACGCTTTAAAGGTGTTAAAATCAGTTCAAAGAAAATCAGCCGTTACCTTATTTATTTCTTCAAAACTAGGTTTTCGATTATCTTCAAATCCGTTGATCGTTGCTTCGATCGGCCAGCGCCACCTTGACGGGCTAGGAGAGGCGCACGTGCGCCAGGGAGGAGGTCGAAATCGGTGGCTCCAGATGATGGCGGCGGCGGTTTGAAACCCGCAACTTCTAGGCGTCGATTCCTTCAAACCACACGACGAAAAAATCCAAACTATATATGGATTTGAAGATCTCGAGGAGCTCTACAAAATCTTCAACTGGAGGAGGGGCTAATTTTGCGTGGATTGATTGAAAATCGAACGGGAACGATGGAATGGTTTTCCGCCTTCGATCGCTACGGTGAGAGAGAAAATATCGGGGGGGGGGGGGGGGGCTGATGTGGACCAGTGATATTTTTTTATTTATAAAGTTTTAAAAATTCAAAAATACCCCTCGTCACACACGAACACCAATTCAAACCCAACGACTGTTGTAACGGCAAGGAATTTCGCTCGATCCAAATCGATCGTTAAACCGACTAAGACCGTTCGAAACCCCTGATCGTTTGAGAACGGGACAAATTAGGATGCAAACAGAAGAACATTTCATTGTTATTACAACAATTCCATCAGATACAAGAATATACAGAGTATAAATGAATAAATTACATTCGATAAATATCAGAGATTACAATAAATTACATAGCAGCGGAAAAATATACAAAACACAACTAGAAGAGATACACGGATACAGAGCTTTCTGGATATCGTTCCAGCTGTAAATCAGGACCCTGTGAATACAGATCTGCAAAACCAAAACTACAAGCTGCCCGTGTGGAAAATAGGGGCACCTAGAGTTTAGGTTAAAACAATAAACTCCAGGTCAGTCATGGGACTGGTGTGAGAACTAAAACAGTTATTTATAACTTTACTTTAAAAGAGAGTAATTCAAGGGACCACGCCGTATAACACGGAACGGGTTTCCTCCCAAGAATACTAGTGCATATAACAAAACAGCGCAATGCTCTTTGGAAAAATGAAGCTATTATAAGACCCAGGTCCCGTCACACAATGCAACGCAAGCCGGAGGATAGGGTTTTCCCTTATAATAGCCAAACATGCTTGGTACGATGAAGATGGTATTCAGCTGTTAAGTTTTTAATTCGCCTTATTAGGTTTAATAATATAATTAACATTATAAGCTTATTATTTAGAAATTTAATAACCCCTTATTACTATAGGGTGGTGGTCGGGTTGTATCTGTTACATGCATGACGAAGGGCAACAAAGCAGACGGTTAAGAAGAAAAGTCGGACCTATTTATCTGGACAAAGCAATTAAATTTTATATTAGTTAATTAAATTACATTAAGTGATTTATTTATTTTTCAAATAAAAATCATGTGACTATAAGGTTATAATTCATGTAGTTTAGGGCAGAAATACTGGAACAAGACGGGATACGTGAATGAAGGAGTGAAACAGTAATAGGCCTGATAATCCATCTTGAACTATAATTAAAGTTTAAATAAATTTTAAATTTTAAAGGGTAATTATTATTTAAACCGTTAACATTTAAACGGTCATAACTATTGCATATCTTAACAGAATCAGACAAATCATATACCGTTGGATTCGTCTTGATGATTGTTATGTCATGGAATATATCTGGATGGCTTTGGAATGAACTGGAATTTTCAGTTAAATTAAATGTTGGTTTAATTTAACTAAAATGAACCATTTAAACATCAAATCAGATCAAGGTGAGTTAAACTCAGTTATCCCACTTATATTTTATATAAGTCGGGTTTTATTAATTGTGTGTTATGGTTGCTAATGTTTTGACTGTTTGTTAATTATATATTCATATATTGATTGAACTGATGAAATTAAACGTTTGTTTAATTTTAGTGAAACCAAATCGTTATTCGAACAATTAGTCCCCATTAAGGTAACTTACCTTGTTGGTCACCTTTATTTAATAAACATGTTTGATTGTTTATTTATTGGTTGCTATTAAATTATCGTTATTTACCATTATAGAAATAACTAGTTAAATAGAATTGAATTTATGTGATATAATCCATTTTAATGCTGGGAAGAACATGTTGGAGGGATCCAATGAGATTCCTCAAATGTATTTAATGTTGTTTAATTTCATTATATGAACTGTTTGAGGATGATTGATTTAAGTTGTTGACCAATGAGCTGAATTCAACATTGGTTTTGTTTAAACAAATGGGTAATATTGGTTGAGTAGTTGGCAGTATATGGCCTATAAATCAACCGTTTTTTAAATACTGATTTACCGTCAGGTAAATCGATAGAAGTGAAACTATAAAATTTATTTTATAACTGAAGATAGATTTTTAAATCTATTAATTTTAATAAAAAGGAAATAAATATTTGTTATTTACTATTTAAACTTATATGTGATTATTAAATGATTTTATAAAGAAAATTCTTATATTAATCAGATTTATAAGCGAATGAGCAAAAATTAACCTAATGGTTAAGAATTTGATAATTGTTTATAAGAAACAATTAGATGGAATTATTTAAATTAATTATATTATTTATTAATTTAAAGTGAGAACTAATTGGAATTGGTTAACGGATAAATCGTGTATTGAATTGACTAAGTCAACCGCTGGAATTGATTATTAAATTAATTTATTTTGAATTAATTTAATAAAATAGTTGAATGAATATTTGTTTTAATTTTAATAAGATTTTAAATGGGAATTTATTATTTATTCTAGTTAATAAAGAAATTAACTACTAATACTGTAGTTAATGATTGAAGTAAAATATTATTTTAATTAATAATAATTTAAGAGATTACTTTTTAATTGAATTTCATTTAAAAGGTGATCGAAGTTGAAATGAATCTAATCGAAATGTGAAAGGAGTTATGAACGGGTATTACATAAAAACCGAGTTTTTATAACAAAGTTGTAAAAAGAATTTTAAGCGAATCTGATAGCTTAAATCAAATATTCACTGAATATTTGAAGTTAGAAAAGGGAATTTAGAAATTGGGAAATGGTGTGAAATAATGAAGTGATATTTGTTCCAAGGTTCGGAATGTGATATTCCGATATTCAGAATGTTAAGCAAAGTTGAGAGTATAAGCTGAGTAAAAGATTTCGGTAATGGCAAAGAAAATAAGTGTCGTAAATAATTTACAATGGGGTTTGTAAATGAAGTAAGAGATTTGGAAAATGAATTTTGTAACAACTGTTACAAAAAATAAATTGCACTATTTGTTTTATAAATTGACGATCGTTAAGAAGATTGCTATGTAATTTTAGACAATGCATAAGTTGTCGGAATGATTTGGAAAGTTATGATATAAGAAATTAGGAAGTTTTGAAATGAAATCTGTAACGTTTGTTGCAGAAGATAAATGAATTGTTTTGATAAAAAGGATTCGTATGAGGTATCAATTATAAGGATTCGTAAGATATTTATATAAGATTGGTAAAGATATTTATATTAGATTTATAAAGACAGTTATATATGATTTAAAAACAAATATAGTATTGTTGTTAACACAAGTTAAAGAATATTTATAAAGGGAGGTTAAAGAAATTTTAGAAAGGATTCTATTAATAATGGAATCAAAACTGAGTATAATACCACAAAGGATTATTAAAAGATTTATAGAGAAGTATAATAATAGTTTACTTAATAATTTATTAAATAAACGATGTTGAGATATAAAAAAGGTTTTCAAAGGAAACCATGTGGTTAATAAACTTCTATCTATTCCGAAGATGTGAATGTTGTTGGTCAAGGTCTCAGAGGTAAATAAAATACCCCCACTTGAACGACCTCACGATTATCCAAGAACAGTATTAGTTTATAAACGAGAGTAACTGAGGGAAACATGAGTTATGATTTCCGTAAATAATATTATAAACTATATTTGAAAAGTTTGTAAGTAAATGAAATGATTTTTAAGAATATTCTTATTTATAATAAGAAGTAAAACATAAATTCCAAATATTGGAAGAATTTAAGAATAAAATAAACAGATGTTTTAACTTAAGAGGCCAAGTAATGCCGAGTACTGAATCAGTGAACTTATTTTATTCTCATGATTATTTATTTGATAGTTAAATAATTGACTATCAAATCTGGCCAATACAATTGTTGGTACGGAAAGTCCGGGATTGAATTTATATTCAAAAACCATTTCGAACCACCAAATATGTGGAAGATACTGATTGAAGATGGAGCAATTGAAGACCGTGGATCTCCATAGGCGAAAGGATTTTTTGTCAAATCTCTCTGGTTAGCTCCCAGAGGTATTTCGACAGTGAATCTGTCGTGATTGGAATCTTTCAGATTGCAAGGACTACCGCTCCTGATCCATAGGGTATCTCTAGGATGTGGTAGGAGAGTGCATTTGGTTCAACCTGTTCCTGAATGACTTGTATGGATGAATGTCCAACAGAGTATTTCTTAAGAATCACGCACATTGATTTTTACAAACGTATTTCCGTTAGCTACAGAGTGTTTTTGTAGACGTCAATTAGTGATATCTAACGGATCTGACAATGTGGTATTCAAAGTTGTAAAGACCCGCAACCTCCCCGTAAAGGAAAGCGTCGGATAGTTCGAGAACAAGCCACAACAGAACGCATATAAAAGAACATTTCATTGTATATTACAACAATGCATCAGATTACATGAATATACAGAGTATAAATGAATATTACACAGAAATATCAGAGATTTAAATTACATTTAAATACATAGCAGCGGAAAATAATACAATACACAACTAGAAGAGATATACGGATACAAAGCTTTCCGGATATCATTCCAGCTGTAAACCAGGATCCTGTGAATATAAATCTGCAAAACCAAAACTACTAGCTGCCCGTGTCAAAATAGGGGCACCCAGAGTTTAGGTTAAAACAATAAACTCTAGGTCAGTCATGTGACTGGTGTGAGAACTAAAACAGTTATAATTCTTTATTTTAAAAGTTAGGTAAATCAAGGGACCACGCCGTATAACACGGAACGGGTTTCCTCCCAAGAATACCAGTGCATAAAACAAACAGCGCAATGCTAAATAAAGAAAAATGAAGCTGTTATAAGACCCAGGTCCCATCACACAATGAAACGCAGCCGAGGATAGGGTTTTCCCTTATAACAGCCAAAGAATGCTTGATACGTTTAAAACAAATCATTTGATACTATGATAAGTGCATAGTGTATAAAACAACTTCAAATCATAAATATCAATCATAGGCGGCATGAATGCCCCATACCACTATGTCGCCATATATAGGTTATACAATCGAAATCGCAAAGTCACGTATTTGGAAATTGGATTTCCGTCTATGAACCGAGGCAAAAGATAGTCCTCAACCGATTCGAGACAATCTAGCCCATGTCTCAGGATCAGAGCTCGAGTGACCCTTGGATCGTCAGGGCCGGTCCACCGATGTGGATTAAAATGCCTGAACACTACGTTTCCCCGCCCTTTGGGGCGTAAATGAGCCAACTAAATGACTCCATCGGTTCGAGAACGACCAATCAATCCGAGGCGCCTCGCAACAGCAACAACCACATAAGTCAAACTCGTCAGGGCGTGTAAAACCACTGACGCCACTTTTTATCTAGAAGGAAACGCATGCCCTCCCTGAGGTCCGTCTCCCGTTTTTGGTTCATACCTGGTGTGAAACACGCGAGGTAAACGTTACACAAAGCTACGCCACAAAGGCCGTGCTTTGATCATCACCACAAGACTTTGCTTTTCAACAGAAGCCTTGATCATTTGCATCTTAGCATGCCACACAGGCAAACCATCCTATGCAACCGATATCAGTCACACAGAATGAAATCCGATGTCAGACACACAGTCCATTTACAAGTCCATTCTGGGTCTGAACGAAACCGGAGGCACCTAGTACCCCGCATATCCATCGATCTCCAAGTACGTCTGGACGATCACTAACTGTTTTCCATCTTCTTGGGTGTACAGCCCAATCAAGATCATCAGTAATTACCCAAACGACGTGAAGACCTCTGGTCTTCGACCATCGTCTTCATCTTCGACTTATCGTCGTATCAGTTATTCAGAATGGGATAAACCCGGTCTTCCCGAATAACTCGCGTATATTTTAAATAAGTGTTACACAAACACAACATACGCCTCATTCCAATTCATTAGTCACTAACCGTAAATTAATCAAGAGAATAATTCCCCAAATATTAACCCCGAAGGCCGAAACCAACATCAGATCAATATCCAGAAAACCATTCTGCTTGGCTAACCGACAGTTAGTTTCTAAATTTCACGTTCAAATCTAATTAAAGATTTAACTATCGCCTGGAGCAAAATTGGTGATACTCCATTTTCGATCTTTCAATCTAATTAAAGATTCATTAAAACTCCACTTAGTTTTAATCTTCGACTGGGTTAAAGAATCAGTGTCATTTAAAACACGGTTCACGATAAACCCAAATCACATTCCATTAATTATCGGGTTAAAGAACGAGTGTTGTTTAAAACACTGTTCACGATAAACCCAAAAATCAATATCCATTCAATTCCAATTAAATATCATTTAATTGGTACACTTCATTAAATCTAAATAAAAAGATTTAATCTTTTCTCAACTGGGTTCAAGAACAGTGTTAGTGAAGACACCATTCACGACAAACCCAAATCACATTCGATATTCAATACAAGGCTCTGAATAGAAAATATATCGGCTTATATTCAATATCGAATTCTACGACTAACAAATGTCGTATTGGAAATAACGATATAAATATATATCTTTCAAATTTCCATAACAACACCTATATAATCCCGAATTCCAACATCGAAATATTCCGAAGACAATTTCGATTCAAATCCACTCCAATGCAATCATTGGAATTTTGGTTACTTTTAAAACCCTTTTCGAATTCAATTTATTTATTTAAAAATAAATAGAATTATAATTCTAGTTCAAAACTAGTTCATTTCGATAAAAATCTATTTTTATCTTTTCAAATATGGAGTTTTTCATCCCAAACTTTCACAAATCATTTCTTATGATTTTACACAAATTATTACTATTTTTAATAATTTTATCAAGGCCCGTACAGTCGATTTCCATTAACGGCCATCGAACTGCACTTACAGCGACCTTTTTCGAATTTGATTTGGACGTATCTCCAAATCCAACCGTTAGATTTCAAATTTCTAACCTTCATTAGAAAGCTCTTTTCGATACGAACCCAACGGTTCCGGTTTTAGGAGAATCCGACGGTCGGATCTCCCGTAATATCCGTTTGAAATAAATGGTCGAAATTCACGAACTGCCGCGGCGCGGCGCGTTCTATTCAGGCCATTATATTATATATATAATATATATAATATATATATCGTCGATTTCTATTTAAAACGAATTATATAAATAGTTTTAAATTCGTTTCAAAAGCAATTTCAACTTCCATTTCAATTCAAAGCAAAATTGAATTCTTCTTTATAGATTCGTTTGAATATTCATTTCTATTCAATTCAAATTTCAATTCAATTTGAATTCATATTCATTTCGCTTTCAATTCAATTTGAATTCGTTTTCAATTCAATTCATTTCGAAATCGTTTTCAATTCATTTCGAATTCGTTTTCAATTCATTTCATTTTGAAATCGTTTTCAATTCAATTCATTTCGAAATCGTTTTCAATTCAATTCATTTCGAAATCGTTTTCAATTCAATTCATTTCGAAATCGTTTTCAATTAAATTTATTTCGAAATCGTTTTCAATTCAATTCATTTCGAAATCGTTTTCAATTCAATTTATTTCGAAATCGTTTTCAATTAAATTTATTTCGAAATCGTTTTCAATTCAATTCATTTCGAAATCGTTTTCAATTCAATTTATTTCGAAATCGTTTTCAATTCAATTTATTTCGAAATCGTTTTCAATTCAATTCATTTCGAAATCGTTTTCAATTCAATTCATTTCGAAACCACTTTTAATTCAATTCACTTCGAAATCACTTTTAATTCGATTCACTTTGAATTCGTTTTCAATTCAATTCATTTCGAAATGAATAAAATCGATATAAATATCGTTCACGTCAAAATGGCGTCAATCTAATCAACACGGCTTCATATATTGATATTTTCAAATATTCCATTTTGAATATTTCTGTTTCAAATATTTCTATTTTAAAACTGGAATGAGGCCCAATCAATTACCATATAAAGTTAATTATATGGATTTTCATACAACACATGTATATAATAACATTGAAAAATAATCAACCATCAACCAAAGTGCACTACACTGTATAAGCATCAAATATAGATATTCAACGCTTATAACAGCCTGTCAATCAATCGATCGACATATTTAATCAATCAGGATGAGTGAACTTCAAATTTCATCCCAACACCCGTGTGGGGTTTCAAACAATCAAACACATATTTTATTCGTGCAGTTGGGCGATGTATAAAATTTATCGACCCAATCAATGTCCTTCAAATAGGTGTACATAAACAAACCGTTCGGTTTATAAATGAATATTTTATTTTATTCACTTCACGTTAAAAATTATATTTTTAACGATAAAACATTTTATTCCAACTTCTGAATTTCTATTCAATTCATTTATTCAATAAAATGATATTTTTATTTTTCTAACTTATTTTAGAAAATTTCGGCGGCATAACGACACGATACTAGAAACGGGACAAGGCCTAGCCTTATCCCCGGTCTAGTGAAGGCCCACGCCATTCACACATCAATCAAATCAATTCGTTATGCAAACCACAAAATTTGGAGTAAGAATCTAACCTAGCCTTACTCCTTCGCCTTATAACGGCGCACGTCTAATCCTAACCAATTTATCGATTCGATTTTTCACACCACAAACCACATTCAAATCAAATCATATAACTAACTACACAACCAAACAATTTAACAAACAAGCCATCCATGGTCTGTGGATGACGGGTGTCGGGTGCTACTAAGCACCGTCTGCATCCTAGTATATATATAACTAGAAAAATAAATCGAAAGGTGAGAAATTCTCACATATAGCTATCCTAGCTCCACGGCTCTTCTTATGCAGGAAATCTTCACTGTTCTCGTCGATATCACTTTCTTCGCCCGTATTCTCTACATATGCAAAAATCGAATTTTTACTTCGCTATTCCATATATAAAATCATATTTTTCTTTCGATGTTCTATATATAAAAATCATATTTTTCTTTCGATGTTCTATATATAAAAATCATATTTTTCTTTCGATGTTCTATATATAAAAATCATATTTTTATATCGAAGTTCAATATATAAAAATTCTATTTTTCTATCGAAGTTCTATATATAAAAATTCTATTTTTCTATCGAAGTTCTATATATAAAAATTCTATTTTTCTATCGAAGTTCTATATATAAAAATTCTATTTTTCTATCGAAGTTCTATATATAAAAATTCTATTTTTCTATCGAAGTTCTATATATAAAAATTCTATTTTTCTATCGAAGTTCTATATATAAAAATTCTATTTTTCTATCGAAGTTCTATATATAAAAATTCTATTTTTCTATCGAAGTTCTATATATAAAAATTCTATTTTAAAAATATAGACTTCGCCTTTTCTAATAAAAAGTTTTCCTTTTTTCTAATAAAGATCAAATCTTTTTCCTTTTAAAGTTAAAACCTTTTCCTATTTTAAAGTTAAAACCTTTTTCCTATATTAAACCTTAAAATAAAATTCAGTCTTATACTAAAATAAAATTCAGTTTTATACTAAAATAAAATTCAGTTTTATACTAAAATAAAATTCAGTTTTCACCTTTTTAAAAAATTCAGTTTTAACATTTTAAAAAATTCAGTTTTCACCTTTTTAAAAAAATTCAGTTTTAACATTTTAAAAAATTCAGTTTTCACCTTTTTAAAAAAATTCAGTTTTAACATTTTATAAAAAAACAGTTTTAACATTTTATAAAAAAACAGTTTTCACCTTTTAAAAAAAATTCAGTTTTAACATTTTAAAAAATTCAGTTTTCACCTTTTTAAAAATTCAGTTTTAACATTTTATAAAAAAAACAGTTTTAACAGTAAAATAAGAAAACAGTTTTAACATAAAATAAGATAAAAAAAAATAAAAAAGGAAATCGGTTTTACTTACAGAGGGGGGGGGGCGGCTCGATGTCTCGGTGGTGCCACAAGACGGCGGCGGAGGTTGTGGTCGCGAGAAGGAAAGGGGAAAGAGGAGAAGAGGGGCGGCGCGAGAAGGGGGTTTGGACGGAGGGCGCTTGTCGGTGGAGGTCGGCGAGGCTGAGGCGGAGCTGGGGAGGGCCTGGCGGGTGGGCGACGCCACGCCTGAGGCGGCGGTGGTCAATCGACCAACTAGGGCGACGGGTTTTCTTTGAGCCTCTTTTTTTTTATTTCTGTTTCGATCTGAAATGAAAGTATAGGGGGGGGCCAGAACGAAGATAAAGGAGGGAAGGGAATTAATTTTTTTTTTTTTTTATTTAATTATTCAAAAAGTTGACTTTTACACATAACCTCTAAACGAGGCCCACCGCCTGCCGTCCATAGCGTTTTACCCCTATTCTGAACACAATGGGATATGAATCGCAAGCTGATTTGATTCCTACAATCAGTTTCCTTTTGAATTTTCATTTAAATCTTTATATTGAATTTTAAACGCACATTTCAAATTACCGGGGTCACATACTAACTAGAAAAATTCCAGAAAAATATTTTCTAGCTTCGTATTGACGATACGGTCCTAACAAAACTAGTTTCGCCGAATTCTGAGATCGTTAGAAAAATGGCCAATTTCCAGTCGATTAAAATCAACTGAAACTGGTCAAACGCGTTTTCCTTTGCCACGCTCACATATTGATTCGGAAAATTATGGAATTTGGAATCTAGCAATAATTTGACACTGCGGATCCAACAAAACTGGTTTCGTCGAAATCCGAGGTCATTTGCAAAATTGCTATTTTTAAGGGCCTGAATTCCATAGCGACTATTCAGAATCTTCAACTGGACATATCTTTTGATTCTCGCTACGAAATTTTGATCTTTCGGATTCGTTGGAAAGATATTCCCTATTAGATTCCATTATTTTTGGTTTCACTAAAATCCGGATTGCTTTGCACCCGGTACATTCAATTGAAGTTTGAAATCGAATTATCGAACTACCGCGCCATTTTCAATTCTATTTATAATTATATATAATTATTTATATATTCTAACGACGACGCGTATAATATATACGTTCGAATTATATTCAAAATAAGTTTCTCGTCGATATTATTTAAAATAATCTATTTTAAATATTCAAAATTCGCCAAAATTGTCAAAATAAAAATTTTAAACTGGCCCAGATTTTACGGGTTGTTACAATCTCCCCCACTTAAAACTTTTCGTCCCCGAAAAGGAACAAAGTCGAAAGTGGTTTGATTAATCAACTCTACATTCGATCCGGCTTCCATTCTCCAACTTTTTAGTTTCTGAGAATTTTCTAAAATTTCAAAAATTTGGCTAACACCCTAAATTTTTGAAAAATTTCGCCATAACCTCCCCTGCAATGGGAGCATCGGGGAATTTCAAATAGCTTCCCCGGTCCTTCAGATCTCAAAAAGAAAAAGAAAAAGCCAAGCGGCTAGCCAATAGGCTCACAAAATCATCATCACCCAAACAAAACAGGAAATTATGTAGTAAACATGTACCTATTTGTCGGGCAAACAAATTTTATTCTCGGCTCTAGCCTCCTTGCTATGACCTGTTCAATGTAAGTATATGTATATGCAAACAAATGCGACCAAATTTCAATACAATTCAATATTCGATTAAATTAGGCATAATGGTTCAAAATTAGCAAACAATTAACCAAACAACACAAACATCAATCAATTAGTGAATTAGAGTCTCAAATTCGTAATTTGATATATATACGAAAATCAGATTTTTGATGCCAAATCACAACAATAGGCCCTATCTAATTTTGGTTCTCACACCAGTCAATAGGAAATATATAGAAATCTCACTTTCGTCACTCGAAAATAAATACTGGCGACAGTGCCCCATCACCAGAATTACTCCCGGGCACTAGAGTATGATTCTATAACCATCCAGTATATTAAAACTTCGAATACACGTTTGCAAGACGTATATGCAAAATCTTTATATATCGGATTGTCCCGATCAATATAGAATAAATAATCAAATACGAATAGTTGATTTAAATTTTCAAAACGAAATTTGTTTTCATTTTCAAAAACATACTCTTCACACTCGTTCTAGGATACTACTGATCCTATCTCTAACGAGTCATTCTAATTGGATATTACTAACCCAATATCTGATGTATTCTTTCGTATGTTTCTAATGTGTCTTGTTCTCTAGCTTTGTAAACCAAAGCTCTGATACCACGTGTAAAGACCCGCAACCTCCCCGTAAAGGAAAGCGTCGGATAGTTCGAGAACAAGCCACAACAGAACGCATATAAAAGAACATTTCATTGTATATTACAACAATGCATCAGATTACATGAATATACAGAGTATAAATGAATATTACACAGAAATATCAGAGATTTAAATTACATTTAAATACATAGCAGCGGAAAATAATACAATACACAACTAGAAGAGATATACGGATACAAAGCTTTCCGGATATCATTCCAGCTGTAAACCAGGATCCTGTGAATATAAATCTGCAAAACCAAAACTACTAGCTGCCCGTGTCAAAATAGGGGCACCCAGAGTTTAGGTTAAAACAATAAACTCTAGGTCAGTCATGTGACTGGTGTGAGAACTAAAACAGTTATAATTCTTTATTTTAAAAGTTAGGTAAATCAAGGGACCACGCCGTATAACACGGAACGGGTTTCCTCCCAAGAATACCAGTGCATAAAACAAACAGCGCAATGCTAAATAAAGAAAAATGAAGCTGTTATAAGACCCAGGTCCCATCACACAATGAAACGCAGCCGAGGATAGGGTTTTCCCTTATAACAGCCAAAGAATGCTTGATACGTTTAAAACAAATCATTTGATACTATGATAAGTGCATAGTGTATAAAACAACTTCAAATCATAAATATCAATCATAGGCGGCATGAATGCCCCATACCACTATGTCGCCATATATAGGTTATACAATCGAAATCGCAAAGTCACGTATTTGGAAATTGGATTTCCGTCTATGAACCGAGGCAAAAGATAGTCCTCAACCGATTCGAGACAATCTAGCCCATGTCTCAGGATCAGAGCTCGAGTGACCCTTGGATCGTCAGGGCCGGTCCACCGATGTGGATTAAAATGCCTGAACACTACGTTTCCCCGCCCTTTGGGGCGTAAATGAGCCAACTAAATGACTCCATCGGTTCGAGAACGACCGATCAATCCGAGGCGCCTCGCAACAGCAACAACCACATAAGTCAAACTCGTCAGGGCGTGTAAAACCACTGACGCCACTTTTTATCTAGAAGGAAACGCATGCCCTCCCTGAGGTCCGTCTCCCGTTTTTGGTTCATACCTGGTGTGAAACACGCGAGGTAAACGTTACACAAAGCTACGCCACAAAGGCCGTGCTTTGATCATCACCACAAGACTTTGCTTTTCAACAGAAGCCTTGATCATTTGCATCTTAGCATGCCACACAGGCAAACCATCCTATGCAACCGATATCAGTCACACAGAATGAAATCCGATGTCAGACACACAGTCCATTTACAAGTCCGTTCTGGGTCTGAACGAAACCGGAGGCACCTAGTACCCCGCATATCCATCGATCTCCAAGTACGTCTGGACGATCACTAACTGTTTTCCATCTTCTTGGGTGTACAGCCCAATCAAGATCATCAGTAATTACCCAAACGACGTGAAGACCTCTGGTCTTCGACCATCGTCTTCATCTTCGACTTATCGTCGTATCAGTTATTCAGAATGGGATAAACCCGGTCTTCCCGAATAACTCGCGTATATTTTAAATAAGTGTTACACAAACACAACATACGCCTCATTCCAATTCATTAGTCACTAACCGTAAATTAATCAAGAGAATAATTCCCCAAATATTAACCCCGAAGGCCGAAACCAACATCAGATCAATATCCAGAAAACCATTCTGCTTGGCTAACCGACAGTTAGTTTCTAAATTTCACGTTCAAATCTAATTAAAGATTTAACTATCGCCTGGAGCAAAATTGGTGATACTCCATTTTCGATCTTTCAATCTAATTAAAGATTCATTAAAACTCCACTTAGTTTTAATCTTCGACTGGGTTAAAGAATCAGTGTCATTTAAAACACGGTTCACGATAAACCCAAATCACATTCCATTAATTATCGGGTTAAAGAACGAGTGTTGTTTAAAACACTGTTCACGATAAACCCAAAAATCAATATCCATTCAATTCCAATTAAATATCATTTAATTGGTACACTTCATTAAATCTAAATAAAAAGATTTAATCTTTTCTCAACTGGGTTCAAGAACAGTGTTAGTGAAGACACCATTCACGACAAACCCAAATCACATTCGATATTCAATACAAGGCTCTGAATAGAAAATATATCGGCTTATATTCAATATTGAATTCTACGACTAACAAATGTCGTATTGGAAATAACGATATAAATATATATCTTTCAAATTTCCATAACAACACCTGTATAATCCCGAATTCCAACATCGAAATATTCCGAAGACAATTTCGATTCAAATCCACTCCAATGCAATCATTGGAATTTTGGTTACTTTTAAAACCCTTTTCGAATTCAATTTATTTATTTAAAAATAAATAGAATTATAATTCTAGTTCAAAACTAGTTCATTTCGATAAAAATCTATTTTTATCTTTTCAAATATGGAGTTTTTCATCCCAAACTTTCACAAATCATTTCTTATGATTTTACACAAATTATTACTATTTTTAATAATTTTATCAAGGCCCGTACAGTCGATTTCCATTAACGGCCATCGAACTGCACTTACAGCGACCTTTTTCGAATTTGATTTGGACGTATCTCCAAATCCAACCGTTAGATTTCAAATTTCTAACCTTCATTAGAAAGCTCTTTTCGATACGAACCCAACGGTTCCGGTTTTAGGAGAATCCGACGGTCGGATCTCCCGTAATATCCGTTTGAAATAAATGGTCGAAATTCACGAACTGCCGCGGCGCGGCGCGTTCTATTCAGGCCATTATATTATATATATAATATATATAATATATATATCGTCGATTTCTATTTAAAACGAATTATATAAATAGTTTTAAATTCGTTTCAAAAGCAATTTCAACTTCCATTTCAATTCAAAGCAAAATTGAATTCTTCTTTATAGATTCGTTTGAATATTCATTTCTATTCAATTCAAATTTCAATTCAATTTGAATTCATATTCATTTCGCTTTCAATTCAATTTGAATTCGTTTTCAATTCAATTCATTTCGAAATCGTTTTCAATTCATTTCGAATTCGTTTTCAATTCATTTCATTTCGAAATCGTTTTCAATTCAATTCATTTCGAAATCGTTTTCAATTCATTTCGAAATCGTTTTCAATTCAATTCATTTCGAAATCGTTTTCAATTCAATTCATTTCGAAATCGTTTTCAATTAAATTTATTTCGAAATCGTTTTCAATTCAATTCATTTCGAAATCGTTTTCAATTCAATTTATTTCGAAATCGTTTTCAATTAAATTTATTTCGAAATCGTTTTCAATTCAATTCATTTCGAAATCGTTTTCAATTCAATTTATTTCGAAATCGTTTTCAATTCAATTTATTTCGAAATCGTTTTCAATTCAATTCATTTCGAAATCGTTTTCAATTCAATTCATTTCGAAACCACTTTTAATTCAATTCACTTCGAAATCACTTTTAATTCGATTCACTTTGAATTCGTTTTCAATTCAATTCATTTCGAAATGAATAAAATCGATATAAATATCGTTCACGTCAAAATGGCGTCAATCTAATCAACACGGCTTCATATATTGATATTTTCAAATATTCCATTTTGAATATTTCTGTTTCAAATATTTCTATTTTAAAACTGGAATGAGGCCCAATCAATTACCATATAAAGTTAATTATATGGATTTTCATACAACACATGTATATAATAACATTGAAAAATAATCAACCATCAACCAAAGTGCACTACACTGTATAAGCATCAAATATAGATATTCAACGCTTATAACAGCCTGTCAATCAATCGATCGACATATTTAATCAATCAAGATGAGTGAACTTCAAATTTCATCCCAACACCCGTGTGGGGTTTCAAACAATCAAACACATATTTTATTCGTGCAGTTGGGCGATGTATAAAATTTATCGACCCAATCAATGTCCTTCAAATAGGTGTACATAAACAAACCGTTCGGTTTATAAATGAATATTTTATTTTATTCACTTCACGTTAAAAATTATATTTTTAACGATAAAACATTTTATTCCAACTTCTGAATTTCTATTCAATTCATTTATTCAATAAAATGATATTTTTATTTTTCTAACTTATTTTAGAAAATTTCGGCGGCATAACGGCACGATACTAGAAACGGGACAAGGCCTAGCCTTATCCCCGGTCTAGTGAAGGCCCACGCCATTCACACATCAATCAAATCAATTCGTTATGCAAACCACAAAATTTGGAGTAAGAATCTAACCTAGCCTTACTCCTTCGCCTTATAACGGCGCACGTCTAATCCTAACCAATTTATCGATTCGATTTTTCACACCACAAACCACATTCAAATCAAATCATATAACTAACTACACAACCAAACAATTTAACAAACAAGCCATCCATGGTCTGTGGATGACGGGTGTCGGGTGCTACTAAGCACCGTCTGCATCCTAGTATATATATAACTAGAAAAATAAATCGAAAGGTGAGAATTCTCACATATAGCTATCCTAGCTCCACGGCTCTTCTTATGCAGGAAATCTTCACTGTTCTCGTCGATATCACTTTCTTCGCCCGTATTCTCTACATATGCAAAAATCGAATTTTTACTTCGCTATTCCATATATAAAATCATATTTTTCTTTCGATGTTCTATATATAAAAATCATATTTTTCTTTCGATGTTCTATATATAAAAATCATATTTTTCTTTCGATGTTCTATATATAAAAATCATATTTTTATATCGAAGTTCAATATATAAAAATTCTATTTTTCTATCGAAGTTCTATATATAAAAATTCTATTTTTCTATCGAAGTTCTATATATAAAAATTCTATTTTTCTATCGAAGTTCTATATATAAAAATTCTATTTTTCTATCGAAGTTCTATATATAAAAATTCTATTTTTCTATCGAAGTTCTATATATAAAAATTCTATTTTTCTATCGAAGTTCTATATATAAAAATTCTATTTTTCTATCGAAGTTCTATATATAAAAATTCTATTTTAAAAATATAGACTTCGCCTTTTCTAATAAAAAGTTTTCCTTTTTTCTAATAAAGATCAAATCTTTTTCCTTTTAAAGTTAAAACCTTTTCCTATTTTAAAGTTAAAACCTTTTTCCTATATTAAACCTTAAAATAAAATTCAGTCTTATACTAAAATAAAATTCAGTTTTATACTAAAATAAAATTCAGTTTTATACTAAAATAAAATTCAGTTTTCACCTTTTTAAAAAATTCAGTTTTAACATTTTAAAAAATTCAGTTTTCACCTTTTTAAAAAAATTCAGTTTTAACATTTTAAAAAATTCAGTTTTCACCTTTTTAAAAAAATTCAGTTTTAACATTTTATAAAAAAACAGTTTTAACATTTTATAAAAAAACAGTTTTCACCTTTTAAAAAAATTTCAGTTTTAACATTTTAAAAAATTCAGTTTTCACCTTTTTAAAAATTCAGTTTTAACATTTTATAAAAAAAAACAGTTTTAACAGTAAAATAAGAAAACAGTTTTAACATAAAATAAGATAAAAAAAAATAAAAAAGGAAATCGGTTTTACTTACAGAGGGGGGGCGGCTCGATGTTTCGGTGGTGCCACAAGACGGCGGCGGAGGTTGTGGTCGCGAGAAGGAAAGGGGAAAGAGGAGAAGAGGGGCGGCGCGAGAAGGGGGTTTGGACGGAGGGCGCTTGTCGGTGGAGGTCGGCGAGGCTGAGGCGGAGCTGGGGAGGGCCTGGCGGGTGGGCGACGCCACGCCTGAGGCGGCGGTGGTCAATCGACCAACTAGGGCGACGGGTTTTCTTTGAGCCTCTTTTTTTTTTTTTTTCTGTTTCGATCTGAAATGAAAGTATAGGGGGGGCCAGAACGAAGATAAAGGAGGGAAGGGAATTAAAATATTTTTTTTTTTTATTTAATTATTCAAAAAGTTGACTTTTACACATAACCTCTAAACGAGGCCCACCGCCTGCCGTCCATAGCGTTTTACCCCTATTCTGAACACAATGGGATATGAATCGCAAGCTGATTTGATTCCTACAATCAGTTTCCTTTTGAATTTTCATTTAAATCTTTATATTGAATTTTAAACGCACATTTCAAATTACCGGGGTCACATACTAACTAGAAAAATTCCAGAAAAATATTTTCTAGCTTCGTATTGACGATACGGTCCTAACAAAACTAGTTTCGCCGAATTCTGAGATCGTTAGAAAAATGGCCAATTTCCAGTCGATTAAAATCAACTGAAACTGGTCAAACGCGTTTTCCTTTGCCACGCTCACATATTGATTCGGAAAATTATGGAATTTGGAATCTAGCAATAATTTGACACTGCGGATCCAACAAAACTGGTTTCGTCGAAATCCGAGGTCATTTGCAAAATTGCTATTTTTAAGGGCCTGAATTCCATAGCGACTATTCAGAATCTTCAACTGGACATATCTTTTGATTCTCGCTACGAAATTTTGATCTTTCGGATTCGTTGGAAAGATATTCCCTATTAGATTCCATTATTTTTGGTTTCACTAAAATCCGGATTGCTTTGCACCCGGTACATTCAATTGAAGTTTGAAATCGAATTATCGAACTACCGCGCCATTTTCAATTCTATTTATAATTATATATAATTATTTATATATTCTAACGACGACGCGTATAATATATACGTTCGAATTATATTCAAAATAAGTTTCTCGTCGATATTATTTAAAATAATCTATTTTAAATATTCAAAATTCGCCAAAATTGTCAAAATAAAAATTTTAAACTGGCCCAGATTTTACGGGTTGTTACAAAAGTGGATGGAGATGTGTTGTTCTGAAGGATAAGCTTAAAATCAAGCCTCATCAACGGGGAAATGACATAAAATCGTGTAGGTTGCATGGCTATGTAGGTCACACCCATCAAAAGGGTATATCATTACCTGATCTGGTGAAATCAAATGAATTTGGTTGTCCCTTTTATTTTATATGTATGTTATCGGTTCGGTTGGCCCCCAACCGTGGTAATGATATATTCGGTACTTCCAAGCAAAGTGAGGGGTCGGTCATGTTTAGCCAGGGTTGCAAGATGTTCTTATTGAACCCCAATGTATTCATCTCTAGAGGTTCATTGTCGGGAAGGTGGTTCCATACCTTGCCAGGAAATCCATTCCACAATAAGCACACATGGTTTTTATTGTATACTATATATGTAAAGCATGAGATACAAGCGTTCTGTTAGATTGATATTTTTTTGTATTTAGGCACTAATATAATATCAGAAAAGATGTTGATTTCAAAAAAAAAAATTGGGTTATCGTAAGGTAAAAACCGTCCGTATTTATGTGTGGATTTGGTCTTATGATTATCCTTTTCTTTCAAAAAAAAGGATTTTGACTTTAAAATCAACTTGTGTGATACCTTTAAACTTAGTGGTTTTTCTCACTCTAGTTCACCAGACTGACCCATCGTTTGTAATGCTCAAGTTAAACCAGGTTGTACAGGTTCAGGGTACCGGATACTATGAAGAGATGAGCTGGAGGAGTCCAGACGTATGATATTATTATTCCACTTTGTGTTGTATATGAGGACAGATTATTTTAATTGTCCAGATGTGTTGATGTACTTTGATGATTGTAAGTTTTTATTTAAAGTTCTCTATAAAGATTTATTTCTATAATATATTTTGTTCCACTGCGATTTAAGACTCTGATCATCAAGTGTTTTCTTCTTCTTGTTTCTTCTATTTTAATATTTCTTTCTTCTTATCTCACCCTCTAATTTCTTTCTAATAACGTTCCAGTATTTTCGGTGCTTGAAGGTTCGACATGGTGTTTTTGTGTCGATTTTCGAGGTCAAAAATCCGGGGCCGTTAGAGTGGTATCAGAGCTATTGGTTTAGTAATAACCTTGGCTCTGTGGCGTAACTCGATATAGATAGTGTTAGTAATACCTTAGATTGAGTTGAGTGTATATATATGAGAGCGTATTTGTAAATTTTATATACAAATGTTTTTATTGTGCAGTTTGATCGGTTCTAGTGTTGAGAAGCATTGAACTGGTAATGGATACAATATTGTTTTGTAAAGAGGGTAAATGAAATAATTTTATCCGAAATATATTTTTGTATAGAAAAGAAATAATTTTATCAAATTATTGAGATATTGGTGTGTATGTTTGATTGATCTAAATAAAATTCAAATTGGACTAAAATTTGAATTGGAACTTAACATGCTTAAGTGAAATTAATAATGATATAAGAATTGAAATAAAGTGGATTTGAATTTGTAAACTGAATGAACAATAATTAAATAAGAAATCAATCGAATATTAATCGATTGTTGGACAAATATATTAAACCAAAGTAAATATTATTATTAAATATAAATTCAATTGATTTGGTTGTGTATTGGTTATTGATTGTATATTTTTTGTTGTTGGATGGTAGATTGTTTGAATATAAATAATCAACAATTTAATGGAGCTGAATAAATTGGAAACCAAGAGAAATTAATTCCAATATTATAAACTAGAATGAAACTGCATGTGAACTGAAATTAAGGATATAAATCTGTATTTGCAAGTGAATTGATATTTCATGTTGATTTTTGGAAATTGGTGTAGTTACTTGTTGATAAATGAAGTAATATTCAAGAATGTCATATATTTGCTACTTATATGTTGGATTGAGTTAAGTACAGTGCCAGATGGCTTGAGGATTGATTTTGATTGCGTAAATTGCACGTAAATTGAGCAAATATGCTCAATAGCGCTCGTAAAACTTACGCCTACGCGAAAATATAAATTTTTGGTTTTTGAATTTATTTTTCCGATCGTGTGGGTCGATGTATATATATTATTTGTTCCTGCGATATCGCAGATGCCACTACGTACAGGGGAGACTTTGCCGAATTTTTTTGGGAATTTAAGGTGTTAGAAAATTTTCAATATTTTTGAAAATTATATTTTACAATAATAAATTATTTTCCGTTTTGAAATAAAGTAGATTTCAGAAAAGTTACTGGGTTTGTAATGTTCTTTTCACCTTAGTAATTTCGGGGACGAAATTCATTCAAGAGGGGAAGATTATAATGTCCTGTATTTTTGGTTGTCAAATATTTAATTTAAATTATTATTTTAAATATTATATTTGGAATATTAATGGATTTTAATATTTAATTCATTATTAAAAACGATATTTGAACATTAAATTTATATATAATATAAATCGAGCTCGAAATGGTGCTATAGTTCGTAATATTGAGTTTTGAACTTTAACTGGATATACAGGATCCGATATAAGTCGGATTTCTGTGAAACAAGAAACGTTGGAATCTTGTTGAGTATAATTTTCATATGGAGGGAAAAAATCCAGATTTCGTGTTATAGATTGTTAGTTATGTCCAAATCAAATTTTAAAATAGTCGCTACGGAAATCGTTATTAAATTATAACATTTATTTAATATATTTAAAAGAGTTTAATATAATTTGGGCATCGTTTAACTCAATATATATGATATTGAGTTGTATAAATTATATTTGAAGCTATATGATATTTCCAGTTGGTTATTTATGATAATAATAATTTATTATTATTTTATTTGATTAGTCTGGAATTTAAATAATATTTTATCGATTTTATATTGGCCTTTAAAATGGTAATTTTGCAAACTGAGTCCGTTTTCGATGAAATTAGTTTCATTGGAACCGTAACGTTAAATTATTCTATGATATCAAATTGCGTGGCAAACCGGTGTCGTATGTGACAACAGCAGCCGTAAACGCCTAGTCATTTTATATAGCGTGCAATTAAATTAATTCAATTTAATAACGAGATATTTGAGTATAACTTGAGCAGACGATTGAATTAAGGCACAAAACCAATTCCATTGAATTCGTATCAACGTTTAGAGCTAGGATAGATATATAGTTTGTTATTTTGGAGACCGTGTAATTTGGTGTCCAAAATAGCAATGTGGTGCGTATAAAATTACGTACCGGGAAACAGTCTCGGAATGCGACGAAACTAGTGTCATTGGATACACATTAATTAATTATTATAACATTTCAAATTCCGTGTCAATCAGATGTAATAGCCCGCCATTTTGACTGCCCCAAGTCGGTAATCTAACCGACTCGAAGCATTCAAAACGACGGATTGTTATTGGCTTACAAGGTTTAAAAAAAAGAATAAAACACAGAAGCACAGTGCGCAATAATTGCAGCAGAATAAAATTTTATACAAATAGCAGAATTTACAAAATTTTGTACAATAGAGAAATATAAACTAATACATAAATTTCTTTAAGCAAATTTACAGTTTTACCAAGCTAATATATAAACACGGAACTCTCTTTAAATAAACATAAGTGCAATCAATATGGTGATATAAATCAGAATGAAAACAACAAAGTATGGATCCGCAAGTAGAGAAAAAAGAAATGCTCAACTAAATGTACAATAAGGTGTAATCTGCTCAATGAGATGTTGCAGGTAATATATATAAGAGGCATAACATAAACAACATATTGCACCATTCCTAATGTGATGTTCCCTTAATTAACCCCCGGCATATGTAAATCTTGTGAATTTCTATTGTTATAGCCCCATATTATATTAATGTCCACTTGACAGCAAAACTGCCAAATACTCCTATTCCAAACCAAGCGGTCGTATGTAAGCCTAGTTGAAGAACCATGATTGTTAATATTTGCATGTGAAAAGTCATCCCTTAAAAAAAAAGTTATAAATGGTTGAAAATATTGTAATTTAGTGTTTGAATTGGATAATTTCATGCACTTATATTTACTCGAGTTCAGCAGCGGTAATTGAGTACATAATAGATGCTTGAGTATAAGATATATAACATTAATGACAGGTTCACCTTGTTGGGAATTAATTAGTGCAGATTTGAATTGTGTACTTATTTTACAACTAAATGAGAAATAATATGAGAAACTTTAACAGTGCTAAATAATTTATAAAATTGACTCATATCAGTATGACATTTTCTCCCAACAAGGCAATAGGTCTGGAAGCGTGATTAACACTTCAGGTATGTTCAACACGTTTGACATGTGACCAATGGCATTGTGCTAACTTTAGGCTCCACGCGACCTTGATAAGGTTAATCAAATACAATAGCATTGGACCACAATACCTACTCGTAAAAAGAAATGAAATAACATGCAATGGAGAAAGCATAACAGCTTACAGAAAAGAAGTGTTATTTATAAAAAGAGATTTTTTCAAGAAAAGTGTACTGACTTTTCCTTATATCAATTATACACCGCATCAACTTAAAAGCAGTTCTCTTACCTAATGGACCAAAGCAATATTCATGAAAAAGATATGCGCATGAAGTGTTTGAACTTACAATTTAAACAACATGCCATTTGTTTCTATTATTTTGACAAGTCAAAAAACTATAGGACACATCTAATTGTACTACAGTTTAGCAATACAGAGACTAAGAAAAGATCCACAATCAATCCCCTTGTTTTACACCATATATGGCATCATCACAATTCATTCAAGACGGGTCGCTCGATTATCATGTGAATTAAATTACACATTTACAATTACTGCAAACGCCACGCTTTTGAAAGTAATTTTTAGGATATTAAAAGACTGATGAGACCATAACGATGTGGTCAAACAAGTAAAATAAAAATAAAATAAAGTTTAGAGTTCACAATCAAGAGCACCCATAAGCCAAATGCGGGTCCTTACAGTGACTACTAACAAGTTTACCTCAGTTCAAACATATTCCTTTGCATTTTTACTTATTTTATCTCCATAAACCAAACCATATTGCTGAATTGATGGTACTACCATTCCATTATATAATCTTTTTTAAAGTTTAATATAATCTATCTTCCCTCAAAACAACTACACTATTTGAATCAATTATAATGTACAAAAAAAACATGTAGAAAAACAGAGAACTAAGAATAGTGTTTTTGTTATATAATGTGCTATATAAAGAATGTTGGATAGTTCAAGCCTTACAGGTTGCCTGAAGTTGCTAAATAAAAAGGTGAATACCCAAACCGTGAACAATGCTCACAACTAAGCCAATGCATGCAGGCCTGGTTCTGTCCTTATATAAGAACTTCCTAATCACAACACTTTAAAATTCATTCATAGTATTTGTTCTATGACAAGAGTAACACCAACAACAATCCCAACAACTACTCCTCTTTAAAAGAAACACCACAACAACAAGACGAGTGGATCAGCAAATAATAACCAAATGCAGTAGCAAGAACCCAAAACTAATTGTATTGAATGTACACGAAGCAAAATACTTGAAATAAGTAATCGTAAGTTGGAAACTTACATTTGCTTGTGATAACAGACAGCGGAGAGTGGGCGCGATGACAGGGAACGACAGATTCCAGCACTGCTTCCCTCATTATTTCCATGCGAGCTTCTGGTTACAGCGAGGTGTAGGGGGCCATTAGTGATGTCAGTGCCAGGATTGGGTGACTGCGCGGTGATTGGGGAAAAGAGAACAGAGCCGTCTGGGTTGATGCGATGATCCTCAGACCCGATGGAACGACGACAGACAACATGCACGGTTGCAAAATGATGTAGATTTCAAGTCGCAGTCTTTGAATGACGGTATGGTTCCACTGGTATACGGGTTCCTTTTGTGGTCAGCGGAGACTTCGATTTCAGGGAGAGGGAGATGGCCGATGTCGGATGAGGTAGTGGTGGCCATGAACGAGGCGGAGTCAGAGCGGTTTGTGGAGGAAAGAAAGGTCAGCCCTGATTTTGAACATGAAATTGGGGAAATTGTTTTAGCAGTTGAAAGAAAAGTCCACAGAGAATTAATGCCCCCCCCCCCCCCCGATAATAAAGGGTACAACAGTTTTAAAAGTTCGAGCGAAGGATCCAGAGAAAGATAGAAAAGAAAACACGTGGAACCCCAAATCAGATGGTAACGGACAAGTGGCAATCAATTTTGGTACAATGAAGACAAATGGTACCAATAAATATCTCAATTGTATACATGCCCAACACTAGTATGTGCAATACACTCCATATTTAACTTAATAATCAAATACATATCTAAAATAAGATTTTCAAATACATATCTTAATTTATTTATTTTTTTAAAACTAAATTCAAATCTAATGAAATTATAAAACAAATTCTTTTTAAACAAAATTAAAATTCAAACAAATAAATTTATTAAACAATAATTTAAATAAGCGTTAATGTTTAATTTTAAATTCAAGTAAACTAATTTCCAAAAATTATAATCAAATGTATTTTCAAGACTAAATTAAATTACAAGATCCCTATTTTTAAGTTGAATTCTACCATTAACCTCCAATCACTTAACGACATAAGTATCGCTTATCTGCCAAACTTTGACAAACATCCACACTGCTTTCAACGTTGACTCGTGTACAGAGCACGGGTTCCAAACTAGTATTTGTTGATAACGTTATCCTTGACAAAATGTTTACACTGAGGTTACAAAAGCATTTCCATTTTAAAAAGAAAATACTACATTAGAAAATAATTCAACGTCCAAACATGTAATTTCAACGATTAAATCTTAGTTTAATTTGTTTTTAAACGCCAAAATTCTTTGAGCTATTGCAACCCCTTCCAAAAATCCGGGTTGTTACAGACTTCCCTCCTTAAAACAAAATTGCGTCCTCGCAATTTACATGGGTTAAAATACAACATTACGAACTTCCGACAACGCATCACAACTTCTTTAATTTAAATATTCATCACATAGAGCTCGGATTTTTTTTATAGTCTTCCCCGATGGAGAATTTCAGACTTAATTACTTAATTGTAAGAATTTCAACTCTTATCCCAGATATAATACATATCTTGGGACGCTCACTCTTCGTTTCCAATATAAAGGTATCGTATATAAATCAATATGATCCCATAACAAATATTATGACAACAACTTGAGTCAGAGTATCATATATGAACCTAGATGGTAAATAAACCGAGCTAGGGTATCACATAATAAAATCTTCTTGGCATTTATCATATGTAAAACAATATGATAAAATAAATCAAATCAGAGTATCATATATAAAGCAACCCGAACTCGTAACACTCATGAAATAATTAGATCAGAATTTCATTTATAAATCAAAACGATACTCATAACGGATGCAACAAGGTAGTAAGAATAAACTAGCATACTTAAACACTTTATGACATTTATCATATATAAAGACAATATGATAAAATAACCGAAAACAGAGTACCATATATAAATCAATATGATACTCAAACAATAAGATAAATATCTTATGATAATCAAGTCAATAAAATCTTCATGGCTTTTGTCATTTGTCAATCAAACCAGAGTATAAATCAATATAATAATTATCATATATAAATCAATATGATAATATAATCAAATCAGAGTATCATATATAAATCAATACGATACTCATAACAGTTACCATATTTAAAAACAATATGCACTACAACAAATATACCATATTACAACGGTGCAAAAACGTTGTAAAAGGTTTTTACAACGGTGGAGCCACCGTCGTGTATTAAGAAGTTGTAATATACTTATATCTTTTACAACGTTTCTGCACCGTTGCAACACCGTTGTGAAATATACCATATTACAACGGTGGAAAAATGTTGTAAAAGATTTTTACAACGGTGGAGCCACCGTCGTGTATTAAGAAGTTGTAATATACTTATATCTTTTACAACATTTCTGCATCGTTGCAACACCGTTGTGAAATAGGGTATTTAACAACTTTTACTCACCGTTGTAATAAATTTTATTACAACTCTTTCACACAGTTGTAAAATGATTTATTACAACTTTTTTTCGCTGTTGTAACCTATATACACCTTACTAATATAAAGAATTCATATATATATTAATACTAATATGATTCACATTTCAATGCAACAAATATAACTATACGGAATCATTCATATATATATTAATCAACATAATATTCGATCGACATACAATAGTACATCACCAACTAAACCCGTCACAAAAAACATAATCGTTTCAAAATACATACATCGATCTAACACACAAGAAAGATAAAAGCTTTGTCCACAAAAGATACATAAGCATACCCTACGAAAGCACTCTAACTGAAGGAAACGTAATTTTTATTCCAAGCCACAGTTGATCCAACAGCTTCTCCAATGGTAGTCATTTCGGAATTCGGCTTCCACAAGAAAGCATCAGGATCCACCGCCACATCAATCCAAACTTTCCAACCTTGCGGTCCACGGTGGGACTGCGGAAAAAAAAAATCATTAGAGGTGCAAGCTCATATATATTGTTATTGTGACGAAAGTATGAAGGAGAAGGAAACTATAATGATTTGTAAACATGATATTTAAAATGAACAAAAACATAACACATCATCTTAAAACAAACATTACATATTACATATCTTATTATGCTTGTTATATTAAATGAACATGTTTTGCAAACAGCATTATCGATGATGCACACTTTATAATTAGAAACTAAAGCATAACATCACCATGATTGGCAATTAACATTTTTGTTGGAATTTAAAATGAATTTTATCAAATATCCGGTCAAAAATAGATTGAACAATAAAGTAAACATTACCAAGTTTCATATTTTGCTGCAATATGACATGTGATCTAACTTTCAACCAAGCACCTGCATGGTATGTACAGATCAGTTGAAAATCAAACTTAAACAGGGTACCCACAAAAAATTGTACATGAAATCAGCAATTGGGAAACTGAAAACACAACAGTCTAGGCGAAGTGCATTTAGCACAAAGACAAACGCACATAACAAACTAACCAACTACTGGACAAAAAAAAATTTGAAACAGAACTAAATTATGGAAAATTTTAATTGACTAAATCCATCTTATTACCAATTGCTCCAAATCCATCTTATTACCAATTTCTAAAATATAATTTGGGTTGTAAGCCCTGATACATATACCTTGAGTTTGGTATATCTCAATTATATCAGAGCTAGATGGGTTTATATATACTATCACTAAATTTGGCAATTTGTTTTAGTGATATACCAATTAAATTGAGCAAACGGATATCAGATGGTTACAACTATGACAGGGTATATCAAAATTACCTCACTGGCCAGCTCATATTCTAAGCTTTAGTGATAGCCTATGATACCTTTGTTCCAAATTTCAAAGGTACGTCCAAATGAATTGAACAAAGGTAGTTTGGTGATTTGTATCATATTGGGTTCTAGCTCTGATACAAGAGTGCTAATTACCAAGAAAATTTGTATCATAGGACACCTACCCGCAGTTCAACCAGCAGTGAACAGGAGAAAGGTCATGCAAAGGTTGGGTTGATTTACAAGGGTGAAATACATACCTCATAGTAAACAGTACAAAAAATAGCAGAAAGGAACAATGTATAATACCAAATTATTTCTCATATTTTCCTAAGGATAAAAGCAAAATCATCCCTATAACGTGTTCTCAGCCACTTTACTGTGAGTTCATCTACTTGAAGGGTGTTTTCATTCATATAAATCAAATACTAAAGTAAAAAACAAATAAACTCAGTTTAAAAAAAAACAGTCAGCAATTTTAGCTGTCACTGAAATGAAAGATATCATATTTTGCTTTCAAAAGATTTAATTTCAACCCTTTCTCAATGTATTTTGATGTGGTTAGATAGCAACACACCCAGTAATACACAAGAACTATTATTTAGGTGAGCACGAGTTCTGCAACAGTATTCAAGTAATTAGGTGAAAGCTAACCTATGTAACAAGCATGACCAAAATAAATGAAATATCTATACTGATAGCTTGCAATAAGACACATCAAATAGCATACATATATATATTTGGTTTCCATTCGGCTGGTCTAATATCAAATACATGTTTATCGCTTCAGAAATACTTATGTTTTAGCTGAAATGTCTTATGTGTTCAATAAGTATCATATGATCCAGACTTCAGGTTTGCGGAAGTAGCAAATACAAAGATGTGAACCGGGTTTACGGTGTCATCATGTGTACTGCATTCTGGATTATGTATTCCAGGTTGATCAGCATCATCCAACAATACATGTGTCGAACTTCCAGACAAGACAACCAGAGTTTTACATAGTTTTCCATAATTTTACTGTTGATATTAGTATATGGCGACCACCCCAAACCAGGCATGTTGCATCCTATATATCTATATCCACAGTTCTGCCAACAAAAATTAAGTGCCTATAGATTTTCGAACACTTATGGGTCTATGTTGGCCTTACAGGAAATAGCATGGCAACAGGTACAGGGGTGGCAACAATAACATAAACCAATTAGGATAAATCCACAAGACAATCAACAACTATGCTCAACAAGAAGATACAACATCCAACCAATTTAACCCCAAATATAATTATTTTAATTCAGATTTAATGAAGCCAAAATACTTGAAAAACGGGGTAATCGTGAGTTTAAAACTCACCTGTAATGACGACGGGAAAGCGAGCAAGGGTTCGTGGTGGCCATGCTTGCGGTAATCGGTGCGATGTCGAATGAACCCGAGGCAGTAGACTGAGCTGCAGGCAGCCGTTGGTGGCTCCAGGTTTCAGAGTGGTGCAGCGACGTTGACGAAGTCTGTGATGGGAGTTACGGTTTATCGGAGGAACCATAAACTTTCGAATTTGGGGAAAAATTCATTTTCGGAGGTCATGACGTATTGGAGGTCCCGTGCTCTCCACACCTTTTCTTCTTGCGCTCGCTCACTCTTGAAAAACATGGCCACCCTAGCACCCAAAAACAACCGGAGCACCTAGAAAAACATAGCCACCCTGCCACTACCACCCAAAAACAGCCAAAACCACCCAACCCAAACTGGTCGAGCAGGCCGATCCAAATAAACCAGAAGCACACTCAAAAAGCTGAGAGACGAGAGACGAGAGCGGAGAGTTGAGAGTGGAGAGCGGAGAGCTGATAGGGACGAGTGGAAAGCGAAGAGCAGATAAGCGAGTGATGTTAATGATTGCGATTTTGGGTTCGATTTTGATTTAGAAGTGAATTGGGGGCGGCTTTTTGCTGTTGCGCCTAAATTTAGGGTACGAACAATTTTGGAGCCATTTTTTTGTTGTTGCCGCCTAAATTTCAACCTGAATAGATTACAAACCGTAATTAGGAAAAAATAAAGATGAGGATGATACATCCTTGAAATAGCAAATAAGTTGTTAAACAGATTTAGTTCATGATACAATGTTAAAAATTTAAAGCGTTGTTATAGAATTTTTAAAGTTGAACGCAAGGCGTCTACCACTAATATACAGTCTAAATTATAATGTAAATTCAAATACATAACTAAATTAAATTGTTAAATTTTATAAAACAACAGTAATAACCATAAATTAGTGATTTGGTATTTATGTAGACATGGACTACAGCTACTTCAGTCATATTTATTACAAGATAAAAAATGCAAAATTTGCAAAAGTTAACAAAATAGTGTGCGCTGTAGTGAATGAGAAGAGTCGTAATAGACATCAATTAAAACTAATGAAAAAAGAATAGTCGTTAAAAATAATATATATTAAACCTGATTACTTACTATTAAATTTTTAACAGTAATTATCAAAAAATAACCGCTATTTCTTCATTATTAAGTAATAATTTTCTAATACTAATTAATAATAATTAGTATTAATTTGTAAATTTATCATTGAATATTAATTATTAATTATTCTTAATATTACTAATTGTTAAATATTAGTTGTTATTAATATTTAATAGGTCTCTGTTATTAATATTAATATTAGTTGTTATTAATATTACTAATTCTTAATTATTAGTTGTTAAGAATTAATTATTTAATAATAATAATAATAATTTCATTATTTATTATACTAATTATTAATATTAATTATTAAAAATTAATTATTGATTATTTACTATTTAATTAAAATATTTGATATTATTACTTCCTAATTGATTATTAATAGTAATTATTAGTTATTAATTATAAATAATCAATATAAATGTATTAAATATTAATTATTAGTTGTTAATTATATTAAAATATAGTCATATATTACAACAGTAAACAAATAAAAGTTGTGATAGGCTTTTATTACAACTGTCAAAATAACACAGTTGTTAAAAATAAGTTTATTACAACTTTTCTAGGAAAAAGTTGTAAAAAAACATTTATTACAACGGTGCTATTACCACCGTTGTAAAATTAAAGTTGTAATATGGTGTTTTTGTTGTAGTGTATGATAATCAAATCGGAGTATCATATACAAATCAGTACGATACTCATAACAATTATCATATATAAAAACAATATGATAATATAATCAAATCAGAGTATCATATATAAATCAATACGATACTCATAACAATTATAATATATAAAAACAATATGATAATATAATCAAATAAGAGTATCATACATAAATCAATACGATACTCATAATAATTATCATATATAAAAACAATATGATAATATAATCAAATCAAAGTATCATATATAAATCAATACGATACTCATAACAATTATCATATATAAAAACAATATGATAATATCATCAAATCAGAGTATCATATATAAATCAATACGATACTCATAACAATTATTATATATAAAAACAATATGATAATATAATCAAATCAGAGTATCATATATAAATCAATACGATACTCATAACAATTATCTTATATAAAGCAATATGATAATATAATCAAATCAATTATAGTAATTTGATAAAATATTAGAGGATTATGGGATAAATGTAACTTGACTCATAAATACCAAATAAACAGACGCTTGTATTGTAAAATCACACAGTGGTAGAGCTCGAGCGCGCATCGAGACTGTAACGACCCAGGGATTTTCGGCCTCGAAAATCGACATAAATACCTTTACTGTAACTCATGCCGACCTTCCAAACACCGAAAACACTGGACGTTATTAGAAAGAAATTAGAGGGTGAGATAAGAAAGAAAGAAATATTAGAATAGAAGAAGAAGAAGAAGAAACAACACAACGCAAAGTCTCACATCGCAGCGGAACAAAATATAATACAGAAATAACTTTATTAAGAGCTTTAAATAAAACTTACAATATCAGAGTACATCAACACCACTGGACAGTTATAATAATCTGTCCTCATATACAATCACACAGCGGAATAGATACTAGATACAATACATCTGAACACCTTCAGCTCGCCTTTGCACAGCATTCGATAACCTGAACCTGTACACCCCGGGCTAACCCGAGCATTTACAAAACACCGGGTCAGTCTGGTGAACCAGAGTGAGATTTACTCGCACAGTATTAAGGGTAACACACAACCTGATTTTAAAGTTAAAATCTTTCAAAGAAAAGGATAATCGTAAGACCGAATCCACACATAAGCACGGACGGTTTTTACCTTACGATAACCCAAAACATTTTTGAAATAAATATCTTGTCTGATATTATAATAATGTCTAAATACAAGTAAATAGAATCTAGTAGAACGCTTGCATCTCACGCTCTACATATATAGTATACAATCAAAACCGCGGGCGCTTATTGGAGATTGGATTCCGAGTATGACAAGGTATGGGACCACCTGCCGATAGTGTATCTCTAGAGGCGAATACACTGGGTTCAACAAGAACTTCTTGCAACCCGGCCCTCACATGACCGACCACTCATTTCGCTTGAGTGTATCGAAAGTATATCACCAACGGTTGGGAGCTACCCACCGTCTTCCCGAAAAAGGACAGCATCGAAATAGACTTAAGAAACAAAAGGATTTTCTCTAGATAGGTGATTATACACCCTAATGGGAGCGACCCACATAGCCATGCTGCCTGCCCGATTTCTGTCATTTCCCGGTTGATGAGGCTTGAAGTTTGAATTCCCTTTACAACATCTGGCCACCATTCACTTTGAATGCCACATCGTCAGATCCGCCAAATATCACCAATTGACGTCCACAAAAATACTCTAGTTGGGAGCTAACCAACTATAGCATGTTTGAAGAAATCAACGTACGTGATCCTTTGGAAATACTCTGTCAGACACTCGTCCATACAAGTCATCCAGGAACAGGATGAACCGAAGGTACTCTCCTACTGCATCTCATATAGAAATCACCCCATGGATCGGTAGCGAGAAGTCCTTGCAACCCGTACATTCCGACCACGACAGAACCACGGTACATCTCTAGCTGCAGACCAGAGATTATTAGCTATTCTTCCATTTACGAAAATCTATGGTCTTCAATGCTCCATCTCGACCATCTCTAATATCTTCACGTATTTGTTGGTCGGAATGGTTTTCGAATATAAATTTGATCCCGGTCTTTCCGTACCAACAATCGTATTGGACAGATTTGATAGTCGGTGATTTAACTATCAAAATAATCAGTGTTTCAATCATGACAACCCAATGAGTCCACTGGTTGGGTATTCAGCACCACTTGGCCCTTTCTAATTAAAACAAATATAAATTCAAACTCTTAAATCTTTCGATATTTTAAATATCGTTTTCTCCCCTCTTATTTAACATAAGAGTATTCTTTAAACAAATTCGATTTAATACCTAGGAATCCTATATCCTGTTCAATTGTCTATCTTTGCATTCAAAACATTAGTTACACTATTATAATATTGGGAAATCATTTAACTTATTACTCGTACGAACAACATTACGAAATATCTTTATTTCACTACTTAAAACATTAATCCCTACTTATCTTCCGAGAAATAAAATCATCTTTACGTTTTCTTTCTAATTCAAAATATCCTTTTAATTTCCTATTTTCTCTTTAGAATCCTCATTATAAATATATTCCAGATTTTCACCACACGTTGCCTTTATTATCTCCCTAATGGAAATAATATATTTTTATTAACCTCTTTACCCTTACAACCAATATCATCCTCAGATAATCCTAAAGTCGTTCAAGTTGGGGTATTTTAATTACCTCTCAGACCTTGATCAACAACATTCATATCTTCAGACGGATACCAGTCGTAATCCCAACACCAATATTTAATTCCAATATCAGTACGAATTCTATTCCGCTATTTTTCCAAATATGGTTTCATAACCTTCTTATGCTTTGGAAATCTCTTTCTCTGAAATGCCCGTTCTTTCTTAATTCAATAATTAAGCAAGATTTATTAAAACAACACTTTTAACTCGATCTCTTTAAATAATTCCATTTACTTTTACTTAACGAAACAATTATCCCAATTTAACCATTGGGTAAATTCCCTTATTCTCACATTTTCAAATCAGATTACATCAGAATTGACTTTATAAAAATCAATTTATAATTAATTTTAAAAATAAATATTTATTCCCTTTTTAAATAAAGTTTTATTCGAAATATACATTTCAAAATCTATCTCCGGTTATAAAATAATTTTATAACTTTATCTCTATCGACTCACCTGACGGTGAATCAATATTAACAAAATGATTTACTTTTAGGCCATTTACTGCTGATTACTCAACCAATATAGCCCACTGGTTAAAACACAAAACATGTTTACTTTTCAGTCAATGAACACTACTGAAACCAATAACCCAATCATGACAGTTCATATACGATAATATGAAAATAAATAATATAATTGAGGAATCCGGTTGGATCCCTCCAACCTGTTTTTCCCTGTATCCAAACGGTTATCCCCACACAGTTCAAAAACAATTCAAACAGATCAAACAATTCAAAAGGTCAAACAATTCAACAGATCAAACAATCCAAACCATTAAACACGTTTATTGATAAACGTGACCAATAAGGTAAGTTACCTTTATTGGAACCAATCGTTAAAATAACGATTTGGGTATTTCACTGAAATTAAACACAGTTTAATTTCATCAGTTAAACCAACAAACAAGTATATAACTAGCAAACAAGCGACCATCAGCAAGCAGAGCACACAAAATAAAAACCAAATTTATATAAAATATAAATGGGAAAACTGAGTGAGTTTAACTCACCTCGATTAGATTTGCTGTTTAAATGGCTTGTTTTAGTTAAATTAAACGAACGTTTAATTTAACTGAAATCTCAGTTGTTTCCAGCTCTGCCCGGTTCTGTTCCATGATGTAGAGTTCAACCATACAGTTTCATCGCCTTTCGTTTCGTTCAATTCTGATGACAGAATAAAAAGGTTATACGAGTTACATGTTATATGATTTTAATTAAAATAAATATTTCCTTACTTATTTTCTTAATTAAATAATTAGTATAAACTAATTACATTTGATTTAGTTAACATGCGGATTGTTCCTTTACTCTTAGTATTGTTGTCCATCGTCCTCAACGAATACCAGACACCTGAAACATTTATGTTCTTAGTTAGTATAACTAACTTTTTAGTAAAATGGTTAGTACTGATTAAAATGTACAAGCCAATTTCCTGTTTCCTTAGTTCTGGACTTTAGCGTCAACAATGCTTCACTGTATTGCTTGTTTAATTACTAATTCATTTGTAAACCAAATAGGAGCCGATTACTTCTTCTGGATGTTCACGGCTCCTTTCACGTTTTTGTTGTCCTGCGTTTCAAATTAGGATCTAAATTAGCTAATGTTCCCTTAATTAAACAAATTAAGCAAATTAATTAGTGTCAATATTATCTTAACCGACAGATTATACCCTGATTCCTCTCCACACTATGTTCCCTTTGCTGTTTTCAGAATCCCAAAGCCACGGTTTTGTACAGGGCTGATGCAAGTTTTGTTTTTGCTTTGTTCATGAAGACTGTTGCTTCCCTTCGTTCTGAAGTCCTTCGTCCTTTATTTTGCTCAAATATTCCATCTCCTAGCCTTTGAACAAAACACGATACCCTGCTGCCATCATCTTTTGAGCTGCTGCGCCTTCCTCCTTTGACCGGAGCACCATCAGACTACACCGTCCCGCTCGCCTCAGTCCCCTTGCCATCCACCACCAACCCTGAGCCACTCGGCCTCCCCCATTGTTGTCACAAGCCCCAAGACTGCCACGACTTTCGAATACTCTTCTGGCCACCACCGTTCTTAATAGCAGATCATCACCGGTCTAATGGTAGTCCTCTAGGAGGCGGACGAGGTGGTAGTTAGGAGTTTTCATTTAGAGTGATGGATTAAAAGATTTAAGGGTGGGAAGATCCGAACATTATCGTTCGTTGATATGTGAAGGGCGGCGGAAATCCCATTTTGACCAGAAGGAAACGAAAATTAGGTTTAGACGATTTGATGGGGTATATATAGTTGACTTAAATCATTATAATATTATCAATGAAACTTCGTCGCGAAATAACACGCCGAAACCACCACAAACGACTTCTGTTTTCTGATAAAAAGGCTAATCTTGGTGTAAAAAGGTATTCCGGACCCAATGGGACAAGTTTCGTCGAATTCCGACATCATTTGAAAAAATTCCTTTATAAAACCAGAAATAAACACGTGTTTAATTTTTTCACGATCACTAGATAAATCAAATCAACTTGAAACCTTGCAATCCTATAATAATTTTTCAATACGAACCCAACGGCACCAGTTTCGTCGCATTCCGAGACTGTTTCCCCGGTAGGCCATTTTTACATGCACCGCAACGCCCTTTTCGACACCAAATCACACGGTCTCCAAAAATAACAAACTATATACCTGTCCTGACTCTAATCGACGATACGAACCCAACAGAATTGGTTTCGCGGCCTAATTCGATCATCTGCTCAAGTTGTGGCCGAATAACCCTTTATTAATTTAATTACGCGCTATAGAAATTGGACGGGCGTTTGTGGCTGCCGTGGTCACATACGACATCGGTTTGCCATGCCATTCAACACCATACAATAATTTAATGATACGGTTCCAATGAAACTGATTTCATCAAAATCTGAGTCTGTTTGCAAAACGGTTATTTTAACGCGTATATTATAATAACGATTTTCCATAGCGATTATTTCAAAATTTGATTTGGCCATAACTAGCAAATTATAACACGGAATCTGGATTTTTCTCTTTCATATGAAAATTACCATCAATACGGTTTTAACGTTTCTCGTTTCACAGAAATCCGACTTATATCGGATCCTGTACATTCAATTAAAGTTCAAAGTTCAATATTACGAACTACCGCGCGATTTCGAGCTCGTTTTATATTTTAAATAAATTAACGTTCAAACGTCGTTTTAAATAACGAATTAAATATAAAAAATCCATTAATATCCCAAATATAATATTTAAAATAATAAATTAAATTAAATATTTGATGGCAAGAACACGGGTCGTTATAGAGACATCCGCACCGTAATCCCTCATAGCGCCATAACGACATCTGGCGATCAACTCAGGATAACCAAGACGGTCTAAGGCGAAGGCCGTATGCTACCTGTTCACGGCACTACACGTGGGACCCCCACTCCTCCATCTGATGTAGTCCGTCACCCGCTGATCGGAAATCCCAATCAAAACAACAAAATTGCCCAAGGTAGAAGACCGTTTGACCTTTGGTGGTAGATGAGCGGAATTTAAAACCACCAAGATTCAGGTAGCGAACCTGAATCAGGTCGACCTAGATGGAGTTTTGGTCCATTGGTACAACAGAGTCCAATCTTTCCCAATCACGAAATCAAAAGTCTTTTGAAATGGTACTTTATAGTAAATATGCCATGAAGTTCAAAGTGTTTATAACGTCAAAACACTTTATAAACTTAATCATGCTTTGAAAATATTCCATCACATTCAAAACAAAATAATAATCACAACCCGAACAAAACAAAGCTGATATTTAACTTTATCATATACAAGAACAATATGATAAAATAAATCAAACTAGAGTATCATATATAAATCAATATGATACTCATAAGGAATATCATATATAAAACAATATGATAAAATAAATTAAATCACGATAGTTAGGATATAGAACAAAAGAGTATTGTCATACTAATGACATGAAAGTATGTCAACTTATAAAACACTTCAATTCTGTAATTGCAGTATACTTTCAAACAGCAATTATTCAACTATAACACATGCTCATATATTGCATTATGTTACCAGTAAAATTCATAACTGAGAATACTAAAACAACCGAATATTCCATATGAGAAGTCAAGAGAGTGATTAGAAAAGTATTACCAAACATCCCATACTGCTTGGTATTACTAATCCGTTTACTCAAAATCCTCATTATACAGAATATCTCAATGGAAATTGTACTCGATTCAAATTATATATCTATCAAAGAAAAATAACTAATTTACTTTTAGTTGTTTGTATTATTTATTTATTATTACTGGTATTCTTACTTTATTTCAAATACCGATCGGAGCCAAATTTCAAAACCGATTCAGTTCTTGTTTAACAACCATTTTCAAATCGGTCATTGCTCGAATCCCGTTTTGTTACATTCAAAGTACTTTTTTTCAAAACCCTAAATCGTGCTCTCTCAAGAGTGATTCTATATCAATTCCGCTCATTCTAGGGTATTTCCACCCTATCTCTAATGAGTTTTAAACCTAATAAGCCAAGTTTTAGAAAAACCTGGCTCTGATACCAACTGTAATAGCCCGCCATTTTGACTGCCCAAAGTCGGTAATTTAACCGACTCGAAGCGTTCAAAACGACGAATTGTTATTGGCTTACAGGGTTTAAAAAAAAGAATAAAACACAGAAGCACAGTGCACAATAATTGCAGTAGAATAAATTTTTATACAAATAGCAGAATTCACAAAATTTTGTACAACAGAGAAATATAAACTAACACATAAATTTCTTTAAGCAGATTTACAGTTTTTACCAAGCTTTCGCGCACATGCGTCTTCTCATGCCTCTCCTTTCTAAGAGCAGAAATCTAAAACATGCAACACTCAAATCTGACCCGAGCATTCCATGCAAAAACATAAAATACTCGGATCAGGATTAATCTTAATTCAAGTAAATTAACTTCAATAACACTGAAATATAATTAGTTAATATAACATATAAGCAATTTATAAATTCAAAATATATGTGTCAAGCGGCCAAATAATCATCAAAGCAACATGTTGTTTCAAGCCTCGACAACGGAACTCTCTTTAAATAAACATAAGTGCAATCAATATGGTGATATAAATCAGAATGAAAACAACAAAGTATGGATCCGCAAGTAGAGAAAAAAGAAATGCTCAACTAAATGTACAATAAGGTGTAATCTGCTCAATGAGATGCTGCAGGTAATATATATAAGAGGCATAACATAAACAACATATTGCACCATTCCTAATGTGATGTTCCCTTAATTAACCCCCGGCATATGTAAATCTTGTGAATTTCTATTGTTATAGCCCCATATTATATTAATATCCACTTGACAGCAAAACTGCCAAATACTCCTATTCCAAACCAAGCGGTATATGTAAGCCTAGTTGAAGAACCATGATTGTTAATATTAGCACGTGAAAAGTCATCCCTTTAAAAAAAACAGTTATAAATGGTCGAAAATATTGTAATTTAGTGTTTGAATTAGATAATTTCATGCACTTATATTTACTCGAGTTCAGCAGCGGTAATTGAGTACATAATAGATGCTTGAGTATAAGATATATAATTTATAAAATTGACTCATATCAGTATGACATTTTCTCCCAACAAGGAGAGGCATGTGACTTATTAATTAGTGCATAATACATGTTTTTTAATGACAGGTTCACCTTGTTGGGAATTAATTAGTGCAGATTTGAATTGTGTACTTATTTTACAACTAAATGAGAAATAATATGAGAAACTTTAACAGTGCTAAATAATTTATAAAATTGACTCATATCAGTATGACATTTTCTCCCAACAAGGCAATAGGTCTGGAAGCGTGATTAACACTTCAGGTGTGTTCAACACGTTTGACATGTGACCAATGGCATTGTGCTAACTTTAGGCTCCACGCGACCTTGATAAGGTTAATCAAATACAATAGCATTGGACCACAATACCTACTCGTAAAAAGAAATGAAATAACATGCAATGGAGAAAGCATAACAGCTTACAGAAAAGAAGTGTTATTTATAAAAAGAGATTTTTTCAAGAAAAGTGTACTGACTTTTCCTTATATCAATTACACACCGCATCAACTTAAAAGCAGTTCTCTTACCTAATGGACCAAAGCTATATTCATGAAAAAGATATGCGCATGAAGTGTTTGAACTTACCATTCAAACAACATGCCATTTGTTTCTATTATTTTGACAAGTCAAAAAACTATAGGACACATCTAATTGTACTACAGTTTAGCAATACAGAGACTAAAAAAAGATCCACAATCAATCCCCTTGTTTTACACCATATATGGCATCATCACAATTCATTCAAGACGGGTCACTCGATTATCATGTGAATTAAATTACACATTTACAATTACTGCATGCGCCACGCTTTTGAAAGTAATTTTTAGGATATTAAAAGACTGATGAGACCATAACGATGTGGTCAAACAAGTAAAATAAAAACAAAATAAAGTTTAGAGTTCACAATCAAGAGCACCCATAAGCCAAATGTTGGTCCTTACAGTGACTACTAACAAGTTTACCTCAGTTCAAACATATTCCTTTGCATTTTTACTTATTTTATCTCCATAAACCAAACCATATTGCTGAATTGATGGTACTACCATTCCATTATATAATCTTTTTTAAAGTTTAATATAATCTATCTTCCCTCAAAACAACTACACTATTTGAATCAATTATAATGTACAAAAAAAACATGTAGAAAAACAGAGAACTGAGAATAGTGTTTTTGTTATATAATGTGCTATATAAAGAATGTTGGATAGTTCAAGCCTTACAGGTTGCCTGAAGTTGTTAAATAAAAAGGTGAATACCCAAACCGTGAACAATGCTCACAACTAAGCCAATGCATGCAGGCCTGGTTCTGTCCTTATATAAGAACTTCCTAATCACAACACTTTAAAATTCATTCATAGTATTTGTTCTATGACAAGAGTAACACCAACAACAATCCCAACAACTACTCCTCTTTAAAAGAAACACCACAACAGCAAGACGAGTGGATCAGCAAATAATAACCAAATGCAGTAGCAAGAACCCAAAACTAATTGTATTGAATGTACACGAAGCAAAATACTTGAAATAAGTAATCGTAAGTTGGAAACTTACATTTGCTTGTGATAACAGACAGCGGAGAGTGGGCGTGATGACAGGGAACGACAGATTCCAGCACTGCTTCCCTCATTATTTCCATGCGAGCTTCTGGTTACAGCGAGGTGTAGGGGGCCATTAGTGATGTCAGTGCCAGGATTGGGTGACTGCGCGGTGATTGGGGAAAAGAGAACAGAGCCGTCTGGGTTGATGCGATGATCCTCAGACCCGATGGAACGACAACAGACAACATGCACGGTTGCAAAATGATGTAGATTTCAAGTCGCAGTCTTTGAATGACGGTATGGTTCCACTGGTATACGGGTTCCTTTTGTGGTCAGCGGAGACTTCGATTTCAGGGAGAGGGAGATGGCCGATGTCGGATGAGGTAGTGGTGGCCATGAACGAGGCGGAGTCAGAGCGGTTTGTGGAGGAAAGAAAGGTCAGCCCTGATTTTGAACATGAAGTTGGGGAAATTGTTTTAGCAGTTGAAAGAAAAGTCCACAGAGAATTAATGGTCCCCCCCCCCCCCCCCGATAATAAAGGGTACAACAGTTTTAAAAGTTCGAGCGAAGGATCCAGAGAAAGATAGAAAAGAAAACACGTGGAACCCCAAATCAGATGGTAACGGACAAGTGGCAATCAATTTTGGTACAATGAAGACAAATGGTACCAATAAATATCTCAATTGTATACATGCCCAACACTAGTATGTGCAATACACTCCATATTTAACTTAATAATCAAATACATATCTAAAATAAGATTTTCAAATACATATCTTAATTTATTTATTTTTTTAAAACTAAATTCAAATCTAATGAAATTATAAAACAAATTCTTTTTAAACAAAATTAAAATTCAAACAAATAAATTTATTAAACAATAATTTAAATAAGCGTTAATGTTTAATTTTAAATTCGAGTAAACTAATTTCCAAAAATTATAATCAAATGTATTTTCAAGACTAAATTAAATTACAAGATCCCTATTTTTAAGTTGAATTCTACCATTAACCTCCAATCACTTAACGACATAAGTATCGCTTATCTGCCAAACTTTGACAAACATCCACACTGCTTTCAACGTTGACTCGTGTACAGAGCATGAGTTCCAAACTAGTATTTGTTGATAACGTTATCCTTGACAAAATGTTTACACTGAGGTTACAAAAGCATTTCCATTTTAAAAAGAAAATACTACATTAGAAAATAATTCAACGTCCAAACATGTAATTTCAACGATTAAATCTTAGTTTAATTTGTTTTTAAACGCCAAAATTCTTTGAGCTATTGCAACCCCTTCCAAAAATCCGGGTTGTTACAGACTTCCCTCCTTAAAACAAAATTGCGTCCTCGCAATTTACATGGGTTAAAATACAACATTACGAACTTCCGACAACGCATCACAACTTCTTTAATTTAAATATTCATCACATAGAGCTCGGATTTTTTTTATAGTCTTCCCCGATGGAGAATTTCAGACTTAATTACTTAATTGTAAGAATTTCAACTCTTATCCCAGATATAATACATATCTTGGGACGCTCACTCTTCGTTTCCAATATAAAGGTATCGTATATAAATCAATATGATCCCATAACAAATATTATGACAACAACTTGAGTCAGAGTATCATATATGAACCTAGATGGTAAATAAACCGAGCTAGGGTATCACATAATAAAATCTTCTTGGCATTTATCATATGTAAAACAATATGATAAAATAAATCAAATCAGAGTATCATATATAAAGCAACCCGAACTCGTAACACTCATGAAATAATTAGATCAGAATATCATTTATAAATCAAAACGATACTCATAACGGATGCAACAAGGTAGTAAGAATAAACTAGCATACTTAAACACTTTATGACATTTATCATATATAAAGACAATATGATAAATTAACCGAAAACAGAGTACCATATATAAATCAATATGATACTCAAACAATAAGATAAATATCTTATGATAATCAAGTCAATAAAATCTTCATGGCTTTTGTCATTTGTCAATCAAACCAGAGTATAAATCAATATAATAATTATCATATATAAATCAATATGATAATATAATCAAATCAGAGTATCATATATAAATCAATACGATACTCATAACAGTTACCATATTTAAAAACAATATGATAATCAAATCGGAGTATCATATACAAATCAGTACGATACTCATAACAATTATCATATATAAAAACAATATGATAATATAATCAAATCAGAGTATCATATATAAATCAATACGATACTCATAACAATTATAATATATAAAAACAATATGATAATATAATCAAATAAGAGTATCATACATAAATCAATACGATACTCATAATAATTATCATATATAAAAACAATATGATAATATAATCAAATCAAAGTATCATATATAAATCAATACGATACTCATAACAATTATCATATATAAAAACAATATGATAATATCATCAAATCAGAGTATCATATATAAATCAATACGATACTCATAACAATTATCATATATAAAAACAATATGATAATATAATCAAATCAGAGTATCATATATAAATCAATACGATACTCATAACAATTATCATATATAAAGCAATATGATAATATAATCAAATCAATTATAGTAATTTGATAAAATATTAGAGGATTATGGGATAAATGTAACTTGACTCATAAATACCAAATAAACAGACGCTTGTATTGTAAAATCACAGTGGTAGAGCTCGAGCGCGCATCGAGACTGTAACGACCCAGGGATTTTCGGCCTCGAAAATCAACATAAATACCTTTACTGTAACTCATGCCGACCTTCCAAACACCGAAAACACTGGACGTTACTAGAAAGAAATTAGAGGGTGAGATAAGAAAGAAAGAAATATTAGAATAGAAGAAGAAGAAGAAGAAACAACACAACGCAAAGTCTCACATCGCAGCGGAACAAAATATAATACAGAAATAACTTTATTAAGAGCTTTAAATAAAACTTACAATATCAGAGTACATCAACACCACTGGACAGTTATAATAATCTGTCCTCATATACAATCACACAGCGGAATAGATACTAGATACAATACATCTGAACACCTTCAGCTCGCCTTTGCACAGCATTCGATAACCTGAACCTGTACACCCCGGGCTAACCCGAGCATTTACAAAACACCGGGTCAGTCTGGTGAACCAGAGTGAGATTTACTCGCACAGTATTAAGGGTAACACACAACCTGATTTTAAAGTTAAAATCTTTCAAAGAAAAGGATAATCGTAAGACCGAATCCACACATAAGCACGGACGGTTTTTACCTTACGATAACCCAAAACATTTTTGAAATAAATATCTTGTCTGATATTATAATAATGTCTAAATACAAGTAAATAGAATCTAGTAGAACGCTTGCATCTCACGCTCTACATATATAGTATACAATCAAAACCGCGGGCGCTTATTGGAGATTGGATTCCGAGTATGACAAGGTATGGGACCACCTGCCGATAGTGTATCTCTAGAGGCGAATACACTGGGTTCAACAAGAACTTCTTGCAACCCGGCCCTCACATGACCGACCACTCATTTCGCTTGAGTGTATCGAATGTATATCACCAACGGTTGGGAGCTACCCGCCGTCTTCCCGAAAAAGGACAGCATCGAAATAGACTTAAGAAACAAAAGGATTTTCTCTAGATAGGTGATTATACACCCTAATGGGAGCGACCCACATAGCCATGCTGCCTGCCCGATTTCTGTCATTTCCCGGTTGATGAGGCTTGAAGTTTGAATTCCCTTTACAACTTCTGGCCACCATTCACTTTGAATGCCACATCGTCAGATCCCGCCAGATATCACCAATTGATGTCCACAAAAATACTCTAGTTGGGAGCTAACCAACTATAGCATGTTTGAAGAAATCAACGTACGTGATCCTTTGGAAATACTGTGTCAGACACTCGTCCATACAAGTCATCCAGGAACAGGATGAACCGAAGGTACTCTCCTACTGCATCTCATATAGAAATCACCCCATGGATCGGTAGCGAGAAGTCCTTGCAACCCGTACATTCCGACCACGACAGAACCACAATACATCTCTAGCTGCAGACCAGAGATTATTAGCTGTTCTTTCATTTACGAAAATCTACGGTCTTCAATGCTCCATCTCGACCATCTCTAATATCTTCACGTATTTGTTGGTCGGAATGGTTTTCGAATATAAATTTGATCCCGGTCTTTCCGTACCAACAATCGTATTGGACAGATTTGATAGTCGGTGATTTAACTATCAAAATAATCAGTGTTTCAATCATGACAACCCAATGAGTCCACTGGTTGGGTATTCAGCACCACTTGGCCCTTTCTAATTAAAACAAATATAAATTCAAACTCTTAAATCTTTCGATATTTTAAATATCGTTTTCTCCCCTCTTATTTAACATAAGAGTATTCTTTAAACAAATTCGATTTAATACCTAGGAATCCTATATCCTGTTCAATTGTCTATCTTTGCATTCAAAACATTAGTTACACTATTATAATATTGGGAAATCATTTAACTTATTACTCGTACGAACAACATTACGAAATATCTTTATTTCACTACTTAAAACATTAATCCCTACTTATCTTCCGAGAAATAAAATCAACTTTACGTTTTCTTTCTAATTCAAAATATCCTTTTAATTTCCCATTTTCTCTTTAGAATCCTCATTATAAATATATTCCAGATTTTCACCACACGTTGCCTTTATTATCTCCCTAATGGAAATAATATATTTTTATTAACCTCTTTACCCTTACAACCAATATCATCCTCAGATAATCCTAAAGTCGTTCAAGTTGGGGTATTTTAATTACCTCTCAGACCTTGATCAACAACATTCATATCTTCAGACGAATACCAGTCGTAATCCCAACACCAATATTTAATTCCAATATCAGTACGAATTCTATTCCGCTATTTTTCCAAATATGGTTTCATAACCTTCTTATGCTTTGGAAATCTCTTTCTCTGAAATGCCCGTTCTTTCTTAATTCAATAATTAAGCAAGATTTATTAAAACAACACTTTTAACTCGATCTCTTTAAATAATTCCATTTACTTTTACTTAACGAAACAATTATCCCAATTTAACCATTGGGTAAATTCCCCTATTCTCACATTTTCAAATCAGATTACATCAGAATTGACTTTATAAAAATCAATTTATAATTAATTATAAAAATAAATATTTATTCCCTTTTTAAATAAAGTTTTATTCAAAATATACATTTCAAAATCTATCTCCGGTTATAAAATAATTTTATAACTTTATCTCTATCGACTCACCTGACGGTGAATCAATATTAACAAAATGATTTACTTTTAGGCCATTTACTGCTGATTACTCAACCAATATAGCCCACTGGTTAAAACACAAAACATGTTTACTTTTCAGTCAATGAACACTACTGAAACCAATAACCCAATCATGACGGTTCATATATGATAATATGAAAATAAATAATATAATTGAGGAATCCGGTTGGATCCCTCCAACCTGTTTTTCCCTGTATCCAAACGGTTATCCCCACACAGTTCAAAAACAATTCAAACAGATCAAACAATTCAAACAGGTCAAACAATTCAACAGATCAAACAATCCAAACCATTAAACACGTTTATTGATAAACGTGACCAATAAGGTAAGTTACCTTTATTGGAACCAATCGTTAAAATAACGATTTGGGTATTTCACTGAAATTAAACACAGTTTAATTTCATCAGTTAAACCAACAAACAAGTATATCACTAGCAAACAAGCGACCATCAGCAAGCAGAGCACACAAAATAAAAACCAATTTTATATAAAATATAAATGGGAAAACTGAGTGAGTTTAACTCACCTCGATTAGATTTGCTGTTTAAATGGCTTGTTTAGTTAAATTAAATGAACGTTTAATTTAACTGAAATCTCAGTTGTTTCCAGCTCTGCCCGGTTCTGTTCCATGATGTAGAGTTCAACCATACAGTTTCATCGCCTTTCGTTTCGTTCAATTCTGATGACAGAATAAAAAGGTTATACGAGTTACATGTTATATGATTTTAATTAAAATAAATATTTCCTTACTTATTTTCTTAATTAAATAATTAGTATAAACTAATTACATTTGATTTAGTTAACATGCGGATTGTTCCTTTACTCTTAGTATTGTTGTCCATCGTCCTCAACGAATACCAGACACCTGAAACATTTATGTTCTTAGTTAGTATAACTAACTTTTAAGTAAAATGGTTAGTACTGATTAAAATGTACAAGCCAATTTCCTGTTTCCTTAGTTCTGGACTTTAGCGTCAACAAGGCTTCACTGTATTGCTTGTTTAATTACTAATTCATTTGTAAACCAAATAGGAGCCGATTACTTCTTCTGGATGTTCACGGCTCCTTTCACGTTTTTGTTGTCCTGCGTTTCAAATTAGGATCTAAATTAGCTAATGTTCCCTTAATTAAACTAATTAAGCAAATTAATTAGTGTCAATATTATCTTAACCGACAGATTATACCCTGATTCCCCTCCACACTATGTTCCCTTTGCTGTTTTCAGAATCCCAAAGCCACGGTTTTGTACAGGGCTGATGCAAGTTTTGTTTTTGCTTTGTTCCTGAAGACTGTTGCTTCCCTTCGTTCTGAAGTCCTTCGTCCTTTATTTTGCTCAAATATTCCATCTCCTAGCCTTTGAACAAAACACGATACCCTGCTGCCATCATCTTTTGAGCTGCTGCGCCTTCCTCCTTTGACCGGAGCACCATCAGACTACACCGTCCCGCTCGCCTAAGTCCCCTTGCCATCCACCACCAACCCCGAGCCACTCGGCCTCCCCCATTGTTGTCACAAGCCCCAAGACTGCCACGACTTTCGAATACTCTTCTGGCCACCACCGTTCTTAATAGCAGATCATCACCGGTCTAATGGTAGTCCTCTAGGAGGCGGACGAGGTGGTAGTTAGGAGTTTTCATTTAGAGTGCTGGATTAAAAGATTTAAGGGTGGGAAGATCCGAACATTATCGTTCGTTGATATGTGAAGGGCGGCGGAAATCCCATTTTGACCAGAAGGAAACAAAAATTAGGTTTAGACGATTTGGTGGGGTATATATAGTTGACTTAAATCATTATAATATTATCAATGAAACTTCGTCGCGAAGTAACACGCCGAAACCACCACAAACGACTTCTGTTTTCTGATAAAAAGGCTAATCTTGGTGTAAAAAGGTATTCCGGACCCAATGGGACAAGTTTCGTCGAATTCCGACACCATTTGAAAAAATTCCTTTATAAAACCAGAAATAAACACGTGTTTAATTTTTTCACGACACCAGATAAATCAAATCAACTTGAAACCTTGCAATCCTATAATAATTTTTCAATACGAACCCAACGGCACCAGTTTCGTCGCATTCCGAGACTGTTTCCCCGGTATGGCCATTTTTACATGCACCGCAACGCCCTTTTCGACACCAAATCACACGGTCTCCAAAATAACAAACTATATACCTGTCCTGACTCTAATCGACGATACGAACCCAACAGAATTGGTTTCGCGGCCCTAATTCGATCATCTGCTCAAGTTGTGGCCGAATAACCCTTTATTAATTTAATTACGCGCTATAGAAATTGGACGGGCGTTTGTGGCTGCCGTGGTCACATACGACATCGGTTTGCCATGCCATTCAACACCATACAATAATTTAATGATACGGTTCCAATGAAACTGATTTCATCAAAATCTGAGTCTGTTTGCAAAACGGTTATTTTAACGCGTATATTATAATAACGATTTTCCATAGCGATTATTTCAAATTTGATTTGGCCATAACTAGAAAATTATAACACGGAATCTGGATTTTACTCTTTCATATGAAAATTACCATCAATACGGTTTTAATGTTCTCGTATCACAGAAATCCGACTTATATCGGATCCTGTACATTCAATTAAAGTTCAAAGTTCAATATTACGAACTACCGCGCGATTTCGAGCTCGTTTTATATTTTAAATAAATTAACGTTCAAACGTCGTTTTAAATAACGAATTAAATATTAAAATCCATTAATATCCAAATATAATATTTAAAATAATAAATTAAATTAAATATTTGATGGCAAGAACACGGGTCGTTATAGAGACATCCGTACCGTAATCCCTCATAGCGTCATAACGACATCTGGCGATCAACTCAGGATAACCAAGACGGTCTAAGGCGAAGGCCGTATGCTACCTGTTCACGGCACTACACGTGGGACCCCCACTCCTCCATTTGATGTAGTCCGTCACCCGCTGATCGGAAATCCCAATCAAAACAACAAAATTGCCCAAGGTAGAAGACCGTTTGACCTTTGGTGATAGATGGGCGGAATTTAAAACCACCAAGATTCAGGTAGCGAACCTGAATCAGGTCGACCAAGATGGAGTTTTGGTCCATTGGTACAACAGAGTCCAATCTTTCCCAATCACGAAATCAAAAGTCTTTTGAAATGGTACTTTATAGTAAATATGCCATGAAGTTCAAAGTGTTTATAACGTCAAAACACTTTATAAACTTAATCATGCTTTGAAAATATTCCATCACATTCAAAACAAAATAATAATCACAACCCGAACAAAACAAAGCTGATATTTAACTTTATCATATACAAGAACAATATGATAAAATAAATCAAACTAGAGTATCATATATAAATCAATATGATACTCATAAGGAATATCATATATAAAACAATATGATAAAATAAATTAAATCACGATAGTTAGGATATAGAACAAAAGAGTATTGTCATACTAATGACATGAAAGTATGTCAACTTATAAAACACTTCAATTCTGTAATTGCAGTATACTTTCAAACAGCAATTATTCAACTATAACACATGCTCATATATCGCATTATGTTACCAGTAAAATTCATAACTGAGAATACTAAAACAACCGAATATTCCATATGAGAAGTCAAGAGAGTGATTAGAAAAGTATTACCAAACATCCCATACTGCTTGGTATTACTAATCCGTTTACTCAAAATCCTCATTATACAGAATATCTCAATGGAAATTGTACTCGATTCAAACTATATATCTATCAAAGAAAAATAACTAATTTACTTTTAGTTGTTTGTATTATTTATTTATTATTACTGATATTCTTACTTTATTTCAAATACCGATCGGAGCCAAATTTCAAAACTGATTCAGTTCTTGTTTAACAACCATTTTCAAATCGGTCATTGCTCGAATCCCGTTTTGTTACATTCGAAGTACTTTTTTTCAAAACCCTAAATCGTGCTCTCTCAAGAGTGATTCTATATCAATTCCACTCATTCTAGGGTATTTCCACCCTATCTCTAAGGAGTTTTAAACCTAATAAGCCAAGTTTTAGAAAAACCAGGCTCTGATACCAACTGTAACAGCCCGCCATTTTGACCGCCTAAGGTCGGTAATTTAACCGACTCGAAGCGTTCAAAACGACGAATTGTTATTGGCTTACAGGGTTTAAAAAAAAGAATAAAACACAGAAGCACAGTGCACAATAATTGCAGCAGAATAAATTTTTATACAAATAGCAGAATTCACAAAATTTTGTACAACAGAGAAATATAAACTAACACATAAATTTCTTTTAGCAGATTTACAGTTTTTACCAAGCTTTCGCGCACATGCGTCTTCTCATGCCTCTCCTTTCTAAGAGTAGAAATCTAAAACATGCAACACTCAAATCTGACCCGAGCATTCCATGCAAAAACATAAAATACTCGGGTCAGGATTAATCTTAATTCAAGTAAATTAACTTCAATAACACTGAAATATAATTAGTTAATATAACATATAAGCAATTTATAAATTCAAAATATATGTGTCAAGCGGCCGAATAATCATCAAAGCAACATGTTGTTTTAAGCCTCGACAACGGAACTCTCTTTAAATAAACATAAGTGTAATCAATATGGTGATATAAATCAGAATGAAAACAACAAAGTATGGATCCGCAAGTAGAGAAAAAAGAAATGCTCAACTAAATGTACAATAAGGTGTAATCTGCTCAATGAGATGCTGCAGGTAATATATATAAGAGGCATAACATAAACAACATATTGCACCATTCCTAATGTGATGTTCCCTTAATTAACCCCCGGCATATGTAAATCTTGTGAATTTCTATTGTTATAGCCCCATATTATATTAATGTCCACTTGACAGCAAAACTGCCAAATACTCCTATTCCAAACCAAGCGGTCGTATGTAAGCCTAGTTGAAGAACCATGATTGTTAATATTAGCATGTGAAAAGTCATCCCTTAAAAAAAAACAGTTATAAATGGTCGAAAATATTGTAATTTAGTGTTTGAATTGGATAATTTCGTGCACTTATATTTACTCGAGTTCAGCAGCGGTAATTGAGTACATAATAGATGCTTGAGTATAAGATATATAACATTAATGACAGGTTCACCTTGTTGGGAATTAATTAGTGCAGATTTGAATTGTGTACTTATTTTACAACTAAATGAGAAATAATATGAGAAACTTTAACAGTGCTAAATAATTTATAAAATTGACTCATATCAGTATGACATTTTCTCCCAACAAGGCAATAGGTCTGGAAGCGTGATTAACACTTCAGGTATGTTCAACACGTTTGACATGTGACCAATGGCATTGTGCTAAGTTTAGGCTCCACGCGACCTTGATAAGGTTAATCAAATACAATAGCATTGGACCACAATACCTACTCGTAAAAAGAAATGAAATAACATGCAATGGAGAAAGCATAACAGCTTACAGAAAAGAAGTGTTATTTATAAAAAGAGATTTTTTCAAGAAAAGTGTACTGACTTTTCCTTATATCAATTATACACCGCATCAACTTAAAAGCAGTTCTCTTACCTAATGGACCAAAGCTATATTCATGAAAAAGATATGCGCATGAAGTGTTTGAACTTACCATTTAAACAACATGCCATTTGTTTCTATTATTTTGACAAGTCAAAAAACTATAGGACACATCTAATTGTACTACAGTTTAGCAATACAGAGACTAAGAAGAGATCCACAATCAATCCCCTTGTTTTACACCATATATGGCATCATCACAATTCATTCAAGACGGGTCGCTCGATTATCATGTGAATTAAATTACACATTTACAATTACTGCATACGCCACGCTTTTGAAAGTAATTTTTAGGATATTAAAAGACTGATGAGACCATAACGATGTGGTCAAACAAGTAAAATAAAAACAAAATAAAGTTTAGAGTTCACAATCAAGAGCACCCATAAGCCAAATGTTGGTCCTTACAGTGACTACTAACAAGTTTACCTCAGTTCAAACATATTCCTTTGCATTTTTACTTATTTTATCTCCATAAACCAAACCATATTGCTGAATTGATGGTACTACCATTCCATTATATAATCTTTTTTAAAGTTTAATATAATCTATCTTCCCTCAAAACAACTACACTATTTGAATCAATTATAATGTACAAAAAAAACATGTAGAAAAACAGAGAACTGAGAATAGTGTTTTTGTTATATAATGTGCTATATAAAGAATGTTGGATAGTTCAAGCCTTACAGGTTGCCTGAAGTTGTTAAATAAAAAGGTGAATACCCAAACCGTGAACAATGCTCACAACTAAGCCAATGCATGCAGGCCTGGTTCTGTCCTTATATAAGAACTTCCTAATCACAACACTTTAAAATTCATTCATAGTATTTGTTCTATGACAAGAGTAACACCAACAACAATCCCAACAACTACTCCTCTTTAAAAGAAACACCACAACAGCAAGACGAGTGGATCAGCAAATAATAACCAAATGCAGTAGCAAGAACCCAAAACTAATTGTATTGAATGTACACGAAGCAAAATACTTGAAATAAGTAATCGTAAGTTGGAAACTTACATTTGCTTGTGATAACAGACAGCGGAGAGTGGGCGTGATGACAGGGAACGACAGATTCCAGCACTGCTTCCCTCATTATTTCCATGCGAGCTTCTGGTTACAGCGAGGTGTAGGGGGCCATTAGTGATGTCAGTGCCAGGATTGGGTGACTGCGCGGTGATTGGGGAAAAGAGAACAGAGCCGTCTGGGTTGATGCGATGATCCTCAGACCCGATGGAACGACAACAGACAACATGCACGGTTGCAAAATGATGTAGATTTCAAGTCGCAGTCTTTGAATGACGGTATGGTTCCACTGGTATACGGGTTCCTTTTGTGGTCAGCGGAGACTTCGATTTCAGGGAGAGGGAGATGGCCGATGTCGGATGAGGTAGTGGTGGCCATGAACGAGGCGGAGTCAGAGCGGTTTGTGGAGGAAAGAAAGGTCAGCCCTGATTTTGAACATGAAGTTGGGGAAATTGTTTTAGCAGTTGAAAGAAAAGTCCACAGAGAATTAATGGTCCCCCCCCCCCCCCCCCCCCGATAATAAAGGGTACAACAGTTTTAAAAGTTCGAGCGAAGGATCCAGAGAAAGATAGAAAAGAAAACACGTGGAACCCCAAATCAGATGGTAACGGACAAGTGGCAATCAATTTTGGTACAATGAAGACAAATGGTACCAATAAATATCTCAATTGTATACATGCCCAACACTAGTATGTGCAATACACTCCATATTTAACTTAATAATCAAATACATATCTAAAATAAGATTTTCAAATACATATCTTAATTTATTTATTTTTTTAAAACTAAATTCAAATCTAATGAAATTATAAAACAAATTCTTTTTAAACAAAATTAAAATTCAAACAAATAAATTTATTAAACAATAATTTAAATAAGCGTTAATGTTTAATTTTAAATTCGAGTAAACTAATTTCCAAAAATTATAATCAAATGTATTTTCAAGACTAAATTAAATTACAAGATCCCTATTTTTAAGTTGAATTCTACCATTAACCTCCAATCACTTAACGACATAAGTATCGCTTATCTGCCAAACTTTGACAAACATCCACACTGCTTTCAACGTTGACTCGTGTACAGAGCATGAGTTCCAAACTAGTATTTGTTGATAACGTTATCCTTGACAAAATGTTTACACTGAGGTTACAAAAGCATTTCCATTTTAAAAAGAAAATACTACATTAGAAAATAATTCAACGTCCAAACATGTAATTTCAACGATTAAATCTTAGTTTAATTTGTTTTTAAACGCCAAAATTCTTTGAGCTATTGCAACCCCTTCCAAAAATCCGGGTTGTTACAGACTTCCCTCCTTAAAACAAAATTGCGTCCTCGCAATTTACATGGGTTAAAATACAACATTACGAACTTCCGACAACGCATCACAACTTCTTTAATTTAAATATTCATCACATAGAGCTCGGATTTTTTTTATAGTCTTCCCCGATGGAGAATTTCAGACTTAATTACTTAATTGTAAGAATTTCAACTCTTATCCCAGATATAATACATATCTTGGGACGCTCACTCTTCGTTTCCAATATAAAGGTATCGTATATAAATCAATATGATCCCATAACAAATATTATGACAACAACTTGAGTCAGAGTATCATATATGAACCTAGATGGTAAATAAACCGAGCTAGGGTATCACATAATAAAATCTTCTTGGCATTTATCATATGTAAAACAATATGATAAAATAAATCAAATCAGAGTATCATATATAAAGCAACCCGAACTCGTAACACTCATGAAATAATTAGATCAGAATATCATTTATAAATCAAAACGATACTCATAACGGATGCAACAAGGTAGTAAGAATAAACTAGCATACTTAAACACTTTATGACATTTATCATATATAAAGACAATATGATAAATTAACCGAAAACAGAGTACCATATATAAATCAATATGATACTCAAACAATAAGATAAATATCTTATGATAATCAAGTCAATAAAATCTTCATGGCTTTTGTCATTTGTCAATCAAACCAGAGTATAAATCAATATAATAATTATCATATATAAATCAATATGATAATATAATCAAATCAGAGTATCATATATAAATCAATACGATACTCATAACAGTTACCATATTTAAAAACAATATGATAATCAAATCGGAGTATCATATACAAATCAGTACGATACTCATAACAATTATCATATATAAAAACAATATGATAATATAATCAAATCAGAGTATCATATATAAATCAATACGATACTCATAACAATTATAATATATAAAAACAATATGATAATATAATCAAATAAGAGTATCATACATAAATCAATACGATACTCATAATAATTATCATATATAAAAACAATATGATAATATAATCAAATCAAAGTATCATATATAAATCAATACGATACTCATAACAATTATCATATATAAAAACAATATGATAATATCATCAAATCAGAGTATCATATATAAATCAATACGATACTCATAACAATTATCATATATAAAAACAATATGATAATATAATCAAATCAGAGTATCATATATAAATCAATACGATACTCATAACAATTATCATATATAAAGCAATATGATAATATAATCAAATCAATTATAGTAATTTGATAAAATATTAGAGGATTATGGGATAAATGTAACTTGACTCATAAATACCAAATAAACAGACGCTTGTATTGTAAAATCACAGTGGTAGAGCTCGAGCGCGCATCGAGACTGTAACGACCCAGGGATTTTCGGCCTCGAAAATCAACATAAATACCTTTACTGTAACTCATGCCGACCTTCCAAACACCGAAAACACTGGACGTTACTAGAAAGAAATTAGAGGGTGAGATAAGAAAGAAAGAAATATTAGAATAGAAGAAGAAGAAGAAGAAACAACACAACGCAAAGTCTCACATCGCAGCGGAACAAAATATAATACAGAAATAACTTTATTAAGAGCTTTAAATAAAACTTACAATATCAGAGTACATCAACACCACTGGACAGTTATAATAATCTGTCCTCATATACAATCACACAGCGGAATAGATACTAGATACAATACATCTGAACACCTTCAGCTCGCCTTTGCACAGCATTCGATAACCTGAACCTGTACACCCCGGGCTAACCCGAGCATTTACAAAACACCGGGTCAGTCTGGTGAACCAGAGTGAGATTTACTCGCACAGTATTAAGGGTAACACACAACCTGATTTTAAAGTTAAAATCTTTCAAAGAAAAGGATAATCGTAAGACCGAATCCACACATAAGCACGGACGGTTTTTACCTTACGATAACCCAAAACATTTTTGAAATAAATATCTTGTCTGATATTATAATAATGTCTAAATACAAGTAAATAGAATCTAGTAGAACGCTTGCATCTCACGCTCTACATATATAGTATACAATCAAAACCGCGGGCGCTTATTGGAGATTGGATTCCGAGTATGACAAGGTATGGGACCACCTGCCGATAGTGTATCTCTAGAGGCGAATACACTGGGTTCAACAAGAACTTCTTGCAACCCGGCCCTCACATGACCGACCACTCATTTCGCTTGAGTGTATCGAATGTATATCACCAACGGTTGGGAGCTACCCGCCGTCTTCCCGAAAAAGGACAGCATCGAAATAGACTTAAGAAACAAAAGGATTTTCTCTAGATAGGTGATTATACACCCTAATGGGAGCGACCCACATAGCCATGCTGCCTGCCCGATTTCTGTCATTTCCCGGTTGATGAGGCTTGAAGTTTGAATTCCCTTTACAACTTCTGGCCACCATTCACTTTGAATGCCACATCGTCAGATCCCGCCAGATATCACCAATTGATGTCCACAAAAATACTCTAGTTGGGAGCTAACCAACTATAGCATGTTTGAAGAAATCAACGTACGTGATCCTTTGGAAATACTGTGTCAGACACTCGTCCATACAAGTCATCCAGGAACAGGATGAACCGAAGGTACTCTCCTACTGCATCTCATATAGAAATCACCCCATGGATCGGTAGCGAGAAGTCCTTGCAACCCGTACATTCCGACCACGACAGAACCACAATACATCTCTAGCTGCAGACCAGAGATTATTAGCTGTTCTTTCATTTACGAAAATCTACGGTCTTCAATGCTCCATCTCGACCATCTCTAATATCTTCACGTATTTGTTGGTCGGAATGGTTTTCGAATATAAATTTGATCCCGGTCTTTCCGTACCAACAATCGTATTGGACAGATTTGATAGTCGGTGATTTAACTATCAAAATAATCAGTGTTTCAATCATGACAACCCAATGAGTCCACTGGTTGGGTATTCAGCACCACTTGGCCCTTTCTAATTAAAACAAATATAAATTCAAACTCTTAAATCTTTCGATATTTTAAATATCGTTTTCTCCCCTCTTATTTAACATAAGAGTATTCTTTAAACAAATTCGATTTAATACCTAGGAATCCTATATCCTGTTCAATTGTCTATCTTTGCATTCAAAACATTAGTTACACTATTATAATATTGGGAAATCATTTAACTTATTACTCGTACGAACAACATTACGAAATATCTTTATTTCACTACTTAAAACATTAATCCCTACTTATCTTCCGAGAAATAAAATCAACTTTACGTTTTCTTTCTAATTCAAAATATCCTTTTAATTTCCCATTTTCTCTTTAGAATCCTCATTATAAATATATTCCAGATTTTCACCACACGTTGCCTTTATTATCTCCCTAATGGAAATAATATATTTTTATTAACCTCTTTACCCTTACAACCAATATCATCCTCAGATAATCCTAAAGTCGTTCAAGTTGGGGTATTTTAATTACCTCTCAGACCTTGATCAACAACATTCATATCTTCAGACGAATACCAGTCGTAATCCCAACACCAATATTTAATTCCAATATCAGTACGAATTCTATTCCGCTATTTTTCCAAATATGGTTTCATAACCTTCTTATGCTTTGGAAATCTCTTTCTCTGAAATGCCCGTTCTTTCTTAATTCAATAATTAAGCAAGATTTATTAAAACAACACTTTTAACTCGATCTCTTTAAATAATTCCATTTACTTTTACTTAACGAAACAATTATCCCAATTTAACCATTGGGTAAATTCCCCTATTCTCACATTTTCAAATCAGATTACATCAGAATTGACTTTATAAAAATCAATTTATAATTAATTATAAAAATAAATATTTATTCCCTTTTTAAATAAAGTTTTATTCAAAATATACATTTCAAAATCTATCTCCGGTTATAAAATAATTTTATAACTTTATCTCTATCGACTCACCTGACGGTGAATCAATATTAACAAAATGATTTACTTTTAGGCCATTTACTGCTGATTACTCAACCAATATAGCCCACTGGTTAAAACACAAAACATGTTTACTTTTCAGTCAATGAACACTACTGAAACCAATAACCCAATCATGACGGTTCATATATGATAATATGAAAATAAATAATATAATTGAGGAATCCGGTTGGATCCCTCCAACCTGTTTTTCCCTGTATCCAAACGGTTATCCCCACACAGTTCAAAAACAATTCAAACAGATCAAACAATTCAAACAGGTCAAACAATTCAACAGATCAAACAATCCAAACCATTAAACACGTTTATTGATAAACGTGACCAATAAGGTAAGTTACCTTTATTGGAACCAATCGTTAAAATAACGATTTGGGTATTTCACTGAAATTAAACACAGTTTAATTTCATCAGTTAAACCAACAAACAAGTATATCACTAGCAAACAAGCGACCATCAGCAAGCAGAGCACACAAAATAAAAACCAATTTTATATAAAATATAAATGGGAAAACTGAGTGAGTTTAACTCACCTCGATTAGATTTGCTGTTTAAATGGCTTGTTTAGTTAAATTAAACGAACGTTTAATTTAACTGAAATCTCAGTTGTTTCCAGCTCTGCCCGGTTCTGTTCCATGATGTAGAGTTCAACCATACAGTTTCATCGCCTTTCGTTTCGTTCAATTCTGATGACAGAATAAAAAGGTTATACGAGTTACATGTTATATGATTTTAATTAAAATAAATATTTCCTTACTTATTTTCTTAATTAAATAATTAGTATAAACTAATTACATTTGATTTAGTTAACATGCGGATTGTTCCTTTACTCTTAGTATTGTTGTCCATCGTCCTCAACGAATACCAGACACCTGAAACATTTATGTTCTTAGTTAGTATAACTAACTTTTAAGTAAAATGGTTAGTACTGATTAAAATGTACAAGCCAATTTCCTGTTTCCTTAGTTCTGGACTTTAGCGTCAACAAGGCTTCACTGTATTGCTTGTTTAATTACTAATTCATTTGTAAACCAAATAGGAGCCGATTACTTCTTCTGGATGTTCACGGCTCCTTTCACGTTTTTGTTGTCCTGCGTTTCAAATTAGGATCTAAATTAGCTAATGTTCCCTTAATTAAACTAATTAAGCAAATTAATTAGTGTCAATATTATCTTAACCGACAGATTATACCCTGATTCCCCTCCACACTATGTTCCCTTTGCTGTTTTCAGAATCCCAAAGCCACGGTTTTGTACAGGGCTGATGCAAGTTTTGTTTTTGCTTTGTTCCTGAAGACTGTTGCTTCCCTTCGTTCTGAAGTCCTTCGTCCTTTATTTTGCTCAAATATTCCATCTCCTAGCCTTTGAACAAAACACGATACCCTGCTGCCATCATCTTTTGAGCTGCTGCGCCTTCCTCCTTTGACCGGAGCACCATCAGACTACACCGTCCCGCTCGCCTAAGTCCCCTTGCCATCCACCACCAACCCCGAGCCACTCGGCCTCCCCCATTGTTGTCACAAGCCCCAAGACTGCCACGACTTTCGAATACTCTTCTGGCCACCACCGTTCTTAATAGCAGATCATCACCGGTCTAATGGTAGTCCTCTAGGAGGCGGACGAGGTGGTAGTTAGGAGTTTTCATTTAGAGTGCTGGATTAAAAGATTTAAGGGTGGGAAGATCCGAACATTATCGTTCGTTGATATGTGAAGGGCGGCGGAAATCCCATTTTGACCAGAAGGAAACAAAAATTAGGTTTAGACGATTTGGTGGGGTATATATAGTTGACTTAAATCATTATAATATTATCAATGAAACTTCGTCGCGAAGTAACACGCCGAAACCACCACAAACGACTTCTGTTTTCTGATAAAAAGGCTAATCTTGGTGTAAAAAGGTATTCCGGACCCAATGGGACAAGTTTCGTCGAATTCCGACACCATTTGAAAAAATTCCTTTATAAAACCAGAAATAAACACGTGTTTAATTTTTTCACGATCACCAGATAAATCAAATCAACTTGAAACCTTGCAATCCTATAATAATTTTTCAATACGAACCCAACGGCACCAGTTTCGTCGCATTCCGAGACTGTTTCCCCGGTAGGCCATTTTTACATGCACCGCAACGCCCTTTTCGACACCAAATCACACGGTCTCCAAAAATAACAAACTATATACCTGTCCTGACTCTAATCGACGATACGAACCCAACAGAATTGGTTTCGCGGCCTAATTCGATCATCTGCTCAAGTTGTGGCCGAATAACCCTTTATTAATTTAATTACGCGCTATAGAAATTGGACGGGCGTTTGTGGCTGCCGTGGTCACATACGACATCGGTTTGCCATGCCATTCAACACCATACAATAATTTAATGATACGGTTCCAATGAAACTGATTTCATCAAAATCTGAGTCTGTTTGCAAAACGGTTATTTTAACGCGTATATTATAATAACGATTTTCCATAGCGATTATTTCAAAATTTGATTTGGCCATAACTAGAAAATTATAACACGGAATCTGGATTTTTCTCTTTCATATGAAAATTACCATCAATACGGTTTTAATGTTTCTCGTTTCACAGAAATCCGACTTATATCGGATCCTGTACATTCAATTAAAGTTCAAAGTTCAATATTACGAACTACCGCGCGATTTCGAGCTCGTTTTATATTTTAAATAAATTAACGTTCAAACGTCGTTTTAAATAACGAATTAAATATTAAAAATCCATTAATATCCCAAATATAATATTTAAAATAATAAATTAAATTAAATATTTGATGGCAAGAACACGGGTCGTTATAGAGACATCCGTACCGTAATCCCTCATAGCGTCATAACGACATCTGGCGATCAACTCAGGATAACCAAGACGGTCTAAGGCGAAGGCCGTATGCTACCTGTTCACGGCACTACACGTGGGACCCCCACTCCTCCATTTGATGTAGTCCGTCACCCGCTGATCGGAAATCCCAATCAAAACAACAAAATTGCCCAAGGTAGAAGACCGTTTGACCTTTGGTGGTAGATGGGCGGAATTTAAAACCACCAAGATTCAGGTAGCGAACCTGAATCAGGTCGACCAAGATGGAGTTTTGGTCCATTGGTACAACAGAGTCCAATCTTTCCCAATCACGAAATCAAAAGTCTTTTGAAATGGTACTTTATAGTAAATATGCCATGAAGTTCAAAGTGTTTATAACGTCAAAACACTTTATAAACTTAATCATGCTTTGAAAATATTCCATCACATTCAAAACAAAATAATAATCACAACCCGAACAAAACAAAGCTGATATTTAACTTTATCATATACAAGAACAATATGATAAAATAAATCAAACTAGAGTATCATATATAAATCAATATGATACTCATAAGGAATATCATATATAAAACAATATGATAAAATAAATTAAATCACGATAGTTAGGATATAGAACAAAAGAGTATTGTCATACTAATGACATGAAAGTATGTCAACTTATAAAACACTTCAATTCTGTAATTGCAGTATACTTTCAAACAGCAATTATTCAACTATAACACATGCTCATATATCGCATTATGTTACCAGTAAAATTCATAACTGAGAATACTAAAACAACCGAATATTCCATATGAGAAGTCAAGAGAGTGATTAGAAAAGTATTACCAAACATCCCATACTGCTTGGTATTACTAATCCGTTTACTCAAAATCCTCATTATACAGAATATCTCAATGGAAATTGTACTCGATTCAAACTATATATCTATCAAAGAAAAATAACTAATTTACTTTTAGTTGTTTGTATTATTTATTTATTATTACTGATATTCTTACTTTATTTCAAATACCGATCGGAGCCAAATTTCAAAACTGATTCAGTTCTTGTTTAACAACCATTTTCAAATCGGTCATTGCTCGAATCCCGTTTTGTTACATTCGAAGTACTTTTTTTCAAAACCCTAAATCGTGCTCTCTCAAGAGTGATTCTATATCAATTCCACTCATTCTAGGGTATTTCCACCCTATCTCTAAGGAGTTTTAAACCTAATAAGCCAAGTTTTAGAAAAACCAGGCTCTGATACCAACTGTAACAGCCCGCCATTTTGACCGCCTAAGGTCGGTAATTTAACCGACTCGAAGCGTTCAAAACGACGAATTGTTATTGGCTTACAGGGTTTAAAAAAAAGAATAAAACACAGAAGCACAGTGCACAATAATTGCAGCAGAATAAATTTTTATACAAATAGCAGAATTCACAAAATTTTGTACAACAGAGAAATATAAACTAACACATAAATTTCTTTTAGCAGATTTACAGTTTTTACCAAGCTTTCGCGCACATGCGTCTTCTCATGCCTCTCCTTTCTAAGAGTAGAAATCTAAAACATGCAACACTCAAATCTGACCCGAGCATTCCATGCAAAAACATAAAATACTCGGGTCAGGATTAATCTTAATTCAAGTAAATTAACTTCAATAACACTGAAATATAATTAGTTAATATAACATATAAGCAATTTATAAATTCAAAATATATGTGTCAAGCGGCCGAATAATCATCAAAGCAACATGTTGTTTTAAGCCTCGACAACGGAACTCTCTTTAAATAAACATAAGTGTAATCAATATGGTGATATAAATCAGAATGAAAACAACAAAGTATGGATCCGCAAGTAGAGAAAAAAGAAATGCTCAACTAAATGTACAATAAAGTGTAATCTGCTCAATGAGATGCTGCAGGTAATATATATAAGAGGCATAACATAAACAACATATTGCACCATTCCTAATGTGATGTTCCCTTAATTAACCCCCGGCATATGTAAATCTTGTGAATTTCTATTGTTATAGCCCCATATTATATTAATATCCACTTGACAGCAAAACTTCCAAATACTCCTATTCCAAACCAAGCGGTCATATGTAAGCCTAGTTGAAGAACCATGATTGTTAATATTAGCACGTGAAAAGTCATCCCTTTAAAAAAACAGTTATAAATGGTCGAAAATATTGTAATTTAGTGTTTGAATTAGATAATTTCATGCACTTATATTTACTCGAGTTCAGCAGCGGTAATTGAGTACATAATAGATGCTTGAGTATAAGATATATAATTTATAAAATTGACTCATATTAGTATGACATTTTCTCCCAACAAGGAGAGGCATGTGACTTATTAATTAGTGCATAATACATGTTTTTTAATGACAGGTTCACCTTGTTGGGAATTAATTAGTGCAGATTTGAATTGTGTACTTATTTTACAACTAAATGAGAAATAATATGAGAAACTTTAACAGTGCTAAATAATTTATAAAATTGACTCATATCAGTATGACATTTTCTCCCAACAAGGCAATAGGTCTGGAAGCGTGATTAACACTTCAGGTATGTTCAACACGTTTGACATGTGACCAATGGCATTGTGCTAACTTTAGGCTCCACGCGACCTTGATAAGGTTAATCAAATACAATAGCATTGGACCACAATACCTACTCGTAAAAAGAAATGAAATAACATGCAATGGAGAAAGCATAACAGCTTACAGAAAAGAAGTGTTATTTATAAAAAGAGATTTTTTCAAGAAAAGTGTACTGACTTTTCCTTATATCAATTATACACCGCATCAACTTAAAAGCAGTTCTCTTACCTAATGGACCAAAGCAATATTCATGAAAAAGATATGCGCATGAAGTGTTTGAACTTACCATTTAAACAACATGCCATTTGTTTCTATTATTTTGACAAGTCAAAAAACTATAGGACACATCTAATTGTACTACAGTTTAGCAATACAGAGACTAAAAAAAGATCCACAATCAATCCCCTTGTTTTACACCATATATGGCATCATCGCAATTCATTCAAGACGGGTCACTCGATTATCATGTGAATTAAATTACACATTTACAATTACTGCATACGCCAAGCTTTTGAAAGTAATTTTTAGGATATTAAAAGATTGATGAGACCATAACGATGTGGTTAAACAAGTAAAATAAAAATAAAATAAAGTTTAGAGTTCACAATCAAGAGCACCCATAAGCCAAATGCTGGTCCTTACAGTGACCACTAACAAGTTTACCTCAGTTCAAACATATTCCTTTGCATTTTTACTTATTTTATCTGCCATAAACCAAACCATATTGCTGAATTGATGGTAGTACCATTCCATTATATAATCTGTTTTAAAGTTTAATATAATCTATCTTCCCTCAAAACAACTACACTATTTGAATCAATTATAATGTACAAAAAAAACATGTAGAAAAACAGAGAACTGAGAATAGTGTCTTTGTTATATAATGTGCTATATAAAGAATGTTGGATAGTTCAAGCCTTACAGGTTGCCTGAAGTTGTTAAATAAAAAGGTGAATACCCAAACCGTGAACAATGCTCACAACTAAGCCAATGCATGCAGGCCTGGTTCTGTCCTTATATAAGAACTTCCTAATCACAACACTTCAAAATTCATTCACAGTATTTGTTCTATGACAAGAGTAACACCAACAACAATCCCAACAACTACTCCTCTTTAAAAGAAACACCACAAAAGCAAGACGAGTGGATCAGCAAATAATAACCAAATGCAGTAGCAAGAATCCAAAACTAATTGAATTGAATATACACGAAGCAAAATACTTGAATTAAGTAATCGTAAGTTGGAAAGTTACATTTTCTTGTGATAACAGACAGCGGAGAGTGGGTGTGATGACAGGGAACGACAGATTCCAGCACTGCTTCCCTCATTATTTCCATGCGAGCTTTTGGTTACAGCGAGGTGTAAGGGGCCATTAGTGATGTCAGTGCCAGGATTGGGTGACTGCGCGGTGATTGGGGAAAAGAGAACAGAGTCGTTTGGGTTGATGCGATGATCCTAAGACCCAGTGGAGCGACGACAGACAGCATGCACGGTTGCAAAATGATGTTAATGTCAAGTCGCGGTCTTTGAATGACGATAGGTTCCACAGGTATACGCGTTCCTTTTGTGGTCAGGGGAGACTTCGATTTCAGGGAGAGGGAGATGGCCGATATCGGATGAGGTAGTAGTGGCCACGAACGAGGCGGAGTTAGAGCGGTTTGTGGAGGAAAGAATGGTTTGCCCTGATTTTGAACATGAAATTGGGGAAATTGTTTTAGCAGTTGAAAGAAAAGTTCAGAGAGAATTAATGGTCCTCCCCCCCAATAATAAAGGGTACAACAGTTTTAAAAGTTCGAGCGAAGGATCCAGAAAAGATAGAAAAGAAAACACGTGGAACCCCAATTCAGATGGTAACGGACAAGTGGCAATCAATTTTGGTACAATGAAGACAAATGGTTCTAATAAATATCTCAATTGTATACATGCCCAACACTAGTATGTGCAATACACTCCATATTTAATTTAATAATCAAATAAATATCTAAAATAAGATTTTCAAATACATATCTTAATTTATTTATTTTTTTAAAACTAAATTCTGGTCTAATGAAATTATAAAACAAATTCTTGTTAAACAAAATTAAAATTCAAACAAATAAATTTATCAAACAATAAATTAAATAAGCGTTAACGTTTAATTTTAAATTCAAGTAAACTAATTTCCAAAAATTATAATCAAATGTATTTTCAAGACTAAATTAAATTACAAGATCCCTATTTTTAAGTTGAATTCTACCGTTAACCTCCAATCACTTAACGACATAAGTATCGCTTATCTGCCAAACTTTGACAAACATCCACACTGCTTTCAACGTTGACTCGTGTGCGGAGCACGGGTTCCAAACTAGTATTTGTTGATAACATTATCCTTGACAAAATGTTTACACTGAGGTTACAAAAGCATTTCCATTTTAATAAGCAAATACTACATTCGAAAATAATTCAACGTCCAAACATGTAATTTCAACGATTAAATCTTAATTTAATTTGTTTTTAAATGCCAAAATTCTTTGAGCTATTGCAACCCCTTCCAAAAATCTGGGTTGTTACATCGGATTTACCGTTTGATCGTAGCAGTGATAAACTCCTTAATCATTTATGTTACTTTGATCAATTTCGGTAGAGGTAACATTAAACCAATAAACGACTGGTCAAACAAACACCAAATTTAACGAAACAAGATTCATTGGATCCATTAGGAAGAGGTCTCGTAAAATGTCAAGGTTTCAAATTTTTATGTTTTTTTTGTAATTATAGGAATTTTTAACACTTTATTTTTCATCGATATTTATAAATGACTTTTCACAAACGACCTCGGAATTCGACGAAACCTGTCCCATCGGGTTCAGTATATTTTTTTATGCTAAGATTACATTTTTTGTCAGAAATGGAGATCGTAGGTTGGTCTTTTGAGATGATACTTCGCTTGTAAGTTTGATTATAATAAAATAATAATATTTCTGTTCAATCTCACTAAATTATAAATACACGTAACAATCCAGTAAAAACCCTTTATAGTTGTCTCGTGTGGTCAAAGAAGGTTCCACCTCCACCATATTCTGATCGACCTAAAATGTTCAATCTTTCCCCTTCCAAAATTGTTCAATCTATACACCAAATAGAGAAATCTTCAAAATGGAAATTATCGAGCTCGGTTTGTTCTATCATCTGGATGGTGGAGATGAGTTGTAGTGCTGTCAGTCGTGAAAAATCAAAGACCGAAGCCGACGTTCGAATGGGTACTACAAGTGAATGAAAGGGAGTGGAAGGCCGAGGTCTTGGGCAGTGGTCGACGAGGCTAGGGCGAGGTGAATGGAGGTTCCTGATGGCCTTTTTGTGACCTGTGCTTCATGCGATAGTGACAGGTTGGGAGTAAAGCTTGTAGGCGTGCTTCCAGTAAAAGGAATGAAGAGGAGTACGTGTTCAAGCTGCTATACGGGAACAATGCTGAAAATTTGGATGGCCAAATTTTATGTTAAAGAAGTAATTTAATTTAATTAAGTTTTAATTAAGGAAAATAAATTGATAATTAATTTTTATTAATTAAACGTGAATTCGAATGTAGGAAACATGCGTGAGTCTGGTATCATGTGGATCAAACAAGAACGATGAAGATGGTATTCAGCTGTTAAGTTTTTTTATTCAACTTATTAGGTTTAATAATATAATTAACATTATAAGCTTATTATTTAGAAATTTAAAATTCCTTATTGCTATAGGGTGGTGGTGGGGTTGTATCTGTTACATGCGTGACGAAGGGCAACAAAGCAGACGGTTAAGAAGAAAAGTCGGACCCTATTTATCTGGATAAAATAACTGAATTTTATATTAGTTAATTAAATTACATTAAACGACTTACTTATTTATTTTTCAAATAAAAATCATGTGACTATTTGGTTATAATTCGTGCAGTTTAGGGAAGAAATACTGGAGCAAGATGGGATATGTGAACAAAGGAGTGAAACAGTAATATGCTTGATAATCCATCTTGAACTGTAATTAAAGATTAAATAAATTTCAAATTTTAAAGGTTAATTATTATTTAAACCGTTAATATTTAAACAGTAATAACTATTGCATATCTAAACAGAATTTGACAAATCATATACTGTTGGATTTGTCTAGATGAGTGTTATGTCAGGGAATATATCTTGATAGCTTTGGAAAGAACTGAAATTTTCAGTTAAATTAAACGTTGGTTTAATTTAACTGAAATGAGCCGTGTAAAGAACAAGTCATATCAAGGTGAGTTAAACTCAGTTATCCCACTTATATTTTATATAAGTTGGGTTTTATTAATTGTGTGCTACAGTTGCTAATGGATTAACTGTCTGTTAATTATATATTCATATATTGATTGAACTGATGAATTTAAACGTTGGTTTAATTTTAGTGAAACCAAATCGCTATTATAACAATTGGTCTCCATTAAGGTAACTTACCTTGTTGGTCACATTTATTAAATAAACGTGATTAGTTGTCTGAATTGTTTGTTTATTGGTTGCTGTTAAATTATTGTTATTCACCATTGTAGAAATAACCCGTTAAATTGAATTGAAATGAATTTATGCGCGATAATCCATTTTAATGTAGGGAAGAATAGGTTGAAGGGATCCAACGGGATTCCTTAAATATATTTAATGTTATTTAATTTCATTATATGAACTGTTTGATTGGATGATTAATTTAAATTGTTGACCATTGACGTGAATTCAACATTGGTTTTGTTTAAACAAATGGGTAATATTGGTTGAGTAGTTGGCAGTATATGGCTGATAAATCATTCGTTTTCTAAATATTGATTTACCGTTAGGTAAATCGATAGAAGTGAAGTTATAAAATTTATTTTATAACAGAAGATAGATTTTTAAATCTATTACTTTGAACAAAAAGGAAATAAATATTTATTATTTACTGTTTGAACTTATATGTGATTATTAAATGATTTTATAAAGAAAATTTTGATATTAATCAGATTTATAAGTGAATGAGCAGAAATTAACCTAACGGTTAAGAGTTTGATAATTGTTTATAAGAAATAATTAAATAGAACTATTTAAATTAATTATATTATTAATTAATTTAAAGTGAGAACTAATTGGAATTGGTTAACGGATAAATCGTGTATTGAATTGACTAAGTCAACCACTATATTTGATTATTAAATTAATTAATTTTGAATTAATTTAATAAAATAGTTGAACGAATTTTTTTTTAATTTTAATAAGATTTTAAAAGGGAATTTATTATTTATTCTAGTTAATAAAGAAATTAACTACTGATACTATAGTTAATGATTGAAGTAAAATATTATTTTAATTAATAATAATTTAAGAGATTACTTTTTAATTGAATTTCATTTAAAAGGTGATCGAAGTTGAAATGAATCTAATCGAAATGTGAAAGGAGTTATGAATGGGTTATATATAAAAACCGAGTTTTTATAACGAAGTTGTAAAAAGAATTTTAAGCAAATCTGATAGCTTAAATCAAATATTCACTGAATATTTGAAGTTAGAAAAAGGGAATTTAGAAATTGGGAAATGGTATGAAATAACGAAGTGAGATTTGTTCGGAGGTTCGGAATGTGATATTCCGAAGTTCGGAATGTTAAGTAGAGTTGCGAGTGTAAGCTGAGTAAAAGATTTTGGAAATGGCAACGAATATAAGTGTCGTAAATAATTTACAATGGGGTTTGTAAATGAAGTAAGAGATTTGGAAAATAAATTTTGTAACAACTGTTATAAACAATAAATTGCACTATTTGATTTTTAAATTGAAGATCGTTAAAAAGATCGCTATGTAATTTCAGATAACGCATAAGTTGTCAGAATGATTTGGAAAGTTATAATATAAGAAATTAGGAAGTTTTGAAATGAAATCTGTAGCGTTTGTTGCAGATGATAAATGAATTGTTTTGATAAAAAGGATTCATATGAGGTGTCAATTATAAGGATTCGTAAGATATTTATATAAGATTGGTAAAGATATTTATATATGATTTAAAAACAAATATAGTATTGTTGTTAACACAAGTTGAAGAATGTTTATAAAGGGAGGTTAAAGAAATTTTAGAAAGGATTCTATTAATAATGGAATCGAAACTGAGTATAATACCATAAAGGATTATTAAAAGATTTATAGAGAAGTATAATAATAGTTTACTTAACAATTTATTAAGTAAACGATTTTGAGATTTAAATAAGGTTTTCAAAGGAAACCGGGTGGTTAATAAACTTCTATCTATTCTGAAGATATGAATATTGTTGGTCAAGGTCTGAGAGGTAAATAAAATACCCTAACTTGAACGACCTCACGATTATACAAGAACAATATTAGTTTATAAACGAGAGTAATTGAGGGAAACATGAGTTATGATTTCCGTAAATAATATTATAAACTGTATTTGAAAAGTTTATAAGTAAATGAAATGATTTTTAAGAATATTCTTATTTATAATAAGAAGTAAAAGATAAATTCCAAATATTGGAAGATTTTAAGAATAAAATAAATAGATGTTTTAAATTAAGAGGCCAAGTAATGCTGAGTACTAAATCAGTGAACTCATTTTATTCTCATGATTATTTATTTGATAGTTAAATAACCGACTATCAAATCTGGCCAATATGATTGTTGGTACGGAAAGTCCGGGATCAAATTTATATTCGAAAACCATTCCGAACCAGCAAATACGTGGAAGATACCGAATGAAGATGGAGCAATTAAAGACCATGGTTCTTCATGAGTGAAAGAATTATTTGTCAAATCTCTGTGGTTAGCTCCCAAAGGTATTTTGATAGTGGTTCGGTCGTGATTGGAATCTTTCGGATTGCAAGGACTACTCGCTACTGATCCATAGGGTAACTAAAGGATGTGGTAGGAGAGTGCCTTTGGTTCATCCTATTCCTGGATGACTCTTATGGACGAATTTCTAATAGAGTATCTCTTTAGAATCACGTACTTTGATTTTTACAAACGTATTTCTTTTAGCTGCAGAGTATTTTTAAAGACGTTAATTAGTGATATCTATCGGATCTAACAATGTGGCATTCAAAGTGGATGGAGATATGTTGTTCTGAATGATAAGCTTAAACTCTAGCCTCATCAACCGGGAAATAGCATAAAATCGGGTTGGTCGCATAGCTATTTGGGTCGCACCCATCAAAAGGGTATATCATTACCTGATCTAGTGAAATCAAATGCCTTCGGTTGTCCCTTTTATTTTTATATGTATGCTATCGGTTCAGTTGGCTGGCACCCAACCGTGGTAATGATATATTCGGTACTCCCAAGCAAAGTGAGGGGCCGATCATGTTTAGCCTGGGTTGCATGATGTTCTTTTTGAACCCTAATGTGTTCATCTCTAGAGGTACATTATCGGGAATGTGGTCCCATACCTTGCCAGGAAATCCATTCTCCAATAAGCGCCCGCGGTTCTGATTTTATGCTATATATGTAGAGCGTGAGATGCAAGCGTTATGCAAGATTGATATTTATTTGTATTTAGACATTAATATAATATCAGAGAAGATATTGATTTCAAAAATGTTTTGGGTTGTCGTAAGGTAAAAACCGTTCGTATTTACATATGGATTTGGTCTTACGATTATCCTTTTCTTTCAAAAAAAGGATTTTGACTTTAAAATCAACTTGTGTGATACCTTTAAACTTAGTGGTTTTTCTCACTTTGGTTCACCAGACTTACCCTTGTAATATTCGTGTTAGACCAGGTCGTACAGGTTCAGGTTATCGGATACCTTGAAGAGACGAGTTGGAGGAGTCCAGACATATGATATTATTATTCCGCTATGTTTTGTATATGAGGACAGATTATTATAATTGTCCAGATGTGTTGATGTACTCTGATGATTGTAAGTTTTTATTTAAAGCTCTCTATAAAGATTTATTTCTATAATATATTTTATTCCGCTATGATGTGAGACTCTGATCATGATGTGTTTTCTTCTTCTTGTTTCTTCTATTCTACTTTCTTTCTTATCTCACCCTCTAATTTCTTTCTAATAATGTTCCAATATTTTCGGTGCTTGAAGGTTCGACATGGTGTTTTTGTGTCGATTTTCATAGTCGAAAATTCGGGGCCGTTACAAGATTGTAGTCTAAATTTTTTAGGCCTAGTTCCATTGATGTAAACTTGTATAGTTGAAGTGGGCATTCTACCATAAAAACCATCTGTGGTGGACGATCCACCTTAAAAACCGAATAGTAGGTTGGTAATCTGCCAACCTTCTGTTATATTTGTGATTTTTAGTTGCTATAATAGTTGGTGTTACAGATCAATATAAAAACCGGTTGGCCTTACCAAAAAATAAAGTTACCTGCTTATATTTTAGTTTTAATATTTTTTTTAATTAATTTTCAATCTCCATATGTTCATAGTTATAGTTTATATATCTATATATTTGTTTTAAAACATTTCCTATATAGCTATATTTATAGATTTATATAAGTTCTAAATAGTCTTTTGTATATTTTAATTGTATGTTTTGGAATTATATTTTTACTATATTATACTATTTTATCATATATAACAATAGTATGTTTAAACTCCATAATTATCTTGATTTATTTCAACATCATTTACAGTATTTTCAAAAAATTCATATTCAAAAATTGTCTAAGGCACGCCGACATGCATTACTCCCCATGTCGACATGGTGACCATTAGTTTTCAAATTTAAATTTCAAAAGTTGTGTCTATTGTTTAAATCCTTTCCTAAAAGGATACCACTGTTGAACAATGATAAATAGGCTTCAAAATTCGAAATTATGTAACTAACTTCATTTATCTTCTTTTCTCTTTTCTCCTCTCCATTTTAACTCTTAATTTTCAAGTTTCTATAATCAAACTCTACCAAATTTCAAAGGGAATTAAACCAATTAAATTCTAGTTTAATTCTCTATCATCGTCTCTTAAGTATTCATCTGTTATTCACAGTTACAGGAGTTTCTATAATCAAAGATTCAAGAACAAACTTCTATCGAGTCTTCTATCATAACCGATATTGAAAAAGTGTGGTTGTAGCCTGTACAACTCAGCTGGGAGTACTAGAGCCCAAAAATCAATCGAGTCTCATTGTACTTTGGAAACAGGTGGGGTGTGCCTCATGGCTTTTGAAATCGAGGATTGTAATTTGAAGTTTAAATTGAAAAGAAATTTACATCAACCTAGAGTTGTGTGGGACTGAATGTAGGGTAACTACCGACCAGTATAAAAATATTGTTGTGCACTTTCCTTTACTTCTTTTACTTTTTTATTATGCATTTGTGTTTGATTCTGTGATTGTTACATATTTGTGATTTGCATCTATTTCTGATTAATTCAAACAGATTTCATAAAAACTATAAAATTCAAATGAACACCATTCACCACCCTGTAGTATTAAGTTCACCTTAAGATCCTTAATCCGCATTTCCCAACAGAAATGGTATCAAAGAAGTGCATCTGATGTGAGGTACGACCTCACTTAATCATGGTATAGCTTCTGTTTTAGTCATTTTAATTACCACCCAAAGGTCAAGGCTATCTATCATCATTTTTTTTCTTCATTCCCTTAGAGTTCACCAAACCAACCTACTTCATTCTGGATTCTTCACCACGTGCACAGTTGTTAAAGTGGTTCCCAATATTGACACATAATTTGATAATATCGGGCCTCGGTCTCTTTAACAACCAAACACTTATTTCACATCATGGTCATTTATATTTAAAATCATTAAATAAAAAAATAATAGTATTGATTTATTTTCAGATAATTAAGTTCAAATATTTCAACGTCATAAATCATAATTTAAATCAATTCATTATTTGATTAAGTTCACAAATCATAAATCAATTTATTATTAGATTAAGATCAACATACATATTTTTGTATTTACAAAATAGTTCATTTAAAAAATTACACTTGATTTCATAATCCTATTTCTTAAATGTCATTACTTTGAAAATATTCATTTTAACAATTTTGGATTCAACAATTTCACTTCAAAACAATTTAAAATTTAACCAAAAATTCTCAAGTTCAATCAATTTCAAAGTGATATTCAAGTTGGGTTATTCGATTTTATTCTTAATATTCACTTTTCCGTTGTACCACAGCTTAATAAAGTTCATACCAGTTAAATCTAATTTGCAGTTTAATCGATTGTGCATATTTAACTTCAATTATATTTTGATTCAAAACATTTACTTAATAAATTATTATCAAATTAATTTATTCAGTTTATAATAATAACAAATTCATATAACCTATTTCATTATTTCCAAATCACATTTAAAAGATACATTTAACTTAACTTGGTAATTTCAATTTAATTAAGTCATTCAAATAAATCAAGTTATCATTAAATTTACCACTTCTCTTAAACTTATATATATATATATTACAAAAATATATAATTATGGATAGTTTTAAAATTTAAATAATATTTATATTATATTAAATGATTTATTAATTTCCTTATAAAATAATTTATGTTATTTAAATTATAAAACTAAATAATATTATAATTTAAAATCTTAAATTTATATTTTAAAACATATATTAACTTATATATTAAAAAATTTATAACATAAAATTTTATTTAATAATCTAAATTTAAAGCTTTATTAAGTTATATAAAAATATAGGTTTAAATAAAATTTTAAATATAGATTTCCAAAATAATTTATTCAGTCAGAACATATTTATAAATGCACAAAATAATTTTCAAAATAAACCAACGGTGTTCGCATATAATTTTCTACCTAGGCCAAGTAATAAAGATATATATCATTTCAGTCTGTTTAATTTAAATTTACAGGTATTTATCATTTCAACCCACATCCCAACAAAATCTGTTTTAATTCCTAAATCTATACGGTGATTCAGGTATGTATCATTTCAAAAACTAATGGTTTTTCAAAGCTATAGTGAGCTGATAGTATAAGAACAAATAATATAACATTTCAAATGAACAATCCATATCAGAATATATCATCATGATCAATTTTGCGTCATTTATGTCATAAGTGTGCATGTCGCATGTGCACGAACAAATAATCAGGTTTTCTAAAGTAATCCTAAAATTTCATATATCATTTCAAATGATATTAATTTACCTATTGAAAATGTTAGTCATGAGTGATGATTCTTATCTTACACGGCAAATAGAAATAGACGACATTGGCTAAAACGGACATGGAAGCTGTTATAGCACGATCGAATCAACAAATTGAACAACTAACTTAAATCAAGGCAAGCTCAAATAAAATTCCAAATCAACACCCTTTTGTTATTTTATAAAATATATATACATTCGCCTGAATCTAAATATATTTACATTTGTATAAAATGCTTCAAACCAAAAGTATCTTCAATTGACCACACGCAGAATTGAACTAAAGACCTTACACTTCTCATTTGCAAGCATTACCGCTCCTACTACACATTATTTTGGTTTCAAACTCAACATAGCCACATACATTTAGACTCCTACAACAACTTCACCCATATAAACACACAACTCGGCATAGCGGGCAAGGCGATGGCAAGGAGGATGGATTTAATTTTTTACCAAAAAGTGACAAAACTGAACAAAATTATAATTTTAAAATTTATTTATGGACAAGTAAACATCGGAATTTGGAAAAAAACGTAAATTGGAAAGTTGTTAAAAAAAATTCTCTTCAAATTAAAAAACCAATTTTTAATAAAATTTGAAGAAGATATGATCAAAACAGCGATAGATAAGAAAATGGGTTTAAAAGATTAGTGGTTTCGACTTGGAAAAAAATTCAAAATCTTAAAAAGTATTCAATACAAAAGTTGTAGCAATTTCAATGTGACCCAATCTGAAAAAAATAAAAGTGGATTTGGATTAAATATATGAAAGTTATGGCCGTGACAAATCAAGTCAAAATTATGGGAAAACCTAAAGAGGTCGGGTTTTGGGCTATATGCTGGTTGAGGGGTACGGTGAAGGTTCGAGCATGGATAAGGGTTCTTTTTATGAAATATGAAATGGAAAAGAGAGAGAGAGGAGATATATAATTTGATTTTATGGTTCATGATTTTGGTTTCCATTCATTTTCACTAAATCTCCTTTTTTCATTGCAATTTGATTTGAAGAAATTTTTAATAGAATTGAGATGTGGATGTTGATCTGGATCTAGGCATGGAAGAGAAGAGAAAGGAGAACAAGGAGATTCTGAAATCACGGAGGTAGAAAAAAGAGAAGAATACGTAAATTTGTATTTACAAAGGAAGCGAGTAACTGTAACAACCCTGAATTTTTGAACCAATTTAAAATTTATTTTTAGTTGATTTTAACGAATTTTAAATATTTAAAATGATTTATTTGATAATTAATGACTTAAAATTTATTTTAAACGAAGTTAGAACGTATAAATTTAAAATTTAATTAAATGAACTCGTAATGCCGCGGTAGTTTGAAAATTTAGTTTACTTCAATTTAATGTACAGTATTCAATATAAGACGGATTTCAATAAAAAAAAAGAGGTTAGAATCTGTTTAATAATATCTTTCTAACAATAAGAAACTGAGATTTCTTGTTACAAATTGTAATTTATGTCCATATTAAAATTTATAATAGCCGCTATGGAATTTATTAATATTTTAATATTATTTAAGCTCATAAAAAGGGCCATTTTGTAAACGACATCCGTTTTTGATGAAACCAATTTTGTTGGATCCAGAACGTCAAATTATTATCAGGATTAAAATTTCAAGTCAACTGGAATTTGTATGTAAGCGTGGTAAATTTAAACGCGTGTTCAAATTTAGTTATAATTTAATAAGCTAGTTAAAAAAACTATTATTCAAATGGACTCAAAATTCGATGAAACAAGGTCCATTAGAACCGTATTTTTAAAACATAGCAAGATTCCAAATTTCGTATCTTGGAGTCAGTATGTGGTCATGGCAAATGAAAACGTACGTTTAAATTCAATACTTAGCGTTATATTTTAATTTTGATAAAAACCGACTGAAACGATTAAATTAGCTCACGAAACACATTCCATTGTGTTTGGCATAAGGGCATTTGGTTAGGGGCGAAAGTCGTTGGGTTTCATTTGGACTTTGGACGAAATAGAGTTAATTAGAGAATTAAATATTATTAAATTATATATATATATATATTAACATTTTAAAAACCAAACCCTAGCTTCCTTATTATTCTGCGCCGCTACAAGTAAATAAATGGCTTAAACCATTCGAAAATCATTCCTCAATAATTACCAATTCGATTTGAATTAGAAGATGAATTCAAAACAAAATCCATAGACCTCTTTACGATCTTTGAATTGATACGGCTATGATGAATTTTCATTATATATATCGTTCGATTTGGTGGCTCGAAGTGCTCACGTTCGAGCGAGAATTTCTAAGTGCCTGGACGTGCGAGTTCGATGTGGTGACTGCTGAGGGTTGTCGCTGTGGAGGCGCAGCTGGTGGTGCTCCCCAATCAATGTCAGGTCAATTGAAAGGAGGCGCGCGGTGGAGTGCTTCAACGTCGCGATGGGTTCGAAGAGAAAGGGTCGATGCCTAGAACCATGTAGTGTGTTAGAAGATGGATGTAATGACCCACATTGGCAGAAGTATTATAATTAATTTATTTAATTATATATATAGTGATATAGTGAATTAAATGGTCGTGGAATTAAATAACTAGGAGTATTTAATTAAAATAATAAATTAAATAATGTATTTAATTCAGAAATAATAAAAAATATTGGAAATCACAATATTCTATGAACGGGGTCATCCCTAAGATTTAATTCAGCTTAGAGTTGAATTATATTGACGAATATATTCAATCGACGTCAGTTTGAACGTATAATTATATTATAATTAAAATCGAGCTTGAAATGGCGCTGCAGTTCGCAATTTGGCGATTTGAACTTCAACTGAATGTACATGATTCGTTTTAAGCCGGATTTCTGTGAAACAAGAAACGTCGGGAGCTGGTGGAGTATATCTTTCTAGTGGAAGAGAAAAATCGGGATTTCGTTGTGTAGATTTTGATTTATGTCCAAATCAAATTTCAGAAAAGTCGCTGTGGAATTCCTTTATAATTCGTAACGTTTTATATACGTTATAAATAGATTTTTCAGTATAAACTGAATATCGTTAAATCTAAAATCTGAAATATCAAACTGTAAATTCTGATATGATATTCTGGAGCTGTACGATATCATATGTGAAGATATACGGTAATATAAATTTATTTATATTTAATTTAATAATATTTAAATATATTTATATATTTAAATGGGTCATCCAAAGCTTTAAAAATAACCACTTTTGCAAACGAAGTCGGAATTCGACGAAACTAATTTCGTTAGATCCGCAATGTCAAAAAGTTGTTAGATTTCCAGTTTCGTGATTTTTAGTGTCACTATGTGGTCGTACGAATTTTTAGTGAGAAACAGTCAGTATTTCGACGGTTAAAAATACGCTATGTGATCATACGGCGTCGGAATTCGACGAAACCAGTTTCGTTGGGACCGTAATATCGGGGTCTAGCTACATGTCCAGTTTCGTGATTTTTGGGTATCGTGTGTGATCACACGGATTTTTAGAAGGAGAAAACTAATTAAAAAAAAAAGAATATACCGGGAATATTCCTTCTACAAAATATCTAGATATTTGTTTACCCTATAAATACAGCACATACCTCATCTAAACCTAATTCCAAACCATTCTAAGCCGCCACATTCATTCAACAGCAAAACACAAAACGCAGACAAAGAAAAAAATCAAGATCAATCAAATAAAAATCCCTTAATTGCCAAAACTAAAATACATGGTTTCGCTGAGTGCCACGCTTCAGCCCGTGTAATTTTTGAAGGGACCGATACCCATTTGCGTTCACTATTGATGGCAGCAGTAAACCTAGGGTTTGAGTTGTAGGAGCTTCGATTCAAGGAATGAAGTTTGTTTTTGGATTCGGTGATGAAATCCGCACCTGGTATGATGTTATGGTAGAGTTTGGGTTCCATTGTGGTCGGAGGTTCCTGTAGCCGAGCTCCGAAGCTCGAAGTCGCGCTTCCCGAGGGTGCTGCGAGTTGCGTACAAGGATGATAGGGAGAAAGAGGTCGGAAGTAGAAGTGATTTGGTGGTGATTTTCTGGTTTAAGGTGAAGTAACGGTGGAGTTGTGGATGCTTGAGGAAATCGAATGAGGCCGTGGTGTTTTTCCTGGGATCGAAAATGTAAAGGAGAAAGAAGGTATGCGGGTTTGGTAATTTAAAGGAGGGATGGGCCTGTTTGAATAGAGTAAGCCCAATTAAAGGAAAAGTATTTAAGTTTTATTTAATTAAATAGTATATCAACTTGTAAAATGTATAACTCGATCATACTTTATCAGAAATTTGAACCGTCAGTCACGTTAGATTGTATGGACGGACACTACACAATGGAACTGACCGCGTGTCAATTGGAGTCCGTCACAATTTATAGCGAAATAAATTATCCGTCAGAATCAAGCGACAATTATCGTTATCTAACGATGATAGTCCAATGTGAGTAAATATCACTAAGTCTGAACAGTTTATAATTTCATGTTATATTTTTAGAACTGTTAAATATTGGCTGATTGACTGTGTGTTGACTGTTTGATTGAACAGCTAGTCAGTTAGTCGAATTTCTATATTGATTCTGTTTAACAGAATATATCATATGGAACTGGAAGTGATGTTATCTATATTGTTTTACACCTGTGGATGCAGGGAAACAGGTTGGAGGAATCCAGTTGGATTCCTCAACATTTATTTTACTATGATTCATATATTGTGATATATGATGTGATGTATAATCTGATGTTGATTATGTGTGTTGGACGATATTTATCGTTGTTATATGGTGTGTTAAATACCATAAGAAATACCAGAATGTGGAAAAGGGATTTTCAAAGTATATTTTGAAAATAATTTATTTATATAAAATCAATGGATTTTATATTATAAAAGAAAAAGGATTTTGAATAACAGAAATATATTTGTAAATCAAATATAAGTGGATTATATTTGATAATCAAATATAAGGAATTTATTTGTTAATCAAATATAGAAGGAATTTATTTGTTAATCAAATATAAAGGAGATATATTTGAAATGAAATATAAAGGAGATATATTTGAAATGAAATATAAAGGAATATATTTGAAATCAAATATAATAGGAAACATATTTGAAAACAAATATAAAGGAATATATTGGTAAAACATAAATAAAGAGTTGAAAGAATTTATTTATTTAGGAAATAAGTAAAAGAATTTATTTATTTAGGAAATAAATAAAAAGAAAAAGGGTTTATTTATTTAGGAAATAAATAAAGAGTAAAGGGGATATTTATTTAATAAATAAAGAATAAAAGGAAATATTTATTTGTTAAATAAATAGGATTAAAAGGATATATTTATTTGTTAAAATAAATAGAATCAAGAAGAGATATTTATTGGTTAAATAAATAGGAAGGATAAGAGGGGATATTTATTTGATAAATAAATAGAACTAAACCAAAAGAATAATTAGAAAATGAATAGAAAATGGATATCTGTTTTTAACAGATAAATAGAAAAGATTTAATTTATAAATAACAGTTTATAAATTAAATAAAATATTTATCATTCGATAAATGGAATCCATAAGTATGAACTTATAGAGAGAAGAGATATTGGTTTTTAACACCGATAGTTTAAATAGAATATGTACGCAACATTTGTATAAGTGAAGTAACGTTATTAAAGAGAACATTTATAAAGTGAAGAACCGTTACTACAATTAAATCTTTATAAATGAATAAACGTTATCAAATAGGAGTTATTAGAATTTGAGTTAATCAATTAGAGTTAGAGTTAATCAGTTAGAGTTAACCTGTTAGAGTTAGAGTTAATTAGTGAGAGTTAGGGTTGACCAGTTAGAGTTAATCAGTTTGAGTTATCCAAATGGAATTAATCGAGTAGAGTTATCGAATATAGTTTATTCGAGTGGAGAAATCAAATGTTATTCATTTGAGAAGAGTTATCGAATATTATTTATTCGAAGAGGAGTTATCGAATATTGGTTATTCTAAGTTAGTAAATCCAGAGGAGTTATCGAATATTGGTTATTCGAAGTGAGTTAATCGAATATAGTTTATTCGAAGTGAGTTAATCAAATATAGTTTATTCGAAGTGGGTTATTCGAATATAGTTTATTCAAAGTGAGTTAATCGAATATAGTTTATTCGAAGTGAGTTTATCAAATATAGTTTATTCGAAGTGAGTTAATCGAATATAGTTTATTCGAAGTGAGTTAATCGAATATAGTTTATTCGAAGTGAGTTAATCGAATATTGATTATTCGAAAAAGGGAGTTATCAAATCGAGTAGAATTAAAGGAGTTAATCGAATATAGTTTATTCAAATAGAATTAAAGGAGTTATCGAATATAGTTTATTCGAAAGGAGTTAAGTGGAAAAAGTTAATAGATTAGAGTGAAATCATATAGAGTTAAATCAAATAGAGTTGATCCAATAGAGTTAGTCCAATAGAGTTAATTGATAAGGGTTAATCGATAAGAGTAAATTGAATAGAGTTAAATCGAATATAGTTTATTCGAAGAAAGATTATCGAATCTAGTTATTTGTAAGAGAGAGTATCGAATATAGTTATTCAAAGGGAGGAGTTATCAAATAGAGATATTCGAAAGAGAATTACGTAAGGAAGTGTTAAAGGTTTAGGAAGGGGAAACTTATCTTATTTCGAGGTTAAAGATGTCGTTCAGTTAAGGTCTGAGAGGTAATTATACCCCAACTTGATTGACTTCGTTTTTATTTTGAAATGGTTAAGGTTCGAAAGTGAAAGTGGTTAAGTGGAATTAGTTAATGAGTATAGTGGTTTGGGTCGTCATCGCAATGTGGATTTAAACATCCATTTAAATCCAAATAAAGGAGTATTTGGAAATGTTTTCCAAATCAGAATCAGAATGAAATCAAAGATTTGAAATTGAAAATATGAATTAGAAAATGAAATGTTTATTTATAAGGCAAAGAATAAATTAATGATAGGATAAATTTAAGAGTTAATAAAGTTAAATGATGTTTGATTGATACTATTTCCACCTGGAATATAATATCGTTGTTTGCACACTTGTTTTCTTTGATAGTTAAATCACAGACTATCGAAGTTTTGACCATTTTAACGTTGTTAATATGGAGAGACCGGTTGGATTATTATCCAAAGAACCACTCTGTATTGACATACGCGTTGCGAATCTTATATGCCAAAGAAAATTGAAGACGGAGTAAAATGCAAGGGCTGTTGTATAAGTCTTAGATAACAGTGACTAAGATGGATGTACGGAACAGTACCTTCGGTTTGTCCAGTCCCAGGACAACTTGTATGGACGAATGTCTGACAGAGTATATCCAATGGATCGCGTAAGTTGATCTCTTTAAACGTATATACGTTGGTGGCGGAGGAAGTCGTTTCTCTTAGCTTATACCCGTTGTATTTTTGGGGAAATCAACTTGTGATTTAAGGGGTATGACGATGTGGCATTTAAGTGAATGAAGATATGATATGTAAAAAGTTAAGCGTAGCTTCTAGCCTCACATCCGGTAAACGACAGAAATCGGGCAGGCAACATGGCTAAGTCGGTCGCACCGAAGTAGAGTGTATAATCACCTATCCAGAGAATATTCATTTGTTTCTTAAATCTATCAGTGTTGTCCCATATATATACGGGAAACGGTTGTTGATCCCAACCGTTGGTGATATACATTCAATACACTCAAGCAAAATGAGTGGTCGGTCATGTGTGGCTGAGTTACAAGATGTTCTTGTTGAACTCCAGTGTATCGTTCCTAGAGTACACTGATCGGAAGGTGGTTCCATACCTTGTCATAGTTGGAAACCCACTACCCAATACGTGCTTGCGGTTTTGATTGTATACTATATATGTAGAACGTGAGATGAAAGCGTTTCTGCTAGATGATTATATATACTGTGGTTGATAGACATTATTATAATATCAAAAGGTTTTTGATATAAAGATATTTTGGATTCTCATAAGGGAAAAACCCGTTCCGTTATACGGTGTGGTCTTATGAGACATCGTTTACTTGTTCAACTGTTTTAAACTGTTTTACTCATACCAGTCCATGTTGCGTGCTTAGGCATGTGTCGCATGATAGGGGGTTCTCGCTTTTCGTTAGGTGGCGAACGGGAGACTCTTACTCGTACACGTCCCTTTGGTAGGGTTGGTTGTGAAGTCGAAAGGCTGGCCGTAAAATATGGTATTGGGGTACCAGTGTAAGCCACAGTGGGTTTTACCTGCTGCTTTGGATGATGGGGAAAGGATGGTTGCAAAGCCTACTTAACTCAAGATCTGGGTCGTTACAGTTGGTATCAGAGCTTAAGTTAAGAATTACTTGGCTCTATGGCGTGACTCGGTAGAGATAGGGTTAGTAATACCCTAGATTGAGTTGAGTGTATATATACGAGTGCGTATTTGTATTTGATATAAAAATGGTTTTATATTGTGGAGATTCATTGGCTGAGTTGTTTATGAGTTCTGGTCGATCAGTTTGATCCACTGTATCGGTAGGAGTAAATAAACACTTGAATACGATGGACTGACACAGTATGGATATGTGATATATTATCATATATAGGATGTGTTGGTAGTAATTATAATCAGATAAGATTATAAAAAGTGAAAGGGTTATATATAACCAATCAGAATTTATACAAGTGAATTATATGAAATTGAAATGAATTAAATCTGAATTTAGATCAGAATTGAAATTTAAAATCCCAGAAATGGGAAAGGTGTTTGTAATTGAATCTGGATTTAATATATGTGAATTTTAAGATCCTGAGAGATTTTAAATTTGTTTACAACATTATAAAAGGATATTTGGGATTGATTTCAAGGTGGAAATGTTTAAAAATGGGTTTTGAAAATGCTATAGTATTGAACTCACTTCGGTAGCTGGAAAATAGATTCCGATGTTGATCATGACATCATCGGTGTTCATTTTCGAGTATGTAGGTGACGGATTACTACCAAAGAGATTGTTTTTAAAATTGTTTAGAAAAACAGGTTGTTTTGAACTTCGAAAGGGAAGTTTGATTTTTGAGAAAAACAAGCTGTTTAAAAACTCCCAGAAATAGACTGTTTAATTTAAACAAATTAAATAGAAATTGGATTAAAACCAGTTAAGTGGAAGATGAATTGAGATAGAAAATATCAAATTAGATTGGATTAGAGATAATCTAATATGAGATTAGACTGGTAAGTGAAGAGTTGGAATTAGAAATGGAATATGAGTTAAAAACAGAATTCGACTTAGGTATAAGCGAATGGTTGTGTTAAAGATAAATTGATTTGAAATCAAGTTGGAATTGCATTGGTATATGTTGAATTGATAACAGGTGAAAGGGATAAAGTTAATATGCCCGACAAAACAAGTTTATAATTGATATAAGCATGAGATTTATGAGCCGAATTGGCAAGCCGCTTGGCTGTTTGATTTTCTTTTGGGTTGGAAAAGGCCTAGAGAGGCGAGTTACCGATAGGGCTGTACAAAGGAGGTTATGGCGAAATTTTCCGAGAATTAAAAGTGTTAGAAAATTTTCAGAATTTTTGAAAATTTTAGTTAGTCGGAAGGAATTAATATTGAAATCGATATTAGTTGGTTCAGTTGAAACCAGAGATAAGGGGTAAACCGATAAGCTTTTACTAAATAGATAGGGTTGTCCTCTAACTTAGCAATTTCGAGGATGAAATTATTTTAAGTGGGGAAGAATGTAATGACCCGCATTGGCAGAAGTATTATAATTAATTTATTTAATTATATATATAGTGATATAGTGAATTAAATGGTCGTGGAATTAAATAACTGGGAATATTTAATTAAAATAATAAATTAAATAATGTATTTAATTCAGAAATAATCAAAAATATTGGAAATCACAATATTCTGTGAACGGGGTCATCCCTAAGATTTAATTCAGCTTAGGGTTGAATTATATTGACGAATATATTCAATCGACGTCAGTTTGAACGTATAATTATATTATAATTAAAATCGAGCTTGAAATGGCGCTGCAGTTCGCAATTTGGCGATTTGAACTTCAACTGAATGTACAGGATTCGTTTTAAGCCGGATTTCTGTGAAACAAGAAACGTCGGGAGCTGGTGGAGTATATCTTTCTAGTGGAAGAGAAAAATCGAGATTTCGTCGTGTAGATTTTGATTTACGTCCAAATCAAATTTCAGAAAAGTCGCTGTGGAATTCCTTTATAATTCGTAACGTTTTATATACGTTATAAATAGATTTTTCAGTATAAACTGAATATCGTTAAATCTAAAATCTGAAATATCAAACTGTAAATTCTGATATGATATTCTGGAGCTGTACGATATCATATGTGAAGATATACGATAATATAAATTTATTTATATTTAATTTAATAATATTTAAATATATTTATATATTTAAATGGGTCATCCAGAGCTTTAAAAATAGCCACTTTTGCAAACGAAGTCGGAATTCGATGAAACTAATTTTGTTAGATCCGCAATGTCAAATAGTTGTTAGATTTCCAGTTTCATGATTTTTAGAGTCACTGTGTGGTCGTACGGATTTTTAGAGTGAGAAACAGTCAGTATTTTGACGGTTAAAAATACGCTGTGTGATCATACGGAGTCGGAATTCGACGAAACCTGTTTCGTTGGGACCGTAATGTCGAGCTCTAGCTACATGTCCAGTTTCGTGATTTTTGGGTATCGTGTGTGATCACACGGATTTTTAGAAGGAGAAAACTAATTTAAAAAAAAAAGAATATACCGGGAATATTCCTTCTACAAAATATCTAGATATTTGTTTACCCTATAAATACAGCACATACCTCATCTAAACCTAATTCCAAACCATTCTAAGCTGCCACATTCAACAGCAAAACACAAAACGCAGACAAAGAAAAAAATCAAGATCAATCAAATAAAAATACCTTAATTGCCAAAACTAAAATACATGGTTTCGCTGAGTACCACGCTTCAGCCCGTGTGATTTTTGAAGGGACCGATACCCATTTGCGTTCATATTGATGGCAGCAGTAAACCTAGGGTTTACGGGTTTGAGTTGTAGGAGCTTCGATTCAAGGAATGAAGTTTGTTTTTGGATTCGGTGATGAAATCCGCACCTGGTATTATGTTATGTAGAGTTCGGGTTCCATTGTGGTCGGAGGTTCCTGTAGCCGAGCTCTGAAGCTCGAAGTCGCGCTTCCCGAGGGTGCTGCGAGTTGCGTACAAGGATGATAGGGAGAAAGAGGTCGGAAGTAGAAGTGATTTGGTGGTGATTTTCTGGTTTAAGGTGAAGTAACAGTGGAGTTGTGGATGCTTGAGGAAATCGAATGAGGCCGTGGTGTTTTTCCTAGGATCGAAAATGTGAAGGAGGAAAAAGGTATGCGAGTTTGGTAATTTAAAGGAGGGATGGGCCTGTTTGAATAGAGTAAGCCCAATTAAAGGAAAAGTATTTAAGTTTTATTTAATTAAATAGTATATCAACTTGTAAAATGTATAACTCGATAATACTTTATCAGAAATTCGAACCGTCAGTCACGTTAGATTGTATGGACGGACACTACACAATGGAACTGACCGCGTGTCAATTGGAGTCCGTCACAATTTATAGCAAAATAAATTATCCGTCAGAATCAAGCGACAATTATCGTTATCGAACGATGATAGTCCAATGTGAGTAAATCTCACTAACTCTGAACAGTTTATAATTTCATGTTATATTTTTAGAATCATTAAATATTGGCTGATTGACTGTGTGTTGACTGTTTGATTGAACTGCTAGTCAGTTAGTTGAATTTCTATATTGATTCTGTTTAACAGAATATATCATATGGAACTGGAAGTGATGTTATCTATATTGTTTAACATCTGTGGATGCAGGAAACAGGTTGGAGGAATCCAGTTGGATTCCTCAACATTTATTTTACTGTGATTCATATATTGTGATATATGAGGTGATGTATAATCTGATGTTGATTATGTGTGTTGGACGATATTTATCATTGTTATATGGTGTGTTAAATACCATGAGAAATACCAGAATGCGGTAAAGGGATTTTCAAAGTATATTTTGAAAATAATTTATTTATATAAAATCAAGGGATTTTGTATTATAAAAGAAAAAGGATTTTGAATAAAAGAAATATATTTGTAAATCAAATATAAGGGGATTATATTTGATAATCAAATATAAGGAATTTATTTGTTAATCAAATATAGAAGGAATTTATTTGTTAATCAAATATAAAGGAGATATATTTGAAATGAAATATAAAGGAGATATATTTGAAATGAAATATAAAGGAATATATTTGAAATCAAATATAATAGGAAATATATTTGAAAAAAATATATAAAGGAATATATTGGTAAAACATAAATAAAGAGTTGAAAGAATTTATTTATTTAGGAAATAAGTAAAAGAATTTATTTATTTAGGAAATAAATAAAAAGAAAAAGGGTTTATTTATTTAGGAAATAAATAAAGAGTAAAGGGGATATTTATTTAATAAATAAAGATTAAAAGGAAATATTTATTTGTTAAATAAATAGGATTAAAAGGAGATATTTATTTGTTAAAATAAATAGAATCAAGAAGAGATATTTATTGGTTAAATAAATAGGAAGGATAAGAGGGGATATTTATTTGATAAATAAATAGAACTAAACCAAATGAATAATTAGAAAATGAATAGAAAATGGATATCTGTTTTTAACAGATAAATAGAAAAGATTTAATTTATAAATAACAGTTTATAAATTAAATAAAATATTTATCATTCGATAAATGGAATCTATAAGTCTGAACTTATAGAGATAAGAGATATTGGTTTTTAACACCGATAGTTTAAATAGAATATGTACACAACATTTGTATAAGTAAAGTAACGTTATTAAAGAGAACATTTATAAAGTGAAGAACCATTACTACAAGTAAATCTTTATAAATGAATAAACGTTATCAAATAGGAGTTATTAGAATTTGAGTTAATCAATTAGAGTTAGAGTTAATCAGTTAGAGTTAACCAGTTAGAGTTAGAGTTAATTAGTGAGAGTTAGGGTTGACCAGTTAGAGTTAACCAGTTAGAGTTATCCAAATGGAATTAATCGAGTAGAGTTATTGAATATAGTTTATTCGAGTGGAGAAATCAAATGTTATTCATTTGAGAAGAGTTATCGAATATTATTTATTCGAAGAGGAGTTATTGAATATTGGTTATTCGAAGTTAGTAAATCCAGAGGAGTTATCGAATATTGGTTATTCGAAGTGAGTTAATCGAATATAGTTTATTCGAAGTGAGTTAATCGAATATAGTTTATTCGAAGTGAGTTAATCGAATATAGTTTATTCGAAGTGAGTTAATCGAATATTGGTTATTCGAAAAAGGGAGTTATCAAATCGAGTAGAATTAAAGGAGTTAATCGAATATAGTTTATTCGAATAGAATTAAAGGAGTTATCAAATATAGTTTATTCGAAAGGAGTTAAGTAGGAAAAGTTAATAGATTAGAGTGAAATCAAATAGAGTTAAATCAAATAGAGTTGATCCAATAGAGTTAGTCCAATAGAGTTAATTGATAAGGGTTAATCGATAAGAGTAAATTGAATAGAGTTAAATCGAATATAGTTTATTCGAAGAAAGATTATCGAATCTAGTTATTTGTAAGAGAGAGTATCGAATATAGTTATTCAAAGGGAGGAGTTATCAAATAGAGATATTCGAAAGAGAATTACGTAAGGAAGTGTTAAAGATTTAGGAAGGGGAAACTTATCTTATTTCGAGGTTAAAGATGTCGTTCAGTTAAGGTCTGAGAGGTAATTATACCCCAACTTGATTGACTTCGTTTTTATTTTGAAATGGTTAAGGTTCGAAAGTGAAAGTGGTTAAGTGGAATTAGTTAATGAGTATAGTGGTTTGGGTCGTCATCGCAATGTGGATTTAAACATCCATTTAAATCAAAATAAAGGAGTATTTGGAAATGTTTTTCAAATCAGAATCAGAATGAAATCAAAGATTTGAAATTGAAAATATGAAATAGAAAATGAAATGTTTATTTATAAGGCAAAGAATAAATTAATGATAGGATAAATTTAAGAGTTAATAAAGTTAAATGATGTTTGATTGATATTATTTCCACCTAGAATATAATATCGTTGTTTGCACACTTGTTTTCTTCGATAGTTAAATCACAGACTATCGAAGTTTTGACCATTTTAACGTTGTTAATATGGAGAGACCGGTTGGATTATTATCCAAAGAACCACTCTGTATTGGCATACGCGTTGCGAATCATATATGCCAAAGAAAATTGAAGACGGAGTAAAATGCAAGGGCTGTTGTATAAGTCTTAGATAACAGTGACTAAGATGGATGTACGGAACAGTACCTTCGGTTTGTCCAGTCCCAGGACAACTTGTATGGACGAAGGTATGACAGAGTATATCCAATGGATCGCGTAAGTTGATCTCTTCAAATGTATATACGTTGGTGGCGGAGGAATGCGTTTCTCTTAGCTTATACCCGTTATATTTTTAGGGAAATCAACTTGTGATTTAAGGGGTATGACGATGTGGAATTCTAAGTGAATGAAGATATGATATGTAAAAATTTAAGCGCAGCTTCTAGCATCACATCCGGTAAATGACAGAAATCGGGCAGACAGCATGGCTAAGTCGGTCGCACCGAAGTAGGGTGTATAATCACCTATCTAGAGAATATTCATTTGTTTCTTAAATCTATCAATGCTGTCCCATATATATACGGGAAACGGTTGCTGATCCCAACCATTGGTGATATACATTGAATACACTCAAGCAAAATGAGTGGTCGGTCATGTGTGGCTGAGTTACAAGATGTTCTTGTTGAACTCCAGTGTATCGTTCCTAGAGTACACTGATCGGAAGGTGGTTCCATACCTTGTCATAGTTGGAAACCCACTACCCAATACGTGCTTGCGGTTTTGATTATATACTATATATGTAGAACGTGAGATGAAAGCGTTTCTGCTAGATGATTATATATACTGTGGTTGATAGACATTATTATAATATCAAAAGGTTTTTGATATAAAGATATTTTGGATTCTCATAAGGGAAAAACCCGTTCCGTTATAGGGCGTGGTCTTATGAGATATCGTTTACTTGTTCAACTGTTTTAAACTGTTTTACTCATACCAGTCCCATGACTGACCCAGAGTTTATTTGTTTTGTTTTCCCTAAACTCTTGGGTGCCTAATTTTGTACGGGCAGTCAAGTAGTCGGGAATTTACAGATATACTGGAAGAGCGTGGTGCAGGAGGCTTAAGGATTTTATGGCTATAGTTATTTCTGTTGTGTTGTAAGTGCTGTACTCTGATAAAGTGCTATTGTATACATAACTGTTATATTTCAAAGTTATGTTATCTATTATATGTTATTCGTTCCGCTGTGAGGTTCGTGTTACTCTGATGTTGTGTTCTTCTTCTTCTATTCTAAGTTTCTATCTTATCTATTCTCACCCTCTAATTTCTTTCATTAACTACCAGGATTTTTCGATGTTTGGTTAGTCGATATGTGTTGTATATCGGGTAACCAAAGTCGCTCAAAATCTGGGTCGTTACAATGGATTAATAAAATATTAGGCTAATAAAATATTTAAATTTATGTTAATGACGTTCATTAATTATTCAATGTATATACCTCCATATCTTTTCCGAATGACAACAGAATTTGACAAACCAGGTACTGTTAATCGTGATGAGCAGAGCTACGCAGTGAGACCAGTTTGGTCAGATTTGGGGCTAATTGCAAAATTTAGTCAAATTAAACACGTTGTTTAATTTAATAAAAACAATCGTTTATTAATGATTTCAGAACCGATCAAAGTGAGAACTCTCCCACTTAAATATTTTGTATAGTTATTTATTTTATAGCTGAATATTTTTTTCTGTACTGATTCTATATTTGATTTAATTATCACAAATTTTTATACGATGCATGGTAGCTCACACACAATTGTTTGCAAACCCGGTGGATGAATTGTTGATTGTTTGTGATATGATTTGAATGTGATTTGGAAATAATTAACATGTTAAAAATGATGTTAGACTATTTGTGGTAGTTGAAATTTGATTAAACATACATTTAGAAGCCGGACGACTTGTTTATGTTCTCTCATTTAAGTAATATCGATTGGAATACATAAATAATTTATTAATTTACTATTTATTGGTTGAAAACCCAACACGGATCTTGGGATGATAATTAATTTATACATTTCCCTTGTGTATAGTTGTGTGTCAACCGATTGATTGACAGACCATTATAAGCGTTATTTAATTATTTAATGCTTATACAGTTGCAGATTCGCCCTGGATGTGAATTGGATGTTTAATAATTGTTTATAATTATTATTGAGTACATGTGATGTATGAAATCCATATAAAGAAAATTATATGGTAATTGATTGAATCTCATTTCAATCCGAAATACAAAAAAATATTTTAATTTAATAATCAAAGACAAATCAAAATATGATTTTGATGTCCAATTTTGGATGGACACAGAAATTAACAAATTTTAATGAATGTTGAGAAAATGGATTTCAAAATCTGATAATTTGGAAATATTATTATTTTGATATTATAATAATTTGAATGTTAATTTTTAATTTAAAATTGAAATGGAAGTTGAATTGTTTTTTCAATGAATTTATAAATGTTTTATAAAGTACGTTTTGAATGGAAATTAACGAAATCTATGGCTAAAAATGAAGATATTTGATTTTGAAGTAAAATGATTGAAATGAAATTTCAAATGGTAGTTGAATAATTTATAATATTTATAAATTATTTGGAAACGTTTTCGATTTTATTTTTAATTATAAATCAGATTCAGGCTTGAATAGAACGCGTCGCACAGTGACAGTTCGCGAATGTCAACCCGTAACTTCGAATTGACATACCGGGAGATCCGAACGTCAAATTCTGCTGAAATCAGATCCGTTGGGTCTGCGCCGAAGAGGTATTTCGAATGAAAATAAGTGATTTAGAATCCAACAGTTAGATTTTAAAATATGTCTAAATCAATTTTGGGAAAAGGACGCTATGGATGTAGTTTGATGGCCGATATTGGAAACCGACTGTAAGAGCCTTAATAAAATTATTTAAAATATGAATAAATTATGTAAAACCATAGTAAATGATTTGGAAAGATTTTGGATGGAATGCTCTAAGTTTGAAAAGATATTTTTATCTGAATGAACTAATTAACAACTAGAGTAAAGAAATGAAAGGAATTGAAAGGGTTTTAATATAACCAGAATTTTCCAATATCTAAATTGGATTTGAATGGAAATTATCTTTCGATATTTTGGTATTGGTGTAACAACCCTGGTTTTATATGGTTACTTGCTATGTTTATTAGCAGATCATATAATGAATATAAGAGGGATAATTAAGTTAAATTTATCAATTAAGTTGGTGAATTGATTTATTTACCTAGGTTGGTGGTTTAAATTTGTGTCTTATAGATTCAATAGTGGGAAAATGAGTATTTTCTGCATCAACGTCTTAAACTCATTATCCAAAGGAAAGCTAGACAAGCACACGAAACCTAAATTTCCTCGTTTCTCATTCAAGATGAAAAAAAAGAACATAATTGCTTGATATTTCTATAAATTTCACTGAATAACTACATAAGGTAGGTGATTTATAGAAACTTTTCAAGTGACATTTCAAAATTTTAATGGCACCTCACCTTCAAAAAAGAACACAAGTAAAAAATTTCCCTCAAAATCAATCTAAAAAGAAAGATTTCTCAAAATTCCTCGAATGAGGTTGTGATTTCACTCAACATCACCTAAAACTCGAGACATCGAGGAGATTAACAACCCAAAATTTCCATATTCCCAAATGGAAAAACTACTATAATGAAAGAAGGAACACCAAGAAGGATAGATAATCTCAAAAGAAGGTGGTTTCTTCATAAGTACATAATTTTTAAATAAGGGATATACACTTATAAATATGCCTCAGTTTAATCACTTAAGTGTGATTAAATTCCACTAACAAACCTTAAAATACCAATTAATCAAGTCGGATAACCCAACTAATGATTATCCAACTCAATTATTACCCCAAATATTATATTTTATAATTATTTGTTATAGCAGTTAATTATCAAAAACTTGGATTGTTAGATACTCTCAAAATTAATTTATTGTCAACCCAAACATTCAAATTTTCTCAATATTCGCCATTTTGCACCAAGATTCGCCAAAAAACCACATTTTTCCAAGACAATTACCTACAACTCTCATATTTAATCATTATAATGATTAAATGCTCATTTTCCCACTATTGAATCCATAAGACACAAATTTAAACCACCAACCTAGATAAATAAATCAATTCACCAACTTAATTGATAAATTTAACTTAATTATCCCTCTTATTTTCATTATATGAGTTGCTAATAAACATAGCAGGTAACCATATAAATCCTGGGTTGTTACAATTGAATTCCGTGATTATACAGGTATCATTGAGGAATTTGGAAGATATAGATATCGTTATTCCCAATACGCTATCTTTTGGTTTCAAAATTTGATGTTGAATATGATTCGATATAATTTCTATTTAGATCCTTGTATTTGATATCAAATTGTATTTTGGGTTTGTTGTGAATGGTGTCTTTAATAACACTGTTCTTAAAACCAGCTAAAAAGTTAAGTTTTTCAATTAATAAATATAACTGGAATTGAATGGAAATTGATTTTGGGTTCATCGTGAATGGTGTTTTACATAACATTAGTTCTTAAACCCAATTAACGTTGAAGATATGATTCAGAATTTAAAAATATTTTAATTAAGACTTAGTGGAATAGTTTCAAACTGAAGTTTTCCAGTTTAATACATTAAATTGGAATTGAATGGAATTCGATTTAGTAATAATCGAGATGAGCTTCTGTTGTAACAACCCGAATTTTTAGCAACGTGTTAAGACAAGAATCAAGGCAGAATTAAATTATAAAATCTGAATCAGGATAAACGGGTTGCGCCATTGCGTTCGTCTCGGAAAAATACGCGAAATAGAGTCCGAAATTTCGTAAATCGGAGTCCGTATGAAGAAGATATGGACGAACGAAGTTAGGCAGAAAAACCGAAAACAAGCCAGAATGCACTGGCGCACTTGTGAAGTGCGCCAGCACAAAAATACACTGGCGCACTTGGGAAGTGCGCCCGTGTCGAGCCAGAAACCTGCACAGCCTTCTGGCTTGACCCTGGTTGGCCTGGTGCACCTGTTTTGGCCCTTGGTCTTGTTTTGGAGGCTTGTGACGATTTTTGAGGGCTGGGATCTATCCTAGGGTTAATCTAACGGCCTAAACTACCCCTAATCTCTATAAAAAGACCCCTAACCTAGCCTAAACCCTCATTAATTGATCCTACAACTAAACTATGCCAAAATTTCTAGTGATCATGGCCTCCACTCAAAACCCTAGCCTCCATCCTCTTGCCAAAATGCTATCTTCATTTCTATGAGAGGTTTCATGATCATGAGAGTATTAGAGAGTCCCTATGTTAGTATGAGAGCTCCTCAAGTTGATTTCAAGGCAAAAGTTTTGGTCTTTGTTCATAAAGATGGTGTATTTGTTGATTTGGAGCATCCATCTTTGGGTTTTTGGATGATGGCATGCATAAGCTTCATCGCAAGCTTTAGTTTAATCGATTTAGGCCTTCATAGCAATGTAAGCCCTTTCCCTACTCTTAGATATTAACTATGAAGTTAAATGTTCATGTTGCAAGTTTGGGTTTGATCATTGAGTATGATACATGCTATCATGTCATGCAAGTTTATGAAGTCATTATCTTGATCTTGTGAGCAAAAAGCCACAACCTTTATGTTGAAATGTTGCATTATGCAACATGAGAATCTTCATAATCATTATGTCAACTTGCATATGAAGTCATAATCCTTATATGATGATATATGCGAGTTTCTAGCCATCATTCCATGTCTTTTGTCACCATGATTCGCTTATGTACCAAGTTTGGGTTTATGCATGTTTTTGAGGCTTAAGAATGTAACATGCAAGCTAATGAACACATTTGTGCCTCATTTGCCACCATGATTAACTTGTGGCTTAATACCCATTTTTGTCATTCCTTTGCCAAGTCTCTTCTTTTAATCCATCACGTTGTTGCGAACGTATATGCTAGTTTAAAAAGCGTTGGGGTCACGTTATGGGGAAACATAATGACATGAATATGACTTGGGTAAATGGGTATAAACATGACAACATGTAACGTTAAATATGACATGTGTTTATACTTGAAAACATGACTTGAAATATAACATGGAAGTTGACATGTAAGTATGCATAAAAACATAAGCTTGGGAATTTACCTATTAAGTTTGGTCTACCCATTGGGAATTTACCTATTAAGTTAGGTCTACCCAATTGCTTGAAAACTTGACTATGAACATGACACTAGACTAAACATGAAAGTGGCCAACTCGAGGTTGGGTTGAGTTTGCAACGTAAAACTACCCGGAACCGACCGGCCTAACTAGTGGTTGCAAACAATAAGACCCAATGTGAGAAGTTGGTCATGTTGTGCTTGAACCCGAGGTTAGACCAAGTTGTGGTGTAAAGCTACCCAGAACCGACCGGCTTAACTAGTAACCACAAAAAAGTCTAATGTGAGAGGTTGGGGTGCATTAAGTAATTAATGCCACATGATAGGGTTAAGTTAATTTGATTAATGACTCTTAACCAAATATGACATGGGTAAATGGGTTAAGTAAATTGGTTAGGCTAATGATACTTAACAAAACATGACAAGGTTGGGTAGGTTAAGTGATTTGATTTGCCTAATGACGCTTAACCATTTTTATACGACTAGTGGACGGGGATTAAGTTAACCAACACTTAATCAATCCAACATGATAATTTGACAAGGTTAAGTAAGTTTTCTTAATGACACTTAACCATACAAGATGATTAGGGGATGGGGTTAAGTAATTTACACTTAACTAATCCGACACGGTAATTAGATGGGGTTAAGTAATCCACACTTAACTAATCTAAACACGGCAATTCGATGGGGTTAAGTTAAACACTTAACCAATTTAAACTCGGTAATTCAATGAGGTTAAGTAACCAATACTTAACCAACTTAACGTGACAATTTAATGGGGTTAAGCAACTTATACTTAACTAATTATACATGATGATTTGATGGGGTTAAGTAACTTACACTTAACCAATCTAATACGCGGACCTGATAAGGTTAAGTCACAAGACCTTTTTAGAATATACTTAACCATTATAGTACGATTAGAGGATGGGGTTAAGCCAACCTATACTTAACCAATCCGACTCGATAATTTGATGGGATTAAGATAATCTACGCTTAATCGATCTAGCAAGATAATCCAATAGGATTAAGGTAAGCTAGTACTTGACCAATTTGACTTGATAAGGTTAAGTCATGAGCCTCTGGGTACACTTAACCAACTTGTGGGACTAAGTCTTGAACTTAAATACTTAGCCAATCTTTGACGTGATTCGTGGGCGGGTTAAGTCATGGACTTGAATGATAACACTTAACCCAATAGACAAACCCTAGCTAGAAGAACTAGGTAGAAAACCGTGGTTAATCAAGGATAACGGGAAAGGAAGCTAAGTGGTAAACCTTAGTTAAGGGTAACTAAGTAATAATTCTTAGCTAAGGACATAGGACTAATTCTCAAAACGATGAGTAACCTGATACGGTAGGTCATCGCTTAGTATACGAGGGGGAGCAAGTTATCTGACTTGGATAAAAGCTCCAGCGCACTGGGTGCCGAAGTGGAAGCTTCGGGGGACGTGAGGATATTCTTGGGATCCCTCTGTGGGCTGCCAGGTAATTATACTAGGCCCATGAGAGGTTAAGGTCTGCGTTAGAAGGACCAAGAGTATGCCTTGGTTGCTATGCGAGCAACCTAAAGACTGGGATGGATTAGCGTGGAGTCGACGATTCTTGTTTTTGCCCTGGATAGCGCATCGCCGACTACCTACCATCTTTAGTCGATCGTGTACGTGCGGAAAGGCAGGGAACCCCCAACAGACCATGTGCTTGCTATCGAGTCATGGGTGAGGTTGGCCCGTAGGAAAGTGGGCTATAGTGGGGCCGTGGAGTGGTTCTTATACATGATTTTTCTTGGATTGCCTATCAGTAGTTGAGGGAGGGGTCACGTGGGACCATAGCCACGGGTACAAAAACAGACCTTGATATCTGCATCGGCAGACGATTTAAAGCTCCCGACCGAGTTCCGTATTTGTTGATTTGCCCTGGCACGGAACTCGGATGGCACATTGGGGAACATGTGCATCTAGACATGGAAAACGATTCACGATACATACGTGGGATCAAGGGCGCGGTTGACGGGTGGCGTAATCCCTAGTGGTCCTAGGTGGCCAAAACCCAAACCGAGACACGGAAACGTTCATTAGGTAGCATAATCCCTAGCGGTCCTAGGTGGCATAAATCCTAAGTGGACGCGCGATAGTTCATGGTAAGGAAACACAACTAGATCAAGGGTTGCAGTCCAAAACAACTTCAAGGATAAACCGTTTACTTGGGAAAGCCCGTACAGCCTACGGCAAAGAACTGAACTTATACATGGAAAGAAACATATGAGTTGAGTAACCTATATATGCGGCATATTAGGTTGACATGGACCATTACACGACTTTTGAGTAAGGGTCATTCACGGATAACACGTGATACAATTGGGATACTAGTACGGTAGGTGCAGAGCGGGCATACAGGATAGATACCATGGGACGTTATGCGTGATAGATATCTTGGGATATTATACTTGATAGAAACCTGACGATGTGATGCCTTGTTTCATTTTGACATCGTAATTTATCATGACACTTTAGTTTATCTGAGTTCAGTAGTTCATCCTGTTATTTTAATTTAGCTTGTCTATCTTGTTATCATGCTCATGTTCATCTCAGTTCCTCATGACAGTTAACTTTACTAGTTTTTATACTAATAGTAGATAGGGCTTACTCAGTCTTTTTGACTGACCCGTTTTGTTTCGCCTCTTTTCTTCCGTTTCCCCCCCAGGTTACAGGGAGGAAATACTGTTGTTTAGTTCGGACTTCTCCGGCTTGAAGGTCATCATGGATGGCTTGGACTTTTCTTGGCTATGGCTACTTTACTGTTTTTACTTGGGGAATAATTTATGAAAATGTCTTTATGCTTCTTTACTATTGCAAGACAGGTTTTGATGTTCTCTGATGTAAAAGGCTTTAGACCTTATTTATTCATGTTATGAAAGGTTGATTTTACTTCCGCTATTTTATATGTTCTGTCTTGTGATATTTCTGTGCATGTTTACCAATAATGCCCCTCTAAAGCTAGTGCATTCCTTTGCGAGTGACCCTAGCGGAGGCGGGGTGTTACATTTGGTATCAAAACAGAAGGTTACCAGACTGGGCAAAAGTTTTTAAAGACCTTCTGAAAACTATTTGAAAATCGTTTACAAAGAAGCATTTTTCAAGAAAAATTTTCTTTTAAAAGAAAAAGGCTATTCCCCAAAGGCCATTAGCACTATCCTTGTTTCCTTAATTGATTCTCTTTTCCTTTCTTTCCTCCATCTGTAGTCACAGTGGTTTTAACTGCGACTAGTCTTTTCTATCTACGAAAGTGCTTTCCATGCGATGGAGGTGGTTCTCGAGAGACCAGTGGTCGCGTTATAAGAAAGGATAGTGAGGAAGAGGATAAAGGATACGAGTTTAAGGATGAGCAACTTGTTGGTATGGCTCAACCCAGAATGAGAGAGAAGGATGAACAATGAAACCCATGACGAGAGAGTACCTTTGGCATGGTAAAACGGGACGGATAGTTAAGTATTATGGGAAAAGGACAAGATCATCGGGAGGGCGGCAGTATGCTCTCATTTCTGGGGTACCTCGGAAGGAGGGTGACGATCTTGTTAAAGGTTTAGCTTTTCTTCTCTATCATCCCGTTAGGACTTTGTTTTGATCATCGTATCATTTAAGTCTGCTTCGATAGTTGAGTCTCTGCACCTTAAGTACTAGCGTAATAGAGAATCCCATTTTTGTCTCAAAGTCCTATTGGAGAATCAGTCCATTTATACATGACTTGTTTGGATTTGGGAATGTCTATGCCAAGTGTTGAGTTTGGAAATAATGCTTATGTTTATAAGCTATGGATGGATTCTAGGGATGAAGTGGTTATCCAGTAGGGGATGCCACTCTCGGTTTTGATAGGAGGGTAGTTAGACCTTTTGACTAGCCTTGGTAATACCCTCGAAGTATCGTGTAACCTTTTTGAGGTTCTGTCATGACTAGTTACTTAGAATCCCTTGATGCCTTTATTGGAAATTTGAAGCCCGATCGAGTGGTGTTCGCCGATAAGACGGACGGTTTACTTCATTTATGCATGGGTTATAGAGATCACCCTAGTAAGTGCGCTTGATAACCTGGTTGACATCTGTTTACTTTCAAGAGAAAGTTCTTCTACATGGAATACCTTATAGTATATAAACGAGATCCAAGATTCACTAGTGAATTTTGGAAAGCTTGCATGAGATCATGAGTACGCAGTCATGTTTGCGTCAAGTATTTTAGAAAAAGGATAAGTGCAAGTGGAACGAGAGGCGACGAAGGAATGAGTTCCAGCTCATGTTATGGAAACAGGAAATAAGAAGCTACGAAATCGCAAAGACGGTCAAGGCACAATGGAATTGAGTTCAAGGAAATACGACTTTGATGGTCAAAGACTAGATACGCGCATGATATCTCTTTTTGGGAGTATATCCTTGATCCCTATTTTCTGTAGAGCTTACTTGTAGGCTATCTTTTGTGGACATCCTCTTGGTCCTATTTTCTGTTACAAACCCCATAAGGAGTTTGTCTTGTTTATCTTCTCGACCCTATTTCAGGGAATCCTAGGTAGAACCCTACGGATGTAAACATGTATTTGAAACATGTTATGATTGATATGGTTGCAAGTGGTTGCAAGTGGTTGCTCGTGGATGCGCGAATACACATTAGATACTAGCTCGACTCGGTCACATTTCATATTGCATATGCACGAGTATTTATACTTGTTTATGGATGAAATCGAATGTATTATCATGCGGTTGTTGCATATGAATGAATGATTGTGCATGCATATAGTACCTATATGGCTAGGACTATTTGCATACATGTTGGATTCATGGCACTATACATATTTTGCATTAGAAAGATTATTCAGGCCTGATCATTAGCATTAGCTAAGGAACATGTACACACACATTTTGCATATATTCATACAGCATTAGAAATCATCTAAGGACAATGGTTGCTTGTGGATGATGTTTTGAGTAGATGGATGACGGATGGTAGGATACGTTCTTCCTAACTTGGAGATTTCGGGGACGAAATCCTTTAAGTTGGGGAGGATGTAACAACCCGAATTTTTAGCAACGTGTTAAGACAAGAATCAAGGCAGAATTAAATTATAAAATCTGAATCAGGATAAACGGGTTGCGCCATTGCGTTCGTCTCGGAAAAATACGCGAAATAGAGTCCAAAATTTCGTAAATCGGAGTCCGTATGAAGAAGATATGGACGAACGAAGTTAGGCAGAAAAACCGAAAACAAGCCAGAATGCACTGGCGCACTTGTGAAGTGCGCCAGCACAAAAATACACTGGCGCACTTGGGAAGTGCGCCCGTGTCGAGCCAGAAACCTGCACAGCCTTCTGGCTTGACCCTGGCTGGCCTGGTGCACCTGTTTTGGCCCTTGGTCTTGTTTTGGAGGCTTGTGACGATTTTTGAGGGATGGGATCTATCCTAGGGTTAATCTAACGGCCTAAACTACCCCTAATCTCTATAGAAAGACCCCTAACCTAGCCTAAACCCTCATTAATTGATCCTACAACTAAACTATGCCAAAATTTCTAGTGATCATGGCCTCCACTCAAAACCCTAGCCTCCATCCTCTTGCCAAAATGCTATCTTCATTTCTATGAGAGGTTTCATGATCATGAGAGTATTAGAGAGTCCCTATGTTAGTATGAGAGCTCCTCAAGTTGATTTCAAGGCAAAAGTTTTGGTCTTTGTTCATAAAGATGGTGTATTTGTTGATTTGGAGCATCCATCTTTGGGTTTTTGGATGATGGCATGCATAAGCTTCATCACAAGCTTTAGTTTAATCGATTTAGGCCTTCATAGCAATGTAAGCCCTTTCCCTACTCTTAGATATTAACTATGAAGTTAAATGTTCATGTTGCAAGTTTGGGTTTGATCATTGAGTATGATACATGCTATCATGTCATGCAAGTTTATGAAGTCATTATCTTGATCTTGTGAGCAAAAAGCCACAACCTTTATGTTGAAATGTTGCATTATGCAACATGAGAATCTTCATAATCATTATGTCAACTTGCATATGAAGTCATAATCCTTATATGATGATATATGCGAGTTTCTAGCCATCATTCCATGTCTTTTGTCGCCATGATTCGCTTATGTACCAAGTTTGGGTTTATGCATGTTTTTTAGGCTTAAGAATGTAACATGCAAGCTAATGAACACATTTGTGCCTCATTTGCCACCATGATTAACTTGTGGCTTAATACCCATTTTTTTCATTCCTTTGCCAAGTCTCTTCTTTTAATCCATCACGTTGTTGCGAACGTATATGCTAGTTTAAAAAGCGTTGGGGTCACATTATGGGGAAACATAATGACATGAATATGACTTGGGTAAATGGGTATAAACATGACAACATGTAACATTAAATATGACATGTGTTTATACTTGAAAACATGACTTGAAATATAACATGGAAGTTGACATGTAAGTATGCATAAAAACATAAGCTTGGGAATTTACCTATTAAGTTAGGTCTACCCATTGGGAATTTACCTATTAAGTTAGGTCTACCCAATTGCTTGAAAACTTGACTATGAACATGACACTAGACTAAACATGAAAGTGGCCAACTCGAGGTTGGGTTGAGTTTGCAACGTAAAACTACCCGGAACCGACCGGCCTAACTAGTGGTTGCAAACAATAAGACCCAATGTGAGAAGTTGGTCATGTTGTGCTTGAACCCGAGGTTAGACCAAGTTGTGGTGTGAAGCTACCCGGAATCGACCGGCTTAACTAGTAACCACAACAAAGTCTAATGTGAGAGGTTGGGGTGCATTAAGTAATTAATGTCACATGATAGGGTTAAGTTAATTTGATTAATGACTCTTAACCAAATATGACATGGGTAAATGGGTTAAGTAAAATGGTTAGGCTAATGATACTTAACAAAACATGACAAGGTTGGGTAGGTTAAGTGATTTGATTTGCCTAATGACGCTTAACCATTTTTATACGACTAGTGGACGGGGATTAAGTTAACCAATACTTAATCAATCCAACATGATAATTTGACAAGGTTAAGTAAGTTTTCTTAATGACACTTAACCATACAAGATGATTAGGGGATGGGGTTAAGTAATTTACACTTAACTAATCCGACACGGTAATTAGATGGGGTTAAGTAATCCACACTTAACTAATCTAAACACGGCAATTCGATGGGGTTAAGTTAAACACTTAACCAATTTAAACTCGGTAATTCAATGAGGTTAAGTAACCAATACTTAACCAACTTAACGTGACAATTTAATGGGGTTAAGCAACTTATACTTAACCAATTATACATGATGATTTGATGGGGTTAAGTAACTTACACTTAACCAATCTAATACGCGGACCTGATAAGGTTAAGTCACAAGACCTTTTTAGAATATACTTAACCATTATAGTACGATTAGAGGATGGGGTTAAGCCAACCTATACTTAACCAATCCGACTCGATAATTTGATGGGATTAAGATAATCTATGCTTAATCGATCTAGCAAGATAATCCGATAGGATTAAGGTAAGCTAGTACTTGACCAATTTGACTTGATAAGGTTAAGTCATGAGCCTCTGGGTACACTTAACCAACTTGTGGGACTAAGTCTTGAACTTAAATACTTAGCCAATCTTTGACGTGATTCGTGGGCGGGTTAAGTCATGGACTTGAATGATAACACTTAACCCAATAGACAAACCCTAGCTAGAAGAACTAGGTAGAAAACCATGGTTAATCAAGGATAACGGGAAAGGAAGCTAAGTGGTAAACCTTAGTTAAGGGTAACTAAGTAATAATTCTTAGCTAAGGACATAGGACTAATTCTCAAAACGATGAGTAACCTGATACGGTAGGTCATCGCTTAGTATACGAGGGGGAGCAAGTTATCTGACTTGGATAAAAGCTCCAGCGCACTGGGTGCCGAAGTGGAAGCTTCGGGGGACGTGAGGATATTCTTGGGATCCCTCTGTGGGCTGCCAGGTAATTATACTAGGCCCATGAGAGGTTAAGGTCTGCGTTAGAAGGACCAAGAGTATGCCTTGGTTGCTATGCGAGCAACCTAAAGACTGGGATGGATTAGCGTGGAGTCGACGATTCTTGTTTTTGCCCTGGATAGCGCATCACCGACTACCTACCATCTTTAGTCGATCGTGTACGTGCGGAAAGGCAGGGAACCCCCAACAGACCATGTTCTTGCTACCGAGTCATGGGTGAGGTTGGCCCGTAGGAAAGTGGGCTATAGTGGGGCCGTGGAGTGGTTCTTATACATGATTTTTCTTGGATTGCCTTTCAGTGGTTGAGGGAGGGGTCACGTGGGACCATAGCCACGGGTACAAAAACAGACCTTGATATCTGCATCGGTAGACGATTTAAAGCTCCCGACCGAGTTCCGTATTTCTTGATTTGCCCTGGCACGGAACTCGGATGGCACATTGGGGAACATGTGCATCTAGACATGGAAAACGATTCACGATACATACGTGGGATCAAGGGCACGGTTGACGGGTGGCGTAATCCCTAGTGGTCCTAGGTGGCCAAAACCCAAACCGAGACACGGAAACGTTCATTAGGTAGCATAATCCCTAGCGGTTCTAGGTGGCATAAATCCTAAGTGGACGCGCGATAGTTCATGGTAAGGAAACACAACTAGATCAAGGGTTGCAGTCCAAAACAACTTCAAGGATAAACCGTTTACTTGGGAAAGCCCGTACAGCCTACGGCAAAGAACTGAACTTATACATGGAAAGAAACATATGAGTTGAGTAACCTATATATGCGGCATATTAGGTTGACATGGACCATTACACGACTTTTGAGTAAGGGTCATTCACGGATAACACGTGATACAATTGGGATACTAGTACGGTAGGTGCAGAGCGGGCATACAGGATAGATACTATGGGACGTTATGCGTGGTAGATATCTTGGGATATTATACTTGAAAGAAACCTGACGATGTGATGCCTTGTTTCATTTTGACATCGTAATTTATCATGACACTTTAGTTTATATGAGTTCAGTAGTTCATCTTGTTATTTTGATTTAGCTTGTCTATCTTGTTATCATGCTCATGTTCATCTCAGTTCCTCATGACAGTTAACTTTACTAGTTTTTATACTAATAGTAGATAGGGCTTACTCAGTCTTTTTGAACTGACCCGTTTTGTTTCGCCTCTTTTCTTTCGTTTCCCCCCCCCCAGGTTACAGGGAGGAAATACTGTTGTTTAGTTCGGACTTCTCCTGCTTGAAGGTCATCATGGATGGCTTGGACTTTTCTTGGCTATGGCTACTTTACTGTTTTTACTTGGGGAATAATTTATGAAAATGTCTTTATGCTTCTTTACTATTGCAAGACAGGTTTTGATGTTCTCTGATGTAAAAGGCTTTAGACCTTATTTATTCATGTTATGAAAGGTTGATTTTACTTCCGCTATTTTATATGTTCTGTCTTGTGATATTTCTGTGCATGTTTACCAATAATGCCCCTCTAAAGCTAGTGCATTCCTTTGCGAGTGACCCTAGCGGAGGCGGGGTGTTACATCTGTAAAGGAAGACAGTTACTATTTATGGAATTTAAAAGGATTTGTTATTATTTCACTTATAGTATTAGTCTTATATGGAAATTCATATTGGTTACGATTGGTCTGATTTCCTTGAAGATTCCATATTAAAGGGAAGATGGTTTTTGGTTTATCGTGAAGGGTGTTTTAAATGACATTTGTTCTTTAACCTAGTTAAAGATAGGGTTAATTTCCCAAAATTTAATATTAATCATTAAGTAATGATTTTTGAGACTAAAACTAAGTTTTAATGAATCATTAGTTAGATTGAAATACGAATGAGGAAATTAAATTTACCGAATTTGAGAAATGTTCGAGAATGGAGTACCACCGGTTTTACTCCATACGATAGTTAAATCTTTAATTAGATTCGAATGTTAAATGGTAATTAAATTTACCGATAACACAGTGGGTGTTAGATATGGAGTACCACCAGTTTTGCTCCATGGGATGAATATGTTGGGATTGGGATAATAAAATGAATGATTACTTTGGGAAGGCTTGTTACTCCCAACTATTTGATAAACCTTAATTTGGTTTAAATTGTAAAATGATAATACAAAATCTTTTGAAATGGTTTCCAAAGTGAAGATTTAAACAAGAGGTTTAAATGAATTAAATCTTCAATAAGATTTATGGGAATAATTTCAAGTAACAAGGATTTTTGATTAAAAGAATATTCTGGATTGGAATGAGGCATATGATGTGTTTTTATATCACTTGATTATAAGATACGCGAGTTATTTGGAAAGACTGGGTTTAACCCATTCTGAATAACTGGTATGACAATTAAAATTCGAAGATATGAAGACGTTGGGTAGAGACTGGAGATCTTCACATCGTTAGGATGATTACTGATGTCTTGATTGGGTTGTACACCCTAGACGAGGTAATAAGTTGTGGTCATCCAGACGTACTTGGAGATCGACCAGATATGCGAGGGCCTCTCCCCTTTATTGGACTTATGAGACGAGGTATAAAGTGCCTCCGATTTTGTTCAAACCCAGAACGGACTCGCAAATGGATTGTATGTCTGACATTGTACTTTGGTTGTATCCATTAATCACTACTAAATATATATCTATTTGGTGGAAGAGAATTTATTCTCTTGCTTAACACTTTTCTCTAAGATGTACGAGCTTAGAGGTTACACATTGGTGAAAATCAATGGTATGGTTTGGACTGACAATGTGGCATGTTGAGATGCGTGGATCAAAGCTTTTATCTTCTGGTTTGTGTTGCATTGTGTGATGGGACCTGAGTCTTATAATGACTTCATTTTTCTTATATAGGTTTGCCTTGTGTGTTTTATGGTATTCTTGGGAGAAAACCCGTTCCATGTCATACGGCGTGGTCCCTTGATTTACCCAACTTCAATAACAAAGTTAATAACTGTTTAGTTCTCACACCTGTCTCATGACCAACTTGGAGTTTATTATTTTCACCTAAACTCTGGGTGCCTATATTTTCCACATGGCCAGCTAGTAGTTTTGGTTTTACAGATGTTTATTTAACAAGATCCTGGATTACGGCTGGATCTATACTCTAGAATGCTTTGTATCTGTGTATTTCTTTTAATTGTGGTAGTTGATATTTTCCGCTGCACATTATATTCATGTATTTAAAATTCTACTATTTTGTTAATTATTACTTTTTGATATTTTTCTGCTGTATATTATTTATATTTATACTTTGATATCTTGAACTATGATGTAAATTATTGTGATAGCAATGGAATAATAATCCTGTTTGTGTTCTAATGCATCGTGTTCTCAAAGCAATCCGTCTTCTTGTTCGGTTTAGGTCGGTTGGGATTTCGGGTTGTCTCGTTTGGTGTCAAAGCTTTGGTTTACAAAGCTTAAGAATAAGATACATTGGAACTGGATGAAAGAACTCATCAGAGATAGGATTAGTAATATCCTATAAGAATGACTCGTCAGAGATAGGGTTCGTAATACCCTAGAATGAGTTCAAAGAATATTGTTTATGAAAACGAATTTGTTTTGAAAACTATATCTTATTATAAAGACTTAAGAATTTTATTTGATACTAAATTTGTAGTATAGGGTACAAGGAGATTCTGCATATACATGTCATGAACGTATATTCGAAGTCTCCAATATACCGGGTAGATATTGAATCACACTCTAGTCGCCAGGGGACGATTCTGGTAATGACCATGGCATCATCAATGTTTTTTTTTCGAGTTTCGAAAGTGGAATATCTATATATTTCCAATTGAATGGTGTAAGAACCAAAAACTTAGTTAGAGTTTATTATTGTTATTTGGCCTTGAAATTATATTTTTGAGTATATAAAAGTTATATATTTGAAAAGTTAGTCAACCAATTGATTGTTGATTGTGATGTGTTGTTATTATTTTAACTAATAAAATATTGGAATGATAAAACCAATATAAAAATGAAAGATAAAATTAAGCCAAATTAAATTAAATTAAATGATAAAATGAATTGGAATTTGTTTGAATTGGATATGCATGTGTGTGTGTATATATATATGTTCGACAGGTTGAAACGACCTGAACTTCCCCGTGAAGGAAAGCACAGATTGAGTTGAGAACAACACACATCGGAATACATACAGAAGAACATTTCATTGTTAATTACAACAATTCCATCAGAGTACAAGAATATACAGAGTATGAATAAATAAAATACATTCGATAAATATCAGAGATTACAATAAATTTCATAGCAGCGGAAAAACAATACAAAACACAACTGAAAGTAATACACGGATACAGAGCTTTCCGAGCATCATTCCAGCTGTAAACCAGGTTCCTGTGAATATTAATCTGCAAAACCAAAACTACTAGCTGCCCATGTGGAAAATAGGGGCACTAGAGTTTAGGTTAAAACAATAAACTCCAGGTCAGTCATGTTACTGGTGTGGGAACTAAAACAGTTATTAATCTTTATTTTTAAAGTTAGATAAATCAAGGGACCACGCCATATAACACGGAACGGGTTTCCTCCCAAGAATACCAGTGCATATAACAAACAACACAATGCTTTTTGGAAAAATGAAGCTATTATAAGACCCAGGTCCCATCACACAATGCAACGCAAGCCGGAGGATAGTGTCTTTCCTTACAATAGCCAAACATGCTTGTTACGTTTAAAACAAATCATTTGATACTATTATAAGTGTATAGTGCCAAAACAACTTCAAATATAAATGTATCAATCCTAGGCGGCATGGGTACCATCTATCATGTCGCCAATACTAGGCTCTATAATCAAAACCGAAATGTCACATATTGGTAATTGGATTTCTGTCATGAGTCGAGGCAAGGGGAAAGATCCTCACTGCTTCGGGACACTCTAGCAAATGCCCCAGGACTACACACTCTGGGTAACCCTTGGAATCGGCTGGGCCGGTCCTCTCTTACGTTTGAGGATTGGCAATTCTGAAAACACGTTTCCCGGTCTTCACAGACCTATAATCGAGGCGCCTTGCAATCCAACATCCACAAAGGTATAATAATCAACGATGTCAGGCCTTGATAAAACACTGACACCACCCATAGCTTGAAAGAAACGTCGTGTTCTCCCAGTGGTCCGTATTCCGTTTTTAACTCATACCGAGGTGTGAGGCCCACGAATTAACGCTATACACAAAGCTATGCTGTATTAAAGCCGTGCTTTGATCGTTAACCACAAGACTCTACTTTTCAACAGAAGCCTTGATCATTTTCATCTCAGCATGCCACACAGGCAATTCACGCCATGCGACTGATATCTATCGGTATATAACCTCTGGGCTCCTACGTCTCAGAGAAGGGCGTTAAGCAAGAGAATAAATTCTCCGCCGCCATACAAATATATATTTAACAGAAATCAATCAACACAGAATAAAATCCAATGTCAGACACACAATCTATTTACTAGTCTGTTCTGGGTCTGAACGAAACCGGAGACACCTTATACCTCGCATATCCATTGATCTCCAAATACGTTTGGATGATCACCAACTAGTTTCCTCCTCTTGGGTGTACAGCCCCCAATCAAGATCATCAGTAATTATCCAAATGATGTGAAGACCTCCGGTCTTCGACCACCGTCTTCATCTTTGACTTATCGTCGAAACAGTTATTCAGAATAGGTATAAACCCGGCCTTTCCGAATAACTCGCGTATATAATAAATAAGTGCTATAAAACACAACATACGCTCATTCCATTTCTGAATATTCTTTTCTTCAAATATTCACATCTTTTGGGAAAGGTTCCCATTAATTTTGTCAAAGATAAATTCTTTAAAAAAATTTATTTAATCTTCCTTTGGATGTCATTTCAAACCATATTACGGTTTTCCAAACTAGTCGGGATTAGCGAACCACACCGAATAATCATTTATTTTATTTCCCAATCCCAACCTATTCATCCCATGGAGCAAAACTGTTATTACCCCATAACTAACACCATGGTGTTATCGGTAAATTTAATTACCATTTTCCGTTCAAATCTAATCAAAGATTTAACTATCGCTCGGAGCAAAACTGGTGATACTCCATTCTCGATCATTTCCTATATTCGATAATTTAAATTATCAATTCCCACTTTAATCTGATTAAAGATTCATTAAAACTCCTCTCAGTTTTAATCTTCCCAAAAATCAATATTAATGGTTATTTAACTTTGGAAAATCAAACATGTCGCATCGACAATCTACACCATACTGTTGATTTCTGCCGATATATAACCTCTGAGGTCGTACGTCTTAGAGAAGGGCATCAAGCAAGAGAATAAATTCTTCGCTGCCAAACAGATAAATATTTAACAAAGATCAACCATACAGTTCGAAATACAATGACAAACATGAAATCCTGCCTTTTACTGGGTTAAAGAACTAATGTCGTTTAAAACACAGTTCACGATATACCCATATAACATTCCATTATTTATGGAGTCTTCATGGCAAAACAAATCAATATATATAATCGATATCAATTTCCGTATCCGACCAATAATATAAATGGAATAACGGCAAAGCCTTTTAAAATCCGTATGTATTAACAGTCTTCCTCCACAGAATTTCATTTCGATTATTATCAAATCGAATTCCATTCAATTCCAATTCAATATATTAAATTGGAAAATGTTAATTTGGAAAATCCCATTAAATCTTTGTAAAAAGATTTATAAATTCCAAATCATATTTCACTGTAAATCGGGTTAAAGAACGAATGTAATTAAAGACACAGTTCACAATAAACCCAATTCAAATTCCATTTATTATAAGGTTAAAGAACAATTGTCATTTAAAACACCATTGGCGATAAACCTAAAAACAAATTCTAATTCAATTCCAATTAAATATATTAATTAATTGGTATACTCCATTAAATCTAAATAAAAATATTTAATTTTTTCTCAATTGGGTTCAAGAACAGTGTTGATGAAGACACCATTCACGACAAACCCAAATCTCATTTGATATTAAATACAAGGCTCTGAATAGAAAATGTATCGGCTTATATTCAATATCAAATTCTGAAACCAACAAATATCGTATTGGAAATAACAATATAAATATATCTTTCAAATTTCCACAACCGTATATGTATAATCACGAATCCAACATCGAAATATTCCGAAGATAATTTCGATTCAAATCCATTCCAATTCATATATTGGAAATTCTGATTATTTTAAAACCACTTCAAATCCAATTTATTTATTCAGAAACATTGGATTATGATTCTAGTTCATAACTAGTTCATTTCAATAAAAATATTTTTTTTATCCTTTTTAAATATGGGATTTTTCACCCTAATTCTTTCTAATTCATTTATTATGATTTTACACAAATTATTAATATTTTTAATAATTTTATCAAGGCTCGTACAGTCGATTTCCAATAATGGTCATCGAACTGCACTTACAGCGACCTTTTCCAAATTTGATTTGGATATAATTCCAAATCCAACCGTTAGATTTCAAATTTCTAATATTCTTTGGAAAGCTCTTTTCAATACGAACCCAACGGTTCCAGTATCAGCAGAATCCGACGGTCGGATCTCCCATAACGTCAATTCGAAGTCAATGGTCGAAATTCGCGAACAGCTACGGGGCGGTGCGTTCTATTCAGGCCATTTAATATATATAATATATATACTTCATCGATTTCAATTCTAAACGTATTTTATAAATCGTTTTAAATTCGTTTTAAAAAAAACGATTTCAACTTCATATTCAATTTTAAATCAAGATTGAATATTCATATCATTAATACATATAAATGATGATATTTTCAAAATATTAGATTTTGAAATCACTCCCTTTTCTATATACATTATAAAAACAAATATAATCGATATAAATATCGTTCGCATTAAAATGGCACATATCTAATCAACACGGCTTTATATATTTCAATAACTTCGTTATTCTATTCGACAAATGAATATTTTCTTCAACACATGAATTTTTATCTTATTCAACACATGAATATTCTCAACACATGAGTATCATCAACACATGACTATTTTTGTTATGTAATATATTTTATAAAATTGTGATTTCTATTGTTTAATTCTTAATCAGACTCCAACCGTAAATTAGTAAAAAACGATTCCCTAAGTATTAACCCCGAAGGCCGAAACCAACATCAAATCAATACCCAGGAAACCACTCATCTAAACTAGTTTCCAGTTAGTTTCTAATTTTATATATGATAAAGATGTAAATTTTATTGTTAAAATATTTCGTTCAACACATGAATTTTCTTTTATTCAACACATGAATATATATTTGATTCAACACATGAATTTTTCATTCACAGTATTCTTTATTTTCCAAATTGGAATGAGCCCCAATCAATTACCATATAATGTTAATTATATGGATTCCATAATAGCAATGATAAATCATCAACCATCATCCAGAGTGCACCACACAACTGCATAAGCATTAAATATAAATAATTAACGCTCACACAGTCTGTTAACTAAACGATCGACATACCACTAAACAATTGGGATTAGTGTACGTTAAATATCATCCCAACACCCGTGTGGGGTTTCAAATCAACAAACACTGAATATTATTTGTGCAGTTGGGTGATGTGTAAAATTTATCGTCCCAATCAATATCAGTCAAATCAGTGTACATAAACAAGTCATCCGATTTGTTTATAAATATATATTTTATTTTATATACACGTTAAAAATTATATTTTTTTTAACTATAAAATATTTATTTCAGTATATGAATGTTTTATTTATCCTATTCCAAATCACACAATCAATTTTCACAACAACATACAATCAAACATACAAGCCATCCATGGTCTGTGGACGACGGGTGTCGGGTGCTGCTAAGCACCGTCTGCATCCTAGTATATATTTTAACTAGAAAATTAAATTAAAAGTGAGAAGTTCTCACCGAGAGCTAAACCAAACGTCACGCCTCTTAATATGTAGGAAATCTTCGTCGTGCTCGCCTTTTGTTACTTTCGTTGTCCGTGTTCGCTACATATATAAAAATCACATTTTTATATTCTACTCCATATGTAAAAATCATATTTTTATAGCGATGTTTATATAATAAAAATCATATTTTTCTCTCGCCATTCTCTATAAAAAAAATAACATTTTTATATATAAAGATCGTATTTTTTTATTCTCTATCTTATAAAAATCACATTTTTATAATCTCTACTATATAAAAATCATATTTTTATTATCATACATATATAAAAATCATACTTACTTCGCTACTTAAATAAAAATTATATTTTTACTTCGCCATTTCAACAATAAAAATCGAATCTTTCTTTATCACTTCATATGATAAAAATTATATTTTTATATCCTTATTCATATAAATAAAGATCAAAATTTTTATATGTTAAAAATGTAAATAAAAATCATATTTTTATATTTTATTCTAAAATTAAAAATCACACTTTTGTAAGCCATTTATATAAACAAAAATCAAAATTTTCATTCTAAAATAGTTTATATAAGATTCTGTAAAATAATAATTTTATTAACATATAAAAACTGAGTACTCGAATTTAAACGGATTAAACTACAAAAAACTCACCTTTCTCTTTTTGTTTTGCTGTTTTCATTTGCAGGGGGGCCCCACATCGCAGGAAGGAGGAGGACGGGTGCTGAGGGGGGCGTCGGCTAGGTAGGGGTCGGAAGCAGTGGAGCTTCGGCGTCGGGGTTTCAGGGATGGGGCCATCAAGTTTTGGTCAGGTCGTGGGGGATTTGGGGGAATCGAATGAAGAGAGGAGGGAAGGAGGGATCGGGGAAGAAGGAGGGGGCCCTCGCGCTGGCGGCGGCGCGGTGCTGGGAGGAGTGCTGCTCCTCCTTCCTCTTTTTTTTTATATTTTTCAAAATGAATTGGTCAATGGGGGGGGGCTGAGAGAGTATAGAGTGAGAGAGGTTTTTTTAATTTAATTATTTAATTTCAAAAAGTACCTTTTTATTTTGAACTCGAAATCAAACCCACCAACTATCGCCCATAGCTAATTACCCCCATTCCGAACACAATGGGATATGTATCATAGGCTGATTTCATAGGCTGATTCGACTGTTTCGATCAGTTTCCATCAAAATCAAAATATAAATCTATATATTGAATTTGAACGCCCGTTTCAATTTACCGGGGCCCCATACTAACTTTAAAAATTCCCGAAAAATATTTTCTAGTTTCGTATTGACTTTACGGTTCTAACAAAATTAATTTCATCAAATTCTGAGATCGTTTGAAAAATGGTCATTTTCTAGTCGATCGAAATTGACTAAAACTGTCAAAACACGTTTTCCTTCACCACACTCACATATTGATTCAAAAAATTATGAATTTTGGGATCTAGCAATAATTAGACATTCCGGATCCAACAAAAGTGGTTTCGTCGAAAACCGAGGTCGTTTGCAAAATTTCCATTTTTAAGGGCCAGAATTCCATAGCGACTATTCTGAATCTTCAACTGGGCATAACTTTTGATTCTCGCTATGAAAATTTGATTTTTCGGATTCTTTGGAAATATATTCTCGAATAGATTCTAACATTATTGGTTTCGCTAAAATCCGGTTTATTTTGAATCATGTACACTCATTTGAAGTTTGAAATCAAATTTTTGAACTACCGCGCCATTTTCAATTCCTTTTATAGTTTAAAATAAATATTTATATTCTAACGACGATTCAAATAAATATATATGTTCTAATTTTATTAAAAATAAATTTCTTGTCTTTATTATTAAAATAATTCATTTTAAATATTCAAAATTCATCAAAATTGCCAAAATAAAAATTTTTAATTGGCTCAGATTTCCGGGTTATTACACAGGTTATTGATTGGAAGCCGAGAAGAGGAATAAAATTATATCCCCGACAAATAGATAATATTTACTATATTCATTGGGTATGATGATTTTATGAGCTGATTGGCAAGCCGCTTGGATTTTTAATTTTCTTTTTGGTTGATGAGGGCCCAGAGTGGCAAGCAGTAGTTTTACCGATCAGCCCATACATAGGAGGTTATGGAGAAATTTTTTCAAAATTTAAGGCATTAACCAAATTTTGAGAAATTGGAAAGTTCTCAAAAACTGAATAGTTGAAGAGCTTGATTCAGAACTGTAACACCCCGTATGTTGAATAACTTGCTATAATATAAAACAGGGCATAATTAAATTTTAAAATCTGAATCAGGGGAAACGGGCTATGCAATTGCATTCGTCTCGGAAAAATACGCGAAATAGAGTCCGAGTTTTCGAAAATCGGAGTCCGTATGACCCAGTTAAGGCCCAAAGAAGTTTTCAGAAAATTCAAAACAGATTTAAAAACGAAAATTTCACATTTCAGAAGTGGCGGGAAAATTCCCGCCAGACCCAGGGAGTCGACCTGGGGGTCGACTGGGGAGTCGACCTGCCCACCAGGTCGACGGGGGAGTCGACACTAGTGTCGACCTCCCTGGTCGAGCCCAGGTGACCTGGGTGCACCAGTTTGGCTTTTTGGCTGTGTTTTGGTGGGTAGGACGTGATATGACGGCTCTAATCTAATTTAGGGTTAATCTAATGGCCTAAAACACCTAACTACTCTATAAATACACCCTAAGACTACCCTAATTCATACTAAAATAGATACAATGTCGTCATGCCGTCAAAATGCAACTTGAAGGAGCCTCCATCAATTTGTAGAAGAAGATAGCATCTCAAATCAATCTCTAATCAACTCTAGCAACTTAATCTTCTTCTTAGGAGTGCTAATCAACAAGTTGTGAGTTTTCTATAGCCTTAATGACCAATTGTTGAAATGATTATGATAGGATATAATGAGGTTATGGCTATGAATGTGGATCAATGCAAGTTATGCAAGTTATATGCTATGTGTTAATGATGTTGTGCATGTTATGCAAGTTATGCAAGTTATATGCTATGTGTTAATGGTGTTATGCATGTTATGCAAGTTATATGCTATGGGTTTGTGATGTTATGTAAGTTATGCAAGTCATATGCTACATGTTCATGATGTTATGCAAGTTATGCAAGTCATATGTTACATGTTCATGATGTTATGCAAGCTATATGCTATATGATCATGATGTTATGCAAGTTATGCAAGTATTCATGATGCTAGTTGCTATGATAAACATTGATCCATTATGACACCATGATTATGCAAGTTTGGTGTATGATTATATGCAAGTTTATATATGATATGTTATGCAAGTTTGGTGTATGATTATATGTAAGTCCATATATGACATGTTATGCAAGTTTGGTGTTTGATGATATGCAAGTAACATGTGCAAGTTTACACCTTAGTATGATATGCATACATATGCAAGTTAACCCCTTTGTATGTCATACATACATATGCAAGTTTACCCCTTTGTATGACATAAATAACTTATGCAAGTTAACCTCTTTATGACTTATGTGATTCATGCAAGTTTGGGTTGATTATTTATGCTAGTTGGGTTGATGCTATATGCATGTTGACACCTTTAAACCCATGTTGAAGCTAATGTTATGCAAGTTGAACCCATTATATTTATGATGAATCTTCCCTTTTATGTCATGTTAGCGAATTACGTGGGGAACGATGGGGTTAATATACATGTTAATGAAATGGTGTGAAGTTGGTATGATTATGCATACCATAAAGTGATGGACATAATTGAGTCAATTATGTACATCGTTAAAATTGGAATTAATTAGGGAAAATTAATTCGGGGGTGATTAATTAGGTGTAATTAATCGACTAAGACACGAGGTTGGACCCTTTTGTAGCGTAAGACTGCCCGGAACCTACCGGCAAATCCAGCGGCTACAAATGATTGGCCCAATGTGAGAGGTCTTGGGCACAAACTAAATACGTGACAAGTGTATAGACACGAGGTTAGACTCGGTTATGGCGTAAGGCTGCCCGGACCCAACCGGCAAATCCAGCTGCCATAAAAGATAGTCTAATGTGAGAGGTCTTTACAACGGTTACGTTCTTAATCAGTTAAGAAACACTTAACCAGATAAGCATGTAGTGGGCATGAGGGTGTTAAGTGGGTGCCTTGGGTGGCATGTGGAAATCAAGTAAGTGCCTTGGGTGGCATGAGGAAATCTAGTGGGTTGCCTTGGGTGGCAATAGAAAATACGATTAGAATACTTAACCAAGTGGAAACATGTAATTAAACATGATTAAAGGGTTAAGTGGGATGCACTAGATATAATGACAAGCTTAGGTGGTAGCTTGTGGGGGGCCCATTTCAACCAGTAACCCATATGTATCTTATTGGGCTCGACCCATGTCGAGGACGGGACACGCGTACTGGGCTTGATTATAAGAGGCCAAAACGGGTTAGCGGTGGCAACGCAAGTCCAACGGGTTTCATATGCGTGTGTGGACCCGGGCTGGTAGGTAAGACGTTGTTGCATCGTGTAGGTATAAGCCGTGCACCATTTGTTGTATCGGGTTGCCACTTTGGGGAGTGATACACCCCATTGTGGGGCCAGCACGGGTATCTACGGTAGGGAGCCGATCGCTTGGGAGTAGTGGGTACACCTAGTGGAGATAGGGGCAGACGGCACCTATGTAGTCAGCTAGGGGTACACGAAACTACTAGGTAAAGTTTCTAAGTCCTTGGGAGGGATCAACCTTTAAGTAGGAATGACTGGTGTGGTGCAGTTAGTAATTATCCTTGGGTGGGTAGATGTGTCTTTACCGTTATCCTAGTTCCCTTATGTCTAGTTGGCTACTTAGTGTAGTCATTTATCCCCAGTCATCCCGTACCAAGTTTATATCATACCCTAATTACTTTAATGATTGTGTTGTTAAAGTTATAGGGCTCACTCAGACTTATGTCTGACCCCATTGTTTTTTTATCTTTTTCCCCCTCAGGTCCTCAGGTTGGGCCTAGCACTAGTGGGCTTTGATCAGATTTCTTTGTCTATCTTCTGGAGCTTGGACCGTGATGTAAAGCCCAGCTTATCTTTTCCTTTATGGCTATTTTTTATGTAGTGGGATTATGTACTTATGTTTTTATCAGGATGGATATTTAGTACTTGACTCTTTATGGTGTTGTAACTAAACATGTTTACCTTCTTCTGCAATGAAATGATGTTTTAGAATTTCAAGTATTTATATCTGTCTTGTGTAATTTTTCTATTCTATATTCACTTAAAATGCTCCACCGAAGTTAAGGCATTCCCTTAGTGAGTGACCATAGCGGGTGTGGGGTGTTACACGTGGTATCAGAGCAAAGGTTACCAGAACAGATAAAATTTTTAGAAAACTATTTTTCTAAAAACATTTTTGGAAGAAGTATTTTCAAAAACGTGTCTTTAAAGAGAAAAGTTTTTGAAAGAAAAGCATAATCCCCAATAGCCATATCTTTATCTTTCGAATTCTCCGTTTTGAATCTTTCTTTTTTCGTTTCAGCATGGCTGAGGATCTTAACTTTCCGGAGGGTGTGACGATACCAGTATGGTATAGGAGATTGATGGAGGCTAGGGCCGCCACTCCGGGTCCAGCAAATGTTCCTCCACCAACCGTAGCACCCGATCTTCCTCCTCCCCCTCCTCCTCCTCGCACGGATACTTTTGCTAAGACTTGCAAGGAATTTAAAGCTATGGGAGGGAAACCTTTTCAAGGATCGGAAACTTTTGTGGAGGCTAGAGATTGGCTTAAGGAGGTGGAAGAGTTGATAGATATCTTTGAGACGGAAGAAGGAAAGAAAGTCAAGTTAGCTGCTTGGTTAATGAAGGGAGAGGCCTCATTCTGGTGGAAGGTCACTAATGGAGAACGCCCCGTTGACTCTTGGGCGGATTTCAGGCAAAGATTTGTGGCAAAGTTTCTCTCAAGGGCGGAGGAAAACTTGTATATGGAAAGGTTCTTGACTCTAAAGCAAGGAAATCTCTCGGTGAAGGAATATGTCAACAAGTTTAATCAATTGGCAAGGTTTGGCATAGACATGGTGAATACACCGGAGAAGAAGGCTTTGAGGTTCGTTAAAGGCTTGAATGAACCGATGCATGGATTGGCTATGACTCATATCCCTATGGGGGCCACCTTTGAGAAGCTAGTTGACATGGCACTCATGCATGAGGAAGAGAAGGGTCCCAATGCTAATAAGGCACCCGAGAAGAAGGGAGATCAAAAGAGACCTCAACAGCAACAAAACAAAGGTGGGAAAGGCAACGCTGGCAAGGGGAAGAAGAAGTGCTTCAATTGCGGGATACCCGGCCACCTAAGCAAAGATTGTCGTAAGAAGAAGAAGACTGGCTGCTATCACTGTGGCGAAGCAGGGCATCTAGTGAAGGATTGCCCTAAGAAGGGGCAAAGGACGGGATCTACCTCAGGAGGACAGGTGCAAGCTCTTATGGCACCGGGTCAGGCAAGGGGGCAAGTTTAGGCTCTCGCGGTTCCACCGATTCAGGAAAGAGGTAGAACTATTTCCGTTGAAAGTCTGGTTTTTCTATTTGATCATCCTGTCCGTTCATTGTTTGATTCGGGCGCATCGCATTCATTTATTTCAACATCATTAGTTGAGTTACTGCACTTAGACACCAGTCTAGTAGATGATCCCTTGGTTGTTTCAAACCTAATTAGGGGCTCCACTTATTTGTCCATGATATGTTTGGGTTTGAAGATTTCTATACTTAGCATTGAGTTTAGATGTGATGCTTTTGTTTTGGGCTTCACGGGCTATGGGTTGATTTTGGGCATGGACTGGTTATCCAGTAATGGTGCCGTTCTTGATTGCGAAAGGAGAGTTGTTAGGCTCATGACCCGCTTGGGTAATACTCTCGAGATCTCTTGTAATCCCATGGATTCTGTTATGCTAAGTTATCTTGAATCGCTTGACGCTTCGGTCGAGAGTTTGCGATCTGTTAGAGTGGTCCGAGAATACTCGGATGTGTTTGAGGAGGTGAAGGGCTTACCTCCGAGGCGGGAGATAGACTTCCGAATATATCTGGTGGATAATGCTAAACCTGTATCTTTACCAGTGCGCCATATGGCTCCTCGTGAGAGGAGGGAACTCCATAAGCAAGTAGGGGAGTTGCTTGAGAAGGGGTTCATAAGACGAAGTATATCGGAGTGGGGTGCTCTAGTAGTTTTTTCTACGAAGGCGGATGGGTCCCTCAGACTTTGTGTAGACTATAGAGAACTCAACAAGCTCACAAAGAAGAATAGACACCCATTGCCGAGGATTGATGATCTTTTTGATCAGTTGGTTGGCGCTTTAGTATTTTCTCAGTTGGACTTAGCCACAGGGTTTCATCAGTTGAGGGTGGCTGAGGATAGCATAGACAAGACTGCCTTTAGGACTCTGGATGGTTTCTATGAGTGGCTGGTGATGCCATTTGGTTTGACGAACGCCCCGGCATATTTTGTTGATTTGATGAGTAGGGTGTTCAGGGAGTACCTTAATAAGTTCGTGGTGGTCTTTGTGGATGACATCTTAGTATTCTCTAAGAGTGAAGAAGAGCATGCCCTACATCTTAGGGAAGTGTTGGAGACTCTTCGAGCGCATAGCCTTAAGGCTAAATTCTCTAAATGTCACTTCTGGAGGAAGGAAGTGCGGTTCTTGGGGCATGTGGTCTCCAAGGAAGGGATAGCTGTGGATCCCGCGAAGGTAGTGTCCATCCAAGATTGGAAGGTTCCGAAGAATGCTACCGAGGTGAGGAGTTTCTTGGGGTTGGCTGGCTACTATAGGAAGTTTATCAAGGACTTCGCGAAGATATCAGCCCCATTGACTCGCTTGACGAAGAAGAATCTAGTCTTCGTATGGGACGTAGATTGTGATGATGCATTCCGATGGTTAAAGAGAGCTTTAACCACCGCTCCAGTCTTAGTGTTGCCAGATGGGAGTAAGCCATTTGTTGTCTATACCGATGCTTGTGGGACTGGACTGGGCGCAGTCTTAATGCAAGAGGGAAGGGTAATAGCCTATGGTGGAAGGCAGTTGAGAGCACATGAGAAAAATTACCCTACCCATGATTTAGAGTTAGCCGCTATTGTTTTTGCGCTTAAGATTTGGCGCCATTATCTTCTTGGTGAGAGATTCGAATTGTTCACTGACCACAAATCATTGAAGTACTTGTTTTCTCAGAAGGATTTGAACTTGAGACAGCAAAGGTGGATGGAGTTCTTAGCATCCTATGATTTCGAGATAGCGTATACCCCTGGCAAGGGTAACGTGGTGGTGGACGCCTTGAGTAGAAAAAGGTTGTCCTTGAGTCCATTGTTCGTGGAACGACGAAGCTTGGAATTTATCTCGATGTTTGATTTCAGACCTTCCGTTGATTATATACCCTGTTTGCTAGCATCCTTGGAGGTCAGACCTACTCTTTTGGGACGGATTAGCGAGGCACAGAGGGACGACCCACAGTTGGTTGAGTTAGTAGAGAGGCTCATAAGGGGGGAGTCGTCCAGCCATTTGAGTAGGTACACCCTAGACGATAGGGGGTGCTTGCGTAGAGACGGTAGATTTTGTGTACTGCAAGACGAGGGTTTGAGGAAGGCTATTCTTGATGATGCACACCGTTCTAGGATGACCATTCATCCCGGTGGGGACAAGATGTACCAAGACACGAAGGGAGTTTTCTTTTGGGCTGGTATGAAAAAGGATATGGCCGAGCATGTCGCTAAATGCTTGGTGTGCCAACAGGTGAAAGCGGAGCAAAAGAAACCAGGTGGGTTGCTTCACCCATTGGAAGTTCCGCAATGGAAGTGGGATAGCGTCTCGATGGATTTTATTGACGGGTTACCCAGATCGATAAAGGGTAATATGGGAATTTGGGTTGTGGTAGACAGACTTACTAAGAGCGCCCATTTCATACCTGTGAAGAGCAAGAGGACTGCTCCATGGCTAGCTTCAGTTTATCTTCGAGAGATAGTTCGATTGCATGGGGTACCCTCTAGCATAGTGAGTGATCGAGATCCTATCTTCACTAGCGAGTTTTGGAAGAGTTTGCAAGAAGCAGTGGGGACTCAGTTGTGTCTGAGCACCGCATATCATCCTCAGACGGACGGCCAGACCGAGAGGGTGAATCGTGTTCTGGAAGACCTTTTGAGGCTTTGTATCTTAGATTTTGGAGGTACATGGGAAGAGCATCTTCCATTGGTGGAGTTAGCATATAATAACAGCTTTCAGTCCAGTAATTGTATGGCTCCTTTCGAAGCTCTTTATGGAAGGCCTTGTCGATCACCTACATGTTGGTGGGAATCTACGGATAAGATCTTGCTTGGGCCTGATATGGTTAGAGAGACTTCGGAAAAGATTGATTTGATTCGAAGAAGGATGAAAGCAGCACATGATAGGCAAAAATCTTATGCGGACAAGAGGAGGACGGATCTGGAGTTTGAGGTTGGGGACATGGTCTTTGTGAAAGTATCTCCATTACGGAATGTAGTTCGCTTTGGGTCCGTTGGGAAGTTAGCTCCAAGATTTGTTGGGCCGTTTCCTATTAAGGAAAGGATTGGACGGATGGCATATAGAGTGGATTTACCCGAGAGACTTAGTGGGGTACATGACGTATTCCATGTGTCACATTTGAGGAAGTGCCTACATGAGACCGTAGAGGTGGTAGAGCCGAGCTTACTTAAAGAAGTGGAGGTAGAGCGTGATGCGACTATTCGACGAGCTCCTACCCGCATCCTTGGGTCAGAGATTAGGAAGTTGAGGAACAGAGAGGTACGACTAGTCAAAGTGCAATGGGGAGAGGATGAGAGCAATGCTACTTGGGAGACAGAAGCGAAGATGCGTTCACTATACCCATTCCTTTTTGAGGGTATGTCTTTTAACTTCTCCTTTATCGTTTGTCTTGTACTTATCTTATCTTTAGTATGTCCTCTCATTAGTACCTTTGACCTTTAGATAGGGTAAAACCTATGGTTGAAACATGTGTTTGAGACATGTTATGTTTGATGGATGCATGTGGATGCAAGTGGTTGCTAGTGGTTGCTCGTGGATGCATATACACACACTCTAGGCACTAGATCGGCTCAATCACTTCATATTGCATATTGCATAAAATTGTGTGTAGGTAGCTATATTAATGGATGTATAATGGTTGTGCTATCATATGGATGATGCATTTTGGTGAATGATTGTGCACTCATGTAGAAATAGTATGTGTCGATAAGGTTCTTTCGCATACATATTGGATGCATGGATCTATCATGGTTTGCATTAAGGAGGTCAACTGAATCAGTAGACCGCCTGATTTTGCATTAGACAGGGAACATATACACACACTCTTTGCATATGTTCATACAGCATTAGAAACTCTAAGGACAATGGATGCCAGTGTTTGATGGTTTAGTAGATGGTTGTTTGGTTGGTAGGATACGTTCTTCTTGACTTAGAGATTTCGGGGACGAAATCCTTTAAGTAGGGGAGAATGTAACACCCCGTATGTTGAATAACTTGCTATAATATAAAACAGGGCAGAATTAAATTTAAAATCTGAATCAGGGGAAATGGGCTATGCCATTGCGTTCGTCTCGGAAAAATACACGAAATAGAGTCCGAGTTTTCGAAAATCGGAGTCCGTATGACCCAGTTAAGGCCCAAAGAAGTTTTCAGAAAATTCAAAACAGATTTAAAAACGAAAATTTCACATTTCAGAAGTGGCGGGAAAATTCCCGCCAGACCCAGGGAGTCGACCTGGGGGTCGACTGGGGAGTCGACCTACCCACCAGGTCGACTGGGGAGTCGACCCTAGTGTCGACCTAGGGGTCGACCTCCCTGGTCGAGCCCAGGTGACCTGGGTGCACCAGTTTGGCTTTTTGGCTGTGTTTTGGTGGCTAGGACGTGATCTGACGGCTCTAATCTAATTTAGGGTTAATCTAATGGCCTAAAACACCTAACTACTCTATAAATACACCCTAAGACTACCCTAATTCATACTAAAAATAGATACAATGTCGTCATGCCGTCAAAATGCAACTTGAAGGAGCCTCCATCAATTTGTAGAAGAAGATAGCATCTCAAATCAATCTCTAATCAACTCTAGCAACTTAATCTTCTTCTTAGGAGTGCTAATCAACAAGTTGTGAGTTTTCTATAGCCTTAATGACCAATTGTTGAAATGATTATGATAGGATATAATGAGGTTATGGCTATGAATGTGGATCAATGCAAGTTATGCAAGTTATATGCTATGTGTTAATGATGTTATGCATGTTATGCAAGTTATATGCTATGTGTTAATGATGCTATGCATGTTATGCAAGTTATACGCTATGGGTTTGTGATGTTATGCAAGTCATATGCTACATGTTCATGATGTTATGCAAGTTATGCAAGTCATATGTTACATGTTCATGATGTTATGCAAGTTATGCAAGCTATATGCTATATGATCATGATGTTATGCAAGTTATGCAAGTGTTCATGATGCTAGTTGGTATGATAAACATTGATCCATTATGACACCATGATTATGCAAGTTTGGTGTATGATTATATGCAAGTTTATATATGATATGTTATGCAAGTTTGGTGTATGATTATATGTAAGTCCATATATGACATGTTATGCAAGTTTGATGTTTGATGATAAGCAAGTAACATATGCAAGTTTACACCTTAGTATGATATGCATACATATGCAAGTTAACCCCTTTGTATGTCATACATACATATGCAAGTTTACCCCTTTGTATGACATAAATAACTTATGCAAGTTAACCTCTTTATGACATATGTGATTCATGCAAGTTTGGGTTGATTATTTATGCTAGTTGGGTTGATGCTATATGCATGTTGACACCTTTAAACCCATATTGAAGCTAATGTTATGCAAGTTGAACCCATTATATTTATGATGAATCTTCCCTTTTATGTCATGTTAGCGAATTACGTGGGGAACGATGGGGTTAATATACATGTTAATGAAATGGTGTGAAGTTGGTATGATTATGCATACCCTAAAGTGATGGACATAATTGAGTCAATTATGTACATCGTTAAAATTGGAATTAATTAGGGAAAATTAATTCGGGGGTGATTAATTAGGTGTAATTAATCGACTAAGACACGAGGTTGGACACTTTTGTAGCGTAAGACTGCCCGGAACCGACTGGCAAATCCAGCGGCTACAAATGATTGGCCCAATGTGAGAGGTCTTGGGCACAAACTAAATACGTGACAAGTGTATAGAGACGAGGTTAGACTCGGTTATTGCGTAAGGCTGCCCGGACCCAACCGGCAAATCCAGCTGCCATAAAAGATTGTCTAATGTGAGAGGTCTTTACAACGGTTACGTTCTTAATCAATTAAGAAACACTTAACCAGATAAGCATGTAGTGGGCATGAGGGGTTAAGTGGGTGCCTTGGGTGGCATGTGGAAATCAAGTAAGTGCCTTAGGTGGCATGAGGAAATCTAGTGGGTTGCCTTGGGTGGCAATAGAAAATACGATTAGAATACTTAACCAAGTGGAAACATGTAATTAAACATGATTAAAGGGTTAAGTGGGATGCACTAGATATAATGACAAGCTTAGGTGGTAGCTTGTGGGGTGCCCATTTCAACCAGTAACCCATATGTATCTTATTGGGCTCGACCCATGTCGAGGACGGGACACGCGTACTGGGCTTGATTATAAGAGGCCAAAACGGGTTAGCGGTGGCAACGCAAGTCCAACGGGTTTCATATGCGTGTGTGGACCCGGGCTGGTAGGTAAGACGTTGTTGCATCGTGTAGGTATAAGCCGTGCACCATTTGTTGTATCGGGTTGCCACTTTGGGGAGTGATACACCCCATTGTGGGGCCAGCACGGGTATCTACGGTAGGGAGCCGATCGCTTGGGAGTAGTGGGTACACCTAGTGGAGATAGGGGCAGACGGCACCTATGTAGTCAGCTAGGGGTACACGAAACTACTGGGTAAAGTTTCTAAGTCCTTGGGAGGGATCAACCTTTAAGTAGGAATGACTGGTGTGGTGCAGTTAGTAATTATCCTTGGGTGGGTAGATGCGTCTTTACCGTTATCCTAGTTCCCTTATGTCTAGTTGGCTACTTAGTGTAGTCATTTATCCCCAGTCATCCCGTACCAAGTTTATATCATACCCTAATTACTTTAATGATTGTGTTGTTAAAGTTATAGGGCTCACTCAGACTTATGTCTGACCCCATTGTTTTTTTATCTTTTTCCCCCTCAGGTCCTCAGGTTGGGCCTAGCACTAGTGGGTTTTGATCAGATTTCTTTGTCTATCTTCTGGAGCTTGGACCGTGATGTAAAGCCCAGCTTATCTTTTCCTTTATGGCTATTGTTTATGTAGTGGGATTATGTACCTATGTTTTTATCAGGATGGATATTTAGTACTTGACTCTTTATGGTGTTGTAACTAAACATGTTTACCTTCTGCTGCAATGAAATGATGTTTTAGAATTTCAAGTATTTATATCTGTCTTGTGTAATTTTTCTGTTCTATATTCACTTAAAATGCTCAACCGAAGTTAAGGCATTCCCTTAGTGAGTGACCTTAGCGGGTGTGGGGTGTTACAAGAATGATGGTAGAGTTGGTTAAGTAAACGACCTTTAGATTTGCCTTCCTTTTCGAGGACAAAAACTTTTACGTGGGGGAGATTGTAACATCCCTGAATTTTGGAACCCATTAAAATTTATTTTTAACTAATTTTAATATTTAAAATATTTAAAATGATTTATTTTGATAATTAATGGCTTAAAATTTATTTAAAACGAAGTTATAATGTATAAATTTAAAATTTAATTGAAACAAACTCGTAAGGTCGTGGTAGTTTGAAATTTTAATTTTGAACTTCAATTTAATATACATAATTCAATATAAGACGTATTTCAGTAATATCTTTCTAATGAATGTAAGAAATTGTGATTTATTGTCATAAATTGTAAGTTATATCCAGATTAAAATTTATAAACTATGGAATTTATTAATATTTTAATATTATTAAAGCCCTTAAAAATGACCATTTTGCAAATGACATCCTTTTTTTACGAAACATACTTTGTTGGATACGGAACGTCAAATTCTTACCAGGTTTAAAATTTCAAGTCAATTAGAATTCATATGTAAGCGTGGTAATTTTATATGCGTGTTCAAATTAAGAACTTATAATTTAATAAGCTAGTTAAAAAATGCCATTTTTCAAATAGTCCCCAAATTCAACGAAATGAGGTCCATTAGAACCATATTTTTAAAACATAGTAAGACACCAAATTTCGTAATTTTTCGAGTTAGTATGTGGTCATTGAAAATTAAAACGTACGTTTAAATTCAATACTTAGTGTTATATTTTAATTTTGATAAAAGCTAACTGAAATGATTGAATTAGCTTACGAAACATATTCCATTGTCCGAAATGTGGTATTTGTCTAGGGTGGAAGTCGTTGGGTTTCATTTGGAGTTCAGGCGAAATAAAGTTAATTAGAGAATTAAATATTATTAAATTATATATATATATATAAACGTTTTAAAACCAAACCCTAGCTTCCTTATTATTCTGCGCCAAAAGTAAATAAATGGCTAAAATCATTCGAAATTCATTCCTCAATAATTCCCAGTCTGATTCGAATTAGAAGATGAATCAAACAAAATCCATAGACCTCTTCACGATCTTTGAATTGATAAGGTTGTGATGAATTTTCATTATATATATCCTTCGATTTGGTGGCTCGAAGTGCTCACATTCGAGCGAGAATTTCTAAGCGCCTGGATGTGCGAGTTCAATGTGGTGACTGTTGGGGGTTGCTGCCGTGGAGGTGCAGCTGGTCGTGCTCCTGATCAATGTCCGGTCAACTGAAAGGAGGCACATGGTGGAGTTTTTCGACGTCGCGATGGGTTAGAAGAGAACGGGCTGAAGCCTGGAACAATGCAGCGTATTAGAAGATGGATAAATAAAATATTAGGTTAATAAAATATTTAAATTAATGTTAATGACATTCATTAATTATTTAATGTATAAACCTCCATATCTTTTCCAAAAGACAACAAAATTTGACAAACCGGCTACCATTGGAATCGTGATGAGGAGAGCTACGCAATGAAACAAGTTTGGTCAGATTTGGAGCAAGCTGAAAAATTTGGTCAAATTAAACATGCTGTTTAATTTAATAAAAACAGTCGCTTAGTAACGATTTAAGAACCGATCAAAGTGAGAACTCTCTCATTCAAAAATATTATCTAAGTTATTTATTTTATAACCGAATATATACTGTTTGTCTAAACTGATTTTATATCTGATTTAATTATCACAAATTGTTATACGGTGCAAGGTAACTCACACATAGTTTTTTGTAACCCCGATGGATGAATTGTTGATTGTTTGTGTTATGATTTGAATATGATTTGGAAATAATTAACATGTTAAAAACGATGTTTGATTATTTGTGGTAGTTGAAATTGGATTAAAACATCCATTTACAAGTCGAACGACTTGTTTATATTCACCCATTTAAGTAATATCGATTGGAATAAATAAATAATTTATTAATTTATTATTTATTGGTTGAAAACCCCATATGGGTTTTGGGACGATAATTAATTTACACATCTCCTATGTGTATAGTTATATTTCAACCGATTGATTGGCATATTGTTGTAAGTGTAACATCCCTTAAAATTTCGACCATTTAAGCTATTGAATTAAATTTAATTATTGAATTTAAAATGGCTTTTAAATAAAATTTATGATGTTTTAATGAATGATTTAAATATTTATTTGTGATAAACAACCATTTATAGTTTGTTAAATTGTAATTGATAATGATGAAAATTATCAATTTGTATGCGCATTTGGAATAACCAACTTTAAGTTATTATCGATAAAACTAGTGGTTGAATTCTTGATTTTATTTTTAAGGTTCAATATAGGCATTACTGCAATAGTTGAAAATTTTATGAATGTTTCCAATTTAATTTTATGTAGGAAGAATTGTAAGACACTGAGTGTCAAAAGTAAATAATGTATTTTTAACTATCGCAGTTAATGAAAATTTATGTTAACATTTATTAAAAAAAAGAAACAAACAAAATATAAAACATATTTGTTGTTTCCCCTTTTTTTTTCTACTTTCCCCAAATTCACTGCCTCCTTTCTCTCCACTTTACTTCTTCATTAATATGCATTCGTTTCTTTCCTCCAATTTATTAATTTCTTTCCCAACATTATATTTTCATGTATCTTATTTCGTATATATGTATGTATTTTCCTTATATTTTATACCATGTTGTTTATATTCAGAAGAAAAATGAAATACCATAAATATTTGAACATTTATCTATGCAAAACGTTTAACACATCATATGTAATATTGTGTTTGAAATTTTAAAAGTCAGGTACTTTCTAGCATGTAGCATTAAACAATAAATTATGCATTCATTACTTTCCGTTGTTCTTTTTCCTTATGTAATCTTCTTTTGAATTTTGAATAAAAAATAAATATTGATTAGATTAACATGTCATGTCTAGTCAGCTAATTTATTTCCTTTGTATCCTTACTACATGTGAGGAGACATGTTAGGGAAATAAGTTACGTTTGTTACCTGCCCTTTTTACCTTACTCCCTTCTTTTTGTGAAATGCCTACTGTAAATATAAAATGATTCAATGACTACATATATATATAATTAATGCTTTCTATTCTTCCCTAAACACATTCCCATAAATGTTCAAAATTTAACATTCCTTCATAGATAAATAAAACACGACTGCACATATGTTAATATAAATATACTGCTATGTCTCTGCCCTACCCTTTATCTCCAACTCTTCTCATATTTTTAACAGCCGACCCTAATTCGCCATCCCCAAAAATCTGATAAGCTTTCCCTAAATTATTTAATGGCCTGCGAATTTCTTCTTTTCCCCAAATCGCACCCTATTCTCCGATCGCCACCATTTCTTTCACTCCGCTATTCCCTCCGTTCGTCAGCCCCTGAACCCCACAACCATGTCCTCTCCGCCGTTGTGCACTACGCACTGTTCACCTTGTGCCGCTCCAAGCTAGCTCGCCTACTATTGCAGCAATGACATCGAATGATCGAAAAATCATTTGGATATCTCTTCCTGCTCTGATTCGTGCGACGATAGGTAAGTAAATTGCTTACGATTGACTTTTGTTTCAAGAATTTTGACTTCGTTATGAACTAAATAAATAGTTAAACCATTGTTTGATTTGCTAACCTTCTCGTTCTGTTTTAACTTAAATGTCCTGAAGTGTACCTGTTTGCTAACTACTACTTACTTTACCAGTTGATTGTTTATTTGTTTTTAGCACCATATCATACTTTTTACATATGCACGTATAAATTATCTGGGTATGTATGTGCATATCAAATAATAATATAAAATCATTTGCTCCACCTTGCTGATGGAATTTATTCGCGGGAATAATGCAAAATAGTTTACATGAAGAGATGTGATTGAAGACGAATATTTAAAATAATATTCATGTATCTCTAGGGATTGCGGGAATGATGCATTGTTTAGATTCTTTCTAATGTATAGTTCAACATGTGGACAACAACATGTTGTTGTTTTATACTGCTCAGTTCGAAATAATTGAATGGTTCATATGACTGTATATTAAACAATAGGTTAAACATTCTTTGACTATGGAGACAAATTCATTTTGATAACCTAAAAAAAAAGAGAACGGGAACAGTTTTAGTTGTCTAATGGTACTTATTTTCGCACATGAATGATACATGCATGAATAATATTTTCTGGCCTGTAGAAATAAGAAACATGTGTTATCATTATATTTTGCTGCATGTGTATTGTTATTAAATTTTATATCTGGCTGTGCATTGGATCCAATTCTACATCTTACTCCGCTTTCTTTCTTGAGAGACATGTCATATGCAAAATAAGCATACCAGGAAATACTATGCGATTTAAAAAGCATGCAGTCCCTTGATTTTGTCTTTGATCCTATCAATAACTTGTTGTGCTATTATTGTTTACCTATGCAGTTCCTTAATCAATTTATATGTGGCTTGAATTTTTGATATTTTGCAATTTTAACCATAAGTTTAGATTAGCTAATTTATTTTAATTTGTACTGAAGTTGATTTACTTGAATAAAGTTAATCCTGACTCGAGTGTTTTGTTTTTTGCATGAAATGCTCGGATTAGACCCGAATGTTGCAGATTTTAAGATTTCAGCTAGCGAAGTTAGAGGCACGAGAAGACGCACCCCACAAATTTGATAAATTTGTTGTAAAATTTATTTTATGTAAAATCAATGTTTTAATTCTTCCACTGTGTAAAAATTTGTATAACTCCGATATTTTGTGTTAAATTATTCCGCTGTAAAAAATTGTATTATGTAATTTCTGTGTTTTATTCTATTAAACCCATAAGCTAAATAACATGTTTCGAATGGTTTTAGTTTGTTTAGTTACCGATTTGAAACGGTCGAAAAGGCAGGTCGTTGCAGTTGGTATCAGAACTTTGTTTTGTACAAAGCTTAGCTTATGGAGTTTAATAAGAATCATTCACTAGAAATTACACTAGAGAGAGCGTAATTTGATATATAAATGGTTTTGAAACTAATATTTTGAAAGAGTAGCGCAGTGGAAGTATTTTGAAATTAATAAATTATGTGACAAATTTAATTTGAAATTGATAAATTATTTTGAAATATATCATTTTGTCTTATATATTTGGAGATGGTGTATTTTTATAAAAAGAATTTTGAGTATTTGTTCGACGTCAAGGTTGGACTATTGAGTATGTAAGACTTTGAATATATGCCTAGCTAACGTATATACAAAGTCTTTTATGTACTAGATTGATATGGAATCGCACTCTAGTCGCTTGGAGATGATTCTGGTGATTGTCGCGACATCAACAGTTTTTATTTTCGAGTTTCGAAAGTGGGATAATCGTATGATTCCAATTTAAACATTGAGATATACTTAAGTCATTTTGATAAATGTTTAATAAATAGTAGTTCTTTTGGCAAGTTTATGTGAACAAATTTAAATAAAATACATCTTTGTTTGTGAAATGTAAAATGAATTTGCAAACAAAAATTAAATCGTAAATTGGACAGTGAATGATGACATTGAAAAATTGTTAAATTTAAAAATTTATAATCATAAGTGAATGTTAGAATTAAATTGAAAATTTAAAAGGAAAGTAACTTGAATAAAATTGAAGAAAAGGATAGAGCTTTAAATTTTACAACAACAAATGTGAATATTTTCAAATTTGAACTAAAATGAATTATTTAAAGAAAATTCATAATTGCATCGTTTCCCCCTTGACCTTGAGAATAGATAGTTCCTTCGTTCATTTTGATACGTTCACCTAGTTTTAGTATTTGTTTTTTGATCTTCCCACCCTTATATTATTCATGTTTGAGCTTTCATTACTACTCAATTCATGTCTTTGTACCCTTTTGTTTACCGTGCATTGGAAAAGTCTAAAATAAAGTTGGATTAATGACATAGTTTGAATTTGAAACAATCATCTGAACGTTGAATTATGACAACAATTGACAATTGAATTTTCGATGTATTTTTTTGTACTATGTTAATGGAAGTAGTGAAAATGAGATGCAAAGGTTAATTAAAATGGATTGAAATAGATTTTTTTATTTGTTTTAAAATATATTGAATCCAACTTAGATGATATGTGTCAGAAATATTTTGGCTACGAAACATTTTGAGAAGGTTATTTCGTACTAATTCAAATGTACGAATTATATGCTAATTTCAGAAGCTTTTGAAAGAGTTTATCTTTTGTGAATAATGTTCAATTTGAGAAATGATTATTGAAATCATATTATGAAATCAAAGCTGAATTAGCATTTGAATTTCGCCTAAATTAATTTGGATTGGATTATCTCTTGAAGTTAGCATTTTGCTTTCCAAAACTATAAAATTAATTCATTTACTTCATTTAAACTGCTTTGGATATGAACTTAGCTATCTTATCCAACGATTCTGTAGTAAACCTATTTAGTTTATTTAAACTATTTTATACTGAAACATGTTTATTCTATTCATTTTATGTCAAGAATATTATTTTCTTTAAAATATTTAATAAAAAAACTTATTTACTCTATTCGAACCTATTTTATATCAAGCTTATTATTTTACTCAAACGATTTTGAATTTAACTTAACTATTTTAGAGATAAAAGTATATTTCCGATCCGAGCAATTTTAGTCTGAATTGATCGAATGTAAAGATTCAGTTGAATAATAATATTTGTGACATGTAATCTAAATTGAATTTGAAGTTCTAATAGCGAATTGATTTGTAAATCTGAAATTGAAATGATATCGAATATCTGAATTGATTAAGAAATCAATCTGAATTTTCTATTGAAATGGAATTTTGAGAATCTTCAATTTTTGGACACTTGATACGAAAGTTTTTGAAACTTATATATATGAAAATTTAATATAAGAATACAATGAATTCAAAATTATCGATTTGGAAGGTAATTGATATGAAATGATATCTTGTATATAATGGAATTTGTACAAGAATGACATGTTGAAATATGATTTAAGAAATCCTATATAAATGAAATTTTATATATGTCCTATATACGCGAAGTGAAATGAATATTATATATAGTATTATATGATTTCGAACTAAAGAAATAGGAAGTACCTTTCATAGAAAATCGACGTCCTACTCACTAGGAACTCTTGTTGATATTTCTTTGATTGTGGTTGTCCGGACATAATACTCATGAGTGTTTCCTTTGAACTTGGCTGCATAGCGAAATTCATAGGGCCGCGAAGGCCTGCGGCGACGGATGTTTCCTGAGGGAACCAGGCGTAACCATTGTGTCTGCTGCGATCTATGGTCGTTTTACGATGGCGAAATTCGCAAGGCTGCGAAGGCCTATGGGTACGAATGTTTCCTGGGGGATCCAGATGTAACCATTGTGTATTTGCGGTCCACATGGCATAATTCGTAGGGTAGTGATTGCCTAAGGTCTACAGGTAATAGAGATTTAACTACCAGTGTTAGTAGATGTAGACTACGATCCATGCATATTTTGAGGTGTTATAGGGAAATGAGTAAGGCAGTGATTGCCTAGCCACCTATGACCGCGACACTTTATCCTCTCGACCTGGTGATAGAGCGACCTTAGGGGTTGTATTCCATGATAATCTTAGGTTATTCTATTCTATTTCTATTGATTCATCCCGTTGATTGTTCATGACGAAATTCGCAGGGAAGGAATTTCCTATGGGTACGGATGCTTCCTGAGGGACCCAGGCATAAACATTGTGTATCTGTGATTCATGAATAAAATTCATCTATTGGTTTATTAAATGGTACTTCTTTTATCTATTTTAATGTTTTTAAGCATTTTCACTAGATTTTGAAATGAGTTTACTTAGTACTTCGAGATTTCTAGTTTTGCGCTTGATTAACGCATTACCAGATTCTTGAAGTACGATGATAAACTTGTGGAAATATCGAGTTATCAAAAACTATTTTTGATATAAGGTATTTTTCATATATGAGACGACCCCAAAACCCCGTACTGACGGCGGCAAGGGTAATCCGTGGAATATAACACATAAGCAGATAACAACATAACAGAATTAAATAAATACACTAGATAATGCACAATAGAATATACTGGATAAACGTAATCATCAGAGTTACACCGTATACAGGATCTTACTTAGTACAAATACAGTTCAGCTATACATAAATGTTTACAGCGGAAACAAACAAAATATGTACAATAGGAGCTGAACAGCATAAAAAGAGATAAATGATAGAATCCATCTTCAGCTCCAGCTATCCAGAGAAAGCCAGCTAAAACCTGAATACAAGGCTGCCCGTGTAGAAAAAGGGGCACCTGAGTTTGAAAGTGAAACAAACTACGAGTCAGTCATGGGACTGGTATGAGAAATCTACTCAACACATTTATAATATGGCTAATCACAGGACCACGCCACTTTCGTGGAACGAGTTTACTCCATTGGATTGCCAGTGCTTTAAAATAAATCATTCTTTTAAACATCGCTATGCTTTTATAAAAATGAAGCCATTATAAGACTCAGTTCCCATCACACAATGCAACGCAAACCAGAGGATAGAGTTTTACCTTATAATGGCCAAAATATGCTTGATACGAATAAAACAAAAGCATTTGATATTATTACTAGTGTTTATATGTTTCAAAAACAATTTCAATCATAACTATCAATCATAGACGGCATGGGTACCATATATCATGTCGCCATATATATATATATATATATATATACAATCAAAACCGCACAGTCACGTATTTGGAAATTGGATTTCCGTCATGAACCAAGGCAAAAGATAGTCCTTACCGAATTCGAGGCTGCCTAGCCCGAGCCTCAGGATCAAAACGCATCGACCCTTGGAGCGACAGGGCCGGTCCACACGGAGTGGATTAAAATACCTGAACACTGCGTTTCGCCGCCCTTTGGGGTGTAAGCGAGCCAACAAATGACTCCATCGGACCCGAATCATCCGATCAAACCAAGGCGCCTCGCAACAGCAACAACCACATAAGTCAAACCCCTAGCTGACTACATAGGTGTCGTCTGCCCCTATCTCCACTAGGTGTACCCACTACTCCCAAGCGATCGGCTCCCTACCGTAGATACCCGTGCTGGCCCCACAATGGGGTGTATCACTCCCCAAAGTGGCAACCCGATACAACAAATGGTGCACGGCTTATATCTACACGATGCAACAACGTCTTACCTACCAGCCCGGGTCCACACACGCATATGAAACCCGTTGGACTCGCGTTGCCACCGCTAACCCGTTTTGGCCTCTTACAGTCAAGCCCAATATGCGTGTCCCGTCCTCGACTTGGGTCGAGCCCACAAAGATACGTTTGGGATATTGGTTGAAATGGGCCCCCACAAGCTACCCACCTAAGCTTGTCATTTCTAGTGAATCCCACTTAACCCTTTAACCATGTCCACTTACATGTTACAAATTTTGGTTAAGTCTTTTAATCATATTTTAATTGCCACTCAAGGCACCCACTAGATTTCCACATGCCACCCAAGGCACTTACTTGATTCCCACATGCCACCCAAGGCACTTACTTAACCCTTTAATCATGTTTAATTACATGTTCCACTTTGGTTAAGTATTCTAATCGTATTTTCTATTGCCACCCAAGGCAACCCACTAGTTTCCTCATGCCACCCAAGGCACCCCCACTAGTTACTATATGCCACCCAAGGCACCCACTTAACCCCTCATGCCCCTCTACATGCTAATTTGGTTAAGTGTTTCTTAATTAATTAAGATCGTAACCTTTGTAAAGACCTCTTACATTAGACTGTCTTTTATGGCAGCTGGATATGCCGGTTGGTTCCGGGCAGCCTTACACCATAACAGAGTCTAACCTCGTGTCTTTACACTTGTCACGTATTTAGTTTATGACTAAGACCTCTCACATTGGGCCAATCATTTGTAGCCGCTGGATTTGCTGGTCGGTTCCGGGCAGTCTTATGCTACAAAAGGGTCCAACCTCGTGTCTTAGTAGATTAATTACACCTAATTAATCACCCCTATAATTTGTATTAATTATCCCTAATTAATTACAAATATTTAAGAATATGGGTAGACCTAACTCAATAGGTAAATTCCCAATTCCATAATATGGGTAGACCTAACTTAATAGGTAAATTCCCAATTATGTCCATCCACTTTATGGTATGTTTAATCATACCCACTTCACACAATTTTATGTGTTCATTAATTTTTACCCCATCGTCCCCACGTAAATACGTTAACATAACATACTTCAAAAGAGAAGATTCATCATACACACAATGGGTTCAACTTAGCATATCATTAGCATTATCATGGGTTTAAAAGGTGTCAACTTGTATATATGACCATAAACCCAACTTGCATAAATAACCAACCCAAACTTGCATGAATCACATATGTCATAAAGATGGTAACTTGCTTAAATGTTCATGTCATAGACCTATCATAAAGGTGTCAACTTGCATACATGTCATAGGTCTAAAAGGGATGAACTTGCACATGTACTTATGTCATACATAGAGGCAAACTTGCATATATTATGCATATCATAAAAAGAGACAAACTTGCATATGAACTTGCATCATAACTTGCATATGAACTTGCATCATAACTTGCATAACATGCCATACTTAGAGGCAAACTTGCATATATTATGCATATCATAAAAAGAGACAAACTTGCATATGAACTTGCATCATAACTTGCATATGAACTTGCATCATAACTTGCATATGAACTTGCATCATAACTTGCATATGAACTTGCATAACATGCCATACTTAGAGGCAAACTTGCATATATTATGCATATCATAAAAAGAGACAAACTTGCATATGAACTTGCATCATAACTTGCAAAACACACAACATACACTATACTAAACTTGCATAAACACATTGATCCACAAACATAGCCATATCTTATCATATCCTATCATAATCAATTTAACAATTGATTATTAAGGCTATAGAAACTCACCACTAAACTCCAATAAGCAAACCCTTGCCAAAAATCACCCAAAAACTCTAGCCTTGAACATAAAGCTTGCAACTTGATGATGAATGCAAGCTAATGATCACTCATACAACTCAAAGATGCTTGTATGAACATGAAAGCCTTCATAGAAATAATATTAGAATGAGGATGGAGGCTAGGGTTTTGAGTGGAGGCCATGATCATAGAAAATTTTGGCATAATTTAGTTAGAGGATAGAATTATGATCATTTAGGGCTAGCTTAGGGTCTTATTTATAGGATTAGGCAAGTGTTTTAGGCCATTAGATTAACCCTAAATTAGATTAGGACCATCAGATCTCGGAAGCTTCCAGAAACCAGCCCCAAAACACAGCCCAAACCCTGAAATGGTGCACCAGGCCAAACTGGCCGAGCACCCCCTGTCGACACCCAAGTCGACAGGGCTGTCGACTTGGTCCTAGCCAAGTCGACTGCCCAGTCGACAGGGCTGTCGACTTGGGTCGCTAGGCGGGAATTTTCCCCCCTGCGCTCAATGGCCCCAATTTCGAAATTCGAACCTGAATTTTAAATCTGTTCTGAACTTTGAATTTTCTGTAAACTTCATTGGGCTATAACCGGGCCATACGGACTCCGATTCTCGAAAACTCGGACTCTATTTCGCGTATTTTTCCGAGACGAACGCAATGACCCAGCCCGTTTCCCCCAATTCTCATATCTGAGATTATTTATTCTGTAATTAGTGAATTTTAGCATTAACCGAAATTCGGGGTGTTACACTCTCCCCTCCTTAAAGGATTTCGTCCCCGAAATCTCTAAGCTAAGGAGAATGCATATCCTACCATCCAAAAAACCATCTACTCAATCGATCAAACACGGGCATCCATTGTCCTTAAAACAATTTCTAATGATGCATGAGCATATGCAAAAAGTGTGTGTATATGTTCCCTATCTAATGTATGAACATATGCAAACCATGATAGTGCCATGCATCCATTATGTATGCGAGAGAACCCTATCGACACATACAATATCTACATCAGTGCACAATCATTCACCAAAATGCATCATTCATATGATAACACAATCATTATACATCCATAAATATAGCTACCTACACACAATTATATGCAATATGCAATATGAAGTGATTGAGCCGATCTAGTGTCTAGAGTGTGTGTATATGCATCCACGAGCAACCACTAGCAAACACTTGCATCCACATGCATCCATCAATCATAACATGTCTCAAACACATGTTTCAACCATAGGTTTACCCTATCTAAAGGTCAAAGGCACTAACAAGAGGACATACTAAAGATAAGATAAGTACTAGACAAACGATAAAGGAGAAGTTAAAAGACATACCCTCAAAAAGGAATGGGTATAATGAACGCATTTTCGCTTCCGTCTCCCAAGTAGCGTTGCTCTCATCTTCTCCCCATTGCACTTTGACTAGTTGAACCTCCCTGTTTTTCGACCTCTTAATCTCTGACCCAAGGATGCGTGTAGGAGCTCGTCGAATAGTCGCATCACGCTCTATCTCTACTTCTCTAAGTAAGCTCGGCTCTACCACCTCTGCGGTCTCATGTAGGCACTTCCTCAAATGTGACACATGGAATACATCATGTACACCACTAAGTCTGTCGGGCAACTCCACTCTATAGGCCATCTGTCCAATCCTTTCCTTAATAGGAAACGGTCCAACAAACCTTGGTGCTAACTTCCCAACAGATCCTCCAAAATCCAAGATACATAGCCTCAAAAGGTCTTCTAAAATGCGATTCACCCTCCCGGTCTGGCCGTCCATCTGAGGATGATTTGCGGTGCTCAAACACAACTGAGTCTCTACCGCCTCTTTCAAACTCTTCCGAAACTCGCTAGTGAAGATAGGATCTCGATCACTCACTATGCTGGAAGGTACACCATGCAGTCGAACTTTCTCTCGAATGTAAACTGAAGCTAGCCATGGAGCAGTTCCCTTACTCTTCACGGGTATAAAATGGGCACTCTTAGTAAGTCTATCTACCACAACCCAAATTCCCGTATTACCCTTCCTCGATCTCGGTAATCCATCGAGACACTATCCCACTTCCATAGCGGATCCAATGGGTGAAGCAACCCACCGGGTTTCTTCTGCTCCGCTTTCACTTGCTAGCACACCAAGCATCTAGCGACATACTCGCCACATCTTTCTTCATACCGGCCCAAAAGAAAACTCGCTTCATGTCTTGGTACATCCTGTCCCCACCGGGATGAATGGTCATCTTCGACCGATGTCCATCATCAAGTATAGCCTTCCTCAAACCCTCGTCTTGCGGTACACAAAGTATACCGTCTCTACGCAACCACCCCTTACCATCTAGGGTGTACCTACTCAAATGGCTGGACGACTCCCCCTCCTCATGAGCTTCTCTACTAACTCAACCAACTGTGGGTCGTCCCGTTGTGCTCCGCCAATACGCCCCCAAAGAGTAGGCCTAACCTCCAAGGAGGCTAGCAAACCGGGTACAAAGTCAACGGAAGGTCTAAAATCAAACATAGAAATAAACTTTAAGCTCCGTCGTTCAACGAACAATGAACTCAAACTCATAGGATGCTAAGAATCCCATCCAAAATCATCACAACTGTCCATCTCTCACGTAGACCACCCTAGTCGAACTCGACATCCCCCAAATGCAAGCCCCAAAGGCCTAAACCAATATCAGACAAACACCCAAGGGATACCTCCTTCGAATTCAGACGACCTACGTGAGATGATACTAGTAAAAACGGCTAAATAATTACGCCCTTGTCCAACTCTGGATGTCCTCGCCAGTCTCGCTCCAAAACCACCGTTTATCCCATAACTGGCTTTGCTCAACCTATTGAGCACATACGAAAACTTATTTCGCTCCTAGAAAAGACCAAGATGTCATTTACAAAGACCATCACGAACTTATTTAGGTACTCCCTGAACACCCTTCTCATCAAATCAATAAAGTATGCGGAGGCGTTCGTCAAACCAAATGGCATCACCAGCCACTCATAAAAACCATCCGGAGTCCTAAAGGCAGCCTTCTCTATACTATCCTCAGCCACTCTCAACTGATGAAACCCCGTGGCTAAGTCCAACTGCGAAAATATTGAGGCGCCAACTAACTGATCAAAGAGATCATCAATCCTCGGCAATGGGTGTCTATTCTTCTTTGTGAGTTTATTTAGTTCTCTTTAGCCTACACAAAGTCTGAGGGACCCATCCGCCTTCGTGGCAAAGACTACTGGAGCACCCCACTCCGATATACTTCGTCTTATGAACCCCTTCTCAAGCAAATCGCCTACTTGCTTATGAAGTTCCCTCCTCTCACGAGGAGCCATGTGGCACACTGGCCAAGATACTGGTTTGGCATTGTCTACCAAATATATTCGGAAGTCAATCTCCCGTTCCGGAGGTAAGCCCTTCACCTCCTCAAACACATCCGAGTATTCCCGGACCACTCTAACAGATCGCAAACTCTCGACCGACGTGTCAAGCGATTCCAGATAACTTAGCTTAACAGATTCCATGGGATTACAAGAGATCTCGAGAGTGTTACCCAAACGGGTCATAAGCCTAACAACTCTCCCTTCAAAATCAAGAACGGCACCCCTACTGGATAACCAGTCCATGCCCAAAACTATCCCATAGCCCGTGAAGCCCAAAAAAACATCACATCTAAACTCAACGCTAAGTATAGAAACTTTCAAACCCAAACACATCATGGAGCCCCAATTGGGTTTGAAACAACTAAGGGATCATCTACTAAACTGGTGTCTGAGTGCAGTGACTCAACTAACAATGATGAGATAAACGAACTCGATGCGTCAGAATCAAATAAAGTTCAAACCGGATAATAAAGAAATCCAAATTCCAACCTAGACGGTCCTATCCCCATCTGGTACACTAGCCGTGAGGGAATACAACTACCCTCCAAAAGATTCCGTACCTTGCCCTTGCCTCTTTGGACAATCCTAATAAGGTGTCCTATTCCTCCAAAAGGATAACTACTCGCCTTCTTCTTCCCATTCTCCACTCGTAACCTCCCACCAATGAGGTTTCATCCTTCATTAACCAAACAACTATTTGAGCCTTCCTCCCATCGTCTATCCAATAGGTACATACAAGTCCTCCTCCTTCTTGAACCAACTTCTAATCCGAGTAATGTCTAAGTCCCTTGAAGTGGTTTTCCATTCTAATCTATCTTAGAAAGATCATCTATACGCGGAGGGGAAACTCAAAACGAGAGAGGAAGAGATTCAAAACGGAGAATTTGAAAGATATAGATATGGCTATTGGGGATTATGCTTTTCTTTCAAAAACTTTTCTCTTAAAAGACATGTTTTTGAAAATATCTCTTCCAAAAATGTTTTTAGAAAAATAGTTTTCTAAAAATTTTATCTGTTCCGGTAACCTTTGCTCTGATACCACGTGTAGCCCCCCACACCCGATACGGTCACTCACTAAGGGAATGCCATAACATCGGTGGAGTATTTTAAGTGAATATAGAACAGAAAATTTTCAACAAGACAGATATAAGTAGTACTTGAGAATTTAAAACATCATTTCATTGCAGCGGAAAGTAAAACATGTTTGGTTACACCAAAACCATAAACAAGAGTCAAGTACATATTATCCATCCTGATAAAACAAAAGTACATAATCCCACTACATAACTTAATAGCCATAATAGAAAAGATAAACTGAGCTTTACATCCCTGGTCCAAGCTCCAAAAGATAGATAAAGTAGTCTGATCAAAGCCCACTAGTGCTAGGTCCACTCTGATAACCTGAGGGTTGGGAAAAAAGATAAAAACAACGGGGTCAGACATAAGTCTGAGCGAGTCCTATAACCTTAACAATACAATCATTAAAGTAATTAGGGTATGATATAAACAAGGTACGGTACCTCTGGGGATAATGACTACACTAAGTAGCCAACTAAACACAGGATGTACTAAGATAACCCAAAAGACGCATTTACCCACCCAAGGATAATTACTACACTGCACCACCCCTGATCTACCCACCCAAGGGTAACTCCTACACTGCACCACACCAGTTCTACCCACCCAAGGGTAATTCCTACTTAAAGGTTGATCCCACTAAGTGTACTTAGTAATTCTTAATAGTAGTTTCGTGTACCCCTAGCTGACTACATAGGTGCCGTCTGCCCCTACCTCCACCAGGTGTACCCACTACTCCTAAGCGATCGGCTCCCTACCGTAGATACCCGTGCTGGCCCCACAATGGGGTGTATCACTCCCCAAAGTGGCAACCCGATACAACAAATGGTGCACGGCTTATATCTACACGATGCAACAACGTCTTACCTACCAGCCCGGGTCCACACACGCATATGAAACCCGTTGGACTCGCGTTGCCACCGCTAACCCGTTTTGGCCTCTTACAGTCAAGCCCAATATGCGTGTCCCGTCCTCGACTTTGGTCGAGTCCACAAAGATACGTTTGGGATATTGGTTGAAATAGGCCCCCACATGCTACCCACCTAAGCTTGTCATTTCTAGTGAATCCCACTTAACCCTTTAACCATGTCCACTTACATGTTACAAATTTTGGTTAAGTCTTTTAGTCATATTTTAATTGCCACTCAAGGCACCCACTAGATTTCCACATGCCACTCAAGGCACTTACTTGATTCCCACATGCCACCCAAGGCACTTACTTAACCCTTTAATCATGTTTAATTACATGTTCCACTTTGGTTAAGTATTCTAATCGTATTTTCTATTGCCACCCAAGGCAACCCACTAGTTTCCTCATGCCACCCAAGGCACCCCCACTAGTTACTACATGCCACCCAAGGCACCCACTTAACCCCTCATGCCCCTCTACATGCTAATTTGGTTAAGTGTTTCTTAATTAATTAAGATCGTAACCTTTGTAAAGACCTCTCACATTAGACTGTCTTTTATGGCAGCTGGATATGCCGGTTGGTTCCGGGCAGCCTTACACCATAACAGAGTCTAACCTCGTGTCTTTACACTTGTCACGTATTTAGTTTATGACTAAGACCTCTCACATTGGGCCAATCATTTGTAGCCACTGGATTTGCCGGTCGGTTCCGGGCAGTCTTATGCTACAAAAGGGTCCAACCTCGTGTCTTAGTAGATTAATTACACCTAATTAATCACCCCCATAATTTGTATTAATTATCCCTAATTAATTACAAATATTTAAGAATATGGGTAGACCTAACTCAATAGGTAAATTCCCAATTCCATAATATGGGTAGACCTAACTTAATAGGTAAATTCCCAATTATGTCCATCCACTTTATGGTATGTTTAATCATACCCACTTCACACAATTTTATGTGTTCATTAATTTTTACCCCATCGTCCCCACGTAAATACGTTAACATGACATACTTCAAAAGAGAAGATTCATCATACACACAATGGGTTCAACTTAGCATATCATTAGCATTATCATGGGTTTAAAAGGTGTCAACTTGTATATATGACCATAAACCCAACTTGCATAAATAACCAACCCAAACTTGCATGAATCACATATGTCATAAAGATGGTAACTTGCTTAAATGTTCATGTCATAGACCTATCATAAAGGTGTCAACTTGCATACATGTCATAGGTCTAAAAGGGATGAACTTGCACATGTACTTATGTCATACATAGAGGCAATCTTGCATATATTATGCATATCATAAAAAGAGACAAACTTGCATATGAACTTGCATCATAACTTGCATATGAACTTGCATCATAACTTGCATATGTACTTGCATCATAACTTGCATATGAACTTGCATAACATGCCATACTTAGAGGCAAACTTGCATATATTATGCATATCATAAAAAGAGACAAACTTGCATATGAACTTGCATCATAACTTGCATATGAACTTGCATCATAACTTGCATATGAACTTGCATCATAACTTGCATATGAACTTGCATAACATGCCATACTTAGAGGCAAACTTGCATATATTATGCATATCATAAAAAGAGACAAACTTGCATATGAACTTGCATATGAACTTGCATCATAACTTGCAAAACACACAACATACACTATACTAAACTTGCATAAACACATTGATTCACAAACATAGCCATATCTTATCATATCCTATCATAATCAATTTAACAATTGATTATTAAGGCTATAGAAACTCACCACTAAACTCCAATAAGCAAACCCTTGCCAAAAATCACCCAAAAACTCTAGCCTTGAACATAAAGCTTGCAACTTGATGATGAATGCAAGCTAATGATCACTCATACAACTCAAAGATGCTTGTATGAACATGAAAGCCTTCATAGAAATAATATTAGAATGAGGATGGAGGCTAGGGTTTTGAGTGGAGGCCATGATCATAGAAAATTTTGGCATAGTTTAGTTAGAGGATAGAATTATGATCATTTAGGGCTAGCTTAGGGTCTTATTTATAGGATTATGCAAGTGTTTTAGGCCATTAGATTAACCCTAAATTAGATTAGGACCATCAGATCTCGGAAGCTTCCAGAAACCAGCCCCAAAACACAGCCCAAACCCTGAAATGGTGCACCAGGCCAAACTGGCCGAGCACCCACTGTCGACACCCAAGTCGACAGGGCTGTCGACTTGGTCCTAGCCAAGTCGACTGCCCAGTCGACAGGGCTGTCGACTTGGGTAGCTAGGCGGGAATTTCCCCCCTGCGCTCAATGGCCCCAATTTCGAAATTTGAACCTGAATTTTAAATCTGTTCTGAACTTTGAATTTTCTGTAAACTTCATTTGGCCATAACCGGGCAATACGGACTCCGATTCTCGAAAACTCGGACTCTATTTCGCGTATTTTTCCGAGACGAACGCAATGATGCAGCCCGTTTCCCCCAATTCTCACATTTGAGATTATTTATTATGTAATTAGTGAATTTTAGCATTAACCGAAATTCGGGGTGTTACAGAAACGCAGTGTTCAGGCATTTTAATCCACTCCGTATGGACCGGCCCTGACGGTCCAAGGCTTTCCTGAGACACGGGCTAGAGCGTCTTGATGCGGTAAGGATGATCTCTTGCCTTGGTTCATGACAGAAATCCAATTTCCAAATACGACATCGTGCGGTTTTGATTGTATACCTATGTATGGCGACATGATATATGGTACCCATGTCGTTTATGATTGATACTTATGATTGAAATTGTTTTTGAAACATATAAACAGTAGTAATAATATCAAATGCTTTTGTTTTATTCGTATCATGCATATTTTGGCCATTATAAGGTAAAACTCTATCCTCCGGTTTGCGTTGCATTGTGTGATGGGAACTGAATCTTATAATGGCTTCATTTTTTGTAAAAAGCATTGCGATATTTAATTAATTTACTTGTTTTGGGCACTGGCAATCCAATGGAGTAAACCCGTTCCGCGTTAGCGGCGTGGTCCTGTGATTGGCCTTATTATAATGTAAGTTTAGTAGATTTCTCATACCAGTCCCATGACTGACTCGTAGTTTGTTTCACTTGCAATCTCGGGTGCCCTATTTCTACATGGGCAGCCTTCTATTTTGGTTTTAGCAGGCTCTTTCTAGATAGCTATGGAGCTGAAGATGGATTCTATCATTTCTTTCCTTTTATACTGTTCAGCTTCTGTTGTACATATTATGTTTTGATTCCGCTGTAGACATTTTATGTAAAGCTGAACTGTATTTTGTACTAAGTATGATCATGTATACTGTGTAACTCTGATGATTATGTTTATCCAGTGTATTCTATTATACATTATCTGGTGTATTTATTTATTTCTGTTTTTGCTGTTATTTATTTATGTGTTATATTCCAAAGATTACCCTTGCCACCGTGGAACGGGGGTTTGGGGTCGTCACAACGTGGTATCAGAGCTTTGGTTAAGCTTAGTTATGAAATATAACATATTAACGAACTTGTCAAAAATAGAGTCAATAATATTCTATGACGAAAAACTCATTTCAGATAGGATCAGTAAAATCCTAGAATGAGTATAACAGAATGAAATACACCCTGATAGACACATTTACATTCAAGTATATGTCTCTATGCTTTAAAAATACCTTTTCTGTTGGCCTAACACTTTATCTGCTATTTGCATACATTGAAAAATGAGTGGTAGAAGTAGAAGAGGTAGGTCAGAACTAGATATTGAGGCTCTATTAAATAAGTGTCAAAATCTGGGTGGAGTACCGTTCTCGGGCAATGAGTCTATTATTCAAACACAAGCATGGATGCGCTCTGCTGAGAAAATCTTTGAAGGTTCAAAGCTGAGAGATGATCAGACAAGATTACTGGCATCTTGGGCACTCAAAGACGAGGCTTTAATCTGGTGGGATACAGTTATTAAGGATAATCCAGAAGGTAATATTACCTGGGATAGATTTAAAGAAATTTTCAATGAAAAATTTATTCCTCTAGAAGCGACTGAGCGGTTAAGTGATGAATTCTACTATTTGATTCAAGGAGATATGGCCATTCCTGAATATCATAAGAAATTCAATGAACTTTCTTGTTTTTCCCTGCATCTAATTCAAAATCCAAAGATGAAGAATCTGAGATTTATTAACGGGCTTCAAAGAAAGTACCAAAGTAGTGTAACTGCACATATGCAACAATCTTTTGCTGAGATGATATACATGGCTTTTCAGTAGGAAGATCTGGATAAGCAGGGTCTTTTGGGCAATGAAAAAGAATGTAGTTCTAATAACAAAAGGAAATTCGAAACTGATAGCCCAGAGGCAAGTACATAGCCTGAGGCAAGTACGACGTCTGGCGTTAGTAAGAGACCTAAATTCAATAGGAAAAAGGTTAAATCTGAGAAGGGACCAGTAACAACTGCCACCTGCTCTAACTGTAATCGGAGAGGGCATTTGGCGATAAATTGCGGACCCTTACAGAAACAAATAAAGAGTGGATTCAAATCCAAGGGCAAGTTCCAAGAGAATAGAAAATGCAACCTATGCCATCAGATTGGTCATATAAAGCAGGATTGCCGTTTATTGAAAGAGACCAAGGGGGCTCAAGTTAATAACACCACAGATACTCCGACACCCTCAGTCAGAAAAGCGAGGCCAGATGTTTTAAAAGGCACGCTTACTGTCAAAAACATTCCAATTAAAGTACTGTTTGATACAGGCGCGTCACGAAGCTTTATTGCAAGTAATGCAGTTAAGAAACTGGATTTGACTTTGAAAAAGCTCAAAGCACCCATGACAGTCCATAATCCGGTTGGGGGTTCCCTCGATCTTAGTTGGATTTGTAGGGTGCCTGTTTCTTTTTCTTGTTATCGGTTCCCTATCATCGCGATCGTCATGAATTTCACAGAGTTTGATCTTATTCTGGGATTGGATTGGTTAACCAAATATGTAGCTGAAGTTAAATGCACCGTCAGAGTCGTAAGGGCGAAGATTAAATCAGGAAATTATATAACCATTCCATGTGAAGGTTATAATTCTGATAGAAAAGACTTTTGGGCAGCTCTGGATGTTTCTCTTGCTCAATTAGAACATGTTCCTGTCATTATTGAGAATATTCCGGTCGACATAGAAAATATTCCTGTTGTCAAGAATTATGCAGATGTGTTCGAAGAAGTTGTTAGCTTACCTCCGCGTAGAGAAACTGATTTCAAAATCTCTTTGATTCCGAATGCAAGGCCAGTAGTTTACGCTATTCGAAGAATGACCTTGAAAGAAAAAGAAGGGTTAGACAATCAAACTCGCCAACTTGTTTGGAAGGGTCTAATCAGACCTAGTTTCTCTGATTGGGGAGCAGCAGTGGTATTTGTCCCAAAGTCAAACGTTACTCTCAGATTATGTGTGGATTATCGTGACTTGAATAAGCAGACATTAAAGAATAAATATCCATTGCCACAGATAGATAATTTGTTGGATCGATTGAATGACGCATAAGTGTTTTCACGAATGGACCTAGCTACAGGTTTCCATCAGCTTCGTATTTCCAAAGAGTGTGTTCCTTTGACATCATTCAGAGTTCCAGACTTATTCTACTAGTGGTTAGTAATGTCGTTCGGCTTATGTAACGCTCCAGCTTATTTTGTCGATCTAATGAACAGGGTATTCAGAGAAGTATTGAATAAATTCGTACTGGTCTTTATTGATGATATTCTAATCTTCTCTAAGTCAGAGGATGAGCATACAAAACATTTGGAACAAGTGTTAGAGGTTCTGAGAAAGAATGTTTTAAAAGCAAAATTTTCCAAATGTGTATTTTGGCAAGAAGAGGTAAAATTCCTTGGTCACGTCGTATCAAAGGAAGGAATTTTTGTGGATCCCAGTTAAATCACTGCCATTTAGAATTGGAAACCACCGACTACACCCACAGAAGTCCGAAGTTTTCTCGGATTGGCTAGTTATTATCGAAAGTTCGTTAAGGATTTTTCGAAGATATCTAGTTCCTTAACGAAACTTACTAAGAAACATTCAAGGTTCAATTGGACTCCAAAATGTGAGGCAGCTTTCCAAAAGATGAAGTTAAGGTTGACAACTGCTCCAGTGTTAACAATTATTGATGGCAATCAAGACTTGAAAGTCTGGACAGATGCTTCTAAAGATGGTCTTGGTGCAGTATTAATGCAAAGAGGCCAAGTAGTCACTTATGCTAGCTGTCAATTGAAGCCACATGACAAGAATTATGTAACTCACGATCTTGAATTGTTAGCCATCGTGTTTGCTATGAAAATCTGGAGACATTATCTATTGGGTGAAAATTTTGAATTATATATACCGATCATCAATCATTGAAGTATTTGTTCACCCAGAAGGATCTGAATATGAGGCAGCAGCGTTGGTTAGAATTTCTCGCAGCATACGATCTTGATATTTTATATACTCTGGGGAAAGCCAATGTTGTGGCTGACGCGCTCAGCAGAAAGAATGTAAGCATTGCCAATATTATAATCATGCCTTCATTGATTGATAACGTATCTCCTCTTCAGAAGGATGATCACTTCAATCAGAAGATCAGAGAGAGAATTCAGAAATGCGAGCCCTCGAGTTTTCAAATTGATAACGATAGGGTTCTAAGGTTAAATGATCGGATTTGTGTTCCAAACATCCCTGAACTCTGAACAGAAGTATTGGATGAATGTCATACATCCAAGCTGAGTATCCATCCAGGAGTGAGCAAAATGTATAATGATATCAAACGCACCTTCTGGTGGAGATCGATGAAAAGAGACATTTCCTTGTATGTTGGTCGGTGTTCTACTTGTCAACAAGTCAAAAGCGATCAATTGAAACTCGTCGGATTGTTGCAACCATTGGAAATTCTAGGTTAGTAGTGGGAACAGATTTCTATGGATTTCATAGATGTTTTGCCCAGAACCAGGAAAGGAAATGACAATATTTGGGTGATCGTAGATCGTTTCACGAAGACCGTTCATTTCATACCTGTCATATCAAAAAGAACCGCTCAGAGTCTGGCGTAGATTTATTTTAAAGAAACCGTTAAACTTCATGGAGTTCCATTGAGTATCGTTAGTGATCGTGACCTGATTTTTGCTAGTTAATTCTGGGAAGCATTCCAACCAGAATTGGGAACGAAACTGAACTTGAGCACCGCTTATCATCCTCAAATAGATGGTCAAACTGAGAGGGTGAACGTATCCTAGAAGATTTATTGCGGGCATGTGTTATTGATATTGGCAGATCATGGGAAGAACACTTGCATTTGGCTGAGTTCTCATACAACAACAGCTACCAAGCGAGCCTGAAAATGTCACCATTCGAAGCATTGTATGGTAGACCGTGTAAATCTCCCGCTTGTTGGGTAGAACCTGGCAATAGACTTGTATTAGGACCAGATATGATTCTTGAGGCTACAGACCAAGTCGATTTCATTAAGAAACGATTACTAGTCGCTCAAAGTCGACAGAAGAGCTATGCAGATGCGAGAAGAAGAGATTTGTCTTTTTCGATTGGTGACTATGTATATTTACGGGTTTCTCCGATGAGAGGAGTAGTCCGATTTGGCAAAACAGGGAAATTGGCGCCCAGGTTTATTGGTCCATTTCCTATACTTGAACGGATTGGAACACTCGCTTATAGAGTTCAATTGGCTGATTGGGTGCCTGTAGTACATAATGTGTTTCATGTATCTCAACATTGAAAGCATGTGCATGATCCAGACTTAGTTGTGGAAGAAGTGTGCAACAAGATTTGGAAATTACTCCAGAATTGGCTGTGAGGAGAGAGCCAATAAAGATTATTAGCAAAGAAACAAAAGAGCTGAGGAACAAGAAGGTTCACTTAGTCAAAGTGCAATGGAGTGGAGATCCGCGAGACTGTACTTGGGAAACTGAGGAGAGCATTAAGAAAGCCTATCCCAATTGCAGGGTGGATATCTCTGATTAACTCTACTGCAAGGTATATTTACCATATTTTGCATTTCCGTATTGTTCTCTACTTGGCTGTTGTTCCCTTTTCATGGATGTATTTTTTTTAATTATATAGTCTGAATGATTTTAAGAGAGTATATGAATTAATTGGTATATTTTTGAAAAGTTAATCAACAAATTGGTTGTTGTTTGTGTTGTATGATTAAGAATTGATTAATCAAATTATTGGAATGATAATTAATTTAATCAATAAGAGAATGAAGAGTAAATTTATACAAATTAAATCAAATATTGAACTGATTTGAAAATAGATAGAAATATATGCATGTACATCATATATGTTTGAGCAGGTAAATGGATTTCTATTGAGTAAAGAATTTATTTGCATGCCCGACAAATAGGTAAACCTTAATGAGTTGGATGCGCAATTTTATTTATATATAAAGTCCTGTGAATGCCATTGGATGCAGAGTGTTGGTTATTGTGTGTGTAATAATAAACGTCGACATAAGATAGTAACAATTAATTTTGAACTACACTACATGGCATACTTCTTGAAGATGGCATACTTTATCATATACCACATAAGCATTTGGAGCTTATGTGACGAGGTTGAAGATTTACCATACGAGCGAGAGGCTTGAATTGCGATGACTATATTACAGGTTGAACCGAAGACTGACATGGACTATATAAAATGTAACGGTAAATTGCCAGATTAATAAAAAACCCACACGGGTCTGGAGATGACAATAAACACGTCTCTCTGGTCATTAAGGTACAAAAAACCATTTATAGGGTGACGCAAATTTATTCTCTGGAGTTATGATCTATACACACTACCCTATGGACACCGGAATATATCACTATAAATATGGATATGCTTATTAGGATTTATTGGGTACCTAATACGGCCCAATAAATTTCCAAACCCGTCCCCGTACAAAAGAGGTTATGGTGAAAATTTTCGAAAATTTAGGATGTTAGCCAAATTTTTGAAGAATTAGGAAATTCTTAGAAACTAAAAAGTTGAAGACTGGATACCAAAATGGAAGTTGAGTTGGTTAATTAAACAACTTTCAGCTTCGTTCCTTTTCGGGGACGAAAAGATTTTAAGTGGGGGAGATTGTAACAACCCGGAAAATCAGAACCAATTTTAAAATTATAACTTGGCTATTTTAGTGGATTTTGAATATTTAAAATAAATTATTTTAAATAATAATTACCAAAAGTGTATTTGAATCGACGTTGGAAAATAATATGTTTATTTTAATTATAAAACAAGGCCTGAAATGGCGCGACAGTTTGAAAATTTGAATTCGAACTTTGACTGACTATACCAGATGCAAAATAAAACGAATTTTAGTGAAACCAAAAATATTCAAATATGTTTACGAGTATATTTCTAACAAATCTGAAAAATCGAAGTTTCATAGCGGGAATCAAAAGTTATGGCCAAATGAATTTTCAGAAAGGTTGCTATGGAGTTTATATAGCCCTTGAAAATAGACATTTTGCAAACGACCTCCGTTTTCGACGAAACCACTTTTGTTGGATCCAGGATGTCGAATTATTGCTAGGTTCCAAATTCCATAATTTTTGGAGTTAATATGTGAGCGTGGTAAAGGAAAATGTGTTTGGTTAATTTTAGCCAATTTGGATCGACCAGAAAATGGCCATTTTTCAAACGGTCTCCAAATTTGATGAAACTAGTTTTGTTGGGACCATATCGTCAATACGAAGCTAGATATATTTTTCTGGAATTTTTAGGATCAGTATGCGGCCCCGGCAAATTGAAATGTACGTTCAAATCAAATATTGAATGTTTATATTTTAATTTGAAGAAAAACTGACTGAAACAGTCGAATGGGCTTACGAAACATATCCCATTGTGTTCGGAATGGGGATATTTAGCTAGGGGCGACATTCATTGGGTGTGAATTGGAGTTAGTATAGACTGAGGGGTATTTTCGGATTTAAATAAATTAAAAATAAATATAAAATCTCGTGGGACAATCATTTTTCTCCGATCCAGATAAACCCGTAAAACTCCCCTCGCGAGATACGGCGGCTGCTTCTTCTTCCTTCTCTCCTTGTTTTCTTCAAATCCAGGCACTAATACTCTTAGCTCCTGTTGAGAAATTTGTAGATCTTCCCTTTCTCTTCAAATCCATATAAAGTTTGGAGATTATCATTGAGTGTGTGAGGAGATTCAAGCCCCTGAACTCAGACCGCGCCATCGCCGTTCCTTCCGCCTAGCCCAGTTCGAGTTGGCCACGGTCCCCAGCCCCTGGCGCGCCTTTAGTCGCTCTCCATATTGGTGAAGCCTGTTCCTTTAATCGGTACGCGGATTCGAAGTTAAAACCCAACCCTAGTTTGAATTAAACGTGAAAGGTACGGCTGTTTTAAATAAACAGTTTATAAAACTTCTAAGTGCTGCAAAATTGATTAACCATATAAAAATCGTATCATTTTCATGTTTTGTCGAAATCCAGTGAAACAAGAGACACTGGACTCATGTGGACGTCTTCTACATTCTCGAAGAGACCGGGGAATTTTTAGAGCTTCCTACAAATTTTGGAGGAGTGGAACCCAGTGTGAGATTTCTAAATTATAAACGATATGGAATGACGATGTATAAATTATACGATTGATATATAAGTTATATAGGCGTTGTACACCTCATGTATAAGCATTGTATAAGTTGTATGTGCGATGTATAAGTTATATATGCATTGTAAAAATTATATGTGAGTTGAAATGAAATTGAAATGAAAGTGAAATATATTTATATACGTATATCTATATATATACTCCCCTCGTCCACAGACCATGGGCGATATATATTGGTTGTGATTGTTTGGATTTTGTTTGACGTGAAATTTGGTGAATATTACGAATGGTTGATTTGATTATGGTTGTTTGTGGTTGAAAACAAATAGTATTAGCTTGTGGAAAAATTCGTCGATGTACGAACTAGATTTTTGAAATCCCCATTGTCAAAAGCTGTGAGGCTTTAAGGTAGAGCGAGGAGCCGTACTCGGGACGGTGAAGGTTTTAACTACCCTGCCGTTATGCTGCCGAAATTTTCTGAAATATTCCTGTGTTTGATTTATATTCATGTATTGAAATATATTCATGTATGGGAAAATTATTCATTTTTGAAATAAAATTGTTTGAACGATAAAAATAACATTTTATCGAATGTATGAAATAAATTGTTTGAACGATAAAAATAACATTTTTATCGAATTTATGAAATAAATTGTTTGAATGATAAAAATAACATTTTTATTGAATATATGAAATAAAATGGTTTGAACGATAAAAATAACATTTTTATTGTATGTACGAAGTATATAAAATCTTCATTTCTGAAATAAATTGTTTTAACAATAAAAATCACATTTTTATCATCTATATGAAGTATATAAAATAATCGTGTTTGAAATAAATTGCTTTGACAATAAAAATCACATTTTTATGATATTTATGAAGTGTTAAAAATAGTCATGTGTTGGAATAAATATTTTTTAGATAAAAAAAATTATTTTTATCACATATATGAAATGAAATGGTTTGGAAATTAAAGAACGGATTATATATATATATAATTAAAATAAATCAAATAACGAAGCTGCAGTTCATATTTTGAAACCGTGATTTCGAATGATTATATCTAGAGATCCGACCATTGGATGTTCCCGAAACCGAAACCATTGGGTTCGCTTTGGAAATATCTTTCCAACGATACCAACTTTGCAAAGATCCAATGGTTAGATTGTCTGAAATGTTTAATTCAAATCTGAATGAAAACAGCGCCAGAATGGATTATATATACATAAACATAATTAAAATAAATCGAATAACAATGCTACAGTTCGTATTTAACTTTGAACGATTGTGTCGGGAGATCCGACCATCGGATTTTCCCAAAACTGGAACCGTTGGATTCATTTTGAAAAGTTCTTTCTAATAGTATAATATTTGTAAAGATTCAACGGTTAGATTTTCATTTATGTGTAAATCAAATCTGAAGAAAAACAACGTCATGGCCGCGTTATGGCCTGAAGCGTCGTTTGAATAAATTGGCTATATTTTAATAAAAAATAGCTATAAATCGTTATAAAATATTACAAATGATATGGAATGGAAATAAATTGAATTTACTCGGTTTATTGGATATTTGATGGTCGAATGAGTTTGTTGTGAAAATTACATTAATGAACTGAATTATGGATGTCAAATAATTTAACCATGGAAATGAATTGATTTGAATTCTAAATATATGTGAATTATTTGAAAAGGCCGAGTTAATTCTCATTTCAAATAATTGATCGACGATTAGAAGTCGAAGATGTAAAGACGGTGCAAGACCGATGATCTTCACATCGAATGGATGACTATTGATGCCTTTGATGGGAGTTGCTGCCCTGAAGGGGTTACAGTGGTGGTTGTCCGGACGTACTTGTTGATCATTAAGATGTGCAAGGGCCTCTCTCCTGTATTGGACATACGGGAGAGGAATAAGGTGCCTCCGGTTTCGTTCAGACCCAGAACGGACTTGTAAATGGATGTGTGTCTGACGTTGTTGATTGACAACGTGGCATACATAGATGATGTGATCAAGGCTTTTGTTGAAAAGAAGAGCCTTGTGGTTGATGATCAAAGCATGGCTTTAAATAGTAGCTTTGTGTTTAGCGTTGATTCGCGAGTCTTACACCCCGGTATGAGCCAGAAAAGGGAGAAAGACATCATGGAGGACATGAGTTTCCTTCTAGCTAGGAGTGGTGTTTTGGGTTTTACTCGCCCGGGCATTTTACTTATGAGGATGATGGATAGCGAGGCGCCTCAGTTACTTCGGTCTCTTCGGAGCCGATGGTTTGGTCGGATATGACCAGTTGATGCCCAATAGGGCGGGGAAACGCAGTGTTCATGTGGACCGGCCCTGACGATCCAAGGCTTGCCTGTGCGCTTGCCTGAGACATGGGCTAGAGCGTCTCGAAGCGGTAAGTGCGATCCCTTGCCTTGGTTCATGATGGAAATCCAATTTCCAAATACGACATCATGCGGTTTTGATTGTATACCTATATATGGCGACATGATATATGGTACCCATGTCGTTTATGACAGATACTTATGATTGAAATTGTTTTTGAAACATATAAACACTAGTAATAATATCAAATGCTTTTGTTTTATTCGTATCAAACATATTTTGGCCATTATAAGGTAAAACTCTATCCTTCGGCTTGCGTTGCATTGTGTGATGGGAACTGAGTCTTATAATGACTTCATTTTTTGTAAAAAGCATTGCGATGTTTAAATGATTTACTTGTTTTGGGCACTGGCAATCCAATGGAGTAAACCCGTTCAGCGTCAGCGGCGTGGTCCTGTGATTGGACTTATTATAATGTAAGTTTAGTAGATTTCTCATACCAGTCCCATGACTGAATCGTAGTTTGTTTCACTTGCAAACTCAGGTGCCCTATTTCTACACGGGTAGCCTTGTACTCAGGTTTTAGCAGGCTCTTTCTGGATAGCTATGGAGCTGAAGATGGATTCTATCATTTCTTTCTTTTTATGTTGTTCAGCTCCTATTGTACATATTACGTTTTGATTCCATTGTAGACATTTTATGTAAAGCTGAACTGTATTTTGTACTATGTATGATCCTGTATACTGTGTAACTCTGATGATTATGTTTATGCAGTGTATTTTATTGTACATTATATGGTGTATTTTTTCTTCTGTTATGCTGTTATTTGTTTATGTGTTATATTCCAAAGATTACCCTTGCCACCGTGGAACGGGGGTATGGAGTCATAACAAGTGTAAAGCAGAGAATGGAGAGAAGCTATGCACAATGAATTCTATTCCCTCATTAAGAACAAAACATGGGATTTAGTATATGCAACAACAAACAAAAATATTGCGGGGTTACAAGTGGACATATAGATTGAAAACGAATCCAGATGGTTCCATAAACAAGTTGTAACGCCCGGCCTTTTTTCCTGATTTTCACTAGTAATTAAACCAACTTAAATCATTCATAAAGACGGATGGTTATGGGTACTAACATATTTGAACACAAACAACATAACTTTTCATTTCATTACAAAAATTTACATCAGAGTTACAAGGAATCAGAGTACACAATATGCTTAGCGGAAAACAAATATGCTCTTAGCGGAAGAAGGAAATACAAAACATAACTCTAGCTCCAAATCTGACTCCAGCGCTGAAGACTAAGCCTGCAAACTAAACTACTAGCTGCCCGTGCAAAATTATGGGCACCCAGTGTTTAGGTGGCAGGAACAATAAACTCCAGGTTAGTCGTGGGACTCATGTGAGAACTCAAAATAGTTATTTAGGGTTTGTTTTAAAGTTGGGCAATTCACCGGACCATGCTGCTAACGCGAAATGGGTTTTCTCTATGTGAATACTCGTGCATTGAAATTCACAATGACTTTGGAAAAATGAAGCTATCATAAGCTCATCCCACATCACACAATGCAAGTGCACACCGAATGGGTAAGTTTTGTCTTATGATAACAAATAATGCTTTAATACATTAAAATCCTCTTTTAATACTATTATTAGTGCATAGTGTTGAAACCCATTTCACAATATATAAATCTTAGCAAGCATAGTAACTATGCCGACATACATAGTATACAAACAATGTGAAAGGCTCATATTGGTTATTAGGTTCCCAACATGAGTGTTCATGGCACGAAAGAATAATCGAGGACACAAGCTAAGTATCTCCCGGTTAACATCTAGACTCGGACACCGAATACAGAATGTGAAGTATATATCTCGGTTTTCATCCAGACTCGGACACCGTATATACTTTATTTCCTCAGGTTTCACAGGTGGTACCACCGCCGAAGCTTTCGAGTTACAACAGAGATTATGTATATGTATACAACCTAACCACCAGTTTACATCAATCTGGGATGTCAGGTTCGTCGATTTCACGATATACACAAAACTACGCTTCAATAAGCCATGCTTTGATTATCACTAGCTTATTACATAACATGAGCATGCCATATTGTTAATTCACAACATGTCACTGATATCTATTAATACATAACCTCTAAGTTCATGTATCTTAGAGACGAGAATCATTTATTGCCACAAATCCGATATATATTAACATAAATCAGTACTATGCTATCAATTACAACGTCAGACACACAATCCGTACAAGTCCATTCTAGGTCTGAATGGAACAAAAATCTGAAATCTACAAATATATTCAGCCATCATGCCACTTATAACCTCGTATTGGGTGATTGGCCCAAACGAGACATTAACAATCAATCCAAATAATTCAACGATTCTCGGTCTTCACTTATCTATTTCCAAGTCTTCAATTTCTTTATAACGTCGTATTATTACTTGGAATGGTTTTCGAATATATATTCGACCCCGGTCTTTCAAAGTAATAAGCGTACTTTTAAAACAATAGTTATGGACCACATAGGCTTTTCAACTCAAATCTCCTTCTAAATCATTATCAATCCATTTACAAATCAAGGTTATATTTAGTCAAAATTTTATAAATCTCGTTACCATCTTAACTCTTCTTTGAAATTCTATATTCAACCTTATATTTCAAACATAATTCTTTTATTCGTCGTTATCTTTTCCATAAGTTTTCAAATCTACCAAATCTTAATTATGCTTTAAATTCCATTCATGATAATTCTGACAATTGATATTCAAATTATAACTTTAAATAGAGTTTAATCGACTTATATTTGATATCAATTTACAAACTCAAGTAAATACTATCAGAATCTTAAAGTAAATATTTCTAATGTTTTCTGATATTATTTATCCAACCCTGGAATTTTATATCGAATATTCGAAGATTGACTCTACCCAAACTCATTTCTTTTAAATTTCAAACTTCCCATATCTTACTTTGAATCATTAATAAATTCAAAATGAAATAATTTAAATTCTTTAAAATCTTTCAAAATAACTATAAAAACATTATAATAGTTTAAAACAACAATTTAAAACTTCAAAACTTGATTATTTCCAAAGAATTGTTAAAATAACATTTAACGGCAATACAAAAATGATGTAAAATAGCCATTTAATTTAAATTGATTCAAAACCATTCGAAATTGAAATATTTCCACTCAAATCACTTTTAAAAATAAAATATGATTAATCATAATTTTTACAAATTTTATAAATCTGTTTTATTTGATTTTACATTACGGTCACCGAGTTGCACATATATCGACTTTTTCCAATTTTGTTTTAAACATAACTTGAAAACCATACGTTATATTTTGAAAATTTCTTTTTATTCAAAATATATTATTAATAAAATTCCAATATTTCTTGTTTCACGTCATTTCGATTTCAAACACTCAAGTTATAATCATTTGAAAATTATAATCGATATTAACGAACTGTCGCTACGCGACACGTTCAATTAAAACAATATAACGATTTAAATATAAATCATCCAAATCTTTTCAAATAAATTTAAATTTTTATAACTTAAATTTAAAACCATAGTCCTATTTCTCTTTTCTAAAATATTATATTTTCCCCAAAATTCTTTCAATAGTTTTCCAAACTTATCAATAGTCATAAATAATGAAACTCATTTATTTGCATAACCAATGTTAGAACACATAACTCAAATCATTTTCCCAACTAAATTTCAAAACTCAATTCAACTTTAAGAGCTTGAAAATATTTCTAAGGCTCCATTTAAATTTAAGTGAAAAAATTAATAAAATATTTTCTTTCCAAACTATTTCCAGATTTACAATTAACGGTTATAATAATAAACGGAATAAAATGTTTACATAAAACAAATGTAACAAAAAATCATTTTCTAAATTAAATTCTCAAAACTTGTTTAACTTTGAGTGTCCATTTGTAAATTAAATTCTAAAAACCATTTTCTAAAAATGTAACTTTTGTCATTTGTAACTTAGATTTTAAAACTATTCGAAATCTAAATCCAAAAATCTAAACTTCCAATTACTATTTAAATAAAAATAAAATCGTTATAGAAAGGGTATTTTAAATCGATTATCCGTATAACTCCACAACTATGGTGTGTGTGCGATATATTCATAATCAATCAATAATCAACCACATATGAACATAAATTCATCTATCACAATCACAACAATTAAAACATTCAATTAATTTTGCGCAAAGCATTACAGTTAACAACGCTTAGTGTTCGTTGTGTTCTAACTACGAACATTCATCACATACAGTAGAAACCATTTATAATCATCAACTATTAATATATTTAACTAATAATAATTAACAACTAATTATAATTAACCGTTCTAAATTAGAGTTCTCACCGGACTAGCTTTCCAATTTACGACCTTTCCATGCTCTGCGTTTGCTAAACGACTGACTTGAATGCCTTTACTTATGCGTATTCCCTGTCTACAGCTCAATCATCGTATACTCTTTCTCGTTTCCCTCCTGCATGCACCAGTTAAGACTAAAATCTTCACCTCCATTCACATTTCCATGCATGCAAGCCTTCAAGCCATTCTCACATGTTAATATCAATACCCAGACGCATGCACAAAGGATCACACCAACATTCCCTCGCACAACCGTACATGCAACCCTTCCTACTTTCCTTTTTATATGCGCCTGCTTTCGCATGCACAGGTAATAAAATGAAACTCGGTCAGCTGGTACTTCCCCACTTCTTCCCTATTTCATTCCCATGCATGAAAACATGTGTTTCTACCCTTTATTGTTGCTTACATCCTGTTCAGTTCTAATAATTTTTCTTCTTCTTAAATACCTGCACATGCAGGTTAAGGGAAGGGCACAAAACCCGAAGCAGTTCACTGTCAGCGGGGAGGCACCAAAAGTGGGTGGCGGTGGTGCCTGAGGTGTAGCGGTGGAGGGTTAATAGCTGACGTGGGTTGTGGAGCTTAGGGGGAGGCCGACTGTTTTAGAAGAGGTGAGGGGATCGATGGACTGTTGGCTGCTGACGGAGGTGTTGATTGGCAGTGCGCCGGACCTGGGCGGTGGCGGCAAGTGGGTGCTGGCTGGAGGAGCTGCAGATGGTAGAACGGTGGAGTATGTATGGGAAAGAAGCTGAAGTGGGAAGAAGGCTGCTTTTGAGAAGAGGAAGGAAACAGTAGGTGTTTATTTTTAAAGGGAAAGAACGCGGTGGGGATGCACGTGTCCTGTTTGTGGTCAAATGTCCCTTGCTGGCCTTATTTCACTATACCTATATTTTATTAAGAAAAAAATTTCAATCGTGTAAGGCGGAAGGTGCTAATGTCTGGGCATGCATGTATTGTAATGCTAGGATGATGAGTTCAACAATCTTGTAAATGTGCAGAAAATTTCGTTATTTATTTTATTTTATTTTTAATCATTGACTGCGAATGGCATCAAACTAATAATATAATCGTGTACAACGATGTGCCACGATCCCAAAACAATAGTAAAATAGACCGCTTGATTAATTCAATAAAGTGTCAAGGATCACAGTTGCCCTAAAATAAGTTAGAAAATATATGTTTATTTTCTCAATTAAAATTTACAGTAAAATTCTATGAAATATTTTAAGACTACGCGTACGGAAATTGAACGATTATTTTAAACTAACACTTAATTATAATTTATATTCTAATTCTGATCGTTTCAGCAACTAAATATCCAACTATTGAGACAGTTCGACAAACAATGAACTGTTTTCGCAAAACGAACATTGTTTTAAATAAATTAATTTCTACCAGATTTGAAATAATATTATTGCCTTAAAATTTATATTTGACCAAAACAATTTTAAAATTTAAATACTTAACAATCTTTATAAAATCTATACATATAACATTTCAGATCTTAATATTAAAAATAGATTTTTAAAATCGTATATATTTACATAAAATAACATCTTTTAAAAATATTCATACTTATTCTTATATCTTTGTAGATACATATTAGTGCTGAAAATATTCATAAAATCCCCTAAATTAAATGTAGTACTAAAATAAGTTTTCCTATTACAAAATCCATATTCATAAAACAAACAAGTTATTTATTTGATTAAATCAATATTCGTTTTTAAACCTTAATTAAATAAATTTTGTATTTAGAAAACCCAAGTTATATAATAAAACTCGATTTAAACTTAGTTAAAATACTAGGTTATTACATTCACCCCCCTTAAGACTTTTCGTCCTCGAAAAGGAGAGACTGTTAAAACCATACAAATATAAACTAAATACTACCAAATTTAGTTTTAAACAAATAAATAATAGGGTATAAACTTGAAACAAAGTATGAAGTAATTTCTCCGACTTAGAATCCCAATTTTATTTCCATAAATTTGAAATACTATATTTCCTTTTTATATCGAATCAAACTTGCTTCGAAATTTTAAAACTAAAATCATTTCAAAAGTTTCAAATATTTCACGATAAATGACATAACAACATTTATGTTCCAAATCAATAGCTTTCTCCCAATGACAAGGCCACTAGGCACGACCTACATGTATCGATATAAATAAATGATGTCTCTTCGGGCCCCATAGAAGATCATCAATCAAGGGTTTACACCCACGTCATGCCCTTTTTTAGTCACGGGTTACTTGAATCTTAGCAATAAATCATTTTATTTCATATCCCGAAGTTATAAATCATTTCGCAACAGTAATCTACAAATATTTTCAAATCATATTATTGCTGTTTTCTAACCATTTCAAAATCTTGGGATTTCAAGTCATCAAACTTTATATCCCATTAACTTGGAAAAATATACTTTGTTCAATAATTGGAAATTAGAATTTTAACTTTACAATACAATTTAGCCTAAATCCAATATTGTACAAATTTAAACTTTACAAATTTCCAAATCATAGGCTTTATAAACCATTTCAATCTTTCAAACAAATAAATTTCAAACTAGTTTGAAATATCCTTGAAATATGATTTCCAACAATTTCACATAAGATAATATTTTCCAAGAGATTAATAAAGTCATATAACTTTCCTTTTCAAACTTCATTTCCAAAATCCTTTATACAAATAATATAGGATTTTATTCATCCAGGTTTCAAATATTTAAATCTTGCTTGAAAATTTACATTATTCGAATAGTTGGAAAATAACTTGAAAACGTTTTATCTTGTAAATCTCTTTTTCCAAAACATAATATCTTGGATAAATTCAATACTTCAAAATTCATTTGTCAACCATTTGCAAAATTCAATGTTAATTATAATTCAAAATACTTATAACCAAATTTGAAACTATGTTATTAATACAATTTGCCCTTAGATTTGTCAAAACAAAGCAAAGGAAGCGTTCAAGAAATTCACATTTTCAAGATTTCAAGCACGAAGAGACCGAAAAGATGATAAGCAAAAAGATGACGGTGGGTCAACACTAATGAGCAAAAAGGTAGAATTATTTTCAACATTCATTACTGTTCAAATTTAATAAAAATTATTCCTTATTACATCACAATTCATTTGCGGTTTCAATTTATACTCTACAAAGAACGAATACACCACTCATTTATATTTTCGCTTAGCTATTTCAATTCATATTTAATTTTCTAAATCTTTATTAAAAAAAATTCCAAACATTTTCAAACATTTATCTAAATGATTTTAAATATTTCTCGATGTTTAAATTGGAATCATATAATCATCACACTTTCGAAACTCGAAAATAAATACTGATGATGTCCAGATCATCAACAAAATTATCTCCAGCGACTAGAATGTGATACTATATCTATCCAGTATATATTGGACTTCGTATTTACGTTAGTTAGGCGTATATTCAAAATCCGTACATACTTGATAGTCCTACCTTGTTGTCAAATAAAACACTCAAAATTCTTATTATAAGGTGTATTTTAACATAATTATACTTCCAAAATGATTTACTTAGTTTCAAAATAATTTATATTCGAAAATACGCTCTCTCAATCATAATACTCTTGAATCTCATTCTAGGTTATTTCTAACCCTGTCTCTAATGAGATATTATAACTCAGATGAGTCCTATATTTTGTTCAAATATGTCATACCCCATAGCTTTTTATAAACCAAAGCTCTGATACCAATATTTTCGTTGGTACTTAAACCAACTTAAATCGTTCATAAAGACGGATGGTTATGGGTACTAACATATTTGAACACAAACAACATAACTTTTCATTTCGTTACAAAATTTTACATCAGAGTTACAAGGAATCAAAGTACACAATATGTTTAGCGGAAGAACAAATATGCTCTCAACAGAAGAAGAAAATTAAAAACAAAACTATAGCTCCAAATCTGACTCCAACTCTGAAGACTAAACTGGCAAACTAAACTACTAGTTGCCCATGCAAAATTATGGGCACCTAGAGTTTAGGTGGTGGGAACAATAAACTCCACTTTAGTCATGGGACTGGTGTGAGAACTCAAAACAGTTGTTTTAGGGTTTATTTTAAAGTTGGGAAATTCACCGTTGACCATGCAGCTAATGCAGAACGGGTTTTCTCCATGTGAATACCCGTGCATAGATGTTCGCAATGACCTTGGAAAAATGAAGCTACTGTAAGCTCCTTCCACCTCACACAATGCAAGCGAACACCAGATGGGTGAGTTTTGTCTTATGATAACCAATAATGCTTTAATACATGAAAATCCTCTTTTAATACTATTATTAGTGCATAGTCTTGAAACCCATTTCACAATACATAAATCTTAGCAAGCATAGTAACTATGCCAACATACGTAGTTTACAAACAATGTGAAAGGCTCATATTCGTTATTGGGTTTCCAACATGTTGGTTCCTGGCACGAAAGATTAATCGAGGACACAAGCTAAGTATCTCCCAGTTAACAGCCAGACTCAGACACTGAATACAGAGCGCGAAGTATATATTCTGGTTTTCATCCAGACTCTAACACCGTATATACTTTATTTCATCAGGTTTCACAAGTGGTACCACCTCCGAAGTTTTCGAGTAACAACATAGATTATGTATATGTATACAACCTAACTACCAGTTTACCATCAATCCGGGGTGTGAGGTTCGTCGATTTCACGATATACGCAAAGCTACGCTTCAATAAGCCATGCTTTGATCATCACTAGCTCATTACGTAACTTGAGTATGCCACATTGTGAATTCACAACATGTCACTGATTTTTATTAATACATAACCTCTAAGTTCATTTTCTTAGAGACGAGAATCATTTATTGCCACAAATCCAATATATATAAACAGCAATCAGTGCTACGCTGTCAATTACAATGTCATACACATAATCCATACAAGTCCATTCTGGGTCTGAACAGAACAAAAATCCAAAATCTATAAATATATTCAGATCTCATGCCACTTATAACCTCGTATTGGGTGATCGACCCAAACGAGACATCAACAACCAATCCAAACAATTCAAAGATCCTCGGTGTTCACTTGTCGATTTCCAAGTCTTCAGTTTCTTTATAACGTCGTATTATTACTTGGAATGGTTTTCGAACATATATTCGATCCCGGTCTTTCCATGTAATAAGCGTACTTTAAAAAAAATAGTTATGGACCATATAGGCTTTTCAATTCAAATCTCCTTCCAAATCATTATCAGTTCATTTACAAATCAAGGTTGGATTTACTCTAAATTTTATAAATCCCGTTACCATCTTAACTCTTCTTTGAAATTCAATATTCAACCTTATATTCCAAACATAATTCTTTTATTTGTCATTATCCTTTCCATAAGTTTTCAAAATTACCAAATCTTAATTTGGCTTTAAATTCCATTCATGATAATTCAGACAATTGGTATTCCAGTTATAAGTTTAAATAGAGTTAATCGACTTATATTTGATATCAATTTACGAACGCAGGTAAATACTATCTGAATCTTGAGGTAAATATTTCTAGTATTTTCTGATAGTATTTATCCAACCCTGGAATTTTACACCGAATATTCGAAGATTAACACTACCTAAACTCATTTCTTTTAAATTTCAAACTTCCCATATCTTACTTTAAATCATTAATAAATTCTATACGAAATAATTTAAGTTCTTTAAATATTTCACAATATTTACAAAATCATTTTAATAGTTTAGAACAACATTTTAAAACTTCAAAACTCGATTGTTTCCAAAGAATTGTTAAAATAACATTTAATGGCGTTACAAAAATGCTGTAAAATAGCCGTTTAAATCAAATTGATTCAAAACCATTCGAAATTGATATATTTCCACTTGAATCACTTATAAAAATAAAATATGTTTAATCATAATTTTTTAAATTTTTTATAAATCCGCTTTATTCGATTTTACATTATGGTCGCTGAACTTCACGTATAACGACCTTTTCCAATTTTGATTTAAACATAACTTGAAAACTATATGTTATAATTTGAAAATTTCATTGTCATTCAAAAGCTATTACTAATAGAATTCCAACGTTTCTCGTTTCACATCATTTCAATTTCAAACACTCAAGTTATAGTCATTTGAAAATTATAATCGATATTTACGAACCGTCGATACGTGGCACGTTCAGTTCAAACTATATATTGATTTAAATATAAATCTTCTGTATCTTTTCAAATAAATTTGAATTCTCATAACTTTATTTTAAAACCATTTTCCCATTTCTCTTTTCTGAAATATTATATTCTCCCCAAAACTCGTTCAATCGTTTTCCACACATATCGATAGTCATAAATAATGAAACTCATTTATTTGCATAACCAATGTTAGAACACATAACTCTAATCATTTTCCCAACTAAAATTCAAAACTCGATTCAACTTTAATAGCTTGAAAATATTTCCAAGGCTCCATTTAAATTTAAGTGAAAACATAATAAAATATTATCTTTCCAAACTATTTCCAGATAATAGTTATAAAAATAAATGGAATCAAATGTTTACGTAAAACAAATGTAACTAAAAATCATTTTCTAAATTAAATTCTCGAAACTTGTTTAACTTTAAGAGCCCAAAATTATTTGAAAACATTCCTGAAATCGTTCTGTGACAAAAAAGAATTTCGCTCGATCCGAATCAGTCACTAAACCGATCTAGACCGTTCGAAACGCCTGATTGTTTTGAGAACACGACAAAATAGAACGCAGACGGGAGAACATTTCATTGTATATTACAACAATGCATCAGAATACAAGAATATACAGAGTATAATTGAATATTACACAGAAATATCAGAGATTTAAATTACATTTAAATACTTAGCAGCGGAAATAATACAATACACAACTAGAAGAGATATACGGATACAAAGCTTTCCGGATATCATTCCAGCTGTAAACCAGGATCCTATGAATAAAAATCTGCAAAACCAAAACTACTAGCTGTCCGTGTCAAAATAGGGGCACCCAGAGTTTAGGTTAAAACAATAAACTCCAGGTCAGTCATGGGACTGGTGTGAGAACTAAAACAGTTATTAATCTTTGTTTTTAAAGTTAGGTAAATCAAGGGACCACGCCGTATAACACGGAACGGGTTTCCTTCCAAGAATACCAGTACATAAAACAAACAGCGCAATGCTAAATAAAGAAAAATGAAGCTATTATAATATCCAAGTCCTATCACACAATGCAACGCAAGCCGGGGGATAGGGTTTTTACCTTATAATAGCCAAGAATGCTTGATACATTTAAAAGAAATCATTTGATACTATTATAAGTGTATAGTGTATAAAACAACTTCAAATCATAAGTATCAATCATAGGCGGCATGAATGCCCCATACCACTATGTCGCCATATATAGGTTATACAATCAAAATCGCAAAGTCACGTATTTGGAAATTGGGTTTCCATCTATGAACCGAGGCAAAAGATAGTCCTCAACCGATTCGAGACTCTCTAGCCCGAGCCTCAGGCAAGTACTCAGTCAAGCCTTGGAGCGACAGGGCCGGTCCACCGATGTGGATTAAAATGCCTGAACACTACGTTTCCCCGCCCTTTGGGGCGTAAATGAGCCAACGAATGGCTCCATCGGACCCGGATCGTACGATCTAACCGAGGCGCCTCGCAACAGCAACAACCACACAGGTGAAAAGTATATAAATGTCAGGGCTGGTAGGTCACTGACACCACCCTAGCTAAAAAGAAACGCATGCCCTCCCTGAGGTCCGTCTCCCGTTTTTGGTTCACAACCGGGGTGCGAGGCTCGCGAATTCACGTTACACAAAGCTGTGCCACACAGGCTGTGCTTTGATCATCACCACAAGACTTTGCTTTTCAACAGAAGCCTCGATCAATTGCCACTTAGGCATGTCACACAGGCAATTCACTCTATGCGTTTGATATCCATCAGTATATAACCCCTGAGCTCGTACGTCTCAGAGAAGGGCGTTAAGTCAAGAGAATAAATTCTCCGCCGCCAAACAGATATATAATTAATAGAAATCAATCACACAGACTAAAATCCAATGTTAGACACACAGTCCATTTACAAGTCCGTTCTGAGTCTGAACGAAACCGGAGGCACCTAGTACCCCGTATATCCATCGATCTCTAAGTACGTCTGGACGATCACCAACTGTTTCCATCTTCTTGGGTGTACAGCCCAATCAAGATCATCAGTAATCACCCAAACAACGTGAAGACCTACGGTCTTCGACCACCGTCTTTATCTTCGACTTATCGTCGTATCAGTTATTCAGAATGGGACAAACCCGGTCTTTCCGAATAACTCGCGTATACATTAAATAAGTGTTACACAAACACAACATACACCTCATTCCAATTCATCAGTCACTAATCGTAAATTAACAAGAGAATAATTCCCCAAATATTAACCCCGAAGGCCGAAACCAACATCAGATCAATATCCAGAAAATCATTCTGTTTGGCTAACTGACAGTTAGTTTCTAAATTTCACATTCATAGGGAAAGGTTCCCATTAATTTTATCAAAGATAAATTCCTTGAATTTATTCTTTAATCTTCTTTTGAATTTTGATTCAACTAGTCGGGATTAACGAACCTTACCGAAGTAATCATTTGTTTTAATTTCTCAATCCCAACCTATTCATCCCATGAAGTAAAACTGGTAATACTTCATATCTAACACCACGGTGTTATCGGCAAATTCAATTACCATTTCACGTTTAAATCTAATTAAAGATTTAACTATCGCCTAGAGCAAAACTGGTGATACTCCATTCTCGATGATTTCAATCTAATTAAAGATTCATTAAAACTCCACTTAGTTTTAATCGTTAACTGGGTTAAAGAATTAGTGTCATTTAAAACACGGTTCCCGATAAACCCAAAACCACATTCCATTAATTATCGGGTTAAAGAACGAGTGTTATTTAAAACATTGTCCACGATAAACCCAAAAATCAATATCAATTCAATTTCAATTAAATATTATTTAATTGGTACACTTCATTAAATCTAAATAAAAAGATTTAATCTTTTCTCCACTGGGTTCAAGAACAGTGTTAGTCAAGACACCATTCACGACAAACCCAAATCACATTTGATATTAAATACCAGGCTCTGAATAGAAAATATCCCGGCTTATATTCAATATCAAATTCTACAACCAACAGATATCGTATTGGAAATAACGATATATATATATATATATCTTTCAAATTTCCATAACAACATCTGTATAATCACGAAATCCAACATCGAAATATTCCAAAGACAATTTCGATTCAAATCCATTCCAATGCAATCATTGGAAATTCTGGTTATTTTCAAAACCATTTCAAATTCAATTTATTTATTTAAAAATAAATAGAATTATAATTCTGGTTCAAAACTAGTTCATTTCAATAAAAATCTATTTTTATCTTTTCAAATATGGAGTTTTTCATCCCGATTTTTCCGAAATCATTTCTTATGATTTTACGCAAATTATTGATATTTTTAATAATTTTATCAAGGCCCGTACAGTCGATTTCAATCAACGGCCATCGAACTGCACTTACAACGACCTTTTCCAAATTTGATTTGGACATTATTCCAAATCCAACTGTTAGATTTCAAATTTCTAATATTCGTTAGAAAGCTCTTTTCGATACGAACCCAACGGTTCCGGTTTTAGGAGAATCCGACGGTCGGATCTCCCGTAATATCCGTTCGAAGTCAATGGTCGAAATTCGCGAACTGCCGCGGCGAGGCGCGTTCTATTCAGCCATTATATTATATATATATATATATATAATATATATATATATAATATATACTTCGTCGATTTCACTTCAAAACGCGCTTTATAAATCGTTTTAAATTCATTTTCAAAACGGTTTCAACTTCATATTCAATTTCAAATCAAAATTGAATATTCCAATATAAATTCGTTTTAAATCCATTTCAAATCAGATTCAATTCAAATCGATTTTGAATTCACTTTCAGTTCGTTTTCAATTCAATTTCAATTCGAATTCATTTATTCAATTTCAATTCGAATTTATTTATATTCAATTTCAATTCGAATTCATTTCTATTCAATTTCAATTCGAATTCATTTCTATTCAATTTCCATTCAATTTCCATTCGAATTTCAATTCTTTTCAAAATATCAGATTTTGAAATCACTTTCGATATTCATTATAAAATGAATAAAATCGATATAAATATCGTTCACGTCAAAATGGCGTCAATCTAATCAATACGGCTTCATATATTCCTATTTTCAAATATTCTATTTCAAATATTTCTTTTTCAAATATTTCTATTCAAAATATTTCTTTTTCAAATATTTCTATTTCAAATATTTCTATTTCAAATATTCTATTTTCAAATATTTCTATTTCACATATTTCTTTTTCTAAACTGGAATGAGGCCCAATCAATTACCATATAATGTTAATTATATGGATTTTCTACAACACATGTATGTATCAACGATGACAAATAATCAACCATCATCCAAAGTGCATTCTACACTGTATAAGCATCAAATATAGATATCTAATGCTTATAACAGTCTGTCAATCAATCGATCGACATACAACTAAACAATCGGGATTAGTGTACGTCAAATATCATCCCAATACCCGTGTGGGGTTTCAAACAATCAAACACAGATTTTATTTGTGCAGTTGGGCGATGTGTAAAATTTATCGTCCCAATCAATATCAGTCAAATGTGTATATATAAACAAATCGTCCGATTTGTTTATTTTTATTTCCTTTCATATACACGTTAAAAATTCTATTTTTAACTATAAAATATTTTTAACTATATAAATATTTTATTTCATTTCTCATCACATCACACAATCAACTACACATCAAAATTAAACAACCAAGCATACAAGCCGTCCATGGTCTGTGGACGACGGGTATCGGGTGCTACTAAACACCGTCTGCATCCTAGTATATATTTATAACTAGAAAAATTAAATCGAAAGGTGAGAAGTTCTCACAGAATTGCTAATCCAATGCCACAACTCTTCTTATGTAGAAATCTTCGTCGTTCTTGCCTCTTGCCACTTTCTTTGTCCGTATTCTCTACATATGTAAAAATCACATTTTTACTTCGCTATTCAATATATAAAAATCGAATTTTTACTTCGCTATTCAATATATAAAAATCGAGTTTTTACTTCGCTATTCAATATATAAAAATCGAGTTTTTACTTCGCTATTCAATATATAAAAATCGAGTTTTTACTTCGCTATTCAATATATAAAAATCGAGTTTTTACTATGCTATTTAATATATAAAAATCGAATTTTTACTATGCTATTCAATATATAAAAATCGAATTTTTACTTCGCTATTCAATATATAAAAATCGAATTTTTACTTCGCTATTCAATATATAAAAATCGAATTTTTACTTCGCTATTCAATATATAAAAATCGAATTTTTACTTCGCTATTCAATATATAAAAATTGAATTTTTACTTCGCTATTCAATATATAAAAATTGAATTTTTACTTCGCTATTCAGTATATAAAAATTGAATTTTTACTTCGCTATTCAATATATAAAAATCGAATTTTTACTTCGCTATTCAATATATAAAAATCGAATTTTTACTATGCTATTCAATATATAAAAATCGAATTTTTACTATGCTATTCAATACATAAAAATCTAATTTTTACTTCGCTATTCAATATATAAAAATCGAATTTTTACTATGCTATTCAATATATAAAAATCGAATTTTTACTATGCTATTCAATATATAAAAATCGAATTTTTATTTCGCTATTCAATATATAAAAATCGAATTTTTACTTCGCTATTCAATATATAAAAATCGAATTTTTACTATGCTATTCAATATATAAAAATCGAATTTTTACTTCGCTATCCAATATATAAAAATCGAATTTTTACTTCACTATTCAATATATAAAAATCGAATTTTTACTTCGATGCTATATGGAAAATCGTATTTTTATTTCACTTTTCTATATAGAAAAATCGTATTTTTATTTCACTTTTCTATATGGACAAAAATCGTATTTTAAAAAATCTCATTTCTAAAACCATAAATCATATTTTTATATCCTTTAAAAAATCATGTCTTTACTTATTAAAAAAAACCTAACTTTCCTCATATAAAAAAAACTAAACTTGATTTAGCATAAAAATCTAATTTCGATTTCATATAAACCTCTAAGCTTGATTTAAATAAAGATCTAAACGTGATTTAAATAAATAAAAATAATAAAACAGATATATATTAAAAAAAAAAGAACTTACAGTTAATCGCTGAAAGGGGGGGGGGGTGTCTACGCGTGTCGGTCAGCGAGAGGGGGGGGGGGGGGCTCGCCGGAGTCACGGTCGACGGTGGAAGGCCGGGGTTGCGGTTGGTTGCGGTTTCGATTGGGGCTTTGGGGGTTTTGGGCGCGGGTTCGATCAGAGGGGGAAAGAGAAACGCGAAGGGGGGGCTCTGGTCGGATCGTCGGCGCGAGGGGGATGGAAGCGGAGGGCGGTGGCGCGGTTCCGCCTGGAGGCGCGATGGCCATCGTCGATCTTTTTTTTTTCGATTTCTGTTTTGAATCGAGCTGAAGGGGGGCAGAGGGATTTAAGGGGAGAGAGGATTTAATTTTTATTTTTTTATTATTTTAATTTCAAAAAGTTGACTTTTACATACGACCTCTAAACGAGTCTCACCGCTTGTTGTCCATAGCGTTTCACCCCCATTCCGAACACAATGGGATATGTATCGTAGGATGATTCGACTGTTTCGATCAGTTTTCGTCAAAATCAACATATACTTCTATATATTGAATTTGAACGCGCATTTCAATTTACCGGGGCCACATACGAACTCTAAAAATTCCCGAAAATATTTTCTAGCTTCGTATTGTCGATACGGTCCTAACAAATCTAATTTCGTCGAATTCTGAGACCGTTGGAAAAATGGCCAATTTCCAATCGATTAATATCAACTGAAACTGGTCAAACGCGTTTTCTTTTGCCACGCTCACATATTGATTCGAAAAATTATGAAATTTAGAATCTAGCAATAACTTGACATCACGGATCCAACAAAAGTGGTTTCGTCGAAAACCGAGGTCGTTTGCAAAATGGCTATTTTTAAGGGCCTGAATTCCATAGCGACTATTCAGAATTTTCAACTGGACATATCTTTTGATTCCCGCTATGAAATCTCGATTTTTCGGATTCGTTAGAAAGATATTCACAATTAGATCCTATTATTTTTGGTTTCACTAAAATCCGGTTTGTTTTGCACCCGGTATGTTCCATTGAAGTTTGAAATCAAATTATCGAACTACCACGCCATTTTCAATTCCTTTTATAATTATAAATAAATATTTATATTCTAACGACGACGTATATAATATATACGTCGAATTCTATTCAAAATAAATTTATCGTCTTTATTATTTAAAATAATTCATTTTAAATAATCAAAATTCGCTAAAATTGCCAAAATAAAAATTTTAAACTGGCCCAGATTTTCGGGTTGTTACACGTTCCGTCTTTCAAGAAGATTCTTTTATCATTTGTAACTTAGACTTCCAAACTATTCGAAATCTAGATCCAAAAATCTAAATTTTCAATTACTATTTAAATATATATATAAAAATCGTTATAGAAAGGTGATTTTAAATTGATTATCCGTATAACTCCACAACTATGGTGTGTATGTGATATATTTATAATCAATCAATAATCAACCACATATGAACATAAATTCACCTATCATAATCACAACAATTAAAACATCTAATTAGTTGTGCGCAAAGCGTTACAGTCAATAAGACTTAGTGTTCGATGTGTTCTAACTACTAACATTCATCACATACAATAACAATCATTTATAATCATCAACTAATAATATTTGTAACTAATAATAATTAACAACTAATTATAATTTACCGTTCTAACTAATTTAATATTAATTAAATTAAAGTTCTCACCGAACTAGTTTTCCGGTTTACGGCCTTCCCATGCTCTGCGTTCGCTAAACGGACGACCCAAATGCCTTTGTTTATGAGTCTTCCCTGTCTGCAACTCAAATATCGCATTCTCTTTCTCTTTTCCCTCCTACATGCACATGTTCAGACCGAAATCTTCACCTCTACTCACATTTCCATGCATGCAAGCATTCTGGCCATTCTCACATGTCCATATCAATACCCAGACGCATGCACAAAGGCTCACACCCACATTCCCTTGAACAACCATACATGCAACCCTTCCTACTTTCCTTTTTATATGCAACTAATTTCCATGCGCAGGTAATAAAATGAAACCCGATCTGCTGCTACTTCCCCACTTCTTCCCTATTTCACTCCCATGCATGAAAATGTGTGTTTCTACCCTCCATTGCTGCTTATGTCCTGTACACTTCTAATACGTTTTTCTTCTTAAATAACTGCGCATGCAGTTCAAGGGGAGGGCACAAAACCCGAAGTAGTTTGCTGTCAGCAGGGAGGCACAGTAAGTGAGTAGAGGTGGTGCCTGAGGTGTGTCGGTGGAGGGTTAATGGCTGACGTGGGCTGTGGAACTTAGGGGGAGGCCGAATGATTTAGAAGAGGTGAGGGGATCGATGGACTGATGGCTGCTGATGGAGGTGCTGACTGGCAGTGCGCTGGAGCTGGGCGGTGGCTGCAAGTGGGTTAGCTGACTGGAGGAACTGCAGATGGTAGGACAGTGGAGGATGTATGGGAGGGAAGCCAAAGTGGGAAGAAGGCCGTTTTTGAGAAGAGGAAGGAAACAATACGTGTTTATTTTTAAAGGGAAAGAAAGCGGTGAGGATGCACGTGTCTTGTTTGTGGAGAAAAAATATCCCTTACTGGCCTTGTTTTCACTAGACGTGTATTATATTTAAAAACAATCAATCGTGTAAGGCGGAAGGTGTTAATGTCTGGTGCATTCATGTATTGTAGTGCTAGGACAATGAGTTCAACAATCTTGTAAACGTGCAGAAAATCAAACCATATCATTATTTTATTTTATTTTTAATCATTGACTGCGAATGGCATCAAACTAATAATATAATCGTGTATTGCGATGTGCCACGATCCCAAAACAATAATAAAATAGAATGGTTGATTAATTCAATAAAGTGTCAAAAGGACCACAATTGCCTTAAAATACATTAGAAAATATATGTTTATTTTCTCAATTAAAATTTGCAGTAAAATTCTATGAAATATTTTAAGACTGCGCGTACGGAGACTGAACGATTATTTTAAACCGACACTTAATTACAATTTATATTCTAATTCTGATCGATTCAACAACTAAATATCCAACCGTTGAGACAATTCGACTAACAACGAACTACTTTTGCAAAACAAACATTGTTTTAACTAAATTAATTTCTACCAGATTTAAAATAATATTGTTGCCATAAAATTTATTTTTGACCAAAACAATTTTAAAATTTAAATACTTAACAATCTTTATAAAATTTATACATATAACATTTAAAATATTAATATTAAAAGTAGATTTGTAAAATCTTATGTATTACATAAAATAACATCTTTTAAAAAAATTCATACTTATTCTTATATCTTTTTAGATACATATTAGTACTGAAAATATTCATAAAATCCCCTAAATTAAATGTAGTCCTATAATAAGTTTTCCTATTACAAAATCCATATTCATAAAACAAACAAGTTATTTATTTAAGATTATTAAATCAATATTCATATTTAAACCATTATTAAATCAAATTTGTATTTAGAAAACCTAAGTTATATAATAAAATTCGATTTAAACTTAGTTAAAATCCTAGGTTACACAAGTGCAAGGCTAGATTAGTTGCAAAGAACTTTACACATAAGTATGGTTTTGATTATAGTCAGACCTTCTCTCATGTGATTAAACCCACAACTATTAGACTTGTACTAACTATTGCACTTAGCAAAAACTGGGAAATGAAAATTCTGGATAACAATAATGCCTACCTAAATGCAGAAGAATTCTATATGAAACAACCACAAGGATACACACAAAATTCAAATTATGTGTGTAAACTGAATAAAGCCATTTATGGAACCAAGTAGGCTCCAAGAGTATTGTTTGATAGACTGAAAATGTTGTTGTTAAATTAGGATATCAGTCTACTAAATCAGATAAGTCTTTGATTATAAAATCGTCCAACGGTTCAATTACTTACACACTAATTTATGTGGACCATTTAATTATTACAGGGAGCAGCAAATGAGAACTAGACCAACTGACCAATTATCTAAATCAACAATTCTCCATCAAAGATCTCGGAGATCTGAAATACTTTCTAGACATAGAAGTGAAAAGAAAATCAGATTCAGAGCCCTTCTTATGCTAAAGAAAATACATAGCAGAATTGTTGATTATGACAAAAATGTACAAAGAAAATCCTCAACCCACACCTATGATCAATAATCATCACTATTCCAAATACAAGGGGAATCTATATTTAATATTAAGAAATACAAGAATGTTATGGGTGCACTACAATATGCAACTATAACACAACCTGATATCACATATTATGATAACAAAGTCTCACAATTTACGCAGAAACTACTGAGTGAGCACCAAAAGGTTGTCAAAAGAATTCTACGATATCACATGGGGACAATCAATTATGGCTTAACCCTAAGAGCATGCAGAAATGTGAATATAACAGGATATCCAAATGCAGACTGAGTCTCAAACCCAGTTGATAGAATATCAGCTACAAGCTATTGCATATACATGGGCAACAATCTAATTCTTGGTGTTCAAAGAAACAACCAACCATCTCAAGATCCAACACTGAAGCTGAATACAGGAGTATTGCTAATGCTACAACTTAAATTAAATGGCTATAGTCACTATTACTCGAACTAAAGCAAGTTTGTGAAAACAAACCTACTTTGTGGTGTGACAACAAAAGCATAATCTACATTTCAGAAGACCCAACTCAACATGCCAGAACAAAACACATAGAGATTGTTTTATATTTCGTTCGCAAATTAGTTTAGAAGGGAGAAATTCAAGTCAACCATATACCTGGTACTTATCAACGTGTAGACACTTTAACCAAAGCACTTACAACTCACAATTTCAAGAGATTCAGATCTGATTTGAAAGTCAAAATTATAGCAAATTCTCCCTCTACTTCAGACAGGAAGAATACCTAATCCATGTGCCTTTTATTCCTTTTCTCCTCAGATTGATTCATAACTTCATCTTCTCAATTCAGGAATCAACATAGAAATCGCAAATGTAGGGTTATGATAACCCTAAATTTGAGAGAGCATATTAAAAATGGCATGTGCAGAGGAAATAAAAGATAATATATACAACTGCCTCCTCACGTGCTTCGTTGGATGAGATTCACATTTTTCACCCTTTCTGTTTCTTAGCCCAAGATTGTTTTATTGGGCTAAGCCCATATGTATCATATTTTTTCCTATATAAGGTTGCCTATCGTCTGTTATGTAACTATCAATATCAAAACCATTCGATAAATTCGACTCATTTATTCATTTATAATATAACAAGATAATCATCTTCTATTATACACTATCTCTCATTAATTCACGATCATAGTTCAGCAAGAATTTCAACACATGCATCATGTTGGGCCAAAGTCGCATCCTCCAGCAAGGCTTGCATCGGACCCGACCCCTTGCGTCTACCCCTGCCTTGCCCAATCTAGAAACCTAGATCCACAAGGATTTGTACCCTTCAAAAAATATATGACATCACTAATACAAAACTGGTCATTTGCGTCGATCGTTAACTTGCAGTTGCTTCGGTTTTACGACCGAAGCAAACGAAGACGACGCAACAGGACAATTTCTGTTGTGCCGGTGTATGACTAACACAAATAAGCATTATTTGCGTTGGTCGTTTGTCAACGACCGACGTATATGACCGTGTGCATTTAATCAAATAATGCTCATTCGCACCGGTTGTTTGGAAATGTCAGATGAAAAAAACCATCATTTATGTCGATCGATTTAACAATAACCGATGCAAATGCTACCTGAAAGAAATAATAATGTCGTTTCAAGTTTTGAAATTCGGAACGATATCAAATCACCGCTAAAAAATTTGCAAATGTATTGAAATAATTATGTCTACAAATGCTAAACCATTTACTCAGACCATAACAACATTCAAATTTCTTTGAAACTTCACTTTTCTAGTGTGTGTGTGTGTCTATATATATATATATATATATATATATATATATATATATATATATATATATATATATATATATATATACACACACACACCGAAATACAATGCAAATTAGACAATCAAAACAAACCTATATATACACAATTATACAATCAAAACAAAACATTTAAATTTCTTCACTGTGTATGACAACTCAGCAAGCACCACCACACAATTATACAATCAAAACGAAACCTATATATACACTGCAAATGGGTTATTGAGCTAGAAGCTTCAAATTCATCTCTGATCTGAGCAAGAAAAAGGTTATTTTAGCTAATGTGGAGATATGAAATACATCACTTTCCTACGTTTGACTGGTTATGCGTAAAATTAATCGTTATAACCAAGCAATATTGTGACTCCATAATCAAACAAAATCAGTAAATAACTGCAACTGAAGAGTTCCATTGTTCTTTCTTGACGTAATACATGCTGTTTGATACAAATGGAACTGAACGTTCAAATATCATTCTGGTAGGCGTGTTGGAAGTTGGAACGTCAATCATTAGTAGCTGGATTTCCATTACAAGAAAGTTACACATAAACATAAGCAGTGGTAAAAGATAACAAAGGCGATAATATTAATTTTTTCACCCTTTTTACAACTCAAAAACGAACAGCAAATTGTTAAGATTCCTTGACAATAAAATTAAGTGAACTCCACATTAATTTCTACATATCGTTGTCTTCCTGTCTACGAAGCCCCTTGTGTTATGATGTAGAATTAATTTTATTTGGAACATTTGTCCAAACATTTAATACCATTATCGTTATACATATAATTAAATAAAAAAATAAGATAAAATAAGGATACAATACCTTCATGAAAAAAATCTTTCTCAAGGATCCAAACTTCTACCCATATTCTTTTTCCCATCTAATGGCAGAGATCTTGGAAGTTGTGTCCCATCACCAGCATAAGCCAATGCATGGTAAGTTCACTGCTGAGTCCCAGATTCTATCATCGGCCTAAGATTGGAGGACCTACTTCAAATCCCGACCGTCATGGTCTCGGGTAGGGTTGTTACGGTTGGACCGTCCAACCCCCAAACCGCACCAACCGTATACACGGTTACCGTCTACTACGGTAACGGTGACGGTAACGGTGGTGGATTTTGATAACCACGGTAAACCATACCAACTGCACATGATTTTTTTATAGTATTTCATAAAAAATATGTGTTTTTTAATAACTTAAGGTAGAAAAATAACATATGTATAATTTATTTACGCTTTAATTTATAGACAACATGCACATGGATGGTTTGTTTCATAGATAAACAAACTAATTCTTAAGAAAAAACAGTTAGAACTTGAATTATTTATGGATATCTATGTAAATTTACGGTAATGGTTGCGGTAACGGTTACGGTAACGGTTATAAAATTTTCTAACCGTCAACTACGGTTGCGGCTATGGCTAGAGGTAAAACCGACGGTTGCCGTAACTGTAACACCCCTGGTCTCACGTCCTGGTATAATCGGAAGACACTGGTTGACGTGCATTGATGGTAAGCTCAACTTAAACAAAAACAGGTTTGGTAATATAATTTAGAAAAAAAAAACGAAGTAATGAAGAATAAGACCCAGGGCTTTTCCTTACTAACGAATTGACCAAACACGCAAAGAAAAAAAGGCAGTGGAAACATGTTTACTAGCTAATTTTCTTTCAGAACAGAAGAAAAATTCCTTACCAAATATTAAGCATGGGACCGCAAAAAGAAACAGCAAATTGGGTGTCGGCATGAGGAGATTAGATGGCTGTAGTCTCCATAGCTTAAAAAAACAGATCTACAGCTTCGATTTTAAATCCGAAGAAATGGAGCTTGGGTGAAAACGGTTTAGGGTAGGAGGCATACGTTGATTCGGAAAAAGGAGGTTTATTTTTTTGATTTGGGTAGAAGGGTAAGGCGGTGGCGATTCTTTTGCTGCCACGGAAAAATATGAAGAAAGGAATGAAAGTGAAAAGGTGGGGTTTTAGTGTAAATAGTTTCGGATGACATAAGAAAACAGAAAAGGGTACGAAAATTTGGCCATAGAACGAAAATTTTAGGCGGCGAGAATTGGGTAGGGGCAGAAGTTATTTTAATTTTTCCAGTTTCAAATTTTATTTATTTATCTGCGGTGAAACAATTAAGATGTGCCATGACGGGGCACTGCCCCGCACCAAGTCGGGGTCGCTGCCCCTGGACCTCCGCGACCTAACCGACTAGGTCCAGCACCGTCCGGGACGTTCGTCGTTTAAGTCAACTGTCGTTCAAGTTTTAAATATAAATTAATTAAATTAAAAACAAAAATTATTCTTCTCTCTAAACGTCCGTCATTTACAGTGCTATTATGCTTTAATGATATTATTCTGTTTTAAACATAAAATAATTAAATTAAAAAAATAAAAATAAAATGGTCCCCTTAAACCAGCAAACGCATTCTCCGCTTAACTAAACGATCTGCAAAAATGATCCGCTATAATTCCCGCTTCCATTTACCGCAAACGCAACCTTAATTTGGAAAGTTGTACGTTCCTATGTGGGGATTAGAACCTGTCATACATTAAAAACCGTGGACGATATCAGTTGTAGTGCCCCAGTATTCTGGACCAAAAACTACTGTCATGGTACTCCTAGAGACTGAAAAACCAACATAAGACATGGAATGGCCTTGCTACGAGATAACATAAGAAATAAAGTGATTGCTATAGGATTACATTAAATGATTGTATTTGTTCAGTATTTTTAACTTTTAATTTTCGATTTTGTATTTACTTTATACTTTTGATTATGTTGAAATGTTTTGGTCAATTTTTTATATATTCTATATTTTTAGTTCTGTATCTCTTACACATTTTAAATATTGTATATAATTCGTATTTTAATTCAATGTTTTCAATGTATTTTCAATTCTGTATATACAATTCTGCATTCAAAGCATAATTAAAAATAAATAATATAACACAAATATCATACATTTCAAAATTTATTAGTTATTAAAAGTATTTACACATTGGAATTATTAACATTTTATCATATAGTTATTAAAAATATAGTATTAATTTTTAATTATTATATAATTATCAATAATCGATTATTTAGTAGTAATTATCAAATAATAACTAATTATTGATTATTATCAAATATTACTTATTAATTAAACGTTAAATGTTAAATAATATATATTAAATTAATGATAATTATTATTAGTTATTAATTGATTATAATTCTATATTAAACTGTAAACATTAAATTTTAGTCTTGAGTTTTTTACTATGAATTATTAATTAATTATTAGTTTTTACTACTTGATTATTTATTAACATTTATTGAAAATTAATGATCAACTGTTAGTTAGTTAATGATAATAATTTAATAGCACTTAAAAGTTAATTATTAAATATTGTTTATTAATAGTTTGTTATTTAGCAGTATTTATTGATTTTTAAAAAACTAATATTAAATATTAATTACTATTTTTTAGTTATTCTTTTAAAGTAATTATTAAAAGTAATTATTTAGTGGTAACTGTTAACTATCAAAGATTAATTACTAAATGGTAAATATTAAATATTAGTCTTAATTGCCAAGCATAAATTATTAGCTATTACTTTTTAATTATTCAACAGTAAATGTTAGATATGAAATAATCAATATTTTTCATCAAAATATTATTTACTAATTGTTAATAATTAACAACAATTAATTATTATACATAAACTATTATTTGTTATTAATTTAATTATTAACTGGTAATTGTTATTACTACTTAGTCATAATTAAATATTAATTAATAAAAGTTAATTATTGTGACAACCTGGAATTTCTGAACTAATTTAAAAAAATTATTTTAGCTATTTTAATGGGTTTTGAATATTTAAAATGATTTATTTTAAATAATAACGACTAAAAATTTATTTTTGTCAAATTTAGAATGTATAAATTTATTTTAGTGAATATTAGGCTCACATCCCTATTTTGAAACTTAATTAGGCTCACATCTGGTCATAAACTTAATATAAATTAGGTCCCTGTTTTCAAAACTTATAAAATAATAATTAAAAAAAATAAAAAAAAAATCGTAAATTAGTAATAAAATATATTATGCATTATACAAAAAATTCAATTAAAAAAACAACAAAAATAATGTCAGAAAGAAGAAAATAGCAAAAAAACAGAAAAAAAATGCAGTTAAAAGCATAATATTATGCATGTTTTTATTTTATTGCATGCATATGTGCAATTATTGCAGTTCTTCCAGCGCATAGATTTAAGTTAATATTTCAGTTCATTTTTATTTGCATCCAAATGTGCAAATTTCTCAGAAAATATGCACACATGTATGCAACATTTTTATAGGATAACACACTGGCTAAAAGTAGGGACCTAATTTATAAAAAAAAAAAAAAAAAAGTTTTGAAAATTTTAAACCCACCCCCTATTTTATTACTTCCGCCTTTTTTATTTTTTTTTTAAAAAATGTGCTTTCGTTCATAAAAAAAAATTCTAAAATCTGGAAATAATGTCAGGATTGTACGGAAATAAAAAAAAATAGTTGCATACATTTATGCAGTTATTACTGATAATTGCATATATGTATGCAACTTTTCCGTAAGCTGTGTTCGGATTAAAATCTGAAAATAAACCTGCACAAATGTGTGCAAGTATTTGAAATATTTGCACACATGTATGCACGTATTTGCATGAAGAAAAATCAAAGAAGATGGATGTAGTGAAAAATAAGCATGGATGTATGCAGGAAAATGATATATGTGCATACTATTATGCATTTAACTGGAAATTTCGTTTTTTCTGTTTTTTTGATTTTTGACGCCTTGTTTGATGATTTTTTGTTCTGAATTTTTTAGCGTTTACATGTTTTATTTAAATACGAATTTACATGATTTTTTTATATATTTTTTTGATGAATTTTCAGAAAATAGGGACCTAATTTACAATAAGTTTATGACCGGGTTTTTTTTTTTTCTATTTTGAAACTATAACAGGGACCTGTAAAAAACGCACCCTTTATTTTAATTATAAAACGAGCCTGAAATGATACGATAATTTGAAAATTTGATTTTTAATTTTAAATGAATGTACAGAATTCAATATAAATCGGATTTCAGTAAAACAAGAAATGTTAAAATCTGTTTATCTGTATCTTTCTAACGAATGTAAGAAACTGAGATTTCACTTTATAAATTGTAAGTTATGTCCAGTTTAAAATTTCAAATAGTCGTTATGGAATTTATTTAAATTTTAAATATACATATATAGCCCTTAAAAATACCATTTTGCAAACGACATTCATTTTCGACGAAACCACTTTTGTTGGATCGATAATATTAAATTATTGCTAGATTCCAATTTTCGTAATTTTTGGAGTCAGTATGTGGCCCCGGTAAATTAAAATGTACGTTCAAATTTAATATTGAACATTATATTAATTTATATATTAATTTTGAAAATAATAATCAAAATAGTCGAATTGGCTTATGAAACATATTCCATTGTGTCCGGAATGGGGGTATTTGGTTATCAATGACAATCGTTGGGTTTGATCATGGTTTCGTCAATATCTCCAGATTTAATTCGAATTTCATCATGGTTTCAAAGCAAATTCGGTAGAGATTTTCACCATCTACAAATCCATACCCACTTGATCAATTTTCGTGAAGTATTTTGCTCGATTGGAAACTCGAAGTCGCCGCGTTTCAACGCGTTTTTCCAAGCACTGGAAGTTTCAAGTTCACCGGGGTAGGTTGTAATGACCCAGAAAATCTGAACCAATTTAAAAATTTTAAATTGGCTAAAATAATGGATCCTAAATATTTAAAATAAATATTTTAAATAATAGCAATGAAAACGGAGTTTGAATCGACAATTGAAAACGAATATAATTAATTCTAATTATAAACAAGGCCTGAAATGGCGCTGTAGTTTCAAAATTTGAATTCAAACTTTGTCGGACTGTACCGGGTGCAAAACAAAACGGATTTGAGTGAAACCAAAAATATTTAAATCTGTTAGTGAGTACCTTTCTAACGAATCTGAAAAATCGAATTTTCATAACGGAAAGCAAAAGTTATGGCCAAATGAATTTTCAGAAAGGTCGCTATGGAATTTATATAGCCCGTGAAATTAGCCATTTTGCATACGACCTCGGAATTCGACGAAACCACTTTTGTTGGATCCGCGATGTGAAGTTATTGCTAGGTTTCAAATTTCATAATTTTTAAAGCTAATATGTGAGCGTGGCAAAGGAAAACGTGTTTTTGCCAATTACAGTTAAATTGGATCGACCAGAAATGGGCCTTTTTGCAAACGGTCTCGGAATTCGATGAAACTAGTTTTGTTGGGACCGTATCTGTAACGACCCAGATTTTTCTGGTAAATTTATTTTGAATATTTAATATTATTTTATATATTGAGCTGATAATATAATCAATTTTTATTGAATTATCGATATAACCATCGTAATATGAGGATCTTAAGTAATTAAAATTGAAATGGAGTCAAATTGATTTATATGAAGTCTTATCTGAATTTAAACGATAACAGATAAGAATTTATTATTGAAAAACTCATTTGTTTGAATTTAATTTTTTTTTTGATTTAAAATGGTTATTTTATATTACATTCAAATTAAATTGTATAATCAGTTTCGTTGAATTCAGAATAGTGAATAATGTTGGGAACATCAGTCGTTTTGCTGAAATTGTGGTTCGGGGTTTTAAATAAAAGGACTGTGATATATTTTAGGTTTTGATTTAAAACAAAGTCAAATCAATTACTTAAGGAGTGTACTTATGTAAAACAGGCCGACCTAAATTTCTACATCGCAGACCTAGTTTTCTTCGAGCAGTTATAATGGTCTCCCTTCTTCTTGGCAAAGTAAAACAAGATTTTTATGGCTTTGTACCTCCTGTCCCCTGTCGCACTTCTATAAATTGAAGCCGTCACCTTCATTTTCCAGACGAACGAAAATAAATCCAACTCTTTTTTTCATTTTCCCCTAAATCAATCGAAACCGTTCTCATCTATATATATACATATAAAGGAAAGAAATCGAAATCAAATGTAAACCGCAATTTTCTTTTCCTCATCACGTTCGAAATCTGCCAGTCCCTTTGGAACTTGAAGCAATATGGGGTGCTCGCGACGGTGCGAAGTGTTCTAGATGGGTGCGATGTGGTGATTGGTGGACGGTTGCGGTGAGTGGAGGGAGGATTTGCGATGTCAGGGAGGTCGATAGGTGGAGTGCGATTTAGGGATTTAAGTGTTCGATGTCTGGGAGGAAGGCGATGTTTGTTCACTGGAGTAGGGCGGCAGGGCTTCGAGGGTGTACTGACATGGTTCTGGTGATACTGTATATGGGAGAACGCGAGTTGCCTGGGGTCTGTCTTGGAGTTTGTCGCGATTTATGGGAAGGGTTTTTAGGGATTCACAAGTTAAGCGAAGAAGTGGAAGGAGGAGAGATGCGTGAACTCAACGTTGAATGGGGGATTGCGGCGGTGAGGAGCAGTTTCCGAGAGTGAAGGAGAAGTGCTTGGTGAAATGCCAAGGAGAAAGAAGTAATTAAGGTAATATAAATTATTTAATTTAATTCTAATTTGCAAGTTAATAACAGTTGTTAAATTTGTTAATAACATTTTTTTTTTTGTTAATTTATAAAGTGATTAGGATTTTTAAGTTAGTTTATATAAAGGGATTAGTTAGTTAGAAATAAAATCTGTAAAGTAATCAGTTAAGATTTTAGTTGAAATTTAGTTAACCCATAAGTAATTAAGTTAAAGTAAGTTAAAAATCAAATTTAGTTTACCTTTAATCCTATTAGTCGATATAATCCGTATATCTGATAAATGCAAAATTTAAATTTATACAAGGTAATTAAATCGAGAAGCCAGTTCCTTAGAATATAGTTGCGGAAAATACTATTGGATGTTGGATTGGAAATTTCTAAAATCAATTGGATCAGAATGGATCGAACAATGAAAATCACGGTGAGTAAATCTCACTCACCTTTTATTTATAATTATTTTTATTTCGTTAAAAATAATTGTTGTTGTTTGTTTGGATTTTTCTGGTTGTTCTATATATATTAGTTATTTAGGCTATATATATATATATATAGGGTTGATTGATTGGTTGGATTCCCGCAGTCTCATTAGCGGATGCCCGCAGTTTCATAGCGGATGATTACCCTATACGCCCCACGCTATGATTAGTGGATGACCTTCTATACCGCGATATTCTGCCACGAAGCAGAATGGGTATTATTTATGTGCTAACATCTGTGGATGCAGGAAAACAGGTTGGAGGAATCCAACTGGATTCCTCAAAAATATATTATCTATTTGTCTGTTTGTTCTGTTTGATTTCATATATATTCATATATGATGTGTTAAAATCAAATGATTGGAAATTGATTGATTTGGTTGTTTAAATTATCACTGGGCTGAAGTGTTAATTTATATAAATATCATGAAAGGATATTGGAGATTTAAAAGGGGAAAAATTCTATTTTTAAATAGAATTTGAAGTCTAAATGGAAATAAAAATATAAACTTGTTTTAAAAAAATAAAACAAGTAGTTTCTTTTTAAACGAAGTTTAGAAATAGTTCTTTTATAACGGAGTTATAAATGAAGTGAAAAGAATTATCATTTGATAATTCAGAAATAGAAATACAAGTGTGAAATTGGAATTTGAAATGAAATGTCAAAATAGGATGTGAAATGAAATTTTTAAATATATAACTCAAATGAATTTTTGAGTATAACATTTGAATAGTAGAATTAGAAAAGGAATTTAAATATTTGAATTTTAAAAGGAGATTGAATATTAGAAATTCAAATAGAAGTTCAAATAGGATTTGAATAGACGAAATTAGAATGAAAAATAGAATTTGAATTCAAGGAATTAAAATAAAATTTGAATTCAAAGGAATTCGAATAAAGAAATTCAAATAGAGATTTGAATGTAGAATTTCAAAATAGAATTTGAAATAAACTTTGAAATAGGATTTTCGAAGTAGAATTGGAAATAGAATTTCAAATAGGATTTCAAAATAGGAAATCCAAATGGTTTTGAAATGGAATTTGAATTCAAGGGAATTCAAATGGATTTGAGTGAAGAAATTCAAATGGTGTTAAAAATGAGTTTGAATATTAGAATTCAAATGGGGCTGGAAATGAATTTGAATATTAGAATTCAAATGGAAAGGGAAAATGAAATTTGAATATAAGAGATTCAAATTGAATTCAAATAGGATTTGATCTATGAGATTTGAATATGAAATTCAAATGGGTATTAAACTATGGAATTTTGAATATAGAATTTAAAAAGGAGTTTGAATATTTGAATTCCAATAGAATTCAAATATAGAAATTGGAATATAGAAGTTCAAATGGAATTTAAATATAGAGTTTGAATAAGAGAATTCAAATGAATTCAAACATAGAATTTGAATATAGGAAATTCAAATAGAAATTCAAGTATTGAATTTGAATATCAAATAGAAAAGGAGTTGGAATTTGAATATAGAATTCAAATAAAAGGTGAGATTGGAATTTGAATCAAGAAATTCAAATAGAGTTAAATGAAGTTGAATTCATTGTAGAGAAGTTTAAAGGTATATATATAAATATAATTAAAACGAACTCGCCACAGCGCTGTAGTTCGTAAAATAGCGATTTGAACTTCAATCGAGTATACAGGACTCAATTGGAGTCGGATCTCTTTGAAACAAGAAACGTCAGGACCGGTTTGATAATAGCTTTCTAATGAAGGAGAAAAATCTGGATTTCGTCGTATAGATTTTGAGTTATGTCAAAATCAAATTTTCAGAAAAACAGCGCCAAAACTATTTAAAAAACATAACGGTTTATTTCATTTTATAAAAGGATTTTTAAGCAAATAAAATCCGAATTTCTATTTAGAAAATTTCAGACTTGAGTTATAAAAAAATATGTGAACTCAAGTAAAGTAAGGAAATTGATTTTTGAAACAGAAATCAGATTTTGACTTTGAATAGAATTAACTAATTCGAATAGTAATTAGTAAAGGAGATGTTGAATTGACATTGGGCCTTAAATAAGTGAATTCGATTTGAGAATTTATATTCGAAATAGAAAAGAGAACTAGAATTGAAATTGAAATTCAATTTGGTTATGAACGAGTTACATACTTTGTTTGAACATGTTATGTTCAACAAAGAAGTGAAATAGGCAAAATGACTAATTAAAGAATAAATGGGCGAAACTGAATTCAAACGATTCAAAAAATTGAATTCAAACGAATGGATTGAGTTGAATTGAATTGGAAACAGGTGAACAGGTGTTAGACAGATATGGGATGAGTATATGAAGATTTTAATTTATGTGCTCGACAAAAAGGTACATGTTTAATTCATATATGGGTTTTATGCGCCGTATCGGCAGGCCGCTTGGCTTTTTCCTTTTTCTTTTGATTAAGGAAGATACCGGGAAGCTATTTGAAATTTCCCGATGCTCCCGATGCAGGGGAGGTTATGGCGAATTTTTCCGGGAATTTAAGGAGTTAGAATATTTTTAAGATAATTTGACAATTAGAAATCTATATATCGATATATATAGAATTCGATAAGGAAACGAAATCAAAAATAGAATATTGTAAACAAAAAGGGAAATCTATAAATTGGAAATAGAAAGCGAACTTTAGACATGTTTTAAAAATGAACAATTGGATGGTATAGTGTGTTTATTCGAGGTAAGTGGTTTTGCCGTTTTGAAGTTGAGGATGTCTTCAGTTAAGGTCTGAGAGGTAATTTTACCCCAACTTGACTGATTTCATTTTTAATGGATAAATAGCAAGATCCAGTCTCGAAGAGAAGTGTTTGAAAAAGAGTTAATTGAATAAAATATTTTGGGTTGTTGTAACGATGTTTTACACAACATTCGTTTTAACCCAAGTGATGTTATTTTGGAAATATAAATATTTCCTGAGGATAGTTAAAGTAGTCGAGAAAGAGATAAGTGATTGAAATTGTTTTCAATTTCAAATAAAATATATTTCCTAAGTATAGGAAATAAGAGAAGGCGATATATGGAAATGTTTTCCAAATAGCATAAGAAGCCAATATGGTTATTGAAAATATTTGGGTAACAAATATTGATAAGAGAATATAGAAGAGATTTAATTAATGAAATATTAATTAAAGAGCCCAGTGATTTGTTTGATATGTTGGATGAACACTTGTTTTTATTCGATAGTTAAATCACAGACTATCGAAGTTTTTGACCATCGTTGTCAATATGGAGAGACCGGTTGGATTATTATTCGAAGAACCACTCCGTATCGGCATAAGCGTTTGCGAACCAAGTATGTTGAATATATTGAAGACGGAGGAAAGTGCAAGGGCTTTCCTATTTATAGAAATAGTGCCTTCGGTTTCGTTCAATCCCAGAACGAACGTAAATGGACGAATGTCTGACAAAGTATTTCCAATGATCAAATGGGTTGGTCTGTATGAATATATATGGTTGCAACGGATTTATTCCCTTAGCATAATATCCAGAATATTTGTGCAAACTCAACTAGTGATTAACGGATCTGACAATGTGGCATTCAAAGTGATTGTGCTATCAATGAATGGTAAGTATTCGTAGCCTCAGGCCTCAACAACCGGGAAAGGACAAAAATCTGTGGGTCGCACCCATTAGGGTGTATAATCACCTATCTAGAGAAATTCCTTTTGTTTCTTAATCTATCGATTCTGCCCATTCGGGAAACGGTGGTTTGAGTCCAACCGTTGGTGATATACATTCGATACACTCAAGCGAAATGAGTGGTCGGTCATGTGTGGGCCGGGTTACAAGATGTTCTTGTTGAACCCAGTGTATTCCTCTCTAGAGATACACAGTCAGAAGGTGGTTCCATACCTTGTCATGTTGGAAATCCAATCTCCAATAAGCGCCATGCGGTTTTTGATTTTATAATATATATGTGGAGCGTGAGATGCAAGCATTCTGCTATTTGGTTATTTACTTGATGTAGACATTACTATAATATCACTGGATTTTCGTATCAAAGTGTTTTGGGTTATAGTAAGGTAAAAACCGTCCGTGTTTATGTGTGGGCTAGTCTTACTATTACCTTTTCTTTTGAAAGGATTTTTAAAGTTAAACAAGTGGTTGGAGTTTACTCACACCAGTCCCATGACTGACCCAGAGTTTATTTTGTTTTGTTTTTCCTAAACTCTTGGGTGCCCAAATTTGTACGGGCAGTCAAGTGTTTCAGGCTTTTACAGATACACTTGGAGGAGCTTGAAGCAGGAGGCTTCAACGTTAGTTATTTAGAGTTACTTCCGCTGTACCAAATGCTGTATTGTACTCTGATGATGGTATGTCTATATGATATAAAGTTTTGTACTTTAAAGCTTATGTTATATAATATATTTTTTCGTTCCGCTGTGAGATTCGTGTTTACTTTGATCATGCTCAGTTGTGTTCTTCTTCTTCTATTCTACCAATTCTATCTTATCTACTCTCACCTTCTAACTTCTTTCTAGTAATGGTTCGTATTTCTGTGTTATTTGGGTTGGACGTGTGATGTATTTAGTCAACTCAGATAGCTCGGATTTGCGGGTCGTTTCAGTTGGTATCAGAGCTTAGGTTGAGCGAATACCTAGGCTTGTGTGGCATGTGCTCATTAGAGATAGGGTCAGTAGTACCCTAGAATGAGTTGAGTGTATATATGAGAGTGCGTATTTGTAAGTTGATATAAAATTTGTTTTATATTGTGTTGGCTTGTCTGTTGAGTAGTTTATGAATTCTGGTCGAATCGTGGGACGCCACGACGTCGATAGGAGTTTGTAAACACTTGGACAGAAGAATCGACATAATATTGTTTTAAAGTGGGTAAATGAAATAATTTAACCCAAAATTTCTATTTTTGATATAAAAAGAATAATTTTCTAGAATTATTATTATATGGATGTGTTGGATGTTGATTTTATAATCAAATGAGATTAAAAAAATTAGAATGGTTATTTATAACCAAATAGAATTTGTATAGAGATTAAATATACAAATGAGATGAATTAGAATTAAATTCAAACCAGAGTTAAGAATTCAAAATCCTGGGAAGTTGAAAATATTTTTCAAAGTATATTAAAATAATATAGCTTTGTTTTAGAAGGATTTGAAAGAAAATCATTTTAGATGAATTTTGAAAGTGATAAAACACTGAACTCACTTCAGTGGCTGGAAAATAATTCTGATGATGATTGCAGCTTCATCAGTGTTCATTTTCGAGTTTCTAAGTGATAGATTGCTACCTTAGAAAGTTTTTGATGGAAATTTGTTTTGAAGGAAAACAAGTAGATTGAAAATTCAAATGTTTTGAATTGAAATGAAAATAAATATAAGTATACATTTATGTGATTTCAGAAGAATTTGAAATGAAAACCCTGGGATTTGGATTCTGGAATTAAAATTTAACTTAAGCAAGTTAAATGGTTCAGGGTGGATCAATTGACTAGAAGTTTAATAGAACATAGATTGGATATAAATGGATTGATCGTAGATCATTCAAATTAAATGAAGGAAGACCAAAAGCTTGGTGGAATTAAATCTGTTGAAATATGAGGAGTTGAGTTTCAACGTAAGTGGATTGTTGAAAGGTAATGGATTTGTATCATTTTTTCTACCTTAGAAATTTCGAGGACGAAATTATTTTAAGGGGGGAAGAATGTAACGACCCAGATTTTTCTGGTAAATTTATTTTGAATATTTAATATTATTTTATATATTGGGCTGATAATATAATCAATTTTTATTGAATTATCGATATAACCATCGTAATATGAGGATCTTAAGTAATTAAAATTGAAATGGAGTCAAATTGATTTATATGAAGTCTTATCTGAATTTAAACGATAACAAATAAGAATTTATTATTGAAAAACTCATTTGTTTGAATTTAATTTTTTTTTTGATTTAAAATGGTTATTTTATATTACATTCAAATTAAATTGTATAATCAGTTTCGTTGAATTCAGAATAGTGAATAATGTTGGGAACATCAGTCGTTTTGCTGAAATTGTGGTTCGGGGTTTTAAATAAAAGGACTATGATATATTTTAGGTTTTGATTTAAAACAAAGTCAAATCAATTACTTAAGGAGTGTACTTATGTAAAACAGGCCGACCTAAATTTCTACATCGCAGACCTAGTTTTCTTCGAGCAGTTATAATGGTCTCCCTTCTTCTTGGCAAAGTAAAACAAGATTTTTATGGCTTTGTACCTCCTGTCCCCTGTCGCACTTCTATAAATTGAAGCCGTCACCTTCATTTTCCAGACGAACGAAAATAAATCCAACTCTTTTTTCATTTCCCCCTAAATCAATCGAAACCGTTCTCATCTATATATATATATAAAGGAAAGAAATCGAAATCAAATGTAAACCGCAATTTTCATTTCCTCATCACGTTCGAAATCTGCCAGTCCCTTTGGAACTTGAAGCAATATGGGGTGCTCGCGACGGTGCGAAGTGTTCTAGATGGGTGCGATGTGGTGATTGGTGGACGGTTGCGGTGAGTGGAGGGAGGATTTGCGATGTCAGGGAGGTCGATAGGTGGAGTGCGATTTAGGGATTTAAGTGTTCGATGTCTGGGTGGAAGACGATGTTTGTTCACTGGAGTAGGGCGGCAGGGCTTCGAGGGTGTATTGACATGGTTCTGGTGATACTGTATATGGGAGAACGCGAGTTGCCTGGGGTCTGTCTTGGAGTTTGTCGCGATTTATGGGAAGGGTTTTTAGGGATTCACAAGTTCAGCGAAGAAGTGGAAGGAGGAGAGATGCGTGAACTCAACGTTGAATGGGGGATTGCGGCGGTGAGGAGCAGTTTCCGAGAGTGAAGGAGAAGTGCTTGGTGAAATGCCAAGGAGAAAGAAGTAATTAAGGTAATATAAATTATTTAATTTAATTCTAATTTGCAAGTTAATAACAGTTGTTAAATTTGTTAATAACATTTTTTTTTGTTAATTTATAAAGTGATTAGGATTTTTAAGTTAGTTTATATAAAGGGATTAGTTAGTTAGAAATAAAATCTGTAAAGTAATCAGTTAAGATTTTAGTTGAAATTTAGTTAACCCATAAGTAATTAATTTAAAGTAAGTTAAAAATCAAATTTAGTTTACCTTTAATCCTATTAGTCGATATAATCCGTATATCTGATAAATGCAAAATTTGAATTTATACAAGGTAATTAAATCGAGAAGCCAGTTCCTTAGAATATAGTTGCGGAAAATACTATTGGATGTTGGATTGGAAATTTCTAAAATCAATTGGATCAGAATGGATCGAACAATGAAAATCACGGTGAGTAAATCTCACTCACCTTTTATTTATAATTATTTTTATTTCGTTAAAAATAATTGTTGTTGCTTGTTTGGATTTTTCTGGTTGTTCTATATATATTAGTTATTTAGGCTATATATATATATATTGGGTTGATTGATTGGTTGGATTCCCGCAGTCTCATTAGCGGATGCCCGCAGTTTCATAGCGGATGATTACCCTATACGCCCCACGCTATGATTAGTGGATGACCTTCTATACCGCGATATTCTGCCACGAAGCAGAATGGGTATTATTTATGTGCTAACATCTGTGGATGCAGGAAAACAGGTTGGAGGAATCCAACTGGATTCCTCAAAAATATATTATCTATTTGTTTGTTTGTTCTGTTTGATTTCATATATATTCATATATGATGTGTTAAAATCAAATGATTGGAAATTGATTGATTTGGTTGTTTAAATTATCACTGGGCTGAAGTGTTAATTTATATAAATATCATGAAAGGATATTGGAGATTTAAAAGGGGAAAAATTCTATTTTTAAATAGAATTTGAAGTTTAAATGGAAATAAAATTATAAACTTGTTTTAAAAAAATAAAACAAGTAGTTTCTTTTTAAACGAAGTTTAGAAATAGTTCTTTTATAACGGAGTTATAAATGAAGTGAAAAGAATTATCATTTGATAATTCAGAAATAGAAATACAAGTGTGAAATTGGAATTTGAAATGAAATGTCAAAATAGGATGTGAAATGAAATTTTTAAATATATAACTCAAATGAATTTTTGAGTATAACATTTGAATAGTAGAATTAGAAAAGGAATTTAAATATTTGAATTTTAAAAGGAGATTGAATATTAGAAATTCAAATAGAAGTTCAAATAGGATTTGAATAGACGAAATTAGAATGAAAAATAGAATTTGAATTCAAGGAATTAAAATAAAATTTGAATTCAAAGGAATTCGAATAAAGAAATTCAAATAGAGATTTGAATGTAGAATTTCAAAATAGAATTTGAAATAAACTTTGAAATAGGATTTTCGAAGTAGAATTGGAAATAGAATTTCAAATAGGATTTCAAAATAGGAAATCCAAATGGTTTTGAAATGGAATTTGAATTCAAGGGAATTCAAATGGATTTGAGTGAAGAAATTCAAATGGTGTTAAAAATGAGTTTGAATATTAGAATTCAAATGGGGCTGGAAATGAATTTGAATATTAGAATTCAAATGGAAAGGGAAAATGAAATTTGAATATAAGAGATTCAAATTGAATTCAAATAGGATTTGATCTATGAGATTTGAATATGAAATTCAAATGGGTTTTAAACTATGGAATTTTGAATATAGAATTTAAAAAGGAGTTTGAATATTTGAATTCCAATAGAGTTCAAATATAGAAATTGGAATATAGAAGTTCAAATGGAATTTAAATATAGAGTTTGAATAAGAGAATTCAAATGAATTCAAACATAGAATTTGAATATAGGAAATTCAAATAGAAATTCAAGTATTGAATTTGAATATCAAATAGAAAAGGAGTTGGAATTTGAATATAGAATTCAAATAAAAGGTGAGATTGGAATTTGAATCAAGAAATTCAAATAGAGTTAAATGAAGTTGAATTCATTGTAGAGAAGTTTAAAGGTATATATATAAATATAATTAAAACGAACTCGCCACAGCGCTGCAGTTCGTAAAATAGCGATTTGAACTTCAATCGAGTATACAGGACTCAATTGGAGTCGGATCTCTTTGAAACAAGAAACGTCAGGACCGGTTTGATAATAGCTTTCTAATGAAGGAGAAAAATCTGGATTTCGTCGTATAGATTTTGAGTTATGTCAAAATCAAATTTTCAGAAAAACAGCGCCAAAACTATTTAAAAACCATAACGGTTTATTTCATTTTATAAAAGGATTTTTAAGCAAATAAAATCCGAATTTCTATTTAGAAAATTTCAGACTTGAGTTATAAAAAAATATGTGAACTCAAGTAAAGTAAGGAAATTGATTTTTGAAACAGAAATCAGATTTTGACTTTGAATAGAATTAACTAATTCGAATAGTAATTAGTAAAGGAGATGTTGAATTGACATTGGGCCTTAAATAAGTGAATTCGATTTGAGAATTTATATTCGAAATAGAAAAGAGAACAAGAATTGAAATTGAAATTCAATTTGGTTATGAACGAGTTACATACTTTGTTTGAACATGTTATGTTCAACAAAGAAGTGAAATAGGCAAAATGACTAATTAAAGAATAAATGGGCGAAACTGAATTCAAACGATTCAAAAAATTGAATTCAAACGAATGGATTGAGTTGAATTGAATTGGAAACAGGTGAACAGGTGTTAGACAGATATGGGATGAGTATATGAAGATTTTAATTTATGTGCCCGACAAAAAGGTACATGTTTAATTCATATATGGGTTTTATGCGCCGTATCGGCAGGCCGCTTGGCTTTTTCCTTTTTCTTTTGATTAAGGAAGATACCGGGAAGCTATTTGAAATTTCCCGATGCTCCCGATGCAGGGGAGGTTATGGCAAATTTTTCCGGGAATTTAAGGAGTTAGAATATTTTTAAGATAATTTGACAATTAGAAATCTATATATCGATATATATAGAATTCGATAAGGAAACGAAATCAAAAATAGAATATTGTAAACAAAAAGGGAAATTTATAAATTGGAAATAGAAAGCGAACTTTAGACATGTTTTAAAAATGAACAATTGGATGGTATAGTGTGTTTATTCGAGGTAAGTGGTTTTGCCGTTTTGAAGTTGAGGATGTCTTCAGTTAAGGTCTGAGAGGTAATTTTACCCCAACTTGACTGATTTCATTTTTAATGGATAAATAGCAAGATCCAGTCTCGAAGAGAAGTGTTTGAAAAAGAGTTAATTGAATAAAATATTTTGGGTTGTTGTAACGATGTTTTACACAACATTCGTTTTAACCCAAGTGATGTTATTTTGGAAATATAAATATTTCCTGAGGATAGTTAAAGTAGTCGAGAAAGAGATAAGTGATTGAAATTGTTTTCAATTTCAAATAAAATATATTTCCTAAGTATAGGAAATAAGAGAAGGCGATATATGGAAATGTTTTCCAAATAGCGTAAGAAGCCAATATGGTTATTGAAAATATTTGGGTAACAAATATTGATAAGAGAATATAGAAGAGATTTAATTAATGAAATATTAATTAAAGAGCCCAGTGATTTGTTTGATATGTTGGATGAACACTTGTTTTTATTCGATAGTTAAATCACAGACTATCGAAGTTTTTGACCATCGTTGTCAATATGGAGAGACCGGTTGGATTATTATCCGAAGAACCACTCCGTATCGGCATAAGCGTTTGCGAACCAAGTATGCTGAATATATTAAAGACGGAGGAAAGTGCAAGGGCTTTTCTATTTATAGAAATAGTGCCTTCGGTTTCGTTCAATCCCAGAACGAACGTAAATGGACGAATGTCTGACAAAGTATTTCCAATGATCAAATGGGTTGGTCTGTATGAATATATATGGTTGCAACGGATTTATTCCCTTAGCATAATATCCAGAATATTTGTGCAAACTCAACTAGTGATTAACGGATCTGACAATGTGGCATTCAAAGTGATTGTGCTATCAATGAATGGTAAGTATTCGTAGCCTCAGGCCTCAACAACCGGGAAAGGAAAAAAATCGGGCAGGCAGCATGGCTATGTGGGTCGCACCCATTAGGGTGTATAATCACCTATCTAGAGAAATTCCTTTTGTTTCTTAATCTATCGATTCTGCCCATTCGGGAAACGGTGGTTTGAGTCCAACCGTTGGTGATATACATTCGATACACTCAAGCGAAATGAGTGGTCGGTCATGTGTGGGCCGGGTTACAAGATGTTCTTGTTGAACCCAGTGTATTCCTCTCTAGAGATACACAGTCAGAAGGTGGTTCCATACCTTGTCATGTTGGAAATCCAATCTCCAATAAGCGCCATGCGGTTTTTGATTTTATAATATATATATGGAGCGTGAGATGCAAGCGTTCTTCTATTTGGTTATTTACTTGATGTAGACATTATTATAATATCACTGGATTTTCGTATCAAAGTGTTTTGGGTTATAGTAAGGTAAAAACCGTCCGTGTTTATGTGTGGGCTGGTCTTACTATTACCTTTTCTTTTGAAAGGATTTTTAAAGTTAAACAAGTGGTTGGAGTTTACTCACACCAGTCCCATGACTGACCCAGAGTTTATTTTGTTTTGTTTTTCCTAAACTCTTGGGTGCCCAAATTTGTACGGGCAGTCAAGTGTTTCAGGCTTTTACAGATACACTTGGAGGAGCTTGAAGCAGGAGGCTTCAACGTTAGTTATTTAGAGTTACTTCCGCTGTACCAAATGCTGTATTGTACTCTGATGATGGTATGTCTATATGATATAAAGTTTTGTACTTCAAAGCTTATGTTATATAATATATTTTTTCGTTCCGCTGTGAGATTCGTGTTTACTTTGATCATGCTCAGTTGTGTTCTTCTTCTTCTTCTATTCTACCAGTTCTATCTTATCTACTCTCACCTTCTAACTTCTTTCTAGTAATGGTTCGTATTTCTGTGTTATTTGGGTTGGACGTGTGATGTATTTAGTCAACTCAGATAGCTCGGATTTGCGGGTCGTTTCAGTATCGTCAAAACATAGCCAGATTTGTTTTTCTGGAATTTTTCGAATCAGTTTGTGGCCCTGGCAAATTGAAATGTACGTTCAAATCAAATATTGAATGTTTTATATTTTAAATTGAATGGAAACTGACTGAAACAGTCGAATGGGCCTACGAAACATATCCCATTGTGTTCGCGATGGGGGTAAAACGCTAGGGACGACAGTCGTTGAGGTTGGATTGGGGTACGTGCGTGAAAGGGGGTATTTTCGAAATTTTAAAATTTATAAATATAAAAAAAATCTCCCATTGGCCAGCAGCAGTTTCTCTCTCCCCGACCCTCTCTAAACCGACGACGGAAACAGCTCGCCACCTTCTAGCTCCGAATACTCCTTCCACGCTCCACGAAATCCAGTGCCACAGTTAAGGTTTTTGTAGATCTTCTCAAGAGCTACGAATCCATATGAAGTTTGCTAATTATCGTTGAGAAAATCGTGCGAATCACCCTTGGGAAGTTCCGCCGTTCACCACCGCCGATCTTCCTCCTGCCGAGATCGATCTGAGCGCGCCCTACCTGGTTTTGCTCGCCACTCCTAGCCCTTCGACGCTGCGAAGGCCGATCGTCATATAGATACACGGATTTCGCGAAAATCGAAAACCTAGTTTCGAACCAAACTGTGGAGTACGGCTATGTTTATTTTAAACTGTTTTAACACCTTTAAACCATTGCAAACTTTGAAAAATCATATCCTTTTCGTGTATTGACGAAATTCAGTGAAACAAGAGACAGTGGACTCGTGTGGACGTCTTCTACATTCTAGAAGAGACCGCGTATTTTTCTGAGCCTTCTGCTATTTTTGGTGGAGTGGAACCCAATGTGAGATTTCTAATTTATAAACGATATGGAAAACGATGATGTATAAATTATATAATCGATGTATGAGTTATATAAGCGTTGTACACCTCTTGTATAAGCATTGTATAAGTTGTACGTTCGATGTATAAGTTGTATATGCGTTGTAAAAATTATATATGTGTGGAAATATAAGTGAATTGCTATATATAAATATAAATATATATATATATATATACGCCCCTCGTCCACAAACCATGGACGATATTTATTGGTTGTGATTGGTGTGAAAATTGATTGATAGCGAATGGTTGATTGGGATTGTTTGTGGTTGATATTGATTGATTGTGGTTGAAAAATACCCATTTGTGGTTGAGAAATATTTGGTTGAAACCACATAGGATTAGTTTGTGGAAATGAAATAAATATATACATGCCGCCTGCGTGCGAACTAGATGCATGATCCCCATTGTCAAAAACCACGAGGTTTTAAGGTAGAGCGAGGAGCCGTACTAGGGACGGCCCCGGTTTTAACTACCCTGCCATTATGCTGCCGAAATTTTGAATAATATTCATGTGTTTGAATTATTTTCTTTTGTTGAGACTATATTCTTTCATTGAATTGAAATTAATGTTTGAATGGTATTCGTGTTTTAAATATAAAAATCACATTTTTATCTATATATATAAACTATAGAAAGCCTTCATGTGTTGAAACTATATTCTTTCGTTGAATTGAAATTCATGTGTTGAATGGTATTCGTGTTTTAAATATAAAAATCACATTTTTATCTATATATAAACTATAGAAAGCCTCCATGTGTTGAATCGATATTCATTCGTTGAATTGAAATTCACGTGTTGAATGGTATTTGTGTTTTAAATATAAAAATCACATTTTTATCTATATATATAAACTATAGAAAGCCTTCATGTGTTGAATCGATATTCATTCGTTGAATTGAAATTCATGTGTTGAATGGTATTCGTGTTTTAAATATAAAAATCACATTTTTACCTATATATATAAACTATAGAAAGCCTTCATGTGTTGAATCGATATTCATTCGTTGAATTGAAATTCACGTGTTGAATGGTATTCGTGTTTTAAATATAAAAATCACATTTTTATCTATATATACAAACTATAGAAAGCCTTCATGTGTTGAATCGATATTCATTAGTTGAATTGAAATTCATGTGTTGAATGGTATCCATATTTTGAAATAAATTGTTTTATAATAAAAATCACATTTTTATCACCTATATTAACTATACGAAATAATAGTGTTTTGAAATGAATTGTTTTACAATAAAATCACTTTTTTTATATACATGAATTATTGAAATGTGAAGTGTTAATAATAGCCACTCGTTCAAATAAATATGCATGAGTTGAAATATTCATTAATTAGCTAATGATATGATTTTTTTTACCTATGCATGCAACATTAGAATGAATGGTGTTTTTAAACCAAATGGAATCAAATATGAAGTTGTATGGAAAATGATAAGTGATAATAACAATATATATGTACATGCATATTTATTGAACAGGTTATAGCAAAGGGACTAGAGAAGAGGAATAAAATTTTTGTGCCCGACAAATAGGTACATATTTACTGTTTTGTTTGGGTGACGATTTTATGAGCCTGTTGGCAAGCCGCTTGGCTTTTTCTTTTTCTTTTTGACATGAGACGCCCGTGTGGCTATTTGGGAATTTTCCCAGCCCCTCCCGTACAAAGGAGGTTATGGCGAAATTTTCCAAAATTTAAAGGCGTTAGTGAAATATTTGAAGTGGAAACAATATAGGAATTTTTGAATGAACTATATTTATATAAATATAAATAAAATTAAAACGAAACGTGGCCGTGCAGTTCGTGTTTTGAAGCCGTGATTTCAAACAACTAGTGCGGGAAATCCGACCATCGGATTTTCCCGAAACCGCAACCATTGGGTTTGCCTTGGAAATATCTTTCCAACGGCACCAACTTTGTAAAAATTCAACGGTTGGATTGTCTGGAATGTTTAATTCAAATCTGAAGAAAAACAACGCCAGAATCGATTATATTTATATATATATATAAATATAATTATATTTAATCGATAACGACGCTGTAGTTCGTATTTCGAAATCGAAACTTCAAACGATTGTACCGGGAGATCCGACCGTCGGATTTTCCCGAAACTAGAACCGTTGGATTCGTTTTGAAAAGATCTTTCTAATGGTGTAAATTTTGTGAAGATCCAACGGTTAGATTTTCAGATATGTGTAAATCAAACCTGAAGAAAAACAGCGCCACGGCCGCGTTATGGCCCGAAGCGTCGTTTGAAATAAAATGGCTATTTTAAAATAAATAAAAATAGCAATAAATCATTATAAAATATTATAAATGATATGGATGTAAATTTAGAAATTAACTGAAGGTTGGCTAAGTCGAATGGTTTCTTGGCTATTGATCTGATGTTGGTTTCGGCCTTCGGGGTTAATATTTGGGAAATCGATCTCTTACTGATTGACAGTTAGTGGCTAATGAATTGAAATGATGCGTGTGTATGTTAGTGTTGCACTTGTTTGTTATATACGCGAGTTGCTCAGAAAGACCGGGTTTATCCCATTCTGAATAACTGAATCGACGATAATTAATCGAAGATGAAGACGGTGGTCGAAGACCGGAGATCTTCACCTCGTTTGGATGGTAACCGAGGTCCTGATTGGGAGGCATCCCGAAATATGGATAATGAGCGGTGATCGTCCAGACGTATGTGGTGATCGATGGGTTTGCGAGGTATATAGTGCCTCCGGTTTCGTTCAGACCCAGAACGGACTTGTAAATGGACTGTGTGTCTGACATTGGACTTTATTCTGTGTTGATTGATCTCTGTTAAATATACATCTGTTTGGCGGCGGAGAATTAATTCTTTTGCTTAACGCCCTTCTCTGAAACGCACGAGCTCAGAGGTTGTATATCGATGGACATCATTCGCATGGCATGAATTGCTAGTTTGGCATGCCTAAGTGGCAAATGATCAAGGCTTCTGTTGAAAAGCAAAGTCTTGTGGTGATGATCAAAGCCCCGCCTGTGTGGCGCAGCTTTGTGTATAATGTGAATTCGCGAGCCTCACACCCCGGTATGAACCAGAAACGGGAGAAGGACCTTAGGGAGGGCATGCGTTTTTTTCTAGCTAGGGTGGTGTCAGTGACCTACCAGCACTGACATTTATATACTTTTCACCTGTGTGGTTGTTGCTGTTGCGAGGCGCCTTGGTTTGATCGGACGATCCGGGTCTGATGGAGTCATTGGCTCATTTACGCCCCAAAGGGCGGAGAAACGTATTGTTCAGGCACTATAATCCACTCTGTGTGGACCGGCCCTGTCGCTCCAAGGGGCAGTTGCGGTTGTTCCGGAGACATGGGCTAGATTGTCTCGAAGTCGGTAAGGACTATCTTTTGCCTTGGTTCAAGACGGAAATCCAATTTCCAAATACGACATCGTGCGGTTTTGATTGTATATATATATGGCGACATGATATATGGTACCCATGCCACCTATGATTGATAGTTATGATTCAAATTGTTTTTGAAACATATAAACACTAGTAATAATATCAAATGCTTTTGTTTTATTCGTATCAATCATATTTTGGCCATTATAAGGTAAAACTCTATCCTTCGGTTTGCGTTGCATTGTGTGATGGGAACTGAGTCTTATAATGGCTTCATTTTATAAAAAGCATTGCGATGTTTTAAAAGAAAGATTTGTTTTTAAAGCGTTGGCAATCCAATGGAGTAAACCCGTTCCACGAAAGTGGCGTGGTCCTATGATTAGCCATATTTTGAATATGTTGAGTAGATTTCTCATACCAGTCCCATGACTGACTCGTAGTTTGTTTCACTTTCAAACTCGGGTGCCCCTTTTTCTACACGGGCAGCCTTGTATTCAGGTTTAGCTGGTTCTTTCTGGATAGCTGGAGCTGAAGATGGCCTCTATTATTTATCTCTTTTTATGCTGTTCAGCTCCTATTGTACATATTTTGTTTATTTCCGCTGTAGACATTTATGTATAGTTGAACTATATTTGTACTAAGTAAGATCCTGTATACTGTGTAACTCTGATGATTACTTTTATCCAGTATATTCTATTGTTCATTATCTGGTGTGTTTATTTAATTCTGTTCGGTTATTATTCTGTTTCTGTGTTATATTCCAAAGATAACCTTTGCCACCGTCTGTACGGGGTTTGGGGTCGTCACAACGTGGTATCAGAGCTTTGGTTAAGCTTAGTTCTGGAAAATAACATATTAACGATCTCGTCAGAAATAGAACCAGTAGTGTTCTAGGACGGACAACTCAATACAGATAGGATCAGTAATATCCTAGTATGAGTAGCAGAATGAAATAACACCTCGATAGACGCATTTACATTTAAGTATTTGTTTCTATATTTTGAAATATCTTTTCTGTGACCTGACACTTGATCTGCCATTTGCAGAAGAACTAGAAAATGAGTGCCAGAAACAGAAGAAGTGATACTGATCCGGATATAGAAGCCCTATATATGAAATATAGAAATCTGGGTGGAAAGCCGTTCTCGGGCAAAGAATCTATTATGAGAACACAAGCTTGGATTCGTTCGGCTGAGAAAATCTTCGAAGCATTAAAGCTGAGGGATGACCAGAAAAGATTACTGGCCTCCTGGGCACTCGAAGACGAAGCTTTGTTCTGGTGGGATTCAATTATCAAGGATAATCCAGAAGGTGATATCACCTGGGACAGATTCAAAGTGATTTTCCTGGAAAGATTTACTCCTCCCGAAGCGACCGAGCGACTATGTGATGAATTTTCTTTTTTGATACAAGGTGATATGACCATCCCAGAATATCATAAGAAATTCAACGAACTTTCTCACTTTGCTCCCCATCTAATTCAGAATACGAGGAGAAAGAATCTGAGATTTATTTACGGGCTCCAAAGGAAATATCAGAATAAAGTAATGGGCATGTGAAGCTTCCTTTTTCAGAAATGATTTATATGGCTTATCAGTATGAAGATCTCCATAAGAAAGGCATGTTGCGCGACGAAGAGGAAGTCAGCTCTAGTAATAAAATTGAGTCTGAAACTGATCGTCCTGAGGCCAGTACGATGTCTGAAGTCAGTAAGGAGCCTAAAATCAATCAAAAAAGGGCCAGACCAAGAAAAGAACCGGTAACGACCGCCGTATGCAATAACTGCCGTAAGCAAGGGCATTTGCAAGGAAAATGCAGATCTTTAAAGAAACTAAAGAAGAATGGACCTAAGTCAAAGAACAAGTTTCAAGAGATCAGAGAATGCAGCATTTGCCATCGGTTTGGCCATGTAAAGCAGGATTGCCGGCTGCTAAAGGCAACCAAGGAGGCTCAGGTAAATGAAGTGGCAGAAACCTCAGCACCCTCAGATAGTCAGGAAAGGTCTGATGTTTTAGAAGGCACGCTCAATGTCAAGAACATTCCAGTTAAAGTACTGTTTGACACAGGCGCGTCACGAAGCTTTATTGAAAAGAGTGCAGTCAAGAAACTGGATTTGAATTTGAAGAAGCTCAAAGAGCCAATGACTGTCCAAAATCCAGTTGGGGGTTCCATCAATCTCAGTTGGATTTGTGTAGTACCTGTCTCTTTTTCTTGCTATAAATTCCCTATTATCTCTATCATCATGAATTTTAATGAATTCGATCTTATTCTGGGATTGGATTGGCTAACCCAATATGAAGCTGAGGTTAGATGCGCCGAGAGAGTGGTTAAAGCAAAGGCCCAATCAGGGAATTATATAACCATACCATGTGAAGGTCCGACTTCAAATAGAAAGGACTTCTGGGCAGCTTTGGATGTTTCTCCAGTTCAAATAGAAAATATCCCAGAAGTCACAGAGAATATTCCTGACCTCATCAAAGATATTCCTGTCATCAAAAATTATGCGGATGTGTTTGAAGAAGTTGTTCGCTTACCCCCGCAGAGAGAAATAGATTTCAAAATTTCTTTAATTCTGAATGCAAGGCCGGTAGTTCACGCTATTCGAAGAATGTCCTTGAAAGAGAAAGAGGAATTAGACAATCAAACACGACAGCTAGTATTGAAAGGTCTGATCAGGCCTAGTTTCTCTAATTGGGGAGCAGCAGTGGTTTTTGTCCCAAAATCTGACGGTACTCTACGGTTATGTGTGGATTATCGTGATTTGAACAAGCAGACAATAAAGAACAAATATCCACTGCCGCGAATAGATGATTTGTTGGATCGTCTGAATGGAGCACAAGTATTTTCACGAATGGACCTAGCTACAGGCTTCCATCAACTTTGAATTGCCGAAGAGTGTTTTCCAATGACAGCATTCAGAGGTCCAGATAACGCTCCAGCTTACTTCGTCGATCTGATGAATAGAGTGTTCAGAGGAGTTTTGAATAAATTTGTTCTAGTTTTTATTGATGATATTCTAATCTTCTCTAAATCAAAGGCCGAACATGAAAAGCATCTGGAGCAGGTTCTAGAAATTCTGAGACGGAATGTATCAAAAGCCAAATTTTCCAAATGTATCTTCTGGCAAGATGAAGTAAAATTTCTAAGCCACGTCGTATCGAAAGAAGGAATCGCTGTGGATCCAAGCAAAATCACAGCTATTCAGAATTGGAAACAACCCAGTGCCCCCACTGAAGTCCGCAGTTTTCTCGGATTGGCTAGTTATTACCGGAAGTTTGTTAAAAACTTTTCGAAGATATCTGGTCATTTAACGAAGCTTACGAAGAAGCACTCTAAATTCAAATGGACTCCAGAAAGTGAGGAGGCTTTCGAAGAGCTAAAGTTAAGACTAACGACTGCTCCAGTGTTAACCATCATCGATGGCAATCAGGATTTGAAAGTCTGGACTGATGCTTCTAGAGAAGGCCTTGGCGCAGTGTTAATGCAGAGGGGCCAAGTGATTGCTTATGCTAGCCGTCAGCTGAAGCCACACGAGAAAAACTATGTAACTCATGATCTTGAGTTATTGGCTATTGTATTCGCCTTGAAAATCTGGAGCCATTATCTTCTGGGTGAGAGATTCGAACTGTTTACAGATCATCAGTCGCTGAAGTATCTGTTCACCCAGAAGGACTTGAATCTGAGGCAGCAACGTTGGCTGGAGTTTCTTATAGCATATGACTTTGAAATTATATACACTCTAGGAAAAGCCAATGTCGTGGCCGATGCGTTAAGCCGAAAGAATGAAATGATCGCCAGTTTTATTATCACGACTTCATTGCTAGATAAAATATCTGCTCTTCAAAAGGATGATCACTTCATTCAGAAGATCAGAGAGATAATTAAGTAAGGCGGGCCCTCGAGTTTTCAAGTGGATGAGGAGGGGTTTCTAAGGCTGAAAGGTCGAATCTGTGTTCCTAACATTCCTGAGCTCCGAAAGGAAGTACTGGATGAATGCCACAAGTCAAAACTTAGTATCCATCCGGGAGTAAGCAAAATGTATAATGACATCAAACGCACTTTCTGGTGGAAGTCGGTGAAGAGGGACATTTCTTTATATGTTAGCCGATGCCCTACTTGCCAGCTAGTCAAAAGCGACCAACAGAAACTAGCTGGATTATTACAACCGCTAGACGTTCCAGGCTGGAAGTGGGAACATATTTCTATGGATTTCATTGATGGTCTGCCCAGAACTAGAAAAGGGAATGACAGTATTTGGGTGATCGTAGATCGCTTCACGAAGATCGCCCATTTCATACCTGTTAGATCAAACAGAACTGCTCAGAGTCTGGCACAGATATTCTTCAAGGAAATAGTTAGACTACATGGAGTGCCGCTCAGTATAGTCAGTGATAGAGATACAATATTCAGTAGCAAATTCTGGGAAGCATTTCAAGTCGAGCTGGGAACGAAGTTGAACTTAAGCACCGCTTATCATCCTCAGACAGACGGTCAGACTGAGAGGGTGAATCGTATTTTAGAAGATCTATTGCGGGCTTGTGTTATAGATTTCGGTGGATCATGGGAAGACCATCTGCATTTGGCTGAATTCTCATATAACAACAGCAACCAGGCGAGTCTGACAATGTCGCCATTTGAAGCATTGTATGGTAGACCGTGCTGATCTCTTGTTGTTGGGTCGAACCCGGTAATAGACTTGTGTTGGGTCCTGATATGATCCGAGAAGCCGCCGACAAAGTCGATTTTATTAAGAAGCGATTACTCGCCGCTCAAAGCCGACAAAAGAGCTATGCCGATATAAGAAGAAGAGATATATCCTTTGCTGTTGGCGACTACGTATATTTGAAAGTATCGCCGATGAGAGGAGTTATCCGGTTCGGTAAAACTGGAAAGTTGGCGCCCAAATTCATTGGTCCGTTTCCTATTCTGGAACGGATCGGAACTCTCACTTATAGGGTCAAATTGCCTGACTGGTTGCCTGGAGTCCATGATGTATTTCATATATCTCAACTTTGAAAGCACGTTCATGATCCAAACTTGATCGTGGAAGAAGCAGCTCAGCAGGATATTGAAATTACTCCAGAACTAGCTGTGAGAAGAGAGCCGCTAAAGATTATCGGCAAAGAAACCAAAGAACTGAGGAACAAGAAGGTTCACTTAGTCAAAGTGCAGTGGAGTGGAGATCTGCGAGATTGTACTTGGGAAACTGAGGAGAGCATTCAGAAAGCTTATCCTAGATGCCGAGTGGATATCTCTAATTGACTCCGGTGCAAGGTATATTTACCATACTTTGCATTACCAATCAGTTCTCGATTCTGTTGTTATTTTCTTTCCATGGATGTGCACTTTTAATTCTATAGTCTGAATGATTTTAAAAGAATATAGGAATTAATTTGTATGATTTTGAAAAGTTAAAAACAAATTGCTTGTTGGTTGTGTTGTGTGATTGTAGATTGGATTAATTAAAGTTATTAAAACGATAGTTAATTTAATCAACAATAGAATAATGGTAGCATTTATTCGATTAAATCACACATTGAACTGATTAGAAAATAAATAGAAACATATACATGTGTATTATATATGTTTGAACAGGTAAATGGATTAGCTGTTGAGTAAAGATTTTATTTGCGTGCCCGACAAATAGGTAAACATTAATGAGTTGGATGCGAAATATTATTATATCAACTCCTGTGAATGCCATTGGATGCGGAGTGCTGGTTTTTCTGTGTGAAATAATAAATGTCGCCATAGGATAGTAATAATTAATTTTGAACTACATTACATGGCATACTTCAGAAGATAGGCATACTTCATCATATACCACATAAGCATTTGGAGCTTGTGTGACTAGGGGGAAGATTTACCATACGAGCAAGAGGCTTGTATGGCGATGACTATATTTTACAGGTTGAACTGATGACTGATATGGACTATTTAAATTGTAACGATTAAATTTCCAGATTAATAAAAACCCCACACGGGTCTGGAGTTGACAATAATCACGTCTCACTAGTTATTAGATACGGTACATGGCCTATTTATTCCCCACACGGGACAGGGTGACGAGAATTTATTCTCTGGAGTTATTATCAATACACGCTCCCCTGTAAACACCAGAATATATCACTATAAATATGTGTATGCTTATTAGGATTTATTGGGTACCTAATACGGCCCAATAAATTTCCAAACCTCTCTCCGTACAAAGGAGGTTATGGCAAAATTTTTCGAAAATTCCGGGTGTTAGCCAAATTTTTGAAGAATTTAAAAATTCTCAGAAATTGAAAAGTTGGAGAATTAAAGCCAGATTGGACGTAGAGTTGATTAATCAAACCACTTTCGACTTTGTTCCTTTTCGGGGACGAAAAGTTTTAAGTGGGGGAGATTGTAACGACCCAGAAAATCTGAACCAATTTAAAATTTTTAAATTGGCTAAAATAATGGATTTTAAATATTTAAAATAAATATTTTAAATAATAGCATTGAAAACGGAGTTTGAATCGACAATTGAAAACGAATATAATTAATTCTAATTATAAACAACGCCTGAAATGGCGCTGCAGTTTCAAAATTTGAATTCAAACTTTGTCGGACTGTACTGGGTGCAAAACAAAACGGATTTGAGTGAAACCAAAATTATTTAAATCTGTCAGTGAGTACCTTTCTAACGAATCTGAAAAATCGAATTTTCATAACGGAAATCAAAAGTTATGGCCAAATGAATTTTCAGAAAGGTCGCTATGAAATTTATATAGCCCGTGAAATTGGCCATTTTGCATACGACCTCGGAATTCGACGAAACCACTTTTGTTGGAACCGGGATGTGAAGTTATTGCTAGGTTTAAAATTTCATAAATTTTAAAGCTAATATGTGAGCGTGGCAAAGGAAAACGTGTTTTGGCCAATTATAGTTAAATTGGATCGACCAGAAATGGGCCTTTTTGCAAATGGTCTCGGAATTCGACGAAACTAGTTTTGTTGGGACCGTATCGTCAAAACATAGCCAGATTTATTTTTCTGGAATTTTTCGAATCAGTTTGTGGCCCTGGCAAATTGAAATGTACATTCAAATCAAATATTGAATGTTTTATATTTTAAATTGAAAGGAAACTGACTGAAACAGTCGAATGGGCCTACGAAACATATCCCATTGTGTTCGGGATGGGGGTAAAATGCTAGGGACGACAGTCATTGGGATTGGATTGGGGTTCGTGCGTGAAAGGGGGTATTTTCAAAATTTTAAAATTTATAAATATAAAAAAATCTCCCATTGGCCAGCGACAGTTTCTCTCTCCCCGACCCTCTCTAAACCGATGACGGAAACAGCTCGCCACCTTCTAGCTCCGATTACTCCTTCAACGCTCCACGAAATCCAGTGCCACAGTTAAGGTTTTTGTAAATCTTCTCAAGAGCTACGAATCCATATGAAGTTTGCTAATTATCGTTGAGAAAATCGTGCGAACCACCCTTGGGAAGTTCCGCCGTTCACCACCATCGATCTTCCTCCTGCCGAGATCGATCTGAGCACGCCCTACCTGGTTTTGCTCCCCACTCATAGCCCATCGACGCTGCGAAGGCCGATCGTCATATAGCTACACGGATTTCGCTCGAAAACCTAGTTTTGAACCAAACTGTGGAGGTACGACTATGTTTATTTTAAACTGTTTTAACACCTTTAAACCGTTGCAAACTTTGAAAAATCATATCTTTTTCGTGTATTGACGAAATTCAGTGAAACAAGAGATAGTGGACTCGTGTGGACATCTCCTACATTCTAGAAGAGACCGCGTATTTTCTAAGCCTTCTGCTATTTTTGGTGGAGTGGAACCCAATGTGAGATTTCTAATTTATAAAAGATATGGAAAACAATGAGGTATAAATTATATAGTCGATGTGTGAGTTATATAAGCGTTGTACACCTCTTGTATAAGCGTTGTATAAGTTGTACATTCGATGTATAAGTTGTATATGCGTTGTAAAAATTATATATGTGTTGAAATAGAAGTGAATTGCTATATATATATATATATATATATATATATATATACGCCCCTTGTCCACAAACCATGGACGATATTTATTGGTTGTGATTGGTGCGAAAATTGATTGATAGAGAATGGTTGGTTGGGATTGTTTGTGGTTGATATTGATTGATTGTGGTTGAAAAATACCCATTTGTGGTTGAGAAATATTTGGTTGAAACCACATAGGATTAGTTTGTGGAAATGAAATAAATATATACATGCCGCCTATGTGCGAACTAGATGCATGATCCCCATTGTCAAAAACCGCGAGGTTTTAAGGTAGAGCGAGGAGTCGGACTAGGGAAGGTCCCGGTTTTAACTACCCTGCCGTTATGCTGCCGAAATTTTGAATAATATTCATGTGTTTGAATTATTTTTATTTGTTGAAACTATATTCTTTCGTTGAATTGTAATTCATGTGTTGAATGGTATTCGTGTTTTAAATATAAATTTCACATTTTTATCTATATATATAAACTATAGAAAGCCTTCATGTGTTGAATCGATATTCATTCGTTGAATTGAAATTCATGTGTTGAATGGTATTCGTGTTTTAAATATAAAAATCACATTTTTATCTATATATAAAAACTATAGAAAGCCTTCATGTGTTGAATCGATATTCATTCGTTGAATTGAAATTCATGTGTTGAATGGTATTCGTGTTTTAAATATAAAAATCACATTTTTATCTATATATACAAACTATAGAAAGCCTTCATGTGTTGAATTGAAATTCAATAGTTGAATTGAAATTCAATAGTTGAATTGAAATTCATGTGTTGAATGGTATCGATATTTTGAAATAAATTGTTTTATAATAAAAATCACATTTTTATCACCTATATTAACTATACGAAATAATAGTGTTTTGAAATGAATTGTTTTACAATAAAAATCACTTTTTTTATATACATGAATTATTGAAATGTGAAGTGTTAAAAATAGCCACTCGTTCAAATAAATATGCATGAGTTGAAATATTCATTAATTAGCTAATGATATGATTTTTTTTTACCTATGCATGCAACATTAGAATGAATGGTGTTTTTAAACCAAATGGAATCAAATATGAAGTTGTATGGAAAATGATAAGTGATAAGAACAGTATATATGTACATGCATATTTATTGAACATGTTATAGCAAATGGGCTAGAGAAGAGGAATAAAATTTTTGTGCCCGACAAATAGGTACACATTTACTGTTTTGTTTGGGTGATGATTTTATGAGCCTTTTGGCTAGCCGCTTGGCTTTTTCTTTTTCTTTTTGACATGAGACGCCCGTGTGGCTATTTGGGAATTTTCCCAGCCCCTCCCGTACAAAGGAGGTTATGGTGAAATTTTCCAAAATTTAAAGGCGTTAGTGAAATATTTGAAGTGGAAACAATATAGGAACTTTTGAATGGACTATATTTATATAAATATATAAATATAAATAAAATTAAAACGAAACATGGCCGTGCAGTTCATGTTTTGAACCCGTGATTTTAAACAACTAGTGCAGGAAATCCGACCATCGGATTTTCCCGAAACCGCAACCGTTGGGTTCGCCTTGGAAATATCTTTCCAACGGCACCAACTTTGTAAAAATCCAATGGTTGGATTGTCTGGAATGTTTAATTCAAATCTGAAGAAAAACAGCGCCAGAATCGATTATATTTATATATATATAAATATAATTATATTTAATCGATAACGACGCTGCAGTTCGTGTTTCGAAATCGAAACTTCAAACGATTGTACCGGGAGATCCGACCGTCGGATTTTCCCGAAACTGGAACCGTTGGATTCATTTTGAAAAGATCTTTCTAATGATGTAAATTTTGTGAAGATCCAACAGTTAGATTTTCAGATATGTGTAAATCAAACCTGAAGAAAAACAGCGCCACGGCCGCGTTATGGCCCGAAGCGTCGTTTGAAATAAAATGGCTATTTTAAAATAAATAAAAATAGCGATAAATTGTTATAAAATATTATAAACGATATGGATGTAAATTTAGAAATTAACTGAAGGTTGGCTAAGTCGAATGGTTTCTTGGGTATTGATCTGATGTTGGTTTCGGCCTTCGGGGTTAATATTTGGGAAATCGTTCTCTTACTGATTGACGGTTAGTGGCTAATGAATTGAAATGATGCTTGTGTATGTTAGTGTTGCACTTGTTTATTATATACGCGAGTTGCTCAGAAAGACCAGGTTTATCCCATTCTGAATAACTGAATCGACGATAATTGATCGAAGATGAAGACGGTGGTCGAAGACCGGAGATCTTCACCTCGTTTGGATGGTAACCGAGGTCCTGATTGGGAGGCATCCCGAAATATGGATAATGAGGGGTGATCGTCCAGACGTACGTGGTGATCGATGGGTTTGCGAGGTATATAGTGCCTCCGGTTTCGTTCAGACCCAGAACGGATTTGTAAATGGACTGTGTGTCTGACATTGGACTTTATTCTGTGTTGATTGATCTCTGTTAAATATACATCTGTTTGGCGGCGGAGAATTTATTCTTTTTCTTAACGCCCTTCTCTGAAACGCACGAGCTCAGAGGTTGTATATCGATGGACATCAGTCGCATGGCATGAATTGCTAGTGTGGCATGCCTAAGTGGCAAATGATCAAGGCTTCTGTTGAAAAGCAAAGTCTTGTGGTAATGATCAAAGCCCCGCCTGTGTGGCGTAGCTTTGTGTATAATGTGAATTCGCGAGCCTCACACCCCAGTATGAACCAGAAACGGGAGAAGGACCTCAGGGAGGGCATGCGTTTCTTTCTAGCTAGGGTGGTGTCAGTGACCTACCAGCCCTGACATTTATATACTTTTCACCTGTGTGGTTGTTGCTGTTGCGAGGCGCCTTGGTTTGATCGGACGATCCGGGTCCGATGGAGTCATTCGTTGGCTCATTTACGCCCCAAAGGGCGGAGAAACATATTGTCCAGGCACTATAATCCACTCCGTATGGACCGGCCCTGTCGCTCTAAGGGGCAGTTGCGGTTGTTCCGGAACATGGGCTAGATTGTCTCGAAGTCGGTAAGGACTATCTTTTGCCTTGGTTCAAGACGGAAATCCAATTTCCAAATACGACATCGTGCGGTTTTGATTGTATATATATATGGCGACATGATATATGGTACCCATGCCGCCTATGATTGATAGTTATGATTCAAATTGTTTTTGAAACATATAAACACTAGTAATAATATCAAATGCTTTTGTTTTATTCGTATCAATCATATTTTGGCCATTATAAGGTAAAACTCTATCCTCCGGTTTGCGTTGCATTGTGTGATGGGAACTGAGTCTTATAATGGCTTCATTTTATAAAAAGCATTGCGATGTTTTAAAAGAAAGATTTGTTTTGAAAGCGCTGGCAATCCAATGGAGTTAACCCGTTCCACGAAAGTGGTATGGTCCTGTGATTAGCCAGATTTTGAATATGTTGAGTAGATTTCTCATACCAGTCCCATGACTGACTCGTTGTTTGTTTCACTTTCAAACTCGGGTGCCCCTTTTTCTACACGGGCAGCCTTGTATTCAGGTTTAGCTGGTTCTTTCTGGATAGCTGGAGCTGAAGATGGACTCTATTATTTATCTCTTTTTATATTGTTCAGCTCCTATTATACATATTTTGTTTATTTCCGCTGTAGACATTTATGTATAGCTGAACTGTATTTGTACTAAGTAAGATCCTGTATACTGTGTAACTCTGATGATTACTTTTATCCAGTATATTCTATTGTTCATTATCTGGTGTGTTTATTTAATTCTATTCGGCTATTATTCTGTTTCTGTGTTATATTCCAAAGATAACCCTTTCCACCGTCTGTACGGGGTTTGGGGTCGTCACATAGGTGGCACAGGGAGGCGGAGGGCGTGGCGTCGTCATATCTGGGTACGACAACTCCTGGCAGCGGCAATTTTCAACCCTAGCGGTGGAGCTTTATTTCGCAATGTTGGCCTAAAGGATTTAAACACGATGAAGGAGGATTAGTGATTAATTAGAGTAATTTATTCAATTAATTATTTAATTATTCTTTAATGTAATCAATGTATAAATCGCCATATCTTTTTCATACGATATCAGAAAATTGCAAACCCGGATCTGTTGGATTCGCAACGACGAACACTACAACATGGAACTGACCAGAATGGAAGCGAAAGCTATTGCAGTTTTTGACAAAATTAAATTTCCAGTTTAATTTTATTAAAAAAATCCTTCAATAAAGACTGACGGAGTGGAAACCAAAGTGAGAACTCTCTCACTGAATTAATTTTGTATAGTTATTTATTTTTATAACTGCATATATATATATTGTTTTCCTGTGACCGTAATGTCTATTTGGAAGTTGATGATTGTTTACAGTTTAATGTTATCATTATTAAGCTGCGATCATAAATATTTTTAAATAATAAATAAATTCACATGGATTGTGATGTAAATCCCACACGGGTATTGGGACGATAATTTTACACATCGCCCAATTATTGGTTGATGATTGAAAACTTACACGGGTTTGGGGATGATAATTTATTCACATCTCCCTAGGATTTAATTGTATGTCAATTGATCGATTGACAGACTGTGATAAGCGTTATTTAATTATTTAATGCTTACACAGTTGTTAATTGCACTCTGCATGTGAACGGAATGTTTAATAGCGGTTATCGCTATTTTCGAATACATCTGATGTATGGAATCCATATAACTAAAATTATATGGTAATTGACTGAGTCTGATTCCAATTCAGAATAATAGTGAATATTTTAAAAATAATATTAAGTGAAGATTCAAAATATGATTTTTATGTCCGATTTTTGACAGACGCGAAAATATTGAAATATTCATAACTGAAATGAATATGAAGCCGAGTTAAGTATATTTGCGTCATTTTAACTCGAACGGATTTTTATATCGATTTTATTCATTTTTATAATGAATATCGAAAAAATTTGATTTCAAAATTTGATATTTTGATAATATTATCATTTTAATGTTATAATGATATAGAATATTCGATTTTGATTTAAAATTGAAATCGAAGTTAAAATCGCTTTAAAATGAATTTATAAAATACATTTTAAAAAGGAAAGTGATGATATATATATGATATATATCTAGTGGCTTGAATAGAAGGCGCTGCGCAGTGATCGTTCGCGAATTTCAACCATTAACTTCAAATTGATGTAACGGGAGGTCCGACCGCCGGATTCTCCTAAAACTGGAACCATTGGTTCGTATTGAAAAGATCTTTCCAATGAATATAAGAGATTTTAATTTGAATGGTTGGATTTTAAAATATGACCAAATCAATTTCAGAAAAGGTCGCTATGAATGCAGTTCGGTGGCCGTTATTGGAAACCGATGGTAAGGGCCTTAATAAAATTATGGAAAAATTATGTAAAATCATAATAACTGATTTGGAAAGATTTTGGATGAAAATTTCCAAGTTTGAAAAGATAAAAATATATTTTTATAGAAATGAACTAGTTAATAACTAAAATAATAATCCAACTATTTTTAGAAATAATAAATTGGATTGAAAAAAATGGGTTTTAAAATAACCAGAGTTTTCCAATTCATAAATTTGAATGGATTTGGAATGGAAATTATTGTCGGATATTTCGATATTGAATTCCATGATTATATAGATATTGTTGAGGAATTTGGAAGATATATATAATGTTATTCCCAATACGATATTTGTTGGTTTCAGAATTTGATATTGAATATAAGACGATATAATTTCTATTTAGAGCCTTGTATTTAATATCAAACGGGATTTTGGGTTTGTCGTAAATGGTGTCTTTATTAACAATATTCTTAAACCTCGTTGAGAAAAGAATAAATCTTTTAATTAAGATAAATGAAGTTTTCCACTTTATAATTATAATTTGGAATTAAATGGAAGATGATTTTGGGTTCATTGTGAACGATGTTTTAAATAACATTTGTTCTTAAAACCTAATTAACAGTGAAGATATGGTTTCGTATTTGTAAATCTTTTTATGAAGATTTAATGGAAAAATTTCCAAAGCAAGGTTTTCCAAATTAATATATTGAATTGGAATTGAATGGAATTCGATTTGGTAATAATCAAGATGTGCTTCTATGAAAGAAGACCGTTATTATATATGGAATTTAAAAGGCTTCACCGTTATTCCATTTATATTATTAGTCTAATATGGAAATTCATATTGATTATGACTGATCTGATTTCCGTGAAGATTCCATTTTGATGGAATATGATTTTGGGGTTTATCATGAACTGTGTTTTAAGTGACATTGGTTCTTTAACCCAATTAAAGACAAGATTGATTTCCTAAAGTTGAAAAATCATTAGATAATGATTTTTCGGAAGATTAAAACCAAGATGAAGTATTAATGAATCGTTAATTAGATTGGAATGTGAATGAGGTAATTAAATTTAACAAATTCGTGAAATGATTGAAAATGGAGTATCGCCAGTATTACTCCATGTGATAGTTAAATCTTTAATTAGATTTGAGCGTTAAGTGGTAATTAATTTTACCGATAACAAAATGGGTGTTAGGTATGGAGTACTACCAATTTTGCTCTATAGGATGAATAGTTTGGGATTGGAATAAATAAATCAATGATTACATCGGTAAGGCTTGATAATCTCGACTAGTTTTATAAACCTTAATTTAGTTTAGAATTGTTAAAGGATAAAAATAAAATCTCTTGAAATTGATATTCAAAGGAAGATTAAAGAATAAGTTCAAAAGAATTTATCTTTGATAAAATTAATGGGAACCTTTCCCTAAAGATGTGAATATATGAATAAAATAATATTTTGAATTGGAATGAGGCTTATGATGTGTTTTTATAGCACTTGATTATTGATTATAAAATATGCGAGTTATTCGAAAAGGCCGAATTTAACCCTTTCTGAATAATTGATACGATAATTAAAAGTTGACGATGAAGACTGTGGTTGATGACCGAAGATCTTCACATTGTTTGGATGATTACTGATGTCTTGATTGGGATGTACACCCTAGATGAGGTAATAAGTGGTGGTCATCCGGATGTACTTGGAGATCGACGGATATGCGAGGGCGTCTCTCCTGTATTGGACATATGGGACGAGGAATAAGGTGCCTCCGGTTTCGTTCAGACCCAGAATGGACTTGCAAATGGACTGTATGTCTGACATTACATTCCTTTATGCTGTATTCGTTGAACTCTGTTAAATATATATCTGTTTTGTGGCGGAGAATTTATTCTCTCGCTTAACACCCTTCTCTGAGACGTACGAGCTTAGAGGTTATATATTGGTGGAAATCAGTGGTACGGTATGGATTGACAATGTGGCATGCTAAGATGCAAATGATCAAGGCTTTTGTTAAAAAGCAGAGTCTTGTGGTTGATGATCAAAGCATAGCTTTAAGTAGCATGGCTTTCTGTTGCGTTAATTCACGAGCTTCACTCCCCAGTATGAACCTAAAACAAGATTAGGGACTACAGGGAAATGGACATATGTTAGTTTCCAGCTACGAGTAATGTCATGGTATGGAGCTCAGACATTTTACTCATGTGGATGTTGGAAAAACTTTATGGCGGAAATCGAGGTTCCTCAGATATGATTTGAGTCCCTAATGGCTCTTGAGTGGTCGACGTACTGACCCATTTTGGAGGTTCGAGCGATTTTACGATTTTAGTTGTACACCTATAGAGCGACGTAATATAATGGTACCAACGCTGCCTATGATTGATACATTTATATTTGAAGTTGATTTCTTCACTTATAGTAACAATAAAAGATGAAATTTTGTGTAACAAGCATATTTGGCTATTATAAGGTAAAACTCTATCTTCGACTGCATTCATTGTGCGATGGGACCAAAGTCTTATAATCGCTTCATTTTTCTTCTTTAGCATTGCGCTGTTTATTCTTATGCATTAGTATTCATGGAGGAAAAATCTGTTCCATGTTATACGGCGTGGTCCCGTGATTTACCTAACTTCAAAATCAAGTTAATAACTATTTTAGTTTTCACACCAGTCCCATGACTGGCTCAGGGTTTATTGTTTCTACCTAAACTCTGGGTGCCCATATTTTCCACACGGGCAGCTAGTAGTTTTGGTTTTGACAGATATTTCTTTTCCCAGGATCCTGGATTACAGCTGGAGCTATATTCTGAATGCTTTGTATTTGTGTATCTCTTTCAGTTGTGGTAGTTGATGTTTTCCGCTGCATTGTATTTACGTATATTGTTCTGTTGTTTTGTAATTTAAATCTCTAATATTTATTTTTCTACTGTATATTATTTATTCGTACTCTGATATATTCTTGTACTTTGATGTAATTAGAGTAATAACAATGAAATGTTCTATTGTTTGTATTCTGATGTGTTGTGTTCTCCAAACAATCCGGGCTCCTCCGTCTCCTCGGGGATCGGGGAAGTCTAGGTCATCACAATTATTTTGAATATATTATCAATTTTTAATTATTATATATTTAAAAGTTATAACGAAAAATAATTACTATTATTGTAAATTAATTATAAGTTACTATTTACTAATTATTATAATTAACAATAATAAATTACTGATTATAAATTAACAATTACATGTATTTAGTAATTACTACTTATTTACTTCTAATTTATTAATTATTTATATAAACTATTAACTACTTTTATTGACTATGAATTACTTACTATAATATATAAAATTAACAAATATTTACTATTTTTTAGTTTATTAACAATAATTTGTTAATTTACTTATTGTTTATTAGCTATTATTTATTAGTTATTCTTATTTACTTCTACTTATATTATTAATTATTGACTTCTAATTATTATTATTAATTTTTTTACTTCTCATAATTAATTAATAATTATTTAAATTTAATTATTATATAAAATATCACTTTATTTAATATTATTTGTTTACTAATTAATAAATGTAATTCATAAATATGAATTATATTTCACTAATTACTAATAGTTAAATAAAAAAATATTAAATATAAAAATAATTAGTAATTTTAAATCATTTATTGATTATTATTAGATATAGTAAATTATTTATCATAACAAACGTAAGCTATTGTTTATTATTATTGATATGAGCATTTGCTTTGATTATAATAATTTCTTCTTGCTTCGGTGCATTTGCTTCAGTTCCGAAAGAACCGATGCAAGTAAAGCCTTTTGCTTCAATACACTTGCTTCGGTTCCTAAGAAGTGGATGCAAATAACAATATTTGTGTCGGTTGTAAGGACATCCGAAGCAAACAAAACTATTTGCTTCGATACACTTGCATCAGTTGTTTATATAACAGAAGCAATTGGTATTATTTGCTTCGGTTGTATGCACAACCGAAGCAAAAGTGCCGAAGCAACTGCAAATTACACTACTTGCTTCAATGCATTTGCTTTGGTTGTGCACACAACTGAAACAAATGATACTATTTGCTTCGCTTGTTAACACAACCGACGCAAATGAGCTGAAGCAACGGGCCGTTTTAGTAGCAGTGCATGATCCCTTCCTTTAACCTGAGCTACCGCCCCCCGTCATGCCTACTCCGACCTCCGCCTCTTGCTCCTCCCCACCTGCCTCTGACCCACTCGGTTTCCTTGGTCTCCCTTGCGTAGACAAATTCAAACCCGTATCCTATTTGAAAAAAATTCTCAAAACCCTAAGATCTCTACCAACCCCGTGAGCAACCCCTACCGCACCTCCCAAACGACCACTAACACCATCTGTTCCTTGCTGCATCGAGAGATTTGGTGTTTTTGTGAGGATTGGCATGAGTTACTATATATGTTGCTGTGTGTGTGCATGTGAATTAAAGAAAGTTGTAGGTGAAGTGGTAGTGCATGTGAATGGTAAGTGTGGGGTTTAGTGTTTAATTCTGGTAGCTGTTGGTTGGAGATATATTTTGGTTTGCAATATTTTATATAATATATATATTGCTCCACATGAATACATACATACATACATACATATATATATATATATATGTAATAAGTGTTGACTTGGAACTTTGGTTAGAGCTTATGTTGATTGTCTTAATTTTTCGTGAAGAATTTGGATTCAAGTTAGTTGTTTGATTCATTTGATTCGATCGTGCTTGCTCATGTCGTGTCAACTACCGTATCCGTGTTCATATCAGCCTATGCCATCTTCCTTTTGATTTGCTTCACAAGGTGAGAACCCCCACTCATGATTAACATTTTCATTTAGTGAATTGACACATCTTTAAATGACACATAAAATATGAGGACTGCCCTAGAAAACCAAATCTATTTGTTATATATTTATCTACACGTAACACACACTTTGGACATATATGGGATTATTTGCAAGTGATATTTGATTTTTGTGATATCTTTAATGTTATATTTTTTTCTCACACCGAGAGTTCTCTATGGATTTGTAAAATCACTATGGGTTGAAATGATATATACTCGAACCACTGTATACATTAAAGAATTAAAACTAAATTTATTAGGATGCAGATTGAAATGATAAATACCCATAAAATGAATATTAATGGATTGAAATGAGATATATATATATATTGTTGGCGTATGTAGAAAATTATATATAGACGCCGTTGGCCAATTTTGACAAATATTTTTTGAGTTTATAAAAAATATTTTGATTTGATAAGAGTACTTTAGAAATCTAAATTTAGTTTTTTTATTTAAACTTATATCTTAATAATTTAATATAGCTTTAAATTTAGTTTTTTTAAATAAATTTATATGTGATAAAATTTTAATTTATAAGTTAATATATGTTATAAAAATATAAGTTTAATATTTAATATATAATATTATTTAGTTATAAAATTTGAATAATGTAAACTATTTTATAAGTAAATTAATAAATCTTTTAATATAGTATAAATATTATTTGAAATTTTAAAATTATATATGAATATAGATTTTTATAATATATAGATATATAGAGATACTAAAGAAAAGTTAGAAACTTAATGATAACTTGATTTGTTAAATGACACAATTGAAATGAAATTTACCAAATTTGTTAAGCTGATTTTTAAATCCGATTTGGAAAATAATAAATGGGTTTTTCATGAAAATTTTATGATTACAAACTTAATAAATTAATTATATAATAATTCATTGAGTAAAAGTCCCGAATCTAAATATAATTGAAATTTAGATATTATAATCGATTAAATTGAAAATTTATATTTATTGATATGAAGTTTATAAGATGTGACTTAAAGGTAATGTGAATCTTAAGAATAAAATCGGATAATTCAACTTGAACACTGTTTTGAAATAAAATGAACTTTGGAATTAATATCTCGATTAAAGTTTTGAATGATTGAATTGAGATTTTGAAAATCTAAATTGAAAAAAGTTGAACTTCAGAATTATGGATAAATGGTTTGGATTGACTATCTTAAATTATTTGAAATTTGTATTATTTTATATTAAACTATTATAAATTATATTATATAGATTTAACTATAACTTTATAATCATTCTATATATTTAACTTCATTTCACATTATATAACTATTTTTAATTATACCATTTCCTTAAATTTAATTATTATATATTTTATATATATTTTGGAGTCAGATTATTTATAACTATTTTTTTAAAGTAGCTACATTATATTATATTAAATATTCTAAAATAAAAATAGTTTCCATTTCAAGTTACTGAATTAGACATGTTAATATGAAAATTGTAACAACCCGGGTTTTCAGTGATTACCTGCTATAGTAAATAACCATTAAATATAAGTTATTGGGTAATAGTTAAGCTGAATATATCATTAATTTGGTTAATTGGCTTAATTATCCATGATAATAAGCAATTGATGCTCGATGATTGGATTGTGGAGTTTAATCACCTTTAAGTGATTAAATTGCTGCTTGGGATAATAAAATGTCGAATTTGAGATTATGGTGAAGTACTGGTCTTTAGGAAGAATTTGAATAATTTGACAAATTAGAAATATCAACCGAGATTAATATAAGTTGTCATATTAAAAATGGGTGTTAAAACCATTTAAGTATGGTTGATGACAAAAATTGTAAATATTTGATTGATATTGTGAATGTTGGGATTTTGGGTAAAATGTGTAATATTTTTTCAAACCATAAAAGGCTAAAATGATTGTAGTTGATTATAATGTAAAATATGTGTTTTATCATGTTTAACATTTTCTTAAGTTAGAAATAAGTCATTTGTAACAATTAATTTATATATATGTTATAAAAGTCATACAAATATTAGTGAACAATTTATAATTGTGTAATTTATGTTAAAAACTGTTGTAAATGATAATAATGTGAAAACATGTGTTTTGTAAAGTTTTAATAATTTATTTTTGTTAAAACAAAGCTAATTGGAATATTTAGTGCACATGAAAAATAAATATTGCACAAGAATAAGTAAAATAAACGCTTTTATGTAAATTTGTTGTAAATTTTAAATTTTTGTTGTAAAATGAAATTTTAAGCCTAATAAGCTTCAAAACGTTCTAAAATGATTTAAAATTGTGCTATCAAAATTTACATAACATAGACTGTTATTATACTATTGTTGTTGTATGTATTTATGAAGTAAAACATGGTTTTATGGGCTAAATTAATGCTAAATTAGCATAATTATGTGTTAAAGAGGTCCTAAAAGTTAATTAAAGGCTTAACTGATGATTAATGGGCTTAATAACTTCATAAACTACAAAAAAGTCTGGAGAGGGGAAAGCTACATATTCTTTTTCTCATTGTTTTCCTACACTAGTAAAACACCAGTAAAACGAAAATAAGGAAAATTCTCTCCTATCAATTTCCTAGCCTCAAATCCACTTGCAAACCTAAGAAATTAGTGTATAATCTTTCTTTAACAATGGGTAAATCACTTTAAACTCAAAATCGAATCCAAGTTCTTTGATTATGTTAAGAATTGATTTTTACAGTGAAAGATTCTTTTTGCATGTGCCTGTAGTTATTCTGTCAGGGGAAAAGAAGCTATATTCGAGCCAAAAGAGCTCAAATTAGATGCATAATCTTCAATTCTTACTGCTAATCCATTTTAGGTAAGTGTCTACTCACAATTCTCTAGTTATTGTAATTTTTGGTTGCAATCAATAAATTTTACGATGAAAAATCTATAGCTTTTTCTTATAGTTTTAAGTAACCGGAATCACAGCAAATGCTCGTCTTTGAGCCGCTACATCTTGCAACCTACTCAGTGTTTTTGCACGAATCTTTTCTATTGTGTTGTCATGGTTCTTGTGAATAAATATGCAAAATTTTATGTGAATATGACAACGTTTGGTTAGAGAAACTTTGCCTCGGCAAGTTCGCCGTGTTTTGGCCTTGGCAACTTTCTGTTGCCTTGGTCGACCCAAATTAAAGATGGGTCGGCCCAAGATCCTTGTGAGTTGACCCACCTAGGCTAAAATGCCTAGAATATTTTCTTGAAGCATTCCTGTGTGTTTCCGAGTTATTTGCTCAAGTATTTTTGATGTTGTGATGTTATAGTGCCCGAATCCAAATTCCGGGCGTTGTATCTTATTCGATATTGATCCAAATTTCATGATTCCTTTTGTGTTATAAAGTTTGAAAGATGGTCTATATGTCTAAATTTTAGTGCGTCCTGAGTCCAACATTGAGACTTAATATTTTCTTCAGACCACGTTGGGATTGGGTGATTCTTTTTTTAATGGAAAGATAAACTTTTCTAGTTTGCGCTTATGTACTTTCAGATCATTCCAACGCAGTTTGGTTATTCTTAACCGACCTGAAAGTTGTAACGAGAATTGATTTCTAGGTACAATTTTTAAGCCTTACTGTTGATTTCTGTAAATCACTACTTACATTCCTAGTGATTTTTGGGGATTTTGTGATTTATTCGTAAAAATGGATCGGTGCGAATTTCCTGATTGTTCCAGTAGCAAAGAAATAGCGTTTCTTGCTAATTTCTATTGTTTCTCTATGATTTTATGTATATGAAATCTTGGAGATATATCATGTATTTCCACGAACACTTACAATTTTATAGACCTTTTTCGAAATATTTTAAAAATAAAATATGTTTTTGAAAATAGATATGGTTCAAATAAAATGTTTTGAACCTATTAGTGATATTATTTAAGTGTTTTCAAGCTAATCGATTTTACAAAGATTTTTCCAATAAATTTTGCCTTCAAATTATTTTTGCAAAGTATGAATTTTAAATAAAAACCACACATTTTTGCGCACTTTGAGAAGGTGTGTTGGTGATTAAATAATGTCATAAACCCCACGACATGGGAGTGGCAGTATATGACTATATTTGATCCCATATCCGTCAAAACAATGTAATAACCTCAGTGTTTTCTAGGGACCTCTATGGCCCTTTGTGTTAGTAATAACCTCAGTGTTTTCCAGTAACCTGTGTGGCACTCTGTGTTAGTAATAACATCAGTGTTCTTTCATGACCTTTGTGATCCTTTGTGTTTTCCGATGTTTTGGGATTTCCATGTTTTCTTGTGTGGAGCTGACTGACAGTGTGTAAACTATTAAGTGAGAATGTGTAGTATAAGACACATGTTTATCACTTTAGGGTTATTATCTTAGAGTCCTCGACACATTCTATGGAAAAGCCAATACTAGACCTTTGGGTCATCTGTATTAGGCTTTGTACCATTTGTGTTAAACCTTCGAGTAATCTATGTTAGGCATCTGAGCCATTCGTGTTAGACCTTCGTGCCATCTGTATTAGCCATCTGAGCCATCTGTGTTAGACCATTGGGTTATTTGTATTATATAGGATACCCCTCTGTGAATAGTAATACTGGCTATGGCTTTAAGCTAATCTGTGAAATAATACATGCTGTCATAGCTTCAACTCGCCAATCTATGATGGATCCATAATCTTTGTTTATGTGTTTTGGGGTTTATTAGATGTTTCATCTTGTGAAATTAATCACTTTCCAGAGTACAGTGAATTCGTGACATAGTGATTTTAGTGAATTTGTGATTTATGTTTGGAGTATGGTGCTCCATATTATGGTGTTTTAACTATTTTTGAGTTATTTGATGAGTTTGGTGATTTTTGAGGAATTAAGTTTATTTTTTTTGAATGTGTTGAGACACTATCTAGGTTTATGCTAGCAAGTGGATCGAGTAGTGTACCTATACCTATGCCTTGTGTGATTGACCTTCCAAAATCCCTAGATGAGTTATTTTAGCCAAATCTTTACTTAAAGAGTTATTTATCGTACTCTTATTCATTTCTATTCCCGTTATTACTCACTATTGATTAGACTGACCCATGTGTGTTAATGCTTGGTCAGACTGGGCTTTTACAGATATGCCACCTGTTGTAGATACTTCTTTTGCTTCCATCCTAGATTGTGCCGTTTTGAGGTCTTAGTATAGCTTTTTTTGTTATAGCCTATGATCCATGTACCTTGTTATGTAGTGTATTCTTTTAGGACTTGTATTGTATCTTTTGTGGTCGTATACCACGTTTTGTTGACACAACATGATTGTATATTATATGTATATGTATGTGATGATGGGTAGTCTGTTTTATGGTGTAAACTTGCATTCGTTAACCGTATTTGTTCTCAATTGTTTTTCTAGCCTCCATAGTTTTGTATCGGTTGAATATTATGAGTGTCGATCCCAAATTAAACACATTTCATTGATACTCTTAATGTTAACTTAGTACAAGACTTTGGCTGATTGCCTTTAACCAGACTTATTCTCCGCATTGGTATACAACATTACTAGTTAACGTTATTTACTAACGTGGGTCTCAAGGTGGGGCTTCAATTTTTTTGTTTGAAATAATGACCTTTGAGATATATGAATGTGAAACCAAAATGTAATTTTGTAAATAAACTATATTACAATATGAAATTTGGATTTTGAAGTTAATCAAATAATGAACTGATTTGAAATAATATTTATGACATTGAAATATTTGAATGTGATCATTTAAATATTAGTCAATATTGTTATTATTTGATTTATGATATTTTAAATATGATTTTAACATAAATGGCCATGATATGAAATAAGCATTTGGTTGTTAAAGAGACCAGAGTCGATATTAACATTCTCTATGTTAATACCAATACCATTTTAACATCTGTGCTCGTGGTGGAGAATCTAGAATAAAGTAGGTTAGTTTGGTGAATACTACAGTATGAAGTACGAGAAGGATGATGGATAGCCTTGACCTTTGGGTCATAATTAAAATGACTAAAACAGAAGCTACACCAAGACCAAGCGAGGTCACTCCTCCAATCGGACATGCTTTTTCAATACTGTCTATTACTGTATGATTTGATCAGGGCCTTTTCATTACGGGAGCATTGTTCAAGGTGGACGGTAGTTGCGGCTATGCGTTTCCACTAATTCGGTTCTTCATATGGTAGAATCCTACTATGGTTATTGCCTCGTGTACCTTGTCATATATCCTGATCGGGCCTCCAACAATTTTGATTTGTGTCATACAAATTGAGTGCCTTTTGATGCCATAAGTTTACGATAGGTTTATGGTACTGTATATACTGTGACATTATAAATGGTATAAGAGTAAAAATGTAATCCCTCTTATGCTATTTTCAATATTATATTTAACCATAGACACTAATATAATAGCATATTTTATTATATGATACCTAGTTTAACGGATCGTTAAAGAATGTAATCCCAAACATTCTTTAAGTTACTTCTGTATTTCATTTGAGCAATTCACTTGAGTTGATTAACTATTGAGAATGTTAATCCTGACTTGAGTGTTTTATTTTTGACCTTATGCCCAGGTCAGAGTGAGGAGCTCAGCTTTAGCAATTTATCTTTTGGGAGCTGGATATCTATTGGAGATTCAGCCTATTATATATATGATATTCTATCTTAGTGATCATGTCATTCTATTTCCATCATTTGCTTATGCACTAGACAATTATGTATTTGATGTTTTTCTACTGTATTGAATTATGAATTTGATAATTTGTATTTTAATTTTGAGATTTTGTGATTTATAGCTTTATGAACAACTAAGATACTTATTTCAATGCAATTTATTTTGCTATTTTGTATATGTGATATGTTTATGTTCTATGATTTGACTTTATTAAACTCCTTAGTGTAAACATTCTGGTGTTTCGAACGGCTTGAGTTGGTTTTATTACCAACTTGAATGGTACAAAAAGGCGGGTCGTTACACATGGTTCCAGATCTTTGGTTTAATCAAAACCTTCGCTTATGGGTTTAAAACCCATTAGAGATGGGAGCAATACCAGAAAAATGAGTAAAATCAGTCATGAAATCATTCTTAAGAGAGTGTATTTTGGAAAAGTGTAACTTGTTTTAAGAACGGTTTTAAAAGATTTTAAATGGATTTTTGATACAAATTTATTTTGAAATATAACCTTTTCTAAGTGTTTTCTTTCTTTGAATTCCTCTCCTTAGTTAGATTTCTCTTTAACTAGGATTTCAAGAACCTAAATCTCGAGCTTTGTTCCAAATCTATCCTAGGAAATGTATAATCAATAGCTTTCGAAATCCTTAATGTTATCTAATTTATGTTGACGAGGATGTTCGTCTTCATAGATTTTCGTTGGTTTAGTCCTCGCTATGTTTCAAAATTATTTTTGAACTAACTGAATTAATTGTGGATGGATTTTAAATACAGCTTGAATTAAGAATTAATGCGAAAATGTGAATGTTTTGATAACTAAGGTAATAATCACTTAGGTTATTATCGGTGAAATATGCATTTTGAAAGGTATTTTATGATAAAAAATGGAGATAATATTCTAAGTGTGACTCCCCACCTCAGGGTCCACATTAACAAAGAGTATTATTAGGTAATACTGTCTGTTAATGCAGAGAATAGGGCTAGTTAGGAGCGACCATCTATAGTCTTGTCCTAAACATCTACTGAACAAGTCGGTGAATGCTCAATTTTTTTTCCTAACTCAAGTGGTTCAACATATCCAATAAGTTCATAATCCAAAACTATGTATGGCTAATGGATCTATTAGAATAATATACTACAACGGAAAACATATCACATCATAAAATAGAAGATATCATACATATACACATATCCAAATACATCACTAAAGTTATACAAAATGATACAACATATGTGGTATGATGACCATGATATATACACACATGAGTCAAAAAAAATATACATCAAAGTTAGAACAAAATGACTACAACAAATGGCATTAGAAAATGTATCCAGGTTGAAGCAGAAAGCAAAACTAAATCCAGTAACAGATACCTAACTTGAAGCAACTCGGTCTGACCCGAGTGTCATATAAAAATATAAACACCCAGATCAGTCTAGCTAAAATAACTAATTAAATAGGATAAATGATGATAAGGGCATAAGGATGACGATGATAATCTTCTCAAAAGACAAGGAATGATTCAGCGTTTGTGTGGTTACTTTCAAATGTGAACAGATCACTTAACATGTATATGGCCTCTAAAAGAGATAATTCAACACCCAAAAATACGCTAAAATAGCAAGCCTCATATTATTGGCATATCAAGAATCATAATAATGTTTTAGTAAAATTATAACTCTTAAAAAGGAGAAATCACACACTTGCCATATCGGCAAACTCAAAGCAATTCAAAAGAATCACATCCCAAACACACCATAAGGCAATATAGTATAACTCTCCAACGTAGAAGAATTTAATCCCAAGTAAATGCCAAATGAAAAATCTCAAAAATGCCAGTTTAGGCAACTCAAATTCCCACAAGGTAATCTCTATATTCATACATCAAATGGTTCAAAGGGCCAATTCCTAAAAGGTGGTCATTTGGAAAATCACTAAAAATCAATGAAATCATTAGAAAAGTTTTGCATGTACCTATGGCCGAAGCCTGCCAAGTACTGTTCTCAATTTAGGTACCCCGTCTACAGATAAGTACATCACAATGACAAATATACCGCAATGGCAAAAGCCGCACAATGTCAAACGCCTCTAGGAATAATACGCTACAATGGCAAATACATCACAATGGCAAACACCATAATGGTAACGACTCGAAGGTCCAGAACTGGAAATAATCCGTAATGGCAAATGTGTCATATACTCTCAACTAAGAATACGAAAAATGCCAAGGTGCGTTCCATACCACACGTTCACACTAAATAATTTACTAACTTCTAGTAAATTTCACACTCAAAATAATAAAAATGTTTATATCATCTCGTCGATAAACACCACCCAAAGGTCAAAACAATCAAATGGATGAGTTGGGAATTAACTGATAAAATAAACACATGTGTCTCGTACCACGTGTTTTACCCAATCATTAAATTATTCTTCTCATTCACTCGCCTAATGCAAAATTGTGTGTTTTATATATTTAAATAATGTATTTGAGAAAACAAAATTTTAAACAATTTTCGAAATCGCTTTTGTAACTAATATCTGAAAATTTCCCTTATAGGTTTTATAGCTCAAAATAATCAAAAAATATTGTATAATAATTAAGTCAATTTATATTAGAAATATCCCAAAATTATTTAGAAAAAATCCATGCATGAAATCAAGGAAAACATTTAAAAATATCAAGAAAATTCATCGTGAGATTCTAAACCAAAACATGCTCCAAATCAAAGTTCAACTGCACGTACTATTAGCTACAACGGTAGTAATGATTTGAAATTTGACATGAATAAATATCAACATGCATACTTTAAATTGCTAAATGAATCACACAATTCATAGAAGAAATGAGAAATTTACAATGTCTTAAATTTGGCCTCAGGTTGTGTTTGCAACAGTTCAAAGTAACAAAAATGTACAGGCCTGAAACCATCTCGAGTTCAACTTATAGGTATAAAATAGCGGGCCAAACGACCATGGATTAAGCTGAAAACTGATATCATATAGTAGAAAACTTCATCTTTTAAACAAAAGATATTTAATGGATTCCGATAATGAAGGAGTTACACTATCTCAAACATGGACTCAGGCCATGTTTGCAACAGTTCAAAATAACAAAAATGTACAGGCCTAAAACAATTTCGTATTCAATTTCCAGGCATGAAACAGAGGACTAAACGATCTCGAATTGAGTTTAAAATTGGTATGCATATTGTAGAAAACTTTGTCTTTCCAACAAAAAAGGACCAATGAATTATGATTGGAAATGAAAGAGTTATTCTAGCTCAAACATGTACTCAGGCCATGTTGGTAGGAACTCAGAAAACTAATGTATACAAATAAAATCTAGGTCTATATCGATTTTGCAGTAAAGGTTTCAAGTATCGAACGAAAGAGTTTTGCTATGAAAATTTTCATACCTATACTACAAAACATGAACTATCAATAGAAGCAAATTTGGCAGCTTTTCATTGCTAGAATCGGGAGAAAAAGACATGCATAACATCATCGAGACTCAGTTTCACAAAAAACTAAAACATTGATAATAAATGCTATTTCAATGATTTTTGGTAATTTGGAGCTTTTCCCTCACCTATTGTTATTTGAGCAGAAACTCACTTTGTTTTGGAGATCAAAAACTTGGATTATTTGCTGAAAGATTGATGCTTGAGCTAGATTTTGGCCTTCAATAATCTGTAGAAGAAGAAAAATGCATGCAAACAAGTAAAAGAGAATCAACATACAATCTCTTTAAAAGTTATGATTTTGATGAAATTATTTAGGTTTTGGGATTAGATTACATTTGAACTAACATTGATTTGATGAAAATTAAAACTTATTTGAATTAATTAGAAGATTTAAAGTTTGGAATTGAAGAAAAAGAGGTTTGGTATCTTATAGCTCGAAGAGGAAGGAGATGAGATGGCCTGAACGTATAATATTCTTTTTCTCACTTCTCTAACCAGGATATGAATTAATGGGCCTTGAATCCATTAGCTAAAGAAAATAAATGGCCTATTGGTTGATTAATTCATTCATAAACTAAAAATGCTTCAAATATGCACTATGTAACAAAACAAAAAAAATGCATTTCTTCATATTTTCACATTGGAAAAATATGAAATTTGTACACCTATAAAATAAATCATTTCCTACCATATACAAAGATAAAATTTTGTTTTCAAAACCTTTCTATTATTAAAATCCTTTATTATTCAATGAACTATTTTCACAGTAAAAATGTGAAAGACTTTATTTTTGTCTATTAAAAACTAACAAAAATACTTTTCTTACTAAAAAAATCATTTCAAACCATTTCCAAACTTCATTTATAGCCAAATTATATTTTAAAACCAATTTCCACCCTTTTTAATTATTTAACTACCTTTGAAATTAAATGCTTCTCTTAAAAATTATTAAAAGAAGTAAATGGGCAATGATTACTGTAACTGTAGCGTTTTCCCGAAAATAAAGCCATATTCGACTCATTATTGACCCAAACAAAATAAAATAAGGCTCCAAACTTTACTTTTCATAATTTTGTCCCAAAGTTCATTGTTTATTCCAAATAAACATTTTAAATCCCTAATTTTTGTTTTTATTCACAATATTAAATTATAACTACCATTATAATTTAATATTGGCAGGTAATCTCCAGACTAAGGCTGTTACAGACTCCTTCCTTAACAAAGTTGCATCCTTGTAATTTATAGAGAAGAATTTGTATTCAATCTATTAATTTGATCAATCAAAAGGAACAAAGATTAATCTTGAGTTGAAATATTCTCACCATTCTTATTCGGAGAACGAAAACTGGGGGTAAAGATCACTTGATAAACTATTTGGTTTCCCAAAAGTAATCATTGGGATTGGTGGAACATTGAACTTTAATGAGTGGAATGTCCATGTTCTGAAGGCATCTCCTTTTCGAATCAAGCATGCAAATAGGCTTCTGCATAATAGATATGCCTGGCGAGATCTCAATCTCTTTCAAGTTAGGGGAATCAATAACACAATCCGACTCTCGAAGACACTTCTAAAACTGGGAGACGTGGAACACATCATGAATACCAGATTTATCTGGAAGTGAAACTCTATAAGCCACAGAGCCAATACATTTAGTAATAGGAAGCGGTCGTACAAGGCAAGGAGCCAATTTCCCTGTCGTACTGAAACACATAACCTCCTTCAAAGGAGGAACACGAATAAAGATGAGATCACTAATAGAAAACTCGAGAAGCTTCCTATAGTTGTCCGATTTTTAATGGCTATGTTCCTCTTTCATTCTCTACCGAATAAGAATTGCCTCCTCCGAAGTATCATGAATAGAATCAGGGCCTAGAATAACCTTCTTCCCGAATTCCAAACAACGTGCTGGTAATCGACATGGCCCTCCGTATAAGGCTTCAAAAGGAGCCATACCGATACTAGATTGAAATCTATTGTTATATGAGAGCTTTGCAAGAGTTAAATGGTCCTCCCAGCTGCCATTGAAATCCAAAATGCAGGCACAAAGAAGATCCTCTAATGTATGGTTCACTCGTTCAGTCTGTCCATCAGTCCGTGCATGATATGCTATGCTAAATTAGAGTTTTATTCCAAAAACTTACTGAAGACTCTGCTAGATTGTAAATAACAGAATACGGTCACAAATAATCAAATTAGTAACATCGTGAATTCTCACAATTTTCTTGATATAAATCTTATCCAGATGTGAAGCACTCTTATTAGACTCAATAGGAATGAAGTGAGCAGACTTAGTCAGGTGATATGCAATTACTCAAATGCTGCAATGAATCTATCTCGAATGATGTAGGCCATTAATGAAATGTTTGAAAAATCTAATCCTATTTCCACAACGAGAACTCTAAAGATGAATGAGACCTGTTACCAGGCTTTTGGCCCGAATACCAGGAGCAATCCAGGACCATACGACTCGGCCCATCACATGGTTAAACCATCAATCCCTGATGAAGTCATACAAGTATGGCCGTCTATACACTTTAATGCTGCTCCGAAAAGGCTAAGTGTTTGGGATTGGCATAAACCATCCTTTCAGATCAATATAAATCATTCTTTCAGATTGGTATGTACCCCTAATCTCCAGACAACTCAGTAGATCTGCACAAGTACACCATAATCGTCATTAATAATTTTGCATCTCGAGATTGACATAGGCAATTTCATATCTTAGGACCACCCCTCTGGATTTCGTATCCCACATCACGTCTTCTTAGATCGACATTCCACATGAAGACTTTTCGGATCGGTGTAGATAGTGAAGTTTGTGAGATTACTCCAAACTTCAACTTACCACACTTCTAAAATAATTCAAAATTCTTCTAGCCAAAATCCACTAGAAAGCATAACGAAGGGAGTGGATCACACGTCGTGACCCGAATACCAAAACAATAAGAGTTTTGGGATCAGTACCGATCCTGAAACATGGGGTTTGAAAATGGAGTAGGTTTCTTGGCACTTGGCTTCTACTTCTAGGTTTGACACTTAGAAGGGACATTGGCATTCTTGGCCACACTTAGGCACTTTAAACAGAAGAATTTCAGCCTCTTCTTGGACTAGGCATGGCTTCTTGAACGCTTAGAATCTCTTTACCCTTCCTCCAAGCTTTTTGACTACTTTGAGGAGACTTCTTCTTCCTCCTACCAGCAATTTGGCACTTGGGATCCTCATGGTCTTATAATCTAGAGAGAAATACCAATTCTACCTTATAACAAATCAAAGTTAAGTAATAAAGTGCTAAATTGCTAGAGTGGATGTAAACTTTGACAAGATAAACCATTATAAACACTATGTTGTTATTCCCTTGCATTCTCTATGCATATTTACATAGCTATTACACTTTTTTTCACTATCACAAAAATCTTTGGGTGTTGTGCCAAATTTGGGACATTAACAAGACTAGAAGTATGTTAATTCTCGGCTTTGATAAGTTTACAAGTCATGCAGTTATGCAGATAACTCGCCACGTCGTGCTTCATGCCTCCTAAATAATAAAGAAGATACATATCAGTATACATATTTCGACTGCCAGATGAATGATATACTTAGAGCAATGACAGCCATCGAGAATGTCACGCCTAAGTACAGAATTAGAAGGCATGACTAGATGGTTCTTCTTATGAAGACACCTAGGAGAACCAACACTAAAACCCCTTAACTTCTCATTATGGGACTTAGACTCTCAAATCTGGATAAGCTGAACAAGATCGGGATCACGCCGCTGAGAATGGGCAATACGATCCAATAATCCAGGTCGGGCTTCTAAACTTCAACTCTAATAAATATATATTTTATTAGCAAGATACAAACAAACGATCGTGCATCAACAAATTTGGTTTTTCACTTTTCACGAAAATTCGGTCCACTAAGGTGCAGATTGTTATGACATTAGGTTATGTTGTCTTTTAAATAAGACTTCACCTTTTTTTGGTTAGGTGTTATGTTATGTTGTTTTTTAAACAAGACTTCACCTCTTTTTATAATGTAATTTTTCTCACAATATTTGAGCTCTGTTGCTAAATGAGTTTAATTTCCCTTCTCCTTAATGGGATTTAAATATGAATGGTACTCTATTTTTGAGCAAAAAAGAATGGAATCACAATACAAAAGGATGACTTTTTGTATATTGATTTTTTTTTATAGTTTAAGTATAGATGAGAGGAATGAAAGGCTGTTTATTCTCAACAAAGTTTGCCATATTTGAACTCATTAAGTCAATGATTATTCATGATGCTAGAGGGTTGTTGTGGATAGAGATTAGAATGCAGCTTTGGTTTGAGCATTTACTTTTATGTTCCTGTGTTTTTCCTTGTTTGCATGTACTTATTTTAGTTTTTTCATTTCAATTGGTTTTTGCATTATTTTTCTTATGTTTTACTGTCTTTTCTTCTTTGCTTTGTGTCCTCTCTTTCTAGTTAATAAAAAGGTAGGGCCCTAGTATAAAAATATGTTAGCCCCTTAAAAAACTTAAGTCGTAAATTGTTTAGGAGAAAACTGATAAATTCTATTTACTAGAACTATAGGGTGCTCAAAAATAAAATTACTACAAGAATCAAGAAGAAATAAATAATAAGAGAGGGATAAGAAGATGATAGAATTTTTTACTTTACTTTATTTACCAACAATTTTAAAGAACTGATTTTTTAAATTTGTCAAATAAACCGAGAAACTTTTTAAATCAATTCAAAATTGTTAAGTGTATTTTATAATATTGATATCATTTGATATTCAATAAGAAGTTAGGCTTCATTGGTTTCCATTACAAATATATTTTATATCAACCATCCATTGCAGAAATATAAAGATGATGTTATTTAGTACAAAAAGTCAAAATGGAAGTGTTGAATTATCAGCCTAGCCCTTGAGTCCAAGGAGGAAAAATACGTGTCGTAGATGATTTTCTCAATGGTTTTAACCTGCACATTGGGACTTTTTGAAATTTGGAACATAAAAACCAATTAAATGACTAACCAAAATCATAGCCTCATAATCTACGATAGATGCAGATGATTGGTTACTTAGGCCACTGCTCGCTTATTGTTAATGTTGGATTTTGTCAATCGAATGCCAATACCCAATTCATATGCAAATCAAAATATGATCAGAAGGTAGTCATAGATCAAGGCACAATCATGAAACAATAATGGAAAGAAGTAAAGGAGACACAAGTCTTCATTGTGGTTCTATAAAAGTTGACTTACGTCCACTTGAAATAATCGGTGGATTATATTGTTTATTACAAGTATAGTTAGTTGCATATGATTGAAGAGAAAAGTTGTCAATGTTCTCCCCAGATTTGGCGGAGTTTGCACGCGGAGAAGAGAAGATCCTTATGGAGTTATATCTATAGGCATGACAAGAGGTCAAGTCAACTGGAAATCGCACAGAAGGACCCATCACTAGGGTGCGACCCAACCTATGAAGTCGGGTCAGGGTCGCACCCTATTTTGGGCATCGTTATGGATCGTTCAATCTGGATTAGTACCAAACCTATGGATTACACCAAATGGGATGTGATCCCTATTATAGGTTCTATTTCCCATAGCTTTCACCTCCAACCAATTGTTCATCATTTTGATAATTTGAACTCAAGTTCTAGCTAAAATACTAAACAAATATCAAATTTTGAAGTCCTTAGTATCGTTACCAACCTAAGCCCTCAATAAGGGTCGGTGTCGATCCATAGATATTGATTTATAGGGGTTTACCGACCCCTAGGTATTGATCCCTATGAGTTCAGAATCCCTTTAGTAGATTGAATTTTCCCTTAGCTTTCACCTCCAACTGAAAGTTCTTCATTCCAACTTTTTGAGCTTAAGTTACAGTTGAAAACAATGAAAAACTATTAGATTTTGATGTTTTGAGTATCGTTGCTGATCCAAACCCTCAATAAAGATCTATATTGATCCTTGGGGTATTACACTTCCTATGGTAGACGACATTTTTAATTAGCATTCACCTTTAATTAGCATACACCATTCTGATACTCCAAGCTCAAGTTATGACTGAAATATTAAAGAACTATCAGGTTCTGAATTTCTAAGTATCTAAGTTGTACCGATCCCTCATCTGAGTCTAACCGATCCAACACTTAGCCAAATTCTAAGTGTTTTTTAGCTTATTCTGCAATGCTTTTTCGTTGAACCCAGTTATTCATCAGTTCGTATAATCATCAATACTCGATCCTAAGTAATCCAGATGTCCAAATCCCTAATGTAACAACCCGGAAAATCAGAACCAGTTTAAAATTTTTATTTTAGCTATTTTAATGAATTTTGATTTTTCTAAATGATTTATTTTAAATAATAACAATTTAAAACTTATTTAAATCGAAGTTATATCGTATATATTTATTTTAATTATAAAACGTGCCTGAAATGGCGTGGTAGTATAAAAATTCGATTTCAAATTTCAAATGAATGTACATGATTCAAAATAAATCGGATTTCAGTAAAACCAGAAATGTTTGAATCTGTTTAATTACATCTTTCTAATGAATGTGAAAAATCCAGATTTCATAACGGGAATAAAAAGTTATTTCTAGTTTAAAATTTGAAATAGTCGCTATGGAATTTAATATAATATATAGCCCTTAAAAATAACATTGTGCAAACGACCTCCGTTTTTGACCAAACTACTTTCGTTGGATCCAGAATGTCAATTTATTGTCCGGTTTAAAATTTCATAATTTTTGGAATTAATATGTGAGCGTGGTAAATTGAAACGCGTTTGGTAATTTCAATTTGAATTAGATCGACCAAAAAAAGTCCAATTTTCAAATGGTCTCCAAATTCGACGAAATTAATTTTGTTGGGACAGTATCGTCAAAACATAGCTAGATTTATTTTTCGGGAATTTTTGGAATTAGTATGCGGTCCCGGTAAATTAAAACGTACGTTCAAATCTAATATCGAATGTTTTATATTTTAATTTGATGAAAAATTGACTTGAACAGTCGAATGGTTTACGAAACATATTCCATTGTGTTCGAAATTGGGGTATTTAGCTAGGGGTGATACATTTTGGGTTTGATTAGGAGTTCGGATAAGAAAACCCTATTGTTGGATTTAAAATGAATTAAAAATAATTATATAAATCCATTAGCCAATCAAAATAACATGCTGACCAAATTACTTTCTTCCAAAACCGAATACCCCTCAAACCGAACGGCAGAAGCAGCTCCTTTCTTTCCCCCACAGTTTCTCATAATCCTCTCAACGAAATCGCTTGCTCCTTTGGAGAATTTTGTGGAGAATTCCGAGATCTTCAAATCCGTATAGGGTTTGTAAATTTTCGTTCAGTATTGGAGGAGATTCGAGCCCGAGAAGTGGCTCTGTTCATTGCATCGCCATGCCATCAGGACGCTGTCGAACTCCATCCCACCGTCAGCGTAGGTGCGCCTCTCCACCCTCGACGACTTGGTATATTTTGATCGGCTTCATACTTCACGGAATTCGAGATAAATCGAAACCTATTTTTCAACATCTTACTGAGGTATACGACTTATATATATATAACTATTTATAACACTTTAAAGAATTGCAAAATTAAATTATAAAAATCATATATTTCTCATACGGTGATGAAATCCGATGAAACAGGAAGCATTGTGATCGTGACAACGTATTCTACATTCTAGAAGAGACCAAGAGAATTTTAGAGCCATCTACAATTTTAGGCGAAGTCAAAACCAATGTGAGCAATCTAAATTCAAAAATAAATGAATAAAATTATATTAGGTTGCAGACAGTGTTTAGTAGCTCCTGACACCGTCGTCCATGGACCATGGACGACTTGCTTGTATTGTGGTGCGAAATTGATTGCGATTGTGAGCAATTGATTGTTATTGCAACAAAATTGATTGTGTTTGTGTTAAATTCACAGTGTTGTGAAAATGAATTATATTGTGGAAATTATGAAAATGAAACCCTTGTATCGCCGCAAGGCCCAGGATAGCAGAGAAGTCGAGCTAGGAACGGTGCCGGTTTTAACTACCCTGCCGTTATAATGCCGAAATTTTCTGAAATATTCATGCGTTGTAAAATATTCATGTATGAAATAAAATTTGTTTGAACAATAAAAATTACGTTTTTATTGTACATGTAGAAAAGATTAAAAATGAACATTTGTTTGAAATGAAAATATGTTAATGATAAAATTTACATTTTTATTGTACATGCAGAAAAGATTTAAAATGATCATTTGTTTGAAATGAAAATATGTTAAAGATAAAATTTACATTTTTATTGTACATGTAGAAAAGATTAAAAATGATCATTTAAAAATGATCATTTGTTTGAAATGAAAATACATTAACGATAAAATTTACATTTTTATTGTACATGTAGAAAAGATTAAAAATGATCATTTGTTTGAAATGAAAATATGTTAATGATAAAATTTACATTTTTATTGCATATGCAGAAAAGATTAAAAATGATCATTTGTTTGAGATAAAAATATGTTAACGATAAAATTTACATTTTTATTGTACATGTAGAAAAGATTAAAAATGATCATTTTTTTGAAAAGAAAATGTGTTAACGATAAAATTTACATTTTTATTGTACATGTAGAAAAGATTAAAATGCTCATTTGTTTGAAATGAAAATATGTTAACGATATAATTTACATTTTTATTGTACATGTAGAAAAGATTAAAAATGATCATTTATTAGAAATGAAAATATGTTAACGATGAAATTTACATTTTTATTGTACATGTAGAAAAGATTAAAAATGATCATTTGTTTGAAATGAAAATATGTTGAAGATAAAATTTACATTTTTATTGTACATGTAGAAAAGATTAAAAATGATCATTTGTTGGAAATAAAAATATGTTAATAATAAAATTTACATTTTTATTGTGCATGAAGGAAATGATTAAAAATGATCATTGTTTTGAAGTGAAATATGTTAATGATGAAATTTACATTTTTATTGTGCATGTAGAAGGATTAAAATTGATCATTGTATGAATAAAAATATTTCAACAATAAAAGATACATTTTCATTGTAAGTACGATTCATTAAATGGATTCATGTTTGAATAAGAATATTTCAACAATAAAAATTACATTTTTATTGTATGTTTGATTCATTAAAGAGATTCTGCTAAATTAAAATAATGTCATTAACATCTTAGCAATTTTAGAAAATAATCATATGTTTTGTTCAATGTCATTAACATGTTAGCGATGTTAGAAAAGTGATCATATATTAAATAATTTGAGATCCTCGAACGAATTATATATAATTATATATATATATATGTATATAACGAATCGCGCGTGGTAGTTCACGATTTAGAGTTGTAACTTTAAACGATTATACTGAGAGATCCGACCATCGGATTTTCCCAAAACTGGAACGGTTAGGTTTGCTTTGAAAAGATCTGTCCAACGATATAAAATTTGCTAAGATCCAACTGTTAGATTTTGAGAAACATGTAATTCAACTTTCAATAAAAACAGCGTCACGGCTGCGTAATGAGCTTAAGCGTCGTTTAATTAAAAGAAGCTATTTTTATATAAATAAAAATAGAAAAAAATTGTTATAAAATATTATAAATGATATGAAATGAAAAGAAATGATTTGAATTATATATACATGTGAATTATTTGACAAGGCCGAGTTAATTCTCATTTCAAATAATTGATCGACGGTTAGAAGTCGAAGATATTGAAGACGGTGGTTGAAGACCGGGGATCTTCACATCTAATGGACGACAACAGATGCCTTTGATTGGTATTGCAGCCTTGAAAGGGTTACAGTGGTAGTTGTTCGGATGTTCTTGTTGATTGTCCGGCTATGTGAGGGCCTCTCTCCTGTATTGGACATATGGGACGAGGAATAAGGTGCCTTCAGTTTCGTTCAGACCCCAAACGAACTAGTAAATAGATGTGTGTTTGACATTGGATTTTATTCTGTGCTTATTGATTTATATTAAATATATATCTGCTTGGTGGCGTAGAATTTATTCTCTTACTTATCACTCTTCTCTGAGGCGTACAAGCTTAGAGGTTATATATCGATAGACATCAGTCGCATGGCGTGAAATGTCATTGTGGCATGCCAAGATGCAAATGATCATGGCTTTTGTTGAAAAGCAGAGCCTTGTGGTTGATGATCAAAGAACAACTTTAATTAGTACATCTTTGTGTATAACATTGATTCACGAGCCTCACACCCCGGTATAAACCAGAAACGGGAGACAGACCCCATGGAGAACATGCGTTTCTTTCTAGCTAGAAGTGATGTCATGGTATGGAGCCCAGACTTTTTTATTTATGTGGATGATGGAAAGCGAGGTACCTCGGATTAGAGTCCCTAGTGTCTCTTGATTTACACTCATAGGACGGGGAAACGTATTGTTCAGGAATAACCAATCCACTAATGTAAGTGTGGACTGTCCCTGGCGCTCCTTGGTGCAGTTGCGGCTGTATCCTGAGGCTCGGGATAGAGTGTCTCGAATTCGGTAAGGACGATCCCTTGCCTTGGTTCATGATGGAAATCCAACTTCCAATACGACATCGTGTATTTTTGATTGTGAACCTATGTATGGTGACATAGTATATGGTAGCTACGCCGTCTATGATTGATACATTATGATTGAAAATGTTTTTGAAACATATAGACACTAATAATAATATAAAATGATTTTGATTTATACGTATCAAGCATATTTGGCCATTACAAGGTAAAACTCTATCCTCCGGTTTGTGTTGCATTGTGTGATGGTTCTTGAGTCTTATAATAGCTTCATTTTTCTAAAAAGCATTGCCTTGTTTAATGATTTACTTTATTTCCTACACTGGCAATCCAATGGAGTAAACCCGTTCTGCGTCAGCGGCGTGATCCTGTGATTAGCCTTATTATTAAATAGGTTAAGTAATATTTCTCATACCAGTCTCATGACTGACTCATAGTTTGTTTCACTTTGCAAACTCGGGTTCCCCTATTTTCCACACGGGCAGCCTTGTATTCAGGTTTTAGCAAACTCATTCTGGATAGCTATGGAGCTGAAGATGGATTCTATCATTTCTATTATGCAGTTCAGACTTCATTGAGTATATTGTGTTTGATTCCGCTACAGACATTTTATATTAATATGAAACTATATTCTGTACTAAGTATGATCCTGTTATGCTGTGTCACTTTGATGTTGATATTATTTCCAGTGTAACTTTGATGTACTTTATCTGGGGTAATTCTATGATTCTGTTATGCTGTTATTGTATATTCCAATGATTATCCTTTCTTCCGTGGTACGGCGGTTTGGGGTTGTCACAATTGGTATCAGAGCTAATGGTTAAACTTAGCTCAGGAATATAACATATTAACTAACTCGTCAGAAATAGAATCAGCAGTATTCTAAGATGAATAACTCATTATAGATATGATCACTAATGTCCTAGAATGTGTATAGCAGAATGAAATACACCCCCAATAGATGCATTTACATTTAAGTATATGTCTCTATGCTTTATAATATCTTTTCTGTTGGACTGACTCTTTGTCTGCTATTTGTAGACATAGAAGAAAATGAGTGGCAGAAACAAAAGAGGTAATTCTATGGTTCAACAATCTAATGAGCCAATTGTGTTCCCACAACTAGAACCAGATCTAGAAGTTCCAGTAAAGAAGTATTGAAATCTGGGTGGAGTACCATTCTTGGGCAGAAAGTCGGTTATTGAAACCCAAGCATGGATGCGTTCTTCTGAGAGAATTTTTGAAGGCTTAAAGCTGAGAGATGATCAGAAAAGATTACTGGCATCTTGGGAACTCAAAGATAAAGCTTTAATCTGACGGGAAACTGTTACTAAGGAAAATCCAGAAGGTAACATTACCTGGGATGGATTCAAAGAAATTTTCAAAGAAAGGTTTATTCCTCCGGAAGCAACTGAGCGGCTATATGATGAGTTTTACCATCTGAAACAAGGAGATATGACCGTCCAGGAGTATCAGAATAAATTCAATGAACTTTCTCATTTTGCCCCGGAGCTAATATAAGATCCTTTAAGGAAGAACCTGAGATTTATTAACAGACTTCAAAGAAGGTACGAAAGTAGAGTAATTTTTCATGTGAATCTTCCTTTTTCTAGGATGATACAAATGGCTTATCGCTATGAGGATTTTAATAAGCAAGGTGTTTTGGAAGATGAAGAGGAAGGCAGCTAGTAGCAAAACGAAGTTTGAAACTAACAGCCCTGAAGCAAGTACAAAGCCTGAGGTCAGTAAGAAGACTAAAGCCAATAAGAAAGGGGCAAAATCTAAGAAAGAACCATTAACGATTGCCACATGCTCTAACTGCAATAGGTGAGGACATTTGTCAATAAAATGTAAATCTTCGAAGAAATGAAAGAATGATGGATCTATATCCAAGATAAAGTTTCAAGAGAATAGAGAATGCAATCTTTGCCATCAAATTGGTCATGCAAAGAAGGATTGCCTTCTTTTGAAAGCGACCAAAGTGGCTCAAGTCAATAAAGTAGAAGAAGCTCCAACACCCTCAACTAGCAGGGAAAGGCGAGATGTTTTGGAAGGCATTCTAACTATCAACAATATTCCATTTAAGGTGTTATTTGATATGGGTGCGTCGCAAAGCTTTATTTTAAGCAATATGGTTAAGAAATTAAAGCTGAAATTGAGAAATCTTAAAGAATCCATTAGAGTTCACAATCCGATAAGAGGTTCCCTTGTTCTCAGTTTATATTGTAGAGTGCTAGTTTCTTATTCTCGGTACCGGTTTTCTTTTAATTTGATTGTTATGGATTTTTCTGAATTTGATATCTTTCTTGGGCTGGATTGGTTAACCAAATATGAAGTCAAAGTTAAATGAGCAAAAAGAGTTGTTAAAGTTAAAACAAAGCTTGCTAATATTATTATACCATGCGTAGGCTCAGATTTAGATAGAAAAGAATTTTGGGATGCTCTTGAAGTCTCCCCCTCTGCTATTAAGATATCCCTGTCATTAAAAATTATGTGGATGTGTTCGAAGAAGTTGATAGCTTACCTCCGCGGAGAGAAATTAACTTCAGGATTGATTTAGTTCCGAATGCAAGGCCAGTTGTGTATGCTTTTCGAAGAATGACATTGAAAGAGAAAGAAGAATTGAGTAATCAAATTCGGCATCTTTTATGGAAAGGTCTGATCAGGCCTCGCTTTTCGAATTGGGGTGCAGTTGTAGTTTTTGTTCCAATGTCTAATGGTACTCTTAGACTATGTGTTGATTACCGAGACCTCAATAAGCAGACGCTAAAGAATAAATATCCATTACCTCGCATTGATGATTTATTAGATCGCTTGAACGGAGCTCATGTATTTTCGAGAATGGACCTAGCTACAGGTTTCCATCATTTGCGTATTGCCGAAGAATGTGTTCCTTTGACAGCTTTCAGAGGTCCAGACATCTTTTATGAGTAGTTAGTAATGTCATTCAACTTATGTAACACTCCTGCTTATTTCATCGATTTAATGAAATGAGTGTTCCGCGTTGTCTTTAATAAATTTTTGCTAGTTTTCATTGATGACATTTTAATATTCTCTAAGTCAACTGCAGAGCATGCGAAGCATTTGGAAGAAGTTTTGGAAATTCTGAGAAAGAATGTATTAAAGGCCAAATTTTCTAAATGCATATTCTGGCAAGAAGAAGTAAAGTTCCTCAGTCATGTAGTATCGAAGGAAGGAATTTCAATGAATCCAGGCAAAATCACAGCCATTCGAGATTGGAAGTAGTCTAGCACGCCTACAGAAGTCAAAAGTTTTCTAGGATTGCTGGCTATTATCAGAAATTCGTTAAGGATTTTTCGAAGCTATCTTGTCCATTAATGAAGATTACCAAAAAGCATACAAGGATTAATTGGATGCCTGAATGTGAGGCAACTTTCCAAGAGCTGAAATTAAGGTTGACTACTGCTCCAGTGTTGACTATTATAGATGGCAATTAAGATTTGACAGTTTATACAGATGCTTCTCTTGAAGGAATTGGTGCGGTATTAATGCAAAGAGGCAAAATAGTTGCTTATGCTAGCCGCCAGTTATTGCCGCATGAGAAGAGATATTCTACTCATGATCTTGAGTTATTAGCCGTCGTGTTTGCTTTAAAAATATGGAGGCACTATCTTTTGGGTGAGAAGTTCGAATTATATACAGATCATAAGCCAATAAGGTATCTGTTCACCCAGAAGGACTTGAATTTGAGGGAGCAGCGTTGGTTATAATTTCTTGCGGCATACGATCTAGATATTTTGTATACTCCAGGGAAAGCCAATGTTGTAGCAGATGCGCTTAGCAGAAAGAATGCCATTATAGCTAATCTCATTATTACGCCTTCATTGATTGACAAAATCTCTGCTCTTCAGAAAGATGATGAATTTATTCAGAGGGTTAGTAAAAGAGTTCGGGAAGGCGAGCCCTCGAGTTTTCGGATTGATAACAAAGGAGTTCTGAGATTATTAGGCCGAATTTTTGTTTCGAATATTCCTGAGCTTAGAAGGGAAGTAATGGATAAATGTCACAAATCCAAGCTTAGTATTCATCCAAGGGTGAGTAAGATGTATCATGATCTCAAGCGTACGTTCTAATCATTTTATTCCTGTCAGATCGACTAGAACAGCTCAAAGTCTAGCGCAGATTTACTTCATAGAAATTGTCAAACTACATGGAGTTTCCAGTAGTATTGTTAGTGATCGTGATCCGATATTCGCTAGTAAATTCTGGGAAGCATTCCAGGTAGAGCTGGGGACAAAGTTAAATCTGAGCACCGCATATCATCCTCAAACAGATGGTCAAACTGAGAGGGTGAATCGTATACTAGAAGACTTGTTGTGGGCATGTATTCTTGATTTTGGCGGATCGTGGGAAGATCACTTGCATCTGGTTGAATTTTCATATAATAACAGTTATCAAGAAAGTTTTAAAATGTCACTATTCGAAGCATTGTATTGTAGACCATGTAGATCTCCCGCATGTTGGGTAGAATCAGGCAATCGACTAGTATTGGGTCCCGACATGATTTGAGAAGCTTCGGATAAGGTCGATTTCATTAAGAAGTGACTGTAAATAGCTCAGAACCGACAGAAGAGTTATTCAAATTCAAGAAGAATAGATTTAACATTTGTTATTGGTGATTATGTATACTTGAGATTTTCTCCGGTGAGAGGAGTATCCGATTCGGGAAAACAGGGAAGTTGGTGCCTAAATTTATTGGTCCATTTCCTATACTTGAGAGGATTGGAACTCTTGATAACAGGGTTCAGTTGCCTGACTAGTTGCCAGGAGTACATGATGTATTTCATGTGTCTCAACTTCGAAAGCATTTGCATGATCCTGACTTGATTGTGGAAGAAGCAGCGCAACAAGAATTGGAAATGACTACAAGCTTAGCAGTGAGAAGAGAGCCAGCGAAAATTATTGGCAAAGAAACTAGAGTTCTAAGAAACAAGAAGACACATTTAGTCAAAGTACAGTGGAGATCCTAGAGACTGTATATAGGAGACAGAAGATAGCATTAAGCAGGCTTATCCCAAGTTCAGAGTGGACATCTCTGATTAGCTCTGGTGCAAGGTACATTTACAATATTTTGCATTTCCGTTTGTTTCCTACTTTACTGATGTTTCCTTTTCAGGGACGAAAAGTTTTAAGTAGGGGAGATTGTAACAACCTGTAAAATCAGAACCAATTTAAATTTTTTATTTTAGCTATTTTAATGAATTTTGAATGTTTAAAATGATTTATTTTAAATAATAACTATTTAAAATTTATTTAAATCAAAGTTAGAACGTATATATTTATTTTAATTATAAAACGAGCCTAAAATGGCATGGGAGTTTAAAAATTCGATTTTAAATTTCAAATGAATGTACAGGATACAAAATAAATCGAATTTCAGTAAAACCAGAAATATTTGAATCTGCTTAATTATATCTTTCAAACGAATGTGAAAAATTCATATTTCATAACGGGAATAAAATGTTATGTGCAGTTTAAAATTTGAAATAGTCGCTATGGAATTTAATATAATATATAGCCCTTAAAAATAGCCATTGTGCAAACGACCTCCGTTTTCGACAAAACCACTTTGATTGGATTCGAATGTCAATTTATTGCTAGGTTTAAAATTCTATAATTTTTGGAATTAATATGTGAGCGTGGTAAATTAAAACGCGGTTGGTAATTTCAATTTGAATTGGATCGAGCAGAAAAAGTCTATTTTTCAAACAGTCTCCAAATTCGATGAAATTAATTTTGTTGGGATCATATTGTCAAAACATAGCTAGATTTATTTTTCGGGAATTTTTGGAATCAGTATGTGGCCCCGGTAAATTAAAATGTACGTTCAAATCTAATATTGAATGTTTTATATTTTAATTTGAAGAAAAACTGACTGAAACAGTCGAATGGGCTTACGAAATATATTCCATTATGTCCGAATGAGGGTATTTAGCTAAGGGTGACACTCATTGGGTTTGATTTGGAGTTCGGATAAGAAAACCCTATTTTTGGATTTGAAATGAATTAAAAATAATTATATAAATCCGTTGGCCAATCAAAATAACGTGTTGACCAAATCACTTTCTTCCAAAACCCGATACCCCTCAAACCGAACGGCGAAAGCAGCTCCTTTCTTTCCACCATGATTTCTCCTAATCCGCTCAACGAAATCGCTTGCTGCTTTGGAGAATTTTGTGGAGAATGCTGAGATCTTCAAATCCATATAGGGTTTGTAAATTTTCATTCAATATTGGACGAGATTCGAGCCCGGGAAGTAGCTACATTCATCGTGCCGCCATGCCATCAGGACGCCGTCGGACTCTACCCCACCACCATAGCAAATGCATCTATCCACCCTCGATGACGTGGTATATTCTGATCAGCTTCATACTTCACGGATTTCAAGAAAAATCGAAACCTAGTTTTGAACATCTTCCTGAGGTATACGGCTTATATATTTAAAACTGTTTATAACACTTTAAAGCATTGCAAAGTTAAATTAAATTATATAAATCATATCTTTCTTATATGGTGATGAAATCCGATGAAACAGGAAGCATTGTGATCGTGACATTGTCTTCTACATTCTAGAAGAGACCGAGAGAATTTTAGAGCCATCTACAATTTTAGGCGAAGTCAAAATCAATGTAAGCAATCCAAATTCAAAAATAAATGAACAAAATTATATTAGGTTGTAGACGGAGTTTAGTAACTCCTAACACCATCGTCCACAGACCATGGACTACTTTCTTGTATTATGATGTGAAATTGATTGCGATTGTGAGTGATTGATTGTGGTTGCAACAAAATTGATTGTGTCTGTGATAAATTCACAGTGTTGTGAAAATGAATTGTATTGTGCAAATTATGAAAATGAAACCCTTGTATCGCCGTGAGGACGAGGATATCAGAGGAGCCGTGCTAGGAACGATGCCGGTTTTAACTACCATTCCGTTATAATGCCGAAATTTTCTGAAATATTCATGTGTTGTAAAATATTCATGTATGAAATAAAAATTGTTTGAACAATAAAAATTACATTTTTATTGTACTTGTAAAAAAGATTAAAATTGATCATTTATTTGAAATGAAAATATGTTAACGATAAAATTTACATTTTTATTGTACAAGTAGAGAAGTTTAAAAATGATCATTTGTTTGAAATGAAAATATGTTAAAGATAAAATTTACATTTTTATTGTACACGTAGAAAAGATTAAAAATAATCATTTGTTCGAAATGAAAATATATTAACGATCAAATTTACAATTTTATTGGACATGTAGAAAAGATATCATTTATTTGAAATGAAAATATGTTAATGATAAAACTTATATTTTTATTGTACATGTAGAAAAGATTAAAAATGATCATTTGTTTGAAATGAAAATATGTTAACGATAAAATTTACATTTTTATTGTACATGTAGAAAGATTAAAAATGATCATTTGTTTGAAATGAAAATATGTTTACGATAAAATTTACATTTTTATTGTACATGTAGAAAAGATTAAAAATGATCATTTGTTTGAAATGAAAATATGTTAACGATAAAATTTACATTTTTATTGTACATGTAGAAAAGATTAAAAATGATCATTTGTTTGAAATGCAAATATGTTAAAGATAAAATTTACATTTTTGTTGTACATGTAGAAAAGATTAAAAATGATCATTTGTTAGAAATAAAAATTTGTTAACAATAAAATTTACATTTTTATTGTGCATGAAGGAAATGATTAAAAATGATCTCTATTTTGAAGTAAAATATGTTAACGATAAAGTTTACATTTTTATTGTGCATGTAGAAGGATTAAACATGAACATTGTTTGAATAAAAATATTTCAACAATAAAAATTACATTTTTATTGTAAGTACGATTCATTAAAAGGATTCATGTTTGAACAAGAATGTTTCAACAATAAAAATTACATTTTTATTGTATGTTTCATTCATAAAACAGATTTTGCTAAATTAAAATAATGTCACTACCATGTTAGCAATGTTAGAAAAATAATCATATGTTTTGTTCAATGTCATTAACATGTTAGCGATGTTAGAAAAGTGATCATTTGTTAAATAATTTGAGATCGTCAAACGAATTATATATATATATATATGTGTGTGTGTGTATATATATATATATATATATATAAATTTGAATAAAACGAATCGTGCGCGGTAGTTCGCGATTAGGAATCGTAAATTTAAACGATTATACCGAGAGATTCGACTATCGAATTTTCCCAAAACTAGAACCATTGGGTTCGCTTTGGAAAGATCTTTCTAACGATATAAAATTTACTAAGATCCAATGGTTAGATTTTGAAAACTGTGTAATTCAAATTTCAATAAAAACAGCGCCAGGGCCGCATAATGACCTGAAGCGTCGTTTAATTAAAAGTGTCTAATTTTATATAAATAAAAACGGCGATAAATCGTTATAAAATATTATAAACGATATGGAATGAAAAGAAATGATTTGAATTATATATATATACGTAATTATTTGAAAAGGCCGAGTTAATTCTCATTTCAAATAATTGTTCGACTATTAGAAGTCGACGATATTGAAGATGGTGATTGAAGACCGGTGATCATCACATCGAATGGACGACTATGGATGCCTTTGATTCGAGTTGCTGCCTTGAAAGGGTTACAGTGGTAGTTGTCCGGACATACTTGTTGATTGTCCGGATATGCGAGGGCTTCTCTCCTGTATTGGACATATGGGACAAGGAATAAGGTGCCTCCAGTTTTGTTCAGACCCAGAATGAACTAGTAAATGGATGTGTGTCTGACATTGGATTTTATTATGTGCTGATTGATTTCTATTAAATATATATCTGCTTGGTGGCGGAGAATTTATTCTCTTGCTTAACACCCTTCTCTAAGACGTACGAGCTCAGAGGTTATATATCGATAGACATGAGTCGCATGGCGTGAATTATCAGTGTGGCATGCCAAGATGCAAATGATCGAGGCTTTTGTTGAAAAGCAGAGCCTTGTGGTTGATGATCAAAACACAACATTTATTAGCATAGCTTAGTGTATAGCGTTGATTCGCAAGCCTCACACCCCGGTATGAACCAGAAACGGGAGAAGGACCCCTGGGAGAACATGCGTTTCTTTCTAGCTAGAATTGGTGTCATGATATGGAGCCCAGACATTTTTACTTATGTGGATGATGGAAAGTGAGGTACCTCAGATTTGAGTCCCTAGTGGCTCTTGATTTATGCCCCATAGGGCGGGGAAACGTATTGTTCAGAAATAACCAATCTACTAATGTAAGTGTGGACTGTCCTTGGCGCTCCTAGGTGCAGTTGCGGCTGTATCCTGAGGCTCGGGCAAGAGAGTCTCGAATTCGGTAAGGACGATCCCTTGCCTTGGTTCATGATGGAAATCCAATTTCCAATACGACATCGTGCGATTTTAATTGTAAACCTGTGTATGGCGACATAGTATATGGTAGCTATGCCGTCTATGATTGATACATTATGATTGAAAATGTTCGTGAAACATATAGACATAATATCAAATGATTTTGATTTATATGTATCAAGCATATCTGGCCATTAGAAGGTAAAACTCTATCCTCCGATTTGCGTTGCATTGTGTGATGGGACTTGAGTCTTATAATGGCTTCATGTTTCTAAAAAGCATTGCGTTGTTTAATGATTTACTTTATTTTTTGCACTGGCAATAAATGGAGTAAACCCATTCCACGTTAGCGGTGTGGTCCTGTGATTAGCCTTATTATTAAAAAGGTTAAGTAAGATTTCTTATACTAGTCCCATGACTGACTCGTAGTTTGTTTCACTTTGCGAACTCGGGGCCCCTATTTTCCACACGGGCAGTCTTGTATTCAGGTTTTAGCAGACTCATTCTGGATAGCTATGGAGATGAAGATGGATTCTATCATTTCTATTATGCAGTTCAGACTTCATTAAGTATATTGTGTTTGATTCCGCTACAGACATTTTATATTAAGCTGAAACTGTATTCTATACTAAGTATGATCCTGTTATGCTGTATAACTCTGATGTTGATATTATTTCTAGTGTAACTTTGATGTACTTTATCTGGTGTAGTTCTATGATTTTGTTCCGTTGTTATTGTTTATGTGTTATATTCCAATGATTATCCTTGCTTCTGTGGTACAGGGGTTTGGGGTTATCACACCTAACCAATCCGAGACACATGAATTTCAAATTCCAAGTATTCATTGATTTTGATTCTTAAGCATTTTTGAGTTTATGTGCATCCTTGCTCGAGTTACCCGCAATTTGGAATTCCTAGTCCAAATCGTAATGGTATTGCTAAAAGAATAGTTAACAGTTTCCCCCTCCCCTCAAATCATGTCTTTATATGGATGACATGTCTTGCATATGTCTAGTTTTCACAACCTCTCTGGATTGATCTTGAGTTTTCGCGGTCACATTGGGTCAGCTCTTTGCTAAGAGCCATCTGCACTTGACGATCCCAGGCTTGATCATACTAACCATAATCCGTAGTTAGCATTTTGAGCCTCTCCATATTTTTGATCAAGCATAATCCATACTTGTTGAATTTGAACCTCTCTATGTTTCGGTTATGTATAATATAGACATGACTGTTTGGTGCCTTTCTGGGATGCTGCCAAGCATCATCCATACTTAGCATTCAGATTTTAGGTTGATCTCCGTCGTGCATCATCCATACTTGATGGTTCATGGTTTTGTTGTTCTCCACCAAGCATAATCCATACTTTTGGTTCACGATTTGGTTGGACTACCAAGCAATATCCATACTTTACAGCTCATATTTTGGATTCTCTCCAAGCATAATCCATACTTGATGGCTCATTGTTATTCGCTGTAACAGCCGGAAAATCCGTACCAATTTGAGCTGACTAATATCCTACACAACCCAAAATGCACGAAAATCTAGACCATTAATAGAAAGAATTTAGAGGATGAGATAGAAAAGGTAGAACTAATAGAATAGAAGAAGAAGAACACAACTGAACAGAATCAGATTAAACACGAATCTCACAGCGGACGAAGTAAAATGTATTATATAACATAACTTTGAAATACAAATCTGAATTTGTACTTACATATCATATCAGAGTATAACTCATATATATCACAGCGGAAATAATCTCTACATAACTAATGGTGAAGCCTTCTGCTTTGAGCTCCTCCAAGTGTACCTGTAAAAGCCTAAAAACACTTGACTGCCCGTACAAATTTGGGCACCCAAGAGTTTAGGGAAAACAACAAAATAAACTCTGGGTCAGTCATGGGACTGGTGTGAGTAAATTCCAACCATACTGTTTAACTTTGAAAATCCTTTTCACACAAGAAGATAATAGTAAGACCAGCCCACACATAAACATGGACGGTTTTTACCTTACTATAATCCAAAATACTTTGATATCAAAACCAGTGATATTATGATAATGTCTAAACACATAAATATCCAAGTAGCAGAACGCTTGCATCTCACGCTCCACATATATATAGTATAAAATCATAAACCGTAGGGCGCTTATTGGAGAATGGATTCCAACAGACAAGGTATGGGAGCACCTTCTGATCAGTGTACTCTAGAGGGGATACACTCAGGGTTCAACAAGAACGTCTTGCAACTCGGCCACACATGACCGCTCACTCGTTTAGCTTGAGTGTCGCGAATATATTGTCACCACGGTTGTAGGCCATCCAACCGTCATCCGAAGATACATAATCGAAAAGAATTATAAATATGAATTTTCTCTAGATCGGTGACAATACACCCTGCTTGGGGATGACCCAACTAACCATGCTACCTAGCCCAACTTTTGTTACTTCCTGGTTGTGAGGCTAGAGGCTACGTCTATTTTCAGAACATCTGATCATCATTCACTTTGAATGCCACATCGTCAAATCCGTAATCACATATTGATTACACAAATGCACACCGGGTGTAGAATAAAGAGAAGTTACCTTCTCCCCACCAACTTGGTATATTCGTAAAGATCAACGGTGTGACCGTTGGAAATACTCTGTCAGACACTCGTCCATACAAGTTGTCCTGGGACTGGACAAACAGAAAGCATCATTCTAGAACTGGACGACCCTTGCATTTAACTCCGTCTTCAATTATCTTCAGCATATCTAATTCGCATCGCTTATGCCTATACGGAGTGGTTTCCGGATAATATATCCAACCGGTCTCTCTGTATTGACAACGATGGTCAAAACACTTCGATAGTCGGTTATTTAACCATCGAAGTAAAACAAACATTCATTCAAATGAACAACTAAACTTCACACAACCACGGGCACTTTTTATTTTACATTCGTTCTTATTATTCGAATTCCCATATCTTACCAGATATTTCTCAAACCCCGTTTTAGCCTTTCCACACTCCTTGGAAAATGTTCCCAGTTAGTTAAACTCTTACCTCTCATGTTCAAGAAAATATACGTTATTAGCATTCGAACCATTTCCATTATTTTCACATTCTTTATTTCTATACTTGGATAATCTACCCTATCTATATTGGAAAAACATTTCCAATTTCCTTATAACATTTTAATCTGTCAATTGTTCATCTTTAACTTTAAAATGTGAATATCATTTCTATTATGGAAATCTGAGAATCTTTATTAAGTAACTCTTTATTCAAGTAATAAATGCCCTTATCTCGTTTTACCGAAAACTTTTTCATAACTTATATTCTCATTCTACTTTATAAACTTGGTTTCTAAGTCAACTTCTTGTTAAACCAAATATCAAGTTTATAACTAAATATTGATTGCATGTCCTATTATAATTGGTTTAAACTAAATATTTACTATCCTATCAGATTATAATTCTTAAATAACTTATTTTCATAATACTCGACATTGTCGAACTATAATTCCAAATCCTAAAGGTTTAATTCTAATCACATTTCGAACATCAAAATGCTGCCATCGTTTTTCTAACACGATTCTCCAATTTCTCTTTCTAAACTTATTCTTATATTTTCTTTAGACAAACGTCGTTATTTATTTCTTTACACTAAGTGGATTTCAACTAAACAGTTTCCATTCCCTAGGAAGTGCTGCTATATATAAAATTACGCTTAAGTTTGCTTAACAACGTTTATTTTATCGCTACTGTTCAAAACTTGTCATACGCTGTAATATTCTCCTTTATAACTAATCTCAACATAACAGTCACGCTTAAGCCTAGTCAACAACGTTACTTTATCGCTATAGTTTTAAGACTTGCAATACGCTGCTATATTCCCTTTATACTAATCTTGACATTTCTTTTCGTTACAAACTGATATCGTTCCTCGATAATAGTGAAGCCGTTCAAGTTGGGGTATTCTATTTACCTCTCAAACCTTGATCGACAACGTTCTTACCTTAGAACAGATATAAGTCTGTATTCTAATTCCTTGCTACTTATGATATTCATCAAATCGTATCTCCTTGTTTTATTTTGGAATATGGTTTTATAACACCATATTCATACTTTGAAATCTTCGTTGTTTATGATTATTTATTTTAAACATCTACTCTTCGCTTTAACTTCATTTCACAATTCTATTTGTAATTTTCTTTACAAGGACCCATTTAATCTAATAATCATTTCTCAATAAAATAGTTGATTTAAATCAACTTTATTCCATCAGTAAATTCTTTAACTGATTTTAATTACTTCGTACCATTAGATTAATATATTTAATCTAATAATATTTCTAAATTGTTTGTCTTACAATAATTATCCCAAATATTTAATCGTAGGATAATTTCTACTTTATAAACTCATTTAAATGTCAACAATCGTTTTTATTTACTTTATAAAAACGAATTCCAAAATACTGGTTTATAATAGAACTTCTATTGTATTTTAAAACTTCGCTTTAATTATAAAATATATAATTTTTATAATTATCTTCGTTGATTTACCTGATGGCCAATCAACTTCAAAACGATGGGTTTATGATCGTCTATTGTCACCTTCTAAATTGATATAATTTCTTTATTAAATCAAACAAATGTTGAATTCCCATTCAACATCAATATTCACATGGGGTTTTACTGTCATTTGGGTTCAAACAGTACATACATATAAAACAAACAGTACATATAAATACTGAGGAATCCGGTTAGATTCCTCCAACCGGTTTCCCGCATCCACAAATGTTAGTCAAACAATTAACACTAATTAAATACCAGGGAATATTAAAACCGATCGAATCAGTATCTGAACAATGATGTGTACATATGCAACGATATCTAATATTCAACCACTTTAATTGTAATCTACCTAATCGACCATCACACAGCATTCAAACAACATTAAAATATAAATAAAATATTTTAAAATAGATCAGAGTTAGTGATTTTACTCACTTTTGCTCGTTAACCGTTTAATAACGATTTGTGTCAGTTGATAGACCTAAATCCAGCGTTGTTTCACTTTGCTTCAAACGGGCGTTTAAAGTTAACCGAAATTCTGGTTACATCCGATGTCCTCCGAACCTGCTCAGTATCATAGTGCTCCTTGTTGTGATCCCATCACGACTAGTTTTGCTAAATTCATGATCCCAAATCAATTCTTTAACCACGCGATTAATCTCCTACTCCTCCTGACATTCAATGGTTTATCTATGTCGGCTTAATTACGTATTCTCTCCAATTTGATTTCCAGCCTCAACCAAGTTAATTCACGAACAACGTAATCGGCTACAGATTCCTTCCTTTCATATTTACCACCTGCTACTTAAATGTATGACATCGTTCCCCACTCCTACTTCTTAAATCCCAACACTTCTTCCCATTTTAGCATCCAACGAGGCACTGAAGTCCCTGTTCACGCCATCCTTCCACCCGATAGCAAGCTACAGACCTTCCACTATAACACAGTAGCACACACCCCACTGCCATGTTCACTTCCTACTCCATTGAACTCACCTCAACGCAAAGCCCAAGGCAACCGCCCATGCTTCTTCTCCAACCTTCAGCGTTACCACTTCCCCTGGCAGCATCATCCATGCACACTTGCTCATATTTACATCCCCTCTTTACGCTCAAACAGACTTCATAATCTGTTCAGGAACACATCAATACCTACCTCAACAAAACACTTTGCATCACCTTTCAAATGGTAAAACATCAGCTTCCCTTACTTAACATTCTCCACGCCAATAACCCGTTCTTCTTCAATCCAAAAGTCCGCCCCCACTTCATACAAAGCACGCACAGGCACCGCTCGTATCTCATACACACTTACCCATTCATGTTACAGACCTTCTCACTTCTTTTGCCGACCCATTTGAACTCTTCGTCATGCACGAACCCGAATCCAGTCACATATATATGTATAGAAAATGCAGAAGAAAGGGAAAAAGTATGAGAGAGTGATTGAGTGAAAAGGTTGCCGAAAGAAGAAGGCATGTCTGCGTTTACTTCACAATGCCGTTTACCAGCTTCGGTTTTGTATTGAAATAAGAAAATCAAAAGGGAGCGTGTATATTTATATGAAAGTGAAATACTTAGTGGTTAAGAAATAGGATAGGGCAGGCACTGATAACTTCAACGTAGGTGAATGGGTTTTATAAGACAACGCATGGTGCTTTTGATTTCGAAAAGAAGGAATGGGTTGGCACCTTGATTTATGGTCTTCATTTTGATTAGCGCACCGTTTCCCTTTGCAATGAAGTTTTCTATCCTAACAATAGAGTAGCTGTTCAATCCCAACGTAGGGTATGTCTTAGAGTAAGGTTGCTTGTTTAAATATCACGCAATAGGGTATGGTTTATGTTCTTGTACTGTTTAGTATAGTATTGGGTTCTGTCGTGATCTTTTATGTACAAAAATCAGCTTTCGAATCCTCACGCCAAGTTCTTTACGTTAGTGCAATTTTTAGGATCTTATTTTATTTATAGCATAGGGTTAAGCCTATTATTATATAGCCTGTCAAAGTGACATACATTGAAACCAATTTGTTGCGTAAAATTGTGTTCATGTCTAAGCCGCTACAGACAGAAGTAAGAATACGGTCGTGTCCAGCGAGGTGTCATGATCCCAAAAATATAATAATATTGGTAGATTGACTCATATTGTGAAACCCCAAAATATCGATATAGGGTGCAAAATACTCCAAATAAAAAGTTGCATATTTAATTAATTAAAAATTACAGTAAAATTCTAAAAATTAAATTATCGCTATGTCTCAAAAGAACCTTGTCCAGATTCGAATCCGATATTTAGTTATTTCAAATAAACCGTTACGGTCGATATACGATTTCTATAGCGACTTTCTGAATATTTGATTTCGACATATCTTGCAATCGATACGCCGAAATCTTGAATTTTCACTTCTGTTAGAAAGATACAGTTCAACAGATTCCAACGCTTCTTTTTTTCGACAAAATCTGATTTAAAATGAGTCATGTATACTCAGTTGAAGTTCAGAACGTTAAATTACGAACTGCCGCGATATTGTGGGCTCGATTATATTTAATATATATTTTTATACGTTCAACTTCGTTTTAATTAATATATAAATCCACTTATATTTCGAATTCAATATTTAAACTATTTTAAATATTCAAATTCAAACCGATAAAAATGTGGGACATTACATTCCTTCCCCCTTAAAATAATTTTGTCCTCGAAATTGCTAAGATAGGGAAAATACTACAATCTCCGTTATTAACAGGTTAAAAAAAACTTTTTGGTTTACTTTATAATTTCAGTTTCAACTGAACTGATTAATTCCAATTTAAAATTTTAATTCCTTATTAACGGATACTTTCAGAGATTCTGAAAATTTCCTAACAGCTAAATTTTCGGCGAATTTCGCCAGTATCCCCTCTGCACGGCTTATTCGGTATTACTACAACTTGCCTCTCTGGGCCTTCTCCAATCTTTTTGTTGGGCATCCAACTCTATCTCTGCCATCTGCTATCACTTCAACATATATCCAAGCATCCTTGGTTGATCTCCCATCAATCCATTCTCCAACCAATCCATCGCTTTTACTAAGCCAAACTTCTATTTCAACTCCTGTTCCATTTACTGATTTATTTCTGAAATCAGTTATCTTCATCTCCAATATTTCTCTTATTCAATTCCCATTGTGGATCGTTTTTAATCCAATCCAATATATTTAACTAAGTTAATTTCTATTTCAATACGATTTTCACTTAATTGGCTTTAAATATAGTTCCAGATTTATTTAACTTAGTTTTAAGTTAAACCCTAATCTATTTATTCACTTTTATCATTTGAACTCCATAAGTTAAATCTTTATTTCAGAATTCAAATTCTTGGGATTTATTTCAAATCAGTTTGAAATAATATATATGTATATATATATTCATAATATAGCAATTCAAAACATTTGAATTTTCGAACAACTTATTTCAAAACAAAAACTTCGGTTGTAATCCGTCACTTATAACGCGAAAATGAACACTGATGATGCTGCAGTCATTGTCAGAATTATTTTCCAGCTATCAAAGTGAGTTCAATACTGTATTACTTTAAAAAATCATTTATAATCACTTTGTTTTTGAATTTATTTCAAAATATCTTTCACAGTACTTGGAAAACAATTTCAAATCTCCCAGGATTTTAAAATTCCCATATTTTTAATTCAAACATTATTTCCAACTCTTTTCCAAATTTCTAGAGTTTTATTTCAATTCTGGTTTTAAATTCAAATTCAGTTCATGTGATTTTGTATATTATACTTATATAATATCTCGATTGGTTATTTATATAACCAACTCAATTATAGATCTTATTTGATCATAATAACGATCACACGTCCAATATACTATAATAATCTCAAGATATACACTTTTGTTTATATCAAAATATATTTTGAGTAAAATTATTTTGTTTACCCGGCTTTCAAAACATACTGTGTCGAACTACTCTGTTCAAGAGTTTAGAAACACCTATCGACCCAGTTTGCATTTTTGTTTCGACCAGAATTCATAAACCACTCGACTGACCAGTCAACACAATATAAAACAGGTTTTATACTGATTACAAATACACGCTCATATATAGATACACTCATACTCAATCTAGAGTATTAATCACTCCATCTCTATTGAGTTATGCCAAAGGGCCAAGGTAATCACTTAACCTTCAGCTCTGATACCAACTGTAACGGCCGGAAAATCCGTACCAATTTGAGCTGACTAATATCCTACACATTCAACCTAGAATGCACGAAAATCCATACCATTAATAGAAAGAATTTAGAGGATGAGATAGAAAAGGTAGAACTAATAGAATAGAAGAAGAAGAACACAACTGAACAGAATCAGATTAAACACGAATCTCACAGCGGACGAAATAAAATGTATTATATAACATAACTTTGAAATACAAATCTGAATTTGTACTTACATATCATATCAGAGTATAACTCATATATATCACATCGGAAATAATCTCTACATAACTAATGGTGAAGCCTTCTGCTTTGAGCTCCTCCAAGTGTACCTGTAAAAGCCTGAAAACACTTGACTGCCCGTACAAATTTGGGCACCCAAGAGTTTAGGGAAAACAACAAAATAAACTCTGGGTCAGTCATGGGACTGGTGTGAGTAAATTCCAACCATACTGTTTAACTTTGAAAATCCTTTTCACACAAGAAGATAATAGTAAGACCAGCCCACACATAAACATGGACGGTTTTTACCTTACTATAATCCAAAATACTTTGATATCAAAACCAGTGATATTATGATAATGTCTAAACACATAAATATCCACGTAGCAGAACGCTTGCATCTCACGCTCCACATATATATAGTATAAAATCATAAACCGCAGGGCGCTTATTGGAGAATTGATTCCAACAGACAAGGTATGGGAGCACCTTCTGATCAGTATACTCTAGAGGGGATACACTCAGGGTTCAACAAGAACGTCTTGCAACCCGACCACACATGACCGCTCACTCGTTTAGCTTGAGTGTCGCGAATATATTGCCACCACGGTTGTAGGCCATCAAACCGTCATCCAAAGATACAGAATCGAAAAGAAGTATAAATATGAATTTTCTCTAGATCGGTGACAATACACCCTGCTTGGGGATGACCCAACTAGCCATGCTGCCTAGCCCAACTTTTGTTACTTCCTGGTTGTGAGGCTAGAGGATACGTCTATTTTCAGAACATCTGATCACCATTCACTTTGAATGCCACATCGTCAAATCCGTAATCACATATTGATTACACAAATGCACACTGGGTGTAGAATAAAGAGAAGTTACCTTCTCCCCACCAACTTGGTATATTCGTAAAGATCAACGGTGTGACCGTTGGAAATACTCTGTCAGACACTCGTCCATACAAGTTGTCCTGGGACTGGACAAACAGAAAGCATCATTCTAGAACTGGACGACCCTTGCATTTAACTCCGTCTTCAATTATCTTCAGCATATCTAATTCGCAGCGCTTATGCCTATACGGAGTGGTTTCCGGATAATATATCCAACCGGCCTCTCCGTATTGACAACGATGGTCAAAACACTTCGATAGTCGGTTATTTAACCATCGAAGTAAAACAAACATTCATTCAAATGAACAACTAAACTTCACACAACAACAGGCACTTTTTATTTTACATTCGTTCTTATTATTCGAAATTCCATATCTTACCAGATATTTCTCAAACCCCGTTTTAGCCTTTCCACACTCCTTGGAAAACGTTCCCAATTAGTTAAACTCTTACCCTCCCATGTTCCAGAAAATATACGTTATTAGCATTCGAACCATTTCCATTATTTTCACGTTCTTTATTTCTATACTTGGATAATCTACCCTATCTACATTGGAAAAACATTTCCAATTTCCTTATAACATTTTAATATGTCAATTGTTCATCTTTAACTTTAAAATGTGAATATCATTTCTATTTTGGAAATCTGAACATCTTTATTAAGTAACTCTTTATTCAAGTAATAAATGCCCTTATCTCGTTTTACCGAAAACTTTTTCATAACTTATATTCTCATTCCACTTTATAAACTAGGTTTCTAAGTCAGCTTCTTGTTAAACCAAATATCAAGTTTATAACTAAATATTGATTGCATGTCCTATTATAATTGGTTTAAACTAAATATTAACTATCCTATCAGATTATAATTCTTAAATAACTTATTTTCATAATACTCGACATTGTCGAACTATAATTCCAAATCCTAAAGGTTTAATTCTAATCACATTTCAAACATCAAAATGCTGCCATCGTTTTTCTAACACGATTCTCCAATTTCTCTTTCTAAACATATTCCTATATTTTCTTTAGACAAACATCGTTATTTATTTCTTTACACTAAGTGGATTTCAACTAAACTGTTTCCATTCCCTAGGAAGTGCTGCTATATATAAAAATTACGCTTATGTTTGGTTAACAGCGTTTATTTTATCGCTACAGTTCAAAATTTGTCATACGCTGTAATATTCTCCTTTATAACTAATCTCAACATAACAGTCACGCTTAAGCCTAGTCAACAATGTTACTTTATCGCTATAGTTTTAAGACTTGCAATACGCTGCTATATTCCCTTTATACTAATCTTGACATTTCTTTTCGTTACAAACTGATACCGTTCCTCGATAATAGTGAAGCCGTTCAAGTTGGGGTATTCTATTTACCTCTCAGACCTTGATCGACAACGTTCTTACCTTAGAACAGATATAAGTCTGTATTCTAATTCCTTACTACTTATAATATTCATCAAATCGTATCTCCTCGTTTTATTTTGGAATATGGTTTTATAACACTATATTCATACTTTGAAATCTTCGTTGTTTATGATTATTTATTTTAAACATCTACTCTTCGCTTTAACTTCATTTCATAGTTCTATTTATAATTTTCTTTATAAGGACCCATTTAATCTAATAATCATTTCTCAATAAAACAGTTGATTTAAATCAACTTTATTCCATCAGTAAATTCTTTAACTGATTTTAATTACTTCGTACCATTAGATTAATATATTTAATCTAATAATATTTCTAAATTGTTTGTCTTACAATAATTATCCCAAATATTTAATCGTAGGATAATTTCTACTTTATAAACTCATTTAAATGTCAATAATCGTTTTTATTTACTTTATAAAAACGAACTCTAAAATACTGGTTTATAATAGAACTTCTATTGTAATTTAAAACTTCGCTTTAATTATAAAATATATAATTTTTATAATTATCTTCGTTGATTTACCTGACAATCAATCAACTTCAAAACGATGGGTTTATGATCATCTATTGTCACTTTCTAAATTGATATCTTTTCTTTATTAAATCAGACAAATGTTGAATTCCCATTCAACATCAATATTCACATGGGTTTTTACTGTCATTTGGGTTCAAACAGTGCATACATATAAAACAAACAGTACATATAAATACTGAGGAATCCGGTTAGATTCCTCCAACCGGTTTCCCGCATCCACAGATGTTAGTCAAACATTTAACACTAATTCCATACCAAGGAATATTAAAATCGATCGAATCAGTATCCGACCAATGATGTGTACATATGCAACGATATCTAATATTCATCCATTTTAATTGTAATCTACCTAATCGACCATCACACAGCATTCAAACAACATTAAAATATAATTATAATATTTTAAAATAGATCAGAGTTAGTGATTTTACTCACTTTTGCGTGTTAACCGTTTAATAACGATTTGTGTCAGTTGATAGACCTAAATCCAGCGTTGTTTCACTTTGCTTCAAACGGGCGGTTAAAGTTAACCGAAATTCTGGTTACGTCTGATGCCCTCCGAACCTGCTCAGTATCGTAGTGCTCCTTGTTGTGATCCCGTCACGACTGGTTTTGCTAAATTCATGATCCCAAATCAATTCTTTAACCACGCGATTAATCTCCTACTCCTCCTGACATTCAATGGTTTATCTTTGTAGGCTTAATTATGTATTCTCTCCAATTTGATTTCCAGCCTCAATCAAGTTAATTCACGAACAATGTAACCGGCTACAGATTCCTTCCTTTCATATTTACCACTTGCTACTTAAATTTATGACATCGTCCCCCACTCCTACTTCTTAAATCCCTACATTTCTTCTCATTTTAGCATCCAACGAGACACTGAAGTCCCTGTTCACGCCATCCTTCCACCCGATAGCAAGCTACAGACCTTCAACTATAACACAGTAGCACACACCCCACTGCCATGCTCACTTCCTACTCCATTGAACTCACCTCAATGCAAAGCCCAAGGTAACCGCCCATGCTTCTTCTCCAACCTTCAGCGTTACCACTTCCCCTAGCAGCATCATCCATGCACACTCGCTCATATTTACATCCTCTCTTTACGCTCAAACAGACTTCACAATCTGTTCAGGACCACATCAAAACCTACCTCAACAAAACACTTTGCATCACCTTTCAAATGGTAAAACAGCAGCTTCCCTTACTTAACGTTCTCCACGCCAATAACCCGTTCTTCTTCAATCCAAAAGTCTGCCCCCACTTCATACATAGCACGCACAGGCACCGCTCGTATCCACTATGCACACACTTACCCATTCATGTTACAGACCTTCTCACTTCTTTTGCCGACCCATTTGAACTCCTCGTCATGCACGAACCCGATTCCAGTCGCATATATATGTATAGAAAATGCAGAAGAAAAGGAAAAAGTATGAGAGAGTGATTGAGTGAAAAGGTTGCCGAAAGAAGAAGGCATGTCTGCGTTTACTTCACAATGCCGTTTACCAGCTTCGGTTTTGTATTGAAATAAGAAAATCAAAAGGGAGCATGTATATTTATATGATAGTGAAATACTTAGTGGTTAAGAAATAGGATAGGGCAGGCACTGATAACTTCAACGTAGGTGAATGGGTTTTATAAGACAGCGCATGGTGCTTTTGATTTCGAAAAGAAGGAATGGGTTGGCACCTTGATTTACGGTCTTCATTTTGATTAGCGCACTGTTTCCCTTTGCAATGAAGTTTTCTATCCTAACAATATAGTAGCTGTTCAATCCCAACGTAGGGTATGTCTTAGAGTAAGGTTGCTTATTTAAATATCACGCAATAGGGTATGGTTTATGTTCTTGTACTGTTTAGTATAGTATTGGGTTTTGTTGTGATCTTTTATGTACAAAAATCAGCTTTCGAATCCTCATGCCAAGTCCTTCACGTTAGTGCAATTTTTAGGATCTTATTTTATTTATAGCATAGGGTTAAGCCTATTATTATATAGCCTGTCAAAGTGACATACATTGAAACCAATTTGTTGCGTAAAATTGTGTTCATGTCTGAGCCGCTACGGACAGAAGTAAGAATACGGTCGTGTCCAGCGAGGTGTCATGATCCCAAAAATATAATAATATTGGTAGATTGACTCATATTGTGAAACCCCAAAATATCGATATAGGGTGCAAAATACTCCAAATAAAAAGTTGCATATTTAATTAATTAAAAATTACAGTAAAATTCTAAAAATTAAATTATCGCTATGTCTCAAAAGAACCTTGTCTAGATTCGAATCCGATATCTAGTTATTTCAAATAAACCGTTACGATCGATATACGATTTCTATAGCGACTTTCTGAATATTTGATTTGGACATATCTTGCAATCGATACGCCGAAATCTTGATTTTTCACTTCTGTTAGAAAGATACAGTTCAACAAATTCCAACGCTTCTTGTTTTCGACAAAATCCGATTTAAAACGAGTCATGTATACTTAGTTGAAGTTCAGAACGTTAAATTACGAACTGCCGCGATATTACGGGCTAGATTATATTTGATATATATTTTTATACGTTCAACTTCGTTTTAATTAATATGTAAATCCACTTATATTCCGAATTCAATATTTAAACTATTTTAAACATTCAAATTCAAACCGATAAAAATGCGGGACATTACATTCGCGTCCAACCAAGAATAATCCATACGTGATAGTTTATATCCTCTCCAGACACTTGTCAAGCATAATCCACACTCAACGTTCCATGGCATCTTCGAGTTCTCGCCATGCATAATCTATACATGATGATCTGGTTAACTAAAGAGTTTTATACTTGATGAGCATATACTCATCAAGTGACTAAAGTTGTTTGAAATCAAGTTTTACATCTAATGCGAATCATCTATACTCATCGAATGGTGTTTTAGAGTTTTCTAATTTCATGGTTCACACTTGATGAGCATAATCCATACACTCCAAGCGATCTTACTAAAGTTGTAAAATACGAAATCCATTTCTGATGAGCGTAATCCATACACGCCATGCAACTTTATTAGAAAAAGGATAAATTTTATTGCGAAACTAATAGGCATTTTTACTTCTTAGAGCTTGCCTAGGGATCTCTTCGATTTCCATGCAAGAGTAAATAGCTTAGCCTTTTTTATTACAACTTGATTAATAAATAAAAGAAACGAAGTAAAATTGATGGTTCATCATCTTCCAAGAGCACGTTTAGGGATCTCTCTTGATCTCGTACGTGGGTAGGAGACTTAGCTACCCTTACTATCCAATCCCCACTTGTCAATTGATGACAACGCCTCAATGGGCACTAGATTCAAATATATTCCTTGCAACAGACAGTCGCTCTAATTCTGTCGGTGTTGCTTCTCTGTTCTAGACATACTGTTACATCTGTTCATTACTTACTTGCTCCTTTGTGACATCTCAAAAGTTCCAGCATTCATTTATTTCATGCCCATGTCTCTCATGGAATAATCAAAATTTCCTAGAAGTTATGTCTTTTTCTGTTGGCTTCCATTTATTTTACCTTCTATAAAAACCCGTAACTTCCCCGTGAAGGAAAGCGTCGGATAGTTCGAGAACAAGCCACAACAGAACGCATATAAAAGAACATTTCACTGTATATTACAACAATGCATCAGATCACAAGAATATACAGAGTATAAACAAATAAATATTACACAGAAATATCAGAGATTCAAATTACATTTAAATACATCGCAGCGGAAAATAATACAATACACAACTAGAAGAGATATACGGATACAAAGCTTTCCGGATATCATTCCAGCTGTAAACCAGGATCCTGTGAATATAAATCTGCAAAACCAAAACTACTAGCTGCCCGTGTCGAAAATAAGGGCACCCAGAGTTTAGGTTAAAACAATAAACTCCAGGTCAGTCATGGGACTGGTGTGAGAACTAAAACAGTTAATCTTTATTTTAAAGTTAGGTAAATCAAGGGACCACGCCGTATAACACGGAACGGGTTTCCTCCCAAGAATACCAGTGCATAAAACAACAGCGCAATGCTAAATAGAGAAAAATGAAGCTATTATAAGACCCAGGTCCTATCACACAATGCAACGCAAGCCGGGTGATAGGGTTTTTACCTTATAATAGCCAAGAATGCTTGATACGTTTAAAAGAAATCATTTGATACTATAATAAGTGCATAGTGTATAAAACAACTTCAAATCATAAGTATCAATCATAGGCGGCATGGGTACCATATATCATGTCACCATATATAGGTTTACAAATAAAACCGCAAAGTCACGTATTTGGAAATTGGATTTCCTTCTATGAACCGAGGCAAAAGATAGTTCTCAACCGATTCGAGACTGCCTAGCCCGAGTCTCAGGATCAGAGCTCGAGTGACCCTAGGAGCGACAGGGCCGGTCCACCGATGTGGATTAAAATGCCTGAACACTACGTTTCCCCGCCCTTTGGGGCGTAAATGAGCCAACTAAATGACTCCATCGGTTCGAGAACGACCGATCAATCCGAGGCGCCTCGCAACAGCAACAACCACATAAGTCAAACTCGTCAGGGCGTGTAAAACCACTGACGCCACTTCTAACTAGGAAGAAACGCATGCCCTCCCTGAGGTCCGTCTCCCGTTTTTGGTTCATACCGGGTGTGAAACTCGCGAAGTAAACGTTACACAAAGCTACGCCACAAAGGCCGTTCTTTGATCATCAACCACAAGACTTTGCTTTTCAATAGAAGCCTTGATCATTTGCCACTTAGGCATGCCACACAGGCAATTCACTCCATGCGTTTGATATCCATCAATATATAACCCCTGAGCTCGTACGTCTCAGAGAAGGGCGTTAAGCAAGAGAATAAATTCTCCGCCGCCAAACTGATATATATTTAACAGAGATCAATCACACGGACTAAAATCCAATGTCAGACACACAGTCCATTTACAAGTCCGTTCTGGGTCTGAACGAAACCGGAGGCACCTAGTACCCCGCATATCCATCGATCTCCAAGCACGTCTGGACGATCACCAACTGTTTCCATCTTCTTGGATGTACAGCCCAATCAAGATCATCAGTAATCACCCAAACGACGTGAAGACTTCCGGTCTTCGACCATCGTCTTTATCTTCGACTTATCGTCGTATCAGTTATTCAGAATGGGATAAACCCGGTCTTTCCGAATAACTCGCGTATATTTTAAATAAGTGTTACACCAACACAACATACGCCTCATTCCAATTCATTAGTCACTAACCGTAAATTAATCAAGAGAATAATTCCCCAAATATTAACCCCGAAGGCCGAAACCAACATCAGATCAATATCCAGAAAACCATTCTGCTTAGCTAACCGACAGTTAGTTTCTGATTTCACATTCATAGGGAAAGGTTCCCATTAATTTTATCCAAGATAATTTCCTGAATTTATTCTTTAATCTTCCTTTGAATTTCGATTCAACTAGTCGGAATTAGCGAACCTTACCGTAGTAATCATTGGTTTTAATTTCCCAATCCCAACCTATTCATCCCATGAAGTAAAACTGGTAATACTTCATATCTAACACCACGGTGTTATCGGTGAATTCAATTACCATTTCACGTTCAAATCTAATTAAAGATTTAACTATCGCTTGGAGCAAAACTGGTGGTACTCCATTTTCGATCTTTTCAATCTAATTAAAGATTCATTAAAACTCCACTTAGTTTTAATCTTTAACTGGGTTAAAGAATCAGTGTCATTTAAAAACACAGTTCACGATAAACCCAAAATCACATTCATTAATTATCGGGTTAAAGAACGAGTGTTGTTTAAAACACTGTTCACGATAAACCCAAGAATCAATATCAATTCAATTCCAATTAAATATTGTTTAATTAGTAGACTTCATTAAATCTAAATAAAAAGATTTAATCTTTTCTCAACTGGGTTCAAGAACAGTGTTAGTGAAGACACCATTCACGACAAACCCAAATCGCATTTGATATTCAATATAAGGCTCTGAATAGAAAATATATCGGCTTATATTCAATATCGAATTCTACGATTAACAAATGTCGTATTGGAAATAACGATATAAATATATATCTTTCAAAATTTCCATAACAACATCCGTATAATCACGAATTCCAACATCGAAATATTCCGAAGACAATTTCGATTCAATTCCACTCCAATGCAATCATTGGAAATTCTGGTTATTTTTAAAACCCTTTCAAATCAAATTTATTTATTTAAAAATAAATAGAATTATAATTCTAGTTTAAAACTAGTTCATTTCGATAAAAATCTATTTTTATCTTTTCAAATATGGAGTTTTTCACCCCAATTCTTTCTAAATCATTTCTTATGATTTTACACAAATTATTACTATTTTTAATAATTTTATCAAAGCCCGTACAGTCGATTTCCATCAACGGCCATCGAACTGCACTTACAGCGACCTTTTTCCAATTTGATTTGGACATATCTCCAAATCCAACCGTTAGATTTCAAATTTCTAATATTCGTTAGAAAGCTCTTTTCGATACGAACCCAACGGTTCCGGTTTTAGGAGAATCCGACGGTCGGATCTCCCGTAATGTCCGTTTGAAATAAATGGTCGAAATTCACGAACTGCCGCGGCGCGGCGCGTTCTATTCAGGCCATTATATTATATATAATATATATATAATATATATTCCGTCGATTTCTATTTAAAACGAATTATATGAATAGTTTTAAATTCGTTTCAAAAGCAATTTCAACTTCCTTTTCAATTCAAATCAAACTTGAATTCTTCTTTATAAATTCGTTTTAAAATTCATTTCTATTCAATTCAAATTTCAATTCAATTTGAATTCATTTCAATTCGCTTTCAATTCAATTTGAATTCGTTTTCAATTCAATTCATTTCGAAATCGTTTTCAATTCAATTCATTTCGAAATCGTTTTTAATTCAATTCATTTCGAAATCGTTTTTAATTCAATTTATTTCGAAATCGTTTTTAACTCAATTCATTTCGAAATCGTTTTTAATTCAATTCATTTCGAAATCGTTTTTAATTCAACATTTCGAAATCGTTTTCAATTCAATTCATTTCGAAATCGTTTTCAATTCAATTCATTTCGAAATCGTTTTCAATTCAATTCATTTCGAAATCGTTTTCAATTCAATTCATTTCGAAATCGTTTTCAATTCAATTCATTTCGAAATCGTTTTCAATTCAATTCATTTCGAAATCGTTTTTAATTCAATTCATTTCGAAATCGTTTTGAATTCAATTCATTTCGAAATCGTTTTCAATTCAATTCATTTCGAAATCGTTTTCAATTCAATTCATTTCGAAATCGTTTTCGAATTCAATTCATTTCGAAATCGTTTTTAATTCAATTCATTTCGAAATCGTTTTTAATTCAATTCATTTCGAAATCGTTTTTAATTCAATTCATTTCGAAATCGTTTTTAATTCAATTCATTTCGAAATCGTTTTCAATTCAATTCATTTCGAAATTGTTTTCAATTCAATTCATTTCGAAATCGTTTTTAATTCAATTCATTTCGAAATCGTTTTCAATTCAATTCATTTCGAAATCGTTTTCAATTCAATTCATTTCGAAATCGTTTTTAATTCAATTCATTTCGAAATCGTTTTCAATTCAATTCATTTCGAAATCGTTTTTAATTCAATTCATTTCGAAATCGTTTTCAATTCAATTCATTTCGAAATCGTTTTTAATTCAATTCATTTCGAAATCGTTTTCAATTCAATTCATTTCAAAATGAATAAAATCGATATAAATATCGTTCACGTCCAAATGGCGTCAATCTAATCAACACGGCTTCATAAATTTCTATTTTCAAATATTCTATTTCAAATATTTCTTTTTCAAAATAGTTGTTATTATCAAAATATTTCGTTCAACACATGACCAATCTCAATGGATGAGTACTGTCAACACATGAACCTTTATTTTATATTGATAAAGATGTAAATTTTATTACTAAAATATTTCGTTCAACACATGACCAATCTCAGTGGATGAGTACTGTCAACACATGGACCTTTATTTTTTATTGATAAAGATGTAAATTTTATTACTAAAATATTTCGTTCAACACATGACCAATCTCAATGGATGAGTACTGTCAACACATGAACCTTTATTTTTTATTGATAAAGATGTAAATTTTATTACTAAAATATTTCGTTCAACACATGACCAATCTCAATGGATGAGTACTGTCAACACATGAACCTTTATTTTTTATTGATAAAGATGTAAATTTTATTACTAAAATATTTCGTTCAACACATGACCAATCTCAATAGATGAGTACTGTCAACACATGAACCTTTATTTTATATTGATCTTTATTTTCTAAATTGGAATGAGGCCCAATCAATTACCATATAATATTAATTATATGGATTTTCATACATTACACACATATAATAGCATTGAAAAATAATCAACCATCAACCAAAGTGCACTACACTGTATAAGCATCAAATATAGATATCTAACGCTTATAACAGCCTGTCAATCAATCGATCGACATATTTAATCAATCAGGATGAGTGAACTTCAAATTTCATCCCAACACCCGTGTGGGGTTTCAAACAATCAAACACAGATTTTTATTCGTGCAGTTGGGCGATGTGTAAAATTTATCGACCCAATCAATATCCGTCAAATCAGTGCATATAAACAAATCGGCCGATTTGTCTATAAATATCTATTTATTCACTTTCACGTTAAAAATTATATTTTTAACGACAAAACATTTTATTCCAACATATGAATTTCTATTCAGTTCATTCTTCAAATAAAATGGTATTTTTATTTTTCTAACTTATTTTAGAAAATTTCGGCGGCATAACGGCACGATACTAGAAACGGGACGAGGCCTAGCCTTATCCCCGGTCTAGTGAAGGCCCACGCCATTCACACATCAATCAAATCAATTTCATTTCACCAATGTAATGGCGCGTTTTGTTAGCTGTTGAATAATTAATTTGTTTAATGATTTATAGATCGATTTGGCGATATCGATAACTGGAATTAAAATAATGTTGAATATTTAATTAATAATTATAATATAATAATATATTATAATGTCGAAATAGTCAAAATAGCTGAATTCACAATACAGTGTGAATTGGAATTTTATAAGGAATAATTCAGTTTGGGATTTGAATTTGAATAACGAATATATTTTATAAACAGCAGTTTGAACGTGGAATTATATTATGATTGAAATAGAGCTTGAAATGGCGCTGCAGTTCGTAAATTGGCGATTTGAACTTCAACTAAATGTACATGATTCATTTTAAGCCGGATTTCTGTGAAACAAGAAACGTGTGGAGCTGGTGAAGTATATCTTTTTAGTGAAAGAGAAAAATCGGGATTTCATCGGATAGATTTTGAGATAGGTCCAAATCAAATTTTAAAATAGTCGCTATAAAATCGTTTATCGACCGTAACGGTTTATTCGATATAACTAGTTATCAGATTCGAATTTAAACAAGGTTCTTTTGGGAAGTAGTGATAATTTAATTTTTAGAATTTTACTGTAATTTTTAATTAATTTAATAAGCGACTTTTTATTTGAAGTATTTCGCACCCTGAAATCAACATTTTGAAGTTTCAAAATATGAGTTAATCTACCGGTATTATTATATCTTTGGGATCGTGGTACGTTGGTCGTCACAATGGTATGATCAACTCTGTCCATAGCAGTTGTATATGAATGGAGGTTACGAAATGGATAAGGATATTTTCTTAAACAATTTAAAACAACACGTGCCTATCCCTTAACTTAAAAATCATTTCCCCTTGGTCAAAAAGAGTCCACGCCTTGCCTTTTTAGCCACTAGTTAAAGAATGGAAAACCAACCTCCACGTCTTCATTTAAACCATCCAGGACCGAACTAAATAAACAATGTACATGGAGTATTAGCTAAGAACGTGGCTAGCTATGCCACCATACTTTAACCCCTAAATCTCTAAAACTTATAAATACACCACGCAAGGCACCCATTCACGTTTCAGCAGATTTAAAAGAAAAACAAATTGCAGCGTTAGTTGCCCCCTCTTATTTTTCTTTTCAGCATACAAGATCCTTCGGAAAGAAACAATCTCTCAAAAACCAATATCAATCGAAAAATAAAGTTATAAATTTCAAAACTAGTATTTTTGAAATACTGTTGGAATTCTCTTCCACCTTATATATTATTCTATGGGTACGAACGTTGTTTGGGTTCGCTAGTTTTACAGTAGGCTAAGACATGAAGTTCGGTCCTGTGTGTTCAAGAAAGCTGACGTGGAGGAGCTGCTCTTGAACGTGTTCGAGAGGGAGGTTTCAGGCTTTGGGTAGGGTGCGCCGGAGTAGAAAGCGTGGTGAGGGAAGGATTGCATGCGGATAGGGGGAAGGAGGGTGTCTGTTTTGATAGTAGTTCGGGTGGGTGACCGTGTTGATGAATGTGAGTTGATGGTGGTATCTGTACGAGGGGGTCTTCAAGCAGGAAAATGGTGAAAACGTTGAGTCGGGAGGTGAGATGAGCTTGCTTTGCATGGGGGAGTCAAGTCCAGTAAGTACGTATGAATGGAGAGAGATTTTTTTTGAGGAGAGGTTCTATGGTGTTGGCCTGGGTGAATTCGGTGAAGTAAATGAGGAGCAGTTCGAATGGGAACTTCGGCCATGGGACGTTTTGAGGAGCAGGGGAAATGAACGTGAAGAAATACGTGAGAAGGGAGGGGACCAGAAATCAAAATGGCATGTTTGCATGAACAGATACTGGGAGCGGGATAAAACATTTTGAAGATGGTACTATGCAAGCATGGACGGGTTTGAGGGGATATTGGGCCAGGTTTTTACTTAAGGCCTTTTCTTTTGTTATTTACATATTATTATGTTTAAAATTTAATTAATCCTGAAAACAAATTGGGTGGAGGAAATGAAAATACTTGGAGCGGTTACTGGGGTATGCGTGGGTGAAGGAGGAGAATGAGTGGCCTATTAAAAGGATTTGAACGTTGGTTAGTATAAGGACAAGGAGTGGTGTGGTACGTTCATTTTGTTTTTAATGGAAAGATAAGGAGGAATAATCGAACAAATATTTGGCAAAAGTCTTAAGGCATCGTTGGAAACTCAATGTGAAGAAGAAGGATGAGTGGCGGTTCAAGAGTGATGACATGGATTTTAGATAAGGTTACTAAGATTTATTAATTGGTAATTAATTTTATATATACCGCTTAATTCATATAATAGTGTAAAATTTCATAACTTCGTCATACGTTATCAGAATCCGACGAAACAAGATCCGACAGGATCGTATGGACGAGAGCTTCACAATGGAGCTGACTGAGAGCGAATCCGAGCTCGTTACAAATTATGGCGAAATAAATTGTCCGACTGAGTTAATAACGCAAACCGTTATTCAACGATTAACGCGCAACTGTGAGTAAAACTCACCAACTCTAAATAGTTCTATTTTTACAGTGTATTCTTAGAACTGTTAAAATATTGTCTGTTTGACTGTGTGTTGATTGTTTGATTGAACTGCTAGCCAGTTAGTTAAATTTCTATATTGATTCTGTTTAACAGAATATATCATATGGAACTGAAAGTGATGTTATCTATATTGTCTAACATCCGTGATGCAGGGAAACAGGTTGGAGGAATCCGACTGGATTCCTCAACAGTTATTTTATTGTTTTTCATATATTGTTATATGATGTGATATAAAATCTGTGGGCGATTATATGTGCTTGGACGATATTGAATATCTGATTTGATATGATTGAATACCATAACATACCGAAATGTTGATAAGGGGATTTTCAATGTTTATATTGAAAATGAATCTTATTTATAAAATCGATAGGATTTTATAAAAGAAAAACATTTATTTAATTAGGAAATAAATAAAGGAAAAAGTAAACATTTATTTAGATTATAAATAAATGGAATAAAGGCATATTTATTTAGGAAATAAATAAAGGAACATTTATTTAGATTATAAATAAATGGAATAAAGGAATATTTATTTAGGGAATAAATAAAGGAACACTTGTTCGGAAAATAAATAGAATTATACAAGGATAGATTTAAACACGTGCTTCGCACACGGTATAACACGATATGGATTTAAATGAGATATTAAATAGGAAATCTGTTTTAAACAGATAAATTGAAGTAGATTAATTTATAAATAATGTTTTATAAATTAAATAAATTATTTATCGTTGATAAAGGGAATATATATAAGTCTGGACTTATATAGAGAAGTAGAAACGTTATTAAAAGGACATTTATAAAGTGAAGAACCATTACTAAAAGTAAATCTTTATAAATGGATAAACTTGTAAAAAGTGAATCTTTATCAATGGATAAACGTTGTAAAAAGGGAATCTTTCGAAATGAGTTATTCGAATTAGATATTTGAATAGAGTTAAACACATTAGAGTGATTCGAATTACTTATTCGAATAGGGTTAAACCAAGTAATATGTTAGGTTAACCAAAGCAAGTTAGTAGAGTTAATCAAAGTGAATTAACTAAGTTAAACTAAGTGGACTAGTTCAGTTAATCGAGACAAGTAAATCAAGTTAGGTTAAACCATTTGAGTTAACCAGTTAGGTTAAAGAATTTGAGTTAACCAGTTAAAATTTACCAGTTAAAGATAAACAGTTAGAGTTGACCAGTAAAGTTGACCAGTTTAAGTTGACCAGTTAGAGTTGATCAGTTGGAGTTACTCAGTTAGAGTTGACCAGTTAGAGTTGACCAGTTAGAGTTATCCAAGTGGAGTTAATCGAGTAGAGTTGCCGAATATCACTTATTCGAAGTAGAGTTATCGAATATAGAATATTCGAGGGAAGAGTAATCGAATATAGTTTATTCGAGTGGAGAAATCAAATGTTATTCATTTGAGAAGAATTACTGAATATTATTTATTCGAAGAGTAGTTATCGGATATTGGTTATTCGAAGTTAGTTAATCCAAAGGAGTTATTCGAAGTTAGTTAATCCAAAGGAGTTATTCAAAGTTAGTTAATCCAAAGGAGTTATTCGGAGTTAGTTAATCCAAAGGAGTTATTCGAAGTTAGTTAATCCAAAGGAGTTATTCGAAGTTAGTTAACCCAAAGGAGTTAGTCGAAGTTAGTTAATCCAAAGGAGTTAGTCGAAGAGTTAATTGAATATTAGTTATTCAATTTGAGTTAATCGAATGTAGTTATTCGAGAAGAGTTAAATCGAATTTAGTTATTCGAAAGGAGTTAATCAATTTGAGTTAAGTTAATCGATTTGAATTAAGTTGAATCGAAATGGAGTAAATCGATTAGAATTAAGTTAATCGAGTTAGAGTAAATCGAATATGGGTTATTCGAAGGTAAGTTATTCGAATTAGCTATTCGAAGGAGTTAATCAAATGAGTTGATCCAAAGGAGTTAGTCGAATATTAGTTATTCGAATAGAGTTAAAGGAGTTATCGATTTTAGTTTGATCGAAAGGAGTTATCGATTAGTAAATCGAAAGGAGATTTTCGAATATAGCATATTCGAAAGAAAGAGATCGAATATTGTTTATCCGAAAGAGAGAGATTTCGAATATGAGTTATTCGAAGAGAGATAATCGAATATAGGTTATTCGAAGAAGAGTTAATCAAATAGAGATTACTCGAAAGAGAGTTATACGCCGAATTCGATTATAGCGAATTCGGGAAAGTCTATTTACTTTCCAGGGTTTAAATCAAGATTTAGTTATTGATTTAGAAATTAGGTGTCTGTTAAATTATTCGAGTTAGGAGATAAAGTTATAATTTAGGTTAGACATTTCAGAAGTAGGAATTATAACGTTATAGTTATAATCAAACGTTTCCATATAAGAAGTAGATTCGTAACCTGAATCCGAGAATTTGCGTAAACAGATGATTGGAAAAAGTGAGTGACGAGCTTCATCTATTTCACAGTAAAGGACGTTGTTCAATTAAGGTCTGAGAGGTAATTATACCCCAACTTGATTGACTTCAGAATTGACAAAGGAATAGTTGTGGTTCGATCTAAAAGGTTGATTAGGAATAAAGCTAAGGAATAAGCGATAAATGGATTAAGCGAAACGATGTTTTATACAACGTTCATTTGAAATCCGTAAATGAGTTTTGGAAACGTTTTCCAAATATAGTCAGATATGTTTTCTAAACATAGAAAATGAAATGTTTTCATGATAAGAATTTAAGAAATAGAGTTAAGCAAATTCAGAAACTGACTGGAGAGGGTAAGTTGAATGGTTTTCTAAGTGACTATCTGATGTTGGTCTCGACCTTCCGTATTGATACTTAGAGAATTGTTCTCATACTAGTTACAGTTAGGGACTGATAGTTGCGAAATAATAGTGATTTGAAAATAAGCTATGGAAATGTTTTCCAATGATTAATAACATATATTTTCTAAATATATGAAATAAGGAAATATGAACATATGATGATTGATCGATCGAATTCCCATTTGGAAATAAGATCGTTGTTTGTACACCGACATGTTTTCATTTGATAGTTGAATCACAGACTATCAAAGTTTTTACCATTTTAACGTTGTTAATATGGAGAGACCGGTTGGATTATTATCCAAAGAACCACTCTGTATTGGCATAAGCGTTGCGAGCAATATCTGCCAAAGATAAATTGAAGACGGAGTAAAGTGCAAGGGCTGTTGTATAAGTCTTAGATAACAGTGACTAAGATGAATATACTGAATAGTGCCTTCGGTTTGTCCAGTCCCAGGACAACGTATATGGAAGAAGGTCTGACAGAGTATATCCAATGGATCGCGTAAGTTGATATGTTCAAACGTATTCACGTTGGTGGCGGAGGAATTCGTTTCTCTTAGCTATATACCCGTGTTATTTTTGGATAAGTCAATTTGTGATTTGGCGGGTATGACGATGTGGCATTCAAAGTGAATGGTGATCAGATGTTCTGAAGATAGACGTAGCTTCTAGCCTTACACCAGGAAGTAACAAAAGTTGGGCTAGGCAGCATGGCTAGTAGGGTCATTCCCAAGCAGGGTGTATTGTCACCGATCTAGGGAATATCCATATTTATACTTCTTTTTGATTCTGTATCTTCGGATGACGGTTTGATGGCCTACAACCGTGGTGGCAATATATTCGCGACACTCAAGCTAAATGAGTGAGCGGTCATGTGTGGCCGGGTTACAAGACGTTCTTGTTGAACCCTGAGTGTATCACCTCTAGAGTACACTATTCAGAAGGTGCTCCCATACCTTGTCTGTTGGAATCCAATCTTCAATAAGCGCCCTGCGGTTTATGATTTTATACTATGTATGTAGAACGTGAGATGCAAGCGTTTCTGCTAGATTGATACCTATTTGTACTTAGACATTATTATAATATCACAATGATATTGCTTGTCAAAGTTGTTCAGATACTCATAATGGAAAAACCCGTTCCGTATTCACGGCGTGGTCTTATGAGATATCCTGTAGCTGTTTTAAACTATTTTACTCATACCAGTCCCATGACTGACCCGGAGTTTACTTTGTTGTTTTCCCTAAACTCTTGGGTGCCTAAATTTGTACGGGCAGTCAAGTAGTCGGGATTTACAGATATACTTGGAGAGCTTGGAGCAGGAGGTTGCAAGATTTTATAGCTATAGTTATTTCCGCTGTATTGTAAGTGTTGTACTCTGATAAGTGCTATTGTATATATATAACTGTTTACTTCAAAGCTATGTTATATATTATATGTTATTCGTTCCGCTGTGAGATTCGTGTTACTCTGATGATTCTGATGTTCTTCTTCTTCTATTCTATTAGTTCTATCTTTTCTTTCTCACCTTCTAAATTCTTTCACTAACGTCTCGGAATTTCCGACTCTCGAGGAGTCGGAAATTTCCAGCCGTTACAGTTGGTATCAGAGCTTAAGTTAAGTGATTACCTTGGCTCTGTGGCATAACTCGATAGAGATGGGATTAGTAATATCCTAGATTGAGTTTGAGTGTATATTTATGAGCGCGTAATTGTTACTCAATATAAAATGGTTTTATATTGTGGAGACTCATTGGTTGAGTGGCTTATGAATTCTGGTCGATCAGTTGATCCACTGTATCGATAAGGGTTACTAAACACTCGAATACGATGAACCGTCATGGTATGTTTTGAAAGAGGGTAAATGAAATAATTTTTCCCAAAATATATTTGTTTATAGAAGAAATATATATCTTGAAATTATTATAGTATATTGATTGTGTTGGTTGTTATTATAATCGAATAAGATTATAAAAGGGTGAAATGGTTATAAATGACCAATCAGAATTCATATGAATGTAATATATGAAATAGTTTGAATTAAATATGAATTTAAATCATATTTGGAATTAAAATAAGGAAATTTTAAGTTCCTGGGAGATTTTGAAAATGTGTTTCAAATTAAAAATGATATAGTATTGAACTCACGTCGATAGCTGGAAAATAGATTCTGATGATGAATCTAGACATCATCAGTGTTCATTTTCGAGTACTAAGTGACGGATTACTACCAAAGGTTTTGTTTTTGAATTGTTTTGAGAAAACAAGTTGTTTAGAAATTCAAAGGTTTTGAATTGGCATTATGATTTCAAATTGATTTGAAAGAAACCCAGGAACTTAAGTTCTGGAATTAAAATTTAACTAATGAAGTTAAATAAAATGAGATGGTAAAAATAAATTGAAATTTAACTTGAACCGAGTTAAATAAAATTGAATTGGATTAGAGATAATCTAGAATGGAACCAAATTGATAAGTCAATAATTTGGAATTTGATATTAGAGGTCGAATGAAATTCGATTTGGATTTGAGGATATGAACTGATTGGAGATCAACTGGAATGGATAACATTGGTATATGTTGAAGTGGTAGAAGATGAAAGAGATAGAGTTAAATGTCCGACAAAAAGGTACAAGTGTATATCATATATGAGTTTGGATTTTATGAGCCGAATTGGCAAGCCGCTTGGCTATTTTGATTCTTTTTGGATTGGAGGAGGCCTAGAGAGGCGAGTTGTGGTTTGACGTATTGAGCCGTACAAAGGAGGTTATGGCGAAATTTTTCGAAAATTCCAGGCGTTAGAACATTCTCATGATTTATGGAAATTCAGTTAGCCAGAATGAATTAATAATTTAATTGAAAATTTAATGGGACCAGTCAAAATTGAAATTTGGAGGTAAACAAAAAAAAAGGATTTTTAAATCTAGTTAGTAGAGTTAGTAACATTTTTCTAACTTAGCAATTTCGAGGACGAAATTATTTTAAGGGGGAAGTCTGTAATGGCGCGTTTTGTTAGCTGTTGAATAATTAATTTATTTAATGATTTATAGATCGATTTGGCGATATCGATAACTGGAATTAAAATAATGTTGAATATTTAATTAATAATTATAATATAATATTATATTATAATGTCGAAATAGTCAAAATAGCTGAATTCACAATGCAGTGTGAATTGGATTTTTATAAGGAATAATTCAGTTTGGGATTTGAATTTGAATAACGAATATATTTTATAAACAGCGGTTTGAACGTGGAATTATATTATGATTGAAATAGAGCTTGAAATGGCGCTGCAGTTCGTAAATTGACGATTTGAACTTCAACTAAATGTACATGATTCATTTTAAGCCGGATTTCTGTGAAACAAAAAACGTGTGGAGCTGGTGAAGTATATCTTTTTAGTGAAAGAGAAAAATCGGGATTTCATCGGATATATTTTGAGATAGGTCCAAATCAAATTTTAAAATAGTCGCTATAAAATCGTTTATCGACCGTAATGGTTTATTCGATATAACTAGTTATCAGATTCGAATTTGAACAAGGTTCTTTTGGGAAGTAGTGATAATTTAATTTTTAGAATTTTACTGTAATTTTTAATTAATTTAATAAGCAACTTTTTATTTGAAGTATTTCGCACCCTGAAATCAGCATTTTGAAGTTTCAAAATATGAGTTAATCTACCGGTATTATTATATCTTTGGGATCGTGGTACGTTGGTCGTCACAATGGTATGATCAACTCTGTCCATAGCAGTTGTATATGAGTGGAGGTTACGAAATGGATAAGGATATTTTCTTAAACAATTTAAAACAACACGTGCCTATCCCTTAACTTAAAAATCATTTCCCCTTGGTCAAAAAGAGTCCACGCCTTGCCTTTTTAGCCACTAGTTAAAGAATGGAAAACCAACCTCAACGTCTTCATTTAAACCATCCAGGACCGAACTAAATAAACAATGTACATGGAGTATTAGCTAAGAACGTGGCTAGCTATGCCACCATACTTTAACCCCTAAATCTCTAAAACTTATAAATACACCACGCAAGGCACCCATTCACGTTTCAGCAGATTTAAAAGAAAAACAAATTGCACCGTTAGTTGCCCCCTCTTATTTTTCTTTTCAGCATACAAGATCCTTCGGAAAGAAACAATCTCTCAAAAACCAATATCAATCGAAAAATAAAGTTATAAAATTCAAAACTAGTATTTTCGAAATACTGTTGGAATTCTCTTCCACCTTATATATTATTCTATGGGTACGAACGTTGTTTGGGTTCGCTAGTTTTACAGTAGGCTAAGACATGAAGTTCGGTCCTGTGTGTTCAAGAAAGCTGACGTGGAGGAGCTGCTGTTGAACGTGTTCGAGAGGGAGGTTTCAGGCTTTGGGTAGGGTGCGCCGGAGTAGAAAGCGTGGTGAGGGAAGGATTGCATGCGGATAGGGGGAAGGAGGGTGTCTGTTTTGATAGTAGTTCGGGTGGGTGACCGTGTTGATGAATGTGAGTTGATGGTGGTATCTGTACGAGGGGGTCTTCAAGCAGGAAAATGGTGAAAACGTTGAGTCGGGAGGTGAGCTGAGCTTGCTTTGCATGGGGGAGTCAAGTCCAGTAAGTACGTATGAATGGAGAGAGATTTTTTTTGAGGAGAGGTTCTATGGTGTTGGCCTGGGTGAATTCGGTGAAGTAAATGAGGAGCAGTTCGAATGGGAACTTCGGCCATGGGACGTTTTGAGGAGCAGAGGAAATGAACGTGAAGAAATACGTGAGAAGGGAGGGGACCAGAAATCAAAATGGCATGTTTGCATGAACAGATACTGGGAGCGGGATAAAACATTTTGAAGATGGTACTATGCAAGCATGGACGGGTTTGAGGGGATATTGGGCCAGGTTTTTACTTAAGGCCTTTTCTTTTGTTATTTACATATTATTATGTTTAAAATTTAAATAATCCTGAAAACAAATTGGGTGGAGGAAATGAAAATACTTGGAGCGGTTACTGGGGTATGCGTGGGTGAAGGAGGAGAATGAGTGGCCTATTAAAAGGATTTGAACGTTGGTTAGTATAAGGACAAGCAGTGGTGTGGTACGTTCATTTTGTTTTTAATGGAAAGATAAGGAGGAATTATCGAACAAATATTTGGCAAAAGTCTTAAGGCAGCGTTGGAAACTCAATGTGAAGAAGAAGGATGAGTTGCGGTTCAAGAGTGATGACATGGATTTTAGATAAGGTTACTAAGATTTATTAATTGGTAATTAATTTTATATATACCGCTTAATTCATATAATAGTGTAAAATTTCATAACTTCGTCATACGTTATCAGAATCCGACGAAACAAGATCCGACAGGATCGTATGGACGAGAGCTTCACAATGGAGCTGACTGGGAGCGAATCCGAGCTCGTTACAAATTATGGCGAAATAAATTGTCCGACTGAGTTAAATAATGCAAACCGTTATTCAACGATTAACGCGCAACTGTGAGTAAAACTCACCAACTCTAAATAGTTCTATTTTTACAGTGTATTCTTAGAACTGTTAAAATATTGTCTGTTTGACTGTGTGTTGATTGTTTGATTGAACTGCTAGCCAGTTAGTTAAATTTCTATATTGATTCTGTTTAACAGAATATATCATATGGAACTGAAAGTGATGTTATCTATATTGTCTAACATCCGTGATGCAGGGAAACAGGTTGGAGGAATCCGACTGGATTCCTCAACAGTTATTTTATTGTTTTTCATATATTGTTATATGATGTGATATAAAATCTGTGGGCGATTATATGTGCTTGGACGATATTGAATATCTGATTTGATATGATTGAATACCATAACATACCGAAATGTTGATAAGGGGATTTTCAATGTTTATATTGAAAATGAATCTTATTTATAAAATCGATAGGATTTTATAAAAGAAAAACATTTATTTAATTAGGAAATAAATAAAGGAAAAAGGAAACATTTATTTAGATTATAAATAAATGGAATAAAGGCATATTTATTTAGGAAATAAATAAAGGAACATTTATTTAGATTATAAATAAATGGAATAAAGGAATATTTATTTAGGGAATAAATAAAGGAACACTTGTTCGGAAAATAAATAGAATTATACAAGGATAGATTTAAACACGTGCTTCGCACACGGTATAACACGATATGGATTTAAATGAGATATTAAATAGGAAATCTGTTTTAAACAGATAAATTGAAGTAGATTAATTTATAAATAATGTTTTATAAATTAAATAAATTATTTATCGTTGATAAAGGGAATATATATAAGTCTGGACTTATATAGAGAAGTAGAAACATTATTAAAAGGACATTTATAAAGTGAAGAACCATTACTAAAAGTAAATCTTTATAAATGGATAAACTTGTAAAAAGTGAATCTTTATCAATGGATAAACGTTGTAAAAAGGGAATCTTTCGAAATGAGTTATTCGAATTAGATATTTGAATAGAGTTAAACACATTAGAGTGATTCGAATTACTTATTCGAATAGGGTTAAACAAAGTAATTTGTTAGGTTAACCAAAGCAAGTTAGTAGAGTTAATCAAAGTGAATTAACTAAGTTAAACTAAGTGGACTAGTTCAGTTAATCGAGACAAGTAAATCAAGTTAGGTTAAACCATTTGAGTTAACCAGTTAGGTTAAAGAATTTGAGTTAACCAGTTAAAATTTACCAGTTAGAGTTGACCAGTAAAGTTGACCAGTTTAAGTTGACCAATTAGAGTTGATCAGTTGGAGTTACTCAGTTAGAGTTGACCAGTTAGAGTTGACCAGTTAGAGTTATCCAAGTGGAGTTAATCGAGTAGAGTTGCCGAATATCACTTATTCGAAGTAGAGTTATCGAATATAGAATATTCGAGGGAAGAGTAATCGAATATAGTTTATTCGAGTGGAGAAATCAAATGTTATTCATTTGAGAAGAATTACTGAATATTATTTATTCGAAGAGTAGTTATCGGATATTGGTTATTCGAAGTTAGTTAATCCAAAGGAGTTATTTGAAGTTAGTTAATCCAAAGGAGTTATTCGAAGTTAGTTAATCCAAAGGAGTTATTCGGAGTTAGTTAATCCAAAGGAGTTATTCGAAGTTAGTTAATCCAAAGGAGTTATTCGAAGTTAGTTAACCCAAAGGAGTTAGTCGAAGTTAGTTAATCCAAAGGAGTTAGTTGAAGAGTTAATTGAATATTAGTTATTCAATTTGAGTTAATCGAATGTAGTTATTCGAGAAGAGTTAAATCGAATTTAGTTATTCGAAAGGAGTTAATCAATTTGAGTTAAGTTAATCGATTTGAATTAAGTTGAATCGAAATGGAGTAAATCGATTAGAATTAAGTTAATCGAGTTAGAGTAAATCGAATATGGGTTATTCGAAGGTAAGTTATTCGAATTTGCTATTCGAAGGAGTTAATCAAATGAGTTGATCCAAAGGAGTTAGTCGAATATTAGTTATTCGAATAGAGTTAAAGGAGTTATCGATTTTAGTTTGATCGAAAGGAGTTATCGATTAGTAAATCGAAAGGAGATTTTCGAATATAGCATATTCGAAAGAAAGAGATCGAATATTGTTTATCCGAAAGAGAGAGATTTCGAATATGAGTTATTCGAAGAGAGATAATCGAATATAGGTTATTCGAAGAAGAGTTAATCAAATAGAGATTACTCGAAAGAGAGTTATACGCCGAATTCGATTATAGCGAATTCGGGAAAGTACTATTTACTTTCCAGGGTTTAAATCAAGATTTAGTTATTGATTTAGAAATTAGGTGTCTGTTAAATTATTCGAGTTAGGAGATAAAGTTATAATTTAGGTTAGACATTTCAGAAGTAGGAATTATAACGTTATAGTTATAATCAAACGTTTCCATATAAGAAGTAGATTCGTAACCTGAATCCAAGAATTTGCGTAAACAGATGATTGGAAAAAGTGAGTGACGAGCTTCATCTATTTCACAGTAAAGGACGTTGTTCAATTAAGGTCTGAAAGGTAATTATACCCCAACTTGATTGACTTCAGAATTGACAAAGGAATAGTTGTGGTTCGATCTAAAAGGTTGATTAGGAATAAAGCTAAGGAATAAGCGATAAATGGATTAAGAGAAACGATGTTTTATACAACGTTCATTTGAAATCCGTAAATGAGTTTTGGAAACGTTTTCCAAATATAGTCAGATATGTTTTCTAAACATAGAAAATGAAATGTTTTCATGATAAGAATTTAAGAAATAGAGTTAAGCAAATTCAGAAACTGACTGGAGAGGGTAAGTTGAACGGTTTTCTAAGTGACTATCTGATGTTGGTCTCGACCTTCCGTATTGATACTTAGAGAATTGTTCTCATACTAGTTACAGTTAAGGACTGATAGTTGCGAAATAATAGTGATTTGAAAATAAGCTATGGAAATGTTTTCCAATGATTAATAACATATATTTTCTAAATATATGAAATAAGGAAATATGAACATATGATGATTGATCGATCGAATTCCCATTTGGAAATAAGATCGTTGTTTGTACACCGACATGTTTTCATTTGATAGTTGAATCACAGACTATCAAAGTTTTTACCATTTTAACGTTGTTAATATGGAGAGACCGGTTGGATTATTATCCAAAGAACCACTCTGTATTGGCATAACCGTTGCGAGCAATATCTGCCAAAGATAAATTGAAGACGGAGTAAAGTGCAAGGGCTGTTGTATAAGTCTTAGATAACAGTGACTAAGATGAATATACTGAATAGTGCCTTCGGTTTGTCCAGTCCCAGGACAACGTATATGGAAGAAGGTCTGACAGAGTATATCCAATGGATCGCGTAAGTTGATATGTTCAAACGTATTCACGTTGGTGGCGGAGGAATTCGTTTCTCTTAGCTATATACCCGTGTTATTTTTGGATAAGTCAATTTGTGATTTGGCGGGTATGACGATGTGGCATTCAAAGTGAATGGTGATCAGATGTTCTGAAGATAGACGTAGCTTCTAGCCTCACACCAGGAAGTAACAAAAGTTGGGCTAGGCAGCATGGCTAGTTGGGTCATTCCCAAGCAGGGTGTATTGTCACCGATCTAGGGAATATCCATATTTATACTTCTTTTTGATTCTGTATCTTCGGATGACGGTTTGATGGCCTACAACCGTGGTGGCAATATATTCGCGACACTCAAGCTAAATGAGTGAGCGGTCATGTGTGGCCGGGTTGCAAGACGTTCTTGTTGAACCCTGAGTGTATCACCTCTAGAGTACACTATTCAGAAGGTGCTCCCATACCTTGTCTGTTGGAATCCAATCTTCAATAAGCGCCCTGCGGTTTATGATTTTATACTATGTATGTAGAACGTGAGATGCAAGCGTTTCTGCTAGATTGATACCTATTTGTACTTAGACATTATTATAATATCACAATGATATTGCTTGTCAAAGTTGTTCAGATACTCATAAGGGAAAAACCCGTTCCGTATTCACGGCGTGGTCTTATGAGATATCCTGTACCTGTTTTAAACTATTTTACTCATACCAGTCCCATGACTGACCCGGAGTTTACTTTGTTGTTTTCCCTAAACTCTTGGGTGCCTAAATTTGTACGGGCAGTCAAGTAGTCGGGATTTACAGATATACTTGGAGAGCTTGGAGCAGGAGGTTGCAAGATTTTATAGCTATAGTTATTTCCGCTGTATTGTAAGTGTTGTACTCTGATAAGTGCTATTGTATATATATAACTGTTTACTTCAAAGCTATGTTATATATTATATGTTATTCGTTCCGCTGTGAGATTCGTGTTACTCTGATGATTCTGATGTTCTTCTTCTTCTTCTATTCTATTAGTTCTATCTTTTCTTTCTCACCTTCTAAATTCTTTCACTAACGTCTCGGAATTTCCGACTCTCGAGGAGTCGGAAATTTCCAGTCGTTACAACCAAACAATTCCATTCAATCAAATATTCTAACTAACTACTCAACCAAACAATTTAACAAACAAGCCATCCATGGTCTGTGGATGACGGGTGTCGGGTGCTACTAAACACCGTCTGCATCCTAGTATATATATATATATATATAACTAGAAAAATTAAATAGAAAGGTGAGAAGTTCTCACAGATAGCTATCCTAGCTCCACGGCACTTCATTGATAGAAATCTTCATCGCTATCGCATCTTCGTCATCTTCGTTGCCCGTAGCCACTACATATATAAAAATCGAATTTTTACTTCGATGTTCAATATATAAAAATCACATTTTTACTTCGATGTTCAATATATAAAAATCACATTTTTACTTCGATGTTCAATATATAAAAATCACATTTTTACTTCGATGTTCAATATATAAAAATCACATTTTTACTTTGCTGTTCAATATATAAAAATCACATTTTTACTTTGCAAGGATTTCGCCTTTTCCCATTTCAAAAATCTAATTTTTCCTATTTTAAAAATCCAATCTTTTCCATTTAAAAAATATGATCATTTCCATTTTAAAAATATGATCTTTTCCATTTTAAAAAAATATGATCTTTTCCATTTTAAAAATATGATCTTTTCCATTTTAAAAATATGATCTTTTCCATTTTAAAAATATGATCTTTTCCATTTTAAAAATATGATCTTTTCCATTTTAAAAATATTCTAACTTTTCTACTTTAAAAATCTTAGCTTTCTTGGTTTCGATAAAAACCATTTTAAAAATGTAAATAAAAATCATGCCTTTCCTAAAAAAAAAACTCATTTTTGAATCTATAAAAATCTCAATATCACCTATACTAAAATCTGAAATTTAACTAAGCTAAATTAACTGATGACCAATTGATTAAGTAAATTAATTACCTTAATTACATACCTCAGCCAAATCCGTGCTAACGGCGAATGGCAGGGTTCGGGGCATCAGAGGTGGGCCAGGGGGAATTGGAGGCGGCGTCGGGGCGTGCTCAGTCGGCGGAAGTTGTCTCCGCGACCTCTGGATCTTCAGCGCGAGGGGGGGCGGATTTGGGGGCCTCTGAACGGAGTTGGGGACCCGCGACTCGAGGGGAGGCCGGAGGTGTTGAGCGCAGGTGGCGGGGATCGCCAGCGACGCGGATGGGAGGGGCGCGGCGACCAGCGGTGGTGGATGGCGGCTCCATCGTCGTCCTGGTGCTTTTTTTCTTTCTTTTTTTCTTTTTACTGAATCGATTGAAAATGAAAAAAAAGGGGGGGGGGGCCAGAGCGGGTTAAAGGGGAGGGTGATATTTTTTATTTATTTTTTTATATTATTTAATTTCAATATTTTATTCATATAAAGTAACTTTTTCTATCGACCTCGAAACGAAGCCTACCGCCTGCCGTCCCTAGCGTTTTACCCCCATTCCGAACACAATGGGATATGTATCGTAGGTTGATTTGATCGTTTCGATTAGTTTCCGTTGAATTTACATTTAAATCACTATATTGAATTTTAAACGTACATTTCAAATTACCGGGGTCGCATACGAACTTTAAAAATTCTAGAAAAATATTTTCTAGCTTCGTATTGACGATACGGTCCTAACAAAACTAGTTTCGTCGAATTCTGAGACCGTTAGAAAAATGGCCATTTTCCAGTCGATTAAAATCAACTAAAACCGGTCAAACGCGTTTTCCTTTGCCACGCTCACATACTGATTCGAAAAATTATGAAATTTAAAACCTAGCAATAATTTTACATCACGGACCCAACAAAAGTGGTTTCGTCGAAATCCGAGGTCATTTGCAAAATGCTCATTTTTAAGGGCCTGAATTCCATAGCGACTATTCAGAATTTTCAACTGGACATATCTTTTGATTCCCGCTATGAAATTTTGATTTTTCGGATTCGTTGGAAAGATATCATCAATTAGATCCTAATGTTTTTGGTTTCGCTAAAATCCGGATTGTTTTGCACCCGGTACATTCAATTGAAGTTCGAAATCGAATTATCGAACTACCGCGCCATTTTCACTTCTATTTATAATTATATATATAAATATTTATATTCTAACGACGGCGTATATAATATATACGTTCGAATTATATTCAAAATAAATTTCTCGTCGTTTTTATTTAAAATAATTCATTTTAAATGTTCAAAATTCGCTAAAATTGCCAAAATAAAAATTTTAAACTGGCCCAGATTTTCGGGTTGTTACACCTTCTCCTTAGAAGCTAGTCTTTATTACCCATGAAAATTTGCTTCAAACTCGCATTCAACTATGTATATGAGTCATACCTTTAACCCTTTTAATTCAGATTGCGTGGCCCGGATTGCCTTCAACTTTCCACTTCCCGTTTCTATTCCCAAAATTAGACGGTTCTCCTTCCTTAACATTATTCATTTGAAGAGATTCATGATCTGCTTTCACATCTTCTTATCCAAGGAATCTATAAATTTAGGGTAAAAGTCCCCGAGATCTGATGGGAGATCCCTTTCAATTGAAATCCTGAACTAAGGATATCTAAGATGCTGGATACTGCAACCATTAGAACTATGGATAAATCATGTCGATTCACCGAAGCCACTGTAACATTGAATTGATTTAGAAATTTTTGTATAATTTCTCTGATCCTATGCCTGATAATTGTGAGAGTCATCACATTTATGGGTCTAGTGATGCGAAACTAAAATTGTTCAATAAATCTCTCCACCAGGTTGCTCCGACTCCATATAGAGTTTAATTCTAACTTCCCAAACCACATAGTAGCTATGTCTGATAGGAAAGAGAGAAGCACTTTTCCATGACATGAACGAATTTCCCTATGTACTTCAATGTGGGAATGTATCGCATGAGATGGACAATAGGATCCTTCCTATCATCATAAGTTTCTAGTAAAAGTAGCTTAAAGTCTAGTGGATTCCAAAAGTTTCGGATATTTTGAGTGAATGAACTTTGATTCTAGTCCGAGTGATGTATTTTTCTTCTCGAGATCCTTCTGATCAAGTCTACGATATCATTGCCGTCGTTGAGAAAACAATGCCAATCTCTAGCACTTACACCAATAGTCTTAGAGTCTTGAATATCCATTCCAAGTTTCAAGCCTATGTATGTCTCACTTCCTGGTACAACTACTGAATTCCGATTTATAGTAGGGTTGAATTGTCGATAAGTAATACCTTGGAGGTTAGCCCTAGCTTCCAAGGGATCGGTACCAATCCCTCTGATCAGATTAATATAGATTTTTCCAAGTGAAGGGGTAGTTGCCCCCAATTCTGAGTTAAGTCATTGTTCATCGCTAGTTCCAACTTGAGTAGTAGGATTTTGAATTCCTAGTTGTTATGGTTATCCAGCCTGATTGTGGAACTTCATTGTCATTTCCTCTTGTCATTTTAGCAATTTACCTTGATGTTTAAGGTCGGTTTATGGGCCGTTAACCACCTCATCCATGTCTTCCATTGTTAATATAAGGAAATATTTCCTATGGAAGAAGACTTCTGACTTCCTCCTCACATAGTTATGCCTTCAAGTTGTTTATCGATGACTTCTTCTTTGCTACGGTTTCCTATGCAGAGAGATTTGATTTGATTCAAGTAGTAGCCTCTTCCTAACGTGCCATAATGTTGATGCTAAATTCTATCAATTGAATGCCAACACTCAGTTTATATGCAAATCAGAATATCATCACAATGTTGTCATAGTTCATAGAACAATCATTAAAAAAAATGGAAGGGAGTAAAGGAGACAAGTTTTGATAGTGGTTGGTAAGCGTTGGCCTATGTCCACTTGAAGTAATTAATTGATTATACTATTAGTTACAAGTGCATTTAGTTGTGTATGATTGAAGAGAGAAGAGTTTGAAGTTATCTAAATAAATTTGCGAAGTTTGTGTGCAGAGAGGAGAATATCCTTTTTAAGTACCAATGAAGGTGTATTTATAGACATGAAAAGAGGTCGGGTTAGCTGGAAATCGCACAAGGTGGCCCATTAAGAGGGTACAACCCGACCTATGAAGAAGGGTCACGATCACACCCTCTTTCAAGGATTGCTACTAAGACCAATCAATCGCACCAAAAAGGGTGTGATCACTATGGTAGGTACGTTTTTTGTTAGCTTTCAAGTTCAACTAATTTTCTGCCATTCTGGTATTTTGAGGTAAAGTTATGGCCAAAAGTACCAAACAATGATCAGATTCTAAAGTTCTGAGTATCAGTACCAATTTGAACCCTCAATTGAGATCAATAACAATACCTAGGGATTTCTCCCTAAGGGTTAAGATTCCTATCAGATATCATTTTTCTGTTAGATTTGACTTCCAACTAACGAGTCGTCATTCTGATATTTTGATCTCAAGTTATGTTCGAGATATTGAACAACTGTTGGATTCAGAAGTATCAAGTATCAGTACCGATTCGAAACCTTGGTATGGACTGGTACTAGTACCTAGGTATTGTTTTATATTAAATGAGATCCCTACGTTAGAAAGCATTTTATGTTAGAGTAACAATCCAAAATTTTAGCAATAGTTAATTTAGTTATTTAATTACGTTTCGAAAATAAACTTTCGCAAACAATGGAATCGACCATGAAACCAGCACTGTTGTGTTCGTGACGGAATCCTGTTAACTTTTATGTTTGGAACTTTGCAAATGGAGTCCGTATGAAAAGTTATGGACAAAACATGAAAATGGTTGGAAACTAAATCGGAACAATATATAAATATATATACCATTTATAACCTGCCTTGACTGGGCGAATACGACCAAGGAGGTCAACCCCTTGGGTGTGACTTCGCCAATGACTACTAGGGTTGGTGGTTTTATTTTCACTATATATAATTTCATAACAAAAAAATTTAATTGAAGTTAATCTAATGGTCTAGGGCCATTGTAACCCCTATAAATAAAGGATTAGACCCAATCTTCTTGTGTACAATTCTTAAAGCAACAACGAAGCTATACCATCACCCTCTTCTTCCAAACCATTTCTTAATTAAATCTAACAATATATAATAAAAAAAACATAGATTGAAGAAGTTTATAACCATATTTATATGCAAAGGGGATAATTCTGTGATTAGGATTTCTTTTACTCAAATTTCTTCCCTCTTTCCTATTTTCTTGCAAATCTACAAATACAAAAGAATCCCCTTTTTAGAATAATTATAGATCTGTAAGATTTTAGGAATTGTTGGACTAAAGGTTTATTCAAATTCAGAATTGTATAGCTTCAAGTGAGTGGGAACATTATATACATCGTTTAAAATAACTTATTTAGTTTGTTTGTAATAGATTTGAGATGTATGCCTAAAAGTTTATCAGTTTTGTTTACTATTTTTGTTAAATCTAAAAAAGTTGGTTGTGGTTTGTATATTGAATTCATAGGCCTTTTTGGTTAGTTAAATTATATTGCCTATAATTGTTCATAGAATTGTTTGTGGTTATTGTGTACACCTTGAATCTGGAAATCAGTCTAAAAACCATTGTTAAATTTGTGGTTTAATCCAGATGCTTAGATGTAGTGTTAATTTGAGGATTATGTAAATTTAGATTAAAAGACTATGCTTGTTTATGTTTGACGTTGTTGGGGTTTTACTTGGTTATTGTAGAAATGCCCTTTTTCTTCTTTTTAATAAAAAGAACAATGTTTCAAATCAATAAGAAATTTGTACAAAATAATTAGGAATGGGTATGTAAATTTATGTATACTTGTACGTAGTTTACAACAGCCGTTCCAAAAACATATATTATTTATTTCATGTGTGGTTCAATTTTACAATAACTGCAGATATCAACGTTTTTATAAGATTTTGAATCTTAAAAAATATTAAACATAAAAAGTTTTTTTTGGTAGTTAGTTCAGGCCAAAACATAAATGGTTAATAATAATAAAATAAAATAACTATGTTAATGAGCTTAAATGTATATGTATGTATATATATATATATTCATATATGTATGAATCTATGCAAATAACACAAATATATTATTATAATAAGTGTTAGTTATGGTTGTATGTTTGAATAGTTTCCATTTCAGTGGAAATGTATATGGAAGTATAATCCATAATTAATGAAAACATGTATTATGACCATTGTAGCAACAAATGGATTTAATTTTCTATAAATAAGGTCATAAATAAAATAAGAAATGTTGTAACCATCTTTGATTGGGGGAAATGAATTAAATAGGATAAACATGCTAAATAGTTACAATTTGAACTGTGTTAGGAATTATAACTCCAATTAGGGAATCCAATAAATAATAAATGTATATGTATGTATACATAAATAATAAATAAAGGAAATTGATTATGTAGTAATATATGGAGTTACAATATGTAGTATAAAACTAAATGGGACTAATATAAACAAGAAAATAAATGCCTTAGGAAAATATGACCGTTAACATTATAAATGACATTTAATAGGTAAACTGATGCCCTAGGAAATATGACCATTATGGTCATTAGTGGAAGATAACCAATTAATAAAAATCAAAGGAATACGAAAAAGGGAATTATAGGGGACTGATTGGCGTAGTAAATGCTAAGTTCAATAAGGAAATTAATAAATAAACATCCTAAGGTAGGAAGTTATAGGTTCTCCTTATTTATTTCTAGTTAATCTAAAGTTATCATAACTTGAAATAGGAATTGGACTTAGTAGGTTAATGATGCTAGGTCAGTTGCCTTATTCAACAGAAGTCTGCACTTTGCAGCAGTCAGATATATATTCAATCGATGTGAGATATTATTAACCATAGGAACCCGTAACGATAGTTCATTATGTGACGATAGTTAATTACGTAATGATAGTTGAGATAACCTAGGGTAGAAAGTTATAGGTTTTCCATATTCCCAAAACAAGGTTTATCTCAGGAGTGAGGTTCCCGCCTCCCATCCCAAAAGGGGAAACCTTGGAAAGGAAATAATTCACAGTATAACATGTTTTGGTGGTAAAGGTCTTAAGTAGGTAGATCCATCCTTTAAAGGGTATTAAACGATCAAGTAGCTTGCCTCCCCGTTTAATGGCTATTGGGTACGAACATGGTAATTCTTACGTTAGTCGGCTTCTTCTAAGCAGTAATTGATTAGGATTTGGGTCCGCCTTAGGAATAAGTATTAAATGACTGCTCCGGAGGTACCAACGGTATGCCTATCCCATAGGAAGTATTCAGTGATTATGGGAAGTATCTAATAAAGCCATTTAGATAGTAACATAGGTGTCCCGGGGTAGGTCTTACATAGCGAACCATCGCCTACCTCTTTTGAAGGTAATAAGTGTAATGACCCGGAATTTCTGAACCAATTTTTATTTATTTTTGCTATTATAATGGATTTTGAATATTTAAAATGGTTTATTTTAAATAATAATGATTTAAAATTTATTTAAATCAAAGTTAGAAAGTATAATTTTATTTTAATTATAAAACGAACTAGAAATGGCGCAGTAGTTTGAAAATTCGATTTCTAATTTCAAATGAATGTATAGAATTCAAAATAAATCGGATTTCACTAAAACCAGAAATATTTGAATCTGCTTAATTATATCTTTCTAACTAATGTAAGAAACTGAAATTTCATAAAATAAATTGTAAGTTATGTCCAGTTTAAAATTTAAAATAGTCGCTATGGAATTTATATATATTTTAATATAATATATAGCCCTTAAAAATGGTCATTTTGCAAACGACCTCTGTTTTCGACGAAACCACTTTTGTTGGATCTAGAATGTCAAATTATTATTAGGTTTCAAATTCCATAATTTTTGGAATTAATATGTGAGTGCAGTGAATTTAAACGTGTTTTGAAATTTCAGTTTGAATTTAATCGACTGGAAAAATGGTCATTTTTTAAACGGTCTCCAAATTCGACGAAATTAGTCTTGTTAGGACCGTATCATCAAAACGAGCTAAATATACTTTTTCTGTAATTTTTGGAGTCAGTACGTGGCCGCGATAAATTAAAATGTACGTTTAAAATTCAATTTATGGATTTATATTTTAATTTAAATAAAAACTGACTGAAACAGTCGAATTGGCTTACGAAACATATCCCATTGTGTCTGGAATGGCGGTATTTAGTTAGTGGCGATAGTCGTTGGGTTTGATTTGGAGTTGGTATGCAAAACACTCTTTTATAGAAATAAATAATAATAAAATAAAAGACAAAAATCTATAAACCCCCCTCCCATGAAACCCCAACCCTCTTTCAAAGCGAGCACCGCCACTTCAGGAATTCGCAGCAGAAATTGTGCAGATTTCTCCATCAAAAATCGATAATCCATTTAGTAATTCAAAGAAATTATAAAACAAAAATGATAGATCGTTCTTTGCTCTACGATTCTATACGGTGGAGATCAAGATTCATGTAGTGGATTGACGGAAATTGTTGCTCGAAGTTGTTGCCGTCGACTGGAAATTGGGGGCTCTAGGGTCCACCGAGTTCGAGGCATGGGGGTGGCGTGGGACGGCGACGGTGGGCTCGACAAGGTGGTGGTAGGCGATTTGGGTCTGGTGGTGTCTGCCTCAGGCGGCAGCGGTTCTTCATTTTGAAGGATGGATTCGATTTGTAGCAGGAAGAGAACGATGAAAGGGGAGTTAAGTTTTTTTAATTTAATTATTAAACTAACTATCTCGTATAATTGTAACGACCCGGAATTTTGGGGCTAATTTAAAATTTTTATTTTAGAAATTTTAGTGGATTTTAATATTTAAAATAATCAATTTTAAATAATAACGATTAAAAATTTATTTTAAAATGAATAAATTTAATTTAATTATAAAATGGAGTTTAAAACAGCGCTGCAGTTTGAAATTTTGAATTTGAACTTTGACTGACTTTACAGGATTCAAAATAAATCAGAATTGAACGAAACCTGAAATATTTAAATCTGTTTAATCATATCTTTCTAACGGATGTTAGAAACTGAAATTTCACTTTATAATTTGAAAGTTATGTCCAGTTTAAAATTTAGAAAAGTCGTTGTAGAATTTATATATATTTTAATATAATATATTAGCCTTAAAAATAGTCATTTTTCAAACGACCTCTGTTTTTGACGAAACCACTTTTGTTGGAACCGGAATGTCAAATTATTGCTAAGTTTCAATTTTCATAATTTTTCGAATTAATATGTGAGCATGGCAAAGGAAATCATGTTTTGTCAGTTTCGGTCAAATTTAATCGACTCGAAAATGGCCATTTTTCCAACAGTCTCAGAATTCGACGAAATTAGTCTCGTTAGAACCATATTGTCAAAACATAACTAGAAATAATTTTTCTATAATTTTAAGAGGTCATATGTGGCCCCGGTAATTTAAAATGTACGTTTGAATTTAATAATCAAATGATTTATAATATAATATAAAGAAAAACATATCGTAACAGCTGAATTGGATTGCGAAACTTTTCCATTGTCTCCGGGACGGGGGTTATTAGCTAGGGGTGACACTCGTTGGGTTTGATTTGGATTTAGCGGTGATAAACAAATAAAAATTGGGATTAAGTAAATTAAATAAAACACAAGTATACGGTATAAATACACCCAACTATACGCTACCCTAAACCCTATTCCTGTAGCTGCCTTCAACTATTTCATGGCCACGATCGTTCCAAACTTCTCCCCTCAATTTCTCTTAATCTAAAACAAATTATAAGATGGAATCTGTATGAGAATCGAAGTGCTAAGAGTGTTCTTTAATTTCATAAGGACATGATCGAATTTAGTGGAGTATAGGGCTTGGATTTCTGGGTGGAAGCACCGCCGTTCGGAGGCTTTCTCCGGCGTAGACAGGGCGGCGAGCTCATCAGGACGGGGTGGCGAAGGTAGAGCGACTCGAAGGCTACGGCGTGGCGCTTGGCGATCGAACTCCGGTGTGGTGTGGAGGTGGCAACGGCTAAACCTAGGTCGCTATAACATGGTTTCTACAGTCCGTGTTTTAGATGAAGGAAGAAGAAGCGGCCCGTCCCTTTTGTTCCCCAATCAATGTAATTATGAAATAATTATTTATTTAATTAGCTATTAAAGTAATTAACGTATAAATGGTGATAACTTCTGCAAATCAAAACAGAATTTGACCAAATTGAGTTCGTTGGAATCGTGATGAACAGATCGACGCAATGGAACTAACCAGAACTGAAATGGTGGACTTTGGAAATTCAGCCAAATCTGAACACGAACGATTTCTGAAAACAAACCAATGTGAGATTTCTATATTTAAAAATAATTAAATATAAATTATTTCTTGCTATTTAAATTCCATGAATGTATGTTGATTAATTCAGATCTGTGATGTATGGAATTGTTGTTTATTGATTATGATGTTTGTGATGTTCATGCTTGGCTAGAATATTTTTATGTGAACAAAAATCACAATTTGATTAGAATATTTTGTAGACATAAAAATAACATTTTTATATAAATGTTACAATAGGAATAAAAATATCATTTTTATAAATTGTGGTATTATAAGTGAAATAACACCTTTTGTCAAATCATGATTTCTGAAATGAAATAACATCTTCTGTCAAAACATGATTTTCTTTAAATAAAATAACATTTTCTAATGAATGTTACCTTGAATTAAAATAAAATTTTCTTATAAATGTTACAGTGGAATAAAACAACATTTCTTCACAAATGTTACCATGGAAATAAAAACAATATTTTTATTGGGAATGTGTTATGCGAGATAAAAATGACATTTTGATTCAAAATATGAATAGTGAAAGAAGAACATATTTCTATCAAAATATGATTAGTGAATAAAATTAACATTTTTGTTAATTAGATTATAAAAGATAAAATTAACATTTTTGTTAATTAGACTATAAAGGATAAAATTAACATTTTTGGTCAAAAGAAAGATTAGCGAAGAAGTTAACATTTTTGGTATATTAAAAAGAATGAACTAGAAAATGTATATTTTCATACATTAAAAAGAATGAACTAGAAAATGTATATTTTCATACATTAAAAAGAATGAACTAGAAAATGTATATTTTTATACATAAAAAGAATGAATTGAAAATGTATATTTTTATACATTAAAAAGAAGGAATTAGAAGTGAACATTTTTATACCTTGAAAAGAATTAGATAAAAGTGAACATTGTTATACATTGAAAAGATTATACAAAATTATCAAATTTTGTACATTGAAAAGATTAGACTAAATTATGCATTTTTGGTCAAAGGTAAAAGAATGACAAAAGTATCCATTTTTGTCAAATGTAAAGAATGAAATAAAAACATTCTTTTTATCATTTAAAAAGAGTGAAGTAAAAATACTCATTTTATTTACATTGAAATGAATTAGAGTTAAACATAATTTTTGAAGAAAGTAAAATATACATTTTGCTAGAAAATGAAAATTAGAACAAAAAAGTACATTTTGCTAGAAAATGAAAATTAGAATAAAAAGTACATTTTGCTAGAAAATGAAAATTAGAATAAAAAGTACATTTTGCTAGAAAATGAAAATTAGAATTAAAAAAAATACATTTTGCTAGAAAATGAAAATTAGAATAAAAAGTACAATATGTTAGAGAATGTAAATTAAAATAAAATGGATTATTTTTGTCATATTAAAATGATGAATTAGAAAGAGACATTTTTGTCATTTCAAAGGAGATGAAGTAAAATATTCATTTTGTCATGAAAATGGATGAGACCAAAAATATGTATTTTGGTAAATAAATAAGAGTTAGGATTTTTATTGTCATTTGTTCACAATAAAAGAATTGAAATATATGTCTCTGATGTTGAAGTGTTTGATGTGTTAAATATGTTGTTAGTATATTCAAATTGAATATTACACATCCATTTACAAATTACCCGACTTGTTTATGTGATTGTGACGATAAATTTTCACACATCGCCCAAGTGCACAAATGAATTATTAATTGCTTGATGGTTGAAACCCCACACGGGTATTGGGATGATATTGGATACACACTAATCCAAATGTTAAATTATCTGTCAATTGATGGATTGACAACCTGTGATGAGCGTCAGTTCTTTACTTTTATGCTCACACAGTTATAGATTCCACTTTGGTCGTCATTTGGATGTTTGATAATTATTTATCATGATTGTCGATTCCATACAAAATATATGGTTGTTGGTTGAGTCACATTCCAATAAAGAATATTCTAGGAAAAGAATATTTTAGAAAATATACTTTTGAAAAGAATATTTTAGAAAAAGAATATATTTTGAGAAAATATATTTTTATTGAAATAAACTAGTTATTAATTAGAATAAATCATAAAATTTAGATCTAATGAGTTTTCCAATTTGTTAAGATTTAATCGAAGTTAAATTAAATAAATTAGATTTTGGGGTTGTCGTGAATAGCGTCTTAAATAACACTATTCTTAAACCCCATATGAAAAGAATAATCTTTTAATTTAGATTATTAATGTTTTCATTTAGTAATTGAAATATGATGAAGTGTGAGTCGGGTTTATTGTGAACTGTGTTTCTAAGCGACATTTGTTCTTTAACCCAACGGACAGCAAATGTATGATTTGGAATTTATAAATCTTTTATTAAGATTTAAATAGAAATTTTCAAAAGTAAAGTTTTCCAATTTAATATATTAAATAGGAATTGAATAGAATTCAAATTAATTATAACCGAGATAAGCTTATGTAATAGAAGACCGATACTACATATGGAATTTAAAAGGCTTTGTCGTTATTCCATTTATATTATGTGTCGGATACAGAAATCTATAACAATTCTATATTGATTTGATTTCCGTGAAGATTCCATATTTTATGGAAGATTATTTTGGGTTTACCGTGAACTATGTTTTTAAATGACATTAGTTCTTTAACCCAGTTAAAGATAAGATTAATTTCTTGGATTTAAATAATCATTGAATAATTATTTTTAATATCTAAAATCAAATTGAGATTTTAATAAACCTTTTAAAAGAAAGATTTAAGTGCAAAGTTAAAGAATTTATCTTTGATAGAATAATTCGAATATTTTATTTAAAAGAATATTCTGAATTGGAATGAGACGTTGGATGTGTTTTATAGTACTTGATTTTTATTATAAAATACGCGAGTTATTCGGAAAGACCGGGTTTAACCCATTCCGAATAATTACTACGACGATGAAGAGTCAAAGATGAAGACGGTGTTGAAGACCGACAATCTTCACATCGAATGGATGTGTTGCTACAGAGACCCTGATGGGAGTAGCTACCTTGAAGGGGCTTCAGTGGTGGCCGTCCGGACTATTGTTGATTGTTCGGATTTGGTTTTCGCTCAGACCCAGAGCATAAGCTAGTAAATGGATGCATGTCTGACATTGGATTTCATTACATGTGAATTAAATCAATTTCTATTAATGTATGTCTGTTTGGTGGTGGAGGATTTATTCTCTACTTAACACCCTGGTATATATTAACAGTGATTGATCGTATGGCGTGAATTGTCAATGTGGCATGCCAAGATGCAAATAATCAAGTCTTTTGTTGAAAACCAGGGCCTTGTGGGATGATCAAAGCATATCCTATTGCGGCATAGCTTTGTGTATATCGTGACTTTGCGAGCCTCACACCCCGGTATGAGTCAAAAACGGGATATGGACGGTAGGGAGTGCACACGATTCTTTCTAGCTAGTGGTAGTGTCAGTGCTTTAACACGGCCTGGAATTTTACTTATGTGGATGATGGATTTTGGGGTGCATTGGATTTTTATAAGCCGATAGTGGTCATATTATAGGTTCAAAGGAACCAGGAAACGTGTGTTCAGGCATAACCAATCCACTGCCCATAGGCGGGGACCGGCCCTGAAGATCCAAGGGTTCACTGCGGGGGATCCTGAGGCATTTGCTAGAGTGTCTCGAATCGAAGAGGGGCTTTCCCCTAGCCTCGACTCATGATGGAAATACAATTTCCAATACGACCTTGCGGTTTTGATTGTAGAACTAGTATGGGGACATAGTAGGATGGGGTACTATGCCGTCTATGATTGATACATTATGATTGAAATGTTTTTATTAGAATATATACACACTAATACTAAATCCGTTTTATCGCATCAAGCATCTTTTGACCATTATAAGGTAAAACCCTATCCTCCGATTTGCGTTGCATTGTGTAATGGGACTTGGGTCTTATAATGGTTTCATTTTTCTAAAAAGCATTGCGTTGTTTAACGATTTACTTTAAGTTAATGCACTGGCAATCCAATGGAGTAACACGTTCCGCGTTGGCGGCGTGGTCCTGTGATTAGCCTTATTATTAGATAGTTAAGTTAAGATTTCTCATACCAGTCCCATGACCGATCTGTAGTTTGTTTCACTGGCAAACTCGGGTGCCCATATTTTCCACACAGGCAGTCGAGTAACTTTTTGCAGATATATTTACAGGATCCTGGTTTGCAGCTGAAGCGGTATTCGGAAAGCACTGTATCCGTATATTTTTTCCAGTTGTATATTTGTATTATTTTCCGCTGCTATTTAAATGTAATTTAAAACTCTGATATTATTTTATTTCTATTTCTATAATAAGTATTCATACTCTATTATATTCTTGTACTCTGATGTAATTGTTGTAATCAACAATAAAATGTTCTTCAGTTTGTGATCTGATGTGTGTTGTTCTCAAAGCCATCCATGCTTTCCTTACTGGGAAGTTTGGGTCGTCACATGTGGTATCAGAGCTTTGGGTTACAGAGCTCGAGAACAAAGCACATTAGAACTGAACAAAAGAATTCATCAGAGATTGGATTAGTAATATCCAATGAGAATAACTCGTTAGAGATGGGATCAGTAGTATTCTAGAACGAGTGTAAAGAGGATTATTTTCTTTAAAAATAAAAATGAGAACAAATTTAGTTTTGAAAATTTTGTCTTAAAATATGTATTTGATTATATTATTATTTTAATGTGGACGATCGAGTATATAAAGATTTCGAATATACGAGTAATTAACGGATATTCGAAGTTTTAATATACTGGATAGATATAGAATCACACTCTAGTCGCCCGGAGGTAATTCTGGTGATAGGTCGACCATCACCAGTATTTATGTTCGAGTCTCGAAGGTGGGATTTCTATATATTTCCATTGACTGGTATGAGAACCAACACTTAGTAAAACACATTGCTGTGATTTGCACTAAAAATATGATTTTTGGCTATATATAAAAGTTATATATATTTGAAAAGTTAATCACCTAATTGATTGCTGGTTGTGATGTTTGGTTATTAGTTCAACTAATAAAAGTATGGAAATGATAATAAATTTAACTAATAAAATTTGGGAAACCAATAAATTTAAGGTTGAATTGGTTAATTAACAAATTTTAGCTTCGTTCCTTTTCGAGGACGAAAAGATTTTAAGTGGGGGCGATTGTAACGAACCGGAATTTTGAGGTCAATTTAAAATTTTTATTTTAGAAATTTTAGTGGATTTTAATATTTAAAATAATCTATTTTAAATAATAACAACTAAAAATTTATTTTAAAATGAATAAATTTAATTTAATTATAAAATGGAGTTTAAAACAGCGCTGCAGTTTGAAATTTTGAATATGAACTTTGACTAACTGTACATGATTCAAAATAAACCAGAATTGAATGAAACCTGAAATATCTAAATCTGTTTAATCATATCTTTCTAACGGATGTTAGAAACTGAAATTTCACTTTATAATTTGAAAGTTATGTCCAGTTTAAAATTTAGAAAAGTCGCTGTAGAATTTATATATATTTTAATATAATATATTAGCCTTAAAAATAGTCATTTTTCAAACGACCTCTGTTTTCGACGAAACCACTTTTGTTAGAACCGGAATGTCAAATTATTGCTAAGTTTCAATATTAATAATTTTTCGAATTAATATGTGAGCATGGCAAAGGAAATCGTGTTTTGTCAGTTTAGGTCAAATTTAATCGACTCGAAAATGGCCATTTTTCTAACAGTCTCAGAATTCGACGAAATTAGTCTCGTTAGAACCGTATCATCAAAACATAACTAGAAATAATTTTTCTATAATTTTTAGAGGTCATAGGTGGCCCCGGTAATTTAAAATGTACGTTTGAATTTAATAATCAAATGATTTATAATATAATTTAAAGAAAAACATATCGTAACAGCCGAATTGGATTGCGAAACTTTTTCCATTGTGTCCGGGACGGGGGTTATTAGCTAGGGGCGACACTCGTTGGGTTTGATTTGGAGTTAGCGGTGATAAACAAATAAAAATTGGGATTAAGTAAATTAAATAAAACACAAGTATACGGTATAAATACACCCAACTATACGCTACCCTAAAACTTATTCCTGTAGCCGCCTTCAACTATTTCATGGCCACGATCGTTCCAAACTTCTCCCCTCAATTTCTCTTAATCTAAAACAAATTAGAAGATGGAATCTGTATGAGAATCGAAGTGCTAAGAGTGTTCTTTAATTTCATAAGGACATGATCGAATTTAGTGGAGTATAGGGCTCGGATTTCTGGGTGGAAGCACCGCCGTTTGGAGGCGTTCTCCGGTGCAGACAGGGCGGCGAGCTCATCAGGACGGGGTGGCGAAGGTAGAGCGACTCGAGGGCTACGGCGTGGCGCTTGGCGATCGAACTCCGGTGTGGTGTGGAGGTGGCAACGGCTAAACCTAGGTCGCGATAACATGGTTTCTACAGTCCGTGTTTTAGACGAAGGAAGAAGAAGCGACCCGTCCCTTTTGTTCCCCAATCAATGTAATTATGAAATAATTATTTATTTAATTAGCTATTAAAGTAATTAACGTATAAATGGTGATAACTTCTGCAAATCAAAACAGAATTTGACCAAACTGAGTTCGTTGGAATCGTGATGAAGAGATCTACGCAATGGAACTAACCAGAACTGAAATGGGGGACTTTGTAAATTCAGCCAAATCTGAACACGAACGATTTCTGAAAACAAACCAATGTGAGATTTCTATATTTAAAAATAATTAAATATAAATTATTTCTTGCTATTTAAATTCCACGAATGTATGTTGATTAATTCAGATATGTGATGTATGGAATTGTTGTTTATTGATTATGATGTTTGTGATGTTCATGCTTGGCTAGAATATTTTTATGTGAACAAAAATCACAATTTGATTAGAATATTTTGTAGACATAAAAATAACATTTTTATATAAATGTTACAATAGGAATAAAAATATCATTTTTATAAATTGTGGTATTATAAGTGAAATAACACCTTTTGTCAAATCATGATTTCTGAAATGAAATAACATATTTTGTCAAAACATGATTTTTTTTAAAATAAAATAACATTTTCTAATAAATGTTACCTTGAATTAAAATAACATTTTCTTATAAATTTTACAGTGGAATAAAACAACATTTCTTCACAAATGTTACCTTGGAAATAAAAACAATATTTTTATTGGGAATGTGTTATGCGAGATAAAAATGACATTTTGATTCAAAATATGAATAGTGAAAGAAGAACATATTTCTATCAAAATATGATTAATGAATAAAATTAACATTTTTGTTAATTAGATTATAAAAGATAAAATTAACATTTTTGTTAATTATATTATAAAGCATAAAATTAACATTTTTGGTCAAAAGAAAGATTAGCAAAGAAATTAACATTTTTGGTATATTAAAAAGAATGAACTAGAAAATGTATATTTTCATACATTAAAAAGAATGAACTAGAAAACGTATATTTTCATACATTAAAAAGAATGAAATAGAAAATGTATATTTTTATACATAAAAAGAATGAATTGAAAATTTATATTTTTATACATTAAAAATAAGGAATTAGAAGTGAACATTTTTATACCTTGAAAAGAATTAGATAAAAGTGAACATTGTTATACATTGAAAAGATTATACAAAATTATCATATTTTGTACATTGAAAAGATTAGACTAAATTATGCATTTCTGGTCAAAGGTAAAAGTATGACAAAAGTATTCATTTTTGTCAAATGTAAAGAATGAAATAAAAACATTCTTTTTATCATTTAAAAAGAGTGAAGTAAAAATACTCATTTTATTTACATTGAAATGAATTAGAGTTAAACATAATTTTTGAAGAAAGTAAAATATACATTTTGTTAGAAAATGAAAATTAGAACAAAAAAGTGCATTTTGCTAGAAAATGAAAATTAGAATAAAAAGTACATTTTGCTAGAAAATGAAAATTAGAATAAAAAGTACATTTTTCTAGAAAATGAAAATTAGAATAAAAAGTAAATTTTGCTAGAAAATGAAAATTAGAATAAAAAGTACATTTTGCTAGAAAATGAAAATTAGAATAAAAAGTACATTTTTCTAGAAAATGAAAATTAGAATAAAAAGTAAATTTTGCTAGAAAATGAAAATTAGAATAAAAAGTACATTTTGCTAAAAAATGAAAATTAGAATAAAAAGTACATTTTGCTAGAAAATGAAAATTAGATTAAAAAATACATTTTGTTAGAAAATGAAAATTAGAATAAAAAGTACATTTTGCTAGAAAATGAAAATTAGAATAAAAAAAATACATTTTGCTAGAAAATGAAAATTAGAGTAAAAAAATACATTTTGCTAGAAAATGAAAATTAGAATAAAAAGTACATTATGATAGAGAATGTAAATTAAAATAAAAAGGATTATTTTTGTCATATTAAAATGATGAATTAGAAAGAGACATTTTTGTCATTTCAAAGGAGATGAAGTAAAATATTCATTTTGTCATGAAAATGAATGAGACCGAAAATATGTATTTTGGTAAATAAATAAGAGTTAGGATTTTTATTGTCATTTGTTCACAATAAAAGAACTGAAATATATGTCTGTGATGTTGAAGTGTTTGATGTGTTAAATATATTGTTAGTATATTCAAATTGAATATTACACATCCATTTACAAGTTACCCGACTTGTTTATGTGATTGGGACGATAAATTTTCACACATCGCCCAAGTGCACAAATGAATTATTAATTGCTTGATGGATGATACCCCACACGGGTATTGGGATGATATTGGATACACACTAATCCCAATGTTAAATTATCTGTCAATCGATGGATTGACAGTCTGTGATGAGCGTCAGTTCTTTACTTTTACGCTCACACAGTTATAGATTCCACTTTGGTCGTCATGTGGATGTTTGATAATTATTTATCATGATTGTCGATTCCATACAAAATATATGGTTGTTGTTTGAGTCACATTCCAATAAAGAATATTCTAGGTAAAGAATATTTTAGAAAATATACTTTTGAAAAGAATATTTTAGAAAAAGAATATATTTTGAGAAAATATATTTTTATTGAAATAAACTAGTTATTAATTAGAATAAATCATAAAATTTAGATCTAATGAGTTTTCCAATTTGTTAAGATTTAATCGAAGTTAAATTAAATAAATTAGATTTTGGGGTTGTCGTGAATAGCGTCTTAAATAACACTATTCTTAAACCCCATATGAAAAGAATAATCTTTTAATTTAGATTATTAATGTTTTCATTTAGTAATTGAAATATGATGAAGTGTGAGTCGGGTTTATTGTGAACTGCGTTTCTAAGCGACATTTGTTCTTTAACCCAACGGACAGCGAAAGTATGATTTGGAATTTATAAATTGTAACGACCCGGATTTTGAGCGACTTTGGTTATCGACATAAGCTCAATGTCGATAACCAAAACATCGAAAAATCCTGGTAATTAATGAAAGAAATTAGAGGGTGAGGATAGATAAGATAGAAACTTAGAATAGAAGAAGAAGAAGAACAGAACATCAGAGTAACACGAACCTCACAACGGAACGAATAACATATAATATATAACATAACTTTGAAATATAACAGTTATGTATACAATAGCACTTATCAGAGTACAACACTTACCACACAGCGGAAATAACTATAGCTATATGATCCAGAAGCCTCCTGCTCCAGCTCTTCAAGTATATCTGTAAATCCCGACTACTTGACTGCCCGTACAAATTTAGGCACCCAGAAGTTTAGGGAAAACAACAAAGTAAACTCCGGGTCAGTCATGGGACTGGTGTGAGTAAAATAGTTTAACAGGTATATGAACAAGTAAACGATATCTCATAAGACCACGCCGCAGAACGGAACGGGTTTTTCCCTTATGAGAATCCAAAATATCTTTATATCAAAAACCCTTTTGATATTATAATAATGTCTATGTACAAATAGATATCAACTAGCAGAAACGCTTTCATCTCACGTTCTACATATATAGTATACAATCAAAATCGCAAGCACGTATTGGATAATGGATTTCCAACTATGACAAGGTATGGAACCACCTTCCGATCAGTGTACTCTAGGAACGATACACTGGAGTTCAACAAGAACATCTTGTAACTCAGCCACACATGACCGACCACTCATTTCGCTTGAGTGTATCGAATGTACATCACCAACGGTTGGGATCAGCAACCGTTCCCGTATATATATGGGACATCATTGATAGATTTAAGAAACAAATGAATATTCTCTAGATAGGTGATTATACACCCTACTTCGGTGCGACCGACTTAGCCATGTTGCATGCCCGATTTCTGTCATTTACCGGTTGATGAGGCTAGAAGCTACGCTTTATCATCACATCAGATTCACTTCGAATATCACATTGTCAGATCCATCGAAAATCAATAATTGATGTCTACAACCATACATTACGTGTCAGCTAAAAGAAGTTTCCTTCTCCGCTTCCACTCTTGGTACGGTTGAAGAAATCAATGTACGTGTCCTCTCTGGAAATACTCTGTCAGACATTCATCAACACAAGTCATCCTCATTCACTAAGAATGTCACATCGTCATACCCGCCAAATCACAAATTGACTTATTCAAAAATAACACGGGTATACAGCTAAGAGAAACGAATTCCTCCGCCACCAAACGTGAATACGTTTGAACAGATCAACTTACGCGATCCATTGGATATACTCTGTCAGACCTTCGTCCATACAAGTTGTCCTGGGACTGGACAAACCGAAGGCACTACTCAGTATATCCATCTTAGTGACTGTTATCTAAGACTTATACAACAGCCCTTGCATTTTACTCCGTCTTCAATTACTTTGGCATATATGATTCGCAACGCTTATGCCAATACAGAGTGGTTCTTTGGATAATAATCCAACCGGTCTCTCCATATTAACAACGTTAAAATGGTCAAAACTTCGATAGTCTGTGAGTTAACTATCGAAGAAAAACAAGTGTGCAAACAACGATATTATTTCCAGATGGAAATTATATCGATCAATCATCAACATATATCTATATATATTCACATTGCCTTATTTTCTATGTTTAGAAAATATATGTTATTAACACTGGAAAACGTTTTCCATTTGCTTATTTACAAAACACTACTCTTCCCCAACTATCAGTCCCTGACTGTAAACTAGTATGAGAACAATCCCCTAAGTATAAATCCCGAAGGCCGATACCAACATCAGATAGACACTTAGGAAACCATTCAATTTACTAATCACTGGTCAGTTCTAATTTTACTTAAATCTATTTGATTAACTCTGATTGATTAACTCTAACTGGTTAATTCTAACTGGTTTTACTTGGTTGGACTAACTCAATTTATTAACTCGACTGACTAATTCAACTCGATTAACCTAACTTGATTTACTTATCTCGATTAACTGAACTAATCACTTTGATTAACTCGACTAATTCACTTTGCAAAACTTAACCAATTCACTTAACTAATTTACTTAGTTTAACTTAACTAATTCACTTAACTCTTGTCGAATAAACTATATTCGATAACTCCTCTAACTCTATTCGAATAAACTATATTCGATTAACTCATTTACTCTATTCGAATAAACTATATTCGATTTACTCATTTACTCTATTCGAATAAACTATATTCGATTTACTCCTTTACTCTATTCGAATAAACTACATTCGATTTACTCCTTTTTAACTCCGTTAACTCTATTCGAATAACTAATATTCGAAACTCCTTTTTAACTCCGTTAACTCTATTCGAATACTAATATTCGAAACTCCTTCGATTTAACTAATATTCTATAACTCACTTCAATTAACTAATAATCGATAACTCCTTCAAATAAACTACATTCGATAATCTCCTCTCGAATAAACGATATTCGATAATATTCCCTTTCGATTTAACAAATCGATAACTCCTTTTCGAATAACTAAATTCGATAACTCCTTTTGATTTGATTAATCGATAACTCCCTTCAATGAACCTAACATCGATACTCCCTTCGATGAAATTAAACATCGATTAACTCCTTTCGATGAAACTAACATCAATTAACTCCTTTCAATGGAACTAACATCGATTAATTTAACTCGACAAACTTAACTCGACTCACTTATCTCGATAATCTAACTCAAGAACTTAACTCCTATCGAATAACTAATATTCGATTTAACTTCATTCACTTGACTCTAGATCGCAACGATCACAATGGTTACGCCTGACTCCCTCAGGAAACATCCGACCGCCTTAGTCTATTTACAGCCCTGCGAATTATGCTAGCAGTCGTACGAGATGGTAACTTATCCTGAATAACTCTGTTTGACTAACTCTATCTCAAATAACTATATTTGATAACTTCTACTTCGAATAAGTGGTATTCGATAACTTAACTCGATTATCAACTCGAAAATCTGAACCCGAATCGATTAACTCCAACTGATTTACTTGACTTACTTAACTCACTGGTTAACTTGACTTACTTAACTCACTGGTTAACTCTATTGAACTGGTTAACTCTACTAAACTGGTTACCTCTACTGAACTAGTTAACTCTATTCAACTAACTTGACTCGACTAACCCCTTTCGAATAACATATTCATTTTACTAACTTTCGAATACCATATTCGATTCACTCCCTTCGAATACCATATTCGATTTAACTCCTTTCGAATACCATATTCGATTTACTTAATTCACTTTATAAAGATTTCCTTTTTAACAACGTTTTATTCATTTGAAAAACTTTTAAATAACGGTTCTACGCTTTAAAAATGATTTCCTTTTTATAACGTTTCCTTTTCAATTCTATTTGTAAATGGTTTACAAATATTTCCTTTTCAAATTTATTCTTGAAATATTCTAACTCCTTAAAATTCCGGGAAAATTCACCATAACCTCCTTTGTATCGGGAGCATCGGGAAAATCCCCAAACCCGCTACATAGGCCTTTCCATTCAAAAAGAAAATGGTTTGAAATTATTTCCTTTTTGAATATCTCCTATTTATAAATATTCCAATTTATAAACATTTCTTATTTAAAAATATTCCACTTTATAAATATCTCTTATTTATAAATATCCCATTTTATAAATATTCTATTTTCAATATCACTTTGAAAATCCCCTTATCTACATTCCGGTATGTCATGGTATTCAATCATATCAAATCACGATGTTCAATATCGTCCAAGCACATATAATCGCCCACAGATTTTATATCACATCTTATAACAATATATGAAAAACAATAAAATAACTGTTGAGGAATCCAGTCGGATTCCTCCAACCTGTCTCCCTGCATCCACATATGTTACACAATATGATTATCATCACTTTCAGTTCAATATAAATTATTCTGATAGCAGAATCAATATATAAATATTTAACGGTTTATATATATATATATATATAATTTTCACTAACTGACTAGTAGTTCAATCAATCAACCAACACACAACAATCAACAGATGATTAACAGTTCTAAGAATACATTATAAAAATATAACTATTCAGGGTTGGTGAGTTTTACTCACATTTGGACGATCATCGTCAATGACGATAACCATCGCTTGATTCAGACAATTTATTTTGCTATAAATTGTGATGGACTCCAATTGACTTGCGGTCAGTTCCATTGTGGAGTGCTCGTCCATACAATCCTAACAGATCCAACCGTTTGAAATTCTGATCATATATGAGATAGTTACGATATTTTAAAATTATGACACAATTTCATTTTTATTTAAACTAAATTAAAAGCCTTAGTGGGCTTTACCTTTTTAAACTTACCCGGCCCACTACCTCCCTATACAAAACCCGCTTCCCTCGTTGCTTACCCGAACCGCATCTTCTTTCCACATCCACTTCGCAAGCTTCAGGAAAAACACCTCGTTGACCTCCTCCTTTGACCGACCACCCACCATCACTCCGACCACTGAGCTCGACGCAAATGCCACCGTTCTCTTCCTCGTTCGAAACCGCACCTCCCCCATACCTTATCATCGAACTCGGTTCCCCTCGTCGACGGCACCTCCACTCCTCAGACTGTCAAAAATCGCCACCGCACCACCCCTAACTCCTCCGCGAGGCGCGGTTCTACCTCCTCAGTCCAAGACCAAGCTCCATTTCACCGATTGAAGCCTCTACCCCCTCCAAGGCCAAACCCTAAACCCACTGTACGAAATTTCAGCTCGTCGAAACCTGACCGCAACCCATCAAACTTATATCGGCTTGAAGCTCCCGCCTTGCCGAATCCATAAGTGTTTATTCTGGGATTTTAGGACTTTGTTTTGAGTTTGTTTTGATTTTTGGAAGAATGAGTTTTACTGTATATTGAGTTTCTGAGTTGCGGCGCTTTCCTGAAGTGGAAAAATAGGGTTTAGCATTTTTAGACGGGTATTTATAGTGTTTAGGATTTTTTTAGATATTTTTAAAATGGCATCTTCTTGGTATATTCTCTTTCTTATATCCATTTTGCTTCTATGGTCTGTTCTTGACGGGTTTTATACCCTATTTTGGGTTGGTTTTGTTTATGGTTGAGACCGAAGGCCCAGTGGCCTGTGCTGGATCATAGAAAAATAAAGGGGATATTTCATATTTGTTTCTTCCTATTTTATTTTCTCGTTTTTCTCCTTGTCTTCGGTCCTTTAAAAATCCGTGCGACCACATACAATCCCCTAAAATCACAAAAACTGATATGCCACTAGAGTTTGACATTATGGACCCAACGAAACTGGTTTCGTCGAATTCCGACTTCATTTGCAAAAACGGCTATTTTTAATGCTCTGGATGACCCATTTAAATATATAAATATATTTTGATTATTTCAGAATTAAATATATTATTTAATTATTTAATTTAATTTCACTATAATTTAATTAACGACGGTTTAATTCCCTAAATCACTATTTAAATAATTAAATAAATTAATTATTATACCTCTGGAAATGCGGGTCATTACATTCTTCCCCACTTAAAATAATTTCGTCCTCGAAATTGCTAAGTTAGAGGACGACCCTATCTATTGGAATTCCTAAGATTTGTTTACCCCTTATTTCTGGTTTCAACTGAACCAACTAATATCGACTAAAATATTAATTCCTTCCGACTAACTAAAATTTTCAAAAATTCTGAAAATTTTCTAACACTTAAAATTTTGCCATAACCTCCTTTGTACAGCCCTATCGGTAAAACCACAACTCGCCTCTCTAGGCCATCTCCAACCCAAAAGAAAATCAAACAGCCAAGCAGCTTGCCAGATCGGCTCATAAATTCATACTCATATCAAATATAAACTGGTACCTTGTTGTCGGCATACCACTATGTCATTTGCATCTGTTACCAATCCTGCAAATACCGATATCAATCCAATCCATTTATCCAAATCACTTTCCTATACCCAGGTCAAATATCATTTCAAACTCGAGTTTCATTCTTGATTCCAAACTCTTAACCCGATTATCAAATTACATTTCAAATTCAAATCTCACAAATCCAAATTGTCTCGATATATTCTAATTCAATCTCAGTTACCACTTAACTGATTTCAACTCAATTCCAACTGCTTTACCACATTTCAATTAATTTTTTTTTAATTCAACAAATCTTTCCATGGGAATTTTAAATAGTTTACCATATCGAAAATCAAACTTTCCCTTTCGGGCTTCAAAACACTTGTTTTTCTCAAATCAATTCAAAAACAAAATCTTTGGTAGTAATCTGTCACTTACCACTCGAAAATGGACACCGATGATGTCATGATCATCATCGGAATCTATTTTCCAGCTATCGAAGTGAGTTCAATACTATATCACTTTCAAACCCATTTTTAACATTTCTATTTTGAAATCAGTTCAAAATATTCTTCACAATACTTGTAAACAATTTAAAATCTCCCAGGATTTTAAAATTTCCTTATATCTAATTCCAATTCTGATTTAAATTCAGATTTACTTCATCTTATCTCATATACTTAACTTATATGAATTCTGATTAGTTATTTATAACCATTTCACTTTATAATCTTATTCGATTATAATTACAACCAACACATCCAATATATTGTAATTCCAATATATATTTCTTATAACCAAATATATTTCGGGTAAAATTATTTCATTTACCCTCTTCAAAACATATTGTGTCGGTTCATCGTGTTCAAGTGTTTAGTAACCCTTATCGATACAGTGGATCAAACTGATCGACCAGAATTCACAAACTACTCAACCAATGAGTCTCCACAATATAAAAATCACTTTTTATATCAAATAACAAATACGCTCTCTCGTATATATACACTCAAACTCAATCTAGGGTATTACTAACCCTATCTCTACCGAGTCACGCAACAGAGCCAAGTAATTCTTAACTTAAGCTCTGATACCAACTGTAACGACCCGGATTTTGAGCGACTTTGGTTATCGACATAAGCTCGATGTCGATGACTAAAACATCGAAAAATCCTGGTAATTAATGAAAGAAATTAGAGGGTGAGGATAGATAAGATAGAAACTTAGAATAGAAGAAGAAGAAGAAGAACACAACATCAGAGTAACACGAACCTCCCAACGGAACGAATAACATATAATATATAACATAATTTTGAAATATAATAGTTATGTATACAATAACACATATAAGAGTACAGCACTTACAACACAGCGGAAATAACTATAGCTATATGATCCAGAAGCCTCCTGCTCTAGCTCTTCAAGTATATCTGTAAATCTCGACTACTTGCCTGCCCGTACAAATTTAGGCACCCAAGAGTTTAGGGAAAACAACAAAGTAAACTCCGGGTCAGTCATGGGACTGGTGTGAGTAAAATAGTTTAACAGGTATATGAACAAGTAAACGATATCTCATAAGACCACGCCGCAGAACGGAACGGGTTTTTCCCTTATGAGAATCCAAAATATCTTTATATCAAAAACCCTTTTGATATTATAATAATGTCTATGTACAAATAGATATCATGTAACAACCCGTATTTTCAATAACCTGTTATAACGTAAATCGAGGCAGAATTTAATTCAAAAATCTGAATCAAGGGAAATGGGCTATGCCATTGCGTTCGTCTCGGAAAAATACGCGAAAATGAGTCCGAGTTTTCGAAAATCGGAGTCCGTATGACCCGATTAAGGCCCAACGAAGTTTTCAGAAAATTCAAAGTAAAAACAGATTTTAAATTCAAGTTCTAATTTGGAAATTTGGGCAAGTTTGGGCCAGGCGGGAAAATTCCCGCCAGAGCACCCAAGTCGACAGCCCTGTCGACTTGGGAGTCGACTTGGTTGGACCCAAGTCGACAGCCCTGTCGACTTGGCTGTCGACTTGGTCCAGCCGGGCTGTTTAGCCTGGTGCACCATTTTGAGATTGTGTTGAGCTTGGGGGCCAGATCCGGTTTTAAGGACTGAGATTGCAACTAGGGTTTAATCCTATGGCCTAAAACACTTGCCTAATCTATAAATAAGCCCCTAACCTAACCCTAAATCATCATTATTCATTCATACAACTAAACTATGGCAAAATCAATCCTCTCATGGCCTCCACTCTCTTCATACAATTCCTAAATAAATTTCTAAGTGATTTTCCATGCATACAAGTGTTTTCAAACTTGTATGAGCATCATTAGCTTGCATTCAAGTCAAGTTTCTATATTTGCATCATAAAGAAAGAGTTTTGATCATTTTGGCTCAAGGGTTTTGCTTGCATTTTGGGTTTATTTGATTGCATAAGGGCTTTCTTATACTCATTTGAGTCCTCATAAGCATTGTAAGCCCTATTCTACTTTCATACTTAAACTCTAAAGTTAAATGTATGATATGCAAGTTTACTATGCTATGATATGCAAGTTTATCATGTATGATATGCAAGTTTATATGCAAGTTTACTATGCTATGATATGCAAGTTTATATGCAAGTTTGATATGCAAGTTTGTCATATAATATGCAAGTTTGGGTTGAATATTTTGTTCATGCTATCATGTTATGCAAGCTTATCTTGGGTTTATGAACATAAAGCTTCAAGCTTTATGCCAAAGGTTGCATTTTGGCAACATGTAAGTTATCATATCCCTTATGATAACTTGCATGTGAGGCTAAATGCGAACTTATGGCCATCTCTACATGCCATTCATCACCATGTATCACCAATATGCTAAGTTTGGTTTTATGCATGCTTTTAAGGCCTAAAAATGTAATATGCAAGTGTATGAACATATGAACATTTCATATGCCACCATGTTAAACTTGTGGCTTCAACACCTTTATGTCATGATTATGCCAAGTTCCCTCTTTCTATCCTTTATGCGCTATTGCGATATGTAAGCGATGGGATTGCGTTTGGGGTTGGGTAAACTTAAAAGACATAAAAACATAAGCTTGGGAATTTACCTATTAATTTAGGTCTACCCATTGGGAATTTACCTATTAAGTTAGGTCTACCCAATTGCTTGAAAATTTGTAACATGTTTTGGAAACATGATGGACATGACACTTAGAAAAGATAAGTGTGACCAACTCGAGGTTGGGTTGAGTTTGTAGCGTAAACCTACCCGGAACCGACGGCTTAACTAGTTGCTACAAACAATAGGACCCAGTGTGAGAAGTTGGCCATGTTGTACCTTGAACCCGAGGTTAGACCAAGTTGTGGTGTAAAGCTACCCGGAACCGACCGGCTTAACTAGTAACCGCAACAAAGTCTAATGTGAGAGGTTAAGGCACATTAATTAATTAATGCCACATGATTAGGGTTAAGTCATGGTCCACTTAATACTTAACCAATTTGGGCTTGGTAGATTAATCGGGGTTAAGTCGTGAACTCATTGTTACACTTAACCAAGTTAATCCATGATTAGCAAGAGGGTTAAACCGTACTTAACCCACTAGAAAATCCTAGCAATGGGGGCCCACTCCAGCAGTAATCCCAAGTTTGTATCATTAAGACCCTAGGGACTAGGCTAGGGAGGGGGCACGATTACTGGGCTGGAGGTAAGCGACCAATAAACGACGGCAGGGTGGTACGCCGATGTAGTTCCGGATGGACTATGGTCGTGCACGTAGTCCGTATTTGGAGAAGTCAAGCATGGGTACCAGTAGATCGAGACTGTGCACGCATGTTTATGGTGTCCAGGGGTTGCCACCCTAGGGCTTGATACACCCGACGGGAGACCCGGCACAGTCTGACTACAATTATGTTTGGGCCGTATTGACACTAACACGTGACGAGTTAGGGTTAGGGAGCCGATCGACTAGACCGTTTGGTTGGACCTTGTATTAGGGTCATTTCATGTTATTGGGCCAAAGCTTGGGCCAACGGATTAATACTTGTTTATTCAAGTCATGTTAGTTTGCTAGTACACCTGTGGTGCAAAAACCTTAATCCTGATTATGCGATGACACCTTTATCTACCTTGTTAGTTAATCACCATGCTAGTATGTTGTTATCCTTATGATCATACCTGCTTCTCATGCCAGTTAACTTTATCAGTTTACATTGATTGTAGTAGGGCTTACTCAGTCTTTTTGACTGACCTGTTTTCTTTCGCCTCTTTTCTTCCGTTCCCCCCCCCCCCCAGTTTCTCAGGGAGGGAATATTGGAGCTTAGCTGGATTTCTGATCGCTTGCTTGTGGGATTTCAGCTCATGTACGGTTTCGACATGAAGCTAGCTATGGTTGTCACTTATTTGGGGATAGTACTTATGTATTTCAATTTTCCAGTTGATGTTGTTTTTATCTAGACTTGTTTATTTGGAAAGCTATGTTGTACCAGACGTGTTTTGAAATGGTTTGAAATCTTCCGCTGTTTTACTTATCTTATTTACTCTGTTTACATATATACATATGTTCTTGTTCTGCCTTGATATATCATTATTCATGTTTACCTGGTTCAAACGCCCCTCCAAAGTCAGGGTGCTTGCAAGAGCCACCCTAGCGGAGGTGGGGTGTTACATTTGGTATCAGAGCATATGGTTTACGAGAAGGAACAAAAAGGTTTTTATAACTTTTGGAAAACTATTTTCAAAACCAAGTATAAAGTATTTTCCAAGGAAAAGTCTAGTTTATTTTAAAGGCTATTCCCCAAAAAGCCATTAGCAAAAATTCCTTCGTTTTCCTCCATTCTGAATTTGTCTTTTTCTTCGTTTTCAGTATGGCCGATAACTTTGCTATTCCGGAGGGAGTACACGTGCCTGTTTGGTATAGGAGACTTTTGGAGGCTAGGGCGACCGAAGCCGGCCCCGCAGATGTCCCTCCTCCTCCTCCTCCAGTAGTCAATGTTCCTCCTCCTCCTCCGGTAGTTAATGTTCCTCCTCCACCTGTCGCTGAGGTTCCTCTTCCTCCTCCCCCTCAGCATCCTCAAGCCGACTTCGCAAAGACTTGCAAAGATTTCAAAGCAATGGGTGGAAAGAACTTTCAAGGCACTGAGACTTTTGTAGAGGCCAAAAATTGGTTGAAAGAGACCGAGGATTTATTTGCTATCTTTGGGTTAGACGATCAGAGGAAGATCTTGTTGGCGGTTTGGCTTATGAAGGATGAAGCCGCTTATTGGTGGGAAGTCACCAATGGTACTAGGCCTGTTGAGACTTGGGCCGATTTCAGGGCAAGGTTCGTGCTTAAGTTTCTATCTTCTGCTGAGGAGAATCTGCAAATGGAGAAGTTCATAACTCTGAGACAAGGAGATATGTCTGTCAAAAAATATGTGAACAAGTTCAATCAGTTAGCTCGTTTTGGCTTGGATATGGTGAATACTCCTCAGAAGAAGGCTCTTCGTTTTGCTAGAGGATTGAATGAGCCGTTGCAGGGATTGGCTATGTCACATATTCCCCATGGGGCCACGTTTGAGAGTTTGGTTGATATGGCGTTACTTCAGGGAGATGTTAAGAAAGAGGTCAAGATGAATGATACTCAAGCCAAGAAGACTGATTCCCAGTGGAAAGGAAATCAGGGTAATCCAAGTGGTCAGAGCAGTCTAGGCAATCAGAACAAGAACAAGTACAAGAACAAGAACAAGTGTCAAGGCAACAAGGGGAACAACAACAAGGGCAATAACAACAAGGGGAAGTGCCATTATTGTGGTTCAGTTGGGCATCTTGTTAAGGATTGTAAGAAGAGGAAAAGGAAGAATGGTGAATGCTTTTTCTGCGGTGAGACTGGACATTTCAGTAAGGATTGCCCGAAGAAGCAAGGGCAAGGCCAGGGTCATACTCAGCGTGCTGGACCTTCAGGAGGGCAAGTTCATGCTCTCAATGTCGCTCCAGTTCCCGATCGAGGTAGTATTTCTGTTGAGAGACTTGTATATATTTCTGATTTTCCAGTTCGTACCTTGTTTGATTCTGGTGCATCGCATAGCTTTATCTCATCTGATCTTGTTGATAGTTTGCACCTTAGTACTAGCTTGGTAGATGATCCCGTTTGTGTCTCAAATCCTAGTGGGGGTTCCGCCCATTTGTCTATGATATGTGGGGATTTGAGGATCTCTATACTGAGTGTAGAAATCTTGTGCAGTGCTTATGTTCTTGGTTTTAGGGGATACGGATTGATATTGGGCATGGATTGGCTGTCCAGATATGGAGCCATCCTTGATTGTGAGCATAGGGTTGTGAGGCTCGTGACTCGCCTCGGAAACACCCTAGAAATTTCTTGTGATCCGAGAGGTCCCGTCATGTTGTGCTATCTTGAATCACTCGACTCGTCAATGGAAACTCTTCAGTCTGTGAGAGTGGTTCGAGAGTATCCGGATGTTTTCGATGAAGTTAGGGGGTTGCCCCCTAAGCGAGAGATTGATTTCCGCATTTATCTGGTGGATAATGCAAAGACGGTTTCTTTGCCTGTTCGGCACATGGCTCCGCGTGAAATGCGGGAGATAAGTAAGCAAGTGAAAGAGTTTCTTGAGAAGAACTTCATTAGACGAAGTATATCTGAATGGGGAGCGCCTGTGGTATTTGCTACCAAGGCAGATGGTTCTCTCCGACTATGTGTTGACTATCGAGAGTTGAATAAGCTGACTAAGAAGAACAGACACCCGTTACCGAGGATTGATGATCTCTTTGACCAGCTTGTCGGTGCTTCTATTTTCTCTCAGCTTGATCTTGCTACTGGATTCCATCAGCTCAGGGTAGCTGAAGATAGTATAGACAAGACTGCGTTCAGAACTCCAGATGGATTCTTTGAATGGCTTGTCATGCCGTTCGGCTTGACTAATGCACCCGCATATTTCGTGGACTTGATGAGTAGGGTGTTTAGGGAGTTCTTGAACAAGTTTGTCGTGGTCTTCGTAGATGATATTCTGATCTTCTCTAAGGATGAGGAAGAGCACGCAAGGCATCTCGTGGAAGTGATGGATACGCTTAGAGCGCATCAGTTGAAGGCCAAGTTCTCCAAGTGTCACTTTTGGAGAAGGGAAGTTAGATTCCTTGGGCATATAGTATCTAAGCACGGCTTAGCGGTGGATCCCGCTAAGGTAGTTGCAGTTCAGGATTGGAAGACTCCAAGGAATGCAACCGAAGTGAGAAGTTTTCTAGGTCTTGCGGGTTTTTACCTGAAGTTCATCAAGGACTTCGCGAAGATATCTGCTCCTCTCACTAAATTGACGAAGAAGAATTTAGTTTTTGCTTGGAGCATAGAATGCGAGCTTGCTTTTCAGAAGCTCAAGAGAGCTCTCACATCAGCACCTGTTCTAGCTTTGCCCGATGGAGGGAAGCTATTTACAGTATACACCGATGCATGTGGCACGGGGTTAGGAGCTGTTCTGATGCAAGAAGGAAGGGTGATATGCTTTGGCGGTAGACAACTCAAAGTACATGAGAAGAATTATCCCACTCATGACTTAGAGTTGGCAGCAATAGTATATGCACTCAAGGCTTGGCGCCATTATCTTCTGGGAGAAAGATTTGAGCTTTATACCGATCACAAGTCATTGAAGTATCTCTTTTCTCAGAAGGATCTGAATCTGAGGCAACAAAGATGGATGGAATTCTTGGCGTCCTACGATTTTGAGATAACTTATACCCCTGGCAAGGGGAATGTGGTAGCAGACGCATTGAGTAGAAGAAGGTTGACCCTAAGTCCTCTATTCGTTGAGATGAAGAATTTAGAATATGTGGCAACCTTTGATTTCTCTTTGGCGGTTGAGTCGATGACCGGTTCTTTAGCATCTCTGGAACTCAGACCTACCCTTCTTGATCAAGTTGGGGCTTCGCAGAGAGAAGACCCTCAAATAGTTGAGATTATGGATAAACTGATTCGAGGAGAGACGTCTAGTCATCTCGCTCGATATTCTATTGATGACAAGGGTTGGCTGAGGAGAGACGGAAGGTTATGTGTTCCAATGGTAGAAGATTTAGTAAGAAAAGTTCTTGAGGAAGCGCATCGCTCTAAGTTGACTATACATCCGGGCGAAGATAAGATGTATAAAGATATGAAGCGCATTTTCTTTTGGCCTGGGATGAAGAAGGATGTGGCAGAGTTTGTCTTTAGATGTATCATTTGCCAGCAAGTTAAGGCCGAGTCGAAGAAGCCCGGTGGGCTATTGCATCCTCTAGATGTTCCACTATGGAAGTGTGAGAGTATTTCCATGGATTTTATCGATGGGCTACCAAGGTCGAGGAAAGGGAATACGAGCATTTGGGTTATTGTGGATAGACTTACGAAGAGTGCTCATTTCATTCCGGTGAAGAGCAAGAGGACCGCATCTTGGCTAGCGTCTATATATCTTCGTGAGATTGTGAGGCTACATGGAGTCCCTTCTAGTATAGTCAGTGACCGTGACCCAATCTTTACAAGTCAAATCTGGAATAGCTTGCAAGAAGCCATGGGCACGAGGTTGAATCTAAGTACTGCTTATCACCCACAGACGGACGGTCAAACCGAAAGGGTGAATAGGGTACTCGAGGATCTGTTGAGGCTTTGTATTCTGGATTTTGGTGGTACTTGGGAAGACCATCTTCCTCTTGTTGAGTTTGCATATAATAACAGTTATCAGGCAAGCATAGGGATGGAACCATTTGAAGCTTTATATGGGAGGCCGTGCAAGTCGCCTACATGTTGGTGGGAGACTACAGATAAGCTTATACTTGGGCCTGATCTGATCAGAGATACATCCGAGAAGGTCGAGTTGATTCGGAGACGGATGAAAGCGGCCCAGGACCGCCAAAAATCCTATGCTGATAAGCGAAGAACTGATTTGGAGTTTGATGTTGGGGATATGGTTTTCGTGAAGGTTTCTCCTTTGCGGAATGTGGTCCGATTCGGAGCCGTTGGGAAGTTAGCACCGAGGTTTGTTGGACCATTCCCTATTATAGAGAGGATCGGGCAGATGGCTTATAGAGTGGAGTTGCCCGAGAAGCTTGCCGGAGTACACGATGTTTTTCATGTCTCGCATCTCCGGAAGTGTTTACATGAATCAGAAGAGGTTGTTGAGCCAAGTGTTCTGAAAGATGTGGAAGTGGAGAAAGAGGCTACCTTGAGGAGAGCTCCGATTCGTATCTTGGGGACGGAGACCAAGAAGCTAAGGAATCGAGAGGTCAAGTTGGTGAAGGTTCAATGGGGTGAAGTCGAAGAAGACGCAACTTGGGAAACCGAGGAGAAGATGCGTGGGCTTTATCCATTCCTTTTTGAGGGTACACTCTCAATCTCTTTTCTTTGATTAGCATATCTTTCTATTTGCTATCCATGTTTATCTAGTTTATCGTGTTAATCTTGTCATGAGAACCTTAGGTAGAAACCCTTTGGATGAAACATGTGTTTGAAACATGTTATGCTTGGTGGTTGCAAGTGGTTGCAAGTGTTTGCAAGTGGTTACTCGTGGATGCATTATACACGTTAGGCACTAGATCGGCTCACACACTCCTCATATTGCATATGCATGAGTGTTTATGCTTATTCATGGATGAAAATTTTTGTGTTATCACATGGATGTTGCATATGGATGTATGTAATGTGCACACATATAGATGTTATATGTTAGGAATTGCATACATATGGATTCATTTCACTAACATAATTTGCATTGATGATATTTGCATTAGATAAGGACATATACACACACCTTTGCATATGTTCATACAACATTTAGAATCTTGTAAGGACAATGATTGCTCGTGGATGATGTTTTGAGTAGATGGATGATTGGATGGTAGGATACGCTCTCCCTAACTTGAAGATTTCGGGGACGAAATCCTTTAAGGAGGGGAGAATATAACAACCCGTATTTTCAATAACCTGTTATAACATAAATCGAGGCAGAATTTAATCCAAAAATCTGAATCAAGGGAAACGGGCTATGCCATTGCGTTCGTCTCGGAAAAATACGCGAAATAGAGTCCGAGTTTTCGAAAATCGGAGTCCGTATGACCCGATTAAGGCCCAACGAAGTTTTCAGAAAATTCAAAGTAAAAACAGATTTCAAATTCAAGTTCTAATTTGGAAATTTGGGCCAGTTTGGGCCAGGCGGGAAAATTCCCGACAGAGCACCCAAGTCGACAGCCCTGTCGACTTGGGAGTCGACTTGGTTGGACCCAAGTCGACAGCCCTGTCGACTTGGCTGTCGACTTGGTCCAGCCGGGCTGTTTAGCCTGGTGCACCATTTTGAGATTGTGTTGAGCTTGGGGGCCAGATTCGGTTTTAAGGGCTGAGATTGCAACTAGGGTTTAATCCTATGGCCTAAAACACTTGCCTAATCTATAAATAAGGCCCTAACCTAACCCTAAATCATCATTATTCATTCATACAACTAAACTATGGCAAAATCAATCCTCTCATGGCCTCCACTCTCTTCATACAATTCCTAAATAAATTTCTAAGTGATTTTCCATGCATACAAGTATTTTCAAACTTGTATGAGCATCATTAGCTTGCATTCAAGTCAAGTTTCTATATTTGCATCATAAAGAAAGAGTTTTGATCATTTTGGCTCAAGGGTTTTGCTTGCATTTTGGGTTTATTTGATTGCATAAGGGCTTTCTTATACTCATTTGAGTCCTCATAAGAATTGTAAGCCCTATTCTACTTTCATACTTAAACTCTAAAGTTAAATGTATGATATGCAAGTTTACTATGCTATGATATGCAAGTTTATCATGTATGATATGCAAGTTTATATGCAAGTTTACTATGCTATGATATGCAAGTTTATATGCAAGTTTGATATGCAAGTTTGTCATATAATATGCAAGTTATGTTATGCAAGTTTGGGTTGAACATTTTGTTCATGCTATCATGTTATGCAAGCTTATCTTGGGTTTATGAACATAAAGCTTCAAGCTTTATGCCAAAGGTTGCATTTTGGCAACATGTAAGTTATCATATCCCTTATGATAACTTGCATGTGAGGCTAAATGCGAACTTATGGCCATCTCTACATGCCATTCATCACCATGTATCACCAATATGCTAAGTTTGGTTTTATGCATGCTTTTGAGGCCTAAAAATGTAATATGCAAGTGTATGAACATATGAACATTTCATATGCCACCATGTTAAACTTGTGGCTTCAACACCTTTATGTCATGATTATGCCAAGTTCCCTCTTTCTATCCTTTATGCGCTATTGCGATATGTAAGCGATGGGATTGCGTTTGGGGTTGGGTAAACTTAAAAGACATAAAAACATAAGCTTGGGAATTTACCTATTAAGTTAGGTCTACCCATTGGGAATTTACCTATTAAGTTAGGTCTACCCAATTGCTTGAAAATTTGTAACATGTTTTGGAAACATGATGGACATGACACTTAGAAAAGATAAGTGTGAACAACTCGAGGTTGGGTTGAGTTTGTAGCGTAAACCTACCCGGAACCGACCGGCTTAACTAGTTGCTACAAACAATAGGACCCAATGTGAGAAGTTGGCCATGTTGTACCTTGAACCCGAGGTTAGACCAAGTTGTGGTGTAAAGCTACCCGGAACCGACCGGCTTAACTAGTAACCGCAACAAAGTCTAATGTGAGAGGTTAACGCACATTAATTAATTAATGCCTAATGATTAGGGTTAAGTCATGGTCCACTTAATACGTAACCAATTTGGGCTTGGTAGATTAATCGGGGTTAAGTCGTGAACTCATTGTTACACTTAACCAAGTTAATCCATGATTAGCAAGAGGGTTAAACCGTACTTAACCCACTAGAAAATCCTAGCGATGGGGGCCCACACCAGCAGTAATCCCAAGTTTGTATCGTTAAGACCCAAGGGACTAGGCTAGGGAGGGGGCACGATTACTGGGCTGGAGGTAAGCGACCAATAAACGACGGCAGGGTGGTACGCCGATGTAGTTCCGGACGGACTATGGTCGTGCACGTAGTCCGTATTTGGAGAAGTCAAGCATGGGTACCAGTAGATCGAGACTGTGCACGCATGTTTATGGTGTCCAGGGGTTGCCACCCTAGGGCTTGATACACCCGACGGGAGACCAGGCACAGTCTGACTACAATTATGTTTGGGCCGTATTGACACCAACACGTGACGAGTTAGGCTTAGGGAGCCGATCGACTAGACCGTTTGGTTGGACCTTGTATTAGGGTCATTTCATGTTATTGGGCCAAAGCTTGGGCCAAGGGATCAATACTTGTTTATTCAAGTCATGTTAGTTTGCTAGTACACCTGTGGTGCAAAAACCTTAATCCTGATTATGCGATGACACCTTTATCTACGTTGTTAGTTAATCACCATGCTAGTATGTTGTTATCCTTATGATCATACCTGCTTCTCATGCCAGTTAACTTTATCAGTTTACATTGATTGTAGTAGGGCTTACTCAGTCTTTTTGACTGACCTGTTTTCTTTCGCCTCTTTTCTTCCGTTCCCCCCCCCCCAAGGTTCTCAAGGAGGGAATATTGGAGCTTAGCTGGATTTCTGATCGCTTGCTTGTGGGATTTCAGCTCATGTACGGTTTCGACATGAAGCTAGCTATGGTTATCACTTATTTGGGGATAGTACTTATGTATTTCAGTTTTCCAGTTGATGTTGTTTTTATCTAGACTTGTTTATTTGGAAAGCTATGTTGTACCAGACGTGTTTTGAAATGGTTTGAAATCTTCCGCTGTTTTACTTATCTTATTTACTCTGTTTACATATATACATATGTTCTTGTTCTGCCTTGATATATCATTATGCATGTTTACCTGGTTCAAACGCCCCTCCAAAGTCAGGGTGCCTGCAAGAGCCACCCTGGCGGAGGTGGGGTGTTACATATCAACTAGTAGAAACGCTTTCATCTCACGTTCTACATATATAGTATACAATCAAAATCGCAAGCACGTATTGGATAATGGATTTCCAACTATGACAAGGTATGGAACCACCTTCCGATCAGTGTACTCTAGGAACGATACACTGGAGTTCAACAAGAACATCTTGTGACTCAGCCACACATGACCGACCACTCATTTCGCTTGAGTGTATCGAATGTACATCACCAACGGTTGGGATCAGCAACCGTTCCCGTATATATATGGGACATCATTGATAGATTTAAGAAACAAATGAATATTCTCTAGATAGGTGATTATACACCCTACTTCGGTGCGACCGACTTAGCCATGTTGCCTGCCCGATTTCTGTCATTTACCGGTTGATGAGGCTAGAAGCTACGCTTTATCATCACATCAGATTCACTTCGAATATCACATTGTCAGATCCATCGAAAATCACTAATTGACGTCTACAACCATACATTACGTGTCAGCTAAAAGAAGTTTCCTTCTCCGCTTCCACTCTTGGTACGGTTGAAGAAATCAATGTACGTGACCTCTCTGGAAATACTCTGTAAGACATTCATCAACACAAGTCATCCTCATTCACTTAGAATGTCACATCGTCATACCCGCCAAATCACAAATTGACTTATTCAAAAATAACACGGGTATACAGCTAAGAGAAACAAATTCCTCTACCACCAAACGTGAATACGTTTGAACAGATCAACTTACACGATCCATTGGATATACTCCGTCAGACCTTCGTCCATACAAGTTGTCCTGGGACTGGAAAAACCGAAGGCACTACTCAGTATATCCATCTTAGTCACTGTTATCTAAGACTTATACAGCAGCCCTTGCATTTTACTCCGTCTTCAATTACTTTGGCATATATGATTCGCAACGCTTATGCCAATACAGAGTGGTTCTTTGGATAATAATCCAACCGGTCTCTCCATATTAACAACGTTAAAATGGTCAAAACTTCGATAGTCTGTGAGTTAACTATCGAAGAAAAACAAGTGTGCAAACAACGATATTATTTCCAGATGGAAATTATATCGATCAATCATCAACATATATCTATATATATATATTCACATTGCCTTATTTTCTATGTTTAGAAAATATATGTTATTAACACTGGAAAACGTTTTCCATTTGCTTATTTACAAATCACTACTCTTCCCCAACTATCAGTCCCTGACTGTAAACTAGTATGAGAACAATCCCCTAAGTATAAATCCCGAAGGCCGAAACCAACATCAGATAGACACTTAGAAAACCATTCAATTTACTATTCTCTAGTCAGTTCTAATTTTACTTAACTCTATTTGATTAACTCTGATTGATTAACTCTAACTGGTTGATTCTAACCGATCAACTCTAACTGGTTTTACTTGGTTGGACTAACTCAATTTATTAACTCGACTATCTAATTCAACTCGATTAACCTAACTTGATTTACTTATCTCGATTAATTGAACTAATCACTTTGATTAACTCGACTAATTCACTTTGGTTAACTTAACCAATTCACATAACTAATTTACTTAGTTTAACTTAACTAATTCACTTAACTCCTGTCGAATAAACTATATTCGATAACTCCTCTAACTCTATTCGAATAAATTATATTCGATTAACTCATTTACTCTATTCGAATAAACTATATTCGATTTACTCATTTACTCTATTCGAATAAACTATATTCGATTTACTCCTTTACTCTATTCGAATAAACTACATTCGATTTACTCCTTTTTAACTCCGTTAACTCTATTCGAATAACTAATATTCGAAACTCCTTTTTAACTCCGTTAACTCTATTCGAATAACTAATATTCGAAACTCCTTCGATTTAACTAATATTCTATAACTCACTTCGATTAACTAATAATCGATAACTCCTTCGAATAAACTACATTCGATAATCTCCTCTCGAATAAACGATATTCGATAATCTTCCCTTTCGATTTAACAAATCGATAACTCCTTTTCGAATAACTAAATTCGATAACTCCTTTTGATTTAACTAATCGATAACTCCCTTCGATGAAACTAACATCGATAATCCCTTCGATGAAATTAAACATCGATTAACTCCTTTCGATGAAACTAACATCAATTAACTCCTTTCGATGGAACTAACATCGATTAATTTAACTCGACAAACTTAACTCGACTCACTTATCTCGATAATCTAACTCAAGAACTTAACTCCTATCGAATAACTAATATTCGATTTAACTTCATTCGCTTGACTCTAGATCGCAGCGATCACAATGGTTACGCCTGACTCCCTCAGGAAACATCTGACCGCCTTAGGCTATTTACAGTCCTTCGAATTACGCTAGCAGTCGTACGAGATGGTAACTTATTCTGAATAACTCTGTTTGACTAACCCTATCTCAAATAACTATATTTGATAACTTCTACTTCGAATAAGTGGTATTCGATAACTTAACTCGATTATCAACTCGAAAATCTTAACTCGAATCGATTAACTCCAACTGATTTACTTGACTTACTTAACTCACTGGTTAACTTGTGTAACAACCCGGAAAATCTGGGCCAGTTTGAAAATTTTATTTTGGCAATTTTAGCGAATTTTGATTATTTAAAATAGATTATTTTAAATAATATCGACGTGAAATCTATTTTGAATATAATTCGAACGTTTATATTATACACGTCGTCGTTAGAATATAAATAATTATATATAATTATAAATAGAATTGAAAATGGCGCGGTAGTTCGATAATTCGATTTCAAACTTCAATTGAATGTACCGGGTGCAAAATAATCCGGATTTTAGTGAAACCAAAAATAATGGAATCTAATAGTGAATATCTTTCCAACGAATCCGAAAAATTAAGATTTCATATCGGGAATCAAAAGATATGTCCAGTTGAAAATTCTGAATAGTCGCTATGGAATTCAGGCCCTTAAAAATGGACATTTTGCAAACGACCTCGGATTTCGACGAAACCAGTTTTGTTGGGTCCGGGATGTGAAGTTATTGCTAGGTTTCAAATTTCATAATTTTTCGAATCAATATGTGAGCGTGGCAAAAGAAAACGCGTTTGACCAGTTTCAGTTGATTTTAATCGACTTGAAATTGGCCATTTTTCTAACGGTCTCTGAATTCGACGAAACTAGTTTTGTTAGGACCGTATCGTCAATACGAAGCTAGAAAATATTTTTTTTGGAATTTTTTAGTTAGTATGTGACCCCGGTAATTAGAAATGTGCGTTTAAAATAATATAGTGATTTAAATGTAAATTCAAAGGAAACATATCGAGACGATCGAATTGGCCTGCGATACATATCCCATTGTGTTCGGAATGGGGGTAAAACGCTATGGGCGGCAGGCGGTGGACCTCGTTTAGTGGTCATATGTGAAAGTCAACTCTTTAATAAATAAATAATAAATAAAAAAAAAAAAAAAAAAAAAATATAATATCCCTTCCCTTAAAACCTAGGCCCCCCCCCCGTTCGTTTATCTCAGAAGGAAAAAAAAAACAAAAAAGAAAAAGAAAACAAAAATCGCGATAACCCCCCCCGTCGCTCCAGCCACCACCGCGCCCAGCGCCCACCGCCGCCACCACTTGCGAGGCTCCGCCCTTCCCCCCTCTGCCTCCCTCTCTCTCCTCCGCCTCGCAGGAACCACGAATCCCCTCGACGAAGCCGATGGCCCCCCTCCGATCAGATGCCCTCTCGCCTCCGACCAGCATGGGTCCGCCGCCACCACCTGAGGACGCAGCCCACCCCCTCCTCTAATTACAGTAAGATCTTGATTTTGTTTATATATATAAAAAAAAAAAAAAAAAAAAAAAAGAACTGATTTCTGTTTTTATTAAGATTTAAAAACTGTTTTTATTAAGATTTAAAAACTGTTTTTATTAAGTTTTGAAAACTGATTTTATTAAAATTTAAAAACTGATTTTATAAAAAGGAATAAAAACTGATTTTATAAAAAAAACTGAATTTGAAAAATGATTTTTAAAGTATTTAAAAACTGAATGTTATTTTGATTTAAAACTTATTTTTAAAAAAGTATAAACTGATTTATTTTTTTAAAGTATAAACTGATTTATTTTTTTAAAGTATAAACTGATTTATTTTTTTTAAAGTATAAACTGATTTATTTTTTTAAAGTATAAACTGATTTATTTTTGAAAGAGAAAAACTGATTTTATTTTGAACTTTAAAATAGGAAAAAGATTAATCTTTTAGTAGAAAAAGATTTGAAAGCAAAAGTAGAAATCATATTTTTTTATATGTTGAAAGCGAACGTGAAAACATGATTTTTGTCATATTAAAGAAGTGATTTTTATTATATAAACATCATGACAAAAATGAGATTTTTATTCATTTGAATAGCGATATAAAAATTCGATTTTTATATATTGAACTTTGAAATAAAAATATGATTTTTATATATTGAACTTTGAAATAAAAATTCGATTTTTATATATTGAACTTCGATATAAAAATTCGATTTTTATATATTGAACTTTGAACTAAAAATTCGATTTTTATATATTGAATAGCGAACTAAAAATTTGATTTTTATATATTGAATAACGAAGTAAAAATTCGATTTTTATATATGTAGTAGCTACGGACGACGAAGCTGGCGAAGATGCGAAAACAATGAAGACTTCTGCAAAAGAAGAGTCGAGATGGTTGGATAGCTAAATGTGAGAATTTCTCACCTTTCAATTTATATTTCTAGTTATATATATATACTAGGATGCAGACGGTGCTTAGTAGCACCCGACACAATCGTCCACAGACCATGGACTTGTTTGTTTGACTGTTTGGTGATTGATTGCGATATTGGTTTGAATGTGGTTTGTGGTGTGAAAAATCGAATCGATAAATTGGTTAGGATTAGACGTGCGCCGTTATAAGGCGAAGGGGTAAGGCTAGGTTAGATCCTTACTCCAAAGTTTGTGGTTTGCATAACGAATGGATTTGATTGATGTGTGAATGGCGTGGGCCTTCACTAGACCGGGGATAAGGCTAGGCCTTGTCCCGTTTCTAGTATCGTGCCGTTATGCCGCCGAAATTTTCTAAAATAAGTTAGAAAAATAAAAATAGCATTTTATTTAACGAATGAACTGAATAGAAATTCATATGTTAAAATAAAATGTGTTATCGTTAAAAATATAATTTTTAACGTGAATGTGAATAAATAAATATTCATTTACAAACCAGACGGTTTGTTTATGTACACCTATTTGAATGACGTTGATTGGGTCGATAAATTTTACACATCGCCTAACTGCACAAATAAAATATGTGTTTGATTGTTTGAAACCCCACACGGGTGTTAGGATGAAATTTGAAGTTCACTCATCCTGATTGATTAAATCTGTCGATCGATTGATTGACAAGCTGCTATAAGCGTTAAATGTCTATATTTGATGCTTATACAGTGTAGTGCACTTTGGTTGATGGTTGATTATTCATCGTTGTTGATATATCCATGTGTTGTAGAAAATCCATATAATTAACATTATATGGTAATTGATTGGGCCTCATTCCAGTTTCGAAGAAAAAAAAGAAATATTTGAAATAGAAATATTTGAAATAGAAATATTTGAAATAGAATATTTGAAAATAGAAATATGTGAAGCCGTGAGGATTAGATTGACGCCATTTTGACGTGAACGATATTTATATCGATTTTATTCATTTTAAAATGAATATTGAAAAGTGATTTCGAAATCAAATATTTTGAAATAAATTGAATTGAAAACGAATTCAAATTGAATTGAAAACGACTTCGAAATGAATTGAATTGAAAACGAATTCGAAATGAATTGAATTGAAAACGAATTCGAAATGAATTGAATTGAAAACGAATTCGAAATGAATTGAATTGAAAACAAATTCGAAATGAATTGAATTGAAAACGAATTCGAAAGGAATTGAATTGAAAGCGATTTCGAAATGAATTGAATTGAGAACGATTTCGAAATGAATTGAACTGAAAACGAATTCGAATTGAATTGAAAGCGAAGTGAAATAAATTCAAATTGAATTGAAATTTGAATTGAATAGAAATGGATTTTAAAACGAATTTATAAAGAAGAATTCAATTTTGATTTGAATTGAAATGGAAGTTGAAAATGTTTTTGAAACGAATTCAAAACTATTTATATAATTCGTTTTAAATAGAAATCGACGATATATATATTATATATATATTATATATAATATAATGGCCTGAATAGAACGCGCCACGCCGCGGCAGTTCGCGAATTTCGACCATTTATTTCAAACGGGCATTACGGGAGATCCGACCGTCGGATTCTCCTAAAACCGGAACCGTTGGGTTCGTATCGAAAAGAGCTTTCTAATGAATGTTAGAAATTTGAAATCTAACGGTTGGATTTGGAGATATGTCCAAATCAAATTCAAAAAAGGTCGCTGTAAGTGCAGTTCGATGGCCATTGATGGAAATCGACTGTACGGGCCTTGATAAAATTATTAAAAATAGCAATAATTTGTGTAAAATCATAAGAAATGATTTAGAAAGAATTGGGATGAAAAACTCCATACTTGAAAAGATAAAAATAAATTTTTATCGAAATGAACTAGTTTTGAACTAGAATTATAATCCTATTTATTTTTAAATAAATAAATTGAATTCGAAAAGGGTTTTAAAAATAACCAAAATTTCCAATGATTGCATTGGAGTGGATTTGAATCGAAATTGTCTTCGGAATATTTCGATGTTGGAATTCGTGATTATACAGGTGTTGTTATGGAAATTTGAAAGATATATATTGATATCGTTATTTCCAATACGACATTTGTTAGTCGTAGAATTCGATATTGAATATAAGCCGATATATTTTCTATTCAGAGCCTTGTATTGAATATCGAATGTGATTTGGGTTTGTCGTGAATGGTGTCTTCACTAACACTATTCTTGAACCCAGTTGAGAAAAGATTAAATCTTTTTATTTAGATTTAATGAAGTGTACCAATTAAATAATATTTAATTGGAATTGAATAGATATTGATTTTTGGGCTTATCGTGAACAGTGTTTTAAATAACACTTGTTCTTTAACCCGATAATTAATGAATGTGATTTTGGGTTTATCGTGAACCGTGTTTTAAATGACACTGATTCTTTAACCCAGTTAACGATTAAAACTGAGTGGAGTTTTAATGAATCTTTAATTAGATTGAAAAGATCGAAAATGGAGTATCACCAGTTTTGCTCCAGGCGATAGTTAAATCTTTAATTAGATTTGAACGTGAAATTTAGAAACTAACTGTCGGTTAGCCAAGCAGAATGGTTTTCTGGATATTGATCTGATGTTGGTTTCGGCCTTCGGGGTTAATATTTGGGGAATTATTCTCTTGATTAATTTATGGTTAGTGACTAATGAATTGGAATGAGGCGTATGTTGTGTTTGTGTAACACTTATTTAAAATATACGCGAGTTATTCGGAAAGACCGGGTTTATCCCATTCTGAATAACTGATACGACGATAAGTCGAAGATGAAGACGATGGTAGAAGACCGGAGGTCTTCACGTCGTTTGGGTGATAACTGATGATCTTGATTGGGCTGTACACCCAAGAAGATGGAAACAGTTAGTGATCGTCCAGACGTACTTGGAGATCGATGGATATGCGGGGTACTAGGTGCCTCCGGTTTCGTTCAGACCCAGAACGGACTTGTAAATGGACTGTGTGTCTGACATCGGATTTCATTCTGTGTGACTGATATCGGTTGCATAGGATGGTTTGCCTGTGTGGCATGCTAAGATGCAAATGATCAAGGCTTCTGTTGAAAAGCAAAGTCTTGTGGTGATGATCAAAGCACGGCCTTTGTGGCGTAGCTTTGTGTAACGTTTACCTCGCGTGTTTCACACCAGGTATGAACCAAAAACGGGAGACGGACCTCAGGGAGGACTTGCGTTTCTTTCTAGCTAGAAGTGGCGTCAGTGGTTTTACACGCCCTGACGAGTTTGACTTATGTGGTTGTTGCTGTTGCGAGGCGCCTCGGTTATATCGGTTTCGGCCGAATGCATTCTGGTCGGCTGACGGACCAGACTTACACCCCATAGGGTGGGGAGACGTATTGTTCAGGCATAATAATCCACTCCGTGTGGACCGGCCCTGACGATCCAAGGGGCAGTTGCGGCTGTTCCTGAGGGGCGGGCTAGAGCGTCTCGAATCGGTTGAGGACTATCTTTTGCCTCGGTTCATAGATGGAAATCCAATTTCCAAATACGTGACATTTGCGGTTTTATTTGTAAACCTATATATGGCGACATAGTGGCATGGGACGCTCATGCCGCCTATGATTGATACTTATGATTTGAAGTTGTTTTATGCACTATGCACTTATAATAGTATCAAACGACTTGTTTTAACCGTATCAAGCATTCTTTGGCTGTTATAAGGGAAAACCCTATCCCCCGGCTTGCGTTTGCATTGTGTGATAGGACCTGGGTCTTATAACAGCTTCATTTTTCTTTATTTAGCATTGCGCTGTTTGTTTCATGCACTGGTATTCTTGGGAGGAAACCCGTTCCGTGTTATACGGCGTGGTCCCTTGATTTACCTAACTTTAAGAATAAAGAATAATAACTGTTTTAGTTCTCACACCAGTCACATGACTGACCTGGAGTTTATTGTTTTAACCTAAACTCTGGGTGCCCTTATTTTCGACACGGGCAGCTAGTAGTTTTGGTTTTGCAGATTTATATTCACAGGATCCTGGTTTACAGCTGGAATGATATCCGGAAAGCTTTGTATCCGTATATCTCTTCTAGTTGTGTATTGTATTATTTTCCGCTGCTATGTATTTAAATGTAATTTAAATCTCTGATATTTCTGTGTAATATTTATTCGTACTCTGTATATTCTTGTAATCTGATGCATTGTTGTAATAAGCAATGAAATGTTCTTCTGTATGCGTTCTGCTGTGGTTTGTTCTCGAACTATCCGACGCTTTCCTTTACGGGGAAGTTGCGGGTCTTCACAGTTGGTATCAGAGCTTTGGTTTACCAAGCTCAGAGAACAAGACACATTAGAACCATACGAAAGAATTCATCAGATATTGGATTAGTAATATCCAATTAGAATGACTCGTTAGAGATAGGATCAGTAGTATCCTAGAACGAGTGTGAAGAGTATATTTTTGAAAATGAAAACAAATTTTTGTTTTGAAAATTTAAATCAATTATTCGTATTTGATTATCTATTTATATTGATGTGGACAATCCAGTATATATAGATTTTGCATATACGTCTGATCCGCGTGTATTCGAAATTTTAATATACTGGATAGATATGGAATCACATTCTAGTCGCCCGAAGATGATTCTGATGATAGTTCGAACATCATCAGAATTGGTATTCGTGTTTCGAAGGTGTGATTTTCTATATATTTCCATTAGGCTGGTGTGAGAACCAAAACTTATATATAGCTAGAATTCATTGTTGTGATTTGGCATCAAAACATGATTTTTTGTATATGTATCAAAATTATGAATTTAAAACGTTAATCCACTAATTGATTGATGTTTGTGTTGTTTGTTTATTTGTTTGCCAATTTTGAACCATTATGCTTAATCGAATCAAATATTGAATTGTATTGAAAATTGGTCGCATCTGCTTGCATATACATATATATCATTGAACAGGTCATAGCAAGGAGGCTAGAGCAGAGAATAAAATTTGTTTGCCCGACAAATAGGTACATGTTTACTACATAATTTCCTGTTTTGTTTGGGTGATGATGATTTTGTGAGCCTATTGGCTAGCCGCTTGGCTTTTTCTTTTTCTTTTTGAGATCTGAAGGACCGGGAACGCTATTTGCAATTTCCCGATGCTCCCGGTGCAGGGGAGGTTATGGCGAAATTTTTCAAAAATTTAGGGTGTTAGCCAAATTTTTGAAATTTTGAAAATTCTCAGAAACCAAAGGGTTGGAGAATGAAAGCCAGATCGAACATAGAGCTGAATAATCAAATCACTTTCGACTTTGTTCCTTTTCGGGGACGAAAAGTTTTAAGTGGGGGAGATTGTAACAACCCGGAAAATCTGGGCCAGTTTGAAAATTTTATTTTGGCAATTTTAGCGAATTTTGATTATTTAAAATAGATTATTTTAAATAATATCGACGTGAAATCTATTTTGAATATAATTCGAACGTTTATATTATACACGTCGTCGTTAGAATATAAATAATTATATATAATTATAAATAGAATTGAAAATGGCGCGGTAGTTCGATAATTCGATTTCAAACTTCAATTGAATGTACCGGGTGCAAAATAATCCGGATTTTAGTGAAACCAAAAATAATGGAATCTAATAGTGAATATCTTTCCAACGAATCCGAAAAATTAAGATTTCATATCGGGAATCAAAAGATATGTCCAGTTGAAAATTCTGAATAGTCGCTATGGAATTCAGGCCCTTAAAAATGGACATTTTGCAAACGACCTCGGATTTCGACGAAACCAGTTTTGTTGGGTCCGGGATGTGAAGTTATTGCTAGGTTTCAAATTTCATAATTTTTCGAATCAATATGTGAGCGTGGCAAAAGAAAACGCGTTTGACCAGTTTCAGTTGATTTTAATCGACTTGAAATTGGCCATTTTTCTAACGGTCTCTGAATTCGACGAAACTAGTTTTGTTAGGACCGTATCGTCAATACGAAGCTAGAAAATATTTTTTTTGGAATTTTTTAGTTAGTATGTGACCCCGGTAATTAGAAATGTGCGTTTAAAATAATATAGTGATTTAAATGTAAATTCAAAGGAAACATATCGAGACGATCGAATTGGCCTGCGATACATATCCCATTGTGTTCGGAATGGGGGTAAAACGCTATGGGCGGCAGGCGGTGGACCTCGTTTAGTGGTCATATGTGAAAGTCAACTCTTTAATAAATAAATAATAAATAAAAAAAAAAAAAAAAAAAAAAATATAATATCCCTTCCCTTAAAACCTAGGCCCCCCCCCCGTTCGTTTATCTCAGAAGGAAAAAAAAAACAAAAAAGAAAAAGAAAACAAAAATCGCGATAACCCCCCCCGTCGCTCCAGCCACCACCGCGCCCAGCGCCCACCGCCGCCACCACTTGCGAGGCTCCGCCCTTCCCCCCTCTGCCTCCCTCTCTCTCCTCCGCCTCGCAGGAACCACGAATCCCCTCGACGAAGCCGATGGCCCCCCTCCGATCAGATGCCCTCTCGCCTCCGACCAGCATGGGTCCGCCGCCACCACCTGAGGACGCAGCCCACCCCCTCCTCTAATTACAGTAAGATCTTGATTTTGTTTATATATATAAAAAAAAAAAAAAAAAAAAAAAAGAACTGATTTCTGTTTTTATTAAGATTTAAAAACTGTTTTTATTAAGATTTAAAAACTGTTTTTATTAAGTTTTGAAAACTGATTTTATTAAAATTTAAAAACTGATTTTATAAAAAGGAATAAAAACTGATTTTATAAAAAAAACTGAATTTGAAAAATGATTTTTAAAGTATTTAAAAACTGAATGTTATTTTGATTTAAAACTTATTTTTAAAAAAGTATAAACTGATTTATTTTTTTAAAGTATAAACTGATTTATTTTTTTAAAGTATAAACTGATTTATTTTTTTTAAAGTATAAACTGATTTATTTTTTTAAAGTATAAACTGATTTATTTTTGAAAGAGAAAAACTGATTTTATTTTGAACTTTAAAATAGGAAAAAGATTAATCTTTTAGTAGAAAAAGATTTGAAAGCAAAAGTAGAAATCATATTTTTTTATATGTTGAAAGCGAACGTGAAAACATGATTTTTGTCATATTAAAGAAGTGATTTTTATTATATAAACATCATGACAAAAATGAGATTTTTATTCATTTGAATAGCGATATAAAAATTCGATTTTTATATATTGAACTTTGAAATAAAAATATGATTTTTATATATTGAACTTTGAAATAAAAATTCGATTTTTATATATTGAACTTCGATATAAAAATTCGATTTTTATATATTGAACTTTGAACTAAAAATTCGATTTTTATATATTGAATAGCGAACTAAAAATTTGATTTTTATATATTGAATAACGAAGTAAAAATTCGATTTTTATATATGTAGTAGCTACGGACGACGAAGCTGGCGAAGATGCGAAAACAATGAAGACTTCTGCAAAAGAAGAGTCGAGATGGTTGGATAGCTAAATGTGAGAATTTCTCACCTTTCAATTTATATTTCTAGTTATATATATATACTAGGATGCAGACGGTGCTTAGTAGCACCCGACACAATCGTCCACAGACCATGGACTTGTTTGTTTGACTGTTTGGTGATTGATTGCGATATTGGTTTGAATGTGGTTTGTGGTGTGAAAAATCGAATCGATAAATTGGTTAGGATTAGACGTGCGCCGTTATAAGGCGAAGGGGTAAGGCTAGGTTAGATCCTTACTCCAAAGTTTGTGGTTTGCATAACGAATGGATTTGATTGATGTGTGAATGGCGTGGGCCTTCACTAGACCGGGGATAAGGCTAGGCCTTGTCCCGTTTCTAGTATCGTGCCGTTATGCCGCCGAAATTTTCTAAAATAAGTTAGAAAAATAAAAATAGCATTTTATTTAACGAATGAACTGAATAGAAATTCATATGTTAAAATAAAATGTGTTATCGTTAAAAATATAATTTTTAACGTGAATGTGAATAAATAAATATTCATTTACAAACCAGACGGTTTGTTTATGTACACCTATTTGAATGACGTTGATTGGGTCGATAAATTTTACACATCGCCTAACTGCACAAATAAAATATGTGTTTGATTGTTTGAAACCCCACACGGGTGTTAGGATGAAATTTGAAGTTCACTCATCCTGATTGATTAAATCTGTCGATCGATTGATTGACAAGCTGCTATAAGCGTTAAATGTCTATATTTGATGCTTATACAGTGTAGTGCACTTTGGTTGATGGTTGATTATTCATCGTTGTTGATATATCCATGTGTTGTAGAAAATCCATATAATTAACATTATATGGTAATTGATTGGGCCTCATTCCAGTTTCGAAGAAAAAAAAGAAATATTTGAAATAGAAATATTTGAAATAGAAATATTTGAAATAGAATATTTGAAAATAGAAATATGTGAAGCCGTGAGGATTAGATTGACGCCATTTTGACGTGAACGATATTTATATCGATTTTATTCATTTTAAAATGAATATTGAAAAGTGATTTCGAAATCAAATATTTTGAAATAAATTGAATTGAAAACGAATTCAAATTGAATTGAAAACGACTTCGAAATGAATTGAATTGAAAACGAATTCGAAATGAATTGAATTGAAAACGAATTCGAAATGAATTGAATTGAAAACGAATTCGAAATGAATTGAATTGAAAACAAATTCGAAATGAATTGAATTGAAAACGAATTCGAAAGGAATTGAATTGAAAGCGATTTCGAAATGAATTGAATTGAGAACGATTTCGAAATGAATTGAACTGAAAACGAATTCGAATTGAATTGAAAGCGAAGTGAAATAAATTCAAATTGAATTGAAATTTGAATTGAATAGAAATGGATTTTAAAACGAATTTATAAAGAAGAATTCAATTTTGATTTGAATTGAAATGGAAGTTGAAAATGTTTTTGAAACGAATTCAAAACTATTTATATAATTCGTTTTAAATAGAAATCGACGATATATATATTATATATATATTATATATAATATAATGGCCTGAATAGAACGCGCCACGCCGCGGCAGTTCGCGAATTTCGACCATTTATTTCAAACGGGCATTACGGGAGATCCGACCGTCGGATTCTCCTAAAACCGGAACCGTTGGGTTCGTATCGAAAAGAGCTTTCTAATGAATGTTAGAAATTTGAAATCTAACGGTTGGATTTGGAGATATGTCCAAATCAAATTCAAAAAAGGTCGCTGTAAGTGCAGTTCGATGGCCATTGATGGAAATCGACTGTACGGGCCTTGATAAAATTATTAAAAATAGCAATAATTTGTGTAAAATCATAAGAAATGATTTAGAAAGAATTGGGATGAAAAACTCCATACTTGAAAAGATAAAAATAAATTTTTATCGAAATGAACTAGTTTTGAACTAGAATTATAATCCTATTTATTTTTAAATAAATAAATTGAATTCGAAAAGGGTTTTAAAAATAACCAAAATTTCCAATGATTGCATTGGAGTGGATTTGAATCGAAATTGTCTTCGGAATATTTCGATGTTGGAATTCGTGATTATACAGGTGTTGTTATGGAAATTTGAAAGATATATATTGATATCGTTATTTCCAATACGACATTTGTTAGTCGTAGAATTCGATATTGAATATAAGCCGATATATTTTCTATTCAGAGCCTTGTATTGAATATCGAATGTGATTTGGGTTTGTCGTGAATGGTGTCTTCACTAACACTATTCTTGAACCCAGTTGAGAAAAGATTAAATCTTTTTATTTAGATTTAATGAAGTGTACCAATTAAATAATATTTAATTGGAATTGAATAGATATTGATTTTTGGGCTTATCGTGAACAGTGTTTTAAATAACACTTGTTCTTTAACCCGATAATTAATGAATGTGATTTTGGGTTTATCGTGAACCGTGTTTTAAATGACACTGATTCTTTAACCCAGTTAACGATTAAAACTGAGTGGAGTTTTAATGAATCTTTAATTAGATTGAAAAGATCGAAAATGGAGTATCACCAGTTTTGCTCCAGGCGATAGTTAAATCTTTAATTAGATTTGAACGTGAAATTTAGAAACTAACTGTCGGTTAGCCAAGCAGAATGGTTTTCTGGATATTGATCTGATGTTGGTTTCGGCCTTCGGGGTTAATATTTGGGGAATTATTCTCTTGATTAATTTATGGTTAGTGACTAATGAATTGGAATGAGGCGTATGTTGTGTTTGTGTAACACTTATTTAAAATATACGCGAGTTATTCGGAAAGACCGGGTTTATCCCATTCTGAATAACTGATACGACGATAAGTCGAAGATGAAGACGATGGTAGAAGACCGGAGGTCTTCACGTCGTTTGGGTGATAACTGATGATCTTGATTGGGCTGTACACCCAAGAAGATGGAAACAGTTAGTGATCGTCCAGACGTACTTGGAGATCGATGGATATGCGGGGTACTAGGTGCCTCCGGTTTCGTTCAGACCCAGAACGGACTTGTAAATGGACTGTGTGTCTGACATCGGATTTCATTCTGTGTGACTGATATCGGTTGCATAGGATGGTTTGCCTGTGTGGCATGCTAAGATGCAAATGATCAAGGCTTCTGTTGAAAAGCAAAGTCTTGTGGTGATGATCAAAGCACGGCCTTTGTGGCGTAGCTTTGTGTAACGTTTACCTCGCGTGTTTCACACCAGGTATGAACCAAAAACGGGAGACGGACCTCAGGGAGGACTTGCGTTTCTTTCTAGCTAGAAGTGGCGTCAGTGGTTTTACACGCCCTGACGAGTTTGACTTATGTGGTTGTTGCTGTTGCGAGGCGCCTCGGTTATATCGGTTTCGGCCGAATGCATTCTGGTCGGCTGACGGACCAGACTTACACCCCATAGGGTGGGGAGACGTATTGTTCAGGCATAATAATCCACTCCGTGTGGACCGGCCCTGACGATCCAAGGGGCAGTTGCGGCTGTTCCTGAGGGGCGGGCTAGAGCGTCTCGAATCGGTTGAGGACTATCTTTTGCCTCGGTTCATAGATGGAAATCCAATTTCCAAATACGTGACATTTGCGGTTTTATTTGTAAACCTATATATGGCGACATAGTGGCATGGGACGCTCATGCCGCCTATGATTGATACTTATGATTTGAAGTTGTTTTATGCACTATGCACTTATAATAGTATCAAACGACTTGTTTTAACCGTATCAAGCATTCTTTGGCTGTTATAAGGGAAAACCCTATCCCCCGGCTTGCGTTTGCATTGTGTGATAGGACCTGGGTCTTATAACAGCTTCATTTTTCTTTATTTAGCATTGCGCTGTTTGTTTCATGCACTGGTATTCTTGGGAGGAAACCCGTTCCGTGTTATACGGCGTGGTCCCTTGATTTACCTAACTTTAAGAATAAAGAATAATAACTGTTTTAGTTCTCACACCAGTCACATGACTGACCTGGAGTTTATTGTTTTAACCTAAACTCTGGGTGCCCTTATTTTCGACACGGGCAGCTAGTAGTTTTGGTTTTGCAGATTTATATTCACAGGATCCTGGTTTACAGCTGGAATGATATCCGGAAAGCTTTGTATCCGTATATCTCTTCTAGTTGTGTATTGTATTATTTTCCGCTGCTATGTATTTAAATGTAATTTAAATCTCTGATATTTCTGTGTAATATTTATTCGTACTCTGTATATTCTTGTAATCTGATGCATTGTTGTAATAAGCAATGAAATGTTCTTCTGTATGCGTTCTGCTGTGGTTTGTTCTCGAACTATCCGACGCTTTCCTTTACGGGGAAGTTGCGGGTCTTCACAACTTGACTTGCTTAACTCACTGGTTAACTCTATTGAACTGGTTAACTCTACTGAACTGGTTACCTCTACTGAACTAGTTAACTCTATTCAACTAACTTGACTCGACTAACCCCTTTTGAATAGCATATTCGTTTTACTAACTTTCGAATACCATATTCGATTTACTCCCTTCGAATACCATATTCGATTTAACTCCTTTCGAATACCATATTCGATTTACTTTATTCACTTTATAAAGATTTCCTTTTTAACAACGTTTTATTCATTTGAAAAGATTTACTTTTAAATAACGGTTCTACACTTTAAAAATGATTTCCTTTCTATAACGTTTCCTTTTCAATTCTATTTGTAAATGGTTTACAAATATTTCCTTTTCAAATTTATTCTTGAAATATTCTAACTCCTTAAATTTCCGGGAAAATTCGCCATAACCTCCTTTGTATCGGGAGCATCGGGAAAATCCCCAAACCCGCCACACAGGCCTTTCCATTCAAAAAGAAAATGGTTTGAAATTATTTCCTTTTTGAATATCTCCTATTTATAAATATTCCAATTTATAAACATTTCTTATTTATAAATATTCCACTTTATAAATATCTCTTATTTATAAATATCCCATTTTATAAATATTCTATTTTCAATATCACTTTGAAAATCCCCTTATCTACATTCCAGTATGTCATGGTATTCAATCATATCAAATCACAATGTTCAATATCGTCCAAGCACATATAATCGCCCATAGATTTTATATCACATCATATAACAATATATGAAAAACAATAAAATAACTGTTGAGGAATCCATTCGGATTCCTCCAACCTGTCTCCCTGCATCCGCAGATGTTACACAATATGATTATCATCACTTTCAGTTCAATATAAATTATTCTGATAGCAGAATCAATATATAAATATTTAATGGTTTATATATATATATATAATTTTCACTAACTGACTAGCAGTTCAATCAATCAACCAACACACAGCAATCAACAGATGATTAACAGTTCTAAGAATACATTATAAAAATATAACTGTTCAGGGTTGGTGAGTTTTACTCACATTTGGACGATCATCGTCAATGACGATAACTATCGCTTGATTCAGACAATTTATTTTGCTATAAATTGTGATGGACTCCAATTGACTTGCGGTCAGTTCCATTGTGGAGTGCTCGTCCATACAATCCTAACGTATCCAACCGTTTGAAATTCTGATCATATATGAGATAGTTACGATATTTTAAAATTATGACACAATTTTGTTTTTATTTAAACTAAATTAAAAGCCTTAGTGGGCTTTACCTTTTTAAACTCAACTACCTCCCTATACAAAACCCGCTTCCCTCGTTGCTTACCCGAACCGCATCTTCTTTCCACATCCACTTCGCAAGCTTCAGGAAAAACACCTCGTTGACCTCCTCCTTTGACCGACCACCCACCATCACTCCGACCACTGAGCTCGACGCAAATGCCACCGTTCTCTTCCTCGTTCGAAACCGCACCTCCCCCATACCTTATCATCGAACTCGGTTCCCCTCGTCGACGGCACCTCCACTCCTCAGACCGTCAAAAATCGCCACCGCACCACCCCTAACTCCTCCGCGAGGCGCGGTTCTACCTCCTTAGTCCAAGACCAAGCTCCATTTCATTGATTGAAGCCTCTACCCCCTCCAAGGCCAAACCCTAAACCCACTGTACGAAATTTCAGCTCGTCGAAACCTGATCGCGACCCATCAAACTTATATCGGCTTGAAGCTCCCGCCTTCCATAAGTGTTTATTCTGGGATTTTAGGACTTTGTTTTGAGTTTGTTTTGATTTTTGGAAGAATGAGTTTTACTATATATTGAGTTTCTGAGTTGCGGCGCTTTCCTGAAGTGGAAAAATAGGGTTTAGCATTTTTAGACGGGTATTTATAGTGTTTAGGATTTTTTTAGATATTTTTAAAATGGCATCTTCTTGGTATATTCTCTTTCTTATATCCATTTTGCTTCTGTGGTCTGTTCTTAATAGGTTTTATACCCTATTTTGGGTTGGTTTTGTTTGTGGTTGAGACCGAAGGCCCAGTGGCCTGTGCTGGATCATAGAAAAATAAAGGGGATATTTCAAATTTGTTTTTCCTATTTATTTTCTCGTTTTTCTCCTTGTCTTTGGTCCTTTAAAAATCTGTGCGACCACATACGATCCCCTAAAATCACAAAAACTGATATGCCACTAGAGTTTGACATTATGGACCCAACGAAACTGGTTTCGTCGAATTCCGACTTCATTTGCAAAACTGGCTATTTTTAATGCTCTGGATGACCCATTTAAATATATAAATATATTTTGATTATTTCTGAATTAAATATATTATTTAATTATTAAATTTAATTAAATGTTCACTATAATTTAATTAACGACGATTTAATTCCCTAAATCACTATTTAAATAATTAAATAAATTAATTATTATACCTCTGGAAATGCGGGTCATTACATAAATCTTTTATTAAGATTTAAATGGAAATTTTCAAAAGTAAAGTTTTCTAATTTAATACATTAAATTGGAATTGAATAGAATTCGAATTAATTATAACCGAGATAAGCTTCTGTAATAGAAGACCGATACTACATATGGAATTTAAAAGGCTTTGCCGTTATTCCATTTATATTATGGGTCGGATACAAAAATCTATAACGATTCTATATTGATTTGATTTCCATGAAGATTCCATATTTTATGGAAGATTATTTTGGGTTTACCGTGAACTATGTTTTTAAATGACATTAGTTCTTTAACCCAGTTAAAGATAAGATTAATTTCTTGGATTTAAATAATCATTGAATAATGATTTTTAATATCTAAAATCAAATTGAGATTTTAATAAACCTTTTAAAAGAAAGATTTAAGTGCAAAGTTAAAGAATTTATCTTTGATATAATAATTTGAATATTTTATTTAAAAGGATATTCTAAATTGGAATGAGACGTTGGATGTGTTTTATAGTACTTGATTTTTATTATAAAATACGCGAGTTATTCGGAAAGACCGGGTTTAACCCATTCCAAATAATTACTATGACGATGAAGAGTCGAAGGTGAAGACGGTGTTGAAGACCGACGATCTTCACATCGAATGAATGTGTTGCTACAGAGACCCTGATGGGAGTAGCTACCTTGAAGGGGCTTCAGTGGTGGCCGTCCGGACTATTGTTGATTGTTCGGATTTGGTTTTCGCTCAGACCCAGAGCATAAGCTAGTAAATGGATGCATGTCTGACATTGGATTTCGTTCCATGTGAATTAAATCGATTTCTATTAATGTATGTCTGTTTTGTGGTGGAGGATTTATTCTCTACTTAACACCCTGGTATATATTAACAGTGATTGATCGTATGGCGTGAATTGTCAATGTGGCATGCCAAGATGCAAATGATCAAGGCTTTTGTTGAAAAGCAGGGCCTTGTGGGATGATCAAAGCATAGCCTATTGCGGCATAGCTTTGTGTATATCGTGACTTCGCGAGCCTCACACCCCGGTATGAGTCAAAAACGGGATATGGACTGCAGGGAGTGCACACGTTTCTTTCTAGCTAGTGGTAGTGTTAGTGCTTAACACGGCCCGACATTTCACTTATGTGGACGATGGATTTTGAGGCGCCTCAGATTTTTATAGGCCGATAGTGGTCATATTATAGGTTCAAAGGAATCAGGAAATGTGTGTTCAGGCATAACCAATCCACTGCCCATAGGCGGGGACCGGCCCTGAAGATCCAAGGGTTCACTGCGGGGGATCCTGAGGCATTTGCTAGAGTGTCTCGAATCGGAGAGAAGCTTGCCCCTAGCCTCGACTCATGATGGAAATCCAATTTCCAATACGACCTTGCGGTTTTGATTGTAGAACTAGTATGGCGACATAGTCGGATGGGGTACTATGCCGTCTATGATTGATACATTATGATTGAAATTTTTTTATTAGAATATATACACACTAATACTAAATCCGTTTTATCGTATCAAGCATCTTTTGACCATTATAAGGTAAAACCCTATCCTCCGGTTTGCGTTGCATTGTTTGATGGGACTTGGGTCTTATAATGGTTTCATTTTTCTAAAAAGCATTGCGTTGTTTAACGATTTACTTTTAGTTTATGCACTGGCAATCTAATGGAGTAAACCCGTTCCGCGTTGGCGGCGTGGTCCTGTGATTAGCCTTATTATTAGATAGTTAAGTTAAGATTTCTCATACCAGTCCCATGACTGACCTGTAGTTTGTTTCACTGGCAAACTCGGGTGCCCATATTTTCCACATGGGTAGTCGAGTAGCTTTTTGCAGATATATTTACAGGATCCTGATTTGCAGCTGAAGCGGTATTCAGAAAGCTCTGTATCCGTGTATTTCTTCCAGTTGTATATTTGTATTATTTTCCGCTGCTATTTAAATGTAATTTAAAACTCTGATATTATTGTATTTCTATTTCTGTAATAAGTATTCATTCTCTATTATATTCTTGTACTCTGATGTAATTGTTGTAATCAGCAATAAAATGTTCTTCAGTTTGAGATCTGATGTGTGTTGTTCTCAAAGCAATCCATGCTTTCCTTTACTGGGAAGTTTGGGTCGTCACATTAATTATCCAATGTATTAAAATCCATAACTTCTTCATATGAAGTCGGAATCCGATGATTTCAGTCGCGTTGGAATCTTGGGATCAAACTCTACAACATGGAACTGACGAAAACAGAAATGGAGCACGTTAGAATTTTAGGAAAATTCAAATCCAAACAGAAATAAAACCGTCAATTGAAGACTGATGGAGTGGAACCCAAAGTGAGAACTACTTCTCACTAAATTATATTTTATCATGTTATTGTATTCATGCATAAAAGTATATAGAATTGCCAATGTAGATTTTTATCAGTTTTAATCATTTTAAATTATATACGGTGCCTGTTAGCTCACCTCCCTCGTCCACAGACTATGGACGATTTAATTGACTGTATTTTTTTGATTGTGATGCTGAAATGTTTAAAATATTAAAATTAACTTAATATTATTTGAAATTAAATTATAAATATCTATTTATAATTTAAACAGTAAAAATTGGCTAATTAGAAAAATAATTCAAATTGAATTAGAACTGGTTAAATTTATTAACCAGTGATTATTTTAAATTGACTGTTGATTGTTTGAAAACCCCACACGGGTGTTGGGATGATATTTGACATATACTGATCCCAATAAGTAGTGGTATGTCAATTGATGGGTTGATAGGCTGTGATGACGTTATTTATTTATTTTAATGCTTATACAGTTGTAAAGTGCACTCTGGATGTGAATTGACTGTTTGATGATTATTTATCATTATTGTTGTATACATGTGATGTACGAAATCCATATAACTGAAATTATATGGTAATTGATTGAGTCTTGTTCCGATTCAGAAATAAAGAATTTTTTAAAATAATGAATATTTTAAAATAACGAATATTTTAAGATTATATTCAGTGAATAATCAAAATATGATTTTGATGTCCGATTTTGGATGGACACGAAACGGTTTTACCGATCGATTTTATTCATTTTATAATGAATATAATAAAAAGAGTTCAAAATCAGATATTTTGAAAATATTATCGTTTTATTACTATAATGATATGGAATATTCAATTTTGATTTAAAATTGAAAATGAAGTTGAAATAACTTTAGAACGAATTTATAAACGATTTATAAAATACATTTTGAATTGAAATTAATGATATTATATATATATAATGGCCTGAATAAAACACGTCGCGCAGCGACCGTTCGCGAATTTCGACCATTAACTATAAATTGATGTAACGGGAGATCCGACCGTCGGATTCTCCTAAAATCGGAACCGTTGGGTTCATGTCGAAAAGAGCTTTCCAACGAATATAAGAGAATTGAAATCTAGCGGTTGGATTTGGAATTATGTCTGAATAAATTTAAAAAAAGGTTGATGTAAGTGCAGTTCGATGACCGTATATGGAAATCGACTGTAAGGGCCTTAATAAAATTATTAAAGATATAGAAAAATTGTGTAAATTCATAATAAATGATTTGGAAAGATTTTGGGTGATAAAATCCAAGTTTTGAAATGATAAAAATATATTTTTGTCTAAATGAACTAGTTATTAACTAGATTAATAATCCAATGGTTTTTAAAATAATAAATTGGATTTATAAAGGGTTTTAAAATAACTAGAGTTTTCCAATTCATGAATTGGAGTGGATTTTGAATGGAAATAATCTTCGGAATATTTTGTTATTGGTTTCCGTGATTATATGTATATTGTGGAGGAATTTGGAAGATATATATCGTTATTCCTATTACGACATCTGTTAGTTTCATAATTTGATATTGAATATAACCCAATATTATTTCCTATTCAGAGCCTTGTATTTAATATCAAATTGGATTTTGGGTTTGTCATGAATGGTGTCTTAAATAACACTGTTCTTAAACTACGATGAGAAAAGAATAAATCTTTTAAATAAGATTTAGAGAAGTTTACCAACTAATTAATATTTAGTTGGAATGAATGGAAATTGGATTTTGGGTTTGTCGTGAATGGTGTCTTTAATAACACTGTTCTTAAACCCAATTGAGAAAAGAATAAATCTTTTAAATAAGATTTAGAGAAGTTACTAATATTTAATTGGAATTGAAATTTGATTGTGGGTTTATCATGAACTGTGTTTTAAATGACTATTGTTCTTTAACCCAATTAGCAGTGAAAATATGATTTGGAATTTATAAATCTTTTTATTAAGATTTAATGGAAATTTTCTAAAGTAAAGTTTTGCAATTTAATATATTAGATTGGAATTGAATGGAATTCAATTTGGTAATAATCGAGATGAGCTTCTGTGAAGGAAGACCGTTACTATATATGGAAATTAAAAGGCTTTGTCGTTATTCCATTTATAATATTAGTCTGATACGAAAATTTATATCGATTATATATTGATCTGATTTCTGTGAAGATTCCGTATTTAATGGAAGATGATTTTGGGTTTGTCGTAAGCTGTGTTTTAAATGACATTGGTTCTTTAACGTAGTGAAAGAGGGGATTTATTTCCTAGAATTTAAATAACCATTGAGTAATGATTTTTGAAATTAAAACTGAACTAGAGTTTTAGTAAATCTTTAAGTAGATTAAAATGAGAATGGGATCATTAAATTTATTGAATTCATGAAATGATCGAGAACGAAGTACCACCAGTTTTACCCCAGGCGATAGCTAAATCTTTAATTAGATTTAAACGGGAAAGGGTAATTAATTTTACCAACAAAACAATGGTGTTAGATATGGAGTACTATCAGTTTTGCTCCATGGGATGAATAGGTTCAGATAGGGATTAATGAATAAATGATTACTTCGGTAAGGCTCGATAATCCCGACTAGTTGATAAACCTTAATTTGGTTCAGAATTGATAAAGGATAAAATCAAATATTTTGAATTGATATCAAAAGGAAGATTAAAGAATAAATTTAAAGGATATTATCTTTGATAAAATTAATGGGAACCTTTCCCTAAAATTTGAATATTTGAATAAAATAATATTTCAGATTGGAATGGGGAGCATGAGGTGTTTTTATAGCACTTGATTATAAGATATGCGAATTATTTGAAAAGAATGGGTTTAACCCATTCTGAATAATTAATAAGACGACTAAAAGTCGACGATGAAGACTGTGGTTGAAGACCGGAGATCTTCACATCGTTTGGATGACTATTGATGTCTTGATTGGGCTGTACACACAAGACGAGATAATAAGTGGTGATCGTCAAGACGTACTTGGAGATCGACCGGATATGCGAGGACCGCTCTTCTGTATTGGACATATGGGACGAGGAATAAGGTGCCTTCGGTTTCGTTCAGACCTAGAACGGACTTGTAAATGGATGTGTGTCTGACATTGGATTTCATTCTGTATTGATTGATTTCTATTAAATATATATCTGTTTGGTGGTGGAGAATTTATTCTCTTGCTTAACACCCTTCTCTAAGACATACGAGCTTAGAGGTTATATATTGATAGACCTCAGTTGCGTGGTGTGAATTGTCAGTGTGGCATGCTGAGATGTAAATGATTAAGGCTTTTGTTGAAAAGCAAAGTCTTGTGGTTGATGATCGAAGCACGGCTTTAAATAGCATAGCTTTGTGTATAGCGTTAATTAGCGAGCCTCACACCCGATATGAGTCAAAAACGGGATAGTGACTGTAGGGAGTGCATGCGTTTCTTTCTAGCTAGAAGTGGTGTCATGTTATGAAGCCCAGACATTTTCACTTATGTAGATGATGGATTGCGAGGCACCACGGATATTGGGCTATATGCTCATAAGGCCGATGTACTGACCTGCTTGTAGGTCCGATAGGACCAGGAAACGTATTGTTTAGGAATAATTAATCCACTAAAGTAAGTGTGGACCGACCCTGAAGATCCAAGGATTACCCGTAGGTGTGATCCTGAGACATGTGCTAGATTGTCTCGAATCGGAGAGGAGCCATCCCTTGCCTCGACTCATAGATGGAAATCCAGTTTCCAATACGACATTTTTCGGTTTTAGTTGTAGAACTAGTACGGCGACATGATATATGGTACCTATGCCGTCAAGGATTGATACATTTATATTGAAGTTTTTTTTGATGCTATTCACTTATAGTAATATCAAAATGATTTGTTTTAAATGTACTAAGCATGTTTGGAAAATATAAGGGAAAACTCTATCCTCCGGCTTGCGTTGCATTGCATTGTGTGATGGGACCTGAGTCTTATAATAGCTTCATTTTTTAGAAAGCATTGCGTTGTTTTATTTAAACTTGGATTCATATGGAGTAAAACCCGTTCCGTATTATACGGCATGGTCCCATGATTCCCCAACCTTTAAATTAAAGATTTAGTAACTGTTTTAGTTCTCACACCAGTCCTATAACTGACTCGAAGTTTATTGTTTCTACCTAAACTCTGGGTGCTCATATTTTCCACACGGGCAGTCAGTAGTTTTGGTTTTGCAGATTTCTATTTAACAGGATCCTAGATTACTGTTGAAGCTATATTCGGGAAGCTTTGAATTCGTATATCTCTTTTAGTTGTGTTATTCGATGTATTTTCTGCTACTTTGTAATTTGTAATTCTCTGATATTTATTTTCCACTGTATAATATTTATTCATACTCTGATATATTCTTGTATTCTAATGTAATTGTTGTAATAACAATGAAATGTTCTATTGTTTATGTCTGATGCGTGTTGTTCTCAAAGCAATCCGGTCTTTCCCGTAAGGGGGATTTCAGGTCGTTTCAATAAGTGACTGCTTACTATCTCTCGTCTTATGTAAGGCATGGTTATATGTGTGAATTACGTAAGCCTTAGATTATTTGGACTTAGTAGCTAGTGTCCTCTAATTTATATTATGGTAGAATTAACCACTGTATTGGGTATTAAGTGACCAATAAGGCCCGCTTTGGGTATTAAGTGACTATAAGTATCCACCCTTACCTTGCATAGGTAGCGAGATCTTAAGTGGCTATATATAAAATAAGTACCTTCCTTTTGTGATAGTTAGAAGTTAGTTGCCTGCCACTTGATTAGTTAATGGTGGTTATAAAGCTTCATACTTATGTGTAAATGTTTTATCTCAGTATTGCGATACTGTTAGGTGCAATGTATTGTCTTGGGTTTTGTTTTTTGGTCGTCGTGCGTAAATATCTACATGGTTAGGTTATAATTACTAGCCTTGTCAGGCATATGTTTTGGTTTGGACCAAACGAAGTACATTGGTGCATTACAGACAATGTTATACATTTTTCTACTCACTAGGACTTGTTCTGACCCACCTCCTCATAACAACTCTCAGATTTATCTTAGGGAAGAAAAGTATTAGCAAGCGTTCAAGTTTGGTTTCAGTTCTCGTTCTCTCATGGTCGATATCGATATGGTGATACATTAAGGTAGTCTCGTTAATCGGTATTTATTATTTTCTTTAGTTCCGCTGTGAGTAAGCTTTTTTTACTCTAATTATGCTCATGCTCATTAATTTCAGCTACAAGATTTAAACTCTCCGTGCTTGGATGGGTTTGAGTTTCGATTTTTGTCGAAACTCGGGCTTAAAAAAGTGTAGGGTGTTACATTTGATACCAGAGCTTAGGTTTAGACGATCATTGTAAGGACCCATAACTTCCCCGTGAAGGAAAGAGAGGATACTTCGAGGACAACACACAAAGGAATGCAGACAGAAGAACATTTCATTGTTATTACAACAATTCCATCAGAATACAAGAATATACAGAGTATGAATAAATATTATACAACAAAGAATATCAGAGATTTAAATACAGTATTGCAACGGAAAAATAATACAAAACACAACTAAAAGTAATACACGGATAAAGAGCTTTCCGAGCATCGTTCCAGTTGTAAATCAGGATCCTGTGAATATAAATCTGCAAAACCAAAACTACTAGCTACCCATGTCGAAAATAAGGGCACCCAGAGTTTAGGTTAAAACAATAAACTCCAGGTCAGTCATGTGACTGGTGTGAGAACTAAAACAGTTATTTAAACTTTACTTTAAAAGAGAGTAATTCAAGGGACCACGCCGTATAACACGGAACGGGTTTCCTCCCAAGAATTCCAGTGCATAGAATAAACAGCGCAATGCTTTTTCGAAAAATGAAGCTATTATAAGACCCAGGTCCCATCACACAATGCAACGCAAGCCGGAGGATAGGGTTTTCCCTTATAATAGCCAAACATGCTTGGTACTTTTAAAAACGAATCATTTGATACTATTATTGTTGTATAGTGTCAAAACAATTTCAATCATAAATATCAATCATAGACGGCATGGGTACCATATATCATGTCGCCATACTAGTTCTACAATTAAAACCGCAATATCATGTATTGGAAATTGGATTTCCGTCATGAGTCGAGGCAAGGGGCAAGCTCCTCTCCGCTTCGAGACACTCTAGCAAATGCCTCAGGACTACACACTCTGGGTAACCCTTGGATGCTTCAGGGCCGGTAGTCTCTTGCGTTTGAGGATTGGCAATTCCTGAACACACGTTTCCCGGTCCTTACAGACCTAAAATCGAGGCGCCTTGTAACGACACGGGTTTCGCCCGGACCTAATCGATCGCTAAACCAACCAAGACCGTTCGAATCCCGCATACGCTAACTTTGGGTATACAACACATCAGAACAAATAACAGAAGACTTCAATAAACATCATAATAATGTTACATCAGAGTACAGAATATCAGAGTATATCGATAATAATACACAGCGGAAGATAAATTTACATAAATGTAATACAATGCACAGCGGAAATATAAACTACACAGCGGAAGACTGTAAATGTCTGGACACAGCTTAAAGCTTCAATCCAGAATCCTGCTCAAAACATCTGCAAAATAAAACTACTCGGCTGCCCGTGTGGAAAATAGGGGCACCCGAGTTTGCAAGGGAAAAGCAAACTACAGGTCAGTCATGGGACTGGTGTGAGAAACTCTAACAGTTATAATTAACTTATTTGATAATATGGTATATCACGGGACCACGCCGCTAACGCGGAACGAGTTTACCCCCATGAATACCAGTGTATAAACAACAATCAATATAGATATATGGATCTACTATGCATCAATCAACATGCAATATCCCAATCTACCCACATAGATTAATAACCATACTTAGACTTTCCAAATCCAATTCAATTTACAGAAATTATTCCTTTGGATTTTATTCCCGATTTCTTATTTCAAATCATTTGAAATACATATCTAACTTTCTATATCAAAGTAGATTTCACTTCGGGATTTCAAATCAAATCATTTGGAAATGTGAATTCCAAAACATAACAATGCATACAAACAAGTATGCAACCAAATATCGTGCTCCCCATCGACAAGGCAAAGGGTACGCACCTCGCAACTCGATATATATATGTGCACCTACCCCACGTAGGAGTAGGCTACACCGACGATGCACCTCCCACTCATGGAGAGCATACACCGCCCTCTCACCCATACTTTTAGTCTCAGGGTTACCCGAATCTTTAGCCACATACTAAATCATTTCATATCCCGAAGTAGGGAAAATCATTTCACAACATAATAATCACAAGTACTTTCAAAATATAGTACTTCACATCAGTAATTCACGCATATGATCAGTCACTATTAATCACATAACCTTTGAGCTCGTACGTCTCAAAGAAGGGTGTTAAGCAAGAGAATAAATTCTCCGCCACCAAACAGATACATCATCAATAGCAACTAATCGAATATGCGATGAACCACAATGTAACATATAATACATTTTCTAAATCACTTTAGAAATCATCGGGTTTTGGGCCTCGAAATCCTTTCTGTTTTATAAAACATTTTTTATAAAACATTCCCTGTCCAAAATCGGGAATACGTTTCTTTTCGCTTTAAGAAAAATATCATTTCACAATCATTCATTAAATTTGAAATGAACTCAGTATCGCTAAACACCTTATCGTCAAATCGTGAAGTGTTTCACAAGGCGTTAGCACACAGATATTTTCAACCCAACCCAATGCTAAATGTAAAAGCATACTCTGCTCATAAACTGGTCGAGCACAATCCATACAATCAATCAATCAAATTTGACATTAAATATAAGGTTTTGAATAGAGATAGTATTGACTTATATTCAACATCAAATCCTGAAACCAACAGATATCATATCGGGAATAACGATATCGATATCTTCCAAATTCCCATCACGATATCTGTATAATCACGGAATCCAATATCGAAAATATCCAAAGATAATTTCAATTCAAATCTAATCCAATTTATTTATTTATAACCATTGGATTATTTTTCTAGTTAATAACTAGTTCATTTCGATAAAAATCTATTTTTATCTTTTCAAATATGGAGTTTTTCATCCCAATTCTTCACAAATCATTTCTTATGATTTTACACAAATTATTACTATTTTTAATAATTTTATCAAGGCCCGTACAGTCGATTTCCACCAATGGCCATCGAACTGCACTTACAGCGACCTTTTTCAAATTTGATTTGGACATAATTCCAAATCCAACCGTTAGATTTTGAATTTCTAATATTCATTAGAAAGCTCTTTTCGATACGAACCCAACGGTTCCGGTTTTAGGAGAATCCGACGGTCGGATCTCCCGTAATGTCCGTTTGAAATAAATGGTCGAAATTCACGAACTGCCGCGGCGCGGCGCGTTCTATTCAGGCCATTATATTATATATATAATATATATAATATATATTTCGTCGATTTCTATTTAAAACGAAGTTTATAAATAGTTTTAAATTCGTTTCAAAAACAATTTCAACTTCCATTTCAATTCAAATCAAAATTGAATTCTTCTTTATAAATTCGTTTTAAAATTCATTTCTATTCAATTCAAATTTCAATTCAATTTGAATTCATTTCAATTCGGTTTCAATTCAATTCCAATTCGTTTTCAATTCAATTCAATTCAAATTGGTTTTCTATTCAATTCAATTCGAATTCATTTTCTATTCAGTTCAATTCGAATTCATTTTCTATTCAATTCAATTCGAATTCATTTTCCATTCAGTTCAATTCGAATTCATTTCTTATTTAATTCAATTCGAATTCATTTTCTATTCAGTTCAATTCGAATTCATTTTCTATTTAATTCAATTCGAATTCATTTCTTATTCGGTTCAATTCGAATTCATTTTCTATTCAGTTCAATTCGAATTCATTTCTTATTTAATTCAATTCGAATTCATTTTCTATTCAGTTCAATTCGAATTCATTTTCTATTCAGTTCAATTCGAATTCATTTCTTATTTAATTCAATTCGAATTCATTTTCTATTCAGTTCAATTCGAATTCATTTTCTATTCAGTTCAATTCGAATTCATTTTCTATTCAGTTCAATTCGAATTCATTTTCTATTTAATTCAATTCGAATTCATTTTCTATTCAGTTCAATTCGAATTCATTTCTTATTCAGTTCAATTCGAATTCATTTTCTATTCAGTTCCAATTCAATTCGAATTCGTTTCGTTTCAATTCAATTCGAATTCGTTTCGTTTCAATTCAATTCGAATTCGTTTTCTATTTAGTTCAATTCGAATATTTCATTTACATCGTTTTCAATTCATATATATATATATATATATATATTCACTTTCAATATATTCGATATTTTCACTTTCCACTATATATAATATTTTCACTTTCAATATATTCGATATTTTCACTTTTAATATATTCGATATTTTCACTTTCACTATATATTCGATATTTTCACTTTCACTATATATGATATATGCACTTTCCATACATACGATATATTCACTTTCAATATATATGATATATGCACTTTCCATACATACGATATATTCACTTTCAATACATACGATATATTCACTTTCAATATATATGATATATTCCCTTTCAATATATATAATTCATTTCACCAAACCATTCAAACCAAACCAAATAGTCTAACTAATTTGCAATCAAACAAACAAGTCCATGGTCTGTGGACGATTGTGTCGGGTGCTACTAAGCACCGTCTGTATCCTAGTATATATATATATATATATATATATATAAGTATAACTAGAAAAAGAGATTTTGAGTGAGAAGTTCTCACATATAGCTATCCAAGCTCCACGGCTCTTCATTTATAGAAATCTTCATCTTTCACGCCTTTTTGTCATCTTCGTCGCCCGCTTTCACTACCTATGTAAAAATCGAATTCTTACTTCGCTATTCCATATATAAAAATCATATTTTTATATTCACTTCATACATTTAAAAATCGAATTTTTACTTCGTTATACTTTATATAAAAATCAAAATTTTACTATGTTATTCAATATATAAAAATCGAATTTTTACTACTATGTCATATAGATAAAAATTATATTTTTATCACGCTATTTTCCATATAAAGATTTCGCCTTTCTAAAATATAGTTTTCGCCTTTATAAAACATAGACTTCGCCTTTTCAAATTTAAAGATTTCATCTTTATAAAAATTTCATTTTACTTCAACACATATAAAATAAAAATCAGATTTTTATTTCGCTACATATACAAAGATGATATTTTTAATTCTCTACATAAACAAAAATCATATCTCTACTACTTCTACTTAATAAAGATCATATTTTTAATACTTTAAAAATATAAAAATCATATTTTTATTACTTTAAAAATATAAAAATCATATTTTGATTATCTTCCTTATATAAAAATTATATTTTTACTTCACTACTCCTCTCAAAATATCGTCTTTCATGTTTTCAAAATATCGTCTTTTATGTTTTAAAAATATCGTTTTTTTATGTTTTAAAAATATCGTCTTTTATGTTTTAAAAATCAAATCTTTTAGGTTTTAAAAATCAAATCTTTTGGGTTTTAAAAAAAATCTAACTCTGAAAAATAACTAATAAAGTAAATAGTGTATATAAATAAAAACAAAATTAACAAAAAAAACTTACAGTGTTCGACAAGGGGGGGGGGAAGGCGCGCTCGAGTTCAGGAGGGGGCTGCGGTGCCTGGCGTCGGTCGTGGGGGCCACAGGGGGTCGGGCGTCGCAGGCGAAGGGAAGGGGAGGAGGAAGAAGAAAGGAGGCGGGGCGTTGCGTCGATGGGTTCTTCGGTGCTGGAGAGGGCGAGTGGGAGGGAAGAGGTTCACGCGAGGGAGGAGAGGCTAGGGGAGAATCGGCGAAGTGGGGAGCAACGGTGGGCGGAGCATCGCAGGTGGCGGCGTGGGGAGAGAAAAGGAATCGGGTCGGGTTTTTTTTTTCTTTCTTTGTAAAACTGAATTGAATGAAGGAGAAGGGGGGGCCTATATATTTTAATTTTTATTTAATTTAATTAATTTAATCGCAAAAGTTGACTTTTACATGCGACCTCGAAACGAGGCCCACCTCCTGTCGTCCATAGCGTTTCACCCCCATTCCGAACACAATGGGATATGTATCGCAAGCTGATTCGATTGCTTTGATCAGTTTCCATTGAATTTACATTTAAATCACTATATTGAGTTTTAAACGTACATTTCAAATTACCGGGGCCACATACGAACTCTAAAAATTCCCGAAAAATTATTTCTACCTTCGTATTGACGATACGGTCCTAACAAAACTAGTTTCGTCGAATTCTGAGACCGTTGGAAAAATGACCAATTTCCAGTCGATTAAAATCAACTAAAATGGTCAAAACGCGTTTTCCTTTGCCACGCTCACATATTGATTCGAAAAATTATGAAATTTGGAATCTAGCAATAATTCGACATCACGGACCCAACAAAACTGGTTTCGTCGAAATCCGAAGTCATTTGCAAAATGTCCATTTTTAAGGGCCTGAATTCCATAGCGACTATTCAGAATTTTCAACTGGACATATCTTTTGATTCCAGCTATGAAATCTGGATTTGTCGGATTCGTTGGAAAGATATCCACAACGAGATCCTATTATTTTTGGTTTCACTAAATTCCGGATTGTTTTGCACCCGGTACATTCAATTGAAGTTTGAAATCGAATTATCGAACTACCGCGCCATTTTCAATTCTATTTATAATTATATATAATTATTTATATTCTAACGACAACGTATATAATATATACGTTGAATTATATTCAAAATAAATTTTCTCGCCGATATTATTTAAAATAATTCATTTTAAATATTCAAAATTCGCTAAAATTGCCAAAATAAAAATTTTAAACTGGCCCAGATTTTCGGGTTGTTACAATCTCCCCCACTTAAAACTTTTCGTCCCCGAAAAGGAACAAAGTCGAAAGTGGTTTGATTAATCAACTCTACGCTCGATCTGGCTTCCATTCTCCAACTCTTTAGTTTCTGAGAATTTTCAAAATTTCAAAAATTTTGCTAACACCCTAAATTTTCGAAAAATTTCGCCATAACCTCCCCTGCACCGGGAGCATCGGGGAATTTCAAATAGCTTCCCCGGTCCTTCAGATCTCAAAAAGAAAAAGAAAAAGCCAAGCGGCTAGCCAATAGGCTCACAAAATCATCATCACCCAAACAAAACAGGAAATTATGTAGTAAACATGTACCTATTTGTCGGGCAAACAAATTTTATTCTCTGGCTCTAGCCTCCTTGCTATGACCTGTTCAATGTAAGTACTAGTATATGCAAGCAAACGCAACCAATTTTCAATACAGTTCAATATTTGGTTCAATTAGGCTAATTGGTTAAAAATTATCAAACAAGTAAACCAACAACACAAACATCAATCAATTAATTGATTATATTTTCAAATATATAATTTTATATATTTAAATTCATATTTTCTAAAATCAGATTATATATATAATCACAAATACGTTATTTATAAACAAATAACTCTCGACTCATTCTGGGGCATTTCTAACCCCATCTCTAACGAGTCACTCATTCTAGAATGCTACTGATTCTATCTCTAATGAGGATTCTTTTATAGGACATTACTAATCCTACCTCTGATAAGTCTTTTATTCTGTTCTAACGAGTTGTACCCCAAAGATTTGAGTTTAACCAAAGCTCTGATGCCACGTGTAACGACACGGGTTTCGCCCGGACCTAATCGATCGCTAAACCGACCAAGACCGTTCGAATCCCGCATACGCTAACTTTGGGTATACAACACATCAGAATAAATAACAGAAGACTTCAATAAACATCATAATAATGTTACATCAGAGTACAGAATATCAGAGTATATCGATAATAATACACAGCGGAAGATAAATTTACATAAATGTAATACAATGCACTGCGGAAATATAAACTACACAGCGGAAGACTGTAAATGTCTGGACACAGCTTAAAGCTTCAATCCAGAATCCTGCTCAAAACATCTGCAAAATAAAACTACTCGGCTGCCCGTGTGGAAAATAGGGGCACCCGAGTTTGCAAGGGAAAAGCAAACTACAGGTCAGTCATGGGACTGGTGTGAGAAACTCTAACAGTTATAATTAACTTATTTGATAATATGGTATATCACGGGACCACGCCGCTAACGCGGAACGGGTTTACCCCCATGAATACCAGTGTATAAACAACAATCAATATAGATATATGGATCTACTATGCATCAATCAACATGCAATATCCCAATCTACCCACATAGATTAATAACCACACTTAGATTTTCCAAATCCAATTCAATTTACAGAAATTATTCCTTTGGATTTTATTCCCGATTTCTTATTTCAAATCATTTGAAATACATATCTAACTTTCTATATCAAAGTAGATTTCACTTCGGGATTTCAAATCAAATCATTTGGAAATGTGAATTCCAAAACATAACAATGCATACAAACAAGTATGCAACCAAATATCGTGCTCCCCATCGACAAGGCAAAGGGTACGCACCTCGCAACTCGATATATATATATGTGCACCTACCCCACGTAGGAGTAGGCTACACCGACGATGCACCTCCCACTCATGGAGAGCATACACCGCCCTCTCACCCATACTTTTAGTCTCAGGGTTACCCGAATCTTTAGCCACATACTAAATCATTTCATATCCCGAAGTAGGGAAAATCATTTCACAACATAATAATCACAAGTACTTTCAAAATATAGTACTTCACATCAGTAATTCACGCATATGATCAGTCACTATTAATCACATAACCTTTGAGCTCGTACGTCTCAAAGAAGGGTGTTAAGCAAGAGAATAAATTCTCCGCCACCAAACAGATACATCATCAATAGCAACTAATCGAATATGCGATGAACCACAATGTAACATATAATACATTTTCTAAATCACTTTAGAAATCATCGGGTTTTGGGCCTCGAAATCCTTTCTGTTTTATAAAACATTTTTTATAAAACATTCCCTGTCCAAAATCGGGAATACGTTTCTTTTCGCTTTAAGAAAAATATCATTTCACAATCATTCATTAAATTTGAAATGAACTCAGTATCGCTAAACACCTTATCGTCAAATCGTGAAGTGTTTCACAAGGCGTTAGCACACAGATATTTTCAACCCAACCCAATGCTAAATGTAAAAGCATACTCTGCTCATAAACTGGTCGAGCACAATCCATACAATCAATCAATCAAATTTGACATTAAATATAAGGTTTTGAATAGAGATAGTATTGACTTATATTCAACATCAAATCCTGAAACCAACAGATATCATATCGGGAATAACGATATCGATATCTTCCAAATTCCCATCACGATATCTGTATAATCACGGAATCCAATATCGAAAATATCCAAAGATAATTTCAATTCAAATCTAATCCAATTTATTTATTTATAACCATTGGATTATTTTTCTAGTTAATAACTAGTTCATTTCGATAAAAATCTATTTTTATCTTTTCAAATATGGAGTTTTTCATCCCAATTCTTCACAAATCATTTCTTATGATTTTACACAAATTATTACTATTTTTAATAATTTTATCAAGGCCCGTACAGTCGATTTCCACCAATGGCCATCGAACTGCACTTACAGCGACCTTTTTCAAATTTGATTTGGACATAATTCCAAATCCAACCGTTAGATTTTGAATTTCTAATATTCATTAGAAAGCTCTTTTCGATACGAACCCAACGGTTCCGGTTTTAGGAGAATCCGACGGTCGGATCTCCCGTAATGTCCGTTTGAAATAAATGGTCGAAATTCACGAACTGCCGCGGCGCGGCGCGTTCTATTCAGGCCATTATATTATATATATAATATATATAATATATATTTCGTCGATTTCTTTTTAAAACGAAGTTTATAAATAGTTTTAAATTCGTTTCAAAAACAATTTCAACTTCCATTTCAATTCAAATCAAAATTGAATTCTTCTTTATAAATTCGTTTTAAAATTCATTTCTATTCAATTCAAATTTCAATTCAATTTGAATTCATTTCAATTCGGTTTCAATTCAATTCGAATTTGTTTTCAATTCAATTCAATTCAAATTGGTTTTCTATTCAATTCAATTCGAATTCATTTTCTATTCAGTTCAATTCGAATTCATTTTCTATTCAGTTCAATTCGAATTCATTTTCTATTCAGTTCAATTCGAATTCATTTCTTATTTAATTCAATTCGAATTCATTTTCTATTCAGTTCAATTCGAATTCATTTTCTATTTAATTCAATTCGAATTCATTTCTTATTCAGTTCAATTCGAATTCATTTTCTATTCAGTTCAATTCGAATTCATTTCTTATTTAATTCAATTCGAATTCATTTTCTATTCAGTTCAATTCGAATTCATTTTCTATTCAGTTCAATTCGAATTCATTTTCTATTCAGTTCAATTCGAATTTATTTTCTATTTAATTCAATTCGAATTCATTTTCTATTCAGTTCAATTCGAATTCATTTCTTATTCAGTTCAATTCGAATTCATTTTCTATTCAGTTCCAATTCAATTCGAATTCGTTTCAATTCAATTCGAATTCGTTTCGTTTCAATTCAATTCGAATTCGTTTTCTATTTAGTTCAATTCGAATATTTCATTTACATCGTTTTCAATTGATATATATATATATATATATATATATATATATATATATATATATTCACTTTCAATATATTCGATATTTTCACTTTCCACTACATATAATATTTTCACTTTCAATATATTCGATATTTTCACTTTTAATATATTCGATATTTTCACTTTCACTATATATGATATATGCACTTTCCATACATACGATATATTCACTTTCAATATATATGATATATGCACTTTCCATACATACGATATATTCACTTTCAATACATACGATATATTCACTTTCAATATATATGATATATTCCCTTTCAATATATATAATTCATTTCACCAAACCATTCAAACCAAACCAAATAGTCTAACTAATTTGCAATCAAACAAACAAGTCCATGGTCTGTGGACGATTGTGTCGGGTGCTACTAAGCACCGTCTGTATCCTAGTATATATATATATATATAAGTATAACTAGAAAAAGAGATTTTGAGTGAGAAGTTCTCACATATAGCTATCCAAGCTCCACGGCTCTTCATTTATAGAAATCTTCATCTTTCACGCCTTTTTGTCATCTTCGTCGCCCGCTTTCACTACCTATGTAAAAATCGAATTCTTACTTCGCTATTCCATATATAAAAATCATATTTTTATATTCACTTCATACATTTAAAAATCGAATTTTTACTTCGTTATACTTTATATAAAAATCAAAATTTTACTATGTTATTCAATATATAAAAATCGAATTTTTACTACTATGTCATATAGATAAAAATTATATTTTTATCACGCTATTTTCCATATAAAGATTTCGCCTTTCTAAAATATAGTTTTCGCCTTTATAAAACATAGACTTTGCCTTTTCAAATTTAAAGATTTCATCTTTATAAAAATCTCATTTTACTTCAACACATATAAAATAAAAATCAGATTTTTATTTCGCTACATATACAAAGATGATATTTTTAATTCTCTACATAAACAAAAATCATATCTCTACTACTTCTACTTAATAAAGATCATATTTTTAATACTTTAAAAATATAAAAATCATATTTTTATTACTTTAAAAATATAAAAATCATATTTTGATTATCTTCCTTATATAAAAATTATATTTTTACTTCACTACTCCTCTCAAAATATCGTCTTTTATGTTTTCAAAATATCGTCTTTTATGTTTTAAAAATATCGTTTTTTTATGTTTTAAAAATATCGTCTTTTATGTTTTAAAAATCAAATCTTTTAGGTTTTAAAAATCAAATCTTTTAGGTTTTAAAAAAAATCTAACTCTGAAAAATAACTAATAAAGTAAATAGAGTATATAAATAAAAACAAAATTAACAAAAAAAACTTACAGTGTTCGATAAGGGGGGGGGGGGAAGGCGCGCTCGAGTTCAGGAGGGGGCTGCGGTGCCTGGCGTCGGTCGTGGGGGCCACAGGGGGTCGGGCGTCGCAGGCGAAGGGAAGGGGAGGAGGAAGAAGAAAGGAGGCGGGGCGTTGCGTCGATGGGTTCTTCGGTGCTGGAGAGGGCGAGTGGGAGGGAAGAGGTTCACGCGAGGGAGGAGAGGCTAGGGGAGAATCGGCGAAGTGGGGAGCAACGGCGGGCGGAGCGTCGCAGGTGGCGGCGTGGGGAGAGAAAAGGAATCGGGTCGGGTTTTTTTTTTCTTTCTTTGTAAAACTGAATTGAATGAAGGAGAAGGGGGGGCCTATATATTTTAATTTTTATTTAATTTAATTAATTTAATCGCAAAAGTTGACTTTTACATGCGACCTCGAAACGAGGCCCACCGCCTGTCGTCCATAGCGTTTCACCCCCATTCCGAACACAATGGGATATGTATCGCAAGCTGATTCGATTGCTTTGATCAGTTTCCGTTGAATTTACATTTAAATCACTATATTGAGTTTTAAACGTACATTTCAAATTACCGGGGCCACATACGAACTCTAAAAATTCCCGAAAAATTATTTCTACCTTCGTATTGACGATACGGTCCTAACAAAACTAGTTTCGTCGAATTCTGAGACCGTTGGAAAAATGACCAATTTCCAGTCGATTAAAATCAACTAAAATGGTCAAAACGCGTTTTCCTTTGCCACGCTCACATATTGATTCGAAAAATTATGAAATTTGGAATCTAGCAATAATTCGACATCACGGACCCAACAAAACTGGTTTCGTCGAAATCCGAAGTCATTTGCAAAATGTCCATTTTTAAGGGCCTGAATTCCATAGCGACTATTCAGAATTTTCAACTGGACATATCTTTTGATTCCAGCTATGAAATCTGGATTTGTCGGATTCGTTGGAACGATATCCACAACGAGATCCTATTATTTTTGGTTTCACTAAATTCCGGATTGTTTTGCACCCGGTACATTCAATTGAAGTTTGAAATCGAATTATCGAACTACCGCGCCATTTTCAATTCTATTTATAATTATATATAATTATTTATATTCTAACGACGACGTATATAATATATATGTTGAATTATATTCAAAATAAATTTTCTCGCCGATATTAAAAATAATTCATTTTAAATATTCAAAATTCGCTAAAATTGCCAAAATAAAAATTTTAAACTGGCCCAGATTTTCGGGTTGTTACACGCCTCTTCTAACAACCACATAGGTGAAAAGTATATAAATGTCAGGGCTGGTAAGTCACTGACACCACCAAAGCTAGAAAGAAACGTCGTGCTCTCCCTGTAGTCCTTATCCCCTTTTTAACTCATACCGAGGTGTGAGGCTCGCGAATTCACGTTATACACAAAGCTACGCCACAAAGGCCGTGCTTTGATCATCAACCACAAGACTTTGCTTTTCAACAGAAGCCTTAATCAATTGCCACTTAGGCATGCCACACAGGCAATTCATGCCATGCGACTGATGTCCATCGATATACAACCTCTGAGCTCGTACGTCTCAGAGAAGGGCGTTAAGCAAGAGAATAAATTCTCCGCCGCCAAACAGATGTATATTTAATGGAGATCAATCAACACAGAATAAAATCCAATGTCAGACACACAGTCCATTTACAAGTTCGTTCTGGGTCTGAACGAAACTGGAGGCACTTTCCTCGCATATCCATCGATCTCCAAGTACGTCTGGACGACCACCAACTGATTCTTTCATCTTGGGTGTACAGCCCAATCAAGATCATCAGTAATCACCTAATCGATGTGAATACTTCCGGTCTTCAATCACCATCTTCATCTTCGACATATCGTCGAATCAGTTATTCAGAATGGTTATAAACCCGGCCTTTCTGAATAACCCGCGTATATAGTAAACAAATGTTACACAAACACAACATATGTCTCATTCCAATTCAGCAGCCACTAACCGTAATTCAGCAAGAGAACAATTTCCCAAATATTAACCCCGAAGGCCGAAACCAACATCAAATCAATACCCAGGAAACCATTCTTCTTGGCTAACCAACAGCTAGTTTCTAAATTTCATAATCTTAGGGAAAGGTTCCCATTAATTTTATCAAGGATAAATTCTTTTAAATTTATTCTTTAATCTTCCTTTGGATATCATTTCAACCCAATTATGGTTTTCCAAACTAGTCGAGATTAGCGAACCGCACCGAAGTAATTATTTATTTTATTTCCCAATCCCAACCTATTCATCCCATGAAGCAAAACTGGTAATACTCCATATCTAACACCACGGTGTTATCGGTAAATTAATTACCATTTCACGTTCAAATCTAATTAAAGATTTGACTATCGCTTTGGAGCAAAACTGGTGATACTCCATTCTCGTTCACTTTCTAAATTTGATAATTTAATTTATCAATTCACATTTCAATCTAATTACAGATTCGTTAAAACTCCTTTTACTGGGTTAAAGAACTAATGTCATTTAAAACATAGTTCACGATAAACCCAAATCACATTCTATTTATTATCGGGTTAAAGAACAAGTGTTATTTAAAACACCGTTCATGATAAACCCACAAATCAATTCTAATTCAATTCCAATCAAACATATTAGGAATTCTGATTATTCAAAACCCCTTTTTAAATCCAATTTTTTTTTAAAAATAATTGAGTTTTAAATTTAGTTCAAAACTAGTTCATTTCGATAAAAATCCATTTTTATCTTTACAAATGTGGGATTTTTCATCCCAGTTCTTCACAAATTACTTCTTTTGATTTTACACAAATTATTAATATTTTTAATAATTTTATCAAGGCCTGTACAGTCGATTTCCATCAACGGCCATCGAACTGCACTTACAGCGACTTTTTCTGAAATTGATTTGGACATATCTCCAAATCCAACCATTAGATTTCAAATTTATAATATTCTTAGAAAGCTCTTTTCGATACGAACCCAACGGTTTCGGTTTTAAGAGAATCCGACGGTCGGATCTCCCTAATGTCCGTTCGAAGTCAATGGTCGAAATTCACGAACTGCCGCGGCGCGGTGCGTTCTATTCAGGCCATTATATTATATATATAATGTTAGACCAAAAAATGGTCCTAACACCCAAATGATCGTATTTTGCAGAGAATATTGAGGAATCATGAACTAAAAACAAGAAAAGTCAATCAACACACGAAATTTATAGTGGTTCGGCATTAATGAGCCTACATCCACTTCATAGTTTCTCATTTCATTCATGGATTACAATTACAAGGAATTTAATCACTCAATCATTCAAATACAATGAATAATTCTCTCCGAATTCATTGATTTTCATTGGAGAAGAAGGTGGTTATTGGTGGGGGAATTCGGCCATGGCTACCATGTATGAATGAAATGCCAAAAGTCCCTTCAAATGGCCATGTTGTGGTGTATTTATAGCTGTAGAGAAGCTCTGGGAAGTTCCGGTTCGGATGGGCCACGTGGCGTGACCGGAGGAGATTTCAGAAGTAGTGGAGAACGTGGAAAAGTGGCTACCAGGTCGTGCTTTGCCAAGTGGAGTCCGATCCGCAATTGTAGGAGTCGGCTATGCCAAGAGAAGAGGTCAAACTCCATGTGTAGAAGCAGGTCCAATCGGTTCGGATCGGACCCGAACCGAACCAGTTGTTCGAGCAAAATGCCTGCACGCACTTCTGTACAGAATACTTCAGGCGGTTCAGGTATAGGGTACTCCGATCCGATCCGGGGAAGGGGATCCGATCCGATCCGAATGGAAGGATCCGATCTGATCCGATTCAAAAGGAGGGATCCGATCCGATCCGATAGGGGGATCCGATCCGGTGACATTTGCATGTATAATTCAAATTTTCCATCTTTCTATCACTCCATCCAAGTGATCGCCAATCAATGTAAGTTCATACTCAAGTCCCTGGCTTTGGGTAGCCTGGTCACAAAGCAGGCTAACATATAATATATATTTCGTCGATTTCCCCTTTTAAAACGAATTTTATAAATCGTTTCAAATTTGTTTCAAAAACAATTTCAACCTTCATTTCAAATTCAAATCAAATTGAATTTTCCCTGATAAATTCTTTTTACATTCATTTCTATTTGATTTCAATTCAAATCGATTTCAATTCTATTTCAATTCGTTTCCAATTGAATTCAATTCAAATCAAATTCGTTTTCTATTCAATTCAAATCAACTTCGTTTTCTATTCAATTCAAATCAAATTCGTTTTCTATTCAAATCAAATTCGTTTTCTATATATTCGATTTTTAAATCTCTTTTCAATATTCATTATAAAACGAATATAATCGATATAAATATCGTTCGCGTCAAAATAGCGCATCTCTAATCAACACGGCTTTATATTTTTCAATAACTTCGTTATTTTATTCAACAAATGAACCTATATTTCTTTCAATACATGACTCTATATTTTTGTCAACACATGACTAATCTCAACGAATGAGTACTGTCCACGTGTGACTATTTTTGTTATTTAATATATTTTATAAAAATTATGGTATCTATCGTTTGATTTCAAATCAGACTCCAACCGTAAATTAGTAAGAGAACGATTCCCTAAATATTAACCCCGAAGGCCGAAACCAACATCAGATCAATATCCAGGAGACCACTCATCTTATCTATTTTCCAGTTAGTTTCTAATTTTATATATGATAAAGATGCAAATTTTATTGTTAAAATATTTCGTTCAACACATGACTAATCTCAACGGATGAGTACTGTCAACACATGAACCTTTATTTTATAATATTCTTTATTTTCTAAATTGGAATGAGGCCCAATCAATCATCATATAGCGTTAACTATATGGATTCCATACAACACATGTATACAATTAGCAACGATAAATAATCAACAATCATCCAAAGTGCACCATGCAACTGCATAAGCATCAAATATAAATAATTAACGCTCACACAGTCTGTCGACCAATCGATCGACATACAACTAAATAATTGGGATTAGTGTACGCCCAATATCATCCCAATACCCATGTGGGGTTTCAAATCAACAAACACTGAATATTATTTGTACAGTTGGGCGATGTGTAAAATTTATCATCCCAATCAATATCCTTCAAATAGGTGTACATAAACAAACCGTCCGGTTTGTAAATGAATATTTATTTTATTCACATTCTCGTTAAAAATTATATTTTTAACGACCAAATTATTTTATTCAACCTATGAATATTCTATTCGGTTCATTTATTAAATAAAATGATATTTTTATTTTTCTATCTTATTTTAGAAAATTTCGGCGGCATAACAGCACGATACTAGAAACGGGACAAGGCCTAGCCTTATCCCCGGTCTAATAATGGCCCACGCCATACACATATCAATCAAATCCATTCCATTTCACCAAACAATCAAAATCAAATCAAATAATCTAACCAACTAGACAACCAAACAAACAAGTCCATGGTCTGTGGACGATGGTGTCGGGTGCTACTAAACACCGTCTGCATCCTAGTATATATTTATGTAACTAGAAAAGAAATTTAAAGTGAGAAGTTCTCACAGAGGGTTCCACTCCGCTGTGCTTTGCTTTTGAACTGCTGAACCGTTTGGATCGGTTTGAAATTCTGATGCAGTCCTTTCTCTGCTGTTTACAATAAAAATTATATTTTTATCACTTCATTCTAATAAATAAAAGTCATATTTTTATATCTTCTATTATATAAAGATCATATTTTTAATACTCTACACAAGTAAAAAACATATTTTTGACTCACTACATATATAAAAATTATATTTTTTAAACTTTCTATATTATAAAAATTATATTTTTAACCTTGCTAGCAATATAATAAAAATTATATTTTTATTATTCTACATGAATAAAAATCATATTTTTATATCTCCTACATAATAAAGATAGAACTTTTATTTTCTAAATAATACAAAAATCGTATTTTTAATATTTCTACTGTATAAAAAGAATATTTTTATACTTCACATATGATAAAAATCATATTTTTATTATCGTACATATATAAAAATCGAATCTTTACTATCTATACATTATAAAAATCTCATTTTGATCTTCATAAAAATATTTCTAACTTATGATAAAAAATCCTATCTTTGTTGCAGATCTATACTCATAGGAAAAATCATATTTTTCTATACTAAAACACACATGAAAACAGTTTCTTGTAAATATATAAAAATCGAAACTTTATCATGCTACCATGTACAAAGAAAATCTGAAAACAAAATTTAAATTGAGATGCTTACTTAAAATCGAGTATGGGGCTTCGGGGTGAAGTTTGGAGATCAGGGGGGCTGTTTTCTGGCGCTCGGCTGAAGAGGAGATGGCGCAGGGGCCCACGGCGGCGCCTGGAGTTGCTGGAGGCGGTGGTCTTCGTAGGGGGTTAGGTGCAGAGGAGGAGAGAGTCGCGAGAGGGTGTCGAGGGGGTCGGTCGGGTGGTGCGTCACAGTCGGCGAGGTGGGGGAGGAGGGGTCTTCGATTGAGGAGGGGGTCGCGTCGAGCGGAAGGAGGAAGTGGAGAAGAAGAAGAGGAGGCGTGGCAGAGTGGGGGTGCGGGGATGGATCGTCGGCGGTGGGTGACGGCGCGTGGCTAGGGCGGTGGTGCGATGGCGATTTGGGGGGGGGGGGGGGCAGTGGGTTTCTCTTCTTTTTTTCTTAGAACTAAAGTGAGCGTTGACCAGAGAGAGAGAGGGTGTAGTGGGTTATTATATATATTTAATTTATTTTAAAATCTAAAAGCAACTTTTTAATTTCAACTCGAAATCGAACCCGCCGACTGTCGTCCCAACCGTATTTCCCCCATTCCGAACACAACGGGATATGTTTCGTAAGCCAATTCGGCTCTTACACTAAGTCTCCGTTGAATTTAAAATATAAATCTTTATATATTCAATTTAAACGCACATTTCAAATTACCGGGGCCACATACAGTCTCTAAAAATTCCAGAAAAATATTTTCTAGCTTCGTATTGACGATACGGTCCTAACAAAACTAATTTCATCGAATTCTGAGGCCGTTAGAAAAATGGCCAATTTCCAGTCGATTAAAATCAACTGAAACTGGTCAAACGCGTTTTCCTTTGCCACGCTCACATATTGAATCGAAAAATTATGAAATTCGGAATCTAACAATAACTTGACATCACAGATCCAACAAAAGTGGTTTCGTCGAAATCCGAGGTTGTTTACAAAATTCCCATTTTAAAGGGCCAGTATTCCATAGCGACTTTTCTGAATTTTCATCTGGGCATATCTTTTGATTCCCGCTATGAAATTTTGATTTTTCAGATTCGTTGGAAAGATATTCACAAATAGATTCAATTATTTTTAGTTTCGCTAAATTCCGGTTTAATTTGCACCCGGTACATTCAATTGAAGTTTGTAATCGAATTATCGAACTGCAGGGCCATTTTCAATTCCTTTTATAATTATAAATAATTATTTATATTCTAACGACGATCTATATAACTATATACGTTCTAATTCTATTCAAAATAAATTTCTCGTCGATATTATTTAAAATAATCTATTTTAAATATTCAAAATTCGCTAAAATTGCCAACATAAATATTTTAAACTAGCTCGTATTTCCGGGTTGTTACAATCTCCCCCACTTAAAACTTTTCGTCCCCGAAAAGGAACGAAGCTGAAAGTTGTTTAACTAATCAACTCAACCTCCAGTATTTAATTTACGGCTTAAGTTCTTCAACTTTTCAGTTTCTAAGAACTTTTCAAAATTTTCAAAAAGTTGGCTAACACCCTAAGTTTTCGAAAAATTTCTCCCTAACCTCCCCTGCACCGGGAGCACCGGGAAAATCCCGAAATTGCCATACAGGCCTTCTGATCTCAAAAAGAAAAAGAAAAAGCCAAGCGGCTAGCCAATCGACTCATAAATTCATCATCACCCAAACAAAACAGTAAATTATAGTAAACATGTACCTATTTGTCGGGCAAACAAATTTTATTCCTTGCTCTAGCCTCCTTGCTATGACCTGTTCAATGTAAGTACATGTATATGCAAGCAAATGCGACCAATTTTCAATACAATTCAATATTCAGTTCAGTTAGGCTAAATGATTCAAAATTATCAAACAAATAGACAAACAACACAAACATCAATCAATTAGTGAATTAGAGTTTCAAATTCATAACTTTGATACATATATACAGAAAATCATGTTTGTGATGCCAATTCACAAAAATAAATCTATTTATATAAGTTTTGGTTTTCACACCTGTCTAATGGAAATATATAGAAATCACATCTTCGAAAACACGAACATAAGTTGTGATGATGATCGATTAATCATCAGAACCATCTCCGGGTGTCTAGAATGTGATTCCTTATCTATCCAGTATATTAAAACTTCGAATATACGTTCATGACGCGTATATGCAAAATCTTTATATATTGGATTGTCCAAATTCAAAATAAATAAATATTCAAATACGTATACTTGAATTTAACTTTCAAAACAAAATTGTTTTCAATTGAAAAATATATTCTTCACACTCGTTCTAGGATACTACTAATCCTATCTCTAACGAGTCATTCTAATTGGATATTACTAATCAAATATCTGATGAATTCTTTCATATGGTTCTAATGTGTCTCGTTCTCGAGCTCTGTAAACCAAAGCTCTGATACCAAATGTAAGGACACATAACTTCCCCGTGAAGGAAAGAGCAGATACTTCGAGGACAACACACAAAGGAACGCAGGCAGAAGAACATTTCATTGTTATTACAACAATTCCATCCGAATACAGGAATATACAGAGTATGAATAAATATTATACAACAAAGAATATCAGAGATTTAAATACAGTATTGCAGCGGAAAAATAATACAAAACACAACTGAAAGTAACACACGGATACAGAGCTTTCCGAGCATCGTTCCAGCTGTAAATCAGGATCCTGTGAATATAAATCTGCAAAACCGAAACTACTAGCTACCCGTGTCGAAAATAGGGGCACCCAGAGTTTAGGTTAAAACAATAAACTCCAGGCCAGTCATGTGACTAGTGTGAGAACTAAAACAGTTATTTAAACTTTACTTTAAAAGAGAGTAATTCAAGGGACCACGCCGTATAATACGGAACGTGTTTCCTCCTAAGAATCCCAGTGCATAGAATAAACAGCGCAATGCTTTTTCAAAAAATGAAGCTATTATAAGACCCAGGTCCCATCACACAATGCAAAGCAAGCCGGAGGATAGGGTTTTCCCTTATAATAGCCAAACATGCTTGGTACGTTTAAAAACAAATCACTTGATACTATTATTGGTGTATAGTGTCAAAATAATTTCAATCATAAATATCAATCATAGACGGCATGGGTACCATATATCATGTCGCCATACTAGTTCTACAATTAAAACCGCAATATCACGTATTGGAAATTGGATTTCCGTCATGAGTCGAGGCAAGGGGCAAGCTCCTCTCCGCTTCGAGACACTCTAGCAAATGCCTCAGGACTACACACTCTGGGTAACCCTTGGATGCTTCAGGGCCGGTCCTCTCTTAAGTTTAAGGATTGGCAATTCTTGAACACACGTTTCCCGCTCCTTACAGACCTAAAATCGAGGCGCCTCATCCAACAACCACATAGGTGAAAAGTATATAAATTTCAGGGCTGGTAAGTCACTGGCACCACCAAAGCTAGAAAGAAACGTCATGCTCTCCCTGCAGTCCTTATTCCGTTTTTAACTCATACCGAGGTGTGAGGCTCGCGAATTCACGTTATACACAAAGCTGCGCCACAAAGGCCGTGCTTTGATCATCAACCACAAGACTTTGCTTTTCAACGGAAGCCTTGATCAATTGCCACTTAGGCGTACCACACAGGCAATTCACGCCATGCGACTGATGTCCATCGATATACAACCTCTGAGCTCGTATGTCTCAGAGAAGGGCGTTAAGCAAGAGAATAAATTCTCCGCTGCCAAACAGATGTATATTTAATGGAGATCAATCAACACAGAATAAAATCCAATGTCAGACACACAGTCCATTTACAAGTTCGTTCTGGGTCTGAACGAAACCGGTGGCACTTTCCTCGCATATCCATCGATCTCCAGGTACGTCTGGACGACCACCAACTGATTCCCTCATCTTGGGTGTACAGCCCAATCAAGATCATCAGTAATCACCCAAACGATGTGAAGATTTCTGGTCTTCAATCACCGTCTTCATCTTCGACATATCGTCGAATCGGTTATTCAGAATGGGTATAAACCCGTCCTTTCTGAATAACCAGCGTATATAGTAAAAAAAATGTTACATAAACACAACAAATGCCTCATTCCAATTCAGCAGCCACTAACCGTAAATCAGCAAGAGAACAATTTCCCAAATATTAACCCCGAAGGCCAAAACCAACATCAGATCAATACCCAGGAAACCACTCTTCTTGGCTAACTTACAACTAATTTCTAAATTTCATAATCTTAGGGAAAGGTTCCCATTAATTTTATCATGGATAAATTCTTTTAAATTTATTCTTTAATCTTCCTTTGGATATCATTTCAACCCAATTATGGTTTTCCAAACTAGTCGAGATTAGCGAACCGCACCGAAGTAATTATTTATTTTATTTCCCAATCCCAACCTATTCATCCCATGAAGCAAAACTGGTAATACTTTATATCTAACACGACGGTGTTATCGGTAAAATTAATTACCATTTCACGTTCAAATCTAATTAAAGATTTGACTATCGCTTTGGAGCAAAACTGGTGATACTCCATTCTCGCTCACTTTCTAAATTTGATAATTTAATTTATCAATTCACATTTCAATATAATTACAGATTCATTAAAACTCCTTTTACTGGGTTAAAGAACTAATGTCATTTAAAACACAGTTCAAGATAAACCCAAATCACATTCTATTTATTATCAGGTTAAAGAACAAGTGTTATTCAAAACACCGTTCACGATAAACCCACAAATCAATTCTAATTCAATTCCAATCAAACATATTAGGAATTCTGATTATTTAAAACCCCTTTTTAAATCCAATTTATTTATTTAAAAATAATTGAGTTTTAAATTTAGTTCAAAACTAGTTCATTTCGATAAAAATCCATTTTTATCTTTACAAATGTGGGATTTTTCATCCCAGTTCTTCACAAATTATTTCTTTTTATTTTACACAAATTATTAATATTTTTAATAATTTTATCAAGGCCCGTACAGTCGATTTCCATCAACGGCCATCGAACTGCACTTACAGCGACCTTTTATGAAATTGATTTGGACATATCTCCAAATCCAACCGTTAGATTTCAAATTTCTAATATTCGTTAGAAAGCTCTTTTCGATACGAACCCAACGGTTCCGGTTTTAGGAGAATCCGACGGTCGGATCTCCCGTAATGTCCGTTCGAAGTCAATGGTCGAAATTCACGAACTGCCGCGGCGCGGCGCGTTCTATTCAGGCCATTATATTATATATATAATATATATTTCATCGATTTCCCCTTTTAAAACAAATTTTATAAATCGTTTCAAATTTGTTTCAAAAACAATTTCCACCTTCATTTCAAATTCAAGTCAAAATTGAATTTTCCCTTATAAATTCTTTTTACATTCATTTCTATTTGATTTCAATTCAAATCGTTTTCAATTCTATTTCAATTCGTTTCCAATTGAATTTAATTCAAATCAAATTCGTTTTCTATTCAATTCAAATCAAATTCGTTTTCTATTCAATTCAAATCAAATTCGTTTTCTACTCAATTCAAATCAAATTCGTTTTCTATTCAATTCAAATCAAATTCGTTTTCTATATATTCAATTTTTAAATCTCTTTTCAATATTCATTATAAAACGAATATAATCGATATAAATATCGTTCGCGTCAAAATAGCGCATCTCTAATCAACACGGCTTTATATTTTTCAATAACTTCGTTATTCTACTCAACAAATGAATCTACATTTCTTTCAATACATGACTCTATATTTTTGTCAACACATGACTAATCTCAACGAATGAGTACTGTCCACGTGTGACTATTTTTGTTATTTAATATATTTTATAAAAATTATGGTATCTATCGTTTGATTTCAAATCAGACTCCAACCGTAAATTAGTAAGAGAACGATTCCCTAAATATTAACCCCGAAGGCCGAAACCAACATCAGATCAATATCCAGGAGACCACTCATCTTATCTATTTTCCAGTTAGTTTCTAATTTTATATATGATAAAGATGCAAATTTTATTGTTAAAATATTTCGTTCAACACATGACTAATCTCAACGGATGAGTACTGTCAACACATGAACCTTTATTTTATAATATTCTTTATTTTCTAAATTGGAATGAGGCCCAATCAATCATCATAGCGTTAACTATATGGATTCCATACAACACATGTATACAATTAGCAACGATAAATAATCAACAATCATCCAAAGTGCACCTAGTATATATTTATATAACTAGAAAAGAAATTTAAAGTGAGAAGTTCTCACAGAGTGTTCTACTCCGCCGTGCTTTGCTTTTGAACTGCTGAACCGTCTGGATCGGTTTGAAATTCTGATGCAGTCCTTTCTCTGCTGTTTACAATAAAAATTATATTTTTATCACTTCATTCTAATAAATAAAAGTCATATTTTTATATCTTCTATTATATAAAGATCATATTTTTAATACTCTACACAAGTAAAAATCATATTTTTGACTCACTACATATATAAAAATTATATTTTTAACCTTTTTATATTATGAAAATTATATTTTTAACCTTGCTAGCAATATAATAAAAATTATATTTTTATTATTCTACCTGAATAAAAATCATATTTTTAGATCTCCTACATAATAAAGATAGAACTTTTATTATCTAAATAATACAAAAATCGTATTTTTAATATTTCTACTATATAAAAAGAATATTTTTATACTTCACATATGATAAAAATCATATTTTTATTATCGTACATATATAAAAATCGAATATTTACTATCTATACATTATAAAAATCTCATTTTTTCATAAAAATATTTCTAACTTATGATAAAAAATCCTATCTTTGTTGCAGATCTATACTCATAGGAAAAATCATATTTTTCTACACTAAAACACACATGAAAACCGTTTCTTATAAATATATAAAAATCAAAACTTTATCATGCTACCATGTACAAAGAAAATCTGAAAACAAAAATTAAATTGAGATGCTTACTTAAAATCGAGTATGGGGCTTCGGGGTGAAGTTTGGAGATCAGGGGGGCTGTTTTCTGGCGCTCGGCTGAAAAGGAGATGGCGCAGGGGCCCAAGGCGGCGCCCGGAGTTGCTGGAAGCGGTGGTCTTCGTAGGGGGTTAGGTGCAGAGGAGGAGAGAGTCGCGAGAGGGTGTCGAGGGGGTCGGTCGGGTGGTGCGTCGCAGTCGGCGAGGTGGGGGAGGGGTCTTCGATTGAGGAGGGGGTCACGTCGAGCGGAAGGAGGAAGTGTAGAAGAAGAAGAGGAGGCGTGGCAGAGGGGAGGTGCGGGGATGGATCGCCGACGGTGGGTGACGGTGCGTGGCTAGGGCGGTGGTGCGATGGCGATTTGGCGGGGGGGGGGGGGGGCAGCAGGTTTTCTCTTTTTTTTTCTTAGAACTAAAGTGAGCGTTGACCAGAGAGAGAGAGAGGGTGTAGTGGGTTATTATATATATTTAATTTATTTTAAATTCTAAAAGCAACTTTTTAATTTCAACTCGAAATCGAACCCACCGACTGTCGTCCCTAGCGTATTACCCCCATTCCGAACACAACAGGATATGTTTCGTAAGCCAATTCGGCTCTTATGCTAAGTCTCCGTTGAATTTAAAATATAAATCTTTATATATTTAATTTAAACGCACATTTCAAATTACCGGGGCCACAAACAACCTCAAAAAATTCCAGAAAAATATTTTCTAGCTTCGTATTGACGATACGGTCCTAACAAAACTAATTTTATCAAATTTTGAGGCCATTAGAAAAATGGCCAATTTCCAGTCGATTAAAATCAACTGAAACTGGTCAAACGCATTTTCCTTTGCCACGCTCACATATTGAATCGAAAAATTATGAAATTTGGAATCTAACAATAAGTTGACATCACGGATCCAACAAAAGTGGTTTCGTCGAAATCCGAGGTCGTTTGCAAAATTCCCATTTTTAAGGGCCATAATTCCATAGCGACTATTCTGAATTTTCAACTGGGCATATCTTTTGATTCCCGCTATGAAATTTTGATTTTTCGGATTCGTTGGAAAGATATTCACAAATAGATTCAATTATTTTTGGTTTCGCTAAATTCCGGTTTAATTTGCACCCGGTACATTCAATTGAAGTTTGTAATCGAATTATCGAACTGCATGACCATTTTCAATTCCTTTTATAATTATAAATAATTATTTATATTCTAACGACGATCTATATAACTATATACGTTCTAATTCTATTCAAAATAAATTTCTCGTCGATATTATTTAAAATAATCTATTTTAAATATTCAAAATTCGCTAAAATTGCCAATATAAAAATTTTAAACTAGCTCGCATTTCCGGGTTGTTACAATCGTAGGAATAAATAAATTTGGAATAGTGAGAGAATGTATTTGATTTTCTTTCACTTTTCTTAAGTCGACTTTAAAATTATTTTGACAATGAGTTAGTCATGGGCCTAATTATAGGTTTTAAAACGCCAAAGAGTTAAAAAAATCAAGTTTGAATATTCATCCAACCCCGATATATCCCACGGTGCTCTTGGTGATTTTGTTTTGAAGAGACGAGGGCGACATGTGGTGGATTCCGTGAACATGAGCTTGGTAACCGGACAAAAACTAGCAACAACTGAGATAGCCATGATTTCTTGTGTTGGCTTTGTTTGGGAGTTCGATTCAATAATATTTTCCTAGTTTTAAATGGAAGATTCACTCAAACTTTTCGTCATAGTTTGGAATTATAATTACGAGATATTCTTATTGGATATTTCCTGTATGAATCTGGATAATATTTTGATAGAATTATTCTTTTGAACCATTGGTCTTAAATTCAGAGAAACTTCAGTTTTTGAAACAATTTTTGAAATAAAAAGGGGTTTTCGAAATTTTAAACTTTAGTTTTCGCTAAATTGTTCAATAAATAACATTTAGAACTATAAATCTGACCATGTTTTGGATTATTTGTTTTGTGTAAATTTTAATAAACAATCCATTTTGATAAAGAGAAGGAAATTGGAAGTGATAAGGAATATGCATTAGAAATTAAAACTGTCATTATATATTCCTTTTGATTTTTAGTATTCCTATTCTCGGATGGTTTATGGAAATTAACATAAATAACTTTTTTTTGGAATTAAATTCTCGACTATTCATGGTGTGGAAGGGTTTTTCCAATTAGTAATATAAACGGTAATATAAATTAGTAAAAAGATCTTTATTATGAGACCACCAATTTATGAATATAGAAATTTATTTTGATTTTTTATTAAATTATCTCTCAAGAAAAGACTAAGGAAAAATTCCATTTAGCTTTGGGGTATTTGATTTGATGAATCATTTGATTCGTTTGACAGCTAGGTAAGGGGAAAATCCATTTTATTTATTTTGGATTTCTAGCTGAGTTTTTCTTCTTTAGAATTCGTATTGTGTGGTCGTAGCCTTTGTTTGAGACTACTTTGTATCTTTGGAGACGATTCGGAGTTTGATTGTGGTCTATGATAATGCCATGATGTAGACAAATATATTTTGGATTTGCGTAAAATTTTAAAAGATGACGCGCGATGATTAATATTTTAATTCGACCCCATAGGGTTGAGGTTTAACCTTTGCCCAAAGCCCGTTTGATAGTTGACCGTTTAATTTTATACCTAGAATGGTCAACTAGTTGACGATTTTTGGTACAACTTGAACCTAGGACTCAACTATAAAAGTTGCATCCAGATTTTCTCTCTTTAAACCTCTTTCTTTTGTCCTTCGTTCCTCATCTAGTTGAACTATATCTCTAGTTTTCTTCTCTTTCTTTGTTGTCACCTCATCTCCTCATTTTTCGCGCTAGTTTGTGCATTAGATCTTGCGCCATTCGTACTCCAAGATCAAAACCCGATATCTTCTCTCAGACCATTTCTTAGCCCATAGTACCTACATGCACTTTGTGATCTTTCTCGTGCCATTTAAATCTCATCCTTAAAGAGAGAACCATTTGGCTGGATCAGAATGAGCATAAGGTTTCGTCGTTTTTTGGCTAAGAGAATTAGTAATGGTAGTTGGACTTGCACCGGTCCGTTGCTTCAAAGTCTTTGAGTAATGTCGTTGTTTACGCTGCATCTCCCTTTGCCATTTCTTGTTGGAATAGGTTTTTGACAAAGGAAATCGTTGTTTCGGTGAAGGTTAAGCTATCTTTTGATGGTCTTTCGGAGGAAGATATCGATGAGATTTTGGAAGCATTCGTGTTGTATGCGGACTTGAATGGTCTTTGGTTTGAATAGCTTTGGAGATTTTGCAGCAAAGCTCCTCTACCTAATTGTTGGTTCTTGAGTTGGGTGATCTATGTTTGAACCTCCTATATGGATGTGCGATTCATTTAGCACATTATTCCGTAGATGGAAAGTTAAGATTATATTTGTCTTATGATGCAAGAATTAATCTTTTCCTCAATCAGTCGTGTAATCATCATTTACTACCGCATCATCTTTGATTCAGCTTATTGTCTTTGTGTGCTGTTTCGCGGAGTACCTTTCTGTATTTTCACCTATCCACTTTTTCCTTAGGCAATGTTAGGTGAATCTCCATGAATGTCTATTTTGTGGTAAGTTTCTTTTGTCATCCTAATTCTCTCTTAGAAGAGATGGTGATGTGAGAATCTCCAACAACAGTAGTGTCTACAACACGAAATTGAGCATTTTGCTATCATGATGTGACTAGTCTAAGGTCATGAAATTGATTTGAGCTCCATCCACGGAGCAAGACATCTCGTTATTTATAGGCAATATTTTAGAGTTTTGGAGTTTCGGTGTTTTTTCCTTGTTTTCTTTGTTCTTTCCCTTTCCATTATTTGTTTTTCGGCTCTGTGGTAGTTCGTGTTTGTAACTGTTAGTGTTGTCTTTGAAATCGCACGACAACTAATGAGATTCTATGTTTAAAATATTTTATGTTATTCGCGCTTATCTATTTGAATGGAATCTCATTTTCTTATCTTACTAACAGTTGTTTTAGAGTTGGAAAGTATAGAATTTTGTAGTAGACAAATTCTGACGAAGAACAGGTTTTTTGTGTTGCTTCGTCATGGGTATATTTATTGTTTATTGCATGTTCCTTTTAATCTAATTTTTTTTTTTTGAGTTTGCTTGTGTGGTTTCGGTTTTCGCATTTTTGCGCGACCGACTTTTTTTAACGCCAACATGTGATTTGAATCGTATAAGTTTCCGCAAAAATATTTTTAACTTTTTGCAAAAAGCTATTTGAAAAAAAAATGATGATGAACAAATCATTTTCTATGTAAGATTTCAAGTTTTCGTCTATTCTTACTTTCCCATAAAGTCCGATTTGTGTATAAACAAAGATTTGGGCATGATAGTTACGTATGTTTAAACATCTGTTTGTATAAAGAAACATGGTTTAAATATAGTAAAACATATGGTACCGAAATTTTGTTTTTAAACGAATCTGGTATGGAAAGTAAATAGTACTAAAAAGTAATTCTGAATTTTTCATAAAGAATTTTCAAGCGAAAATTTATTTTTGATGGAATTTTTTTTATTTTTAATTACATGAAAAGCATGAGCAAGGTTTTTAAATGATTGTTTGCACGTTTTAGCGGTGCATTAGAACGACGATGCGTCAAATACGTTAACAATAATAAGGAAAATGCTATTTTAGCCGAGGAAACTTTGTTTCCATACCTTTTCGACAATACGTGTGAGTTATTAATTACCTCGTATCATGTTTTAGAGCTCGTATCAAGCCTCCTTTGCAGTCTACAGATGGAAATTTCTGAAGTACTTTGGGGCTATTGAGGTAAAAATCCACTGTAGGATTGGGATTAGAATATTTATTAGCAGAAGGAACGTTAAATTTCCCTGTTTTGATTTCCTTTTTCTCGCTTAGGAGAAATAAATAGGAAGCGATTTAGATACGTTAACGAATTGGATGGTAGGATTTGGATGCAAAAATGGTTGCTTCGCACCTCTATTCGTAGAAGTGTGAGGGTTGTAGATGAAAATATTTTCAAAAATCTGCATTCATATAGAACTGCCACTATATTTAGGATGTTTTGCATCATGTTCTTCGAAAGTATTTTCAAAAATAAAATGCATACATGTTTTATGGCTGCGATGCATTATGTACACCGTGCACATGCACATTTTGTTGCAAAATTGAGTGGATACTAATTGGTTGTTTAGTTTAGGGTAATTAGGTGCCAATGCCATGACTTAGTCATTAGTAAAATTTGGGATGAAACTTCTTTTAAGGGGGGAAGAATGTAAAAATCCAGAATTTTAGCAATAATTAATTTAGTTATTTAATTAGGTTCCAAAAATGGAACATTCATAAACAATGGAATTTTACCATGAAACCTACACCATTGAGTTTATAATGAAATTTTGTTCAACTTTTATGTTTGGAACTTCGCGAACGAAGTCCATATGAAAAAGTCACAAATGAAATACGAAAACAAACGGAAAATAAATTAGAAGAATATATATAAACACACACACACATATATATATATAATTATATACCACTTATAACCTGCTTTTACTAGGTGAATACGACCAAGGTGGTCTACCACCTGGGCGTGACTTCGCCCAGTGATGGCTAGGATCGATGGGTTTATTTTAATTATATATAATTTTATAATGGACGGATCTTAATTAAAGTTAATCTAATGGTCTAGGGTCATTCTAAACCCTATAAATAAAGGGTTAAACCCCATCCTTTTGCACACAATTCTGAAGGCAACAGCGAAGCTCTACAATTTCCCTCTTCTTCCAAACCTCTTCTAAATCAAATCTAAATATATATAATAAAAAAAAATAGATTGAAGAAGATTAGAATCAGATTTATGTGCAAGGGGATGGTTCTGCGATTATGCTTTCTTCCATTCTGATTTCTTTCCTTTTTCCTATTTTCTTACAGACCTACAAATCTGAAAGAATCCCCTTTATAGAATAATTGTAGATCCATGAGAATTTGGGAATTGTAGGCCTAAAAGTTTATTTAGATTTGGATAGCTTTCATTGAGTGGGAAATTATATAAATTATAATAACTTATTTTGTTCGTTTGTAATAGATCTGAGATGTTGCCTAAAATTTTATCAGATTTGTTTACTATTTTTATCAAATCTGAAATAATAGGTTGTGGTTTGAATATTGAATTTGTAGGCCTTTTTGGTTAATTGAATTATATTCCTATGATTGTTCATAGAATTTTTTTTGGTTGTTGTATATACCTTGAATCTGAAAATCAGTCCCAAAACCATTGTTAAATTTGTAGTTTATTCCATAATCTTAGATTTGGTGTTAATTTGAGGATTATGTAAATTTAGATTAAAAGACTATGCCTTCTTATGTTTTATGTTGTTGGAGTTTTACTTGGTTATTGTAGAAATAAACTTTCGGTTCTTTTCAATAAAAAGAACAGTGTTTCAAATCAAAAAGAAATATATACAAAAAAATTAGGAAAGTATGTGTAAATATACATATATTGTAAATAGTTTACAACAACCATTCCAAAAAATATTTCTTATTTCTTATGGTTTGAAATATGTTCATATCCTCTTTTTAGTTATTTTAGGGCAATTTTACAATAATTGCAATTACCAACCTTTTTATAAGATTTTGAATCTTAAACAATATTAAACATAAAAAGTTTGTTTTGGTAGTTAGTTCAGGCCAAAACATAAATTGTTAATAATAATAAAATATAATATAATAACTATGTTAATGAGATTATATATATTCATATCTGTATGAATCTACGCAATAACGCATATATATTATTATAATAAGTGTTTGTTATGGTTCTATGTTTGAATAGTTTCTGTCTCTATAGAAATGTATATGGAAATATAATCCATAATAAACGAGAATAGGTATTATGACCATTGTAGCAATAATTGAATTTGATTTGCTGTAAATAAGGTCATAAATAAAATAAGAAATGTTGTAACCATCTTTGATTGGGAGAAATGAATTAAATAGGATAATCATGCTAAATGGTTACAATTTGAATTGTGTTTGGAAATGTAACTCCCATTAGGGAATCTAATAAATGTATATGTATGAAATCATAAATAATAAACAAAGGAAATTGACTATGAAGTATTAAATGGAGTTAAAATATATAGTATAAAACTAAATAGGACTGATTATAAACCGAAAAGTAAATGCCTTAGGAAAATATGATATTTAGCATTATGAATGGCATTTAATAGGATAATTGATACCCTATGTAATATGACCGTTACGGTCATTAGCGGTAGATAACCAACTAATAAAAATAAAAGGAATACGAAGATGGAAATTAAGGAGGGCTGAATGGCATAGTAAATGCTACGTTCAATAAGGAAACTAATAAATAAACATCCTAAGGTAGGAAGTTATAGATTTTCCTTATTTATTGCTAATTAATCTAGAATATTATAATTTGAAATAGGAATTGAACTTAGTTGGTTAATGTTGCGAGGTCAGTTGCCTTATTCGATAGAAGTCCGCACTTTCTAGTAGACTGATATATATTCAACTGATGTGTGATATCATTAACCATAGGAACCCATGACGATAGTTAATTACGTAATGATAGTTGACTGAGTTATGAGAGTTATTTCCCAAAACAAGGCTTATCTCAAGAGTTAGGTTCCCACCTCATGTCCCAAAAGAGGAAACCTTGAAAAGGAAATAATTCACAGCATAGCCTGTTTTGGAGCAAAGGTCTTAAGTAGTTAGATCCACCTTTTGAAGGGTATTAAGTGATCAAGTAGCTCGCCTCCCCATTTAATGGTTATTGGGTATGAACTTCGTAATTCCCATGTTATTCCTCTTCCTCTATGTAACAAAATGGATTTTTAGAACCAGTTTAAAATTTTAATTTAAGTTATTTTAATGAATTTTGAATATAAATTGCTTATTTTTGATAAATAACATTTAAGAATAATTTTAAAATTAGTTTTTATATTTTATTTGACTTAAAACAAGCTCAGTAAAATTATTAATTCGATTTATTAGTACGAATTTAAAAATTGATATTTTTGAAGTTATATCGATCACTTGAAAAAGGACCATTTTTCTAACAGTTTCGAAATTCGACGAAATCAATTTTGTAGGATCTGGAATGTCGAACTATGTTAGTATTCAAATTTTCAAGTCCAACGGGGTTCATATTTGAGAGAACGTTATATAAACGTAAGCTGAAAATTCAGTCAGTTTTCAGTTTAAGCTGAAAATAAGGCTATGTTTCAAACAGTCTCCAAATTTGACGAGACTAGATTCGTTGGAACCATGATTCCAAAATATAGCGAGATTTCAAAATTGTAACTTTTGGAGTTAACGTGTGGCCGTGAGACTAGAACAAAGTTTGTACGTTGGAATTAATACATTGAGTGAACTAGTCAATTTGTGAATAGTGTTCCACCAACCAAAATTAGACAAATCACCCCTCTCTCCTCCACTTGGCTTCCTCTCCTTGTTTGGTGCCTACATGATATGGGCATTAATTGGTTTGGATTAGTTTAATTACACTTCATTTGTTTAAATCTTCTTCCAAAACTCAAAATCTCTTTAATGGGACCACCTCCTTCCTCCTTTTCTCTCCACCGCCACCCTTAGGGCCCACCACCACTGGTACCTCAAGGCTACAACAGGCCGCCGGCCTCCCTCTAGGTCTGATTAGCGCTGGCCCCTCTCCTTGCACAAAAAACTTACCTTTCACCTTCCTATTTGCAAAAGACCACATTTTTATACCCTAAATCAAGTGCTACCTCCTCCTAGCCCCTCCTAGTGGACCCCACATCACCATACAAGCATCCAACAGCCGCCATGTCACTGTGTCATGTCAACAACTCGTTGTCCAGGGAAGGCGTGGGTTCCACGAGCCTCCAAACCCTTAAAAATGGTAGCTTTCTTGCTGAAAACTCTAGTACGAGGGAGATCCAGTGCTTGCGCGAAGTTTGGAGTTGTATTGGCAAGAAAAGGCGAGACCTTTAACCCATAGCAAGTCCGTGGTGTTCTTCCATGAACAATCGAAGAGTGGAATAGATTTTGGTGAGAGTTGCTTAATTTTAATTAATTAATTATGTTGTTAAAATCATAAGTATGATTAAATTTTTGTTTAAACGCATATATGTGAACTTGTTAAGTGCATAACTTTTTCATACAAACTCAAAATTAGGCGATTCAAGATGCGTTGGAAAAATTGACGAGAGCTTTGCAACGAAACTAATTTAGGGTCAATAAAACCCACGTTTAATTTAACTTAAAAGCGATTGTTATTATAACGATCAAAAATCTCGATGAGAACTCACTCACTAAATTATTTTGTTAGGTTATTATGTCATGATTTGTCTACTTGTGCATTTTAAGTTGCAACTTAGAAATTGCATCATGTAGTTATATTACCCCTTTTGGAGTTCAACACATGAACTGTTCACAAATCATTTACATTAGAAGCGTTGTATGAATATGTGACACTCGCATTTCATATGACGTGGATGGACACTTGTGGCGGCGTAAATGACATTGGATAGTCGAGTATTTATTTATTTTTGACAATGGTATGTGCATTGTATGCGAGTATTGATTCATTAAATAATTGTTGTTGGTTGAAAATCCCATATGGGTCTTGGGATGATATTTGACTCACACATCTCCCTTGTGTGAAATTGCGGTTAATCAGTTGATTGACGGATTTATGTAAGTGTCAATTATTTAATTGAAGCTCACATGAAAATAACATGCATATTGGGTGTCATTTTGGATGTTGATAGTTGTTTGCAACTATTGTTGGATGTAAATGATGAATGTAATCCATATTAGTTTAGTTATATGGATACTGGTTGAGATTTCATTGCAATCCGGAATAAATGTGAATATTTTTATAATGTAATATTCAATGAGAATTAGAAGTTGATTTTGATGTCCGATTTTGGATAGACATGAAAATATAAAAATGTGAAGCCGAGTTAAATATGCAAATGCTATTTTGACTCGAGTGGATTTCTAGATCGATTTTATTCATTTTTAAAACGAATATCGAGAAGATTGAATATTACATTTTGAAAATATTATTCTTTTGAGATCATAATAAAATACAATGTTCAAGTTTAATTTAAATTGGTAATGGAAGTGAAATCATTTTAAAATGAATGTATAAACGTTTTTATAAAATACGTTTTTAAATAGAAATCGATGATATGTATTATATATATTTAAATGGTTTGAATAAAACATATCGTACAGCGACCGTTCGCGAATTTCAAACATTAACTTGAAATAAACATAACGGGAAATCCAACTACCGGATCCTCCTAAAACTGGAACCATTGGGTTCATATCGAAAAGGTCTTTCAAATGAATATAAGAGATTTAAATTTGAATAATTAGATTTAAAAAAAATGTCCAAATCAGTTTTGGAAAAGGTCGCTACGGATGCAGTTCGGTGGCCGATATTAGAAATCGAGTGTAAGGGCCTTAATAAAATTACTATAAATAAGGAGAAATTATGTAAAATCATAATTAATGATTTGAAAAGATTTTGGATGAAATATTCCATATTTGAATAGATAAAAGGTATTTTTATCTGAACGAACTAGTTAACAAATAGAACAATAATCCAATAAGTTTAAATTAACAAATTGGATAGAGAATGATTTTGATATAACTAGGGTTTCCAACATACATACAAACACACACACACACACATATATATATATATTGGAATGGATTTGAATGGAAATTATCTTCGGATATTCTGATATTGGATTCTGTGATTATACAGATATTGTGGTAGGAATTTGGAAGAAATTGATATCGTTATTCCAAAACAATATCAGTTAGTTTCAGAATTTTGGTATTGAAGTCGACATGATTTCCATTTAAGATCTTATATTTAATGTCAAATTAGATTTTGGGTTTATTGTGAACAGTGTTTTTACATGACATTTGTTCTTGAACCCACTTGTGAAAGTAATAAACCTTTTAATTAAGATTTAAGAAAGATTTCCAGTTTATTTAATTAAATTGGAGTTGAATGGAATTCGATTAATAACAATCACGATGAACTTCTGTGAAGGAAGACGTTTGCTATTTATGGAATTTAAAAGGTCGGGCCGTTATTCCAGTTATAGTATTGGCTAAATATGGGAATTTATATCGATTATAAATTGTTCCAATTTCCCCGAAGATTCCATACTTAATGGAAGATGATTTTGGGTTTATTGCAAATAGTGTTTTTACATGACATTTGTTCTTTAACCCAAGTAAAGAAAGGATTGATCTTCAAGGGTTGAATAATCATTAAATAATGATTTTTGAGATTAAAAATGAACTAGAGTTTTAATGAATCTTAAATTAGATTGAAATGTGAACTAGGTAATTAAATTTATCAAATTCAAGAAATGTTTGAAATGGAGTTCCACCAGTTTTAAATCCAGGTGATAGTTAAATCTTTAACTAGGTTTAAGTGTTAGATGGTAAATAAATTTACCGATAACACAATTGATGTAGATATGGAGTATTACCAGTTTTGCTCCATGGGAAGAATAGGTTGGGATTGGGATAATAAAATAAATGATTACTTTGATAAGGCTCGTTAATCCCGACTAGTTTAATAAACCTTAATTTGGTTCAAGATTGTTTAAAGATAATACAAAATCTTTTACAATGGTTTTCAAAGAAAGATTTAAACAAGAGGTTTAAATGAAGTAAATCTTTGATAAGATTTATGGGAATGATTCCCAATGCAATGAATATTTGAATAAAAGAACATTCTAGATTGGTATGAGGCGTATGATATGTTATAATAGCAGTTGATTATAAGATAAGCGAGTTATTTGGACAGACCAGGTTCAACCCATTCTGAATAACTGATACGACAATTAAAAGTCGACGATGAAGACGGTGGTTGAAGACCAGAGATCTTCACATCAAATGGATGATTACTGATGTCTTACTTGGGTTGTGCACCCAAGACAAGGTAATAAGTGGTGATCGTCCAGACGTACTTGGAGATCGACCGGATATGCGAGGACCTCTCTCCTATATTGGACATATGGGTTGAGGAATAAGGTGCCTCTGGTTTCGTTCAGAACTAGAACGAACTTGTAAATGGATTGTATGTCTGACATCGTAATTAGTGTTGTATTCAGTGATCTTTGCTAAATATATATCAGTTTGGTGGCGGAGAATTTATTCTCTTGCTTAACACCCTTCTCTGAGACGTACGAGCTTAGAGGTTATATATTGGTCGAAATCAGTGGTATGGTATGGATGGACAATGTGGCATGTTGAGATGCAATGATCTAGGCTTTGGTTGAAAAGAAAGGCCTTGTGGATGATGATCAAAGCATGGCTTTAATTAGCACAACTTTGTGTTTAGCATTAATTCGCGAGCCTCACACTCCTGTACGAGTCTAAAACGGGATAAGGGATGCACTGAGTGCATACGTTTCTTTCTAGCTAGAAGTGGTGTCATGGTATGGAGCCTAGACATTTTTACTTATATGGAGATGGATAGCGAGGAGCCTCGGATTTGATATGAGTCTCCAATAGCTCTTGATTGGTCAACGTACTGACCATTTGGTGGTCCGATAGGACTGGGAAACATATTGTTCAGGAATAACCGGTCCTCAAAAGTAAGAGAGGACCGACACTACAGGATCCAAGCGTTGCCCAAGTGTGTGATCCTGGTTCATCTTGCTAGAGGTGATCCGAATCGGTAAGGAGACCATCCCTTGCCTTGACTCATGATGGAAATCCAATTTTCAATACGTGACTTTCGGTTTAGTTGTAAACGTATGTATGGCGACATAATACATGGTACCTATGCCATCTATGATTGGTACATTTATATTTGAAGTTGTTTTTGACACTATACACTTATAGTAATATCAAAATGATTTGTTTTAAATCGTATCAAGCATGTTTAGCTATTATAAGGTAAAACTTTATCCTCCGGCCTACGTTGCATTGTGTGATGGGACCTGAGTCTTATAATAGCTTCATTTTACAAAAAGCATTACGTTGTTTTGCTTTTAATTGATATTCATGTGGAGTAAACCCATTCCGTGTCATACGTTGTGGTCGCATGATTTTAGAATTTTAAAAATAATGTTAAAACTATTTTAGTTCTCACACTAGTCCCATGACTGACTACGAATTTATTGTTTCTACCTAAACTCCGGGTGCCCATATTTTCCACACGGGCAGCTAGTAGTTTTGGTTTTCACAGATATTTCTTTTCATAAGATCCTGGATTACAGCTGGAGCTACATTCAGAATGCTTTGTATCCGTGTATTTCTTTCAGTTGTGCAAGTTGATGTTTTCCGCTATGCATTATGTTTATGTATTTAAATGTAATTTAAATCTCTAGTATTTTGTGCTCTGATATCTTGTACTCTGATGTAAATTGTTATAATAACAATGAAATGTTCTGATGTTTGTGTTTGATGCATAATGTTCTTAAAGCAGTCTGCCTTCTTGTTCGGTTTAGGCCGGCCGGGAAGTTCGGGTCGTCACACTCTAGGTAGTAAATGATTAGGTATTGGGTCCGCCTTAGGAATATGGATTAGATGACAGCTCTGGATGTACAAATGGTCTTCCTATCCTACGAGATGTGTTAAGTGATTAAGGGAATTATCTATTAAGGCCAGCTAGATAGTAACATAGGGGTCCGTCGGGGGAAGGTCTTAAATGGCGAACCGTCGCCTGCCTATGCCGTAGGTAATATGTGACTTCTCGTATTATGCGGGGAATGATTATATGCGTGAATGACTAAAGCCTTGGATTAGTTGAACGTAGTAGCTAGTGTCCTCTAATTTATAGTATGGTCGAATTAACCACCGTATTATGGTATTAAGTGACCAATAAGGTCTGCCTTGGGTATTAAGTGATTGTAAGTATCTGCCCTTACCTTACATAGGTAGCGAGGTCTTAAGTGGCTATATATAAAATAAGTACCCTCCTTGTGTGATAGTTAGAAGTTAGTTTCCCACATCTTGATTAGTTACTGTTGGCTATAAGGCTTCGTACTTAATGAGTAAACGTTCTATCTCAGTATTACGACATCGTAGGTGCGGAGTATTTACTTGGGTTTTGTGTTTTGGTCATCGTCTTAAATATCTACAAGGTTAGTTTAGAATTACTAGTCGTGCTAGGCATTTGTTTTGGTTTGGACCAAACAAAGTACATTAGTGTATTGTAGATAGTGTTATACATTATTCTACTCACCAGGACTTGTTGTTATGACCCCTCATTATAACAACTCTCATGTTTATCTTGATGAAGACGGGTCTTAACAAATGTATAAGTTTGGTTTTGGTCCTCTTTCTCTCATGCTTGATATCGATATAGTGATATGTCTTAAGGTAGTCACCTTAATCAGTATTTATTGTCTTGTCTTATTTCCGCTGTGAGTTAATTTTATTTTACTCTGATTATGCTCATGCTCATTTACTGTAGGTACCGAATTTAAAGTATCCATGCTTAAACCGGTTTGATTTTCGATTTTTTCAAAAATTGGGCTCGGAAAAGTGTAGGTTGTTACAATTTGCTTTCACAACCAACTACAGGTTTGTCATTCTGATACTCTTAGCTTAAGTTATGACCGAAATACTGAACAACTGTCGAATTCTAATGTTTTGAGTATCAGATACATGCTGACCCTCAACAGAGTCGTATTGATCCCTCTTCGAAGTCTTACGATTCGAGACTTGGCAAAATTATGAGTGTTTTTCTAGCTTGGTCTAGAATAGTACTCCATTAATTCCAGTTATTCGTGATTTCATATAATCATCCACACCCGATCTCGAGCAATTTATATGTCCAAGTACATGACCGATCTAAGTCATGTGAATTCTGGATTCTAAGAATTCATTGATTTTGACGGTTAATCCAATCATTTTTAATTTTATGTGAATCCATGCTTAAGTTAAGAGCGATCTGGATATCCAATTCCAAAGTATAACGGTCTTGTTAATAGACTGGTTAACACTTACTATTTTGTTAAGAAAATCAGGAGCTATTATTGATCCTATAGCCCAACAAACTGAAATGAGAAGTATGTGATACTTTTTCGGTTCTTCTTCTCAAATGTAAGAAAAGCAGGATGCAAGTATCCATTTACTCTTTCTGCTGCTCCAATCCACTGTGGACTAAATTAAGGTAATTTCTAGAAAAAATCTTTTATTTCCTTCTTAATCATTGGTATCTCATCTTATATTCATAAAATAGTTGCAAACATTAAATTATTTGTCATATTATTATCAGTTGAAACCCTATTTTGTTTGATGAACATTATTTTTATTCTATTCAAACTGAATTAATTAGTTGAAAACCTATTACCTTTCTTGAGCTTTGAATCAAACTGCTATCACTGAACTTAAATATAAAACCTAACTATTCTTTATCATTATTGCTATTAAGATGATTTCAATTTTATGTTCATAACCTTATGTCAGTCAATGTCAGAAAACAAAAATTAAGATGTTTCACTTATTTTTGGAAAAATTATCGAATTTACATTAAACTCAGAATCTAACAAAGTATTGTCATTTTACAAGTTAAAATAAGATAACTCTTTGGACCCAGAAAATGAAACTTCTTCAACCTTTAACGAACAACTTCCTTCAAACTTCAAAGGATCATAGTCGATAATTGTGGGGATCATTTTATAGGGGATTAAGGAAGTAGACAACAAATATACAAAGAACCAGTAAATGGTAAAGATGAAGTTCGAAGAATATATCTTAGATTGAGATTATTTCATCTATTTCTCGACAATTATCCACCAAAAGATGGGGAGAAACTTCATCAATTTCGTAATATTTGGCTTAAAAAAATGTCCAGTGATCAATTATTCGGTTGGTTGCAATATGGTCTACTATTTATGTTATTTCTTATCTGAAACTAATCCACCAACATGTTCATAATTTGTAGCTGATAGCTTTAAAAGTAGGAAAAGATTGAAAAGAGTTAATTGTGCACTTTTGCTTCATGTAGAAGGGCTGCTTTCATTCATTTTTTTTTTAAATTGAGTACTTTAACCACCTAGTATGTAACATACTACATGCCAAGTGGGTTAAATCCCGCAAGGTGTAATTCAAACACATGACATCTCGCACCATGTCGAAGTGTCGTAACCACTGGGACAATAACACTTATAAACCTCTTTAACAAAAATTATAAAATACTGTAAACGTTATGAATCTTGTTACCATCATAAAAACACTCCTTCAAACGCTAGGAGACAAAGGTTGGCTTATTTCTTTAAGAAAGTGGAAGTTATTTGTAAGAAATGTTTCATTGACATACCTGATATAAATATGTCTTAAAAAATGGGGACATTTTGCTGTTGTCACCAACATGATGATATCAATGTTCTCCATCGTTACCATATTAACATCTTTAATGATGCGACTGATTTTCTAATAGTTGAGTTGAACACTGAATTTGCAGAAGGAGGAATGGAACTATTAGTCCTCAGCATCGCTTTAGATCGATAAGATGTTTATTATTCATTCAAAATTGATGATATCTGCACTCTAGCTGAGAACTGTTACCCACGAGATTTCATGTTCCAAGATATAGTTACACACACAAACACATAGATGAGCATTATGGCATGCGCTTCACGCATGATCATGCCATATGTTTTTCACATAGATTGTTTTTTACATATTGTATAGGTTTAACATATTCAAAAGAAAATAATTTACATGAATATTTAGTTATATTTTTCTATCAAAGCCATGTATAATTATTTTGAATTTTTATTTCTAAGTTGTATTATCTTCTTCAGTTAGTTTTAATTTTTATTTGTATTATTAATTAATGAATAACAATTTTGTAATGATAGTTTATTATTATATGGTAAAATATATTTTGAATTTGTAAAGAAAGTGTAATTATTGGATTTGATTTTTATAGAATAAAAGAGGGCATTTAGGATAATTTACGTTGATATCAAAAATGTACAACACCAAACTTATTACAACCTACTAAAGATATTTCTAAATTTGTTAATTTACTCAGAAAAATCATTATGTATTCTAATGTAGCCATATATTTGACCCACCTCTGAAATCAAATATCATCTACAATTGAACAATTCAATTTTATGAATAATTATAAGGAGTATTTATCCTAGTTTATTCGGGAAAGCAATTTAATATTTAAAAGCTATATATGTGTGTACTTTAGGAAGATTTTGGTTGGATCAAAATTTTGCGCTTTCAAAACAACTATTAATAAAGTTATATTAGAGTGTCAGCTACATCATTATGAACTTCATATTACTTCAATCCAAATTTCCAAATCCTACCAACTATCTTTAAGTTGTATCAAAAATTAAATAAGACAAGAAAGAAAGACAATTATAATTTGGTTGATTTATTGATTGTCGTCTTATTTTTACCCGAGAAATACCACCAGCATGGATGGAGAGAGCTTTTTTCGCTTTGAAAAATGTTAAAACTATTTCATATAAGAAAATGGGTGGTTATTTTGTAACAACCCGAAAATCCCCGCCTTTCGAATCGACCATAAGTCACACATGTCCAATCCAAATGACAGAAATCCTCGAACCGTTATTTGATACAACACATCAGAACAAAACACAAAAGAACATTTCATTGTTATTACAATAATTTTACATCAGCGTACAAGAATATAGCAAAGTACATCGCAATTATTAAAGATTAACAAATTATAATACACAGCGGAAACATAAATACATTCAGCGGAAGACTACGAAGTAATCCAGAGTATAGCTCCAGCCATAATCTAGGATCCTGCATTGAAAAGACTCCAAAACGTATCTGCAAAACCTTAACTACTAGCTGCTTATGTGGAAAATATGGGCAACTAGATTTTAGGTGGGAAACAACAAACTTCCTCAGTTATGGGACTGGTGTGAGAACCAAAAACAATTATTTAATTTATTTTAAAGTTGGATATATCACGGGACCACGCCGTATGACACAGATTTACTCTACATGAATACCAATCATGAAAACTCGCAATGATTTTGAAAAAATGAAGCTACTATAAGACTCAAGTCCCATCACATAATGAAGGCGCAAACCGGAGGATAGAGTTTTACCTTATAATAGCCAAACGTGCTTGATACGCTAAATTTATCTTTTATTATCATTAGTGCGCAGTGTGGAAATCAATTTCGAAAATAAATGTATCAATCTTAGATGGTATAATACCCTATCCTATTATGTCGCCATATGGATTTACAACTGAAAATGCAAGGTTCTTGTTGGAAGTTGGATTTCCATCAATGACTAAGGCAAAGGATCTTCCTTATCCGATTCGGAACATCTCTAGCAAGATGTCTAGGACTCATGCGCACATAGACCCTAGATCGATAGAGTCGGCCCACCATTTTCTAGTGAGTTCGGGTCACTCCTTAGCATAACTTTCCCCGGTCATATCCGACCTTCATATTGGTCGTTAATTGACCATCATCTGAGGTGCCTCGGTTCCAACATCCACATAAGTAAATCTACCAGGGCTCCATACCATGGCGTAAATTTTAGCTAGAAGGAAACGTATGTCCTTACTCTGCTATTTTTCATCTTATTTTCGGCCATTCATGGGATGTGAGGCTGGTCGAAGTCACGTTTCAACACAAAGCTACGCTATATCAGCCATGTTTTGATCACCATCCACAAAGCTCTGCTTTTCAAAAAAATCTTTGATCAATCATCTACTTGGCATGCCACATTGTCAATTCACACATATGATCATTTTCTATTAATAATATATCCTTTGAGCTCATATGTGTCAAATAAGGGTGTTAAGCTAAGAGAATAAATTCTCCGCCACTACAAATATATCATCAATAGCAACTAATCGGTTATGTTATGAAATACAATGTCAGACACACATCCATTTACAAGTTCGTTCTGGGTCTGAACGAAATCGAAGGCACCATTTACCTCATCCTCTAAGGGAGACGGGCCTTTGCATATCCGGTCGAGCTCCAAACACGTATGGATGACCACCATTTATTACCTTAGGTGTACATCTCAATCAAGACATCCACAATAATCCAAATGATGTGAAGATCTCCGGTCATCAATCACCATCTTCAGTATCTTCAATACTTGTCGTATTAGTTATCCAGAATATCGGTTGTCGTTATCCACTGATAACGATCTTCCTTCACGTCGTCCATTCTTTCCCACAGCTTCATGTTGCTTCGACCGCTTTTGTATCCAAACTTAAATGCATTCGTAAACTCATCAAAACCTGGGCAAACAATGTTTGTAGTTCAATCAGATGATGCATTGTCACCATTCAAGATGTCATTTTTGAACTCAACATCAAAGAAGAATCATCCCCTCTAAGTTTGGATGACTCTAGAAAATTGTTAGAGCATGAGAACGAGCTTCAGCGGCTCCTCAAGCAGGAGGAGATTGGTTGGAAATAGCGTGCTAAAGCTAGGTGGCTTTTTGATGGAGACCAGAACACTGCTTTTTTCCACAGATTTGCGAATGGTAGACGATGCTTCATGACCAATTACCGAGCTTTATGATGATGATGACTTCCATACCTCCGACCCCATCGCCATCAACAACCACTTCACCACCTTTTTCAGAAACCTCCTTGGGCATCAACCACCTCCACAACCACTTATTGACTGGTCACTTCTTTACCCCAACCAAATCCATATCCCAGTGGACAATCCCTTCACCGAGATCAAGATTCTGACTGCCCTCAAAGACATGGACATCAACAAAGTTTGTGGCCTGATAGTTTCAGTCCTGCTTTCTACATACGCTTCTAGGATACCATCAAACATGACATTATCAACCTGTTCCCAGTCTTTCACTCTGATCCATCCAACATCAACCGTTTGAACTATGAAAATATCATCCTCCTCCCCAAACACGAAGGAGCAAACCATCCTAACAATTTCAGATCTATCAGCCTTCTAAACTGCTCCTTTAAACTCATCACTGAAGTGCTTGCTAACCACCTTCAATTATTCATCCCATCGTTGATTGGTACAGAACAATCTGCCTTCATCTCGAGCAGAAATATTCATGATTGTATTGCTTCGGTTCAAGAAATCATTTCATACTGCCATCGCACCAACACCGAAGGTCTTCTTCTCAAAATCGACTATATCAAGGCTTTTGATACTGTTAGCTGGGACTTTCTCTTGCATGTTCTCTCCAATAGAGGCTTCCCTCCTAGATGGTTTATGTGACAACCCGCCCCGAACCAGCCGACATTTCTAATGACATGTGTTGTGCCTATGTCCAACCAGCACGGGACGGTCTTCAATGAAAGGAATTTGAAACTATGAATCATCAAAGAACCTGTAGTATATCTCACAGCGCATGGACCAAAATATAATAATAACATAACTTGATATAAGACAGGCGAGACAGTGCATAGGATGAAAATTAAACCATCATAGCAGCGGAAAATTCAAAATACAGCTTATGATCCAAAGCATCATTATTACAACTTTTAAAACTATCTCTAAAGCAAAATAGGAAGGTACACTACTAAAACCCAAAGTAGTGTCCAGCAACAACACATGGAGAATACATGGGAATGATACATGTAAGCCTCCTGCTCATCTCCGGACAGCTACTCGTGCATAACCAGCTAACATGTCTCTAGTCTGCTCGTTTAGGAGCACCCAGAGTAATAAGAAGAGACATAAAACTCTTGGTCAGACAAAAGTCTGGTATGAGCGATAAGCACGAAAAACAGAACAATAACAGGTATACATAACCATATCTGAACCTGAACCTGCAACCAAAGAGTTAGCACAACAAGATGTACAATATTCTAAGGTGACACTAACACATGGTGTGAAAATAATGGGGATGGGGTGTGCATGTCATGGTGATAGCAAACATCAAACATAGCAATCATCCTCACATCTCTCACTCGGTGCGTAAAGTATACGATATCTATCACTTCGATCACCCAATTCTTTTGCTACGATCACTCTGCTCCATAGAGTCATGACGGCTCCATTGCACTGATCCATAGCCACTATTCCTTTGCTATGTCCACTCTGCCCTATGGAGTCATGGAAACTCCACTGCACCGGTTCATAGCCCTACTGCGATCACTCTACCCCATGGAGTCATGGAAACTCCACTGCACTGATCCATAGCCGCTAATCCGTCTCTCAGTGGTGAGTCAAAGCTATAGACATCGATAATCCCTTTGCACACGTCCTGCAACAAAGTCCAACTCATGAAGTTAACTCGTTGGTTCCCTTCTGGATCCTGAGTTCTAACTTCCTATTTGAACTACCTTTGCATCTCGGGTTTTGGTTATCATCTCGATTCATGAGCATCACTTTGGTTCGGGTCGTGAATACCCCTCTGGTTCGTGGTTCCTCCATCCGGTCGTCCTGGTTCGGTTTGGAGTGTAACACCCGGTTCGTGGCTTCTTCATTCGTAGCACTCCGGTTTGGTCTTCCTCTCCAACATTGGGTCGGTTCAGATATGCAGGCACAGTTGGTGAATGGCACTCCGGGTCAGGTCATGAGCTCTCTCTCGTGGCGGCTCGTGATGCTCATCAGTTCAGGTCAGATTGTTCCACCTCACTGGGTTGGTACGTGAGCTCCTGGTCGGATCGGCTGGTGATATACTGGGTTCGAGACAAGCGGTTCGGGTCGGATCGTGGCGCCTTGGTCACAAATGGATGTCACGATCGGGTCGGTTTGGAGGAGATGGGGCGGATCGTGAGGTGCTCCACGAGCGGGTTCGGGACCCGATCGATCCCCTTTTCCTGCACTGTTTCATGCAACTTCTCCAACGAACTATTTACGCCACACGACAGCGTTTTCGATCATTTTAGCTGTTCTATGCAATAACAAATCATATCAAACAGTCATAGCAACATGTATAATCAAGCATAAACACCAAAACAATGAATAATCATGTCAATATGGATCAAACATACCTAAACCCGTGTTTTCCCCTTAATAATATTTAGTCAAACCTAACTTTAGGATTATCAAATTATGTCCAAATTAACCCAAATTTCAAACAGGGGAACAAAATAATATTTCGGAATTTCTAAATATTTTTCCAGATTTTTGTAATGCATAATTTCTCTAATTAACACTAATCACCCCTAATTAACCGTAATTAGTGTAAAATTGTGCAAATCACTCACGTTAGCCGCAAATAAAGTCTTAGATCTGAAACTCTACTGTTTTGGCGCGGTTTCCAATGCAACACAACAGCCCCACCTTGATTTCAATGCTAATCCGCCTTGATTTGATGTAGATCTTCTTAACTAGTGATTTGGGAGTGATTTAGAGGATGGAGGCCATTACTAAGTTTCAAGAGGTGTATGTGGCAGCTAAAAAATGACAAAAACTGATTTTCCCAAACCCTATCAGCCTTCCAATAACCCTAATCCCGAAATGGGTTATGGGCCTAGCTGCTAATCACCCTAATTAGGCCCGGTTAAGCTGTTTTTCATCTTCCAAACCTTGTTTCAGACATATCTCTCAAATGATAAGTCATTTTGATCAATGTGACCACTCTACGGAAAAGTAAACCATCATTTGAATCCAATGGAAGTGGTTTCAGGTCAAAAATCCTTACCAATCAAAAGTTATAGGCAAAACCAGATTTGCCAGGTGTAAAATGGTCATTTAAAATTTGGTAAAATTCGTGAACTTTGGGAAATGACCCAATAGTCATTCCCCAAGGTTACACAACCATACGACATCATATGTAAATGAAATAAATATTCTATGACCCTTCGATACATAGAATGAGGGTCGTTACATTCTCCCCCCCCTTAAGAAATTTCGCCCCTGAAATTCATTAACCAAAACATACAACGGTGTCCCGCATGCCTATCAGCCATTTACAAACAATCAAACATACATAATATCACAACAATCCTATCCTAACATGCGGTTTACTAATAAGGGAATAACTATCAATATTAATATCTTACCAGGCAAAGAGTTCTGGATGCGTCTTCCTTATGTTCTCCCCTGTTTCCCAGGTACAGTCATTCTCATTACCACCCCACTGAACCTTGACCAGTTTCACTATCTTCCTTCTATGTTGCTTTGTATCGTACTCGATAATATGAATCGGCCTGCGGTTTCCAACCGCCTCGGGTTCTACGTTGATATCATCTAACTGATCAGGTGAAATAGCCATATCAAGGTCGTGCACGAACTTCCTTAGCTAGGAAACATGAAATACGTTGTGAACTCCCACCATCTTATCAGGTAATCCAACATTATATGCTAGATTCCCAACTTGCTCGAGGACTGGGAATGGATCAACATATCTTGGTGCTAACTTGCCTCTCCGGCCAAATCAAATCACGTTCTTTAACGGAGAAATCCTGACAAATACTAATTCGCCAACGGAGAATTTCAAGTCACTTCGTCTCTTATCAGCATAACTCTTCTGCATATCTTGGGCAGCCTTCACTCGCTGTTGGATAACCTTGATCTTGCTTGAAGTTTCTCTTATCACATCTGGCCCAAGCACAAATTTTTCATCGGTTTCCAACCAACATGATGGTGAGTTGCACGGTCTTCCATACAAAGCTTCAAATGGAGCCATACCAATACTGGACTGATAACTATTATTATATGCGAACTCAACCAAATGCAAACGGTCATCCCAAGACCCTCCAAAATCCAATATATAAGCTCTTAAGAGATCCTCTAATACGCGATTCACCCTATCTATCTGACTGTTGGTTTGAAGATGGTATGCGGTATTGAGATGTATTTATGATCCTAAAGCCTCTTGTAAGCTCTTCCAAAACCCACTAGTGAATAATGGATCTCGATCACTCACAATACCTTTAGGTACTCCATGAGATCTCACTACCCACTTCATATACAGTTCTACTAACTTAGCTGCCGTTCTATTTGACTTGATTGGTATAAACCTTGCACTTTTAGTCAATCGATCAACAATCACCTAAATACTATTATGGCCTGATCTAGTCCTTGGTAAACCATCAATGAAATCCATTGAGACTTGTTCCCATTTCCATTCAGGAATTTCTAATGGCTGCAACAAACCACTAGGCTTCCTTTGGTCGGCTTTAACTAGCTGGAAGTTCATGCATTCAGGTATAAACTTCCCAATATCTCTTTTTGTTCCTTCCCAATAGTAGGTTTGCTTCATGTCTCAATACATTTTGTTAACACCAGGATGTATAGTCAATTTTGAGTGATGACATTCTCGAAGCACTTCATCTCTCAACCCGTTGTCATTGGGTACAACTAGTCTCCCATTCTTTCTAAGCCATCCTTCCCGATTAAGCCCTTGTTTATCTCCTCACTGTCGATACCCTTCTCTAACTTGGAGATGATTTCCAGTAGGTTAGGATCGTCCCTTTTATTGGAACCAATCTGCTCAATCAAAGTGGGTCTGATCGTCAAACTTGCTAACGTTTCTGGAACTAATCCGTACTTAGGTCTGAAATCATATCTTGCAGTATACTCCAGTTACTTCAATTCAAGAAACATAGTCCCTAGACTGGCATGTCTCCTAATCAATGCATCAGCTACCGCATTTCCCTTTCGTGGTGTATATGCGATGTCGAAATCATAGGAAGCTAAGGCGAACCATCTCTGTTGTCGGAGATTTAGATCTTTTTGAGAGAAAATATAATTTAATGATTTATGATCGGTAAACAACTCGAATCTTTCTCCCAAGAGATAATGTCTCCACATCTTCAATGCGAATTCGATCGCTGCCAATTCCAAATCATGGGTAGGATATCTTTTCTCATGCGGTTTCAGTTGCCGACTAGCGTAAGCTACTATCCTACCTCCATGCATTAGTACATCACCTAGTCCGGTACCACAGGCATCCGTGTATACCGTCATCTTCGCATTCCCATTAGGAATAACTAACACTGGTTTACACATCAACTTTTCCTTTAGACTCTTAAATGCATTTTCACACCTTCTGTCTTAGACGAAAGCTTGATTCTTCTTGGTCAACTGAGTTAACAGTGTCGGCATCTTGGAGAAGTCCTGGATAAACTTATGATAATATCCAGCCAATCCCAAGAAACTTCACACATCTGTTGCATTCTTGGGCGTATACTAATCCTGTACCGTAGCCACCTTCGTAGGGTCCACGGCAATACCATTCTCTGAAACAACATGGCCCAAGAACCTCACTTCCCTCCTCCAGAAGTGACACTTAGAAAACTTCGCTTTCAATTGGTGTTTCCTTAACACCTCCATCACTATCCTCAAACGTTCCTTGTGTTCTTCCTCTATCCTCGAGTAAACCAAGATATTGTCTACGAACACAAGAACGAACTTATTCAATTGATCCCTGAATACCCTATTCATAAGATCCATAAAAATATGCTGGTGCATTGGTCAACCCAAATGGCATGACCAACCGCTCATAGAATCCTGACGGCGTTCGGAAAGCCGTTTTAGCTATACTCTTGCTCCACTCAACTGATTAAAAAAATCATCTATCCGCGGGAGAGGATACTTATTCTTCCTCGTCACCTTGTTCAACTCGCGATAGCCCACACAATCGAAGGGAATCATCTGCCTTAGTAGCAAATACAACTGGTGCTACCCACTCGGAAGCACTCCTTCTGATAAATCCCTTCTTCAAAAGATCGCTTACTTACACCCCAAGCTCTCGCTGCTCTCTTGGCGCCATACGACGAAGTGGCGTCACTATAGGTCTAGCATCTTTCGCTAAATCAATACGAAACTCGATCTCTCGGTGCGGTGGAAGTCCGGTCAATTCCTCGAAGATATCCGGATACTGGCCTGCAATGGGAACCCCTGATAACTCGTCCTGTGGGATGTCGAGGGAATTTAGAAAACAAGCCATCACCTCATCACTAGGTAGGCCACTAAACACTACCCTCCGCCGATCATCCACCCAAATAGTCACCGAAAATCCCTTACAGTCTACCACCACCCCATACCTTTGGAGCCAATCGACTCCCAAAATAATGCCAAACCCAGTAAAGCCCAAGACAAAGCAATCACAAGCAAACATACATCCATAACTCGATAGAACCAAATTACGACAAATCATACTAAGGCTAGTCGAACCACCAAATGGGTTCGTCACAACTAAAGGTCTATCGATAATCTCGGGTTCCAATGTTAACCTATCTACTAGGTCACTAGATATAAAGGAACGGGAAGCCCAGGTATCAAACAATACTCGAATAGGAACATCATAAATAGAAAGCATACCTTGAATAACGACATTCTTTCCTTTCTCCGCTGTAGTTGGGGAATTCGATGAAGAAGGAACAACATTGATAGCATATGCTTTCACAATCTGCTTCTCTTTAGGAGGTTGTGGACATTTATCCTTGTGATATCCCACTTGGCCGCAATTGAAGCACTTCCTGTCCGCTGGCTTTGCTCGACATTCTTTAGCATAATGGCCTTTCTTGCCACAGCTAAAGCACTCTATGTCTTTCTTACTCTTCTTTTGACCATCCTTAGCTTGGACCTGTTTCCTCTTATTTTGTGAATTATTCTTGTCTCCACCGCTTACCTGGGGCTTTGGCTCCCCTGCAGATGTAACAGCAACCTCGTTCTTTGACTTAGGTTAAAGGCACTCAGATCTCAATGCCTTTCCCACAATAGATTCAAATGTCTCATCGATGTAGTTTATAAGCCTTTCACCCATGTACTTATCTAAGCCAGTTATGAACTTCTTGTTCTTCTTCTTGGTAGTATCGATAAGAGATAATCCATGCTTCGATAAAGTATCGAACTCAGCAATATACTCTGAGACTGCCCTACCATTCTGCTTAAGCTCTAAGAATTTCCTAAACAATTCTGATTTCTGAGCAGCTGGGATAAACTTATCACTGAATCGAGTCTTAAACTAATTCCAAGTAACTTGATCCTTAGGAGTAGCTTCTTTAATAGCATTCCACCAATTCATAGCCCGTCCTTGCAGTTGACGCGATGCTAACTTTCTCTTCATTGCATCATAGATCCCAAATCCTCGAAAATGTGCTCGCAACTATCCAACCAATCTTTAACATCCGTAGCCGATTCCGTTCCACGGAACGACTTTCCACCAAGACTAGTGTAATCCTTGCAAATGAAACATCCCACCTCCGTTAAGTTCACTCACAAAGGGAATGACTTAACTTCGGTGGAGCGCTTTAGGTAAAAGATACAGATAATTTACAAGACAGACATATAAACAGCAGAAAAAACTAAATTTATTTCATAAGTTCGTGGTTCAATCAAAACATTACAACAACTGTCTCAAACCAACTTTCAAATCATTACAACAAAATCTCTGTCTTGATTAAAACATAAAGAAGCATAAAATAACAATAAGGCAGCATAAATCCCCAATAAGAGTGTACCCAAAGCCATAGCCCAAGGAAAGAGAATCCAAGCAATACATCTACTCTCTTCAAGCTGGAAATGGTTCGAACTAAGCTGAAGTATTCCCTCCCCGCGGACCTGGGGAGGAACAGAAGAAAAGAAGACGAAAGAAAAAATGGGTCAGACATGAGTCTGGTAAGTCCAGTGATTATTTAGCATGTAAACATGAAAAAGGATCATGACATGAATAAACTGAACCTAGGTCAGCACCCTAGAAATAAGATAATAAAACTGAATATGCTATCGCACTCATTACTATTTCTCTGCACCCATTTACAAGTGTTTCAACTAGCACCATGTGTTCAAGATAAATGATCCCCTTTATCGATCGGGTCATACTCGTATATATATAAATATCCACTACTTGTGTCATTCGACCCCGCTTGATTGTAGATACCTGTGCTGGTCCCACCATGGGGTGTATCTACTCCTATGGTGGCAACCTGACACAATTCAAGATGCACAGTATATAACTACTGATGCCCAGTGCCTGCTTTTTCCATTCCAGAGTACGTGGACGCCCGCACTCCTCGGAACCTACACTGACGCACCACCCGCCGTTGCTTTGACCACTTATAATCAGCTCAGTAATCATGCCCAACCCTGCCTAGTTCAGGGTACCATGATATATCTATGTGGGTTACTACTGAAATGGGTCCCCGTTACTAGGGTTTCCTAATCAACATGTTAAAATGGTTAAGTGTTCTCAAATTAACCTAACCCCACCCATCAGTTTAGTTAACATGTTGTATTGGTCAAGTATTGCCTTAATTAACTTAATCCCACCATTCCCGTCTTAGCTTTAATTCATTCATTAAAGCACCAACCACTCACATTAGATATGTATTATTGTGGTCACTAGATGTGTCGGTCGGTTCCGGGCAGTCTTACACCGCAACTCAATCTAACCTGGGGTTCTTTTGGACTTGATGCGCTAACCTCTCACATTAGATCTATATTGTTACGGTTGCTGGATGTGCCAGGCGGTTCCGGGCTGTCTTACACCGTAACCCAAACTAACCTCGGGTTAGGCATATTCGTCTTTTGCTAAATTTACATATTTACCATTTCAGATTTATATGTAAATTTTCCACAACTTTTGTGATTCAAGTCATGCCCCAATTTACCCTCTAAATCATGTTCATAAATTTTAGGTATATAAATTATACCAATTTATGCTACTAATCATTTACATGATTATGATCCAGATTATGCCAATAATATGTATTTTAATGTTTTTCCCAACGTTACCCCCGTTATACGCTCACATAATTCACATAGAACGTTAGGCTCGCAACTTAGCCTAACTCATAAACAAAAAGGGAAAACAAAGGAGCATGTACCATTCTAACAACATAAAATAATATGGATCTAAATAAACATGTGTCATATAATTTTGGCAAAGAACAATGAACTTGAATTTTAGATCCAATTAACATAAATCTTGATCATATGAACGGAAACTTGCATAGAATTACACAAAACCAATTAGGCATGTAGATGTGAACTTGCATTTGAGTTGGATCAAATCATAGATCTAAACATATGAGAATGTAGATCTAAAAATATAGGTGTATAAGACTTAGCCTAAAAACTGGCATGTAACATATTATGAAAGAATCACCAAACTTGTATACAACATGATAGGCTCATCGCTAAACTGATATTCAAAATGATAGGTTCATCACTAATTCAACATACAACATGATAAGTCCAATAAACCACAATAGTGTCATAGACATATATGATAGAATCGTTACAAGGATAGACATGGGTCAACATCACCATTATCTTACAACTAGGCACAACTTTAGTTTTCACTTTATTATGAATCATAACCTTTAATTGTTCACATATAAATAATAACAAGACTTACAAACAAAAGAAAAATCTTGTTTTCTGGGATCTGCTTTCTAAAACTGAAAAGCTATCCCTTGACGTAGACTATCGATTCTCTAATTTAGATTTTGATTCATAGCTTCTAACTTGCTTTCTAGTTGGAGAAGAATGGTGGCTATGCTATGTTGACCATGGACAGCATGGTGGCTCCTTAGAATGAAATTGTGTGATTTAGGGTTGAGGGTTAGGGTTGCTTTTATAGGGTTTAGACTTATGTAAGCCATTAGATCGACCTAGAAGCAAATAGAATCATCCAGGCTAGATAGAGCTATCCAGAAATTGCCACCTATGCCCTAGTGACTTAGCAACCAGTCAGAAAATCGTCACTGTCTGGATCTGGGCGAGAGGGTCAACCCCCCTATAGGGTGGTCGACCCCTATATGGGGGTCAACACCCCAGTCGACATCCCTCTTGGGGGGTCGACACCTATTTCGACCCCCCCGTGGGGAGTCGACCCATATTGGCGGGAATTTTCCCGCCCAGTTGATTCACGTGATTTTAAAATTCGAACTGTTTTGTTTATTTAATTTTCTATTTAAACATGAAATCGTCTGAACTCCATAACTTCTTCATACGGAGTCCGATTCACACAAACTGGAACTCTATCTCAAGCAGAATTCCGAGACGAATGCAATGGCGTAACCCATTTCCCTTAATTATTACATTTAAAATTAAGTATTCTTTAATTCCTTACTTTAATAGACATAGAAAATACAGGGTGTTACATTCTCCCCTCCTTTACAGGATTTTGTTCCCGAAATCTTTAAGTCAGGAAGAATGTATATCTTACCATCCAATCGTCCATCTACTCAACCATCAAACACCGGCATCCATTGTCCTTAAATATATTCCTAATGCTTTCATGACTGTATGCATAGTGTGTGTATATGTCCTTATCTAATGCAAAATCAGGCGGTCTACTGATTCAGTTGACCTCCTTAATGCAAATTATGTCAGTGCCATGAGTCCATTATGCATGTAATTATTCCTAATCATTCTTTCTACATGAGTGCACAATCGTTCATACGAATGCAACGCCCATATGATAAAACACCAAGTTTCAATCCATATACAATTACATATATGCATATGCAACATGAAAGTGACTGAGCCGATCTAACACCTAATGTGTGTGTGTATGCATCCACGAGCAACCACTTGCAACTACTGGCAACCATCAATCATAGCATGTTTCAAATACATGTTTACATCCATTGGTTTCTACCTAAGGATAAGGAGTAAGACCGAGGAGATATACTTAAAAAGCATGAATAAACTTAAGGAAAAAGAGATCAAGCATGTACCCTCAAAAAGAAAAGGGTAGGGTGCGCATATCATATCCTCAGTCTCCCAAGTCGTGTCCTCCTCGGCGTCAGTCCATTGAACTTTAACAAGCTTGACTTCATGGTTGCGTAGCTTTTTGACTTCTGTCCCCAAGATACGAGTTGGAACTCTTCTCATAGTACCTTCGCGTTCTACTTCTACTAGTATGCTTGGATCCATAACTTCCGCAGACTCATGTAATCACTTTCGTTGTTGAGAAACATGAAAAAAATTATGAACTCCAGCCAGTCTTTCGGGTAGCTCAACTCTGTTAGCCATCGTCCCAATCCTTTCAATGATAGGAAATGGTCCTACAAATCTTGGTGCCAACTTTCCTGAGGACCCAAAGCGAATGTCATTCCTCAAAGGAGATACTTGAAGGAACACCCTATCTCCAACCTCAAACTCAAGGTCGGTCCTTCTTTTGTCTGCGTAGGACTTCTGCCTATCTTGGGTAGTCTTCATTCGTCTTCTTATCAAGTCTACTTTCTCTGAAGTTTCTCTAATCATGTCTGGCCCAAGTACGAGCTTGTTTGTAGATTCCCACCAACAAGTTGGTGATCGGCATGGTCTTCCATATAAAGCTTCGAAGGGTGCCATGCCTATGGTGGCTTGGTAGCTATTGTTTTAGGCAAACTCCACCAAACGAAGATGATCCTCCCATGTCCCTCCAAAATCAATAATGCACATTCTCAAGAGATCTTCTAGTACTCTATTCACCCTTTCCATCTGACCATCGGTTTGAGGGTGATAGGCAGTGCTTAAGCATTGCTGTGTGCCTACAGCCTCTTGCAAACTTCTCCAAAACTTGCTTGTAAAGATATGATCTCGATCACTCACTATACTAGAGGGTATACCATGGAGCCGAACTATCTCTTTAAGATAAATAGATGCTAGAGACGAGGCAGTCCTTCTACTCTTAACAGGTATAAAGTGAGCGCTTTTAGTGAGCCTGTCCACTATTACCCAAATACTGGTATTGCCCCTTCTTCACCTAGGCAACCCATCAACAAAGTCCATCGAAATGCTATCCCATTTCCACTGTGGGACCTCTAGAGGATGAAGCAAACCACTAGGCTTCTTCTGTTCCGCCTTGACTTGTTGGCATATCATGCACTTGGAAATGAATTCGGCTACATCCATCTTCATGCCATTCCAAAATAAAATCCTTTTCACGCCTTTATACATCTTGTCTCTACCTGGGTGTATGGTCAGTTTAGAATGGTGGGCTTCTTCAAGAACCGTCTTCACCAAATCCTTTGCTTGTGGGATGCATAGTCTTCCATCCCGCCTCAACCAACCCTTATCATCGATGGAGTATCTATTGAGGTGACCAGAAGTCTTACCCCTAATTAGCTTATCCATTACATCAACTAGCTGAGGGTCTTCACGTTGCGCGGTTCCTATTGAGTCCAAAAAAGTAGGCCGCACTTCTAGCGATGCTAACAAACCAGGTACAATTTCAGAGGAGGGACTAAAGTCAAAGTTTGCTATGTACTCTAAACTTTGCCTTTCTACAAAGAGAGTACTTAAGGTCAGCTTATTTCTACTCAAGGCGTCTGCTAACACATTTACCTTGCCAGGGGTATAGGAAATCTCAAAATCATATGAGGCAAGGAACTCCATCCACCTTTGTTGTCTTAAGTTAAGATCTTTCTGTGAGGAAAGGTACTTTAGTGATTTATGGTTAGTAAACAGTTCAAACCTTTCTCCTTGTAGGTAATGACGCCATGACTTTAGAGCAAAAACAATGGCAGCTAGCTCCAAGTCATGAGTTGGGTAGTTCTTGTAACATCCCACCTCCGTTAAGGTCACTCACAAAGGGAATGCCTTAACTTTGGTGGAGCATTTTAGTAAACAGAACAGAAACTTACAAGACAGATAAAACAGCACTTGAAAATTTTATAACTTTATTTCAACAGAAACCGAAATAAGCTTGGTCACATCCTTTCAAATCACAATATCAGAATTCAAGTACAAAATATCAGTCTTGTACAAAAGCCTTCAGAATGCATAGTTTAAAATCATATTACCCACAAAAGAAGACAAGCCATACTTTAAGCACTTCAAGCGGAAGAAATCTGGATCAAGCTAGAGTACTCCCTTCTACACAACCTAGGGGGGAACGGAAGAAAGGAGGCGAAACAACAAGGGCAAGTCCAGTGATTTTCAGTTATGAACAGATAATAATAACATGACATGAAAATAAAACTGGATGAGAGATAACAGTAACAGGTGTAGCAAATATAACAGAAGAACAGAATGACATAAGCTATTTCTTTACACTTCTCTGCACTAATACTAGTATAACAGGATTAGGTGTCACCCTAATGTCTAAATTGAAGCAGAAACAGGAACAAAATAATTTCCACAGAAACAGAAAGCTAATAATGGGCCTTTACCACCCGAATAGAAACAGACAGAAGCTGAATGCTGAATAATGGGCCTTTACCACCCGAACAGAAATAGACAGAAATAGAATATTAATAATGGGCCTTTACCACCCGAACAGAAACAGACAGAAACAGAAACAGATTAATCCCTATGGAAACAGAATGTAGAATTAGGTGTACACTAGTAAATGGGCCTTTACCACCCGAACAGACGGTACCTCGCAGAAACAGACAGGTGTTACCACCCAACAGAAACAGACGATACCAACAGAAACATACAAAACTAAGTGTACCCTAAAACCCTACCCCAAGCGATCGGCTCCCTAATACATAAATACCCTGTGTCGGCCCCACAGTAGGGTGTGTCACTCCCTAAAGTGACAACCAATTGGCACAGACCTATTTACAGATATCACGGCGTCTTACATCCTCAGAGGCAGATCGAGATCCATGCACGCACATGACCCGGTTGGAACACACCATCAACACCCCTCGCCATAATCAGAATGAACCACTTATAATTAGTTCAGTAAGCGTGTGTGGACCCTACCTACTGTTGGGTCAAAGTTTTGATACCAGAAAAGGTTACTGACTAATATGGGTCGCAAACAACAGATGACACAAGTAATTCCCCTCCTAACCTTGTGTCCCCAGACTAACAGATTTCAGATTAACTTGTTTACAAGTTTCAGACATACAGAGTTTAGATCAACTAGTTCACAGATCAGACAATCAAGTTAACAGGTTCTCAGACTAACGGATCAGATGTTCGGATTAACAGGCTTACAGATTAACTGGTTACAGATTAACAGACTTACAGATTAACTGGTTACGGATTAACAGACTTACAGATTAACTGGTTACAGATTAACCGGTTACAGATTGTCTAACTTTGTATTGGGCCTACAGATTCACGAAACGGGTTTATCAGATTCATTGGTCCAATTGGTTTAACCTTGCCCACCCAACACGTTTTAGACATCATATTTATCTCAGATTTTCATTAATTAAATATTAATGCCCAGACCTCTCACATTAGACTGACAGTTTGCGGCTATTGGTTAGGCCGGTTGGTTCCGGGCAGGTTTCTGCCGCAAACTGAGTCTAACCTCGGGTTTCAAGCACGTTATGACTAACTTCTCACATTAGAACCTATTGTTTGCGGCCACATGAATATGTCGGGCGGTTCCGGGCAGAATTACGCCGCAAACTCATTCTAACCTCGAGTTAGCCATGTTTATCTTTGCGGCCAATTAATTAACAATTTACCATTTATACCCACGCCTAATATACATGCCAATTATTCATGACTACAGCCCATTCAGATTATGTCAATAACAGACTAATTATATCAACTCGACAGATATAGCAGATAACAGATTTCGCAGATTAGGCGACTTAACGGATTTAACAAATTAAGCAGTTTAGCAGATTTAGCATATAACAGATTTGGCATTTTCAGCAGACTTAGCAGATGACAGATTTGGCAGATGAACAGATCTAGCAGACTAGATAGTAGAGCAGAACTAGCAGATTAAGCAATATAACATACTAGAAGATTAGGCAAATATAGCAGAACTGAATTAGGCAAATATAACAGATTTTATTATTCCTTAAGGTTTCATTGACCCATCTTGCCTAATTATAAATCTTGCCTAAGTTCACATGCATAAATAATAGTCATGATTCACAATATGATCAAATACCCCATGTTTGCATTAAATTTACATAGCACAGACTATGGTCATAATTTACCATATATCATATGTTTCAATTTTTTCTAAACTTGCATAGTACAGAAGATCCATATATAAATCATACCAAATATAGCCATCGATTACTATGCATGTCATATATCCCAAAGATCCCTTACTTAGGTGTTTATTTACATTTAATAGATATCCTACTTTAATGTAAATCTTTATACCTAAGCCATAATCTCTTTATCCCAAGTCATATGTTCAATACATTCTATATTTATGTCCAATTATATGCCTGTTTATGTCATATCCTCAAATCATATGTTCAATACCCTTTATGTTATAAATATAACATGTCCAGTTATATATCTCAGATTTATGTTCTAGCTACAGTCCATGTTCTTTCCTCAAATCAGTCACCTATTGGTCATGCCCAATTTATGCATCATTCATTTTACTGTCCCAAACATTTTAGCGTACGTTAATCTCTTATGAGATTGGCTCAGGCTCGTGGTAGCCTGGCTATAGAACAGAAAGAAGAAAGAGATACATAATAAGATAAATCTAAACAGAACAGAACAGATATAACCTCAGATTCAGATTTACAATTCATGTCACAATCAGAATTAACATTTATATCGGAAAATAACTATACTTGCCTTGGTTGGATTAAAGAAAGAACTTTAATTGTTGTAGAATCGTTGCAGAAGCTTTAATCTCTAGTTTGAATTGAGTTGCTTAGGTTGATGTTGATTAGCTTCTAGTTTTGATTCCAGTAGAGTAGCGACGCCATTTTTATTTTTATTTAGAACAGAGGTAGAGTAGAAGCAGAATAGCATTGTGTGTAGAGAAGGCTAGGTTTGGGGCTGTTTACATAGGAGAATAGGAGTGTTTAGAGCCATCAGATCGGTCCAGAAGTCATCCGGTTCGTCAAAAAGGGGTAAAAATCGTCACAGGCCCGATCTGCAGAAATGTGCCCAGGTCGACCACCAGGTCGACTGCGCAGTTGACCTGGTCAGGGGGGGTCGACTACCCAGTCGACTCCCCAGTCGACCTGGGCTTGGGCGCAAAATTTCCCGCCCATCCTGCTTCTGGGTTTGAATTCGAATTTCGAGCTGTTTTCAATTCTGAAATTTCCTGAAAGTTCGGAGGGTCATATCTCCTTCAAACGGACTCCGATTCTCGCAAACTCGGACTCGTTTTCATGCAGAATTCCAAGACGAACGCAATGGCGCAACCCGTTTCCCTTGATTTTTATTTTAAAAATTAATTATCCTCTGATTTGTTACTTATACGTTCACAGAAAATACGGGATGTTACATTCTCCCCTCCTTAAAGGATTTCTTCCCCGAAATCTTCAAGTTAAGAAGAATGTGTCCTACCATCCAACATCCATCTACCCAATCATCAATCACTGGCGTCCATTTTCCTTAGAAACTTCTAATGTTGTATGAACATATGCAATGGTGTGTGTATATGTTGCTTATCTAATGCAAAGATCAGGCGGTCCACCGATTCAGTTGACCTCCTTAATGCGAATTATGCCAGTGCCATGAGTCCAACATTGATGCAATTTTCCTACTCGATACATATCATTTCTATATGAGTGCACAACCATTCAGTCATATGCAATACCCATGTGCTGAGTCAATAATTTTGCATCCACAAAAATTGAAAATGCTCACACATCCATATGCAGTATGAGAGTGTTTTCGAGCCGATCTAGTGCCTAGTGTGTGCATATGCATCCACGAGCAACCACTAGCAACCACTTGCATCCACTTGCAACCATCAAACATAACATGTCTCAAACACATGTTTACACCCATTAGTTTCTACCTAAAGTTCGAAGATTCGATCGATAGGATACAGTCGAATGATGGAAGCGAGTACAGATAAAACAAAAACTTGGTTCCCATTAGACATGGGTCCTAAGTATCGGCCCCGAAGACCGAAACCAACATCAAATTGACACACAGAGGATTACCCTCTTTAGATAATGTCAAAACTGGAAATCTTAACCTTATCGGGAATATTCAGATATTTACAGATTATTGGTACAGATCAGGTTACCGAACTAAGCATGATAAAACCTAGAATGTATGCGTCCTACTTGACGCCTAACACAGATTCTCTCAAACCCCAATCTATCACAAACAGATTAGTCATAACCCTTATGGGTTTGAGTCTACAGCGGAATCAGAAACAATACTAGTATTAAAATGCAGAGTATCGATTACAGAATCAAAATGCCAGAATCAGAAAGAGTTTTAACTCAACAATCGGATAAGAAAATTAAACCTTCTACTTAAATTTTCTTATTTCCACCCTATCTACCAGTCCCTTGAGCATTCTCCTATCCTCCAGAAGTGGGTTCTACCCTCTGCCCTTGCCCTCGTTTCTTCGGGCAGTCCCTAGTGAAGTGTCCCATCTCACCACAGTTGAAGCAAGTGCCCTTCCTCTTTCGGCAATTCTTGTTCAAATGAGTCGAGCTCCCACAAGTAAAACACTTTTTCTCCTTCTTATCTTCAGACTCCTTATATTTCTTTTGGGTTTCCTTTTTGGGCCATGCCTTCTTGTTCGGTGGCTCTTCCTTCTTTGCCTCTTTCTTCTCGGGTGCCTTACCAGCTTTAGTGCCTTTCTCCTCGTGCATGAATGCCATGTCTACTAGCTTCTCAAAGGTGGCCCCCATAGGGATGTGGGTCATAGCCAACCCCTGCAATGGCTCATTCAAGCCATTAACGAACCTCAGAGCCTTCTTCTCCGGCGTGTTCACTAAGTCCAAGCCAAACCTTGCTAACTGATTAAATTTGTTGACATATTCTTTCACTGATGAGCTTCCTTACTTTAATGTCAAGAACCTTTCCATATATAGATTCTCATCTGCCCTTGAGAGAAACTTTGCCTCAAACCTACGTCTGAAATCTGCCCAAGAATCAACAGGACGTTCCCCATTAGTGACCTCCCACCAAAACGAGGCCTCTCCCTTCATTAACCAAGCTGCTAATTTGACTTTCCTCCCTTCTTCTACTTCAAAGATTTCTAGCAATTCTTCCACCTCCTTAAGCCAATCTCTAGCTTCCACAAACGTTTCTAACCCTTGAAAAGGTTTTCCACCCATAGCCTTAAATTCCTTGCATGTCTTTGCAAAAGTATCAACGCGAGGAGGGGGAGGAGGAGGAGCGGGTGCAACTGGTGGTGGAGGAACATTGGCTGGACCTGCAGCGGCCCTAGCCTTTAATAACCTCCTATACCATCCTGGTATCGTTACACCCTCCGAAAGGTTAAGATCTTCAGCCATGCTGAAACGAAAAAGGAAAGATTCAAAATGGAGAATTCGAAAGATAAAGATATATGGCTATTGGGGATTATGTTTTTCAAAATAAGCCTTACTTTTGAAAATACTTCCTTTTAAAACCTTTTTGGAAATGGTTTTCAAAAACTTTTATCTAATCTGGTAAACTTTTGCTCTGATACCAAGTGTAACACCCCACCTCCGTTAAGGTCACTCACAAAGGGAATGCCTTAACTTTGGTGGAGCATTTTAGTAAACAGAACAGAAACTTACAAGACAGATAAACCAGTACTTGAAAAATTTATAACATTATTTCAGTAGAAACTGAAATAAGCTTGGTTACATCCTTTCAAATCACAATATCAGAATTCAAGTACAAAATATCAGTCTTGTACAAAAGCCTTCAGAATGCATAGTTTAAAATCATAATCCCCACAGAAGAAGACAAGCCATACTTTAAGCACTTCAAGCGGAAGAAATATGGATCAAGCTAGAGTACTCCCTTCTACACAACCTTGGGGGGGAACGGAAGAAAGGAGGCGAAACAACAAGGGTCAGACAAAATGTCTGGCAAGTCCAGTGATTTTCAGTTATGAACAGATAATAATAACATGACATGAAAATAAAACTGGATGAGAGATAACAGTAACAGGTGTAGCGGATATAACAGAAGAACAGAGTGACATAAGCTATTTCTTTACACTTCTCTGCACTAATACTAGTATAACAGGATTAGGTGTCACCGTAATGTCTAAACTAAAGCAGAAACAGGAACAAAATAATTTCCACAGAAACAAAAATCTAATAATGGGCCTTTACCACCCGAACAGAAACAGACAGAAGCTGAATGCTGAATAATGGGCCTTTACCACCCGAACAGAAACAGATAGAAACAGAATATTAATAATGGGCCTTTACCACCCGAACAGAAACAGACGGAAACAGAAACAGATTAATCCCTACGGAAACAGAATGTAGAATTAGGTGTACACTAGTAAATGGGCCTTTACCACCCGAACAGACGGTACCTCGCAGAAACAGACAGGTGTTACCACCCAACAGAAATAGATGGTACCAACAGAAACAGACAGAACTAAGTGTACCCTAAAACCCTACCCGAAGCGATTGGCTCCCTAATACATAAATATCCTGTGTCGGCCCCACAGTAGGGTGTATCACTCCCTAAAGTGACAACCAATTGGCACAGACCTATTTACAGATGTCACGACGTCTTACATCCTCAGAGGCAGACCGGGATCCATGCACGCACATGACCCGGTTGGAACGCACCATCAACACCCCTCGCCATTATCAGAATGAACCACTTATAATTAGTTCAGTAAGCGTGCCCGGACCTACCTACTGTTGGGTCAAAGTTTTGATACCAGAAAGGATTACTGACTAATATGGGTCCCAAACAACAGATGACACAAGTAATTCCCCTCATAACCTTGTGTCCCCAGACTAACAGATTTCAGATTAGCTTATTTACAAGTTTCAGACATACAGAGTTTAGATCAATTAGTTCACAGATCAGACAATCAAGTTAACAGGTTTTCAGACTAACGGATCAGATGTTCGGATTAACAGGCTTATAGATTAACTGGTTACAGATTAACAGACTTACAGATTAACTGGTTACAGATTAACAGACTTACAGATTAACTGATTATAGATTAACCGGTTACAAATTGTCTAACTTTGTATTGGGCCTACAGATTCATGAAACGGGTTTATCAGATTCATTGGTCCAATTGGTTTAACCTTACCCACCCAACACGTTTTAGACATCATATTTATCTCAGATTTTCATTAATTAAATATTAGTGCCCAGACCTCTCACATTAGACTGACAGTTTGCGGCTACTGGTTAGGCCGGTTGGTTCCACGCAGGTTTCTGCCGCAAACTGAGTCTAACCTCGGGTTTCAAGCACGTTATGACTAACTTCTCACATTAGAACCTATTGTTTGTGGCCACTGGAATATGTCGGTGAGTTCCGGGTAGAATTACGCTGCAAACTCATTCTAACCTTGAGTTAGCCATGTTTATCTTTGCGACCAATTAATTAACGATTTACCATTTATACCCACGCCTAATATACACGCCAATTATTCATGACTATAGCCCATTCAGATTATGTCAATAACATAATAATTATATCAACTCGACAGATATAGCAGATAACAGATTTCGCAGATTAGGCGACTTAACAGATTTAACAGATTAAGCAATTTAGCAGATTTAGCATATAACAGATTTGGCATTTTCAGCAGACTTAGCAGATGACAGATTTGGCAGATAAACAGATCTAGCAGATTAGACAGTAGAGCAGAACTAGCAGATTAAGCAATATAACAGACTAGCCGATTAGGCAAATATAGCCGAACTGAATTAGGCAAATATAACAGATTTTATTATTCCTTAAGGTTTCATTGACCCATCTTGCCTAATTATAAATCTTGCCTAAGTTCACATGCATAAATAATAGTCATGATTCACAATATGATCATATACCCTATGTTTGCATTAAATTTACATAGCACAGACTATGGTCATAATTTACCATATATCATATGTTTCATTTTTTTCTAAACTTGCACAGTACAGAAGATCCATATATAAATTATACCAAATATAGCCATCGATTACTATGCATGTCATATATCCCAAAGATCCCTTACTTAGGTGTTTATTTACATTTAATAGATATCCTACTTTAATGTAAATCTTTATACCTAAGCCATATTCTCTTTATCCCAAGTCATATGTTCAATACAGTCTATATTTATGTCCAATTATATGCCTTTTTATTTCGTATCCTCAAATGATATGTTCAATAACCTTTATGTTATAAATATAACTGTCCAGTTATATATCTCAGATTTATGTTCTAGCTACAGTCCATGTTCTTTCCTCAAATCAATCACCTATTGGTCATGCCCAATTTATGCATCATTAATTTTACTGTCCCAAACATTTTAGCGTATGTTAATCTCTTATGAGATTGGCTCAGGCTCGTGGTAGCCTGGCTATAGAACAGAAAGAATAAAGAGATACAGAATAAGATAAATCTAAACAGAACAGAACAGATATAACCTCAGATTCAGATTTACAATTCATGTCACAATCAGAATTAACGTTTATATCGGAAAATAACTGTACTTGCCTTGGTTGGATTAAAGAAAGAACTTTAATTGTTGTAGATTCGTTGCAGAAGCTTTAATCTCTAGTTTGAATTGAGTTGCTTAGGTTGATGTTGATTAGCTTCTAGTTTTGGTTCCAGCATAGTAGCGACGCCATTTTTATTTTTATTTAGAACAGAGGAAGAGTAGAAGCAGAATAGAATTGTTTGTAGAGAAGGCTTAGTTTGGGGCTGTCTAAATAGGAGAATAGGAGTGTTTAGAGCCATCAGATCGGTCCAGAAGTCATCCGGTTCGTCAAAAAGGGGTAAAAATCATCACAGGCCCGATCTACAGAAATGTGCCCAGGTCGACCCCCAGGTCGACTGCGCAGTCAACCTGGTCAGGAGGGGTCGACTACCCAGTCGACTCCCGAGTCGACCTGGGCTTGGGCGGGAAATTTCCTGCCCAGCCTGCTTCTGGGTTTGAATTCGAATTTTGAATTCGAATTTCGAGCTGTTTTCAATTCTGAAATTTCCTGAAACTTCGGAGGGTCATATCTCCTTCATACGGACTCCGATTCTCGCAAACTCGGACTCATTTTCATGCAGAATTCCGAGACGAACGCAATGATGCAACCAGTTTCCCTTGATTCTTAATTTAAAAATTAATTATCCTCTGATTTGTTACTTATATGTTCATAGAAAATACGGGGTGTTACAGTTCTTCTCATGTACCCTCAACTGCCTTCCCCCATAACAAATTACCTTGCATTCTTGCATAAAGACATCGCCTAATCCTGTGCCGCATGCGTCTGTGTATACGGTAAACGTTTTTCTCCCATCAGGCAATGTTAGAACTGGGGCTATTGTAAGAGCCCTTTTCAAACGTTGGAAAACAACATCGCAATCCAAATCCCAAGCGAAAGTTAGGTTCTTCTTTGTCAATCTTGTGAGTGGGGCTGAGATTTTCGCAATGTCTTTGATGAACTTTCGGTAAAAGCCCGCTAGCCCCAGAAAGCTTCGGACTTTGGTTGCATTCCGTGGAACTTTCCAATCTTGCGCCGCAACTACTTTTGCGGGGTCCATAACTATCCCCTCTTTGGACACCACATGTCCAAGAAACCTTACTTCTTCTCTCCAGAAATGGCATTTGGAGAATTTTGCCTTCAGCTGATGTGCATGATGAGTATCCATGACTTCCCTTAAATGCAAAGCATGCTCTTCCTCACTTTTTGAGAAGATCAAAATGTCTTCCACGAAGACCACCACGAACTTATTAAGGAACTCCCTGAACACCCTGCTTATTAAGTCAACGAAATAAGCGGGTGCATTTGTCAAGCCGAAAGGCATGACAAGCCATTTGAAGAAACCATCCGGAGTTCTGAATGCGGTCTTATCAATGTTGTCTTCAGCCACTCTTAGCTAATGAAACTCGATAGCCAGATCTACTTGGGAGAAAACCGATGCACCTACAAGCTGATCAAACAAGTCGTCTATTCTTGGAAGTGAGTGCCTATTCTTCTTGGTCAGCTTGTTTAGCTCCCTATAGTCAACGCATAGGCGAAGTGAACCATCCGCTTTGGTTGCGATACTGGAGCACCCCATTCAGAAATACTCCGCCTTATGAACCCCTTTTCGAGTAGCTCTTTAATTTGCTTGCTGAGCTCTTTCCTCCCCCTTGGAGCCATGTGTCTAACAGGTAGTGCTACTGGTTTAGCATTATCAACAAGGTATATGCGGAAGTCTATCTCCCGCTTAGAAGGTAAGCCCTTCACCACTTCAAATACATCTGAGTATTCACGGACTACTCTAATAGACTGTAAGTTTTCAACAGACGCATCAAGAGATTCTAGGTAGCTAAGCATAATGGAATTCATGGGATTACAAGAGATTTCGAGAGTGTTACCGAGGCGAGTCACAAGTCTAACCACTCTCTTTTCACAATCGAGGATGGCACCATTACTGGATAGTCAATCCATGCCTAGAATCAACCCATAGCCCGTGAAGCCCAAAATATAGGCATTACATCTAAACCCAACGCTTAGTATAGAAATTTCCAAATCCAAACAAACCATGGATAAATAAGCCGAACCCCCAATTAGATTTGAACAACCAAGGGATCCTCTACTATACTGGTGTCTAGGTGCAGAAATTCAACTAAAGCAGTAGATATAAAAGAGTGTGATGCGCCAGAATCAAAGAGTGTACGAATAGGATGATCAAAAAGATAAACTAAACTCTCAACAGAATTATTTCTACCTCGTTCTTACGGAGGAGCTATGAGAGCGTGAACCTGCCCTCCAGAAGTAGATCTAATCCTTTGCCCTTGCCCTTGCTTTCTTGGGCAGTCCTTAGCCATGTGTCTTGTCTCGCCGCACTGAAAATAACCACCCATCTTCCTCTTCTTATTTCCGCAGTCCTTAATCAGATGTCCAGGAATGCCACAAAAATTACACTTCCTCTTGTCACGGGGTTTGTTATTTTTCCCGCCCTTCTTTGAATCCGTCTTCTTATTCTGCGATCCCACCACTTTCTTATCTTGAGGTACTTCAACCTTTGCCACTTTCTTGCCATCCTTGTCTTCCTCCTGTAACAATGCCATTTCCACCAGTCTCTCATAAGTCGCACCCATAGGTATATGGGACATAGCTAGGCTGTGTAGTAGCTCATTCACTCCTTTAAAAAAACGGGGAGCCTTCTTATGTGGAGTGTTCACTAACTCCAGTCCAAATCTAGCCATCTGGTTGAATTGGTTGACGTACTCCTTGACCGATATACTTCCCTGTTTGAGAGCTAAGAACTTTTCCATTTGTAGGCTTCGTTCAGCTTGTGAGAGGAATTTCATTTCAAACCTCATTCTGAAATCCACCCAAGTTTCAACTGGACTCTCAGCGTAACTTCCCCACCAATAAGAGGCTTCGTCTTTAAGCAACCATATGGCCAACTGTATCTTCTGCCTATCGTCCACTTCGAAGATAACAAACAAATCCTTAGTTTCTTTGAGCCAGTTTCTTGCTTCCATGAATGATTCAGTTCCATTAAATCTCTTTCCACTCATGGCTCCAAAGTCTCTACATATCTTTGAGAAAGCATTTGCACGTGGAGGAGGAGGAGGAACAGCTGCAACTGGGGGAGGAGGAATGTTTGATGGGCCTGCATCATTAGCCCTAGCCTTTAAGTACCTTCTGAACCAGCCAGGTACCGGTACGCCCTCTGGAAGGTTAAGATCCCCAGACATGTGAAACGAAAAAGAAAAGATTCAAAACAAAGGATAGAAAGACAATGCATATGGCTTTGGGGATTATACCTTTTAAAATAAAAACAACACTTTTTCTTGAAAATGCTTCTTTAAACTTCTCTTTGAAAATTAGTTTCCAAAATTTTTATCTGATCTGGCAACCATTGGCTCTGATACCAAGTGAAACACCCCCACCTCCATTAAGGTCACTCACAAAGGGAATGCCTTAACTTCGGTGGAGTGCTTTAGGTAAAAGATACAGGTAATTTACAAGACATACATATAAACAGCGGAAAAACTAAATTCATTCCATAAGTACGTGGTTCAGACAAAACATTACAACAACTGTCTCAAACCAACTTCCAAATCATTACAACAAAATCTCTATCTTGATTAAAACATAAAGAAGCATAAAACAACAATAAGGCATCATAAATCCACAATAAGAGTGCATCCAAAGCCATAGCCCAAGGAAAGAGAATCCAAGCAACACATCTACTCTCTTCAAGCTAGAAATGGTCCGAACTAAGCTAAAGTATTTCCTCCCTGCGGACCTGGGGGGGGGACGGACGTGAACAAACTGAACCTAGGTCAGCACCCTAGAAATAAGATAATGAAACTGAATACGCTACCGCACTCATTACTATTTCTCTGCACCCATTTACAAGTGTTTCAACTAGCACCATGTGTTCAAGATAAGTGATCCACTTTATCGATCGGCTCCTACTCGTATATATATAAATATTCACTACTTGTGTCATTCAGCCCCGCTTGATTATAGATACTTGTGTTGGTCCCACCATTGGGTGTATCAAATCCTATGGTGGCAACCCGACACAATTCAAGATGCACAGTGTATAACTATTGATGCCCAGTGCCTGCTTTGTCCACTCCGAAGTACGTGCACGCCCGCACTCCGTCGGAACCTACACTGACGCACCACCCGTCGTTGCTTTGACCGCTTATAATCAGTCCAATAATCGTGCCCACCCTGCTTAATTTAGGGTACCATGATACATCTATGTGGGTTACTACTGAAATGGGTCCCCATTACTAGGGTTTCCTAATCAACATGTTGTATTGGTTAAGTATTGCCTTAATTAACTTAACCCTACCACTCCTGTCTTAGCTTTAATCCATTCATTAAAGCACCAACCACTCACATTAGATATGTATTGTTGCGGTCGCTGGATGTGCCGGTCGGTTCCAGGCAGTCTTACACCGCAACTCAATCTAACCTCGGGTTCTTTTGGGCTTGATGCGTTAGCCTCTCCTATTAGATCTATATTGTTATGGTTGTTGGATGTGCCGGGCGGTTCCGGGCAGTCTCACACCTTAACTCAATCTAACCTCGGGTTAGCCATATTCGTCTTTTACCAAATTTACATATTTACCCTTTCATATTTATATGTAAATTTTCCACAATTTTTGTCATTCAAGTCATGCCCCAATTTATCCTCTAAATTATGTTCATAAATTTTAGGTATATAAATTATACCAATTTATGCTACTGATCATTTACATGATTATGATCCAGACTATGCCAATAATATGTATTTATTCGTTTTTCCCAACGTTACCCCCATTATACGCTCGCATAATTCACATAGAACGCTAGGCTCGTAACTTAGTCTAACTCATAGACTAAAAGGGAAAAGAAAGGAGCATGCACCATTCTAACAACATAAAGTAATATGGATCTAAATAAACTTGTGTCATATAATTTTGGCATAGAACAATGAAATTGCATTTTAGATCCAATTAACATAAATCTTAGTCATATGAACGGGAACTTGCATAGAATTACACAAATCCAATTAGGCATGTAGATGTGAACTTGCATTTGAGTTGGATCAAATCATAGATCTAAACATATGAGAATGTAGATCTAAACATATAGGTGTATATGACTTAGCCTAAAAACTTGCATGTAACATATTATGAAAGAATCATCAAACTTGTATACAACATGATAGGCTCATCGCTAAACTGATATTCAACATGATAGGTTCATCACTAATTCAACATACAACATGATAAGTCCGATAAACCACAGTAGTGTCATAGGCATATATGATAGAATCGTTACAAGAATAGACATGAGTCAGCATCACCATTCTCTTACAACTAGGAACAACTCTAGTTTTCACTTTATTACAAATCATAACTTTTTATTGTTCACATCTAAATAATAATACGACTTACAAACAAAAGAAAAATCTTGTTTTCTGAGATCTGTTTTCTAAAACTGAAAAGCTATCCCTTGACGTAGACTATCGATTCTCTAATTTAGATTTTGATTCGTAGCTTCTAACTTGCTTTCTAGTTGGAGAAGAATGGTGGATATGCTATGTTGACCATGGACAGCACAGCGGTTCTTTAGAATGAAATTGTGTAATTTAGGGTTGAGGGTTAGGGTTGCTTTTATAGAGGTTTAGACTTATGTGAGCCGTTAGATCGACCTACGAACAATCAGAACCGTCCAGGCTAGATTGAGCTATCCAGAAATTGCCACCTATGCCCTAGTGACTTAGCAACAAGTCAGAAAATCGTCACTGTCTGGATCTGGGCGAGGGGGTCGACCCCTATAGGGGGGTCGACACCCCAGTCGACACCCCTCGTGAGGGGTCGACACCTATGTCGACCCCCGCTGGGCAGAGTCGACCCCTATGGGCAGGAATTTTTCTGCCCAGCTGATTCACATGATTTTGAAATTCGAACTGTTTTTTTATTTAATTATTTAACTTTCTGTTTAAACATGAAATCTTCTGAACTCCATAACTTCTTCATACGGAGTCCGATTCACGCAAACTCAGACTCTATCTCAAGCAGAATTCCGAGACGAACGCAATGGCGTAATCCATTTCCATTAATTCTTACTTTAAAATTAAGTATTCTTTAATTCATTACTTTAATAGACATAGAAAATACAGGGTGTTACAACAAAGCTTGGCGAAATCGGCCCTAGGCACCTGCACCGCTGCATCACCACCGTTAACAACATTAGGAACTGCTCCCTGAACATCCATAAGAATCTCTCTCATGAAGGTAGTAAACATCATCCTCATATCAGGAGCATTCCTATTATTGGCCCTTGAACCCTTACACCTCGATTATCGGCTCATCGTTCAATCTGTAAAGAGAAAACGATTAACCATCTCCATAGTGGTGCCAGTGCAGTGCGACTTCATCCTCAGATATACTAATGGTATATATATATATAGCTTTTGAAAACCAAAATATCACAAATATGCGCTCTCATATACGTATACTATCTCTCCTTGATGTCTTCCCCCAGGTTAACTAAGCAACCTAGAGCTCTGATACTAAATGTGACGGCCTGCCCCGAACCAGCCGACATTTCCAATGAAATGCGTTGTACCGATGTCCAACCAGCACGGGACGGTCGTCAATGAAAGGAATTTGAAATTATGAATCATCAAAGAACCTGTAGTATATCTCACAGTGCAAGGACCAAAATATAATAATAACATAACTTGATATAAGACAGGCGAGACAGTGCATAAGCTAAAAACTAAACCATCATAGCAGTGGAAAATTCAAAATATAGCTCATGATCCAAACCATCATCATTACAATATTTAAAACCGTCTCTAAAGCAAAATAGGAAGGTACACTACTAATGCCCAAAGTAGTGTCCAGCAACAACACAGGGAGAATACTTGGGAATCATACGTGTAAGCCTCCTGGTCATCTCCGGACAGCTACTCCTGCATAACCAGCTAACCTGTCTCTAGTCTGGTCGTTTAGGTGCACTCGGAGTAATAAGAAGAGACATAAAACTTTGGGTCAGACAAAAGTCTGGTATGAGTGATAAGAAGCAAAAACGGAACAATAACAGGTATACATAACCATACCTGAACCTGCAACCAAAGAGTTAGCACAACAAGATGTATAATACTCTAAGGTGACACTAACACATGGTGTGAAAATAATGGAGAGGGGGTGTGCATGTCATGGTGATAGCAAACATCAAACATAGCAATCATCCTCACATCCCTCACTCAGTGTGTAAAGTATACGATATCTACCACTTTGATCACCCAATTCTTTTGCTACAATCACTTTGTCCCATGGGGTCATGACGGCTCCACTGCACTGATCCATAGCCACTAATCCTTTGCTATGTCCACTCTGTCCCATGGAGTCATGGCAACTCCACTGCAATGGCTCATAGCCATGCTACGATCACTCTTCCCCATGCAGTCATGGCAACTCCACTGCACTGATCCATAGCCGCTAATCCATCTCTCAGTGGTGAGTCAAAGCTATAAACATCGATAAACCCTTTGCACACGTCCCGTAGCAAAGTCCAACTCATGAAGTTAACTTGTTGGTTCCCATCTGGATCCTGAGTTCTAACTTCCTATTTGAACTACCTTTGCATCTCGGGTTTTGGTCATTATCTCGATTCGTGACCATCACTTTGGTTCGGGTTATGAATACCCCTCCGGTTCGTGGGTCCTCCATCAGGTCGTCGCGGCTCGATTCGGAGTGTAACACCTGGTTCATGGCTTCTTCATTCGTAGCATACCGGTTCGATCTTCCTCTCCAACATCGAGTCGGTTCGGATATGCAGGCACGGTTCGTGAGTGGCACTCCGGGTCGGGTCATGAGCTCTCTCTCATGGCGGCTCGTGATGTTCATTAGTTCGGGTCAGATCGTTCCACCTCACCGGGTCTCCTGGTCATATCGGCACATGATCTTTTGGGTTCGAGACAAGCGGTTCGGGTCGGATCATGGTGCCTTGGTTATGAATGGATGCCATGATCGGGTCGGTTCAGAGGAGATGGGGCGGATCATGAGGTGCTCCACGAGCGGGTTCGGGACCCGATCCGATCCCCTTTTCCTGCATCGTTTCCTGCAACCTCACCAGCGAACTATTTACGCCACATAAGGGCATTTTCGATCATTCTAGCTATTCTGTGCAATCACAAATCATACCAAACAGTCATAGAAATATGTATAATTAACCATAAACACCAAAACGATGAATAATCATGTCAATATGGATCAAACATATCCAAACCCGTGTTTTCCCCTTAATCATTTAGTCAAACCTAACTTTAGGATTAGTAAAATATGCCAAAATTAACCCAAATTTCTAACAGAGGCATAAAATAATATTTTAGAATTTCTAAATATTTTTTCTGGATTTTTATAATGCATAATTTCGCTAATTAACACTAGTCACCCATATTAACCGTAATAAGTGTAAAAATGTGCGAATCACTCACCTTAGCCACAAATAAAATCTTAGATCTGGAATTCTACTGTTTTGGCACGGTTTCCAATGCAACACAGAAGCCCACCTTGATTTTCATGCTAATCCACCTTGATTTGATGTAGATCTTCTTAACTAGTGATTTGGGAGTGATTTAGAGGACGGAGGCCATTACTAGGTTTCAAGAGGTGTAAGTGGTGGCTGAAAAATAACAAAAACTGATTTTCCCAAACCCTGTCTGCCTTCCCATAACCATAATCCCAAAATGGGTTATGGGCCTAGCTGCTAATCACCCTAATTAGGCCCGATTAAGCTGTTTTTCACCTTCTAAACCTTATTTCAGCCATATCTCCCAAACGGTAAGTTCGTTTGATCAATGTGACCACTCTGCAGAAAGGTAAACCATCAACCAATCCAATGGATGCGGTTTCAGGTCAAAACTCCTTACCAATCAAAAGTTATACGCGAAACAAGATTTGCCAGGGGCAAAATGGTCATTTAAAATTTGGCAAAAATCGTGAACATGAGAAATGACCCCAATAGTCATTCCCCAAAGTTACACGACCATACGACTTCGTATGTAAATTAAATAAATATTATATGACCCTCCGATGCGTAAAATGTGGGTCGTTACAGTTTATATGGATCTCCGCTATACTTAGCTCTAGTATGTCTTCCGTACTCACCAGTGGTTAGGGGTGAGCATTATTCGGTTAAACCAAATAAACCAACCGAACCAAAACCGAACCAAATTATTTTAGTCGGTTTGGTTCGATTTTGAAATTAAATCGGTTTGTAATCGGCCCAAAAAAATATTAAGTTCAATTATCGGTTTAACCAAATTAACCGAATTTTTACTATATTTTCAAAATTACTGGTATTATAATAAATTTTTTTGGTTAGTTTAATTATTTAAGTATATAATAATCATCATATATGTGTCCAAATTAATATTAAAAAGCATAAGAATCATAAATTATAATACTCTAATCATATATTTATATTTTATTTCATAATACAGTGAATATTTCAAACACAAAGTGTAAAACATTTTTAGTTCGGTTTAATCAGATAACCAACCGAACCAACCAAACTTAATTTGGTTGGTTTGGTTTGGTTTTCATTTTTATCGGTTTTAGTTTGGTTTGACAAATTTCATTATTGGATAAACCAAACCAACCAAACGCTCACCCCTACCAGTGGTATTGACGGCGCCCTCATCAAATCCAGAAGAGGACTTCGCCAAGGTGACCCCCTTTCTCCCCTCCTCTTCATCCTCGTTGCTGACACTCTAAACTAGATGATTAGACTTGCCCTCCATAGCAACATCTTATCAAGCATTCACATAAGTCCTCCCAACCCTGTCTGTGCTAACATTCAATTTTTTGATGATACCATTCTCTCTGCAACACCTAGTCCTCAAAATACCACTGTCTCAAATATCTCTTTTAGTTCTTTGAGTTGATCTCGGGTCTCTCCATCAATTTTTTCAAGAGCTCCATCTACATGCTGGGTAACGCTGATGATCGTGGCATTGCTATCGCCCGTGTTCTTAATTTCAGGCTCCAACACTTCCCTATGTCATACCTTGGCGTTCCGCTTCGTCCAAACAAACTTTGTCGCAATGACTAGACCCCCTCCTCGCTAAGATTAACTCGATACTAGCTCGCTGGAAAGCCTTGTCCCTCTCCTTCGCTGATCGTTTGATTCTGGTCAAAGTTGTTTGTTCTGCCCTTCTTTTGTACTGGCTTTCAATTCATCGGGATCCTAGCTAGGTTATAAATCACATTGACCATGCTAGACGTTTCTTGATTTGGCATGGTGGCCCGGTTCGATCGCTTGTCAGTTGGAAGTCAGTTTGTTTGAGTGTTAACGCAGTTGGGCTTGGGATTCCTAATCTCCACTCACTTAACGATGCGCTGCTTGCTAAATGGATATGGCGATGCCTAACTCCTGGTGTTTTCACTTGGAAGTCTTTAATCCTCTCCCTTTATTATAACAATCAACCCAATTCCATACTACACTCACGTCCTCAGTCCCGCCCTTCACAGTTCTAGGGTATGTGCGCTAAGATCTTTACCTCACATTATGCACCGTTTCGCCATCAAGGTTGGAGATGGATCTACCAACCATTTCTGGCAGGACACTTAGTTCTTTGAATGCCCACTAGCACACCTTTTCCCTTCACTTTTCTAAATCTATCCATATCCATCCATCACCATAAAAGACGAAGTTCATTAGGGAATCTCTGCCATCATGCCAACTACCTACTTCCACCCAGAAATTCTCCAAGATTCGTGAAGTGCAAAAAATCATCCATCAACCACCCTACACTCTATCCTTGATTCCTTTTATTGGATCCCATCAACCAAGAAAGCGTTCACGGTCAAGTCCTGTTATAAATACATCACTCACACTGGTGGGCTTTTTCTTACTCAAGAATTTGCAAGATCAAAGTGCCACCGACAATATGCTTCTTTCTTTGGTGCCTTGCTCGCGAAAGAACTAATACCAGAGATATGTTGATTCACATAGGTGTTCTGGTCAGTCCTTCCAACGTTCTTTGCCATCGACATGACGAATCTATCACTCATCTTTTCTGCAACTGTGACCTTAGCTTATACCTTTGGGTTTCGATGGCTACCTATATTTTTGATTACCTTCCTCTTCAGCTTCATCACTTTGAATGCTGGCAATACTCTGGCCGATCGACTAGCCTCGACACTTTCTTTGCTACTATTGTTTGGACCATTTGGCTTGAACGAAACAACCGATGCTTTAATAGATGTTATGTTTCAAAGTCTTACTTATGCCATAGATTTTCTTACTTTTACCATCTTTGGATAGATGCATAAGCCTTCCCTTTAATCCCCACTATTATGGATACTGCGATCATTTGCGATGAATCAGTGGGTAGCTCTGAGGCTGATGGGTTGCGCCAGCGTCGATCATACCGCCGTCCATGGTAACTTCATCATGTTCACCAATTGATGTTGCATCGTGTGCTCATTTGCTGGTCTTTTGGGTTGTTGTGCATAGTAATGTTTTGGAGCTATATAATATAGCTCACTGGTTAATCTACTTAATGCTTACTGTTGTGATATATGATCTTCTATGTTTATACATTATTAGCATTATGCATTATGTACTATGTTTGCATGCATGCATGCAAACTCTTGTCTATTTCAATCTTTGGTCAGGCTTGTTGACCGTTACTATATTTTATCTTAATAATAATTATGAATCGGCTATGTAGATTAGCTCTACACAACTGTTGAGACGACCCCAAACCCCGTACTGACGACGGCAAGGGTAATCCTTGGAATATAACACAGAACAGATAATAGCAGAACAGAATTAAATAAATACACCAGATGATGCATAATAGAATATATTGGATAAGAGTAATCGTCAGAGTTACACAGTATACAGGATCATACTTAGTACAAATACAGTTCAACTATACATATATGTCTACAGCGGAAAACAAACATAATGTACAATAGGTGCTGAACAGCATAAAAAGAGATAAATGATAGAATCCATCTTCAGCTCCAGCTATCCAGAAAGAACCAGCTAAATCTGAATACAAGGCTGCCCATGTAGGAAAAGGGGCACCCGAGTTTGAAAGTGAAACAAACTACGAGTCAGTCATGGGACTGGTATGAGAAATCTACTCAACACATTTATAATATGGCTAATCACAGGACCACGCCACTTTCGTGGAACGGGTTTATTCCATTGGATTGCCAGTGCTTTAAAACCAAATCTATCTTTTAAACATCGCAATGCTTTTTATAAAAATGAAGCCATTATAAGACTCAGTTCCCATCACACAATGCAACGCAAACCGGAGGATAGAGTTTTTACCTTATAACGGCCAAAATATGCTTGATACGAATAAAACAAAGGCATTTGGTATTATTACTAGTGTTTATATGTTTTGAAGACAATTTCAAATCATAACTATCAATCATAGACGGCATGGGTACCATATATCATGTCGCCATATAAATATACACAATCAAAACCGCACAGTCACGTATTTAGAAATTGGATTTCCGTCTTGAACCAAGGCAAAAGATAGTCCTTACCGAATTCGAGACAATCTAGCCCATGTCTCAGGCAAGCGCGCAGGCAAGCCTTGGATCGTCAGGGTTGGTCCACCGAAGCGGATTATTATGCCTAGACAATACGTTTCCCAGCCCTTTGGGGCGTAAATGAGCCAACGATTGACTCCATCGGACCCGGATCGTCCGATCTAACCGAGGCGCCTCGCAACAGCAACAACCACATAAGTCAAACTCGCCCGGGCGTGTAAAACCACTTACGCCACTCCTAGCTAGAAGGAAACGCATGCCCTCCCTGAGGTCCTGCTCCCGTTTCTGGTCCATACCGGGGTGTGAGGCTCGCGATTTCACGTTATACACAAAGCTACGCCACACAGGCGGTGCTTTGATCATCTCCACAAGACCTTGCTTTTCAACAGAGGCCCTGTTCATTTGCCACTTAGGCATGCCACACTAGCAATTCATGCCATGCGACTGATGTCCATCGATGTACAACCTCTGAGCTCGTGCGTTTCAGAGAAGGGCGTTAAGCAAAAGAATAAATTCTCCACCGCCAAACAGATGTATATTTTACAAAGATCAATCTACACAGAATGAAATCCAATGTCAGACACACAATTCATTTACAAGTCCGTTCTGGGTCTGAACGAAACCGTAGGCACTATATACCTCGCAAACCCATTAATCACCACGTACATCTGGACAATCACCACTCATTATCCATATTTCGGGATGCCTCACAATCAGGACCTCGGTTACCATCCAAACGAGGTGAAGATCTCCGGTCTTCGACCACCGTCTTCATCATTGATTTCTTATCATCGATTCAGTTATTCAGAATGGGATAAACCCGGTCTTTCTGAGCAACTCGCGTATATAATAAACAAGTACAACACTAACATATACACGCATCATTTCAATTCATTAGTCACTAACCGTCAATCAGTAAGAGAACGATTTCCCAAATATTAACCCCGAAGGCCGAAACCAACATCAGATCAACACCCAGGAAACCATTCGACTTAGCCAACCTTCAGTTAAGTTCTAAATAACATCCATATCGTTTATAATATTTTATAACGATTTATTGCTATTTTTATTTATTTTAAAATAGCCAATATATTCAAAATGACGCTTCGGGCCATAACGCGGCCGTGGCGCTGTTTTTCCTCAGATTTGATTTACACATATCTGAAAATCTAACCGTTGGATCTTCACAAAATTTACATCATTAGAAAGATCTTTTCAAAACGAATCCAACGGTTCCAGTTTCGGGAAATTCCGACGGTCGGATCTCCCGGTGTAATCGTTTGAAGTTTCGATTTCAAAATACGAACTGCAGCGTCGTTATTCGATTAAATATAATTATATTTATATATATATAAATATAATCGATTTTGGCGCTGTTTTTCTTCAGATTTGAATTAAACATTCTAGATAATCCAACCATTGGATTTTTACAAATTTTCCAAAGCGAACCCAACGGTTGCGATTTCAGGAAAATCCCATGGTCGGATCTCCCGGTATAATCGTTTGAAATCACGGTTTCAAAATACGAACTGCAGCGTCGTTATTCGATATATTTTAATTCTGTTCATATATATATATATATATATCGATTCTTCGATTTCAAAGCTACATTCTTTTCATACATTTGATAAAAATAATATTTTTATCTAACTGTCTTCTATTTCAACACTTCACTATATTCATCAATTCATGTATATAATAGAAATGTGATTTTTTATTGTAAAACAATTCTTTTCAAAACACTATTATTTTATATAGTTTATATAGGTAATAAAAATAGGATTTTTATTATAAAACAATTTCTTTTAAAACAAGGTCATTTTACATAGTTCATATAGATGCTAAAAAGGTGATTTTTATTATAAAACGATTTATTTCAAAATATGAATACCATTCAACACATGAATTTCTATTCAACGAATGAATATCGATTCAACACATGAAGGTTTTCTATAGTATATATATATAGATAAAAATGTGATTTTTATATTTAAAACTTGAATACCATTCAACACATGAATTTCTAATCAGCGAATGAATTTCAATTCAACACATGAAGGTTTTCTATTCAACGAATAAATATAGTTTCAGCAAATGAAAATAATTCAAACACATGAATATTATTCAAAATTTCGGCAGCATAACGGCAGGGTAGTTAAAACCGGGACCGTAGTACGGCTCCTCGCTCTACCATAAAACCTCGCGATTTTTGACAATGGGGATCATGCATCTAGTTCGCACGCAGGCGGCATGTATATATTTCATTTCCGCAAACTAATCCTATGTGGTTTCAACCAAATATTTCTCAACCACAAATGGGTATTTTTCAACCACAAACAATTCCAACCAACCATTCGCTATCAATCAATTTTCACACCAATCACAACCAATAAATATCGTCCATGGTTTGTGGACGAGGGGCGTATATATATATATATATATATATATATATATATAGCAATTCACTTCTATTTCAACACATATATAATTTTAACAACGCATATATAACTTACACATCGAACATACAATTTATACAACGCTTATACATGAGGTGTACAACGCTTATATAACTCATACATCGACTATATAATTTATACATCGTCGTTTTCCATATCGTTTATAAATTAGAAATCTCACATTGGGTTTCACTCCACCAAAAATAGCAGAAGGCTCAGAAAAATATGCGGTCTCTTCTAGAAGGTAGAAGACATCCACACGGTCACGATGTTTCATGTTTCATCGAATTTTGTCAAGAAACGAAAAAGATATGATTTTTCAAAGTTTGCAACGGTTTAAAGGTGTTAAAACTGTTGAAAATATATATCGCCGTATACCTTTCTGAAATGTTCAAAACTAGGTCACGCGATTTCGTGAAATCCGTGAATCGATAGAACGATCAGGCTACGCAGTGTCGAAGGGGGAGGAGAGGCACTCAGGCGCCGGGGGGAGTTGGCCAGTTTGACGCTGGCAGGAGGTGGCGGCAGCGGTTGGAAGCTCGAAACTTTCGAGCTCGATATCTCCTTGAATGTTGAACGAAAAAATACAAACTATATATGGATTTGAAGATCTTCTCGAGCTCTTCAAAATCTTCAACTGGAGGAGGGGCTAATTTTGCCTGGTTTGGTCGGAAAGTGGATGGGAAGATCTCGAGCGGTTTCCGCCTTCGACCGGGGAGAGAGAAAAAAGGAATTTTTTTTTATAAAAATTATGATTGGTCGGGGGAGTTTTAAAGGGGTTTTCTGACACGACCACCAATCTAAACCCCACGACTGTCGTCCCTAACGTTTTACCCCCATTCCGAACACAATGGGATATGTTTCGTAGGCCCATTCGATTGTTTCAGTCAGTTTTCCTTCAAATTAAAATATATAACATTCAATATTTGATTTGAACGTACATTTCAATTTGCCAGGGCCACAAACTGATTCGAAAAATTCCAGAAAAATAAATCTGGCTATGTTTTGACGATACGGTCCCAACAAAACTAGTTTCGTCGAATTCTGGGACCGTTTGCAAAAAGGCCCATTTCTGGTCGCGCTCACATACTAGCTTCAAAAATTATGAAATTTGAAACCTAGCAATAACTTCACATCCCGGATCCAACAAAAGTGGTTTCGTCGAATTCCGAGGTCGTTTGCAAAATGGCCAATTTCACAGGCTGTATAAATTCCATAGCGACCTTTCTGAAAATTCATTTGGTCATAACTTTTGCTTCCCGCTATGAAAAATCGATTTTTCAGATTCGTTAGAAAGGTATTCACTAACAGAATTAAATATTTTTGGTTTCACTCAAATCCGTTTTGTTTTGTACCCGGTACAGTCCGACAAAGTTTGGATTCAATTTTTGAAACTGCAGCGCCTTTTCAGGTCTTGTTTATAATTAGAATTAATTATATTCGTTTTCAATTGTCGATTCAAACTCAGTTTTCAGTGCTATTATTTAAAATATTTATTTAAAATATTTAAAATCCATTATTTTAGCCAATTTAAAAATTTTAAATTGGTTCAGATTTTCTGGGTCGTTACAACTGTCTTGCTCAAAAGAAAAAGAATGGGTTGAAACCCGGTCTTTCTAAATCACATCATTAAAATATAGTGATATATAAACATATCATAAGTGTCATTCCAATTCAGTATATTCTTTTATTCAAGTTTTTACATCATTTAAACTTTTTGTTTAAATCCTTCCTTTGAAATCATTTAAAAAGACTATATAATCTCTTCTCACAAACTTAACTTAAACCAAGGTTTATTAGACTTATTGGGATTATCGAGCCTTATAAAAAAGTAATCTCTCATATCGTTATCCCATTCCCAACATATTCATCTCATGGAGCAAAACTGGTGGTACTCCATTCTAACACCCTCGTGTTTTGGGAAGTTTAATTACCTTATTTCATTTCAAATCTTGGTTGAAAAATTTACGAAAACTTTAACATAGTTTTAATCTTCATTTCATTCAGTCAAATCATTATCAGAAGATTTATTAAAACTCAAACTTGAGAGATGTCTTTACTTTAACTGAGTCAAAGAACAAATGTTATTTAACACATCATTCACGATAAAACCAGAATTAAGCTTCCATTCAATTCTAATTAAATTTATGTGAAGATACACTATTTTTAAAATCAAAAGTCAATTATAAACGATATCTGACATGCTTACAACTGATTTTAGGTATTAAAAATAGTGGGCCATGGATTTTTTTATATACTTTACAAAAGCAACCAATAACAAAGAAGCCACAATGGTATAAAATAAATGATTCACATAAATATATCATCACAATCCTTTTTATATATTTACATTTATAAAACAAGAAACAATATGTGGATGTTGCACAATACCTAAGCTCCCATTTGTTCTTTTTTTCCTTTCCTTTTGCTTTCCCTCACATGTCATCTGTGATAATTTATGCAAAGAAAGAAGAAAAAAAGTATCAATTATATTTCGACTGCGCCCAACCCTATACTCCCCATCCCAATTTAAGGGTTCAAGTGGCTATTGCATAGGAAAAGACTGCCTACATACCCCTTTTGAGGGATCAAGCCCACGTAGTTCTATTTCCTTCTCTTCTCCTGCGTCCAAATACTTGTTAGTGCATTAAAACCATTACATACATTTAACCAATGCAATCAATGTAATTTAATACCAATGTGAACATTGTAGTCAACAAAATTAATGCAATAACTACACCAATGTAATCAAATAAAACTAGAAAATAATATTTTTCCCATCTATCACAATAATGTTAACATGTAGTCATCAAACACTTACAATATCCCATGAGAAATCCAACTTACAAGATAAGAAGGTAACAACACAAATATACTTACACAGTTATTATTTATCAACTAATAATAATACGCCTTCAATGTAAGTATAAACAGTTCAGTGTACACTAACCATTCGAAAATAGTAACACTGCCATCATCGAACGTGTACTAGGTCAATCAATATTAGTAACAAAACATCCATCATCAAATAACCATAATTAACAGCACATCAATTTGTAGTAATAACAGTAAAACATCGCATATTCATTCTTATTGTGAACCATCATTATGAAACAAAACATGAAATAAAAGAACTTAACTATTAAACATGCATTGCAACCATTCAATCATATTTATGATAATTGTTTTTATTTTATGCCAAAATAATTGTGATTTTACACTAAATTCTTTTAATATATCAGAAAGTCATTTTTATTGCCATTTGTTCCAAAACTGTGCAATTTTCAGTAAAACTATGTCTTCATTTATAAATCTTATTTTGTTGAACAAGAACATTTATGTTATTATTCAAGAATTAGTAAATAATGACCTTATTTAACATCTCTAATTAATTTCATATTTTTTCAAACACCATTAATGCATACAAACATGGATAATCATACTTTCCATTTATTTAGCATATTTCAACGTCATTACTCAATTTCATGAATTTATTTTCAATGAATAACTCATATGTTCAATTCTGAAACTAATTAAAATCCTAATAGTGCAATAATCAGTAATAAGCAATAATTTTTGACACAACCACCTAAAATGTCTCAAATATCAAACAATTGTTAACATATCATATCATAACATATCATAAACTAATAATCATAAATATGCATCAAGAGAACACAGTAATTTAAATTCAATTAGTTAGGAGAAAAACTATACCAGTGCTTTTGCAAATAATCTTCAACTCATACAATCCATACATGTGTATCTTCTCCATTTTATCTAACGCACGTTCTCCTTTGCTGTAGCAAATTTAGTTGCATAGGCTTTCCTCCATTTTCTGTTTATTCTATCCATTCACCATTCTTTATTTCAGCATGTAACCTTTTTTATTATTTCTAATTAGGAAAATTTAGAGAAGAAAACAGGATGTGTTTAAAGATTTTCTTTTTCTAGGATGAAGAAGGAAGAGAAAAAGAGGATCCCCTTAGGGTTAAATTTGGCTCACTTATATAACAGTTAGAGATTGATGTAGTACATTAGATTAACACTAGGAATTCTCAAATTAAATCACAACCGCTCTCTTATTTACTTCAAAATGAAGTAATTTCTTATGGCATATCTCATAAGTCTATTACTGTTATTTTTATCTAACCGGTTATAAATAAGGATTTGAATAAACCAAATGAAGCAACAAGTGAATGTTTCTTTAAATCTTATAAAAAAGTTACTGTTTATACAAGAGAATTAATTTATAGTCTTAAGGAAATAAACCCCAAATAAAAACAAATCAATTTGCCAACATGTCAATTAGTACCTAATTAATCCTCACATGCACAATTAATCAAAACATTTACATATATACATGAATATATGATAATTCTATGTTATACCGATTAATGTCTAATAGCTGCAAAATATGTATAAACCTCACAACCATCCGTAATTAAAATACATTGTCAATTGGTGCAAATTAATTCTTAACTTTATAAAATGAAAGATATTTGTGTACATATATGCATAGGATGATTTGAATCTTACTAATTATTTGCACGAATATGCAATTAACCCTCCCTCCATAATATGTAAAGTCAACAAATGTCTAATAAGTGGAATATATTGGCAACTAATGCAAATGAATTGCTTACCAATTAAAAAAATGCCACTAATATAAGGTAATTAATTGCTATTCTTTAGCAACAAATTTCTAATAATACAAATTAATTGACATACATGTCAATCATTGCCTACTTAATCTTCACATGTGCAAATAATCAGTTATTGCTCCATAGTATATAAGATTATGGCATTTACATATTTATACATATATAGGGAAATTTATATTTGTAAGAATAGACAATAACCCCATAACCATCCATAAATCAAATATGTCATTGATTATTGCACAATTGATAGCTAACCTGTTTTTCAAAAGTGGAAAACAAATGAAATTTAATTTTTCCTTTTTTTTTCTTTGCTACTTCCCCGTAACATAGAAAGTCTATGCATGATCAAGTTATAATACATGCACATATATTTATACACATAAAAAGGATTTAAATAACATGTTAATTAACGTGTAATTAATTTACAACTTATGCACTATAATCAGGAAACAATATTCATCCCATATATACGTAACATATTACATACAACCACATAAAATCTTTCCTTATATGCAACTCTTTATCTTATGTGCCTCTTATTTATATAAAAATATCTCATACTGGAACATGCATAAATTTGATTATTTTACCTAAAAACCAAAAATATGACAATGATGGGAATCAAACTCATGACTTCATGTATGAAAGTTCACTAACTTAACAACTACACCAAACACATTTCTTATTCATAAAATTATAACATTGAAAATTAATGGTTTAATGTGCGTATCTTTTATTCTTAAAAAAGAAATATCTTGTAAATGATAATTTCAAATATATCAAAATTATATATCAAACTGATCGTCTTGGAAAGACCTTCGCAATGGTAATAGATACGACATCTGATTGATCACCTAGTAAAATTTAATTCTTAATTACTTAAATTTCAGAACCATAAAAGTTGTGGGATGTTACATTCTTCCCCCCTCAAAAGAATTGTGCCCTCGCAATTCCCCAAATATAAAACCCATTAAAAATAATAAATCTTTCATTAGGATTTCAAAAATAAAACCATCCGTCATAAGTTAACTTATCATATGTAATAATCATAGTTTCTTGCCAATAACAACACACCACACACTATAATAAAATATGTATTTTCTTGTCATTCTATGGAACATGTGGTGTGTAAAAATAAAAATACATCAATAAACAACAGTTATTATAACATCCTGATACAAAGAAAAGAACACTCACAAAATAACAATCAATGTGGTTCACAAGAGTAAACCAAAAGAACAATTAACACATCATCAAACTAACAATAAACACATGTATGTTCATTAATGTGCTAACTATATAATCATTCTATTGTGATGAAATTTATAAAAGCCTCACATTTGTAGTAATGATGTGTCCTTTCTTTCTTTCCTCTTTAAAAATATCTTATGCACCCACTTATGGTCATTCCTTCAAAATAATAAGTGCACATTCATAAATTTATAAATCTTTATAACGGTTAGTACGACATCTCCTTCTGTTACTACTGTCCATCATTCATTATGACATTTACTTATTCAGCGCGTAAAGCGTATGGAATTCACTATTTTTGGCTGTCCACCCAATTCTGGTATAGCGAATGCCCCCAAGCACACGACAGATAGACTAATTCCTAACATAGTGGAACCGACGTTTGGAACCCCTTACATGGTGGAGTCTCCTACCTTCCCTGTACCAACCTCTCAAGGATGCACCGAAGTCTTAACCGCCAAATGCCCCTTTGCAAACGTCCTGCGGCAAAGCCCAAATTAGGAAGTTGACACATTGGTTCCTACTTGAACACTTGGTTCCCACTTGAACCCCTTGATTCCATCTCGAATGCCTTGGTCCCTACTTGGGCCATTAAAGCTAACTTCCTTCTTGAGCTACCTTTGTGTAACATTACATATTTTGCGTATATTTAAGTTCCAATTTAAATATATAAATTGGAATAATATTGGGAAAAATCAAATTTTGTCAATTATAATGATAATGATTTGATTAAATTGAGAATAAATAAGTTTCGGAATTTGGTTATTTCAAATGTTGTAACTTGAAATTTAATATTTCATAATTAATGTATTTCAAGTGTTTAAGTCAAAATGAAAATTTCATTTATAAATGGTGAAATTCTAAGTGTTCAATAATAACTGAATTCAAATTTTAAATTTCAAATAACCAAATTTGGGAACTTAAAATAGGTGAAATAAATTTATGAAATTTATTTAAGTTGAAATCTGATAAAAAGGAATTTTATTAATATTTAAATTCGAAATTTAAACAGTTAATCGAATAATTGAATATTTTTAATAATTAATTAACGGTGAAAGTTAACGGTTTTCGCGACTGTCTCGGAATTCGACGAAACGGGCGCCATTTGGTATCAGAGCGATGGTTAGCGATAACCTTGGCTCTATTGGGAATTAACTCGTTAGAGATAGGGTTAGTAGTGCCCTAGAACAAGTTTGAGTGGTATGAGAGAGCGTATTTGTATTTTTATGTAAAATGGTTTTATATTGTATTGACTTGTTCAGTTGAATATTTATGAATTCTGGTCGATATGTGGGACGCCATACAATCGATAGGGATTTCTAAATAGTCGGATAGAATGAATTGACATAATAAGGTTTTCGATAATGTTTTATATATATATTAAATATGTTACTTTTGGTTTTAAGAATATTCATTCGATACTAGTAGGTAGTAATAGTAAGTTATTACCTATTTGGGTCAACTTAATAATAGATATAATAAGAAAAAATTAGCTGGTTTTATAAAAATATTCAAGAATGAAATATCTTAAGCCTAATTGGTTATATAATATGTCTGTGACTTAAATGGAAATGAATTTCAAACTTGATCCTGGGAATACTTTTGAAATAAGTTTTGTCAAGTTTGAAATGAAAATCATATTATAAGTATTATCAAAAAGAATGGGGCTTTCAAAAGTCTTTATAAACGAGTGTATAATCCCTTGCTCAGATCTTCGAAATAGCCTTGGTAATGAGTGCACGCATTATTGATGGTTATTCTGAAGAGTCTAAGTGTGGGAGAGACCACTCAATAATGATTATAATTGGGTTTGCCACAGAATTTTTGGATTTAACTTTATATCGTATAAATTTTTTAAAGGTATTAGTTTGCTATATTCAAAGTTTAATTTAAATTTAAACTCAGAATTTAAATTTCTTGCTTAAATTAAAGTTCGGATTTGAAATTTCATATAGTATGGTTTATAAAATAATATAAGTATATATATATATATATGTTATTTTAAACTTGTTTTGGAAACCCGGAATCCAACATTTAGTTTTTTTAACTAATGACGACTATATATTTATTAAAACGAAACGTGAGTTCGAAACTTATAAAATTTATATATATTACGAGCCTGAAACGGCGCGGTAGTTTGGAAATTCGATCTTTAACTTTGGAGAAATATATAAAATTCAATATAAGTCAGAATTGGATAAAACAAGAAACGCTAGGATCGAATTGGTCATACATTTCTAATGAATGTAGGAAATTTAGTTTTCACTTTATAATTGGAAAGTTATGACTAAATCAAAATTTAGAAATAGCGCTATAGAAATTATATATATTTATACATAGTTATTAATATATAGGCTTAAATAGGAATCGCACGAATGCATTCTGAATTCGATAAACCACTTTCTATGGGTTAGTGTAAATGTGAAATGAAGATATAGAAATCTAAATTGGTTAAATCTCTTTGAGACAATATATCTAATGTAAATCCGAGTAGGAAAAAAATAAAACAAAGGAAATATAAATTAATTGTCAAATGAAATATAATTTAATTAAATAGAGGGATTTAGCTAACTAAAGTTTAACTTAGGGAATTGGAAATAGTGGGTTGAGAACTAAATAGAGAGCTGGGCTATATAATCATCCTTAACTCAAGGTATGATTTGAGAGCCGAATAAATAAATTTAGTAAAAGGAATAAGAATATATATATATATATATATATATAACTTGAGTAGGGTGATGGATTAAATTTAAAGAAATCAACTTAAGAATTTAATAAGTTGTTTTAGAATTCATGTGGACGATTGGATTAAGTAAGTAAATGGAAGTTTAATAAACGAGATCAAAGTGAAATGGTGTATATCAAAACATAACTGACCTTAATCCATTGATATTGATTCTAAGATAACTAAGTATGAAGAATAAATGAAATAAACTTGAAATTGGAATAAGGACGAAGGTATAAGAAGTTTAAAACCAAAGTTTGGATCATTAAATAGAGTGTCGAAAGAATTTAGAACCAAACCAATTCAAATAAGTCAAGTGAATTAAAACAAATGAAGGTAAACTTGGAAAAATTTAATTTAGTCAGGTTAGAACTAAATATAAGTGGATTCAATTAAGTCGAAGGAATAACGATTTAACACTTATAAAGGATAAATAAGAAATTGAATATGAACCATTGCTTGGATAATGAAGTAAATGCAAATACTATAATGGACTTAAATAAACAAATAAATGAGTTGGAAAAAAAAAAGAGTATACTTAAGCGATAAAGGCTAAACCACACTCAAGCATAATGGAATGATTCATTTAGATGGTTTAAGTTTGGCTTAAATTTTGAATTGGAAAGTTTGAACATGAAATAAAATCAATCAATGTTTATGCCAAAAATCTGAAATAGTCAATAGGCTGTAGTAATATGGCCATAACATTTGAATGGATGATCGGAATCAGACGATTTTGGACTTTCCGGAAACCTTAGAACCCGAACTAAAACTTTTGTCTATAGAGTCATGTTGAAATTCTCATGTTTGCTAAGTCAAAATTCAAGTTTAACCATAATAACATGTGCAGGAAATTTTAAAGCTGAGATGTATATCAATATTGTTTTGACCATAACTTCCGAATGGAGCGTCGGATTTTAATCCACGAGTACAATTCGGAAAGGTCAGAATGTAAACTAAATTTTCTCTTAATATGCTAAGTCAAATTTTGATGTTTAGAGGGCTAGAAACTGGGTAGAACATTTCAGACCTGCAATTTCAGTGTATGGGCTGAAGCGTGCACCTTTACTTAAACTGTCATAACTTTTAAACGAATTATCCGAATTCGGCAAGTCCGGACAATTCGAAAAGCCTGAAACGAATGCAATAAATTTTTCCTAGTGTGTCTTAGTCCAATTCCATCATCTACGAGTCGATAATACCCTCTTTGTTCGCTGCCCTGTTATTAACATGTTTGTTTGGTGATTGAAATAGTGGATATATGTTGTATAAGTTTATGCAAATTGCCATGTATTGTTATATGTTTGATTCTTATGCATGTTTGAGTGTTTCTAGTAGGTACAAGGAATGTTGCTACGTTTTGGAGCTCGCTTGCGCTAAATATTAGAATGCTAAGGTAAATGAAATTGCATATAAAACGCTAAAAAGTACGTATTTGGGATTTTGTTGGTTTTGGAGTTTTGTTTTGTTTTTCCCCTGGTTCAGGGATGCCTCATCGTTGATGAGATGTATGTTTGGGTTAATATATGTATCGGGATTTTTCCCAGGGCTCTCCGTACAGGGGAGATGCTGCCGAAATTTTCCGTGATTTCGGGAGTTAGAAAATTTATGAGTTTACAACTTTATAACTTATTTTATAAAAGTTTGGTATGAGTTTAAAATGGATATGTGCTTAATATCGTTTGTTCTCTTTTCGAGGACGAAAAGATTTTTAAGTGGGGGAGAATGTAACATTCCATATTTTGCGTATATTTAAGTTCCAATTTAAATATATAAATTGGAATAATATTGGGAAAAATCAAATTTTGTCAATTATAATGATAATGATTTGATTAAATTGAGAATAAATAAGTTCCGGAATTTGGTTATTTCAAATGTTGTAACTTGAAATTTAATATTTCATAATTAATGTATTTCAAGTGTTTAAGTCAAAATGAAAATTTCATTTATAAATGGTGAAATTCTAAGTGTTCAATAATAACTGAATTCAAATTTTAAATTTCAAATAACCAAATTTGGGAACTTAAAATAGGTGAAATAAATTTATGAAATTTATTTAAGTTGAAATCTGATAAAAAGGAATTTTATTAATATTTAAATTCGAAATTTAAACAGTTAATCGAATAATTGAATATTTTTAATAATTAATTAACGGTGAAAGTTAACGGTTTTCGCGACTGTCTCGGAATTCGACGAAACGGGCGCCATTGGATCCGGAACGGCGAATTATTGCAGGATTCCAGTTTTTAGAATTTTCGGACTTACGGTTTGATCGTACAGGAGAATTTGTGAATGAGAGCAATGTATTAAGATAATGGTTGTTTCTCAAATTTGGGCCTCCATTTTTATATAAATAAAAATCTTCTTTATTACTTCAGTCCATTTCTCACTTATACGTAATTCTTTTTCTACTTGAAGTCCTCTTTTCCATGGCTGAAAAATCAAAAAACCCTAGATCTAAAACAAATTCAAGCTTCAAAATAAAATTGCTTCAAAACATAGATTATTATATGTCTATTCGAAGGTCTCGACGATACGAACTCGCGGGTGGTCTCAGTTTTTACATGCAGCGCTCCAGGTGACCGGAATTCTCGGTCAAAGTCTGAAATTTTCGAGTTAGGGTTCAAGAATTGGGCATTTTTGATTTTTGACGAAATTGAAGATTCTGAGATATGGGTTTTGTTGGGAATGGCCATACGAGTGCAATGGAGGTGGTGGCGTCGTCTGAAACCAAGTGTGGTCGCCGGAATTGGGGATTTAGGGTTCAAAACCCGGTTCGAACTCGGGTTCGTTGGAGGCGGAAGGCGCCACCGGAGGTGGTGGCTCCGGTACTGGTAGAGGCGGCTCGGGATGGGCTTCAATATGGTGGTGGTCAGAGCAAATACGGTGGCCGGAGGAGCGAGTTTTGGTTGGTCAAAGTGGGCGGTTTTTGGGTTCCTCTCACGATGTTACTGTAGCGGAAATAAGATGAGTGGGAAGGAGAAGATGGGGCCTGATGACATGGCCTCAATTGATTTGGTGAGAAGTTATTTTAATTATTTTATATATATATTAAATTTATATATATATACGATTTGGGATTTTCAAGGATTGGGTAGACTCAAATATAAAAAATTCTTATTGAATTTAATATTGGTATAAAGATAATTGAGAATACCTGGAGTTGTTTTAAACGTAATACGAGTATGGGTTTTAAATCTTTGAAATTTAAAGATGGGTTGAAATGAGTTTTGAAACGAGTCCTTTGGGCTAAGCAACTCCATTGAGACTGGAGTTTAGATCCAAGTATTGAAGTTCGGAAGAAGAATCGATTTTTGAAAGATTTTTTTTATATATATACATACAGTTTTATGTCAAATAACTATCTTTTATTCGAAACTTATTTATTTAACTCTTTATCTACAACTATTTTATTATAACTAAATTTTCCTTATATTCTATTATTTTAATTATTTAGTAGACTTTTAAATTTATGTTTATACATAGTGTTTAAAATTATTGTATTCTATTTTAATTATTATATTCTACACATATTATTTTATATAAAGATTTTCTCTATAAGCATCTACTTTTCATAAATTATACTTTATAAGTGAAATTTCTTCTGAATGGAAATGTTTGGGTTTAGATCATGGGTTCGAAATGGAGTTGAGATAAAGTCATATCCTCTTTAACATGAATCGATTTTAAACTGATTCCAAATTCGAAAGGTGAATTATATGTTACTCGAATAAGTTTCTCCTAAGGGATTGAAATTAATTATGGAGATATATATATACCATATTGAATATGAACGGTTTTCGAACATAAAATCGATTCGTAATAATTTGAAAATCTTGAGATGAAACATACTCTATTTGAATATAGTCGATTTGAAATATTATATGATTATAATATAAGGATGGAGAAATATTCTAATTTAGAATATAATCGGTTGGTATGATTATAATAAAATGATATGGAATTATATTCTATTTTGAATATAAATTTGGTTCGAAACAAAATATGATACTTTGGATATAAAGCGAACCTTTGTGAAATGTAAAAGAACCGACTGATGTGAAATTTCTAAGCGTTGGTTGTTAAAGAGACCGGAGTCGACACAAGGCATACTCTCTGTCAGTGTCGATACCACTTTGACAACTGTGAACGTTGTGACGTATCCAGAATGAGTATGATGACTTGGAGGCGATTATCGAATCGAAGGAGATGAACGATGACGAAATAGCCCTGACCTTCGGGTCAGAATTGAAATGACTAAAACAGGATCTATACCGTGACTAACTGAGGTAGCACCTTTGATCGGACACACTTCTTCGACACTACTTCTATGACTATGATGATGATGACGATGATTGAGGGCCCTTTTATGACTTTGGGAGTGTGTTCCGAGGTGGGCGGTAGTGGCTGCTATGCGTTACCACCGGTCCGGGGGTGCAATTGGTAGAATCCTACCCTGGGCATTGCCTCGAGTGGCTTGTCATATATATATTCATATCGAGCCCCATACGATTTTGATTTGTATCATACCTATGGAGTGCCCTCTGATGCCATCGGTTACAGTGGGTTTACGGTACTGTATAGACTACGGTATTATAAACGGTGTAAGGGTAAAAATGTAATCCCGCTTACGCTATTTTCCGTATTTATACTTTACTGAGTAGACACTATCATAATAGCGTCTTATCTATGTATGTATTAGTTTGACGGATCCTCAAGAGATGGAAAAATCCCATAACATCTCTTGAGTTACTACACCCATGACACTCAGTTTATTTCATTATTTAATTTAACTTATATGAGATGATTTAGTGCTGATCCGAGTGTTTGTTGTGTTTTCTTTTTATGCAATACGCTCGGGTCAGCAGACGTTTGCAGTTACCAAAGATGACTGTACCTTGGAGACTGAAGGCGAAGATTTGGTATATATCTATCATATATATATATATATGTATTCCTGCTGCATTTTATTTCCGCTGCCATGTGATGAAACCTGTATATGTATAACTCTGATATTCAATGTATATATTTCAACTGTTTTAAACTGCTATTGTGTATTATATGCTGTCCTTCCGCTGTGAGATTCTGTTATTGTTTTTCTCTTCTTTCTTTCTTTTCTTCTTTCCCAATAACTACCTGTATTTGCGATTGTTTGGGGTCGACATGTGTGGTTTATTGTCGATTTTAAACGGTCAAAAATGTGGGTCGTTACACTTTGCATCTCGGATTTTAATAGATCGGAGTTTATCTTCAAAAGAGTTGTTCATCGTCGCATTGGAGTAGTGATAATCCATATACAGCAAGTTTTCTTCCTTCTTTTTGTTTCTTGAGTGTAAATTCAATCAATATTCAACAATAGCTTTGTAACACCCCACCTCCATTAAGGTCACTCTCAAAGGGAATGCCTTAACTTCGGTGGAGCGTTTTAAGGTACAAGATACTAATAAATTACAAGACAGATAATTAAAGCAACGGAAAATTAAAGCATCGGAAAAGAAACCAATCTTCATTCCATAAATACTTGTTCAATACAACATTTCAACAAATGTTTCAATCTTCCAAATTATTACATCTGTCTTGAAAACATAAAGAAGCAATACTGAAAATAAAATGACATAAATCCCCAACATGTCTTTGACCCAAGCCATAGCTCAAAAAAGAAAAGTCCAAGCCTTACATCTACGGTCTTCAAGCTTTGATTTTATCCGGTCAAGCAGAAGTGTTCCCTCCCTGCGGATCTTGGGGGAGGGGGGGAACGGAAGAAAAGAGGCGAAAGGAAAATGAGTCAGACATAAGTCTGGTAACCCAGTTATTTAATAGCATGTAAACAATTAAAAGACTGTGACACGAATAAACTGAACTTAGAATGATACCACAAGGATAGGGTAGTCCTAAAACAAGATAAGGTAAGACTTAACTAGATTGGGCTATTGAGCCCACTTTTACTTCTCTGCACCCACTAATAACTTGTTTAACTAGCAATGTATGTTCATGACAAAGTGATCCCATTCATGTATTGATCGGCTCCTACTCGCATTCATGTATTCTCGGTGTCATGCGGCCCCACGTGATTATAAAGTACTTGTGCTGGTTCCATTATAGGGTGTATCAAGTCCTATAATGGCAACCCTTGACACGATTCTAGATGCCCAAGTGTACGCCTAGTGACTAGTGCCTGCTTTTTCCAATCCGGAGCTCGTGCACGCCCATACTCTGTCGGAACTTACACTGACGCACCAAACCTCCGCCCTTTTTGACCGCTTATATTCAGCCCAGTAATCGTGCCCCACCCTACCTAGTTCAGGGTACCTTGATACGTTCATGCGGGTTACTGCTGAAAAAGGACCCCGTTACTAGGGTTTTTTCTAGTCGACATGTTAAATTGGTTAAGTGTTCTTGACTTGACTTAACCCCTATCAATCTTGCCTAGTTAACATGTTGATTTGGCTAAGTGTTTTCTAAATTACTTAACCCCACTAATCTTTTCTTGTTCACATGTTAAGTTGGTTAAGTGTTTTCTAAATTACTTAGCCTCACCACTCTTGTCTTGTTAAGTTGGTTAAGTGTTTCCTTAATTAATTAACCTCACCATTTCTAGCTTGATTGTTCATGAGCTTTAACTAATTAATTAATTAAAGCACCAACCACTCACATTAGATAGGTATTGTTGTGGTTACCAGATGTAACAACCCGTAAAATCTGGGCCAGTTTAAAAATTTTATTTTTGCAATTTTAGCGAATTTTGATTATTTAATATGAATTATTTTAAATAATATCGACAATAAATTTATTTTGAATATAATTCGAACGTATATATTATACGCGTCGTCGTTAGAATAAAAATAATTATATATAATTATAAAAGGAATTGAAAATGGCGCGGTAGTTCGAAAATTCGATTTCTAATTTCAAATGAATATACAGAATTCAATATAAGTCAGAATTGAACGAAACAAGAAATATTTGAATCTGTATAACTATATCTTTGTAATGAAGTTGACAAACCGAGATTTCACTTTAGAAATGATAAGATATGTCCAGTTGAAAATTCAGAATAGTCGCTGTGGAATTTATATATATTTTATATAATATATAGCCCTTAAAAATAGCCATTTTGCAAACGACCTCGGATTCCGACGAAACCAGTTTTGTTGGGTCCGCAGAGTCAAGTTATTGCTAGATTCCAAATTTCATAATTTTCCGAATCAGTATGTGAGCGTGGCAAAGGAAAACGCGTTTGACCGGTTTCAGTGGATTTTAATCGACTGGAAATTGGCCATTTTTCAAACGGTCTCAGAATTCGACGAAACTAGTTTTGTTAAGACCGTATCGTCAATACGAAGCTAGAAAATATTTTTCTGGAATTTTTCTAGTTAGTATGTGACCCCGGTAATTTGAAATGTGCGTTTAAAATTCAATATAGTGATTTAAATGAAAATTCAAAAGGAAACTGATTGTAACGATCAAATCAGCTTGCGATACATATCCCATTGTGTTCGGAATGGGGGTGAAACGCTATGGACGACAGGCGGTGGGCCTCGTTTCGAGGTCATATGTAAAAGTCAACTCTTTGCTAAAATAAATAATTAAATAAAATTAAAAAAAAAAAAAACATTTCCCTCCCCCCCCTTTATCTTTGTTCTGCCCCCCCCCTTTCTCATTTCGATTCAAACAGAAAAGAAAAAAAAAAAAAAAAAAAAGAACCCTAAGCCGATCGACAGCCGCCCCCCCTGGAGCGCCGCCGCCCCCCTCAAGACCTGACGCCGACGAGCCTACCATCGCCGCCGTACCTCGAAGCCCCCCCTCGAGACATCACCGACGAAGCAGTCGCCCCACCCCCCGTCGAATCCAGTCGCGACGCCACCCTCGAGAGACCCAAACAGCCGACTCCTCCTCCTCCCCTTCGACACCTCGGTGAGCCATTTTACTTTTTTTTATTTTTTTATTTATTTTATATTTAGTTTTAATTTAGTTTTATTAAAACTAAATACTGTCTTTTTATTTTAAGTTATAAAACTGTTTTTTTATTTTAAGTTATAAAAACTGCATTTTTAAGAAGGAAAAAAAAACTGCATTTTTATAAAATATAAAAACTGTTTTGAAGAGTAAATTAAAAACTGAATAAATTAAATAAAGTTTAAAAAAAACTGAAACTGTTTTAAAATATAAAGAAATAAAACTGAATTTTATAAAGTATAAAAACTGATTTGTAAATAAAGAAATAAAACTGATTTTTAGAAAAAGGTTTGAATACCAAAGACTTGATTTTTTATAAGGCGAAGACTTGATTTTTATATATTGAACTTCGAAATAAAAATATGATTTTTATATATTGAACTTTGAAGTAAAAATTCGATTTTTATATATTGAACTTTGAAGTAAAAAATATGATTTTTATATATTGAACTTTGAAGTAAAAATTCGATTTTTATATATTGAACTTCGAAATAAAAATATGATTTTTATATATTGAACTTCGATAGAAAAATAGAATTTTTATATATTGAACTTTGAAGTAAAAATTCGATTTTTATATATTGAACTTTGAAATAAAAATATGATTTTTATATATTGAACTTTGAAGTAAAAATTCGATTTTTATATATTGAACTTCGAACTAAAAATTCGATTTTTATATATTGAATAGCGAAATAAAAATTCGATTTTTATATATTGAACTTTGAAATAGAAATTCGATTTTTATATATTGAACTTTGAAATAAAAATTCGATTTTTATATATTGAACTTGGAAGTAAAAATTCGATTTTTACATATGTAGTGAAAGCAGCAACGAAGGTGACAAAAAGGCGAAACGACGAAGACTTCTGCAAAGGAAGTGCTGTGGAGCTAGGATAGCAATATGTGAGAATTTCTCACCTTTCAATTTAATTTTTCTAGTTATATATATGCTAGGATGCAGACGGTGCTTAGTAGCACCCGACACCCGTCCACAGACCATGGACTTGTTTGTTTGACTGTTTGGTGATTGATTGTGATATTGGTTTGAATGTGGTTTGTGGTGTGAAAAATCGAATCGATAAATTGGTTAGGATTAGACGTGCGCCGTTATAAGGCGAAGGAGTAAGGCTAGGTTAGACCCTTACTCCAAAGTTTGTGGTTTGCATAACGAATTGATTTGATTGATGTGTGAATGGCGTGGGCCTTCACTAGACCGGGGATAAGGCTAGGCCTTGTCCCGTTTCGAGTATCGTGCCGTTATGCCGCCGAAATTTTCTAAAATAAGTTAGAAAAATAAAAATAGCATTTTATTTAACGAATGAACTGAATATAAATTCATATGTTAAAATAAAATGTGTTATCGTTAAAAATATAATTTTTAACGTGAATGTGAATAAATAAATATTCATTTACAAACCAGACGGTTTGTTTATGTACACCTATTTGAATGACGTTGATTGGGTCGATAAATTTTACACATCGCCTAACTGCACAAATAAAATATGTGTTTGATTGTTTGAAACCCCACACGGGTGTTAGGATGAAATTTGAAGTTCACTCATCCTGATTTATTAAATATGTCGATCGATTGATTGACAAGCTGCTATAAGCGTTAAATGTCTATATTTGATGCTTATACAGTGTAGTGCACTTTGGTTGATGGTTGATTATTCATCGTTGTTGATATATACATGTGTTGTAGAAAATCCATATAATTAACATTATATGGTAATTGATTGGGCCTCATTCCAGTTTCGAGAAAAAAAGAAATATTTGAAATAGAAATATTTGAAATAGAAATATTTGAAATAGAAATATTTGAAATAGAAATATTTGAAATAGAATATTTGAAAATAGAAATATGTGAAGCCGTGAGGATTAGATTGACGCCATTTTGACGTGAACGATATTTATATCGATTTTATTCATTTTAAAATGAATATTGAAACGTGATTTCGAAATCGAATATTTTGAAATGAATTGAATTGAAAACGATTTCGAAATGAATTGAATTGAAAACGATTTCGAAATGAATTGAATTGAAAACGATTTCGAAATGAATTGAATTGAAAACGATTTCGAAATGAATTGAATTGAAAACGATTTCGAAATGAATTGAATTGAAAACGATTTCGAAATGAATTGAATTGAAAACGATTTCGAATTGAATTGAAAACGAAGTGAAATAAATTCAAATTGAATTGAAATTTGAATTGAATGGAAATGGATTTTGAAACGAATTTATAAAGAAGAATTCAATTTTGATTTGAATTGAAATGGAAGTTGAAAATGTTTTTGAAACGAATTCAAAACTATTTATATAATTCGTTTTAAATAGAAATCGACGAAATATATATTATATATATTATATATAATATAATGGCCTGAATAGAACACGCCGCGTCGCGGCAGTTCGCGAATTTCGACCATTTATTTCGAACAGACATTACGGGAGATCCGACCGTCGGATTCTCCTAAAACCGGAACCGTTGGGTTCGTATCGAAAAGAGCTTTCTAAAGAAGGTTAGAAATTTGAAATCTAACGGTTGGATTTGGAGATACGTCCAAATCAAATTCGAAAAAGGTCGCTGTAAGTGCAGTTCGATGGCCGTTGATGGAAATCGACTGTACGGGCCTTGATAAAATTATTAAAAATAGTAATAATTTATGTAAAATCATCAGAAATGATTTGCGAAGATTTGGGATGAAAAACTCCATATTTGAAAGGATAAAAATAGATTTTTATCGAAATGAACTAGTTTTGAACTAGAATTATAATTCTATTTATTTTTAAATAAATAAATTGAATTCGAAAAGGGTTTTGAAAATAACCAAAATTTCCAATGATTGCATTGGAGTGGATTTGAATCGAAATTGTCTTCGGAATATTTCGATGTTGGAATTCGTGATTATACAGGTGTTGTTATGGAAATTTGAAAGATATATTTTTATATCGTTATTTCCAATACGACATTTGTTAATCGTAGAATTTGGTATTGAATATAGGCCGATATATTTTCTATTCAGAGCCTTGTATTGAATATCAAATGTGATTTGGGTTTGTCGTGAATGGTGTCTTCACTAACACCGTTCTTGAACCCAGTTGAGAAAAGATTAAATCTTTTTATTTAGATTTAATGAAGTGTACCAATTAAATGGTATTTAATTGGAATTGAATTGATATTGATTTTTGGGTTTATCGTGAACAGTGTTTTAAATAACACTTGTTCTTTAACCCGATAATTAATGAATGTGATTTGGGTTTGTCGTGAATGGTGTCTTCACTAACACTGTTCTTGAACCCAGCTGAGAAAAGATTAAATCTTTTGATTTAGATTTAATGAAGTGTACCAATTAAATAATATTTAATTGGAATTGAATGGATATTGATTTTTGGGCTTATCGTGAACAGTGTTTTAAATAACACTTGTTCTTTAACCCGATAATTAATGGGATGTGACTTTGGGTTTATCGTGAACCGTGTTTTAAATGACACGGATTCTTTAACCCAGTCACAGATTAAAACTAAGTGGAGTTTTAATGAATCTTTAATTAGATTGAAAAGATCGAGAATGGAGTATCACCAGTTTTGCTCCAGGCGATAGTTAAATCTTTAATTAGATTTGAATGTGAAATTTAGAAACTAACTGGCGGTTAGCCAAGCAGAATGGTTTTCTGGATATTGATCTGATGTTGGTTTCGGCCTTCGGGGTTAATATTTGGGGAATTATTCTCTTGATTAATTTACGGTTAGTGACTAATGAATTGGAATGAGGCGTATGTTGTGTTTGTGTAACACTTATTTAAAATATACGCGAGTTATTCGGAAAGACCGGGTTTATCCCATTCTGAATAACTGATACGACGATAAGTCGAAGATGAAGACGATGGTCGAAGACCGGAGGTCTTCACGTCGTTTGGGTGATAACTGATGATCTTGATTGGGCTGTACACCCAAGAAGATGGAAACAGTTAGGGATCGTCCAGACGTACTTGGAGATCGATGGATATGCGGGGTACTAGGTGCCCCCGGTTTCGTTCAGACCCAGAACGGACTTGTAAATGGACTGTGTGTCTGACATCGGATTTCATTCTGTGTGACTGATATCGGTTGCATAGGATGGTTTGCCTGTGTGGCATGCTAAGATGCAAATGATCAAGGCTTCTGTTGAAAAGCAAAGTCTTGTGGTTGATGATCAAAGCACGGCCTTTGTGGCGTAGCTTTGTGTAACGTTTACCTCGCGTGTTTCACACCAGGTATGAACCAAAAACGGGAGACGGACCTCAGGGAGGGCCTGCGTTTCCTCCTAGCTAGAAGTGGCGTCAGTGGTTTTACACGCCCTGACGAGTTTGACTTATGTGGTTGTTGCTGTTGCGAGGCGCCTCGGATTGATCGGTCGTTCTCGAACCGATGGAGTCATTTAGTTGGCTTGCTTACGCCCCAAAAGGCGGCGAAACGTAGTGCTCAGGCATTTTTAATCCACTCCGTGTGGACCGGCCCTGTCGCTCCAAGGGTCGATGCGTTCTGATCCTGAGACTCGGGTTAGGCAGTCTCGAATCGGTTGAGGACTATCTTTTGCCTCGGTTCATAGATGGAAATCCAATTTCCAAATACGTGACTTTGCGGTTTTATTTGTAAACCTATATATGGCGACATAGTGGCATGGGACGCTCATGCCGCCTATGATTGATACTTATGATTTGAAGTTGTTTATACACTATGCACTTATAATAGTATCAAATGATTTGTTTTAAACGTATCAAGCATTCTTTGGCTGTTATAAGGAAAAACCCTATCCCCCGGCTTGCGTTGCATTGTGTGATAGGACCTGGGTCTTATAACAGCTTCATTTTTCTTTATTTAGCATTGCGCTGTTTGTTTTATGCACTGGTATTCTTGGGAGGAAACCCGTTCCGTGTTATACGGCGTGGTCCCTTGATTTACCTAATTTTAAAATAAAGATTAACTGTTTTAGTTCTCACACCAGTCACATGACTGACCTGGAGTTTATTGTTTTAACCTAAACTCTGGGTGCCCTTATTTTCGACACGGGCAGCTAGTAGTTTTGGTTTTGCAGATTTATATTCACAGGATCCTGGTTTACAGCTGGAATGATATCCGGAAAGCTTTGTATCCGTATATCTCTTCTAGTTGTGTATTGTATTATTTTTCCGCTGCTATGTATTTAAATGTAATTTAAATCTCTGATATTTCTGTGTAATATTCATTTATACTCTGTATATTCTTGTAATCTGATGCATTGTTGTTATATACAATGAAATGTTCTTCTGTATGCGTTCTGTTTTGTCCTGTTCTCAAAACGATAGGGCGTTTCGAACGGCCTGGATCGGTTTAGCGACTGGTTCGGACCGAGCGAAATTTCTTGCCGTCACATTTGGTATCAGAGCTTTGGTTTACAAAGCTAGAGAACAAGACACATTAGAAACATACGAAAGAATTCATCAGATATTGGATTAGTAATATCCAATGGGAATGACTCGTTAGAGATAGGATCAGTAGTATCCTAGAACGAGTGTGAAGAGTATATTTTTCAAATGAAAACAGATTTTGTTTTGAAAATTTAAATCAACTATTCGTATTTGGTTATTTATTTATATTGATGTGGACAATCCAGTATATATAGATTTTGCGTATACGTCTGATCCGCGTGTATTCGAAATTTTAATATACTGGATAGATATAGAATTACGCTCTAGTCGCCCGGGAGTGATTCTGATGATTGATATATCATCATCAGAATTTATATTCGAGTGACGAACGTGTAATATCTATATATTTCCATTAGATTGGTGTGAGAACCAAAACTAATATAGATAGATTTATCGTTGTGAATTGGCATCAAAAACATGATTTTCTTTATATGTATCAAAATTATGAATTTGAAACTCTAATTCATTAATTGATTGATGTTTGTGTTGTTTGTTTATTTGTTTGATAATTTTGAACCATTATGCCTAACTGAATCAAATATTGACTTGTATTGAAATTTGGTCGCATTTGCTTGCATATACATATATATATTGAACAGGTCATAGCAAGGAGGCTAGAGCCAGAGAATAAAATTTGTTTGCCCGACAAATAGGTACATGTTTACTACATAATTTCCTGTTTTGTTTGGGTGATGATGATTTTGTGAGCCTATTGGCTAGCCGCTTGGCTTTTTCTTTTTCTTTTTGAGATCTGAAGGACCGGGGAAGCTATTTGAAATTCCCCGATGCTCCCGGTGCAGGGGAGGTTATGGCGAAATTTTTCGAAAATTTAGGGTGTTAGCCAAATTTTTGAAATTTTGAAAATTCTCAGAAACTGAAAAGTTGGAGAATGGAAGTTAGATCGAGCGTAGAGTTGATTAATCAAACCACTTTCGACTTTGTTCCTTTTCGGGGACGAAAAGTTTTAAGTGGGGGAGATTGTAACAACCCGTAAAATCTGGGCCAGTTTAAAAATTTTATTTTTGCAATTTTAGCGAATTTTGATTATTTAATATGAATTATTTTAAATAATATCGACAATAAATTTATTTTGAATATAATTCGAACGTATATATTATACGCGTCGTCGTTAGAATAAAAATAATTATATATAATTATAAAAGGAATTGAAAATGGCGCGGTAGTTCGAAAATTCGATTTCTAATTTCAAATGAATATACAGAATTCAATATAAGTCAGAATTGAACGAAACAAGAAATATTTGAATCTGTATAACTATATCTTTGTAATGAAGTTGACAAACCGAGATTTCACTTTAGAAATGATAAGATATGTCCAGTTGAAAATTCAGAATAGTCGCTGTGGAATTTATATATATTTTATATAATATATAGCCCTTAAAAATAGCCATTTTGCAAACGACCTCGGATTCCGACGAAACCAGTTTTGTTGGGTCCGCAGAGTCAAGTTATTGCTAGATTCCAAATTTCATAATTTTCCGAATCAGTATGTGAGCGTGGCAAAGGAAAACGCGTTTGACCGGTTTCAGTGGATTTTAATCGACTGGAAATTGGCCATTTTTCAAACGGTCTCAGAATTCGACGAAACTAGTTTTGTTAAGACCGTATCGTCAATACGAAGCTAGAAAATATTTTTCTGGAATTTTTCTAGTTAGTATGTGACCCCGGTAATTTGAAATGTGCGTTTAAAATTCAATATAGTGATTTAAATGAAAATTCAAAAGGAAACTGATTGTAACGATCAAATCAGCTTGCGATACATATCCCATTGTGTTCGGAATGGGGGTGAAACGCTATGGACGACAGGCGGTGGGCCTCGTTTCGAGGTCATATGTAAAAGTCAACTCTTTGCTAAAATAAATAATTAAATAAAATTAAAAAAAAAAAACATTTCCCTCCCCCCCCTTTATCTTTGTTCTGGCCCCCCCCCCCTTTCTCATTTCGATTCAAACAGAAAAGAAAAAAAAAAAAAAAAAAAAAAGAACCCTAAGCCGATCGACAGCCGCCCCCCTCAAGACCTGACGCCGACGAGCCTACCATCGCCGCCGTACCTCGAAGCCCCCCCTCGAGACATCACCGACGAAGCAGTCGCCCCACCCCCCGTCGAATCCAGTCGCGACGCCACCCTCGAGAGACCCAAACAGCCGACTCCTCCTCCTCCCCTTCGACACCTCGGTGAGCCATTTTACTTTTTTTTATTTTTTTATTTATTTTATATTTAGTTTTAATTTAGTTTTATTAAAACTAAATACTGTCTTTTTATTTTAAGTTATAAAACTGTTTTTTTATTTTAAGTTATAAAAACTGCATTTTTAAGAAGGAAAAAAAAAACTGCATTTTTATAAAATATAAAAACTGTTTTGAAGAGTAAATTAAAAACTGAATAAATTAAATAAAGTTTAAAAAAAACTGAAACTGTTTTAAAATATAAAGAAATAAAACTGAATTTTATAAAGTATAAAAACTGATTTGTAAATAAAGAAATAAAACTGATTTTTAGAAAAAGGTTTGAATACCAAAGACTTGATTTTTTATAAGGCGAAGACTTGATTTTTATATATTGAACTTCGAAATAAAAATATGATTTTTATATATTGAACTTTGAAGTAAAAATTCGATTTTTATATATTGAACTTTGAAGTAAAAAATATGATTTTTATATATTGAACTTTGAAGTAAAAATTCGATTTTTATATATTGAACTTCGAAATAAAAATATGATTTTTATATATTGAACTTCGATAGAAAAATAGAATTTTTATATATTGAACTTTGAAGTAAAAATTCGATTTTTATATATTGAACTTTGAAATAAAAATATGATTTTTATATATTGAACTTTGAAGTAAAAATTCGATTTTTATATATTGAACTTCGAACTAAAAATTCGATTTTTATATATTGAATAGCGAAATAAAAATTCGATTTTTATATATTGAACTTTGAAATAGAAATTCGATTTTTATATATTGAACTTTGAAATAAAAATTCGATTTTTATATATTGAACTTGGAAGTAAAAATTCGATTTTTACATATGTAGTGAAAGCAGCAACGAAGGTGACAAAAAGGCGAAACGACGAAGACTTCTGCAAAGGAAGTGCTGTGGAGCTAGGATAGCAATATGTGAGAATTTCTCACCTTTCAATTTAATTTTTCTAGTTATATATATGCTAGGATGCAGACGGTGCTTAGTAGCACCCGACACCCGTCCACAGACCATGGACTTGTTTGTTTGACTGTTTGGTGATTGATTGTGATATTGGTTTGAATGTGGTTTGTGGTGTGAAAAATCGAATCGATAAATTGGTTAGGATTAGACGTGCGCCGTTATAAGGCGAAGGAGTAAGGCTAGGTTAGACCCTTACTCCAAAGTTTGTGGTTTGCATAACGAATTGATTTGATTGATGTGTGAATGGCGTGGGCCTTCACTAGACCGGGGATAAGGCTAGGCCTTGTCCCGTTTCGAGTATCGTGCCGTTATGCCGCCGAAATTTTCTAAAATAAGTTAGAAAAATAAAAATAGCATTTTATTTAACGAATGAACTGAATATAAATTCATATGTTAAAATAAAATGTGTTATCGTTAAAAATATAATTTTTAACGTGAATGTGAATAAATAAATATTCATTTACAAACCAGACGGTTTGTTTATGTACACCTATTTGAATGACGTTGATTGGGTCGATAAATTTTACACATCGCCTAACTGCACAAATAAAATATGTGTTTGATTGTTTGAAACCCCACACGGGTGTTAGGATGAAATTTGAAGTTCACTCATCCTGATTTATTAAATATGTCGATCGATTGATTGACAAGCTGCTATAAGCGTTAAATGTCTATATTTGATGCTTATACAGTGTAGTGCACTTTGGTTGATGGTTGATTATTCATCGTTGTTGATATATACATGTGTTGTAGAAAATCCATATAATTAACATTATATGGTAATTGATTGGGCCTCATTCCAGTTTCGAGAAAAAAAGAAATATTTGAAATAGAAATATTTGAAATAGAAATATTTGAAATAGAAATATTTGAAATAGAAATATTTGAAATAGAATATTTGAAAATAGAAATATGTGAAGCCGTGAGGATTAGATTGACGCCATTTTGACGTGAACGATATTTATATCGATTTTATTCATTTTAAAATGAATATTGAAACGTGATTTCGAAATCGAATATTTTGAAATGAATTGAATTGAAAACGATTTCGAAATGAATTGAATTGAGAACGATTTCGAAATGAATTGAATTGAAAACGATTTCGAAATGAATTGAATTGAAAACGATTTCGAAATGAATTGAATTGAAAACGATTTCGAAATGAATTGAATTGAAAACGATTTCGAAATGAATTGAATTGAAAACGATTTCGAAATGAATTGAATTGAAAACGAATTCGAATTGAATTGAAAACGAAGTGAAATAAATTCAAATTGAATTGAAATTTGAATTGAATGGAAATGGATTTTGAAACGAATTTATAAAGAAGAATTCAATTTTGATTTGAATTGAAATGGAAGTTGAAAATGTTTTTGAAACGAATTCAAAACTATTTATATAATTCGTTTTAAATAGAAATCGACGAAATATATATTATATATATTATATATAATATAATGGCCTGAATAGAACGCGCCGCGTCGCGGCAGTTCGCGAATTTCGACCATTTATTTCGAACAGACATTACGGGAGATCCGACCGTCGGATTCTCCTAAAACCGGAACCGTTGGGTTCGTATCGAAAAGAGCTTTCTAAAGAAGGTTAGAAATTTGAAATCTAACGGTTGGATTTGGAGATACGTCCAAATCAAATTCGAAAAAGGTCGCTGTAAGTGCAGTTCGATGGCCGTTGATGGAAATCGACTGTACGGGCCTTGATAAAATTATTAAAAATAGTAATAATTTATGTAAAATCATCAGAAATGATTTGTGAAGATTTGGGATGAAAAACTCCATATTTGAAAGGATAAAAATAGATTTTTATCGAAATGAACTAGTTTTGAACTAGAATTATAATTCTATTTATTTTTAAATAAATAAATTGAATTCGAAAAGGGTTTTGAAAATAACCAAAATTTTCAATGATTGCATTGGAGTGGATTTGAATCGAAATTGTCTTCGGAATATTTCGATGTTGGAATTCGTGATTATACAGGTGTTGTTATGGAAATTTGAAAGATATATTTTTATATCGTTATTTCCAATACGACATTTGTTAATCGTAGAATTTGGTATTGAATATAGGCCGATATATTTTCTATTCAGAGCCTTGTATTGAATATCAAATGTGATTTGGGTTTGTCGTGAATGGTGTCTTCACTAACACCGTTCTTGAACCCAGTTGAGAAAAGATTAAATCTTTTTATTTAGATTTAATGAAGTGTACCAATTAAATGGTATTTAATTGGAATTGAATTGATATTGATTTTTGGGTTTATCGTGAACAGTGTTTTAAATAACACTTGTTCTTTAACCCGATAATTAATGAATGTGATTTGGGTTTGTCGTGAATGGTGTCTTCACTAACACTGTTCTTGAACCCAGCTGAGAAAAGATTAAATCTTTTGATTTAGATTTAATGAAGTGTACCAATTAAATAATATTTAATTGGAATTGAATGGATATTGATTTTTGGGCTTATCGTGAACAGTGTTTTAAATAACACTTGTTCTTTAACCCGATAATTAATGGGATGTGACTTTGGGTTTATCGTGAACCGTGTTTTAAATGACACGGATTCTTTAACCCAGTCACAGATTAAAACTAAGTGGAGTTTTAATGAATCTTTAATTAGATTGAAAAGATCGAGAATGGAGTATCACCAGTTTTGCTCCAGGCGATAGTTAAATCTTTAATTAGATTTGAATGTGAAATTTAGAAACTAACTGGCGGTTAGCCAAGCAGAATGGTTTTCTGGATATTGATCTGATGTTGGTTTCGGCCTTCGGGGTTAATATTTGGGGAATTATTCTCTTGATTAATTTACGGTTAGTGACTAATGAATTGGAATGAGGCGTATGTTGTGTTTGTGTAACACTTATTTAAAATATACGCGAGTTATTCGGAAAGACCGGGTTTATCCCATTCTGAATAACTGATACGACGATAAGTCGAAGATGAAGACGATGGTCGAAGACCGGAGGTCTTCACGTCGTTTGGGTGATAACTGATGATCTTGATTGGGCTGTACACCCAAGAAGATGGAAACAGTTAGGGATCGTCCAGACGTACTTGGAGATCGATGGATATGCGGGGTACTAGGTGCCCCCGGTTTCGTTCAGACCCAGAACGGACTTGTAAATGGACTGTGTGTCTGACATCGGATTTCATTCTGTGTGACTGATATCGGTTGCATAGGATGGTTTGCCTGTGTGGCATGCTAAGATGCAAATGATCAAGGCTTCTGTTGAAAAGCAAAGTCTTGTGGTTGATGATCAAAGCACGGCCTTTGTGGCGTAGCTTTGTGTAACGTTTACCTCGCGTGTTTCACACCAGGTATGAACCAAAAACGGGAGACGGACCTCAGGGAGGGCCTGCGTTTCCTCCTAGCTAGAAGTGGCGTCAGTGGTTTTACACGCCCTGACGAGTTTGACTTATGTGGTTGTTGCTGTTGCGAGGCGCCTCGGATTGATCGGTCGTTCTCGAACCGATGGAGTCATTTAGTTGGCTTGCTTACGCCCCAAAGGGCGGCGAAACGTAGTGCTCAGGCATTTTTAATCCACTCCGTGTGGACCGGCCCTGTCGCTCCAAGGGTCGATGCGTTCTGATCCTGAGACTCGGGTTAGGCAGTCTCGAATCGGTTGAGGACTATCTTTTGCCTCGGTTCATAGATGGAAATCCAATTTCCAAATACGTGACTTTGCGGTTTTATTTGTAAACCTATATATGGCGACATAGTGGCATGGGACGCTCATGCCGCCTATGATTGATACTTATGATTTGAAGTTGTTTATACACTATGCACTTATAATAGTATCAAATGATTTGTTTTAAACGTATCAAGCATTCTTTGGCTGTTATAAGGAAAAACCCTATCCCCCGGCTTGCGTTGCATTGTGTGATAGGACCTGGGTCTTATAACAACTTCATTTTTCTTTATTTAGCATTGCGCTGTTTGTTTTATGCACTGGTATTCTTGGGAGGAAACCCGTTCCGTGTTATACGGCGTGGTCCCTTGATTTACCTAATTTTAAAATAAAGATTAACTGTTTTAGTTCTCACACCAGTCACATGACTGACCTGGAGTTTATTGTTTTAACCTAAACTCTGGGTGCCCTTATTTTCGACACGGGCAGCTAGTAGTTTTGGTTTTGCAGATTTATATTCACAGGATCCTGGTTTACAGCTGGAATGATATCCGGAAAGCTTTGTATCCGTATATCTCTTCTAGTTGTGTATTGTATTATTTTTCCGCTGCTATGTATTTAAATGTAATTTAAATCTCTGATATTTCTGTGTAATATTCATTTATACTCTGTATATTCTTGTAATCTGATGCATTGTTGTTATATACAATGAAATGTTCTTCTGTATGCGTTCTGTTTTGTCCTGTTCTCAAAACGATAGGGCGTTTCGAACGGCCTGGATCGGTTTAGCGACTGGTTCGGACCGAGCGAAATTTCTTGCCGTCACACCAGATGTGCCGGTAGGTTCCGGGCAGGTTTACACCACAACTCACTCTAACCTTGGGCTTTTCTGGGCATGATGCACTAACTCTCACATTAGACATGTATTGTTGTGGTTACTGGATGTACCGGTCTGTTCCGGGTAGGTTTACACCACAACTCAGTCTAACCTCGGGTTAGGCATATTCGTCTTTTCTAGATTTACGTTTTTATATATGCAAATTTCTAAAAGTATTTCATGTCACATGTTTTAATTCAAGACTAATGGTATATAAATTATACCATTCATGGACTTAACCAATTACATGGTTTTGGGCCCATCTACATATTTACATGTTTTGGTTTAATAATTACCCCCAACAATACCCCCGTTTGTTCGTTCACATTAATCACATAAAGACATTGGGCCCGCTAATTGTCCCAATCTATAAACGAGAGATAAAGGAGGGAACATGCATAACATAGGTTCAATCAACATATATCATGTAATTTGGCATAAACATCAGTTATAGACTAGCATGTGACATAATCATGACACGTCCAATTCCAAAACATGTATGATTATAACATTAACATATAGGTGTAAACTAGATCTAATAAGGTGAACCTGCATAAATTCACTTCACAAACTTACATATAAATAAGGATCTAGTTTAGGATCTAACATGTAACTTGCATATGACATAATAAATATAATTAGATCGTTACTTGGATCTATCATAAATTATATAACTTGCATTAATCATGTGAACCTAAATGGATCTTGACATGGATCCAATCATAAAGTTTGTAAGTTGCATATGGACATATGAACATAGGCATGTGGATATAACATAAAACTTACAACTTACATATGAACATATGGATCTAACATAAAACTTGCAACTTACATATGAACATATGGATCTAACATAAAACATAGGAATATGTACATGTAGATCTTGACTTGGATCTAATATAAAACTTACAACTTGCATAAAAACATATACATGTAGATCTTTACATGAAACACATAACTTGCATATGATATTGATAGTTTCAAATAGATCCAATACCAAATTCAATAATCCACAATCATTCCAATTCATGATAAAATCATCACAATCAATCGATATGAATTAACATGGTATAATTCTAATTTCACTTTATATCAAATCACGTCTTAGATTTATTTACGTCTAAAAGATAACTGCACTTACAACGAACGAAGGTCTTGATTTCTGGATTCTGAATTCTAGAGTTGAAGTGATCGCCTTTGATGTAGACAATCGTTGTTTTGATTTAGTTTGGTTCGTCTCTATGCTAGCTTCAAGTGGCGGCTACTCTAGGTTGTCTAATGGCAGCATGACGGCTCTAGGTTCAATTTTTAATATGATATAGGGGTGAGGTATTAGGTTGCTTTAATAGAGATTAGATTGAATAGGAGCCGTCAGATCATCTCAGAATAAATCAAGACCATTAAGACAAAATAGAGTTATCTAGAACAGCCAACTCAGCTCCTAATGACTCAGCAGTGAGTCATAATTCGTCTTTTTTAAATTCACATATTTTCTATATATGTCTAATTATATATAAATTAATCTTAATTTAATCATGCCATAATTATTCTTTTAATTATGCTCACAATAAATGGTATACCAAATATACCATTTTATGAACCAACCTATGCCAAGTAATTTTCATGTTTTCCCTTGATTATCGCATTTATAATTAAGTATTCTTTAATTTGTTATTACAACATTAAAAGAAAATACGGGGTGTTACATTCTCCCATCCTTTAAGGATTTCGTCGCCGAAATCTTCAAGTCGAGAAGAACGTATATCTTACCATACAATCGTCCATCTACTCAACCATCAAACACAAGCGTCCATTGTCCTTAAAAGACTTGTACTGCTTCATGATCATATGCATAGTGTGTGTACATGTCCTTACCTAATGCAAAATCAAGCGGTCTACTGATTCAGTAGACCTCCTTAATGCAAATTATGTCAGTGCCATGAGTCCATTATGTATGCAATTTTCCTATCCAAAATTTCTACATGAGTGCACGATCATTCATACAAATGCAATGTCCATATGGTAACACATCAAGTTTCAATCCATATACAAATACATATATGCATATGCAATATGAAAGTGACTGAGATGACCTAATTTCTAATGTGTGTGTATATGCATCCACAAGCAACCACTAGCAACCGCTTGCAACCAGTTGCAACCATCAACCATAACATGTTTCAGTTACATGTTTTCATCCAAATGAGTTTCTACCTACGGATAAAGGATAGGATCGAGAAGATATACTCAAAAGGATAGGTACAAGCATAAACTTAAGGAAAAAAGAGACCAAGGATGTACCCTCAAAAAGAAAAGGGTAGGCCATGCGTATTCTGTCCTCAGTTTCCCAAGTTGCATCTTCCTCGGCGTCGCTCCATTGAACCTTGACAAGCTTGACTTCATGGTTGTGTCGCTTTTTGACTTCTGTGCCCAAGATACGAGTTGGAACCCTCCTTACAGTTGCTTCTCGTTCAACATTTACTTCCTCTAACATTCTGGGTTCCACCACTTCCACAGACTCATGTAAGCACTTTCGCAGGTGAGAGATATGGAAGACATTATGAACTCCAGCCAATCTTTCGGGCAGCTGTACTCTATAAGCCATCTTCCCAATCTTCTCAGTGATAGGAAACGGTCCTACAAATCTTGGTGCTAACTTTCTTGCGGATCTGAAGCAAACGACGTTCCTCAAATGGGATACTTTAAGAAACACCTTCTCTCCAACTTCAAACTCAAGGTCGGTCCTTCTTTTGTCTGCGTAGGACTTCTATCTATCTTGGACAGTCCTCATTCTCCTTCGTATTAAGTCTACTTTCTCTGAAGTTTCTCTGATCATGTCTGGTCTAAGTATGAGCTTATCTGTAGACTCCCACCAACAAGTTGGTGATCGGAATGGTCTTCCATACAAAGCCTCGAAGGGTGCCATGCTTATGGTGGCTTGGTAACTATTGTTGTAAGCGAACTCCACTAAAGGAAGATGATCCTCCCATGTACCTCCAAAGTCAAGAATGCACAGTCTCAAGAGATCTTCTAGTACTATGTTCACCCTTTCCGTCTGACCATCGGTTTGTGGGTGATAGGTCGTGCTTAAGCATAGCTGTGCGCCCACAGCCTCTTGCAAACTCCTCCAGAACTCGCTTGTAAAGATAGGGTCTCGATCACTCACTATGCTGGGGGTTATCCCATGGAGTCGAACTATCTCTTTAAGATATATGACTGCTAGAGATGAGGCAGTCCTTCTACTTTTGGCAGGTATAAAGTGAGCGCTTTTAGTAAGCCTGTCTACTATTACCCAAATGCTGGTATTGCCCCTTCTTTTGACAGGTATAAAGTCCATCGAGATGCTATCCCATTTCCACTGTGGGACCTCTAGTGGATGAAGCAGACCACCAGGCTTCTTTTGCTCCACCTTGACTTGTTGGCATATTAAACACTTAGAAACAAATTCAGCTACGTCTTTCTTCATGCCATTCCAAAAGAAAACTCTTTCGATGTCTTTATACATTTTGTCTCCGCCTCGGTGTATGGTCAGCTTGGAATGGTGTGCCTCTTCTAGAACCGTCTTTACCAAACCCCTTGCTTTGGGGACACATAGTCTTCCATCTCGTCTCAACAAGCCCTTGGCATCAATGGAGTATCTATTGAGGTGACTAGAAGTCTCACCCCTAATTTATTTGTCCATCACATCGGCCCGCTGAGGGTCTTCTCTTTGCGCGGCTCCGATTGAGTCTAATAGAATTGGTCACACTTCTAACGTTGCTAGCAAGCTAGGTACAAAGACAGAGGAGGGTCTAAAGTTAAAGCTTGCTATGAACTCCAAGCTTTGCCTTTCCACAAAGAGAGGGCTTAAAGTCAGCTTCTTTCTACTCAAAGCGTCTGCCACTACATTGCCCTAACCAAGGGTATAGGCAATCTCAAAATCATATGAGGCGAGAAATTCCATCCACCTTTGCTGCCTCAAATTAAGATCTTTCTGAAAGAAAAGGTATTTTAATGATTTATGATCAATAAATAATTCGAACCTTTCTCCTAGCAGATAATGACACCATGATTTAAGAGCGAAAACAATGGCAGCTAGTTCTAAATCATGAGTTGGGTAATTCTTCTTATGAACCTTCAACTTCCTTCCTCCATAGCAAACTACTTTGCCTTCTTGCATTAGGAAAGTGCCCAATCCTGTTCTGCACGCATCCGTATATACTGTAAACATCTTGCTTCTATCAGGCAATGTCAGAACTGGGGCTGTTGTCAGAGCCCTTTTTAAATGTTGGAAAGCAATGTCACAATCCAAATCCCAAGCAAAAGCCAAGTTCTTCTTTGTCAATCTTGTAAGCGGAGCTGTAAAAACCCGTAACTTCCCCGTAAAGGAAAGCGTCGGATAGTTCGAGAACAAGCCACAACAGAACGCATATAAAAGAACATTTCATTGAATATTACAACAATGCATCAGAATACAAGAATATATAGAGTATAAACAAATAAATATTACACAGAAATATCAGAGATTTAAATTACATTTAAATACATCGCAGCGGAAAATAATACAATACACAACTAGAAGAGATATACGGATACAAAGCTTTCCGGATATCATTCCAGCTGTAAACCAGGATCTTGTGAATATAAATCTGCAAAACCAAAACTACTAGCTGCCCGTGTCGAAAATAGGGCACCCAGAGTTTAGGTTAAAACAATAAACTCCAGGTCAGTCATGTGACTGGTGTGAGAACTAAAACAGTTATTTAAAACTTTACTTTAAAAGAGAGTAATTCAAGGGACCACGCCGTATAACACGGAACGGGTTTCCTCCCAAGAATACTAGTGCATAGAATAAACAGCGCAATGCTTTTTCGAAAAATGAAGCTATTATAAGACCCAGGTCCCATCACACAATGCAACGCAAGCCGGAGGATAGGGTTTTCCCTTATAATAGCCAACCATGCTTGGTACGTTTAAAACAAATCATTTGATACTATAATATGTGTATAGTGTCAAAACAATTCCAATCATAAATATCAATCATAGACGGCATGGGTACCATATATCATGTCGCCATACTAGTTCTACAATTAAAACCGCAATACACGTATCGGAAATTGGATTTCCATCATGGTGGCTCCTGATTCGAAAGATCAATCGCGGAATGCAATTCACCACGGCTTACGTCCCCACAAGAGAAAACACCGTCTGCATCCGCACATTTGGGACCAGAGTACCACCGCGGCTTACGTCCCAGCAAGAGAAAACACCGCTTACTCTATATATCCATGAGCACTAGGCTCATCTCGGTCGACCGAATCCACGACACCACTAAGGTGCCCATCCACGAAAAAGCATACTGATCAAACCATCAGTTTGCCACCATACCGGGGTGTGAGGCTCGCGGATCAACGCTATACACAAAGCCATGCTATATCAGCTGCGCTTTGATCATCAACCACCAAACTTTGCTTTTCAACAAAAGTCTGGATCACTGCATCTCAGCATGCCACACTATCAATCCATATCGTACCACTGATTTCTGCCAATATATAACCTCTGAGCTCATATGTCTCAGAGAAGGGCGTTAAGCAAGAGAATAAATTCTCCGCCGCCAAACAGTTATATATTTAGCAGAGATCAACAAATACAATATAAAGGAATACAATGTCAGACACACCATCCATTTACAAGTCTGTTCTGGGTCTGAACGAAACCGGAGGCACTTTCCTCGCATATCCATCCATCTCCAAGTACGTCTGGACGACCACCAACTATTTCCATCCTCTTGGGTGTACAGCCCAATCACGATCGTCAGTAATTATCCGAAGTATGTGAAGACTTCCGGTCTTTAACCACCGTCTTCATCTTCGACATATCGTCGAGTCGGTTATTCAGAATAGGCATAAACCCGGCCTTCCCGAACAACCCGCGTATATTAAAAATGAATGTTACACAAACACAGCATACGCCTCATTCCAATTCAGTAGCTACTAACCGTAAATCAACAAGAGAACAATTTCCCAAATATTAACCCCGAAGGCCGAAACCAACATCAGATCAATACCCAGGAAACCATTCTTCTTAGCTAACCTACAGCTAGTTTCTAAATTTCAATTCTTAGGGAAAGGTTCCCATTAATTTTATCCAAGATAAATTCTTTAAAATTTATCCTTTGATCTTCCTTTGGATGTCATTTCAAACCAAATTATGGTTTTCCAAACTAGTCGAGATTAGCGAACCACACCGAAGTAATTATTTATTTTATTTCCCAATCCCAACCTATTCATCCCATGAAGCAAAACTGGTAATACTCCATATTTAACACCACGGTGTTATCGGTAAAATTAATTACCATTTCACGTTCAAATCTAATTAAAGATTTAACTATCGCTTTGGAGCAAAACTGGTGATACTCCATTCTCGCTCATTTTCTAAAGTTGATAATTTAAATTATCAATTCCCCATTTCAATCTAATTGCAGATTCATTAAAACTCCTTTTACTGGGTTAAAGAACTAGGTGTTATTTAAAACACAGTTCACGACAAACCCAAATCACATTCTATTTATTATCGGGTTAAAGAACTAGTGTTATTTAAAACACAGTTCACGATAAACCCATGAATCAATTCTGGTTTAATTTAATTCAAATATATTAGGAATTCCGATTATTTAAAACCCCTTTTTAAATCTAATTTATTTATTTAAAAACAAATCGGGTTTTAAATTCAGTTCAAACTAGTTCATTTTGATAAAAATCTATTTTTATCTTTTCAAATATGGAGTTTTTCATCCCAAATTTTCCCAAATCATTTCTAATGATTTTACACAAATTATTGATATTTTTAATAATTTTTATCAAGGCCCGTACAGTCGATTTCCATCAATGGCCATCGAACTGCACTTATAGCGACCTTTTTCGAATTTGATTTGGACGTATCTCCAAATCCAACAGTTAGATTTCAAATTTCTAATCTTCGTTAGAAAGCTCTTTTCGATACGAACCCAACGGTTCCGGTTTTAGGAGAATCCGACGGTCGGATCTCCCGTAATGTCCGTTTGAAATAAATGGTCGAAATTCACGAACTGTCGCGGCGCGGCGCGTTCTATTCAGGCCATTATATATATATAATATATATATATATATTATATATATATATCGTCGATTACCTTTTTAAAACGAATTTTATAAGTCATTTCAAATTTGTTTTAAAGACAATTTCAACCTTTAATTCAAATTCAAATTAAAATTGAATTTTCCCTTATAAATTCTTTCTACATTCATTTCTATTTGATTTCAATTCAAATCGATTTTGATTCTATTTCAATTCGTTTTCAATTGAATTCAATTCAATTCAAATCCGTTTTCTATTTAATTCAATTCGAATTCGTTTTCTATTCAATTCAATTCGAATTCGTTTTCTATTCAATTCAATTCGAATTCGTTTTCTATTCAATTCAATTCGAATTCGTTTTCTATTCAATTCAATTCGAATTCGTTTTCTATTCAATTCAATTCGAATTCGTTTTCTATTCAATTCAATTCGAATTCGTTTTCTATTCAATTCAATCCGAATTCGTTTTCTATTCAATTCAATCCGAATTCGTTTTCTATTCAATTCAATTCGAATTCGTTTTCTATTCAATTCAATTCGAATTCGTTTTCTATTCAATTCAATTCGAATTCGTTTTCTATTCAATTCAATTCGAATTCGTTTTCTATTCAATTCAATTCGAATTCGTTTTCTATTCAATTCAATTCGAATTCGTTTTCTATTCAATTCAATTCGAATTCGTTTTCTATTCAATTCAATTCGAAATCGTTTTCAATTCATTTCATTTCGAAATCGTTTTCAATTCATTTCATTTCGAAATATTCAATTCATTTCATTTCGAAATATTCAATTTCAAAATTACTTTTCGATATTCATCTTAAAATGAATAAAATCGATATAAATATCGTTCACGTCAAAATGGCGTCAATCTAATCAACACGGCTTCATATATTCCTTTATTTTATTCAACAAATGAATATTTATTTTTGTCAACACACGACTAATCTCAACGAATGAGTACTGTCAACATGTGACTATTTTTGTTTAATTATTTCGTTCAACACATGACGGATGAGTACAGTCAACACATGAACCTTTATTTTATAGTGATAAAGATATAAAATTTATTATTAAAATATTTCGTTCAACACATGACTAATCTCAACGGATGAGTACAGTCAACACATGAACCTTTATTTTATAGTGATAAAGATATAAAATTTATTATTAAAATATTTCGTTCAACACATGACTAATCTCAACGGATGAGTACAGTCAACACATGAACCTTTATTTTATAGTGATAAAGATATAAAATTTATTATTAAAATATTTCGTTCAACACATGACTAATCTCAACGGATGAGTACAGTCAACACATGAACCTTTATTTTATAATATTCTTTAATTTCTAAATTGGAATGAGGCCCAATCAATTACCATATAAAGTTAATTATATGGATTTTCATACATTACACACATATAATAGCATTGAAAAATAATCAACCATCAACCAAAGTGCACTACTGTAACACCCCACCTCCGCTAGGGTCACTCGCAAAGGAATGCACTAGCTTTAGAGGGGCATTATTGGTAAACATGCACAGAAATATCACAAGACAGAACATATAAAATAGCGGAAGTAAAATCGAACTTTCATAAACATGAATACATAAGGTCTAAAGCCTTTTACATCAGAGTACATCAAAACCTGTCTTGCAATAGTAAAGAAGCATAAAGACTTTTTCATAAATTATTCCCCAAATAAAAACAGTAAAGTAGCCATAGCCAGGAAAAGTCCAAGCCATCCATGATGACCTTCAAGCAGAAGAAGTCCGAACTAAAGAACAGTATTTCCTCCCTGTAACCTGGGGGGAAACGGAAGAAAAGAGGCGAAACAAAACGGGTCAGTCAAAAAGACTGAGTAAGCCCTATCTACTATTAGTATAAAAACTAGTAAAGTTAACTGACATGAGAAACTGAGATGAACATAAACATGATAACAAGATAGATAAGCTAAATCAAAATAACAGGATGAACTACTGAACACAGATAAACTAGGGTGTCGTGATAAACTACGATGTCAAGATAAAACAAGGTATCACATTGTCAGGTTTCTATCAAGTATAATATCCCAAGATATCTATCGCGTATAACGTCCCATGGCATCTATCCTGTATATCCGCTCTGCACCTACCGTACTAGTATCCCCACCGTGTCATGTGTTAACCAAGAATGACCCTCACTCAAAAGTCGTGTAATGGTCCATGTCAACCTAATATATTGCATATATAGGTTACTCAACTCATATGTTTCTTTCCATGTATAAGTTCAGTTCTTTGCCGTAGGCTGTACGGGCTTTCCCATGTAAACGGTTTATCCTTGAAGTTGTTTTTGGACTGCAACCCTTGATCTAGTTGTGTTTCCTTACCATGAACTATCGCGCGTCCACTTAGGATTTATGCCACCTAGGACCGCTAGGGATTATGCTACCTAATGAACGTTTCCGTGTCTCGGTTTGGGTTTTGGCCACCTAGGACCACTAGGGATTACGCCACCCGTCAACCGCGCCCTTGATCCCACGTATGTATCGTGAATCGTTTTCCATGTCTAGATGCACATGTTCCCCAATGTGCCATCCGAGTTCCGTGCCAGGGCAAATCAAGAAATATGGAACTCGGTCGGGAGCTTTAAATCGTCTGCCGATGCAGATATCAAGGTCTGTTTTTGTACCCGTGGCTATGGTCCCACGTGACCCCTCCCTCAACTACTGAAAGGCAATCCAAGAAAAATCATGTATAAGAACCACTCCACGGCCCCACTATATCCCACTTTCCTACGGGCCAACCTCACCCATGACTCGATAGCAAGCACATGGTCTGTTGGGGGTTCCCTGCCTTTCCGCACGTACACGATTGACTAAAGATGGTAGGTAGTCGGCGATGCGCTATCCAGGGCAAAAACAAGAATCGTCGACTCCACGCTAATCCATCCCAGTCTTTAGGTTGCTCGCATAGCAACCAAGGCATACTCTTGGTCCTTCTAACGCAGACCTTAACCTCTCATGGGCCTAGTATAATTACCTGGCAGCCCACAGAGGGATCCCAAGAATATCCTCACGTCCCCCGAAGCTTCCACTTCGGCACCCAGTGCGCTGGAGCTTTTATCCAAGTCAGATAACTTGCTCCCCCTCGTATACTAAGCGATGACCTACCGTATCAGGTTAATCATCGTTTTGAGAATTAATCCTATGTCCTTAGCTAAGAATTATTACTTAGTTACCCTTAACTAAGGTTTACTACTTAGCTTCCTTTCCCGTTATCCTTGATCAACCACGGTTTTCTACCTAGTTCTTCTAGCTAGGGTTTGTCTATTGGGTTAAGTGTTATCATTCAAGTCCATGACTTAACCCGCCCACGAATCACGTCAAAGATTGGCTAAGTATTTAAGTTCAAGACTTAGTCCCACAAGTTGGTTAAGTGTACCCAGAGGCTCATGACTTAACCCTATCAAGTCAAATTGGTCAAGTACTAGCTTACCTTAATCCTATCGGATTATCTTGCTAGATCGATTAAGCATAGATTATCTTAATCCCATCAAATTATCGAGTCGGATTGGTTAAGTATAGGTTGGCTTAACCCCATCCTCTAATCGTACTACAATGGTTAAGTATATTCTAAAAAGGTCTTGTGACTTAACCTTATCAAGTCCGCGTATTAGATTGGTTAAGTGTAAGTTACTTAACCCCATCAAATCATCATGTATAATTGGTTAAGTATAAGTTGCTTAACCCCATTAAATTATCACGTTAAGTTGGTTAAGTATTGGTTACTTAACCTCATTGAATTACCGAGTTTAAATTGGTTAAGTGTTTAACTTAACCCCATCGAATTACCGTGTTTAGATTAGTTAAGTGTGGATTACTTAACCCCATCTAATTACCGTGTCGGATTAGTTAAGCGTAAATTACTTAACCCCATCCCCTAATCATCTTGTATGGTTAAGTGTCATTAAGAAAACTTACTTAACCTTGCCAAATTATCATGTTGGATTGATTAAGTGTTGGTTAACTTAATCCCCGTCCACTAGTCGTATAAAAATGGTTAAGCGTCATTAGGCAAATCAAATCACTTAACCTACCCAACCTTGTCATGTTTTGTTAAGTATCATTAGCCTAACCAATTTACTTAACCCATTTACCCATGTCATATTTGGTTAAGAGTCATTAATCAAATTAACTTAACCCTATCATGTGGCATTAATTACTTAATGCACCCCAACCTCTCACATTAGACTTTGTTGTGGTTACTAGTTAAGCCGGTCGGTTCCGGGTAGCTTTACACCACAACTTGGTCTAACCTCGGGTTCAAGCACAACATGACCAACTTCTCACATTGGGTCCTATTGTTTGCAACTACTAGTTAGGCCGGTCGGTTCCGGGTAGTTTTACGTTGCAAACTCAACCCAACCTCGAGTTGGCCACTTTCATGTTTAGTCTAGTGTCATGTTCATAGTCAAGTTTTCAAGCAATTGGGTAGACCTAACTTAATAGGTAAATTCCCAATGGGTAGACCTAACTTAATAGGTAAATTCCCAAGCTTATGTTTTTATGCATACTTACATGTCAACTTCCATGTTATATTTCAAGTCATGTTTTCAAGTTGTATTTTCATGTCATTAGAAATTACCCATAACATAACCCAATGCTTTTAAACTCGCATATACGTTCGCAACAACGTAATGGATTAAAAGAAGAGACTTGGCAAAGGAATGACAAAAATGGGTATTAAGCCACAAGTTAATCATGGTGGCAAATGAGGCACAAATGTGTTCATTAGCTTGCATGTTACATTCTTAAGCCTCAAAAACATGCATAAACCCAAACTTGGCACATAAGCGAATCATGGTGACAAAAGACATGGAATGATGGCTAGAAACTCGCATATATCATCATATACGGATTATGACTTCATATGCAAGTTGACATAATGATTATGAAGATTCTCATGTTGCATAATGCAACATTTCAACATAAAGGTTGTGGCTTTTAGCTCATAAGATCAAGATAATGACTTCATAAACTTGCATAATATGATAGCATGCATCATTCTAATTAATCAAACCCAAACTTTCAACATGAACATTTAACTTCATAGTTAATATCTAAGAGTAGGGAAGGGCTTACATTGCTATGAAGGCCTAAATCGATTAAACTAAAGCTTATGATGAAGCCTATGCATGCCATCACCCAAAAACCCAAAGATGGATGCTCCAAATCACTAAAAACACCATCTTTATGAACAAAGATCAAAACTTTTGTCTTGAAATCAACTTGAGGGGCTCTCATACTTACATAGGGACTCTCTAATACTCTCATGTTCATGAAACCTCTCATAGAAATGAAGTGGAGGCTAGGATAGTTGAGTGGCGGCCATGAGAGTAGAAATTTTGCCATAGTTTAGTTGCATGAATGAATAATGAGGATTTAGGATAGGTTAGGGTCTTATTTATAGATTAGGCAAGTGTTTTAGGCCATAGGATTAAACCTAGATTCGATCCAAGCCATCAAAGCATGTCTTGGGGAAGAAGTCAAGTGTAGGAACCATCTAGGGCCTTTAGATTAAAGATGAACCATGAGAACCATCCAAATGAAAAATCTGCATTTGAGCGAATCGGCCCACGGGTTGACAGCCAAACACCCTGGATTAACCCCTAGTCGACCCAGCGGGCTCGGGTCGACCTCAAAAATCGGCCGGTTCGGTTATTCCCCTCTCCCAATTCGCTGTTTTGAACATTTTTGCATATTTATTTATTTAATTTTCAATTATATATATTTATATATATATATATATATCAATATATATATTTCTCTGCGCAACCCATTTCACTTAATTAAGTATACTTTAATTTGGGAATTTTTCGTGAAACTTCGCGAGGCCATATCTTGGTCATACGGACTCCAATTTTCAAAAACTCGGACTCTATTTCGCGTATTTTTCCGAGACGAACGCAATGGCATAGCCCGTTTCCCTTGATTCAGATTTTACAGTTTAATTCTGCCTCCATTTATGTTATAACAGGTTATTGAAAATACGGGTTGTTACATTCTCCCCACCTTTTAGGATTTCGTCCCCGAAATCTCCAAGTTAGGAAGAACATATCCTAACATCCATCATCCATCTACTCAAAACATCATCCACAAGCAACCATTGTCCTTAGATGATTTCTAATGCTGTATGAATATATGCAAAACGTGTGTGTACATGTTCCTTAGCTAATGCTAATGATCAGGCCTGAATAATCTTTCTAATGCAAAATATGTATAGTGCCATGAATCCAACATGTATGCAAATAGTCCTAGTCATATAGATACTATATGCGTGCACAATCATTCATTCATATGCAACAACCGCATGATAATACATTCGATTTCATCCATAAACAAGTATAAATACTCGTGCATATGCAATATGAAATGTGACCGAGTCGAGCTAGTATCTAATGTGTATTCGCGCATCCACGAGCAACCACTTGCAACCATATCAATCATAACATGTTTCAAATACATGTTTGCATCCATAGGGTTCTACCGAGGATTCCCTGAAACAGGGTCGAGAAGATAAACAAGGCAAACTCCTTACGGGGTTTATAACAGAAAATAGGACCGAGAGGGTGTCCACAAAAGATAGCCTACAAGTAAGCTCTACAGAAACAGGGATCAAGGAGATACTCCCAAAAAGAGATATCATGCGCGTATCTAGTCTTTGACCATCAAAGTCGTACTACCTTGAGCTCAATTCCATTGTGCCTTGACCGTCTTTTAACTTCGCAATTTCGTAGCTTCTTATTTCCTGTTTCCATAACATGAGCTGGAACTCATTTCTTCGTCGCCTCTCGTTCCACTTGCACTTATCCTCTTTCTAGAATACTTGACGCAAACATGACTGCGTACTCATGATCTCATGCAAGCCTTCCAAAATTCACTAGTGAACCTTGGATCTCGTACCATAAGGTATTCCACGTAGAAAAACTTTCTCTTGAAAGTAAACAGATGCCAACCAGGTTATCAAGCGCACTTACTAGGGTGACTTCTATAACCCATGCATAAGTGAAATAGACCATCCGTCTCATCGGCGAACGCCACTTGATCGGGCTTCAAATTTCCAATAAAGGCATCCAGGGATTCTAAGTAACTAGTCATGACAGAACCTCAAAAAGGTTACACGATACTTCGAGGGTATTACCAAGGCTAGTCAAAAGTCTAACTACCCTCCTATCAAAACCGGGAGTGGCACCCCTTACTGGATAACCACTTCATCCCTAGAATCCATCCATAGCTTATAAACATAAGCATTATTTCCAAACTCAACACTTGGCATAGACATTCTCAAATCCAAACAAGTCATGTATACATGGACTGACTCTCCAATAGGACTTTGAGACAAAAATTGGGATTCTCTATTACGCTAGTACTTAAGGTGCAGAGACTCAACTATCGAAGCAGACTTAATTGATACCATGATCAAAACAAAGTCCTAACGGGATGATAGAGAAGAAAAGCTAAACCTTTAACAAGATCGTTACCCTCCTTCCGAGGTACTCTAGAAATGAGAGCATACTATTGCCCTCCCGATGATCTTGTCCTTGTCCCATGATACTTAACTATCCACCCCGTTTCACCATGCCAAAGGTACTCTCTCGTCATGGGTTTCATTGTTCATCTTTCTCTCTCATTCTGGGTTGAGCCATACCAACAAGTTGTTCATCCTTAAACTCGCATCCTTTATCCTCTTTCTCACTATCCTTTCTTATAACGCGGCCACTGGTCTCTCGAGAACCACCTCCATCGCATGGAAAGCACTTCCGTAGATAGAAAAGACTAGTCGCAGTTAAAACCACTGTGACTACAGATGGAGGAAAGAAAGAAAAAGAGATTCAATCAAGGAAACAAGGATAATGCTAATGGCCTTTGGGGAATAGCCTTTTCCTTTTAAAAGAAAACTTTCTTGAAAAATGCTTCTTTATAAACGATTTTCAAATAGTTTTCAGAAGGTCTTTAAAAACTTTTGCCCAGTCTGGTAACCTTCTGCTCTGATACCAAATGTAACACCCCACCTCCGCTAGGGTCACTCGCAAAGGAATGCACTAGCTTTAGAGGGGCATTATTGGTAAACATGCACAGAAATATCACAAGACAGAACATATAAAATAGCGGAAGTAAAATCGAACTTTCATAAACATGAATACATAAGGTCTAAAGCCTTTTACATCAGAGTACATCAAAACCTGTCTTGCAATAGTAAAGAAGCATAAAGACTTTTTCATAAATTATTCCCCAAATAAAAACAGTAAAGTAGCCATAGCCAGGAAAAGTCCAAGCCATCCATGATGACCTTCAAGCAGAAGAAGTCCGAACTAAACAACAGTATTTCCTCCCTGTAACCTGGGGGGAAACGGAAGAAAAGAGGCGAAACAAAACGGGTCAGTCAAAAAGACTGATTAAGCCCTATCTACTATTAGTATAAAAACTAGTAAAGTTAACTGACATGAGAAACTGAGATGAACATAAACATGATAACAAGATAGATAAGCTAAATCAAAATAACAGGATGAACTACTGAACACAGATAAACTAGGGTGTCGTGATAAACTACGATGTCAAGATAAAACAAGGTATCACATTGTCAGGTTTCTATCAAGTATAATATCCCAAGATATCTATCGCGTATAACGTCCCATGGCATCTATCCTGTATATCCGCTCTGCACCTACCGTACTAGTATCCCCACCGTGTCATGTGTTAACCAAGAATGACCCTCACTCAAAAGTCGTGTAATGGTCCATGTCAACCTAATATATTGCATATATAGGTTACTCAACTCATATGTTTCTTTCCATGTATAAGTTCAGTTCTTTGCCGTAGGCTGTACGGGTTTTCCCATGTAAACGGTTTATCCTTGAAGTTGTTTTTGGACTGCAACCCTTGATCTAGTTGTGTTTCCTTACCATGAACTATCGCGCGTCCACTTAGGATTTATGCCACCTAGGACCGCTAGGGATTATGCTACCTAATGAACGTTTCCGTGTCTCGGTTTGGGTTTTGGCCACCTAGGACCACTAGGGATTACGCCACCCGTCAACCGCGCCCTTGATCCCACGTATGTATCGTGAATCGTTTTCCATGTCTAGATGCACATGTTCCCCAATGTGCCATCCGAGTTCCGTGCCAGGGCAAATCAAGAAATATGGAACTCGGTCGGGAGCTTTAAATCGTCTGCCGATGCAGATATCAAGGTCTGTTTTTGTACCCGTGGCTATGGTCCCACGTGACCCCTCCCTCAACTACTGAAAGGCAATCCAAGAAAAATCATGTATAAGAACCACTCCACGGCCCCACTATAGCCCACTTTCCTACGGGCCAACCTCACCCATGACTCGATAGCAAGCACATGGTCTGTTAGGGGTTCCCTGCCTTTCCGCACGTACACGATTGACTAAAGATGGTAGGTAGTCGGCAATGCGCTATCCAGGGCAAAAACAAGAATCGTCGACTCCACGCTAATCCATCCCAGTCTTTAGGTTGCTCGCATAGCAACCAAGGCATACTCTTGGTCCTTCTAACGCAGACCTTAACCTCTCATGGGCCTAGTATAATTACCTGGCAGCCCACAGAGGGATCCCAAGAATATCCTCACGTCCCCCGAAGCTTCCACTTCGGCACCCAGTGCGCTGGAGCTTTTATCCAAGTCAGATAACTTGCTCCCCCTCGTATACTAAGCGATGACCTACCGTATCAGGTTAATCATCGTTTTGAGAATTAGTCCTATGTCCTTAGCTAAGAATTATTACTTAGTTACCCTTAACTAAGGTTTACTACTTAGCTTCCTTTCCCGTTATCCTTGATCAACCACGGTTTTCTACCTAGTTCTTCTAGCTAGGGTTTGTCTATTGGGTTAAGTGTTATCATTCAAGTCCATGACTTAACCCGCCCACGAATCACGTCAAAGATTGGCTAAGTATTTAAGTTCAAGACTTAGTCCCACAAGTTGGTTAAGTGTACCCAGAGGCTCATGACTTAACCCTATCAAGTCAAATTGGTCAAGTACTAGCTTACCTTAATCCTATCGGATTATCTTGCTAGATCGATTAAGCATAGATTATCTTAATCCCATCAAATTATCGAGTCGGATTGGTTAAGTATAGGTTGGCTTAACCCCATCCTCTAATCGTACTACAATGGTTAAGTATATTCTAAAAAGGTCTTGTGACTTAACCTTATCAAGTCCGCGTATTAGATTGGTTAAGTGTAAGTTACTTAACCCCATCAAATCATCATGTATAATTGGTTAAGTATAAGTTGCTTAACCCCATTAAATTATCACGTTAAGTTGGTTAAGTATTGGTTACTTAACCTCATTGAATTACCGAGTTTAAATTGGTTAAGTGTTTAACTTAACCCCATCGAATTACCGTGTTTAGATTAGTTAAGTGTGGATTACTTAACCCCATCTAATTACCGTGTCGGATTAGTTAAGCGTAAATTACTTAACCCCATCCCCTAATCATCTTGTATGGTTAAGTGTCATTAAGAAAACTTACTTAACCTTGCCAAATTATCATGTTGGATTGATTAAGTGTTGGTTAACTTAATCCCCGTCCACTAGTCGTATAAAAATGGTTAAGCGTCATTAGGCAAATCAAATCACTTAACCTACCCAACCTTGTCATGTTTTGTTAAGTATCATTAGCCTAACCAATTTACTTAACCCATTTACCCATGTCATATTTGGTTAAGAGTCATTAATCAAATTAACTTAACCCTATCATGTGGCATTAATTACTTAATGCACCCCAACCTCTCACATTAGACTTTGTTGTGGTTACTAGTTAAGCCGGTCGGTTCCGGGTAGCTTTACACCACAACTTGGTCTAACCTCGGGTTCAAGCACAACATGACCAACTTCTCACATTGGGTCCTATTGTTTGCAACTACTAGTTAGGCCGGTCGGTTCCGGGTAGTTTTACGTTGCAAACTCAACCCAACCTCGAGTTGGCCACTTTCATGTTTAGTCTAGTGTCATGTTCATAGTCAAGTTTTCAAGCAATTGGGTAGACCTAACTTAATAGGTAAATTCCCAATGGGTAGACCTAACTTAATAGGTAAATTCCCAAGCTTATGTTTTTATGCATACTTACATGTCAACTTCCATGTTATATTTCAAGTCATGTTTTCAAGTTGTATTTTCATGTCATTAGAAATTACCCATAACATAACCCAATGCTTTTAAACTCGCATATACGTTCGCAACAACGTAATGGATTAAAAGAAGAGACTTGGCAAAGGAATGACAAAAATGGGTATTAAGCCACAAGTTAATCATGGTGGCAAATGAGGCACAAATGTGTTCATTAGCTTGCATGTTACATTCTTAAGCCTCAAAAACATGCATAAACCCAAACTTGGCACATAAGCGAATCATGGTGACAAAAGACATGGAATGATGGCTAGAAACTCGCATATATCATCATATACGGATTATGACTTCATATGCAAGTTGACATAATGATTATGAAGATTCTCATGTTGCATAATGCAACATTTCAACATAAAGGTTGTGGCTTTTAGCTCATAAGATCAAGATAATGACTTCATAAACTTGCATAACATGATAGCATGCATCATTCTAATTAATCAAACCCAAACTTTCAACATGAACATTTAACTTCATAGTTAATATCTAAGAGTAGGGAAGGGCTTACATTGCTATGAAGGCCTAAATCGATTAAACTAAAGCTTATGATGAAGCCTATGCATGCCATCACCCAAAAACCCAAAGATGGATGCTCCAAATCACTAAAAACACCATCTTTATGAACAAAGATCAAAACTTTTGTCTTGAAATCAACTTGAGGGGCTCTCATACTAACATAGGGACTCTCTAATACTCTCATGTTCATGAAACCTCTCATAGAAATGAAGTGGAGGCTAGGATAGTTGAGTGGCGGCCATGAGAGTAGAAATTTTGCCATAGTTTAGTTGCATGAATGAATAATGAGGATTTAGGATAGGTTAGGGTCTTATTTATAGATTAGGCAAGTGTTTTAGGCCATAGGATTAAACCTAGATTCGATCCAAGCCATCAAAGCATGTCTTGGGGAAGAAGTCAAGTGTAGGAACCATCTAGGGCCTTTAGATTTAAGATGAACCATGAGAACCATCCAAATGCAAAATCTGCATTTGAGCGAATCGGCCCACGGGTTGACAGCCAAACACCCTGGATTAACCCCTAGTCGACCCAGCGGGCTCGGGTCGACCTCAAAAATCGGCCGGTTCGGTTATTCCCCTCTCCCAATTCGCTGTTTTGAACATTTTTGCATATTTATTTATTTAATTTTCAATTATATATATTTATATATATATATATATATCAATATATATATTTCTCTGCGCAACCCATTTCACTTAATTAAGTATACTTTAATTTGGGAATTTTTCGTGAAACTTCGCGAGGCCATATCTTGGTCATACGGACTCCGATTTTCGAAAACTCGGACTCTATTTCGCGTATTTTTCCGAGACGAACGCAATGGCATAGCCCGTTTCCCTTGATTCAGATTTTACAGTTTAATTCTGCCTCCATTTATGTTATAACAGGTTATTGAAAATACGGGTTGTTACAACTACACTGTATAAGCATCAAATATAGATATCTAACGCTTATAACAGCCTGTCAATCGATCGATCGACATATTTAATCAATCAGGATGAGCAAACTTCAAATTTCATCCTAACACCCATGTGGGGTTTCAAACAATCAAACACAGATTTTAGTTGTGCAGTTGGGCGATGTGTAAAATTTATCGACCCAATCAATGTCCTTCAAATAGGTGTACATAAACAAACCATTCGGTTTGTAAATGAATATTTTATTTTATTCACTTCACGTTAAAAATTATATTTTTAACGATAAAAACATTTTTATTTCAAACATATGAATTTCTATTCAGTTCATTCTTTAAATAAAATGATATTTTTATTTTTCTAACATATTTTAGAAAATTTCGGCGGCATAACGGCACGATACTAGAAACGGGACAAGGCCTCGCCTTATCCCCGGTCTAGTGAAGGACCACGCCATTCACACATCAATCAAATCCATTCATCTCACCAAACAATTCAAATTCAATCAAATAATCTAACTTATTTTTGCAATCAAACAATCAAGTCCATGGTCTGTGGACGATTGTGTCGGGTGCTACTAAGCACCATATGCATCCTAGTATATATATATATATATATATATATATATATATATAACTAGAAAAAGAAATTGAAGAGTGAGAAGTTCTCACAGATAGCTATCCAATCATCTTGACTCTTCTATTGTAGGAAATCATCATTGCTTTCACCTTTTTCGCTTTCGTTGCCCGTAGCCACTATATATAAAAAATCACCTTTTCACTTCGTTATTCAGTATATAAAAATCGAAATTTTACTTTGCTATTCAATATATAAAAATCGAATTTTTACTTTGCTATTCTATATATAAAAATCGAATTTTTACTTCGATGTTACATAGGTAAAAATTCTATTCTTATCCCGCTATTCTTCATATAAAGATTTCGTCTTTTCCAAAAATATCATTATAAAAATCACATTTTTAGTTTTCTACTCATGTAAAGATGATATTTTTAATATTCCTATCATGAAAAAATTATATTTTCAATTCTCTACCTAGACAAAAATCATATTTTTATATCTTCTACTTAATAAAGATTATATTTTTAACACTTTAAAAATATAAAATCATATTTTTACTTCGTCTAAATAGTAAAGACTATATTTTTAATATCTTAAAAATATAAAAGTCATATTTCTATTACTTTAAAAATATAAAAATCATATTTTTATTTCAAAAGCAAAGCAAATTTGATTGAGAAAAACAATGCTTATTTATATTTTTATTTTAAAACCCAATGTATTTTATTTATTCTAAAAACTGAATTTCTTTCTAACTAAATAAGAAGAAAATAAAATAAAAAACAAATAAAGAAAACTTACAGTCAATTTGCCGAAAAAAGGGGGGGGGGGGGAGGTTTTCACTGCGTCGGTCATCAGGGGGGGTCGGCGAGGTCTGGCGGAGCACGGAGGGAGGCGGGTGTTGTTCCGGTTGCGTCGGCTTTAGGGGCTTAGGGTTTCAAGTGGAGAGCGGTGGGGCGTCGGAGGGGATCAGAGGGGGAGGCGCCATCGCCAGGGGCCGGAGGAGGTGCGTGTCGGAGGAAGAAAGTGGCGGAGGTGCGACGTGGAAAGGGGGAATGAGCGGATGAACTTCGACGGGTTTTTTTTTTCTTTCTTTTTGATTTCTGTTTTGAACGGGGGGAGGGGGGGGGCAGAGTTAAAAGGGGGGAAAGAGATATTATTATTTTTTATTTTAATTTTATTTAATTATTTTATTTGAAAAAAATGGACTTTTACATACGACCTCTAAACGAGGTCCACCGCCTGTCGTCCATAGCGTTTTACCCCCATTCCGAACACAATGGGATATGTATCGTAGGCTGATTCGATCATTTTGATCAGTTTCCGCTGAATTTACATTTAAATCACTATATTGAATTTTAAACGTACATTTCAAATTACCGGGGTCACATACTAACTAGAAAAATTCCAGAAAAATATTTTCTAGCTTCGTATTGACGATACGGTCCTAACAAAACTAGTTTCGTCGAATTCCGAGGTCATTGGAAAAATGGCCATTTTCCAGTCGATTAAAATCAACTGAAACTGGTCAAATGCGTTTTCCTTTGCCACGCTCACATATTGATTCGAAAAATTATGAAATTTGGAATCTAGCAATAACTTGACATCATGGACCCAACAAAACTGGTTTCGTCGAAATCCGAGGTCATTTGCAAAATGTCTATTTTTAAGGGCCTGAATTCCATAGCGACTATTCAGAATTTTCAACTGGGCATATCTTTTGATTCCCGCTATGAAACTTTGATTTTTCGGATTCGTTGGAAAGATATTATCAATTAGATCCTAATGTTTTTGGTTTCACTAAAATCCGGATTGTTTTGCACCCGGTACATTCAATTGAAGTTTGAAATCGAATTATTGAACTACCGTGCCATTTTCAATTCTATTTATAATTATATATAATTACTTATATTCTAACGACGACGTATATAATATATACGTTCGAATTATATTCTAAACATTTTTCTCGTCGATATTATTTAAAATAATCTATTTTAAATAATCAAAATTCGCTAAAATCGCCAAAATAAAAATTTTAAACTGGCCCAGATTTTCGGGTTGTTACAATCTCCCCCACTTAAAATATTTCGTCCCCGAAAAGGAAAAAAGTCGAAAGTGGTTTGATTAATCAACTCTACGTTCGATCTGGCTTCCATTCTCCAACTTTTCAGTTTCTGAGAATTTTCAAAAATTTCAAAAATTTGGCTAACACCCTAAATTTTCGAAAAATTTCGCCATAACCTCCCCTGCAATGGGAGCATCGGGGAATTTCAAATAGCTTCCCCGGTCCTTCTAATCTCAAAAAGAAAAAGAAAAAACCAAGCAGCTAGCCAATAGGCTCATAAAATCATCATCACCCAAACAAAACAGTAAATTATATAGCAAACATGTACCTATTTGTCGGGCAAACAAATTTTATTCTTCGGCTCTAGCCTCCTTGCTATGACCTGTTCAATGTAAGTATATGTATATACAAGCAAATGCGACCAATTTCAATATAATTCAATATTTGGTTCAATTAGGCATGATGGTTCAAAACTAGCAAACAAATAAACAAACAACACAAACATCAATCAATTAGTGGATTAGAGTTTTCAAATTCATAATTTTGAAATATATACAAAAATCATGTTTTTGATGCCAATCACAACGATAAGCCCTATCTAATTTTGGTTCTCACACCAGTCTAATGGAAATATATAGATATCACACCTTCGACACTCGAATATAAATGCTGATGATGATGCACCATCACCAGGATCATCCCCGGGTGACTAGAGTGTCATTCTATAACTACCCAGTATATTAAAACTTCGAATACCCGTTTGCTAGGCGCATATGCAAAATCTATATATACTGGATTGTCCACATCAATATAGAATAAATAATCAAATACGAATAGCTGATTTAAATTTCAAAACAAAACTTGTTTTTACTTTAAAAATATACTCTTCACGCTCGTTCTAGGATATTACTGATCCCATTTCTAACGAGTCATTCCCGTTGGATATTACTAATCCAATATCTGATGAATTCTTTCGTATGGTTCTAATGTGCCTTGTTCTCCGAGCTTTGTAAACCAAAGCTCTGATACCAACTGTAAAAACCCGTAACTTCCCCGTAAAGGAAAGCGTCGGATAGTTCGAGAACAAGCCACAACAGAACGCATATAAAAGAACATTTCATTGAATATTACAACAATGCATCAGAATACAAGAATATATAGAGTATAAACAAATAAATATTACACAGAAATATCAGAGATTTAAATTACATTTAAATACATCGCAGCGGAAAATAATACAATACACAACTAGAAGAGATATACGGATACAAAGCTTTCCGGATATCATTCCAGCTGTAAACCAGGATCCTGTGAATATAAATCTGCAAAACCAAAACTACTAGCTGCCCGTGTCGAAAATAGGGGCACCCAGAGTTTAGGTTAAAACAATAAACTCCAGGTCAGTCATGTGACTGGTGTGAGAACTAAAACAGTTATTTAAAACTTTACTTTAAAAGAGAGTAATTCAAGGGACCACGCCGTATAACACGGAACGGGTTTCCTCCCAAGAATACTAGTGCATAGAATAAACAGCGCAATGCTTTTTCAAAAAATGAAGCTATTATAAGACCCAGGTCCCATCACACAATGCAACGCAAGCCGGAGGATAGGGTTTTCCGTTATAATAGCCAAACATGCTTGGTACGTTTAAAACAAATCATTTGATACTATAATATGTGTATAGTGTCAAAACAATTCCAATCATAAATATCAATCATAGACGGCATGGGTACCATATATCATGTCGCCATACTAGTTCTACAATTAAAACCGCAATACACGTATCGGAAATTTGATTTCCATCATGGTGGCTCCTGATTCGAAAGATCGATCGCGGAATGCAATTCACCACGGCTTACATCCCCACAAGAGAAAACACCGTCTGCATCCGCACATTTGGGACCAGAGTACCACCGCGGCTTACGTCCCAGCGAGAGAAAACACCGCTTACTCTATATATCCCTGAGCACTAGGCTCATCTCGGTCGACCGAATCCACGACACCACTAAGGTGCCCATCCACGAAAAAGCATACTGATCAAACCATCAGTTTGCCACCATACCGGGGTGTGAGGCTCGCGGATCAACGCTATACACAAAGCCATGCTATATCAGCTGCGCTTTGATCATCAACCACCAAACTTTGCTTTTCAACAAAAGTCTGGATCACTGCATCTCAGCATGCCACACTATCAATCCATATCGTACCACTGATTTCTGCCAATATATAACCTCTGAGCTCATATGTCTCAGAGAAGGGCGTTAAGCAAGAGAATAAATTCTCCGCCGCCAAATAGATATATATTTAGCAGAGATCAACAAATACAATATAAAGGAATACAATGTCAGACACACCATCCATTTACAAGTCCGTTCTGGGTCTGAATGAAACCGGAGGCACTTTCCTCGCATATCCATCCATCTCCAAGTACGTCTGGATGACCACCAACTATTTCCATCCTCTTGGGTGTACAGCCCAATCAGGATCGTCAGTAATTATCCGAACGATGTGAAGACTTACGGTCTTTAACCACCGTCTTCATCTTCGACATACCGTCGAGTCGGTTATTCAGAATGGGTATAAACCCGGCCTTTCCGAACAACCCGCGTATATTAAAAACGAATGTTACACAAACACAGCATACGCCTCATTCCAATTCAGTAGCTACTAACCGTAAATCAACAAGAGAACAATTTCCCAAATATTAACCCCGAAGGCCGAAACCAACATCAGATCAATACCCAGGAAACCATTCTTCTTAGCTAACCTACAGCTAGTTTCTAAATTTCAATTCTTAGGGAAAGGTTCCCATTAATTTTATCCAAGATAAATTCTTTAAAATTTATCCTTTGATCTTCCTTTGGATGTCATTTCAAACCAAATTATGGTTTTCCAAACTAGTCGAGATTAGCGAACCACACCGAAGTAATTATTTATTTTATTTCCCAATCCCAACCTATTCATCCCATGAAGCAAAACTGGTAATACTCCATATTTAACACCACGGTGTTATCGGTAAAATTAATTACCATTTCACGTTCAAATCTAATTAAAGATTTAACTATCGCTTTGGAGCAAAACTGGTGATACTCCATTCTCGCTCATTTTCTAAAGTTGATAATTTAAATTATCAATTCCCCATTTCAATCTAATTGCAGATTCATTAAAACTCCTTTTACTGGGTTAAAGAACTAGGTGTTATTTAAAACACAGTTCACGACAAACCCAAATCACATTCTATTTATTATCGGGTTAAAGAACTAGTGTTATTTAAAACACAATTCACGATAAACCCATGAATCAATTCTGGTTTAATTTAATTCAAATATATTAGGAATTCCGATTATTTAAAACCCCTTTTTAAATCTAATTTATTTATTTAAAAACAAATCGAGTTTTAAATTCAGTTCAAACTAGTTTATTTTGATAAAAATCTATTTTTATCTTTTCAAATATGGAGTTTTTCATCCCAAATTTTCCCAAATCATTTCTAATGATTTTACACAAATTATTGATATTTTTAATAATTTTTATCAAGGCCCGTACAGTCGATTTCCATCAATGGCCATCGAACTGCACTTATAGCGACCTTTTTCGAATTTGATTTGGACGTATCTCCAAATCCAACAGTTAGATTTCAAATTTCTAATCTTCGTTAGAAAGCTCTTTTCGATACGAACCCAACGGTTCCGGTTTTAGGAGAATCCGACGGTCGGATCTCCTGTAATGTCCGTTTGAAATAAATGGTCGAAATTCACGAACTGCCGCGGCGCGGCGCGTTCTATTCAGGCCATTATATATATAATATATATATATTATATATATATCGTCGATTACCTTTTTAAAACGAATTTTATAAGTCATTTCAAATTTGTTTTAAAGACAATTTCAACCTTTAATTCAAATTCAAATTAAAATTGAATTTTCCCTTATAAATTCTTTCTACATTCATTTCTATTTGATTTCAATTCAAATCGATTTCGATTCTATTTCAATTCGTTTTCAATTGAATTCAATTCAATTCAAATCCGTTTTCTATTTAATTCAATTCGAATTCGTTTTCTATTCTATTCAATTCAATTCGAATTCGTTTTCTATTTAATTCAATTCGAATTCGTTTTCTATTCAATTCAATTCGAATTCGTTTTCTATTCAATTCAATTCGAATTCGTTTTCTATTCAATTCAATTCGAATTCGTTTTCTATTCAATTCAATTCGAATTCGTTTTCTATTCAATTCAATTCGAATTCGTTTTCTATTCAATTCAATTCGAATTCGTTTTCTATTCAATTCAATTCGAATTCGTTTTCTATTCAATTCAATTCGAATTCGTTTTCTATTCAATTCAATTCGAATTCGTTTTCTATTCAATTCAATTCGAATTCGTTTTATATTCAATTCAATTCGAAATCGTTTTCAATTCATTTCATTTCGAAATCGTTTTCAATTCATTTCATTTCGAAATATTCAATTCATTTCATTTCGAAATATTCAATTTAAAAATTACTTTTCGATATTCATCTTAAAATGAATAAAATCGATATAAATATCGTTCACGTCAAAATGGCGTCAATCTAATCAACACGGCTTCATATATTCCTTTATTTTATTCAACAAATGAATATTTATTTTTGTCAACACACGACTAATCTCAACGAATGAGTACTGTCCACGTGTGACTATTTTTGTTTAATTATTTCGTTCAACACATGACTAATCTCACGGATGAGTACAGTCAACACATGAACCTTTATTTTATAGTGATAAAGATATAAAATTTATTTTTAAAATATTTCGTTCAACACATGACTAATCTCAACGGATGAGTACAGTCAACACATGAACCTTTATTTTATAGTGATAAAGATATAAAATTTAATATTAAAATATTTCGTTCAACACATGACTAATCTCAACGGATGAGTACAGTCAACACATGAACCTTTATTTTATAGTGATAAAGATATAAAATTTATTATTAAAATATTTCGTTCAACACATGACTAATCTCAACGGATGAGTACAGTCAACACATGAACCTTTATTTTATAATATTCTTTAATTTCTAAATTGGAATGAGGCCCAATCAATTACCATATAAAGTTAATTATATGGATTTTCATACATTACACACATATAATAGCATTGAAAAATAATCAACCATCAACCAAAGTGCACTACACTGTATAAGCATCAAATATAGATATCTAACGCTTATAACAGCCTTCCAATCGATCGATCGACATATTTAATCAATCAGGATGAGTGAACTTCAAATTTCATCCTAACACCCGTGTGGGGTTTCAAACAATCAAACACAGATTTTAGTTGTGCAGTTGGGCGATGTGTAAAATTTATCGACCCAATCAATGTCCTTCAAATAGGTGTACATAAACAAACCGTTCAGTTTGTAAATGAATATTTTATTTTATTCACTTCCCGTTAAAAATTATATTTTTAACGATAAAAACATTTTTATTTCAACATATGAATTTCTATTCAGTCCATTCTTTAAATAAAATGATATTTTTATTTTTCTAACATATTTTAGAAAATTTTGGCGGCATAACGGCACGATACTAGAAACGGGACAAGGCCTAGCCTTATCCCCGGTCTAGTAAAGGCCCACGCCATTCACACATCAATCAAATCCATTCATCTCACCAAACAATTCAATTTCAATCAAATAATCTAACTTATTTTTGCAATCAAACAAACAAGTCCATGGTCTGTGGACGATTGTGTCGGGTGCTACTAAGCACCATCTGCATCCTAGTATATATATATATATATATATATATATATATAACTAGAAAAAGAAATTGAAGAGTGAGAAGTTCTCACAGATAGCTATCCAATCATCTTGACTCTTCTATTGTAGGAAATCATCATTGCTTTCACCTTTTTCGCTTTCGTTGCCCGTAGCCACTATATATAAAAAATCACCTTTTCACTTCGTTATTCAGTATATAAAAATCGAAATTTTACTTTGCTATTCAATATATAAAAATCGAAATTTTACTTTGCCCGGGTGTTGCTCCGGTTGCGTCGGCTTTAGGGGCTTAGGGTTTCAAGTGGAGAGCGGTGGGGCGTCGGAGGGGATCAGAGGGGGAGGCGCCATCGCCAGGGGCCGGAGTAGGCGCGTGTCGGAGGAAGAAAGTGGCGGAGGTACGATGTGGAAAGGGGGAATGAGCGGATGAACTTCGACGGGTTTTTTTTTCTTTCTTTTTGATTTCTGTTTTGAACGTGGGGGGGGGGCAGAGTTAAAAGGGGGGAAAGAGATTTTTTTTTATTTTAATTTTATTTAATTATTTTATTTGAAAAAAATGGACTTTTACATACGACCTCTAAACGAGGTCCACCGCCTGTCGTCCATAGCGTTTTACCCCCATTCCGAACACAATGGGATATGTATCGTAGGCTGATTCGATCATTTTGATCAGTTTCCGCTGAATTTACATTTAAATCACTATATTGAATTTTAAACGTACATTTCAAATTACCGGGGTCACATACTAACTAGAAAAATTCCAGAAAAATATTTTCTAGCTTCGTATTGACGATACGGTCCTAACAAAACTAGTTTCGTTGAATTCCGAGGTCATTGGAAAAATGGCCATTTTCCAGTCGATTAAAATCAACTGAAACTGGTCAAATGCGTTTTCCTTTGCCACGCTCACATATTGATTCGAAAAATTATGAAATTTGGAATCTAGCAATAACTTGACATCACGGACCCAACAAAACTGGTTTCGTCGAAATCCGAGGTCATTTGCAAAATGTCTATTTTTAAGGGCCTGAATTCCATAGCGACTATTCAGAATTTTCAACTGGGCAAATCTTTTGATTCCCGCTATGAAACTTTGATTTTTCGGATTCGTTGGAAAGATATTATCAATTAGATCCTAATGTTTTTGGTTTCACTAAAATCCGGATTGTTTTGCACCCGGTACATTCAATTGAAGTTTGAAATCGAATTATTGAACTACCGTGCCATTTTCAATTCTATTTATAATTATATATAATTATTTATATTCTAACGACGACGTATATAATATATACGTTCGAATTATATTCTAAACATTTTTCTCGTCGATATTATTTAAAATAATCTATTTTAAATAATCAAAATTCGCTAAAATCGCCAAAATAAAATTTTTAAACTGGCCCAGATTTTCGGGTTGTTACAGCTGAGATCTTCGCAAAGTCCTTAATGAACTTTCGATAATAGCCCGCCAGCCCGAGAAAGCTTCGGACTTCGGTTGCATTTTGCGGAATCTTCCAATCTTGCACCGCGACTTATTTTGCGAGGTTCACGGCTATCCCCTCTTTGGACACCACATGTCCAAGAAACCTTACTTCTTCTCCCCAAAAGTGGCATTTGGAGAATTTTGCTTTCAGCTGATGTGCTCGAAGAGTATCTAACACTTCCTTTAAATGCGCAGCATGTTCTTCTTTGCTTTTTGAGAAGATTAAGATGTTGTCTATGAAGACCACTACAAATTTATTGAGGAATTCCCGGAACACCCTGCTCATCAAGTCTACAAAATAGACAGGTGCGTTTGTCAAGCCAAAAGGCATGACAAGCCACTCGAAGGAACCATCTGTGGTCCTAAATGCGGTCTTCTCAATGCTATCCTCAGCCACTCTTAGCTGATGAAACCCAATAGCCAGATCTAGTTAGGAGAAAACGGATGCACCTATGAGTTGATCAAACAGATCGTCAATTCTTGGGGGGGTGCCTATTCTTCTTAGTCATCTTGTTCAACTCCCTATAATCTACGCATAGGCGGAGTGAACCATCAGCTTTGGTCGCGAATACTACTGGAGCACCCCATTCAGAAATACTCCGTCTTATGAACCCCTTTTCAAGCAGCTCTTTAATTTGCTTGCTGAGCTCCTTTCTCTCCCCTGGGGCCATGTGCCTAACGGGTAAAGCAACGGGCTTTGCATTATCAACAGGGTATATGCGGAAGTCTATCTCCCTTTTTGGAGGTAAGCCCTTCACCTCTTCAAACACATCTGTGTATTCACGGACTACTCTAATGGACTGCAAATTCTCAACAGACGCATCAAGTGATTCAAGATAACTAAGCATGACATAGTTCATGGGATTACAAGAGATTTTGAGAGTATTACCGAGGCGAGTCATGAGTCTAACCACTCTCTTTTCACAATCAAGGATGGCACCATTACTGGATAGCTAGTCCATGCCTAGAATCAGCCCATAGCCCGTGAAGCCTAAAACAAAAGCATTACATATAAACCCAACACTTAGAATAGAGATTTCCAAATCCTAACAAACCATTGACAAATAAACTGAGCCCCCAATTGGATTTGAAACAACCAAGGGATCCTCTACTATATGGGTGTCTAGGTGCAGAGATTCAACTAAAGCAGTAGATATAAAAGAGTGTGATGCGCCAGAATCAAAGAGAGTACGAACAGGATTATCAAACAGATAAACTAAACTCTCAACAGAAATATGACTACCTCGTTCCTGTAGAGGTGCTACGAGAGCATGAACCTGCCCTCCAGAAGAAGCTCCAGTTCTTTGTCCCTGCCCTTGCCTTTTGGGGCTGTCCTTAGCCAAGTGTCTTGTTTCCCCACAATGGAAACAAGCGCCCAACTTCCTCTTTTTCTTTCTGCAGTCCCTAGCCAAATGTCCAGGTATGCCACAGTAATTGCACTTCAGCTTCTTACGGGATTTATTATCCTTCCCGCCTTTCTTGGTGTCCGCTTTTTTGTTTTTAGATCCCTCTCCTTTCTTATTTTGAGACTTTTCCTTCTTCACCTCCTTCTTGCCATCTTTGTTCTCCTCTTGCAACAGAGCCATGTCCACCAGCCTTTCATAAGTTGCTACCATGGGTATATGGGACATTGCCAGGCCTTGTAGTGGCTCATTCAGTCCTTTGGCAAAACGGAGAGCCTTCTTGTGTGGAGTGTTGACTAACTCCAGTCCAAATCTGGCAAGCTGATTGAATTTATTGACATATTCTTTGACTGATTGGCTGCCCTGCTTAAGTGATAGGAACTTATCCATTTGCAGACTTTGCTAAGCTTGTGAGAGGAACTTCATTTCAAATCTCGCCTTGAAGTTGTAATGGCCCGCAAATCCATAATATCAGAGTTGACTACATACACCATACATCCAACCCAAATATCACGAAAATACGAATCATTTTTTTAGAAGAAAAAGGTAGAAGAAGAACAGAAATAACAACACAGAATCTCATATCGCAGCGGAATAAAATATAATATATCATAACTTTTGAAATACAAAATTTCAACTGTATAACATACACTTATCAGAGTACAACACTTACAACACAGTGAAACAAAACTCTATATAACTAACGCTGAAGCCTCCTGCTCCAAGCTCCTTTAGATAGATCTGTAAATTCCTGAACTACTTGAATGCCCGTACAAATTTAGGCACCCAAGAGTTTAGGTAGAACAAAAAAAAATAAACTCCGGGTCAGTCATGGGACTGGTATGAGTAAACAGTTTAAAACAATTTCAGAAAACTAAATGATATCTCATAAGACCATGCCGTATAACACGGAATGGGTTTTTCCCTTATGAGAATCCAAACACTTGACTTAACTTTCAAATCCTCTTTGAAGGAAATGAAAATCTTTATATCAAAACTCTTTTGATATTATAATAATGTCTAAATCAAGTAAATAACAATCTAATGGAACGTTTGCATCTCACGTTCCACATATATAATATACAATCACAAACTGCGGGCACTTATTGGATATTTGATTTCAATCTATGACAAGGTATGGAACCACCTGCCGCTGGTGTATCTCTAGAGGAGAATACACCGAGTTCAACAAGAACATCTTGCAACTCAGCCACACATGACTGACCAATCATATCGCTTGAGTGTATCGAATGTATATCACCAACGGTTGGGATCAGAAACCGTTTCCCGAATGGGACAGCATCGAATAGAGTAAGGAATTAAATGAATCTCTAGATAGGTGATGATACACCTAATGGGAGCTAACCACATAGCCATGCTGCCTGCCCGATTTTTTGTCATTTCTCGGTTGTTGAGGCCAGAGGCTACGATTACCTTCCATTCATTGATAACACGATCACTTTGAATGCCACATTGTCAGATCCGTTAATCGCTAATTGATTTGCACAAATATTTTGGATATTATGCTAAGGGAATAAATCCGTTGCAACCATATATGAAACGACCCGCAAATCCGTGCTATCTGAATTGACTAAAAACACCACACGTCCAACCCAAATTGCACAGAAATACGAATCATTTTTAGAAAGAAGTTACAGGATGAGAAATAGAAAGAAAGAAATATTAGAATAGAAGAAAAACGAAGATCACAAACTCACAGCGGAACGAATAAAATATATTATATAACATAACTTTTGAAATACAAATCAGTAACTTTATATACATACCATCATCAGAGCACAACAGTCATTTCTGGAACAGTTATAAACACCTGTTTCCAGATATAACGTAGTACACAGCGGAATATATGATAGTCTATATCTAACTGGTGAAGCCTCCTGCTTCCAGCTCTTCCAAGTGAATCTGAAAAATCCCAACTACTTGACTGCCCGTACAAATTTGGGCACCCAAGAGTTTAGGGAAAACAAAACAAAATAACTCTGGGTCAGTCATGGGACTGGTGTGAGTAAACTCCAACCACTTGTTTAACTTTAAAAATCCTTTCAAAAGAAAAGGTAATAGTAAGACCAGCCCACACATAAACACGGACGGTTTTTACCTTACTATAACCCAAAACACTTTGATACGAAAATCTAGTGATATTATAATAATGTCTACATCAAGTAAATAACCAAATAGCAGAACGCTTGCATCTCACGCTCCACATATATAGTATAAAATCAAAAAAACCGCATGGCGCTTATTGGAGATTGGATTTCCAACATGACAAGGTATGGAACCACCTTCCGCTAGTGTATCTCTAGAGAGGAATACACTGGGTTCAACAAGAACATCTTGTAACCCGGCCCACACATGACCGAACACTCATTTCGCTTGAGTGTATCGAATGTATATCACCAACGGTTGGGATCAGCAACCGCCTCCCGACTGGGACAGCATCGAATAGAATAAGAAGTTAAATGAACCTCTAGATAGGTGATTATACATCCTAATGGGTGCGACCCACATAGCCATGCTGCCTGCCCGATTTTTGTCCTTTCCCGGTTGTTGAGGCATGAGGCTACGAATACTTACCATTCATTGATAGCCCAATCACTTTGAATGCCACATTGTCAGATCCGTTAATCACTAGTTGAGTTTGCACAAATATTTTGGATGTTATGCTAAGGGAATAAATCTGTTGCAACCATATATATTTATACAGACCAACCCATTTGATCATTGGAAATACTCTGTCAGACATTCGTCCATTTACGTTCGTTCTGGGATTGAACGAAACCGAAGGCACTATTTCTATTTAATAGAAAAAAGTCCTTGCACTTTACTCCGTCTTCAATATATATTCAGCATACTTGGTTCGCAACGCTTATGCCGATACGGAGTGGTTCTTCGGATAATAATCCAACTGGTCTCTCCATATTGACAACGATGGTCAAAACTTCGATAGTCTGTGATTTAACTATCGAATAAAAACAAGTATTCATCCAAACATATCAAACAAATCACTGGGCTCTTTAATTAATATTTTATTAATTAAATCTCTTCTCCATTTCCTTATCAATATTTGTTAACCAAATATTTTCAATAACCATATTGGCCCTTTACGCTATATGGAAAGCATTTCCCAATATCAACTTCTTTCATTTTCTATATATTAGAAAATATCTCTATTTTCAATTGGAAACAATTCCAACCACTTATCTCTATCCCGACTATTTTAATTATACTCAGGGAATATTTACTTGTTATATTTCCAAAATTCCATCACTTGGGTTTAAAACGAATGTTGGGTAAAACATCGTTACAACAACCCAAAATATTTTATTCAACTAACTCTTTTTCAAACACTTCTCTTCGAGACTGGATCTTGCTATTTATCCATTAAAAATGAAATCAATCAAGTTGGGGTAAAATTACCTCTCAGACCTTAACTGAAAACATCCTCAACTTCAAAACGGAAAAACCACTTACCTCGAATAAACACACTATACAATCCAATTATTCATTTTTAAAACATGTATAAAGTTCGCTTTCTATTTCTAATTTATAGATTTCCCTTTTTGTTTACAATATTCGATTTTTATATTCATTTACCTATCGAATTCTATATGTCGATACAATGATTTCTAACTATCAAAATGTCTTAAAAATATTCTAACTCCTTAAATTTCCGGAAAATTTTGCCATAACCTCCCCTGTATCGGGAGCATCGGGAAATTTCAAATAGCTTCCCCGGTCCTTCTTATCTCAAAAAGAAAAAGAAAAAGCCAAGCGGCTTGCCGATACGGCGCATAAAATCTCATATACGAATTAAACATGTACCTTATTGTCGAACACGCGAATTATATACCTTCATCACTTTATCCCATACCTGTCTCCTGTATGTCTATACCTGTCCAATTGATTTCAACTATTCCCAATTGCTTTAACTCAATTCGTTAATTAACTTGTTAATTAACTCTTTGGTCTATTTCACTTTTATATTTGGACATGACATGTTCCAATATATTTTTAACTTGCTTATCAACTAATTGAATTCAAATTTCAATTAAAGTTCTATATTCGATTTCGAATATATATTTACGAACGCCAAATTCACTTTTCAAGGTTCGACTTTAGTTCAAACTCGATTAACTAATTTCTACTTTGACTTAGTTAATCCTAAATAATCAAAATAGGGTTATTGTTTCAAAAATCTCTTTACTTACTTCACTTGAGCTCGCCTTTATTTTCTAACTCAAGTTTAGGCTTTTAAATGGGAATATGGATTTTTATTTGCTTAAAAATCCTTATATTTATATATAAAATCCATTATGGTTTATAATGGTTTCTGGCGCTGCAGTTTTAAATATTTGATTTTGACATATCTCAGAATCTATTTGACGAAATCCAGATTTTCCTCTTCTATTAGAAAACTATTATCTAACGGGTCCTGACGGTTCTTGTTTCAAAGAATTCCGACTTAAATTAACTTCTGTATACTTAATTGAAGTTTGAGTCGCTAATTTTCGAACTGCAGCGATGCGGCGAGTTCGTTTTAATTATATATATATACACTTTTAACTCCGTTTAAAATAACTTCAACCCCGTTTCCATTCAAATTGAATTTCCTATATTCAATTTCCATTTGCATTTCTAATTGAATTTCATATGTTCACACTCTGTTTGAAATTTCTATTTGAATTTCTATCTAAATCCCTTTATTCAAGTTCCACTTGAATTTCTTTATTCAAATTCTCTTTTAATTTCTACTTGAATTCTATTTAATCCAACTTCCCTTTTAGTTCTATTTTCAACTCCGATTGAATTCCTATATTCAAAGACTACTTCAAATCCTATTTTGAAATGTCATTTCAAATTCTATTTACAAGCTCCATTTAAATTTCTAGATTCACTTTCTAGTTGAATTTCTCTTTATTCAAATTCTAATTTGAATTCTCTTTGAATTCAAGTCCCACATTTAAACTCGCTTTGAATTCTAATTCCATATTTAAATTCATTTTTAACACCATTTGAATTCCAATATTCAAATTCATTTTGGATTCTATTTGAATCCTATATTTAAACTCCATTTGAGTTTTATTTAAATTATTATATTTAAACTCTCTATTTAAATCCCATTTGAATATTTTCTTTATTCAAATCCATTGAATTTCTTTGCAATCAAATTCTATTCAGTTTCTCTTATTCAAATTATTTGAATTTCTATTATTCAAATTCTATATTCGAATTTCCATTTATTTAAATACTATTTAAATTTCTTGTATTCAAACTCTATTTGAATTTCCTTTTAAATTACTATATTCAAATGCCATTTGAATTTCCATATTGAATTTTTTATTTTAAAATTTCTTTATTCAAATATTATATTCAAAGGCTATACCACATTTCATTTGAAATATATATATATAATTAAAATTCCATTTCAAACCCTTTTTGGAATTTTCTTTAGAATTTCAAATATTCAAACTTCTTTCTAACATTCAAATTTCTATTTGAATTTCTACTCAAAATTTCTATTTCAAGTTCTCTTCTGAGATTTCATTTCAAAATTCCATTTTTGAAATTATATTTCAAAGTTCCATTTTAAAAACTCTGTATTTTAAATTCTACATGAAATTTCAAATTCTATTGTAGAAAAATAGAATTTCCCTTTTAAATTTCAAATATCCCTTCCGGATAATTTAAATAAATTTACACTTAGCCCAGTGATATTTAAACACCAAACAACCAATTAGTTATTTCAGGTTTTCTAACACATCATATATCACAGTATATATATGTAATCAAACAACCAAACAGATAATATATTTTTGAGGAATCCAGTTGGATTCCTCCAACCTGTTTGCCCTGCATCCACAGACGTTAGCACATAAATAATACCCATTCTGCTTCGTGGCATAATATCGCGGTATAGAAGGCCATCCACTAATCATAGCGTGGGGCGTATAGGGTAATCATCCGCTAATGGTACCGCGGGCATCCGCTAATGAGACTGCGGGAATCCAACCAATCAACAACCCAATATATATATATATATATAGCCTAAATAACTAATATATATAAAACAACCAGAAAACATTCACACAAGCAACAAACAATTATTTTTAACGAATAAAAATAATTATAAATAAAAGGTGAGTGAGATTTACTCACTTGATTTCATTGTTCGATCCATTCTGATCCAATTGATTTTAGAAAATTTCCAATCCAACATCCAATAGTATTTTCCGCAACTATATTCTAAGGAACTGGCTTCTCGATTTAATCACCTTGTATAAATTTAAATTTTGCATTTATCAGATATACGGATTATATCGACTAATAGGATTAAAGGTAAACTTAATTTGATTTTTAACTTACTTTAAATTAATTACTTATGTGTTAACTAAATTCCAACTAAAATCTTAACTGATTACTTTACAGATTTTATTTCTAACTAACTAATCCCTTTATATAAACTAACTTAAAAATCCTAATCACTTTATAAATTAACTAAATTAACTTAACAAAATGTTATTAAAAAATTTAACAATCGTTATTAACTTGCAAATTAGAATTAAATTAAATAATTTATATTACCTTAATTACTTCTTTCTCCTCGGCATTTCACCAAGCACTTCTCCTTCAATCTCGGAAACTGCTCCTCACAGCCGCAATCCCCCATTCGAACTCCTCTGCCTATCTCCCCAAATCGTCACCAGAAAAACCGAGCTCCTCCAGCTTCACCTAAAGTCACTGCTCCTATCATGAACGTCTACTGACCATCACGAGGTGCTCCGCTGTCGAACCCAAAAGACCATCGCGATTTATCAGCATCGCGACTTCAAGTTCGTGCCACAAATCGCAAGGTCGATCTACCCAAAACCCTCGACGCCGTCCTCCAGAACCTTAGTCTCGGTCAACTCGCTAAATCTCGACAGCGAACATCAACCTGGACATCGCGATAGTTAGATGAGTGTCGCACCATCCTTCTGTCCTGAGAACTCGCGATGATTCAATTTTCAATTTAAGGAAAGATGCGGGTTCTTTTTATAGAGGAGATCGATTTCGATTTAGAGAGCATAAGGACTACGGCCATTTTCTTTTGATTTCGGTGAACTGATTTCGATTTTTACCGAAAAAGAATTGAATGGGAACTTGAATGGCTCTCGTGACTTGGAGAAAAATGGTAAACGAATGGCAGAGGACTGATTATATAGGTATGCGAGAGCAGACAGGGGTACGAGGCCATTAATTTGTTGCCTTCTTGATATGAAGAATAGCAGACAATTTAGTTGGCTCGAGAAGAATAGGGTGGCGAGGTTTTTAGTTTGCAGGTCGGCTGAAAGATTTGATTTGATTTTAATTAAAAACTAAAATATCTCACAGTCCCTTATTTTAAAATCCTGAATCGCTATTTAGTCGCAACGACCGACGTTGTCAAGCTTATATAACAATTTGAACTTAACAGAATCGGTTTAAAATGAAATAACACTAGTAAATTAAGTTAAACCGTTTAGAATGTAAATCGATTTCTAAACAAATAAATTCATCGAAAATAAATTATTATCTTTTTAAGTCAATACAGAATTTATATTAGTCGACTGAATTGTTCTGATTTAGTGTTACACTGGGAATTCAATTGTTACTATTACGATAATTAAATATATTCGATATTAAATCATATATCGATAATTAAATTGACAAATCCAATAAAAATTTCATTTACATTATGAATTCAATATTTAAAACCATACTAAATATTTAAAATAAACTGTTCAAAAATCTGGGTCGTTACATTCTTCCCCCTTAAAATAATTTCGTCCTCGAAATTGCTAAGATAGGAAAAATGGTACGAACCTATTATTTTTCGAAAACTCATCTTATGCTGAAACTCAACACTTTATATTTCAACTAATTTTAATTTCAACCAAAACCTTTGGTTTTTATTCATACATATTAAAATTGATCTAAATCAATTTATCCACTTTGATTCATTTAACTTGCTTTAAGTTAAATTTTATTTCCAAAATTCAAATCCCCGGAGTTTTTATATTCAAATCACTTCTGAAATCACATATAAATATATACATATTTATTTCCATCTCAAATTCAAAAACATTTGAATATTCCAAACCACTTGTTTCTTTCAAAACAAATTTCCAACAAAATTTTCTAAGGTAGCAATCCATCACTTAGAAACTCGAAAATGAACACTGATGATGTTGCAATCATCATCAGAATTATTTCCCAGCCACTGAAGTGAGTTCAGTGCTTTATCACTTCTAAAATCCATTCAAAAATGGTATTTAATCAAAACCTTTACAAAACAAAGCTATATTATTTTATTATTCTTTGGAAAATATTTTCAAACTTCCCAGAATTTTAACTTCTGGTTTGAATTTTATTTTAATTCATCTCATTTGTATATTTAATTCATATACACATTCTATTTGGTTATATATAATCATTCAAATTTTATAATCTCATTTGATTATAATCCTAACAATCAACACATCCATATAATATGATAATTTTAGAAAATTATTCCTATACAAAAATAGAAATTTGGGTAAAATTATTTCATTTACCCTCTTTAAAACAATAATGTGTCGAATTTCTCTATTTAAGTGTTTAGAAATTCCTATCGACTTCGTGGCGTCCCACGATTCGACCAGAATTCATAAACCACTCAACAAACTAGCCAACACAATATAAAACAATTTTTATATCAATTAACAAATACGCTCTCTCGTATATATATATACTCAACTCATTCTAGGAAACTACTGACCCTATTTCTAATGAGCACATGCCACACAAGTCTAGGTATTCGCTCAACCTAAGCTCTGATACCAACTGAAACGACCCGCAAATCCGTGCTATCTGAATTGACTAAAAACACCACACGTCCAACCCAAATTGCACAGAAATACGAATCATTTTTAGAAAGAAGTTACAGGATGAGAAATAGAAAGAAAGAAATATTAGAATAGAAGAAAAACGAAGATCACAAACTCACAGCGGAACGAATAAAATATATTATATAACATAACTTTTGAAATACAAATCAGTAACTTTATATACATACCATCATCAGAGCACAACAGTCATTTCTGGAACAGTTATAAACACCTGTTTCCAGATACAACGTAGTACACAGCGGAATATATGATAGTCTATATCTAACTGGTGAAGCCTCCTGCTTCCAGCTCTTCCAAGTGAATCTGAAAAATCCCAACTACTTGACTGCCCGTACAAATTTGGGCACCCAAGAGTTTAGGGAAAACAAAACAAAATAACTCTGGGTCAGTCATGGGACTGGTGTGAGTAAACTCCAACCACTTGTTTAACTTTAAAAATCCTTTCAAAAGAAAAGGTAATAGTAAGACCAGCCCACACATAAACACGGACGGTTTTTACCTTACTATAACCCAAAACACTTTGATACGAAAATCTAGTGATATTATAATAATGTCTACATCAAGTAAATAACCAAATAGCAGAACGCTTGCATCTCACGCTCCACATATATAGTATAAAATCAAAAAAACCGCATGGCGCTTATTGGAGATTGGATTTCCAACATGACAAGGTATGGAACCACCTTCCGCTAGTGTATCTCTAGAGAGGAATACACTGGATTCAACAAAAACATCTTGTAACCCGGCCCACACATGACCGACCACTCATTTCGCTTGAGTGTATCGAATGTATATCACCAACGGTTGGGATCAGCAACCGCCTCCCGACTGGGACAACATCGAATAGAATAAGAAATTAAATGAAACTCTAGATAGGTGATTATACATCCTAATGGGTGCGACCCACATAGCCATGCTGCCTGCCCGATTTTTGTCCTTTCCCGGTTGTTGAGGCCTGAGGCTACGAATGCTTACCATTCATTGATAGCCCAATCACTTTGAATGCCACATTGTCAGATCCCTTAATCACTAGTTGAGTTTGCACAAATATTTTGGATGTTATGCTAAGGGAATAAATCCGTTGCAACCATATATATTTATACAGACCAACCCATTTGATCATTGGAAATACTCTGTCAGACATTCGTCCATTTACGTTCGTTCTGGGATTGAACGAAACCGAAGGCACTATTTCTATTTAATAGAAAAAAGTCCTTGCACTTTACTCCGTCTTCAATATATATTCAGCATACTTGGTTCGCAACGCTTATGCCGATACGGAGTGGTTGTTCGGATAATAATCCAACCGGTCTCTCCATATTGACAACGATGGTCAAAACTTCGATAGTCTGTGATTTAACTATCGAATAAAAACAAGTGTTCATCCAAACATATCAAACAAATCACTGGGCTCTTTAATTAATATTTTATTAATTAAATCTCTTCTCCATTTCCTTATCAATATTTGTTAACCAAATATTTTCAATAACCATATTGGCCCTTTACGCTATATGGAAAGCATTTCCCAATATCAACTTCTTTCATTTTCTATATATTAGAAAATATCTCTATTTGCAATTGGAAACAATTCCAACCACTTATCTCTATCCCGACTATTTTAATTATACTCAGGGAATATTTACTTGTTATATTTCCAAAATTCCATCACTTGGGTTTAAAACGAATGTTGGGTAAAACATCATTACAACAACCCAAAATATTTTATTCAACTAACTCTTTTTCAAACACTTCTCTTCGAGACTGGATCTTGCTATTTATCCATTAAAAATGAAATCAATCAAGTTGGGGTAAAATTACCTCTCAGACCTTAACTGAAAACATCCTCAACTTCAAAACGGAAAAACCACTTACCTCGAATAAACACACTATACAATCCAATTATTCATTTTTAAAACATGTATAAAGTTCGCTTTCTATTTCTAATTTATAGATTTCCCTTTTTGTTTACAATATTCGATTTTTATATTCATTTACCTATCGAATTCTATATGTCGATACAATGATTTCTAACTATCAAAATGTCTTAAAAATATTCTAACTCCTTAAATTTCCGGAAAATTTCGCCATAACCTCCCCTGTATCGGGAGCATCGGGAAATTTCAAATAGCTTCCCCGGTCCTTCTTATCTCAAAAAGAAAAAGAAAAAGCCAAGCGGCTTGCCGACACGGCGCATAAAATCTCATATACGAATTAAACATGTACCTTATTGTCGAACACGCGAATTATATACCTTCATCACTTTATCCCATACCTGTCTCCTGTATGTCTATACCTGTCCAATTGATTTCAACTATTCCCAATTGCTTTAACTCAATTCGTTAATTAACTTGTTAATTAACTCTTTGGTCTATTTCACTTTTATATTTGGACATGACATGTTCCAATATATTTTTAACTTGCTTATCAACTAATTGAATTCAAATTTCAATTAAAGTTCTATATTCGATTTCGAATATATATTTACGAACGCCAAATTCACTTTTCAAGGTTCGACTTTAGTTCAAACTCGATTAACTAATTTCTACTTTGACTTAGTTAATCCTAAATAATCAAAATAGGGTTATTGTTTCAAAAATCTCTTTACTTACTTCACTTGAGCTCGCCTTTATTTTCTAACTCAAGTTTAGGCTTTTAAATGGGAATTTGGATTTTTATTTGCTTAAAAATCCTTATATTTATATATAAAATCCATTATGGTTTATAATGGTTTCTGGCGCTGCACTTTTAAATATTTGATTTTGACATATCTCAGAATCTATTCGACGAAATCCAGATTTTCCTCTTCTATTAGAAAACTATTATCTAACGGGTCCTGACGTTTCTTGTTTCAAAGAATTCCGACTTAAATTAACTTCTGTATACTTAATTGAAGTTTGAGTCGCTAATTTTCGAACTGCAGCGATGCGGCGAGTTCGTTTTAATTATATATATATATATATACACACTTTTAACTCCGTTTAAAATAACTTCAACCCCGTTTCCATTCAAATTGAATTTCCTATATTCAATTTCCATTTGCATTTCTAATTGAATTTCATATGTTCACACTCCGTTTGAAATTTCTATTTGAATTTCTATCTAAATCCCTTTATTCAAGTTCCACTTGAATTTCTTTATTCAAATTCTCTTTTAATTTCTACTTGAATTCTATTTAATCCAACTTCCCTTTTAGTTCTATTTTCAACTCCAATTGAATTCCTATATTCAAAGACTACTTCAAATCCTATTTTGAAATGTCATTTCAAATTCTATTTACAAGCTCCATTTAAATTTCTAGATTCACTTTCTAGTTGAATTTCTCTTTATTCAAATTCTAATTTGAATTCTCTTTGAATTCAAGTCCCACATTTAAACTCGCTTTGAATTCTAATTCCATATTTAAATTCATTTTTAACACCATTTGAATTCCAATATTCAAATTCATTTTGGATTCTATTTGAATCCTATATTTAAACTCCATTTGAGTTTTATTTAAATTATTATATTTAAACTCTCTATTTAAATCCCATTTGAATATTTTCTTTATTCAAATCCATTGAATTTCTTTGCATTCAAATTCTATTCAGTTTCTCTTATTCAAATTATTTGAATTTCTATTATTCAAATTCTATATTCGAATTTCCATTTATTTAAATACTATTTAAATTTCTTGTATTCAAACTCTATTTGAATTTTCTTTTAAATTACTATATTCAAATGCCATTTGAATTTCCATATTGAATTTTCTATTTTAAAATTTCTTTATTCAGATATTATATTCAAATGCTATACTCACATTTCATTTGAAATATATATATATAATTAAAATTCCATTTCAAACCCTTTTTGGAATTTTCTTTAGAATTTCAAATATTCAAACTTCTTTCTAACATTCAAATTTCTATTTGAATTTCTACTCAAAATTTCTATTTCAAGTTCTCTTCTGAGATTTCATTTCAAAATTCCATTTTTGAAATTATATTTCAAAGTTCCATTTTAAAAACTCTGTATTTTAAATTCTACTTGAAATTTCAAATTCTATTGTAGAAAAATAGAATTTCCCTTTTAAATTTCAAATATCCCTTCCGGATAATTTAAATAAATTTACACTTAGCCCAGTGATATTTAAACACCAAACAACCAATTAGTTATTTCAGGTTTTCTAACACATCATATATCACAGTATATATATGTAATCAAACAACCAAACAGATAATATATTTTTGAGGAATCCAGTTGGATTCCTCCAACCTTTTTGCCCTGCATCCACAGACGTTAGCACATAAATAATACCTATTCTGCTTCGTGGCGGAATATCGCGGTATAGAAGGTCATCCACTAATCATAGCGTGGAGCGTATAGGGTAATCATCCGCTAATGGTACCGCGGGCATCCGCTAATGAGACTGCGGGAATCCAACCAGTCAACAACCCAATATATATATATATAGCCTAAATAACTAATATATATAAAACAACTAGAAAACATTCACACAAGCAACAAACAATTATTTTTAACGAATAAAAATAATTATAAATAAAAGGTGAGTGAGATTTACTCACTTGATTTCATTGTTCGATCCATTCTGATCCAATTGATTTTAGAAAATTTCCAATCCAACATCCAATAGTATTTTCCGCAACTATATTCTAAGGAACTGGCTTCTCGATTTAATCACCTTGTATAAATTTAAATTTTGCATTTATCAGATATACGGATTATATCGACTAATAGGATTAAAGGTAAACTTAATTTGATTTTTAACTCACTTTAAATTAATTACTTATGTGTTAACTAAATTCCAACTAAAATCTTAACTGATTACTTTACAGATTTTATTTCTAACTAACTAATCCCTTTATATAAACTAACTTAAAAATCCTAATCACTTTATAAATTAACTAAATTAACTTAACAAAATGTTATTAACAAATTTAACAACCGTTATTAACTTGCAAATTAGAATTAAATTAAATAATTTATATTACCTTAATTACTTCTTTCTCCTTGGCATTTCACCAAGCACTTCTCCTTCAATCTCGGAAACTGCTCCTCACAGCCGCAATCCCCCATTCGAACTCCTCTGCCTATCTCCCCAAATCGTCACCAGAAAAACCGAACTCCTCCAGCTTCACCTAAAGTCACTGCTCCTATCACGAACGTCTACTGACCATCACGAGGTGCTCCGCTGTCGAACCCAAAAGACCATCGCGATTTATCAGCATCGCGACTTCAAGTTCGTGCCACAAATCGCAAGGTCGATCTACCCAAAACCCTCGACGCCGTCCTCCAGAACCTTAGTCTCGGTCAACTCGCTAAATCTCGACAGCGAACATCAACCTGGACACCGCGATAGTTAGATGAGTGTCGCACCATCCTTCTGTCCTGAGAACTCGCGATGATTCAATTTTCAATTTAAGGAAAGATGCGGGTTCTTTTTATAGAGGAGATCAATTTCGATTTAGAGAGCATAAGGACTACGGCCATTTTCTTTTGATTTCGGTGAACTGATTTCGATTTTTACCGAAAAAGAATTGAATGGGAACTTGAATGGCTCTCGTGACTTGGAGAAAAACGGTAAACGAATGGCAAAGGACTGATTATATAGGTATGCGAGAGCAGACAGGGGTACGAGGCCATTAATTTGTTGCCTTCTTGATATGAAGAATAACAGACAATTTAGTTGGCTCGAGAAGAATAGGGTGGCGAGGTTTTTAGTTTGCAGGTCGGCTGAAAGATTTGATTTGATTTTAATTAAAAACTAAAATATCTCACAGTCCCTTATTTTAAAATCCTGAACCGCTATTTAGTCGCAACGACCGACGTTTTCAAGCTTATATAACAATTTGAACTTAACAGAATCGGTTTAAAATGAAATAACACTAGTAAATTAAGTTAAACCGTTTAGAATGTAAATCGATTTCTGAACAAATAAATTCATCGAAAATAAATTATTATCTTTTTAAGTCAATACAGAATTTATATTAGTCGACTGAATTGTTCTGATTTAGTGTTACACTGGGAATTCAATTGTTACTATTACGATAATTAAATATATTCGATATTAAATCATATATCGATAATTAAATTGACAAATCCAATAAAAATTTCATTTATATTATGAATTCAATATTTAAAACCATACTAAATATTTAAAATAAACTGTTCAAAAATCTGGGTCGTTACAATATATATTTATACAGACCAACCCATTCGATCATTGGAAATAATCTGTCAGACACTCGTCCATATACGTTCGTTCTGGGACTGAACGAAACCGAAGGCACTATTCAGTACATCCATCCTAGGCAATCTCTACGTAGGACTTATACAACAGCTCTTGCACTTTACTCCGTCTTCAATATATTCAGCATAATTGGTTCGCAATGCTTATGCCAATACGGAGTGGTTCTTCGGATAATAATCCAACCGGTCTCTCCATATTAACAACGTTAAAATGGTCAAAGCTTTGATAGTCGGTGATTTAACTATCAAATGAAAAATGTCCGTGTACACACAACGATCTTATTTCCAAATGGAATTATCGATCAAATCATCAAACATATATATATATATATATATTCATATTTTCTTATTTTCTATATTAAGAAAATATATGTTATTAACTCTGGAAAACATTCCTATTGCATATTTACAAATCACTATTCTTCCATATCTATCAGACTCTAATTGTAAACTAGTAAGAGAACAACTTCCTAAGTATAAACCCCAAAGGCCAAAACCAACATCAGATCGATAATCAAAAAGTCGTTCAACTCAACTAATTTCCAGCCAGTTTCTAATTCTGCTTAACTCTATTTCTTTAACTCTATTTGATTTACTTCATATCAACACGTTCATTTTAAATCTGCAAATCATTTGCTTTTAAATCATCGTTCACTTTAAAACGTATATCTCCCAGGATTTTATTTATTAAATTCCTTTTCATTTATAATATTCTATTTTAAGTTCGATTCATTATCGAATTCTATATATATCGATATATTGATTCCTAGTTTATCAAATCTTCTTAAAAATATTCTAAGTCCTTAAATTTCCGGAAAAATTCGCCATAACCTCCTTTGTACCTGGAGCATCGGGAAAATCCCCAATCCGCCACACAGGCCCTCTCCAATCAAAAGAAAAAGGAAAAGCTAAGCGGCTAGCCGATACGGCGCATAAAATCTCATATACGAATTAAATACATACCTTTTTGTCGGGCATTCTAATATATATCTTCATTAACTTCATTCCGTACCTGTCTCATGTATATCCATACATTTCTAATTCATTTCAACTTAATACATTCGTTTTAACTCAACTCGTTAATTAATTCGTTAATTAACTCTTTTCCCAATTTCACTTTGAACATGACATGTTCAAATATATTTTAATCTACTCATGAACCAAATCTAATTCTATTTTTAAGCTCGTTTCCTTATCGACTTCTATATTCAAATTCCAATTCAATTCTATTTGGATTTCCCATATTCAAATTCCATTTTCAATTCTATTTGAATTCCACATATTCAAATTCCATATTCAATTCTATTTGAATTCTCTATATTCAAATTCCATTTTCAATTCTATTTGAATTCTATATATTCAAATTCCATATTCAATTCCATTTGAAATTAAATCCCTACTTTGGAAAATTAAACCTCCCTCTTTAAATTTCATATTTGTATTTACATTTCCCAAATTTTCCAATGATAATTCATTTTACTTTATTTATAAACATCGTTTATAAATGAACTACTTGTCTTATTTTTCAAACCAAGTTTATATTTCAAATCTATTCAAAAATTCCAATTCTATTTAAAAAAAATAGAATTTCCCTTTTAAATCTCAAATATTATTTCCATGATATTTTTATAAATAAACACTTAGGCCCAGTGATATTTAAACACCAAACAACCAATTATTTATTTCAGGTTTTCTAACACATCATATATGACAGTATATATGCAAACAAATAAAGAAACAGATAATATATTTTTGAGGGATCAAGTTGGATCCCTCCAAGCTATTTTCCTGTATCCAAATATATTAGTCAACATAAATAATACCCATCCTGCTTCGAGGCAAGACATCGCGGTATGAAGGTCATCCACTAATATATATTTGTGGGGCGCATAGGGAAATCATCCGCTATGAAACCGCGGGCATCCGCTAATGAGACTGCGGGAATCAATCCAACCGTCAACCCAATATATATATATATATATGTGTGTGTGTGTGTGTGTGTATAATAGTCAACCCTAAATAACTAATATATTTCAAACAATCAGAAAGCATTCAACAAGCAATAAACAATTATTTTTAACAAATAAAAATAATTCTAAATAACAGGTGAGTGAGATTTACTCACCTTGTCTTTATTTCGATCCATTCTGATTCAAAATTCAATCCCAATGCGTAATTGACGGTATTAAGAATTCAACATAATTTGTTTCGCCTTCGAATCTGGTAACGTATGACATATGTAAATGCATTGTAAGTTTAATTTCATTTAACAATCAAATGATTATTTAATTAAGCTAACCATTTAAATAAGTAAATAAAATTCTTCCATGTAAATTTAAATTCTAGAACATATACCTTATTTCCGTGCAACCCTCTCGACTAAATACAAAGCGAACTCCATAATCATTGACTCACTTTCACCTTGAATTGCATATTCAGTCTCGTCTTTGAAAATGCCACAATATTAGTTCCTACCCCTTTCTTCCTGTAGCCATTAATCATCCCTTTGAATATGCCACCCACGACAGTTCCATATCCACACTTCCAGACCTGTACACCCATTATCCCACTGTCGAACACCATATTACCTCATCCATCGTCAGACATTTCCATCCAGTCTTCACTGTCGATCACAAAACCAAGCTCGCCCCTTGCATTCATCAATTTGGCCAAAACCCCTTACATCTCCCTTACGTCTCTCATTGCCAAACTGGCTCAAACCCCCTTAGCCTTGATGACCATACAACCTGCTCCTATTTACAGACCATTCCCTGCACCATGTATCATCATCCCTTAACAACGCCATCACATACTCTCTCAAATACCACTGCCGATCCTTCCTAAATCTCCCAGTTCAACAAACAAACAAACAAAATCCTCCCAACATCTCACTCTCTGACGAGTGCCCTCCTCACAGTTCAACCCTCAGTATTGAACTCCCCTTCAGACCGCCCTCCAATCCATCTCTGACCTCCCTGTAAACTCCGCAGAACCCATACTGAATCCCCCTTCGAGTGCATCGATGTACCCTCTCACATGAGCCTCCCAGAATGCCTTCGAGCTGGCGTCGAACTTCAGAAAACACCATAACCTTCGATCGTGATTCCATTCTGACCCCCAAATCCCACCTACGTCGAGCCTTATAATCCTCATCGCGATGCTTCGCGATGCCCGCGTGGTCTACTTGCTTGCCTTAGACTGTGAAATCGAGTTTAAATTCGATTCCCCCTTTATATATATTTTTTTTGCTGCTAAGGAATGAAATGAAAGAGTGAAGGTATCGGCTGTTTTATACAGAAAAGAAGGGTATCGTGGAGGAGGGGTCGGCCTTTCATTTGAAGCTTTGATTCTCTGGTTGTGAACGAGACAAGTAGCGGCCCCTTTTCCACTTGAATGAATTTGCCTTATTCGACTTTTATTTTATTTAAACCGGTATAATTTAATTTAAACTATCCTGTGTTTCTGAATTCCTTTTTGAACCCAACAACAGGTAGTTCTAGGGATAAATCACCATTCTGGACACACTGGAATGAGCTACGGAGTCTAATTTTATCAGCTGAAGGAGATATTAATTTAAATATAAAATAATTTAAATTCCGAATAATTTATTCTTCGATAATTAATAAATATTTATTATCGTTCCAATTCAAACAGAATTTCGTATTGATCACTTGAACTGTTTTTAATTCAAAATTAAATTTTAATTCAATCAACTTCGTATTCCAATAACTTGATGTATTCGATATTAAATCGAAACTGATTATTAAATTGATAACTTAATATAAATAATTCATTTATATTATTAACTCAATATTTAAATCCAGATTAAATATTTAAAATTAGTTGACCGAAATCCCGGGTCATTACAGAAGTCCTCCCAAGTCTTTATCGATCTTTCAGCATTAGTGAGCTCCCACCAGAAGGAGGTCTCATCATTAAGCAACCACATCACCAACTGTAGTTTCTGCCTCTCATCTACTTCGAAGATAACAAATAAGTCTTCGGTTTCTTTGAGCCAGTTTCTGGCTTCTACAAAAGATTCACTACCCTTGAAGCCTTTTCCACAAATGGATCTAAAATCTCTACAGATCTTTGAGAAAGCATTTCCTCTCAGAGGAGGAGCAGCAGCTGGGGGAGGCAGAGGAACGCCTGCTGGGCCCGCTTCATTGGCCCTTGCTTCAAGGTACCTTCTAAACCAACTAGGCACCGGCATGCCCTCAGGTAGGTTAAAGATCCCAGACATGCTGAAACAAAAGGAAAGATTCAAAATGAAGGATAGAAAGATAGCGCATATGGCTTTGGGGATTATGCCTTTTTAAATTTAAAACAACACTTTTCTTGAAAATGCTTCTTTTTGACTTCTTTTTGAAAAATAGTTTCAAAAATTTTATCGAATCTAGTAACCTTTAGCTTTTATACCAAGTGTAACACCCCACCTCCGTTAAGGTCACTGTCAAAGGGAATGCCATAACTTCGGTGGAGCGTTTTAAGGTACAAGATACTAATAAATTACAAGACAGACAATTAAAGTAGCAGATAATTAAAGCAGCGAAAAAGAAACCAATCTTCATTACATAAATACTTGTTCAATACAACATTTCAACAAATAGTTTCAATCTTCCAAATTATTACATCTGTCTTGAAAACATAAAGAAGCAATACTAAAAATAAAATGACATAAATCCCCAACATGTCTTTGACCATAGCCATAGCTCAAAAAAGGAAAGTCCAAGCCTTACATCTACGGTCTTCAAGCTTTGATTTGATCCGGTCAAGCAGAAGTGTTCCGTCCCTGCGGACCTGGGGGGAGGGGGGAGGGACGGAAGAAAAGAGGCAAAAGGAAACTGAGTCAGACATAAGTCTAGTAAGCCCAGTTATATAATAGCATGTAAACAAGTAAAAGACTGTGTCAAGAATAAACTGAACTTAGAATGATACCACAAGGATAGGATAGTCCTAAAACAAGATAAGGTAAGACTTAACTAGATTTGGCTATCGCGCCCACTTTTACTTCTCTGCACCCACTAAGAACTTGTTTAACTAGCAATGTATGTTCACGATAAAGTGATCCCATTCATGTATTGATCGGCCCCTACTCGCATTCATGTATACTCGGTGTCATGCGGCCCCACGTGATTATAAAGTACTTGTGCTGGTTCCATTATAGGGTATATCAAGTCCTATAATGGCAACCCCTGACACGATTCTAGCTGCACAAGTGTACGCCTGGTGCCCAGTGCCTGCTTTTTCCACTCCGGATCACGTGCACGCCCGTACTCTGTCGGAACCTACACTGACGCACCTAGCCGCCGCCCTTTTTGACCGCTTATATTCAGCCCAGTAATCGTGCCCCACCCTGCCTAGTTCAGGGTACCTTGATATGTTTATGCGGGTTACTGCTGAAATGGGTCCCCGTTACTAGGGATTTTCTAGTCCACATGTTAAATTGGTTAAGTGTTCTTGACTTGACTTAACTCCTATCAATCTTGCCTAGTTAACAGTTGATTTAGCTAAGTGTTTTCTAAATTACTTAACCCCACCAATCTTGTCTTGTTCACATGTTAAGTTGGTTAAGTGTTTTCTTAATTACTTAACCTCACCACTCTTGTCTTGTTAAGTTGGTTAAGTGTTTCCTTAATTACTTAACCTCATCATTTCTAGCTTGATTGTTCATGAGCTTTAACTAACTAATTAATTAAAGCACCAACCACTCACATTAGACAGGTATTGTTGTGGTTACTGGATGTGCCGGTCGGTTCCGGGCAGGTTTACACCACAACTCTATCTAACCTCGGGCTTTTCTGGGCTTGATGCACTAACCTCTCACATTAGACAGGTATTGCTGTGGTTACTGGATGTGCCGGTCGGTCCCGGGAAAGTTTACACCATAACTTAGTCTAACCTCGGGTTAGGCATATTCATCTTTTCTAGATTTACATTTTTATATATGCAAATTTCTACAAGTATTTCATGTCACATGTTTTAATTCAAGACTTATGGTATATAAATTATACCATTCATGGCCTTAACCAATTACATGGTTTTGGGCCCACCTACATATTTACATGTTTTGGTTTAATAATTACCCCCAACGTTACCCCCGTTTGTTCGTTCACATTAATCACATAAAGACATTGGCCCGCTAATTGGCCCAATCTATAAACGAGAGATAAGGAGGGCACATGCATAACATTGATTCAATCAACATATATCATGTAATTTGGCATATACATCAGTTATAGACTAGCATGTGACATAATCATGACACGTCCAATTCCAGAATATGTATGATTATAACATTAACATATAGGTGTAAACTAGATCTAATAAGGTGAACTTGCATAAATTCACTTCACAAACTTGCATATAAATAAGGATCTAGTTTAGGATCTAACATGTAACTTGCATATGACATATATATATATAATTAGATCATAACTTGGATCTATCATAAATTATATAACTTGCATTAATCATGTGAACCTAAATGGATCTTGACATGGATCCAATCATAAAGTATGAAACTTGCATATGGACATATGAACATAGGCATGTGGATCTAACATAAAACTTGCAACTTACATATGAACGTATGGATCTAACATAAAACTTGCAACTTACATATGAACATATGGATCTAACATAAAACATAGGAATATGTACATGTAGATCGCTACTTGGATCTAATATAAAACTTACAACTTGCATAAAAACATGTACATGTCGATCTTTACATGAAACACATAGCTTGCATATGATATTGATAGTTTCAAATAGATCCAATACCAAATCCAATAATCCACAATCATTCCAATTCATGATAAAATCATCACAATCAATCGATATGAATTAACATGGTATAATACTAATTTCACTTTATATCAAATCACGTCTTAGATTTATTTACGTCTAAAAGATAACCGCGCTTACAATGAACGAAGTTCTTGATTTCTGGATTCTGAATTCTGGAGTTGAAATGCTCGCTTTTGATGTAGACAATCGTTGTTTTGATTTAGCTTGGTTCGTCTCTATGCTAGCTTCAAGTGGCGGCTACTCTAGATTGTCTAATGGCAGCATGACGGCTCTAAGTTCAATTTTTAATATGATTTAGGGGTGAGGTATTAGGTTGCTTTTATAGAGAGTAGATTGAATAGGAGCCGTCAGATCATCTCAGAATAAATCAATACCATTAAGACAAGATAGAGTTATCTAGAACAACCAACTCAACCTCAATGACTCAGCAGTGAGTCATAATTCGTCTTTTCTTAATTCACATATTTTCTATATATGTCTAATTATATATAAATTAATCTTAATTTAATCATGCCATAATTATTCTTTTAATTATGCTCACAATAAATGGTATACCAAATAAACCATTTCATGAACCAATCTATGCCAAGAAATTTTCATGTTTTCCCTTGATTCTCGAATTTATAATTAAGTATTCTTTAATTTGTTATTACAACATTAACAGAAAATACGGGTATTACAAGCGTACTATCTAATACAACAACAAACAAACAAATAACATACAAGCAAATTAATCATATCAAATAAGAAAACAATAATCAGTTCAATTAAAAGAATTTGTCCAAACAATCATGACATGAACTAATAAGAAAAAATCAAACATACCAATAATCCTCACATCACTCACTCGGTGCGTAAAGTATACGATATCCACCACTTTGATCACCAAATCCTTTGCTATGACCACTTTGCCCTTGGGGTCTTAGTGACCCCATTGTGCTGGTCTATAGCCACTAATCCCTTGCTACGATCACCTTGCCCTTGAGAGTCATAATGATCCCATTGCGCTGATCCACAGTTGTGCTACGATCACTTACCCTTGGGAGTCTTAATGATCCTATTGCATTGATCCATAGCCACTAATCCGTCTCTCAATGGTGAACTAAAGCTATAGATATCGATAACCCCTTTGTACACGTCCCACAGCAAAGTCCAACTCGATAAGTTAATACATTGGTTCCCATCTGGATCCTGAGCAATAATTTCCGACTTGGACTCTTTTTGCATCTCGGGTTTTGGTCGAATTGGAGTTGGTCTTTAGAAGAGTTCACGATCATCGTTGCGTGGTAGTGGTAAAAGCTCGAATCCGGTTCGGTTCGATTTGGTATTCTTGTTCGGCTCGTCCATTTCGGTTCGGTGCTCCATTCCAACTCCAACCCTATGCAAGTGGCCCTCCTTTTTTCCATGTTCCAGTTCGGTTTGGTTCGTCTTATCCAATCCGATCTGGATCGTTGCATAATTTTTTGCAAGCTATTTTTCGCCGAACGAGGGTGTTTTCAACCATTCTAACTTTTCTGTGCAATCATAAAACATACCAAACAGCAGTAACAACATATATGTTCAATCAAAAGATCAAAACAACATTCACGTTCGTAGAATGGAACTAATTAAACCTAATTACTCTTAATCCCCTAATTAGTATATAAACATGCAAATCACTCACAAATGATCATCTTCTATTAAATAATGAGATATCTTTGAAACAAAGGTTATATGTTACAAAAAAATAATTATAGACCAGAATTGTTATCTAAAAACGATTTTATCTTTACTAAGATTAGGTTTCAATTGCAACCTAATCACCATGTGTATGTCCATTCAGGTTATAACTCACCCCATAAATGTTCATCCTGCCTTACTTTTTTTTCTTTATCCACCATAAAAGGGTTCTCATGAATAAACAACATTGTAGAGTGAGGTAATAACTAAACAGACAATACATACACATAAAGCACGCAATTATAAATCAAAAGATTTTCTCCCGTATTTGAACCAACCTTAAGGTGTAAATCATTACAATATAACGGTTAAACCTACCTAAGGCTCAGGTACTAGCTAAACCTAAGCTCTGATACCAAATGTGAAGACCCGCTATTTTTAAAATCAAAAGTCAATTATAAACGATATCTGACTCGCTTACAACTGATTTTAGATATTAAAAACAGTAGGCAATGGATTTTTTTTATATACTTTACAAAAGAAACCAATAACAAAGAAGCCACAATTGTATAAAATAAATGATTCACATAAATATATCATCACAATCCTCTTTATATATTTACATTTATAAAACAAGAAATAATATGTGGATGTTGCACAATACCTAAGCTCCCATTTGTTCTTTTTCCATTTCCTTTTGCTTTCCCTCACATGTCATCTATGATAATTTATGCAAAGAAAGAAGAAAAAAGAAGTATCAACTATATTTGGACTGCACCCAGCCCTATACATCCCAGCCCAATTTAAGGGTTCCAGTGGCTATTGCATATGAAAAGATTGCCTACGTACCCCTTTTGAGGGATCAAGCCCACTAGTTCTATCTCCTTCTCTTTTCCTACATCTAAATATTTATTAGTGCATCAAAACCATTACATCCATTTAACCAGTGCAATCAATGTAATTTAATACCAGTGTAAACATTGTAGTCAACAAAATTAATGCAATCACTGCACCAATGTAATCAAATAAGACTAGAAAATAATATTTTGCTCATTTATCACAATAATGTTAACATGTAGTCATCAAACACTTACAATATCCCATGAGAAATCCAACTTACAAGATAAGAAGGTAACAACACAAATATACTTGCACGATTATTATTTATCAACTAATAATAATACGCCTTCAATGTAAGTAAAAACAGTTCAGTGTATACTAACCATTCGAAAATAGTAACACGTTCATCATCGAACGTGTGCTAGTTTAATCAATATTAGAAACAAAACATCAATCATCAAATAACCATAATTAACTACACATTAATTTGCAGTAATAACGGTATAACATCGCATATTCATTCTTAATGCGAACCATCATCATGAAACAAAACATGAAATAAAATAACTTAAGTATTAAGCATGCATTGCAACCATTCAATCATATTTACGATTTTTTTTTATTTTACGCCAAAATGATAATGATTTTATACTAAATTCTTTTAATATCTCAGAAAGTCATTTTTATCGCCATTTATTCCAAAACTGTGCAATTTTCAGTAAAACTATGTCTTCACTTATAAATCTTATTTTGTTGAACAAGAATATTTATGATATTATTCAGGAATCAGTAAATAATGACCTTATTTAACATCTCTAATTAATTACATTTTTTTTCAAACACCATTAATGCATACAAATGTAGATAATCATACTTTCCATTTATTTAGCATATTTCAACGTCATTACTCAATTTCATGAATTTATTTTTAATGAATAACTCATATATTCAATTCTGAAACTAATTAAAATCCTAATAGTGCAATAATCAGTAATAAGCAATAATTTTTGACACAACCACCTAAAATGTCTCAAATATCAAACAATTGTTAACATATAATATCATAAACTAATAATCATAAATACGCATCAGGAGAACACAATAATTTAAATTAAATTAGTTAAGAGAAAATTATACCAATGCTTTTGCAAATAATCTTCAAATCATAAAATCCATACATGTGTATCTTCTCCATTTTATCTAATGCACGTTCTCCTTTGCTGTAGCAAATTTAGTTGCATAGGCTTTCCTCCTTTTTCTCTTTGTTCTATCCATTCACGATTCTTTAATTCAGCATGTAACCTTTTTTATTATTTCTAGTTAGGAAAATTTAGAGAAGAAAACAGAATGTCTTTAAAGATTTTTTTTCAAGGACAAAGAAGGAAGAAAAAAAGAAGATCCCCTTAGGGTTAAATTTGGCTCACTTATATAGCAGTTAGAGATTGATGTAGTACACTAGATTAACACTAAGAATTCTCAAATTAAATCACAACCGCTCTCTTATTTACTTCGAAATGAAGTAATTTCTTATGGCATATCTCATATGTCTATTACTATTATTTTTATCTAACCCGTGATAAAAAGGGATTTGAATGAATCAAATGAAGCAACAAGTGAATGTATCTTTAAATCTTATAAAAAAGTTACCGTTTATACAAGAGAATTAATTTATAGTCTTAAGGAAATATAAACCCCTAATAAAAACAAATCAATTTGCCTACAAGTCAATTAGTGCCTAATTAATCCTCACATTCACAATTAATAAAAAAAAATTACATATATACATGAATATATGATAATTCTAAGTTATACCGATTAATGTCTAATAGCTGCAAAATATGCATAAACCTCACAACCATATGTAATTAAAATACATTGTCAATTGATGCAAATTAATTCTTTACTTTATAAAATGAAAGACATTTCTGTATATATATGCATAGGATGATTTGAATCTTACTTATTTATTGCATGAATATGCAATAAACCCTCCCTTCATAATATGTAAAGTCAACAAATGTTAAATAAGTGGAATATATTAACAACTAATGCAAATGGATTGCTTAGCAATTAAAAAATGCCACTTATATAAGGGAAATAATTGCTATTCTTTAGGAACAAATTTCTAGTAAGACAAATTAATTGACGTACATGTCAATCAATGCCTATTTAATCTTCACATGTGCAAATAACCAGTTATTGCTCCATAGTCGTAAGACCCCGTAATTTTAAAATGGAACATAAGAGATAATTAAAGAATAATTAATCTTTAAATGAAGAGTTGGGTTCAACAGGTTACGCCATTGCGTTCGTCTCGGAATTCTTCTTGAGATAGAGTCTGAGTTTGCGTGAATCGGACTACATATGAAGAAGTTATGATGGTTAGAAGTTTTCAAGTTTAAGCAGAAATTAAACTAAAATAATAATTAAATAATTAAAGCAGATTCGAATTTCAAAAATTCAGAAAACAGCTGAGCGAGAAATTTCCTGCTCAGGGGTGTCGACCCCCGGGGGGTGTCGACATAGGTGTCGACATGGGTGTCGATCCCCCCTGTAGGGTCGACACCTGCGAACTGATCTGGACAGTGATGATTTTCTTAGATGTTTGGGCATATGTGTCATGTTCTTGTTGGCTCTCTTGGGTTTGGATGGCTTTGATGACTCCTAGGTTGATCCAAATACCCATATTAATCCTAAACTTCTATATAATCACCCCAAACCTCAACCCTAGACCTCACAACCCTAAACTATGATGCCGTCATGCTGTTTATCTACAAACTAACCTAGCCGCCACAATAACAAATCAAAATCTAGATTAAAGATAAAACGATAAGAGATAAAGATTCAAAGCCTAGGGATTGTGAAAAGGAATTCTAGAACAACAATGAACGAATCAACGCCTACATCAACGAATTAACTTAGAAACCTCAGAAATCAGATCCCAGAATTAAAGATCCATTTTCTGTGAGTGCAGTTACTTTCACAAGATAATTTTTTAAACGTAATTGTGATGGGTTATGAATTGGGCTGTATGAAGTTTATGTCTTTGCAAACTATGTTTTGATTTATGCTTGATTTGATTCATTATATGCAAGTTATGTTCTATGTTAATTCATATGCCTAATTATGTATGCAAGTTATGTATGCAAGTTTGCTCGATCTATGCAAGTTATGAAAGATTATACGCAAGTCATGTTCATATATGTAAGATCGTATTTTATATATTCATATGTTTAGATTTACATGTTTATATGATTAGATCCATATCAGTCCATATGTTTAGAACTATATGTTCATATGTTTAGATCTACATGTTTATATGATTAGATCCATATCAGTCCATATGTTTAGAACTATACGTTCATTTGTTTAGATCCACATGTTTATATGATTAGATCCATATCAGTCCATATATTTAGAATTATATGTCCATATGTTTAAATCCTTGCAAGTTTATGTTTAGATCCATGCTAGTTCGCACTTAATATGTTGATTGGATCTATTTTTATATGTTTACTAGATTTATGTCGTCTTAGATCTATATTGTATATGCCAGTTATGATGTCATGTGTTTCTTCGCTTTTTCCTTTTTTTATGAGTTGGGCTAATAGCGAGCATAACGTATCACATGAACTATATGTACGAACGACGTGGGAACGTTGGGGAAAAGTTTAGGTAGAGGTTGAATATTATGTAATTGGTATAAAAAAGGGTTGTAATCATATAATTAATTTTGGGCATAACTAGAAAATGTGGCATAACTTAAATTGACCACACTTATGGAGAATTTACATAAAAACTTGGACATGAATTGTTAATTTATAATTGGCCAAAAGATGAACGTGCCTAAACCGAGGTTAGATTGAGTTGCGGTATAAGACTGCCCGGAACCGCCTGGCACATCCAACGACCGAAACAACATAGATCTAATGTGAGAGGTTAGCGCATTAACCCCAAAAACCCGAGGTTAGAATGAGTTTGCGGTAGAAGTCTGCCCGGAATCGCCCGGCACATCCAGCAACCGCAAACAACAGTTTTAATGTGAGAGGTTGGTGCTTTAATGGATAAATTAAAGCTAAGGAACAGGCATGCTAAGAATGGAAAGGTTAAGTAACATATGAAAAGGGGACACTTAACCGATACAACATGTTAGGTAGTTGGGTTAAGTTAACATGGACAAGAAGACAACTTAACCAATATTACATGAACAAAGTGGATTGGGTTAAGGCAAGCTTAACAATAATACATATGGACTTGATAAGGGGAAGGGTTAAGTAAATCTTGGATAAGTGGGTAATATTAGTAAATATAGGCCCACAAACTTAACCGTTAAATAAACATGCGTGAATCAGTGAGAAGGTTAAGTAACATACGAATGGGCAACACTTAACCGGTACAACTTGTTAATTAAGCAAATGGGTGGGGTTAAGTTAAATTGAGAATACTTAACCATTATAACATGTTGATTACGAAACCCTATTAACAGGGACCCATTTCAGCAGTAACCCACATAGATGTATCATGGTACCCTGAGCTAGGAAGGGTGGGGCATGATTACTGGGCTGATTATAAGCGGTCAAAATAGTGGCGGGTGGTGCAGCAGTGTAGGTTCCGACGGAGTATTGGCATGCACGTGCTCCGGAGTGGAAAAACAGGCACTGGGCATCAGTAGTATGCACAGTGCATCTTGAATCGTGTCGGGTTCCCATCATGGGAGTTGTACACCTCATGATGGGGCCAGTACATGTATCTACATACAAGCGGGGGCGTATGACACAAGTAATGAATACATACAAGCGAGTTCGAATGACACAAGTATTGAATACATACAAGCGAGGTCGAATGACACACGTAATAAATACATGCGATTTAGGGAGCCAATCGAATGAGGAAGGTAGTGGGTATAACTCGTGGGGGTAGGAGCAAAAAGGGGCACCTACGATAGCAGCTAGGAGTACACGAAACTACCATTATCATGATTAGTAAGTGGGATCAGCTTTTAGTATGGGACTAGTAAGGGTGCAGTGTAACTAGTAATGATACGGTGTTACTAGCATTGGCGCAGCGTAGTAATTATCCTTTAGAGATTAGAAGCGCAATCAACGTTATATCTTGTTCATCTTGTCTGATTTGTCATGCCTGTTTATTCTACAGTCATTTCTTGCTTTCTAGTTTATGTTATTATCTTGTTACTTTAATGATTATATTGTTAAAGTCACTGGACTCACAAGACTTATGTCTGACCTAGTTTGTTTTGCCTTTTTTCTTCCGTTTCCCCCTTCCCCCTTGATTCTTAGGGAGGAAATACTCAAGCTTAGTTCAGATATCTCTTTCTTCTAGCTTGAAGTTGAAAGGTGTATTACTTGGCTTTGATTCTGTGTATGGAATTTTTCTGTTAGGGATTATGGCTTTAAAATTTTGTACTCTGAAGGTTTTGTACAAGACTGATATTATGCACTTGATTTTGGTATTTGGAAATGTAATCAAACTTATTTCTGTATCCGCTGAAATAAAATTACAAATTTTCAAGTACTACTTTTTCTGTCTTGTAATATTCCATTTTGTTTACTTATAATGCTCCACGAAACTTAATGCATTCCCTCTGTGAGTGACATTAACTGACGTGGGGTGTTACACGTGGTATCAGAGCTGAAGGTTACCAGAATAGATAAAAGATTTTGAAAACCATTTTCAAAAGTATTATTTCTGAAAACATGTTTCAAAGAAGGAGTTTTCAAGAGAAATATTTACTATAAAAAACATAATCCCCAAAAGCCATATATCTATCTTTTGATTCTTTGTTTCGAATCTCTTCCTTTTTCCTTCTTAAGTCTCTTTCTTCGCATTTAGATATCTTTCCTAAGATATGGAAGGACTTCAGTGCGATGGGCGGAAAACCTTTTCATGGGACTGAGACGTTTGTTGAGGCTATAAATTGGCTCAAGGAAGTGAAGGACTCATTTGGTATCTTGGAGATAGACAATGGAAGTAAAGTTCAGCTAGCTGCTTGGTCGATGAGGAAGTTCAGGCCGAGGAACACAACCTAAAGATGAGGAATTTGTTGATATGGCTTTAATCCACAAAGAAGGTAAAGGAGAAAGTGGAAAGAATAATTAACCCCCCTAACAAAAGAAGGTGTCTTTATTGTGGTATAACGGGCCATATAATTAAGGTCTGTAGGAAGAAGAAGAAGAAGAATGGTTGTTAGCATTGCAGCGAGGCAGGACATATGATTTAAGATTACCCGAGGAGGTAAGGACAAGGGCATGAAAGACCTACTTCTGGAGGACAGGTTCATGCTCTCATGGCACCAGGACAGGAGAGAGATAGAAGCATTTCTATTGAAAGTTTGATTTTCCTTTTTTATTCATCCTGTTTGAACTTTGTTTGACTCTTGCGCTTCATAATCGTTTGTATCTGCTTCGTTAGTTGAAACATTGCACCTAAATACTAGTCTAGTTATGAATCCCATTGTAGTCTCAAATCCTATTGGTGATTCGGCTCACTTATCTATAGTTTGTCGGGTTTTGAAAGTGTCTATCTTGGGGGTTGGGTTTGGATGCAACGCCTTCGTTCCTGGTTTCATGGGCTATGGCTTGATTCTAGGGATGGATTGGCTAGCCAGGCATGGTGACATCCAAGACTGTGAAAAGAGGGTAGTTAGACTGTTGACTCGTTGTGGAAAGACCCTTGATATTTCTTGTGACCCTAGGGGTTCAAGGATGCTTAGCTACCTATAATATCTTGACGCAATTATCGATGATTTGAAATTTATTCGTGTAGTCCGTGAGTATGGTGACATCTTTGATGAGGTTCGGGTCTACCCCCGAGGCGTGCGATAAACCTCCGAATATACTTTGTAGATAATGAAAAGCCAGTTACATTGCCAGTGCACCACATGGCTCCGAGAGAGAGAAAGGAGGGAACTCAGTAAACAAGTAGGGGAGCTACTTGAGAAAGGGTTCATAAGAAGAAGCATTTCAGAATGGGGTGTTCCAGTTGTTTTTGCTACGAAGACTGATGATTCGCTTAGATTGTGCGTGGACTATAGGGAGTCGAACAAGCTCACGAAGAAGAATAGACACCCATTGCCGAGGATAGATGATTTGTTCTATCAGTTAGCTGGTGCTTAGGTTTTCTCGCGGTTGGACTTAGCTACAGGATTTCACCAGTTGAGGGTAGCTGAGGATAGCATAGATAAGACTACTTTTAGGACTCCTAACGATTTATTCGAAGGGCTCGTCATACTTTTTTTTCTGTTTGACGAATGCACCCACATATTCCGTAGACTTGATGAGTAGGGTGTTTAGGGAGTTCCTAAACAATTTTGTGGTAGTCTTTGTGGATAGTATTTTGATTTTCTCTAGAAGCGAGGGAGAATATGCCCTACATCTTAGCGAAGTCTTAGAGACCCTAGAGCGCATCAACTCAAACCTAAGTTCTCCAAATGTCATTTTTGAAGGAAAGAAATGAGGTTCTTTGGACACGTGGTCTCTAAGGAAGGGATAACAGTGGATACTACAAAGGTGGTGGCAATCCAAGATTGGAAGGTTCCTAGAAAAGCAACGGAAGTAAGATGTTTCCTGGGGTTGGAGGGCTACTATAGGAAGTTCGTTAAGGGCTTTGCGAATGTATCAGCCCCAGTTTTGACTTTGCTAGATGGGAGCAAACCGTTCGTAGTATATACCTGTACTTATGAGGCAGGGCTTGGAGCAGTTTTCGATGCAAGACGAAACAGTGATATGCAAAAGGCAATAGGTACGCAGTTATGTTTGAGCATCGCGTATCGTCCACAGACGGATGGACAGACAGAAAGGGTGAATAGAATCCTTGAAGATCTTTTGAGGTTATGCATCCAAGATTTTGGAGGATATGAGAAGAGCACTTTCCATTTATGGAGTTCGCTTATAACAACAGTTATTAAGCTAGTATTAGGGTTTTTATGGACGACCGTGTCGATCACCAACTTGTTGTTGAAAACATACGGATAAGATTTTACTTGGGCCGGATATGGTTAGGGAAACTTCTGAGGAGATAGACTTGATTCGAAGATGGATGAAGACGACACAGGGACGAAAAAAGTCAAACGCTGACAAGAGACGAACCGAACTTGAGTTCGATGTTGGAGACAGGGTTTTTATTAAAGTTTCACTGTGGAGGAACGTAGTTCGCTTTGGAAAGTGTGGGGAAATTAGCACCAAGGTTCGTAGGGCAATCCCCCATTACAGAAAGAATTGGACAGACAACAGAGTGAAGTTGTCGAAAAAGCTTAGTGGTGTTCATGACATGTTTCACGTGTCGCATGTGAGGAAGTGTTTACATGATACCACGGAAATAGTGGAGCTGAGCATGCTTAGAGAAGTGGAAGTGGAGCAAGATGCCAACGATTAGACAAGCTCCTACATGCATCCATGGATCGGAGATCAAGAAGTTACGCAACAGAGAGGTCAAGTTGGTTAAAATCCAATGAGGAGATGATCAAGGAGACGCGACTTGGGAGATGGAAGATAAGATGCGTACGCTGTACCCTTTCATTTTTAAGAGTATACTCTTGATTTCTCCTTTTTCTATAACTTTGTTTAGACTTGTCCTATCGTTTAGTGCATCCTCTCGATTACATTCTTGAACTTTAGGTAGGAAGATCCTATGGTTGTAAACATGTGTTTAAGACATGTTATGTTTGGTGGATGCAAGTGGATGCAAGTGTTTGCTGGTGGTTGCTCGTGGATGCATTTACACACACATTAGACACTAGATCGGCTTAGTCACTTTCATATTGCATATGCATATATGTATTTGTATATGGATTGAAATTTGATGTGTTATCACATAAATGTTGCATTTGTATGAATTATTGTGCACTCATGTAGAAGGTATAAAGTACGATTGGGTATAATTGCATACATGATGGATTCATGGCACTGACATAATTCGCATTAAGGAGGACAACTGAATTAGTAGCCTGCCTGATTTTGCATTAGATAAGGACATATACACACACTATGCATATGATCATGAAAGCATTAGAAACCTCTTTAAGGAAAATGGATGCTTGTGATTGAATGGTTGAGTAGATGGTTGTTGGATGGTAGGATACACATTCTTCTTGACTTGAAGATTTCGGGGACGAAATCCTTTAATTAGGAGGGAATGTAACACCCCATGATTTTAAAATGGGACATAAGAGATAATTAATCTTTGAAAGAAGAATTGGGTGGAACAGGTTATGCCATTGCATTCGTCTCAGAATTCTGCTTGAGATAGAGTCCAAGTTTGCGTGAATCGTGTTGGATCTAGATTAACCCTAGAGGGGGGGTGAATAGGGTTTATCACAGTTTATCACTAAATTAAAAATCTAACGGGATATGTAATAATACACAAATCATAGAATATAGCAGAAACAAAAATGCAGAAAATAAATCACACACAGATATACCCAGCTTCGGCAGACTCTGCCTACTGCTGCATTCACTAAGGTTTTTACTAGGTGTTAATAACAGATCCCGCTTACAGACTCTGTAAACTCGCACTCCCTGCTCCTGTACTAACCCTACGCTCAAATCCCTAGACTGACCGATGTTCACTCGATCAGATTTTCCCTTGATTACAACCCCGTAATCAATAACTCAGATTTTACAGATTCTGAAACTGATAGTCAAAAATCCTGACTGATTCACCTCTAGATTTTTACAGAATCTATAAACTCTTCGATTCGTTTTTACAAAACAGAATTAAAAACAATACAAGAATATAAAAAAAAGGAAACCCTAGGATTTAGGTTAAAAAGGGTCATCCCCTTATCCATTTAAAACATGGCCGGCCCATTCGTTATTTTTGTTTCCCCTTTAGCTTTGCTTCTTCTGGAAAAAAAAGGCGGCGGCGATTTGCTAGGGTTTCTGGATTCTCCCCAAATCAGATCGATGTCGTGATGAATTGCTTCTGGAATTTTCTCTGGAAGCTCGAATGTGTTGATGATTTCTTTATCTTGCTCGATCGATCTGGGATTTGATTCCTTGTCCCCAACTTTGTGATCGAAACTCTCTAGAGGAAAAATTGTGAGTATTTTAACTCCTTTTGTTCCTGAATCTGTGATGCTTGATTTCAATTTTCGATTGAATTGTTTGTGGTTTCGACTGACCTGCCTGTGATGAAAATGGTGTTGTTATATAGGATAAAATAAAATCCTTAACCTCTGATTTCGTGATTGACTTGAGATGATTTTGCAGCATTCCTCCTTTGGTTACTCGGCTTAATTGATTTGGCTCTTGTATTTTGTGGTTTCTCCTTTTGAAATTTTGGCTTTGAAAAATCAGCGTGAATTTGGTGCCTTGATTTTTGCATGTGAATCTGGTCTTCAATGGCCTTTGATGATTTCATAAATGGCTTGACTGATTTGAATTCGATTTCCACAGCTTTGAAATACATGCTTGATTTCTGGAAATAGTAATTTGCTGTCTAATTGAATTGTTGCCAGATTTGAGTGATTTCTGTGACTTGCTTTGCTTGCCAAAAAATGATCTTAAATCTTGCCAAATATATTTGTGCAATTAGCTTGGATGTACTTGAATGTTTTTCTGGAAATATTTGTTCCCAAATATTGGTTTGAAAACATTTCCACATATGTTCATGTTGATTTTCTGAAGAAAAAAAATTACCCCAAAACAAATGTCGAATCACCATACCAATGTTTCCTTTTGATTCATAATATGATTTTTGAAAATGTTTAAACCTTTCCCGTTATGATGCATTGATCTCTTTCCAAAACTAATGATTTCCAGAGACATTTTTAAATACATTGCCAACAAAAAATACTGACTTGATTTCTAAAAAAAATTCCTTTATGATTTCTGAACATGATTTTAAAGTCGTGGATATACTTACTGATTTTTGGAAATCTCTGAATCATTTATATTTCTGGAAAAACAAAATTGTTTTTCTTGCCAATCTTGAATTTCTGAAATGAATTCTCTGCATTCCTTCCAGTATGAATACTTGCTATTTGCCATATATGTTTACTTCATTTTTCTGGAAACCCCTGTTTGTGATTGCACATATTCACTTTATCACTTGTTTGACCTGCTATTTCAATTCTGGTTGGTCTTGACCATTTGTCCATGAATATGTTGAGTCTTGTTAATTACTTTACACAGATTTGAACTGTTTTGAACATGTATGAGTTGCACCATCGATTTTAGTTCACTGATTGAACCTGTCCATGCTGTGTTGAACTGTTTTGTTAGCTGTGCCATGCATTTGCATATGTTCTCTGATCATACTTGATTTTCCAGCTTGCTTATTGTCATGTGTATGATATGAAGTGTACACACACTCCTGCAATTGCATCACCATGTACCACTATCTGCTTGTGTATGCATATGAACTTGCTTGCATTGTTTCATCTGTACTGTCTTGATCAAGATATGTTGCACCCTTAACCAAACTGTTTTGCTGCCATGAAATTGTAAAAGATGTAGTTGGGCACTTCGAGATTTGAAACTGAATACACCAATGATATATATATATGCTGATCTGAACATTGTCTAACATCCTGGTCTTTGATTGCACCATTGAATAGACTTGAAATTGCAACCTGTATACATGCTTGACCTCCAGAACCTTCAGAAATAGTATTCTTGTCATCCATGCTTCTTTATTGATATTGACTTAACATATTTCATTTGTACATGCCATGCAAGTCTCCTTGTTGTGTTATAGTTGCACTTATGACCATGCTGCTTCATTTGATAAGTTTGTCTACTGTTGCTTGATTATGCTACTTGTTTTGATTGCCTCGACCACTTTGTCAATGCTGAGTTAACTTTGTTGCTTTGAAAAAATGTTTGAGCTCTCGACCATTTTTACTCTTTGTTGGCTTGAATCATGCTTTGCTATTGAGTTTCTGGTTTGTGCTTGCATGAGCATGTACTTGCTCCATGTTGTACTCTGATTTTGCTGTTTCTTGAAAAAACTTGCATGTTGACTTTTGAGCTTCTGGCTTTGACTTTTCTTATGTCAATTTTGACCATGTTTTTTGGCATTTTGTATAAGATATATCAGCAGACTAGTCACACTATGTTGAGGCTGATCAAAAATCAGCAAACTAGTGTGATTATGTCGAGGCTGATCAAATCAGATCGAGTCAGAAAAATGATGAGAAACACACCGAAATTCTGAGGCAAATAAAATTTCAAAAATAAAATTTATATTCGCATATACTCAGTTTAAATTCTATTGCAGTATACTGTGTGTGTGTTTCATTGTGACAGGTAAGCAGATGATGACTGGACTGACAGTGAAGTGCTGTGGAGACTGAAGACTGGACTGACTGAAGCAGAAGACAGAAGACAAGTATATTGCAGTGTCAGTGTATATAACAGTGAACGAATGTATATATGAACATGAAAAAGTAAAATGAGTCTGTGAATGTATAAGGGAAATGTATAAACAGTGGAGTTTATAAATTTGTACTGTTTTGATAGTGAAATAAAATTTTATATTTAAATAAAATACTGTGTGAATATTTATATTTCTGTACAGTCGTATTTTATTTAAATATAAATATTATATTCCAGTCTGTGATGTATAATAACAGTACAATATCAAACACATTGTATACATAATCTTTATTTGGTTGTTATCATCAAACAAAAAACATATAATTGTGTATACAACACCGTTATATACAACAATCTCCCCCTTTTGATGATGACAGACAAATAAAGATTTTGTGTACAATAGATGTGTTTGGCAATGAATATTGAACTCCCCCTATTTATTAGCTCCCCCTACAACAGACAACTCCCCCTATAACTGTGCACTAGTGAAGTGAATGAGTTTATTAAAATTTCAAAGTTAAAAATATTTATAAAACATTCACTCATAAATCAAAATCTAATCCATTCTCCCCCTTTTGTTATCATCAAAAGGATACAGAGTTTAAAATACAGATGAAAAACAACTAAAAACATAATTTCAGCTTAAGAAGAAGAATAGTCATCATAAATCTCAATCAGTCAAACAAAAATCATAATAAACTAAGAACTGGTGGCATATTTCACATTGTAGAGAATGACGGATTTACGATGAATTTTATAAAAATGGAGAGAGTTTAAAAATATGAATATTTTCCAATTACTTCCAAAGGAATTTTATAAAATTGAGCAAAAAAAACAGTGATGGATTTGGACTATAATAAATAATTCAATTTAAATGACAAAATCGAATAATCTCAAATTACAATACCTATCAATCAACAAATCATAATACGTCATAAAATTTCAACACATTTCACAGATTAGAAAGTGGATTGATAGGCTGGTTATTATACACCAAGGAGAATTTCATATGAATCTTTATTTTATCCAAATTATTTTCTTTTCTTTTTCTTTTAATTTAAGAGCACACTGACCACGCATAACCAGATCTTGGATTTTTAAATGAGATCAGTTGCAGCTTAAATATAAGTAATCTCGTAACCATGCATAACCAGAGCTTGGATTTTTAAATGAGGTTAGAGAAATACTTATGAACATTATATTATTATCTTTTTCTGTTTCAAAAAAGAAAAACTCCTCGATATATAAAATCAATATGGATGATAGAAAAGTGGTAGGTACAGAAATGGACTGTGAAATAAATTTCTAAATTAATTATATTATGAAATATGCTCATCTGTACTGGGATTATTGAAAATTTTCAATTATCACTAATTCTGAATAATAATAACATAGCCACAATTCCATCATAAATATTTTCACTGTTTATTCAAGATAATTTTTTATTTTTTTAAATATCAAACTCTCCACATTAATATAGAACTATCATGGATGGCAGAAAGATGATAGATAAAGTAGATGATCGTGAAATAATTGCCAGTTCAAAGATATTATAATAAATATTCAACCATCATGAAAATCCAAATAAAATCTCCTCTTATTATGAAATATATTGCAGTCATAATTCATCACAATTTCAAAATCTGATAATAATTTTGATGAATTATAAATACAGTTCAATTGGATATTGATTTCAATTTCTAAATGAATAATCAACAAATAATTTTAAAATTGAAAATTAATTACAAGAGGAAATGTGAAAAGCTATACAGGACAAGAGGGAAAAAAAATCAGCACTTCTGATACCAATTGTTCTCTCTTCTCGAAGATTTAAAATTGACACTTGAGGCGAATAAGGATATCAAAGAGTTTCAAACACAGAGCCCACGCAGACAAGATTTACAAATTTGGCAAGCAACAGACAAATCAAAACAGGCAGTTATTTGAAAACAGTATCAGAGCAGCACAAAAATAGTTTCAGAAACAAACTTGTCAGAATGATGGTCACATAAGATGGTTCATGATCCAAGATTAAAAATACCATTTATTTTAAATCATTTGATGAATATGAAATACTCTAGATTCAATGAATCGATTACACCAAATTATTAATGTCAGATTCAAGATATGTGTGTGATTCAATAAATCAATAATTTCAAATGATTTTAAACAAATAAATATTTAAATCAATTAATCATGAAATATCAATGATTTTTAAAGACCATTTTAAAAAGAATTTTTCAAGAATTTCTCAAAAACTATTTCTTACAAGCCCAATAGAAATATCAGATCATTTACATCAAATCTGAGAGGTATTCATGATACAAGAAATTAAAAAATAATTTATTTGAAATCACTTGAATCAATGTTAAGTTTGAGATATAATGAATCAGTCACACAAGGTTGATAATTTCAAATTTAGGAGGTGTGTGATTATTCAGAATATCAATAGTTTCAGATGATTTCAAAAAAACAAATTTTAACTATAATGATCATGACTAACTATGATTTTCAAGATGTATCACTGGTTCAAGCCAATCCAAAAAAAATACTGGAATTGTCACAACTGATAAATAACAAAGTGCTGTAATGAGTGTAATATTTTGAGCTTTTCTAAAATGAATTAGACTAAACTCAGAATAGCAAAAGTGTGAAATTCCATCAATTTTCAGATCTTCAAAAAATTTAGAATTCAAATTAATTAACAGTGTTCAAGATATGACATGAATACAACAACACCGTTATGAATTCAGAATTAGGAAAATAAACTTCAAAACAATTGCAGATATTTACACAAATAAATTCAAGATCTGGAAATGATTACAAACACGAGAGTTTTCTACAAATAAAATGAATTTCCAGACAAATATGAGTTTTGCAATTGGAAGTTAATGGAGCACAGAATAAACAAAGATATGGCAGTAACAAAACAAAAAACAAACTAAAAATAGAAAGGGTAGAAGAAAAAAATATTTACACAGATGAGTTTAGAAATCATACCAGACAGACGATGTAAAACAGAATTTCTAACTCATCCAATCTTGGCCAAGGAACTGTAAAGAACACAAACAAAATGACAGCCTGAAATCAATCTCTTTTCACCACCGCAGTTCCCCAGCCTTCTTCGGTACCTAACAGTTGAGAGGATCGAGCGGTCTAACAAAATTTGTGAAACCACTCACGGTTTTGCTCAAATCTTTTGGTACCCAAACCTGTTTATATAGCAAACCATTCGAATCAACCTTTGTACCTTTCGGGACCCAAATCTGTTTGAATTTAGTTGAAGTCGTTTTATTTTTATTTGGGATCCAAGATTGTTTAAATGGTTTGTTATAAAACAAATTCACATCATGTTTTTGATTCAAAAATCCTTTGGGATTATCAAAGTTTGAGTTTTCAAAAAGATTTTTTTAAAGCATTTTGAAAGATTTTTCAAATCATTTGAATTTTGTTTTCCAAAAACATTATTTTTCCCGAAGCCAAGACCAGATTTATTTCCAATAGAAACTTGGTTTTGTAATAGCATATTCAACGATTTTTCCCCATTAGAAAATTTATCCAAAGTTGATTCTAATCGTTGAATTTTGGATTTTAGATTGCTATTTTCCTTTAATAAATTTGAGCAATTATTTATAGCGATCTTCTGTTCAGCATTGGACTGTTTCAAAAACAAATTCTCATTTTCAAGCAATTTAATTTTGGCTTGGGATTCATCCATTTCAGATTCAATGAGTTTTTGTTTTTCAAACTCAAATTTCTTGGATTTCTCAATCTCATTTTCCAGCTCTTTTAAAATCAAATCGGATTTCAACAAATTCTCCTTTTTAGCAATTTCAAATTTGGAATATATATCATTCTTAAAAATTTCAAATTCCTTTTGTAAAAAATTATTCAAACTTGATAACTCAATCTTGTTTTCTTTTAAGATCAAAATTTCTTTTTCAAACTTTTGAATATTTTTATCGAGATGAACAAGATTGGTTTTCAATTTCAAACAATTTTTGCAATCAGAATTTGAAGGATTTTTGAAATATTCAAGCTGTGATTCCAAATCATCAATTTTGCCGGTCAACTCAGAATTTTTAGATTTTAGACTTTTATTTTTAGATTGTAGTTTGTCGATAGACTTAGTTAGATCAGCACACATATAAATTAAATCTTCGTAAGAAAAATTTTCTGTTTCACCATCTGTTGATTCTCCATCGTTTGATCTATCTGTTTCTCCTTTCAAGTGTTGATCTGAATCTGAGTTGATATTTCAGGATTTTGAGTAGTTGTTGTCAATTTGCCCATACTCCGTATTGAGAGCTGTCCAAATTTCCTGCGCAGTTAAACAATGGGAAATCAAATTGTATTGATTATCATCAAGATGAGAATAAAGAATATGTGTAGCACGAGAATTAAAAACTTTATCTACCGTATCGTACCTATTAATAACAACATCCCAACATTTAACATTAACAGATTTTAAATAAAATTCCATTCTGGATTTCCAATTTAAAAAATCTGTTCCAGTGAAAATAGTTGGGGATAAACTAGACTGACTCTCACTAAACTTACAACTAGGATTACCCATGTCTATAGAGTTAAAGAAAATACCTGCTCTGATACCACTTGTTGGATCTAGATTAACCCTAGAGGGGGGTGAATAGGGTTTATCACAGTTTATCACTAAATTAAAAATCTAACGGGATATGTAATAATACACAAATCATAGAATATAGCAGAAACAAAAATGCAGAAAATAAATCACACACAGATATACCCAGCTTCGGCAGACTCTGCCTACTGCTGCATTCACTAAGGTTTCTACTAGGTGTTAATAACAGATCCCGCTTACAGACTCTGTAAACTTGCACTCCCTGCTCCTGTACTAACCCTACGCTCAAATCCCTAGACTGACCGATGTTCACTCGATCAGATTTTCCCTTGATTACAACCCCGTAATCAATAACTCAGATTTTACAGATTCTGAAACTGTCAGTCAAAAATCCTGACTGATTCACCTCTAGATTTTTACAGAATCTATAAAGTGTTCGATTCATTTTTACAAAATAGAATTAAAAACAATACAAGAATATAAAAAAAAGGAAACCCTAGGATTTAGGTTAAAAAGGGTCATCCCCTTATCCATTTAAAACATGGCCGGCCCATTCGTTATTTTTGTTTCCCCTTTAGCTTTGCTTCTTCTGAAAAAAAAAAGGCGGCGGCGATTTGCTAGGGTTTCTGGATTCTCCCCAAATCAGATCGATGTCGTGATGAATTGCTTCTGGAATTTTCTCTGGAAGCTCGAATGTGTTGATGATTTCTTTATCTTGCTCGATCGATCTGGGATTTGATTCCTTGTCCCCAACTTTGTGATCGAAACTCTCTGGAGGAAAAATTGTGAGTATTTTAACTCCTTTTGTTCCTGAATCTGTGATGCTTGATTTCAATTTTCGATTGAATTGTTTGTGGTTTCGACTGACCTGCCTGTGATGAAAATAGTGTTGTTATATAGGATAAAATAAAATCCTTAACCTCTGATTTCGTGATTGACTTGAGATGATTTTGCAGCTTTCCTCCTTTGGTTACTCGGCTTAATTGATTTGGCTCTTGTATTTTGTGGTTTCTCCTTTTGAAATTTTGGCTTTGAAAAATCAGCGTGAATTTGGTGCCTTGATTTTTGCTTGTGAATCTGGTCTTCAATGGCCTTTGATGATTTCATAAATGGCTCGACTGATTTGAATTCGATTTCCACAGCTTTGAAATACATGCTTGATTTCTGGAAATAGTAATTTGCTGTCTAATTGAATTGTTGCCAGATTTGAGTGATTTCTGTGACTTGCTTTGCTTGCCAAAAAATGATCTTAAATCTTGCCAAATATATTTGTGCAATTAGCTTGGATGTACTTGAATGTTTTTCTGGAAATATTTGTTCCCAAATATTGGTTTGAAAACATTTCCACATATGTTCATGCTGATTTTCTGAAGAAGAAAAATTACCCCAAAACAAATGTCGAATCACCATACCAATGTTTCCTTTTGATTCATAATATGATTTCTGAAAATGTTTAAACCTTTCCCCTTATGATGCATTGATCTCTTTCCAAAACTAATGATTTCCAGAGACATTTTTAAATACATTGCCAACAAAAAATACTGACTTGATTTCTAAAAAAAACTCCTTTATGATTTCTGAACATGATTTTAAAGTCGTGGATATACTTACTGATTTTTGGAAATCTCTGAATCATTTATATTTCTGGAAAAACAAAATTGTTTTTCTTGCCAATCTTGAATTTCTGAAATGAATTCTCTGCATTCCTTCCAGTATGAATACTTTCTATTTGCCATATATGTTTACTTCATTTTTCTGGAAACTCCTGTTTGTGATTGCACATATTCACTTTATCACTTGTTTGACCTGCTATTTCAATTCTGGTTGGTCTTGACCATTTGTCCATGAATATGTTGAGTCTTGTTAATTACTTTACACAGATTTGAACTGTTTTGAACATGTATGAGTTGCACCATCGATTTTAGTTCACTGATTGAACCTGTCCATGCTGTGCTGAACTGTTTTGTTAGCTGCGCCATGCATTTGCATATGTTCTCTGATCATACTTGTTTTTCCAGCTTGCTTATTGTCATGTGTATGATATGAAGTGTACACACACTCCTGCAATTGCATCACCATGTACCACTATCTGCTTGTGTATGCATATGAACTTGCTTGCATTGTTTCATCTGTACTGTCTTGATCAAGATATGTTGCACCCTTAACCAAACTGTTTTGCTGCCATGAAATTGTAAAAGATGTAGTTGGGCACTTCGAGATTTGAAACTGAATACACCAATGATATATATATATATATATATATATGCTGATCTGAACATTGTCTAACATCCTGGTCTTTGATTGCACCATTGAATAGACTTGAAATTGCAACCTGTATACATGCTTGACCTCCAGAACCTTCAGAAATAGTATTCTTGTCATCCATGCTTCTTTATTGATATTGACTGAACATATTTCATTTGTACATGCCATGCATGTGTCCTTGTTGTGTTATAGTTGCACTTATGACCATGCTGCTTCATTTGATAAGTTTGTCTACTGTTGCTTGATTATGCTACTTGTTTTGATTGCCTCGACCACTTTGTCAATGCTGAGTTAACTTTGTTGCTTTGAAAAAATGTTTGAGCTCTCGACCATTTTTACTCTTTGTTGGCTTGAATCATGCTTTGCTATTGAGTTTCTGGTTTGTGCTTGCATGAGCATGTACTTGCTCCATGTTGTACTCTGATTTTGCTGTTTCTTGAAAAAACTTGCATGTTGACTTTTGAGCTTCTGGCTTTGACTTTTCTTATGTCAATTTTGACCATGCTTTTTGGCATTTTGTATAAGATATATCAGCAGACTAGTCACACTATGTTGAGGCTGATCAAAAATCAGCAAACTAGTGTGATTATGTCGAGGCTGATCAAATCAGATCGAGTCAGAAAAATGATGAGAAACACACCGAAATTCTGAGGCAAATAAAATTTCAAAAATAAAATTTATATTCGCATATACTCAGTTTAAATTCTATTGCAGTATACCGTGTGTGTGTTTCATTGTGACAGGTAAGCAGATGATGACTGGACTGACAGTGAAGTGCTGTGGAGACTGAAGACTGGACTGACTGAAGCAGAAGACAGAAGACAAGTATATTGCAGTGTCAGTGTATATAACAGTGAACAAATGTATATATGAACATGAAAAAGTAAAATGAGTCTGTGAATGTATAAGGGAAATGTATAAACAGTGGAGTTTATAAATTTGTACTGTTTTGATAGTGAAATAAAATTTTATATTTAAATAAAATACTGTGTGAATATTTATATTTCTGTACAGTCGTATTTTATTTAAATATAAATATTATATTCCAGTCTGTGATGTATAATAACAGTACAATATCAAACACATTGTATACATAATCTTTATTTAGTTGTTATCATCAAACAAAAAACATATAATTGTGTATACAACATCGTTATATACAACAAATCGGACTCTATATGAAGAAGTTATGTAGGTTAGAAGTTTTCAAGTTTAAGCAGAAATTAAATTAAAATAATAATTAAATCATTAAAGCAGATACGAATTTCAAAACTTCAGAAAACAGCTGAGCAGGAAATTTCACGCTCAGGTATGTCGAACCCCTCCCCCCTCCCCCAAGGGGGCGTCGACATAGGTGTCGATCCCCCCAGGGGTGTCGACATGGGTGTTGACCCCCCTGTAGGGTCGACACCTGTGAACTGATCTGGACAGTGACGATTTTCTAAGGTGTTAGGGCAGCTGTGTCATGTTCTGGTTGGCTCTCTTGGGTTTGGATGGCTATGATGACTCCTAGGTTGATCCAAAGGCCCATATTAATCCTAAACTTCTATATAATCACCCCAAACTTTTGTTATATGGGAGTTGTATGCCAGCTCATATGCGTGCAAGGAAGCGGGGCTTTGTTCCGACCGTCGTTACATAACAGTGGTATCGGAGCCGAAGGTTACGGACTGGGCCATGCAGACAAGGCGACCTCACAACCCTAAACTATGATGTCGTCATGTTGTTCATCTACAAACTAACCTAGCCGCCACCATAACAAATCAAATTCTAGATTAAAGATAAAAATATAAGAGATAAAGATTCAAAGCCTAAGGATTGCAAAAAGGAATTCTAGAACAACAACGAACGAATCAACGCCTACATCAACAAATTAGCTTAGCAACTTAAGAAATCAGATCCCAGAGCTCAAGATCTATTTTCTGTGAGTGCAGTTACTTTCACAAGATAATTGTTTAAACGTAATTGTGATGGGTTATGAATTGGACTGTATGAAGTTTATGTCTTTGCAAACTATGTTTTGATTTATGCTTGATTTGATTCATTATATGCAAGTTATGTTCTATGTTAATTCATATGCCTAATTACGCATGCAAGTTATGTATGCAAGTTTGCTCGATCTATGCAAGTTATGAAAGATTATATGCAAGTCATGTTCATACATGTAAGATCATATTTTATATATTCATATGTTTAGATCTACATGTTTAAATGATTAGATCCATATCAGTCCATATGTTTAGAACTATATGTTCATATGTTTAGATCTACGTGTTTATATGATTAGATCCATATCAGTCCATATCTTTAGAACTGTATGTTCATATGTGTAAAGGCCCGCAAATCCGAGCTATATGAGTTGACTAAATACACCACACGTCCAACCCAAATAACACAGAAATACGACTCATTATTAGAAAGAAGTTAGAGGGTGAGAATAGATAAGATAGAAAACTTAGAATAGAAGAAAAACGAAGATCACAACTCACAGCGGAACGAATAAAATATATTATATAACATAAGCTTTGAAATACAAATCTGTTTGGTACATATATACATACCATCATCAGAGTACACATAACATTTGGTCCAGCGGAAGTAACTCTAAATAACTAACGTTGAAGCCTCCTGCTTCAAGCTCCTCCAAGTGTATCTGTAAAAGCCTGAAACACTTGACTGCCCGTACAAATTTGGGCACCCAAGAGTTTAGGAAAAACAAAACAAAACAAACTCTGGGTCAGTCATGGGACTGGTGTGAGTAAACTCCAACCACTTGTTTAACTTTAAAAATCCTTCCGAAAGAAAAGGTAATAGTAAGACCAGCCCACACATAAACACGGATGGTTTTTACCTTACTATAACCCAAAACACTTTGATACGAAAATCCAGTGATATTATGATAATGTCTACATCAAGTAAATAACCAAATAGCAGAACGCTTGCATCTCACGCTCTACATATATAGTAAAAAAACCGCATGGCGCTTATTGGAGATTGGATTTCCAACATGACAAGGTATGGGACCACCTTCCGACTGTGTATCTCTAGAGAGGAATACACTGGGTTCAACAAGAACATCTTGTAACCCGGCCCACACATGACCGACCACTCATTTCGCTTGAGTGTATCGAATGTATATCACCAACGGTTGGACTCAAACCACCGTTTCCCGAATGGGCAGAATCGATAGATTTAGAAACAAAAGGAATTTCTCTAGATAGGTGATTATACACCCTAATGGGTGCGACCCACATAGCCATGCTGCCTGCCCGATTTTTGTCCTTTCCCGGTTGTTGAGGCCTGAGGCTACGAATACTTACCATTCATTGATAGCACAATCACTTTGAATGCCACATTGTCAGATCCGTTAATCACTAGTTGAGTTTGCACAAATGTTCTGGATATTATGCTAAGGGATAAATCCGTTGCAACCATATACATTCATACAGACCAACTCTTTTGATCATTGGAAATACTCTGTCAGACATTCGTCCATTTACGTTCGTCCTGGGATTGAACGAAACCGAAGGCACCATTTCTATTAATAGAAAAAGCCCTTGCACTTCACTCCGTCTTCAATATATTCAGCATACTTGGTTCGCAACGCTTATGCCGATACGGAGTGGTTCTTCGGATAATAATCCAACCGGTCTCTCCATATTGACAACGATGGTCAAAAACTTCGATAGTCTGTGATTTAACTATCGAATAAAAACAAGTGTTCAATCAACATATCAAACAAATCACTGGGCCCTTTAATTAATATTTCATTAATTAAATCACTTTTCCATTTCCTCTATCAATATTTGTTAACCAAATATTTTCAATAATCATCTTGGCCCTTTACGCTATTTTTGATTTCATTTCCTTGTCGAATTCTATATATATCGATATATAGATTTCTAATTGTCAAATTTCTCAAAAATATTCTAACTCCTTAAATTCCCGGAAAAATTCGCCATAACCTCCCCTGTATCGGGAGCATCGGGAAATTTCAAATAGCTTTCCCGGTCCTTCTAATCTCAAAAAGAAAAAGAAAAAGCCAAGCGGCTTGCCGATACGGCGCATAAAACCCATATATGAATTTAAACATGTACCTTTTTGTCGGGCATTACGTTTATAACTTCATATACCTCATCCCATACCTGTTTACACATGTTCACCTGTTTTCAATTCAATTCAACACTATCTAATCGTTTGAATTCAGTTTCGCCATTTATTCTTTAAATCGGCCATTTTGCCTATTTTACTCCTTTGTTTGAACATAGCATTTTCAAACAAAATATTTTAACTCGTTCATAACCAAATTGAATTTTCAATTTCAATTCTAGTTCTCTTTTCTATTTCGAATATAAATTCTCAAATCGAATTCACTTATTTAAAGCTCCATATCCATTCAAAATCTCATTTGCTAATTTCTATTCGAATCAGTTAATTCTATTCAATAAATAGGATTATTGTTTCAAAAATCATCTTCTTTACTTCACTGGAGTTCACATTTATTTTCTAACTCAAGTCTAGATTTTTAAATGGCAATCCGGATTTTTATTTGCTTAAAAATCCCAACATTTATATATAAAATTCATTATGGTTTATAATGGTTTATGGCGCTGCTTTTCTGAAAATTTGATTTTGACATAACTCAAAATCTATATGACTAAATTCAGATTTTTCACCTTCATTAGAAAACTATTATCAAACCGGTCCTGACGTTTCTTGTTTCGAAGAATTTCGACTTCAATTGCGTTCTGTATACTCAATTGAAGTTCGAATCGCTATTTTACGAACTGCAGCGCTGCGGCGAGTTCGTTTTAATTATATTTATATATATAAACTTTTTAAACTTCTAAACTTCTTTAAAATGAATTCAACTCCAATTAACTCTGCTTGATTCAAATTCAAACCTCACTCTTATTTGAATTCTAAATTCAAATTCCAATTCCTTTTCTATTTGACATTCAAACTTAATATTTGAATTTCTATTTGAATTCCCTATATTCAAATTCTAGACTTGAATTCATTTGAATTAAATTTCACTTTAAATTCTATAATCAAATCCCTTTTAAATGGTTATATTTGAAAATCATATTTGGATTTTAAACATTTAAACTTCATTTAAATTCTATTTGAAATCTCATATTTAAATCCCATTGGAATTTCTTTATTCAAACCCATTTGAATTCTCTTGAATTCAAATTTCCTTTCAAAACCCTTTGGATTCCCTATTTTGAAATCCTGTTTGAAATTCTATTTCCAATTCTACTTTGAAATCCTATTTTCAAAGTTTATTTCAAATTCTATTTTGAAATCTCATATTCGAATTTCTACTTGAATTTCTGTATTCAATTCCATGTTCAAATTCAATACTCGAATTTCTATTTCAAATCTCAATTCAAATTTCATATTTGAATTCCAATTCAAATCTCTCATTCGAATTCTTCTTTGAAATACTATATTTCAATTCCTATTTCAAATTCTCTTTGGAATTCTATATTTCAAATTCTATTTTGAAATTCTTCTTTGGAATTCTCTATTTGAATTTCTTTATTCGAATTCCTTCGAATTCAAATTATATTTTAATTCCTTGAATTCAAATTCTACTTTTCATTCTAATCTCGTCTATTAAAATTCTATTTGAACTTCTATTTGAATTTCAAATATTCAATCTCCTTTTAAAAATTCAAACATTTAAACTCTCTTTTAAAATTCAAATGTTATACTCAAATTTCATTTGAGTTATATATTTAAAAATTCCATTTCACATCCTGTTTGAAATTTCATTTCAAATTTCAATTTCAAACTTGTATTTCTATTTCTGAATGATCAAATGATAATTCCTTTCACTTCATTTATAACTTTGTTATAAAAGAACTATTTATAAACTTCGTTTATAAAGAAACTACTTGTTTTATTTTTCAAAACAAGTTTATATTTTTATTCCCATTTAAAATTCAAATTCTATTTAAAAATAGAATTTTTTTCTTTTTAAATCGCCAATATCCTTTTTACGATATTTTTAAATATCATTACTTAAGCCCAGTGGTAAAACACACAAAGCAACCAATTGTTTATTTTTCTAACACATCATATATAACAATATATATGCAAACAAATAAACAAACAGATAATATATTTTTGAGGAATCCTGTTGGATTCCTCCAACCTGTTTTCCTGCATCCACAGATGTTAGCACATAAATAATACCCATTCTGCTTCGTGGCAGAATATCGCGGTAAAGAAGGTCATCCACTAATCATAGCGTGGGGCGTATAGGGTAATCATCCGCTATGAAACCGCGGGCATCCGCTAATGAGACTGCGGGAATCCAACCAATCAATCAACCCAATATATATATATAGCCTAAATAACTAATATATATAAACAACCAGAAACAACACAAGCAGCAAACAATTATTTTTAATGAAATAAAAATAATTCTAAAGGTGAGTGAGATTTACTCACCGGGATTTTGCAGTTGTCGACTATCCTGTTTATTTCCAAATCATTGACTATGAATCTTCTCGAATGAATTCGCACCTACGATAATTTGATTTAAATTTTCTGGTTAACATTTATTTATTTAAATTAACTATTTAATTGAATAAATAACTTTCCTATATTTTTCTTCCCTTCTTTTAAATGGTTATTAACTGAAAATTTATTTAAAAATTTAAATTACCTTAATCATCATTTTAAAGCCTTTCTTCTCCAAATCCAAAGACTGTCGCACCTCTCCTGTTTTAATTGCCAAGCCAAACCATTAGTTCAAAATTCCACTGTCGAGCCCCAATTCAACAACTGCCGAACCCAGATCAACCATCACGTTGTGTCGCTTCAGAATAATCCACAAATCCCTTCTTCCAGTAGAGTATTAGCTCCTCACCGTCCCGAGTAGCTCCTCACAAATTCAGACCCGTAACCTCATCTTCACTGTTCACAGTAAAAACCGCACTCCATTTTGCTTCAAAAACCATTGATTTCCATTGCAACTTCATCCCATTCGAACACAGTTTTTCGCCCATGCCTGAATCGCGATTTCTCCATTTACTCAAATCGATATTGGTTTGATCGAATTGCAGTTTGCTTCTCACAAAATCGAACCCCAAATACCTACTGCCATCGACAACTGCTCTGACAATCCCCCGATAGCCTCGACAACCCCATTTCCTGCAATCGCTAGTGCCTTCAGCGCCTACTCGAGTTCCAGACTTCGTCGCAGTCTTCGATTCTGACTTCTGGAACTTGCGATTCAACTCTTTTTTTTTTTTTTTTTCGAATGAGGGAAGGAACCGGATTTCGAGTTGAGGAAATAAAAGGAAAAGGCACGGCTTATTTAATTAACGAAGGGGGTAGTTTTGTGAAGAGGATGGACTTACAGAATTTAAATGGAAAAGAAAAAGAAAGGGGTAATCGCGATTTTTATAGAAGGAGGAGGGAGACAGGAGGTACAAAGCCATTAAAATCGTGTTTCGTTGATAACGAGAGCAGGAGACAGTTTTTTGTGGCTCGAGGGAAATTTGTATGCTGCGTGATATCGAAAGAAGACAACAGTAGCTAGGGTAGTCTCAGCGTTGTAAAGGATAGGTCGGCTAATGTTAATAAACTTTGATTAGATTTTGTTTTTAATTAAAAACTAAAGTATATCACAGTCCCTTATTTTAAAACCCAGAACCGCTATTCTAACTTAACGACCGGTGTTCTCGGATTATAACGTTGTTTTGAATTCCACAGAACTGATTCTGGAATTAAATTTGACCGTATAGAAGAGATAACAGCTTAAATTAACGATTGAAATTAAATTCAATTTAAAATATAAATTGATTCAAACAATTAAATTCATCGATAATAAATTATTATTATCGTTCCATTTCAAACAGAATTTATGTTAATCGACAGTATCGTTTCGATTCAGTTTTAAAAATCTGAATTATATCCTATATCGATTATTTAATCGACAAATTCAATATAAAAATTCTTTTATATTATTAACACAATATTTAAAACGATATTAAATATTTAAAATTAATCGTCGAAAAATCTGGGTCGTTACATTCTTCCCCCCTTAAAATAATTTCGTCCTCGAAATTGCCAAAGTAGGAAAAAGGGTACAAATCCATTTCTTTTCAACATCTCACTTATGTTGAGACTCAACTTCTCATATTTCAACAAATTAGCTCCAACCAAAACTTTTGGTCTTCACCCATTTAATTCAAATGATCTACGATCAATCCATTTATATCCAATCTATATTCCAATAAACTTATTCAAATTGGTTCTAATCAATTCATTTACTTCGACCCATTTAACTTGCTTAAGTTAAATTTAACTTCCAGAATTACAAATCCCTGGGTTTTTCTTTTCAAATTCTTTTGAAATCACATAAATATATACATATATTTATTTTCATTTCAAATTCAAAACCTTTGAATATTCAAACCAATTTGTTTTCTTTCAAACAAATTCCCATCAAAAATTTTCTAAGGTAGCAATCCATCACTTAGAAACTCGAAAATGAACACTGATGATGTTGCAATCATCATCAGAATTATTTCCCAGCCACTGAAGTGAGTTCAGTGCTTTATTATTTCGAAATTCATTAAAAATGATTTTTATTCAAATCTTTCTAAAACAAAGCTATATTATTTTAATATACTTTGAAAAATATTTTTCAACTTCCCAGGATTTTGAATTCTTAACTCTGGTTTGAATTTAATTCTAATTCATCTCATTTGTATATTCAATTTCTATACAAATTCTATTTGGTTATAAATAACTATTCTAAATTTATAATCTCATTTGATTATAAAGTCAACATCCAACACATCCATATAATAATAATTTTAGAAAATTATTCTTTCTATATCAAAATAGAAATTTTGGGTAAAATAATTTCATTCACCCGTTTTAAAACAATATCATGTCGTATTTTCTGTTCAAGTGTTTACAAACTCCTATCGACGTCGTGGCGTCCCACGATTCGACCAGAATTCATAAACCACTCAACAGACTAGCCAACACAATATAAAACAACTTTTATATTAATTTACAAATACGCTCTCTCGTATATATACGCTCAACTCATTCTAGGGCACTACTGACCCTATCTCTAATGAGCACATGCCACACAAGCCTAGGTGTTCGCTCAACCTATGCTCTGATACCAACTGTAAAGGCCCGCAAATCCGAGCTATATGAGTTGACTAAATACACCACACGTCCAACCCAAATAACACAGAAATACGACTCATTATTAGAAAGAAGTTAGAGGGTGAGAATAGATAAGATAGAAAACTTAGAATAGAAGAAAAACGAAGATCACAACTCACAGCGGAACGAATAAAATATATTATATAACATAAGCTTTGAAATACAAATCTGTTTGGTACATATATACATACCATCATCAGAGTACACATAACATTTGGTCCAGCGGAAGTAACTCTAAATAACTAACGTTGAAGCCTCCTGCTTCAAGCTCCTCCAAGTGTATCTGTAAAAGCCTGAAACACTTGACTGCCCGTACAAATTTGGGCACCCAAGAGTTTAGGAAAAACAAAACAAAACAAACTCTGGGTCAGTCATGGGACTGGTGTGAGTAAACTCCAACCACTTGTTTAACTTTAAAAATCCTTCCGAAAGAAAAGGTAATAGTAAGACCAGCCCACACATAAACACGGATGGTTTTTACCTTACTATAACCCAAAACACTTTGATACGAAAATCCAGTGATATTATGATAATGTCTACATCAAGTAAATAACCAAATAGCAGAACGCTTGCATCTCACGCTCTACATATATAGTAAAAAAACCGCATGGCGCTTATTGGAGATTGGATTTCCAACATGACAAGGTATGGGACCACCTTCCGACTGTGTATCTCTAGAGAGGAATACACTGGGTTCAACAAGAACATCTTGTAACCCGGCCCACACATGACCGACCACTCATTTCGCTTGAGTGTATCGAATGTATATCACCAACGGTTGGACTCAAACCACCGTTTCCCGAATGGGCAGAATCGATAGATTTAGAAACAAAAGGAATTTCTCTAGATAGGTGATTATACACCCTAATGGGTGCGACCCACATAGCCATGCTGCCTGCCCGATTTTTGTCCTTTCCCGGTTGTTGAGGCCTGAGGCTACGAATACTTACCATTCATTGATAGCACAATCACTTTGAATGCCACATTGTCAGATCCGTTAATCACTAGTTGAGTTTGCACAAATGTTCTGGATATTATGCTAAGGGATAAATCCGTTGCAACCATATACATTCATACAGACCAACTCTTTTGATCATTGGAAATACTCTGTCAGACATTCGTCCATTTACGTTCGTCCTGGGATTGAACGAAACCGAAGGCACCATTTCTATTAATAGAAAAAGCCCTTGCACTTCACTCCGTCTTCAATATATTCAGCATACTTGGTTCGCAACGCTTATGCCGATACGGAGTGGTTCTTCGGATAATAATCCAACCGGTCTCTCCATATTGACAACGATGGTCAAAAACTTCGATAGTCTGTGATTTAACTATCGAATAAAAACAAGTGTTCAATCAACATATCAAACAAATCACTGGGCCCTTTAATTAATATTTCATTAATTAAATCACTTTTCCATTTCCTCTATCAATATTTGTTAACCAAATATTTTCAATAATCATCTTGGCCCTTTACGCTATTTTTGATTTCATTTCCTTGTCGAATTCTATATATATCGATATATAGATTTCTAATTGTCAAATTTCTCAAAAATATTCTAACTCCTTAAATTCCCGGAAAAATTCGCCATAACCTCCCCTGTATCGGGAGCATCGGGAAATTTCAAATAGCTTTCCCGGTCCTTCTAATCTCAAAAAGAAAAAGAAAAAGCCAAGCGGCTTGCCGATACGGCGCATAAAACCCATATATGAATTTAAACATGTACCTTTTTGTCGGGCATTACGTTTATAACTTCATATACCTCATCCCATACCTGTTTACACATGTTCACCTGTTTTCAATTCAATTCAACACTATCTAATCGTTTGAATTCAGTTTCGCCATTTATTCTTTAAATCGGCCATTTTGCCTATTTTACTCCTTTGTTTGAACATAGCATTTTCAAACAAAATATTTTAACTCGTTCATAACCAAATTGAATTTTCAATTTCAATTCTAGTTCTCTTTTCTATTTCGAATATAAATTCTCAAATCGAATTCACTTATTTAAAGCTCCATATCCATTCAAAATCTCATTTGCTAATTTCTATTCGAATCAGTTAATTCTATTCAATAAATAGGATTATTGTTTCAAAAATCATCTTCTTTACTTCACTGGAGTTCACATTTATTTTCTAACTCAAGTCTAGATTTTTAAATGGCAATCCGGATTTTTATTTGCTTAAAAATCCCAACATTTATATATAAAATTCATTATGGTTTATAATGGTTTATGGCGCTGCTTTTCTGAAAATTTGATTTTGACATAACTCAAAATCTATATGACTAAATTCAGATTTTTCACCTTCATTAGAAAACTATTATCAAACCGGTCCTGACGTTTCTTGTTTCGAAGAATTTCGACTTCAATTGCGTTCTGTATACTCAATTGAAGTTCGAATCGCTATTTTACGAACTGCAGCGCTGCGGCGAGTTCGTTTTAATTATATTTATATATATAAACTTTTTAAACTTCTAAACTTCTTTAAAATGAATTCAACTCCAATTAACTCTGCTTGATTCAAATTCAAACCTCACTCTTATTTGAATTCTAAATTCAAATTCCAATTCCTTTTCTATTTGACATTCAAACTTAATATTTGAATTTCTATTTGAATTCCCTATATTCAAATTCTAGACTTGAATTCATTTGAATTAAATTTCACTTTAAATTCTATAATCAAATCCCTTTTAAATGGTTATATTTGAAAATCATATTTGGATTTTAAACATTTAAACTTCATTTAAATTCTATTTGAAATCTCATATTTAAATCCCATTGGAATTTCTTTATTCAAACCCATTTGAATTCTCTTGAATTCAAATTTCCTTTCAAAACCCTTTGGATTCCCTATTTTGAAATCCTGTTTGAAATTCTATTTCCAATTCTACTTTGAAATCCTATTTTCAAAGTTTATTTCAAATTCTATTTTGAAATCTCATATTCGAATTTCTACTTGAATTTCTGTATTCAATTCCATGTTCAAATTCAATACTCGAATTTCTATTTCAAATCTCAATTCAAATTTCATATTTGAATTCCAATTCAAATCTCTCATTCGAATTCTTCTTTGAAATACTATATTTCAAATTCTCTTTGGAATTCTATATTTCAAATTCTATTTTGAAATTCTTCTTTGGAATTCTCTATTTGAATTTCTTTATTCGAATTCCTTCGAATTCAAATTATATTTTAATTCCTTGAATTCAAATTCTACTTTTCATTCTAATCTCGTCTATTAAAATTCTATTTGAACTTCTATTTGAATTTCAAATATTCAATCTCCTTTTAAAAATTCAAACATTTAAACTCTCTTTTAAAATTCAAATGTTATACTCAAATTTCATTTGAGTTATATATTTAAAAATTCCATTTCACATCCTGTTTGAAATTTCATTTCAAATTTCAATTTCAAACTTGTATTTCTATTTCTGAATGATCAAATGATAATTCCTTTCACTTCATTTATAACTTTGTTATAAAAGAACTATTTATAAACTTCGTTTATAAAGAAACTACTTGTTTTATTTTTCAAAACAAGTTTATATTTTTATTCCCATTTAAAATTCAAATTCTATTTAAAAATAGAATTTTTTTCTTTTTAAATCGCCAATATCCTTTTTACGATATTTTTAAATATCATTACTTAAGCCCAGTGGTAAAACACACAAAGCAACCAATTGTTTATTTTTCTAACACATCATATATAACAATATATATGCAAACAAATAAACAAACAGATAATATATTTTTGAGGAATCCTGTTGGATTCCTCCAACCTGTTTTCCTGCATCCACAGATGTTAGCACATAAATAATACCCATTCTGCTTCGTGGCAGAATATCGCGGTAAAGAAGGTCATCCACTAATCATAGCGTGGGGCGTATAGGGTAATCATCCGCTATGAAACCGCGGGCATCCGCTAATGAGACTGCGGGAATCCAACCAATCAATCAACCCAATATATATATATAGCCTAAATAACTAATATATATAAACAACCAGAAACAACACAAGCAGCAAACAATTATTTTTAATGAAATAAAAATAATTCTAAAGGTGAGTGAGATTTACTCACCGGGATTTTGCAGTTGTCGACTATCCTGTTTATTTCCAAATCATTGACTATGAATCTTCTCGAATGAATTCGCACCTACGATAATTTGATTTAAATTTTCTGGTTAACATTTATTTATTTAAATTAACTATTTAATTGAATAAATAACTTTCCTATATTTTTCTTCCCTTCTTTTAAATGGTTATTAACTGAAAATTTATTTAAAAATTTAAATTACCTTAATCATCATTTTAAAGCGTTTCTTCTCCAAATCCAAAGACTGTCGCACCTCTCCTGTTTTAATTGCCAAGCCAAACCATTAGTTCAAAATTCCACTGTCGAGCCCCAATTCAACAACTGCCGAACCCAGATCAACCATCACGTTGTGTCGCTTCAGAATAATCCACAAATCCCTTCTTCCAGTAGAGTATTAGCTCCTCACCGTCCCGAGTAGCTCCTCACAAATTCAGACACGTAACCTCATCTTCACTGTTCACAGTAAAAACCGCACTCCATTTTGCTTCAAAAACCATTGATTTCCATTGCAACTTCATCCCATTCGAACACAGTTTTTCGCCCATGCCTGAATCGCGATTTCTCCATTTACTCAAATCGATATTGGTTTGATCGAATTGCAGTTTGCTTCTCACAAAATCGAACCCCAAATACCTACTGCCATCGACAACTGCTCTGACAATCCCCCGATAGCCTCGACAACCCCATTTCCTGCAATCGCTAGTGCCTTCAGCGCCTACTCGAGTTCCAGACTTCGTCGCAGTCTTCGATTCTGACTTCTGGAACTTGCGATTCAACTCTTTTTTTTTTTTTTTTCGAATGAGGGAAGGAACCGGATTTCGAGTTGAGGAAATAAAAGGAAAAGGCACGGCTTATTTAATTAACGAAGGGGGTAGTTTTGTGAAGAGGATGGACTTACAGAATTTAAATGGAAAAGAAAAAGAAAGGGGTAATCGCGATTTTTATAGAAGGAGGAGGGAGACAGGAGGTACAAAGCCATTAAAATCGTGTTTCGTTGATAACGAGAGCAGGAGACAGTTTTTTGTGGCTCGAGGGAAATTTGTATGCTGCGTGATATCGAAAGAAGACAACAGTAGCTAGGGTAGTCTCAGCGTTGTAAAGGATAGGTCGGCTAATGTTAATAAACTTTGATTAGATTTTGTTTTTAATTAAAAACTAAAGTATATCACAGTCCCTTATTTTAAAACCCAGAACCGCTATTCTAACTTAACGACCGGTGTTCTCGGATTATAACGTTGTTTTGAATTCCACAGAACTGATTCTGGAATTAAATTTGACCGTATAGAAGAGATAACAGCTTAAATTAACGATTGAAATTAAATTCAATTTAAAATATAAATTGATTCAAACAATTAAATTCATCGATAATAAATTATTATTATCGTTCCATTTCAAACAGAATTTATGTTAATCGACAGTATCGTTTCGATTCAGTTTTAAAAATCTGAATTATATCCTATATCGATTATTTAATCGACAAATTCAATATAAAAATTCTTTTATATTATTAACACAATATTTAAAACGATATTAAATATTTAAAATTAATCGTCGAAAAATCTGGGTCGTTACAATATGTTTAGATCCACATGTTTATATAATTAGATCCATATCAGTCCATAGGTTTAGAATTATATGTTCATATGTTTAAATCCATGCAAGTTTATGTCTAGATCCATGCTAGTTCGCATTCAATATGTTGATTGGATCTATTTTTATATGTTTACTAGATTTATGCCATCTTAGATCTATATTGTATATTATGATGTCATGTGTTTCTTCCCTTTTTCCTTTTTTTATGTGTTGGTCTAATTGCGAGCATAACGTATCACATGAACTATACGTACGAACGACGTAGGAATGTTGGGGAAAAGATCAGACAGAGGTTGATATTATGTAATTGGCATAAAAAGGGGTTGTAATCATATAATTAATTTTGGGCATAACTAGAAAATGTGGCATAACTTAAATTAACCACAATTATGGATAATTTACATTTAAACTTGGACATGAATGGTAAATATGTAAATTGGCTAAAAGATGAACGTGCCTAATACGAGGTTAGATTGAGTTGTGGTATAAGACTGTCCGAAATCGCCCGGCACATCCAGCGACCGCAACAACATAGATATATTATAAGAGGTTAGCGCATTAAGCCCAAAAACCCGAGATTAGAATGAGTTTGCGGTAGAAGTTTTCCCGGAACCGCCCGGCACATCCAGCAACCGCAAACAACTGTTCTAATGTGAGAGGTTGGTGCTTTAATGGATAAATTAAAGCTTAGGAACAGACATGCTAAGAATGGAAAGGTTAAATAACGTATGAATAGGCGACACTTAACCGATACAACATATTAGGTGGGTGGGTTAAGTTAACATGGACAAGAAGATAACTTAACCAATATTACAGGAACAAAGTGGATAGGGTTAAGGCAAGCTTAACCAATAATACATATGGACTTGATAAGGGGAAGGGTTAAGTAAATCTTGGATAAGTGGGTAATATTAGTATATATAGGCCCACAAACTTAACCGTTAAATAAACATGCGTGAATCAGTGAAAAGGTTAAGTAACATATGAATGGGAAACACTTAACCAGTACAACATGTTAATTAAGCAAATGGGTAGGGTTAAGTTGAGAACACTTAACCATTATAACATGTTGATTAGGAAACCCTAGTAGTGGGGACCCATTTCAGCAGTAACCCACATAGATGTATCATGGTACCCTGAGCTAGGCAAGGTGGGGAACGGTTATTAGGCCGATTATAAGCGGCCAAAATAGCGGCGGGTGGTGCAGCAGTGTAGGTTACGACGTAGTATGGGCGTGCACGTGCTCCGGAGTGGAAAAAGAAGGCACTGGGCATTAGTAGTATACACTGTGCATTTTGAATCGTGTCGGTTTGCCATCATGGGAATTGATACACCCCATGATGGGGCCAGCACGGTTATCTACATACAAGCAGGGCCGAATGACATAAGTAATGAATACATACAAGCGAGGCCGAATGACACAAGTAATGAATACATACAAGCAAGGTCGAATGACACAAGTAATAAATACATGCGAGTTAGGGAGCTGATCGAACGAGGAAGGTAGTGGGTACAACTCGTGGGGGTAGGAGCAAAAAGGGGCACCTACGATAGCAGCTAGGAGTACACGAAACTATCATTATCATGATTAGTAAGAGGGATCAACTTTCAGTATGGGACTAGTAAGGGTGCAGTGTAACTAGTAATGATACGGTGTTACTAGCATTGGTGCAGTGTAGTAATTATCCTTTAGTGATTAGAAGCGCAATCAATGTTATATCTTGTTCATCTTGTCTGCTTTGTCATTCCTGTTTATTCTACAGTCATTTCTTGCTTTTCAGTTTATGTTCTTATCCTGTTACTTTAATGATTATATTGTTAAAGTCACTGGACTCACCAGACTTATGTCTGACCTAGTTTGTTTCGCCTCTTTTCTTCCATTCCCCCCTCCCCCTGGTTCTTAGGGAGGAAATACTCAAGCTTAGTTCAGATATCTCTTTCTTCCAACTTGAAGCTGAAAGGTGTATTGCTTGGCTTTGATTCTGCGTATGGCATTTTTCTATTGGGGATTATGGCTTTAAAATTATGTACTCTGAAGATTTTGTACAAGAGTGATATTATGTACTTGATTTTGGTATTTGGAAATTCAATCAAACTTATTTCTGTTTCTGCTGAAATAAAATTACAAAAATTTTAGGTACTACTTTTTCTGTCTTGTATTATTCCGTTCTGTTTACTTATAGTGCTCCACGAAACTTAATGCATTCCCTTTGTGAGTGACATTAGGACGTAGGGTGTTACACGTGGTATCAGAACTGAAGGTTACCAGAACATATAAAAAAATTTGAAAACCATTTTCAAAAGTATTATTTTCAAAAACATGTTTCAAAGAAGGAGTTTTCATGAGAAAGATTTACTATAAAAAACATAATCCCCAAAAGCCATATATCTATCTTTCGATTCTTTGTTTCGAATCTCTTCCTGTTTCCTTCTTGAGTTTCTTTCTCCGCGTTTAGATGTCTTTCCTAAGATAGGGAAGGACTTCGGTCCGATGGGCGAAAAATATTTTCATGGGACCGAGACGTTTGTCGATGCTATAAATTGACTCAAGGAAGTGAAGGACTCATTTGGTATCTTGGAGATAGACAATGGAAGGAAAGTTCAGCTAGTTGCTTGGTCAATGAGGAAGTTTAGGCTGAGAAACACAACCTAAGGATGAGGAATTTGTTGATGTGGCTTTAATCCACGAAGAAGGTAAAGGAGAAAGTGGAAAGAATAATTAACCCCTGTAACAAAAGTAGGTGCCTTTATCGTGGTATAACGGGCCATATAATTAAGGACTGTAGGAAGAAGAAGAAGCATGGTTGTTAGCATTGCGGCGAGGCAGGACATATGATTTAAGATTACCCAAGGAGGTAAGGACAAGGGCATAGACAAAGGACAAGACCTACTTCTGGAGGACAGGTTCATGCTCTCGTGGCACCAGGACAGGAGAGAGATAGAAGCATTTTTGTTGAAAGTTTGATTTTCCTTTTTCAGTCATCATGTTCGAACTTTGTTTGACTCTTGCGCTTCGCAATCGTTTGTTTCTGCTTCGTTAGTTGAAACACTACACCTAAATACCAGTCTAGTTATGGATCCCATTATACTCTCAAATCCTATTGGTGGTTCGGCTCACTTGTCTATGGTTTGTCGAGTTTTGAGAGTGTCTATCTTGGGCATTGGGTTTGGATGCAAAGCCTTTGTTCCTGGTTTCACGGGCTATGGTTTGATTCTAGGGATGGATTGGCTAGCCAGGCATGGTGCCATCCAAGACTGTGAATAGAGGGTAGTTAGACTGTTGACTCGTTGTGGAAAGACCCTTGATATTTCTTGTGACCCTAGGGGTTCAGTGATTCTTAGCTACCTAAAATCTCTTGATGCATTCATCGATGATTTGAAATTTATTCGTGTAGTCCATGAGTATGGTGACATTTTTGATGAGGTTCGGGGTCTACCCCCGAGGCGCGAGATAGACCTCCGAATATACTTTGTAGATAATGAAAAGTCAGTTGCATTGCCAGTGCGCCACATGGCTCTGAGAGAGAGAGGAGGGAGCTCAGTAAACATGCAGGGGAGCTACTTGAGAAAGGGTTCATAAGAAGAAGCATTTCGGAAGGGGGGTGCTCCAGTTGTTTTTGCTACGACGACTGATGGTTTGCTTAGATTGTGCGTGGACTATAGGGAGCTGAACAAGCTCACGAAGAAGAATAGACACCCATTGCCGAGGATAGATGATTTGTTCTATTAGCTAGCTGGTGCTTCAGTTTTCTCGTGGTTGGACTTAGCTACAGGATTTCACCGATTGAGGGTAGCTGAGTATAGCATAGATAAGACTGCTTTTAGGACTCCTAACGGTTTCTTCGAAGGGCTCGTCATACTTTGTTTTTGGTTTGACGAATGGACTCACATATTTTTTAGACTTGATGAGTAGGTTGTTTAGGGAATTCCTAAACAAGTTTCTGGTAGTCTTTGGGGATAGTATTTTGATTTTCTCTAGAAGTGAGGGAGAATATGCCCTACATCTTAGGGAAGTCTTAGGGACCCTAGAGCGCATCAACTCAAAGCTAAGTTCTCCAGATGTCATTTTTGGAGGAAAGAAGTGAGGTTCTTAGGACACATGGTCTCTAAGGAAGGGATAGCAGTGGATCCTACAAAGGTGGTGGCGATCCAAGATTGGAAGGTTCCTAGAAAAGCAACGGAAGTAAGAAGTTTTCTAGGGTTGGCGGGCTACTATAGGAAGTTCGTTAAGGGCTTTGCGAAGGTATCAGCCCCAGTTTTGACTTTGCTAGATGGGAGCAAACCGTTCACAGTATATACCGGTACTTGCGAGGCAGGGCTTAGAGCAGTTTTCGATGCAAGTGGAAAAGGTGATATGCAAAAGGCAGTAGGTACGCAATTATGTTTGAGCATCGTGTATCGTCCACAGACGGATGGACGGACAACAAGGGTGAATAGAATCCTTGAAGATCTTTTGAGGTTATGCATCCTAGATTTTGGAGGACATGAGAAGAGCACTTTCCATTTGTGGAGTTCGCTTATAACAACAGTTATTAAGCTAGTATTAGGATTTTTATGGACGACCGTGTCGATCACCAACTTGTTGGTGAAAATCTACGGATAAGATTTTACTTGGACCGGATATGGTTAGGGAAACCTCTGAGGAGATAGACTTGATTTGAAGATGGATGATGACGGCACAGGGCCGACAAAAGTCAAACGCTGACAAGAGACGAACCGACCTTGAGTTTGATGTTGGAGACATGGTTTTTATTAAAGTGTCATCGTGGAGGAACGTAGTTCGCTTTTGGGAGTGTGGGGAAATTAGCACCAAGGTTCATAGGGCAATCCCCCATTACAGAAAGAATTGGACAGACAATAGAGTGAAGTTGCCAAAAAAGCTTAATGGTGTTCATGACATGTTTCACGTGTTGCATGTGAGGAAGTGTTTACATGACACCGTAGAAATAGTGGAGCCGAGCATGCTTAGAAAAGTGGAAGTGGAGCAAGATGCCGCTATTAGACGAGCTCCTACATGCATCCTTGGATATGAGATCAAGAAGTTACGCAACAGAGAAGTCAAGTTGGATAAAATCCAATGAGGAGATGATCAAGGAGATGCGACTTGGGAGATGGGAGACAAGATGCGAACGCTGTTCCCTTTCATTTTTAAGGGTATACTCCTAATTTCTCCTCTTTCTATCACTTTGTTTAGACTTCTCCTATCATTTAGTGCATCCTCTCGATTACATTCTTGATCTTTAGGTAGGGAGATCCTATGGTTGTAAACATGTGTTTGAGACATGTTATGTTTGGTGGATGCAAGTGTTTGCCAGTGGTTGCTCGTGGATGCATTTACACACATATTAGACACTATATCGGCTCAGTCACTTTCATATAGCATATGCATATATGTATTTGTATATGGATTGAAACTTGATGCGTTATCGTATAGATGTTGCATTTGTATGAATGATTTTGCACTCATATAGAAGTTATAAAGTACGATTAGGAATAATTGCATACATGATGGACTCATGGCACTGACATAATTCGCATTAAGGAGGTCAACTGAATCAGTAGACCGCCTGATTTTACATTAGATATGGAAATATACACACACTATGCATATGATCATGAAAGCATTAGAAACCTCTATAAGGACAATGGATGCCTGTGATTGAATGGTTGAGTAGATGGCTGTTGGATGGTAGGATACACATTCTTCTTGACTTGAAGATTTCGGGGACAAAATTCTTTAAGTAGGGGGGATGTAACACCCAGTAATTCTAAAACAGGACATAAGAGACAATTAAAGAATTATTAATCTTTAAAAGAAGAATTGGGTGAAACGGGTTATGCAATTGTGTTCGTCTCGGAATTCTGTTTGAGATAGAGTCCGAGTTTGCGTGAATCGGACTCCATTTTAAGAAGTTGTGGAGGTTAGACGTTTTCAAGTTTAAGCAGAAATTAAATTAAAATATTAATTAAATAATTAAAGAAAATTCGAATTTCAAAACTTCAGAAGACAGCTGAGCGGGAAATTTCCCGTTCAGGAGTGTCAACCCCCCCAGGGGGTGTCGACATGGGTGTCGACCCCCCTAGGGGTGTCGACATGGGTGTCGACCCCCCTATAGGGTCGACGCTTGCGAACTAATATGGACAGTGACGATTTTCTGAGGTGTTAGGGCATATATGTCATGTTCTGGTTGGCTCTGTTGGGTTTGGATGACTTTGATAACTCCTAGGTTGATCTAAAGGCCCATATTAATCCTAAACTTCTATATAATCACCACAAACCTCAACCCTAGACCTCACAACCCTAAACTATGATGTCGTCATGTTGTTCATCTACAAACAAACCTAGACGCCACCATAAAAAAACAAATTCTAGATTAAAGATAAAAAGATAAGAGATAAAGATTCAAAGCCTAGGGATTGCGAAAAGGAATTCTAAAACAACAATGAACGAATCAACGCCTACATCAACGGATTAGCTAAGCAACTTCAGAAATCAGATCCCAAAATTCAAGATCCGTTTTCTGTGAGTGCAGTTACTTTCACAAGATAATTTTTTAAACGTAATTGTGATGGGTTATGAATTGGACTGTATGAAGTTTATGTCTTTACAAACTATGTTTTGATTTATGCTTGATTTGATTCATTATATGCAAGTTATGTTCTATGTTAATTCATATGCCTAATTACGTATGCAAGTTTGCTCGATCTATGCAAGTTATGAAAGATTATATGCAAGTCATGTTCATACATGTAAGATCATATTTTATATATTCATATGTTTAGATCTACATGTTTATATGATTAGATCTATATCAGTCCATATGTTTAGAACTATATGTTCATATGTTTAGATCTACGTGTTTATATGATTAGATCCATATCAGTCCATATGTTTAGAACTATACGTTCATTTGTTTAGATCCACATGTTTATATGATTAGATCCATATCAGTCCATAGGTTTAGAATTATATGTTCATATGTTTAAATCCGCGCAAGTTTATGTTTAGATCCATGCTAGTTCGCACTCAATATGTTGATTGGATCTATTTTTATATGATTACTAGATTTATGCCATCTTAGATCAATATTGTATATGCCAATTTTGATGTCATATGTTTCTTCCCTTTTTCCTTTTTTATGAGTTGGGCTAATTGCGAGCCTAAGGTATCACATGAACTATACGTACGAACGATGTGGGAACGTTGGGGAAAATTTTTAGGTAGAGGTTAAATATTATGTAATTGGCATAAAAAGGGGTTGTAATCATATAATTAATTTTGGGCATAACTAGAAAATGTGGCATAACTTAAATTTACCACACTTATGGATAATTTACATATAAACTTGGACATGAATTGTAAATATGTTAATTGCCTAAAAGATGAACATGCCTAACCCGAGGTTAGATTGAGTTGCGGTATAAGACTTCCTAGAACCGCCCGACACATCCAGCAATGGCAACAACATAGATCTAATATCAGAGGTTAGCGCATTAAGCCCAAAAACCCGACCTTAGAATGAGTTTGTGGTAGAAGTCTACCCGGAACCGCCCGGTACATCCTGCAACCGCAAACAACAGTTCTATTGTGAGAGGTTGGTGCTTTAATGGATAAATTAAAGCTAAGGAACAAACATGCTAAGAATGGAAAGGTTAAGTAACATATGAACAGGCGACACTTAACCCATACAACATGTTAGGTGGGTGGGTTAAGTTAACATGGACAAGAAGACAACTTAACCAATATTACATGAACAAAGTGGATAGGGTTAAGGCAAGCTTAACCTATAATACATATGGACTTGATAAGGGGAAGGGTTAAGTAAATCTTGGATAAGTGGGTAATATTAGTATATATAGGCCCACAAACTTAACCGTTAAATAAACATGCGTGAATCAGTGAGAAGGTTAAGTAACATATGAATGGGCAACACTTAACCAGTACAACATGTTAATATTAGTATATATAGGCCCACAAACTTAACCGTTAAATAAACATGCGTGAATCAGTGAGAAGGTTAAGTAACATATGAATGGGCAACACTTAACCAGTACAACATGTTAATTAAGCAAATGGGTGGGGTTAAGTTAAATTGAGAACACTTAACCATTATAACATGTTGATTAGAAAACCCTAGTAACGGGGACCCTTTCAGCAGTAACCCACATAGATGTATCATGGTCCCTGAGCTAGGCAGGATGGGGCACAATTACTGGGATGATTTTAAGCGGTCAAAATAGCAGCGGGTGGTGTAGCAGTGTAGGTTCCGACGGAGTATGAGCGTGCGCGTGCTCCGAAGTGGAAAAGGCGGGCACTGGGCATCATTAGTATACAATGTACATCTTGAATCGTGTCGGGTTGCCATCATGGGAATTGATACACCCCATGATGGGGACAGCTCAAGTATTTACATACAAGTGGGGCCGAATGTCACAAGTAATGAATACATACAAGCGAGGTCGAATGACACAAGTAATGAATACATACAAGCGAGGTCGAATGACACAAGTAATAAATACATGCGAGTTAGGGAGTCGATCGAACGAGGAAGGTAGTGGGTACAACTCATGGGTGTAGGAGCAAAAAGGGGCACCTATGACAACAGCTAGGAATACACAAAACTACCATTATGATGATTAGTAAGAGGAATCAACTTTTAGTATAGGACTAGTAAGGGTGCGGTGTAACTATTGATGATACGGTGTTACTAGCATTGGTGTAGTGTAGTAATTATCCTTTAGTGATTAGAAGTGCAATCAACGTTATATCTTGTTCATCTTGTCTGCTTTGTCATGCCTATTCATTCTACAGTCATTTCTTGCTTTCCAGTTTATGTTCTTATCCTGTTACTTTAATGATTATATTGTTAAAGTCACTGGACTCACCCGACTTATGTCTGACCTAGTCTGTTTCGCCTATTTTCTTCCGTTCCCCTAGGTTCTTAGGGAGGAAATACTCAAGCTTAGTTCAGATATCTCTTTCTTCCAGCTTGAAGTTGAAAGGTGCATTGCTTGGCTTTGATTCTGCGTATGGCATTTTTCTATTGGGGATTATGGCTTTAAAATTATGTACTCTGAAGGTTTTGTACAAGACTGATATTATGTACTTGATTTGGTATTTGGAAATGTAATCAAACTTATTTCTGTTTTCGCTGAAATAAAATTACAAAATTTTCAAGTACTATTTTTTCTGTCTTGTAATATTCCGTTCTATTTACTTATAATGCTCCATGAAACTTAATGCATTCCCTTTGTGAGTGACATTAACGGACGTGGGGTGTTACAATAGTATATAAAATTATGGCATTTACATATTTGTACATATATAGGGAAATTTAGATTTGTAAGAATAGGCAATAACCCCATAACCATCCATAAATCAAATATGTCACTGATTATTACACAATTGGTAACTAACCTGTTTTTCAAAAATCGAAAGCAAATATAATTTTAATTTTTCCTTTTTTTTCCTTTGCTACTTCCCCATAACATAGAAAGTCTATGCATGATCTAGTTATATACATGCACATACATTTATACACACAAAAAAGATTTAAATAACATGTTAATTAACGTGCAATTAATTTACAGCCTATGCATTATAATTTGGAAACAATATGCTTCCCACATACATGTAACATATTACATACAACCACATAAAATCTTTCCTTATATGCAACTCTTTATCTTATGTGTCTCTTATTTATATACAAATATCTCATATTTGGAACATGCATAAATTTGATTGTTTTACCTAAAAACCAAAAATATGTTAATGACGGGAATCGAACTCATGACTTCATGTATGAAAGTTCACTAACTTAACAACCACACCAAACACATTTCTTATTCATAAAATTATAACATTGAAAATTAATGGTTTCATGTGCGTATCTTTCATTCTAAAAAAAGAAATATCTTGTAAAAGATAATTTCAAATATATCAAAATTATATATCAAACTGATCGTCATGGAAAGACCTTCGCAATGGTAATAGATAAGACATCCGATTAATAAACCTAGTAAAAATTAATTACTTGAATTTCAGAACTGTAAAGTTGTGGGATGTTACGATTTATTAATTGGAAGACTTCACTTTGGAAAACTTCATTAATTTTAATTAAAAGATTTATTCCACAAAATTCATTTGCAACTGGATTTAAGAACAGTGTTATTGAAGACACCATTCACGACAAATCCAATTTGATATTAAATATAAGGCTTTAAATAGAAATCATATCGACTTATATTCAACAACAAATTCTGAAATCAACAGATACCGTGTATGGAATAACGATATCAATATCTTCCAAATTCCTCCAGCAGTATCTGTAAATTATGGAATCCAATATCGAAATATCCGAAGATTATTTCCGTTCAAATGTAATTAAATTCATACATTGGAAAACTTTTGTTATCTTTAATCACTTTCAATCCAGTATGTTATTTTAAACACTGGATCATTTAACTTTGGAAAACTCCATTTATTCTTAGTCAAATATTTGATTTCCTTTCGGTTTTTCGCACCCCTCGCCTAACGGATAAAATTCCAGTTAGATCTCACAGGAGGTACTAGACTGTACCCTTAGGAATCATCGCATATTCCTTTTTGGTTCTTTACTTTAGTTGTTTACCAACCGATCCTGGTAAAATATCCCTTTGATTTTTCTAAAACTTTGTATAGTTAACCAAAATCTCTTTCAAATCAATTATTATGATTTATCTTGATTTATCATGATTTATCCATATTTTTAATAATTTTTATAAGGTCCTTACAGTCGGTTTCCAATTCTAATTGCCGAACATTATCTATAGCGACCTTTCCCAAAAATAGAGTTAGACTTATATTAAAATCTAACCATTGGATTTTAAAACTTTTTATTCCGTCAGAAAATTCTTTTCACTTCGAACCTAACATTTCTTGTTTCAGGAGAATTCGACGGTCGGATCTCCCAGTACTCCGATTTAAAGTTAATGGTCGAAGTTCGCGAACTACCGCTGCACAACAAGTCCTATTCTGACCAAATTTGTTTTATAATTAAAATCAAAGCAAAACATTTCTGAAATAATTTATTAATTATATAAAACGTATATAATTATTTTTGGAAACTATATTTCAATTATTTTCGTTTAAAATCAAATATTCCAATATTAAATCATTTTATTATTCTTTAAATCAATAAAATAATATTAATTTTCAAAAGTTATTAATTGAAGTCCAAACATTCTTGACATTTCTTATAAAAATAAATAAGATACTTTTGTAAAAGAAAACTTTTTAACACTCACCTTAGATACTCTAACCGAACTTCACTTTCACCCACTACTATTCATTTCGAAATAAATTTGAAAACATGCCTTAATTAATTCAAATCAAACTCTTTCTTTTACGAAAACTATTCATAATGAATTAAACTACCTTTATGAATTAATTTGAACTCAAAATTCAAACTTTCAATTTTCACTGAATATTTTATTAATAAAATATTCAAATCTATTCCGAATTGAAATGAGGTTCAACCAATTACCATATAGTTCTATTTATATGAATTTCAAACATCATTAACATCTAATAGTAGTTTCTAACAACTATTAACATAAAATTATCACACGTTGGCATCATTGGCCTAAGTGTCAAAGTCATTAACGCTTAATCCTAAATCAAACCATTGTTAGATAAGTATTAACGATTCATTGTTGTATTTGACAAAATCATTCACATCAACAAACATCAAATTCCGATGATCATTCACAATCCATATCAATCAATTAATGATACACAACCTTTTCATAATATATGTTCACCAATTTTATCGACTTAAACAAGTGGTTATAGGTGAATCGTTTTTAACTTGTTAATAAGTGAATAACTCTACAACAACTACCATTTTCATTTTTAACATTGTGTTAACTTAATAATTGACCAATTCCAACATCTAAACCACATCCCTTATAATCACCAAATCGATCACATAATAAACAATCACTAATTCACTTGTTGACTAGTTTAGCCCGAAATGGTTAACTAATAAATGAAGAGCTCTCACCAAATCCATCCAAACTCTGTGGTACTTCTAAGGTAGAATTTCCTAGCCTATGAAAACTAAAGCTTACAACTTTCACCACCAATTTCAATACTTACAAAATATAAAAATATATAATTGCAAATAAAAAGGGAAAGGCATACATTTTAAAGGGTTTAAGGACTAAAAAGGGGTGGTGGGGCCCACGGCTAAGGGAGTTGGGTCCATATGCTGGCGAGGCTGGAGTAAGGTTAGAGGTGGGCTTCTGGGTCCCCGAAGGTAGAGATTTGGGTGTAGGATTTGGAAAAGAGGAGGAAAAATGTGATTTTTAGGGTTTTAATAGAAAAAGGGGAACTTTGGAGCTAAGGGGTGGCCATGGCTTGGAGTAAGGGCAGTAAGGAGGTTGTCAAGATGTAGGGGAGGGTTGGAGGTTGGTGGTGCAAGATGAGGAGGTGGAGTGGGTGCTAAGATGAGGAGGAAGATGAATAATGGAGGTTAAGGAGGTAAAGAATGGAATAATGAAAAGTATAAATGAAATAAAAATAAATTAAAACTTCACATGGCTTAAAGTACAAAGGGGAGAAGCCTTAATGGAAGAAGATGACACATGGTAGGAAAGTACTATGTGTTGAATAATGAATGAGAGATGTAGGAATTTGTGTAAGAAAGGATAAGTATGAATAATTAAAGGGTTAATTTATATTTAGGGTTATCTTAGGAAGTTTGTATCTATATTAAAATTAATTTTAACACTTATGAAATCATTAGTACCCGTTAATATGTCTTTTAGGTTTTCATTACCATTTTATCAACATTTTTTAATTGTTCTGTATTACCAAAACTGCTTAATTTCAAGTCAAAATTCAATAGAACAATTCCTATACGTTTTCAGTTCGTATGATCAAACTGTAATTCCAATCAATACAAAATTTGAAACCCTACTACTAATAAGGTTCCAATAAAATTAGTCTTTTCAAATTCATAGACCTTTTGAAAAATAGCCTTATTTCTAACTTTTACTGAAATTTAACTAGTTTTTCAATACGCGTTTATATTACGTATACTTATACACTAACTCCTATTGCTTTGAAATTTTAAAGCTTACCATATTTTGACACTACTGATCCAATAATAGTGGTTTTATCGAATTCTGGGACTATTTCAAAATTGGTCTATTTTCAGGTTATCAAAATAACATTATATTATCGATTTTCAAATCCTTCCTTTTAAAATTGATTTAAAAAGTTTACTAACCATGGTTTAATCCCATTAACATATAAGACCAAATTTAGAATTTATTTTCAATTATTATAAGTCCAAATTCAATATTTAACCATTTAAAATCAATTAAAATTCATATTTTCAATTGATTAAAAAATTGGGTCGTTACAGATTTTCTTGAGGATTGTGTGATTATAAACATAGCAAAGGAACTTATAAGATATTGACCTACATTAGGTAGTTTATAATTTCATCTCATGCAAAGAACATTAACTTGCCTCTATAATCTTGTTTATTTTGTATTTATCTAAGTCGCGCATGGCATTTACATCAATACCAAATGTTTTTGTAAGCTTCCATTGATGTATAATTTAAGTCAACCTTATTCAAACTTTGATATGATTTAACTCTATTTTTTATCTACTTTTCTTCCCTTCTCATAATGATATATATATATATATATACACACACACAGATTAAATCGAGAATTCATTATACATATGTTAAATTGTATGGGGTTCCCCACTCAATTCTCGGCGCTTGTTAAGGAATGTATCTCTTCGCCTACTTTCTCTATCATGATCAATGGAGCTCCTAGGGGGTTCATCTATTCTAACAGAGGAATTAGGCAAGGCGACCCGCTCTCGCCATACCTTTTTGCCATTGCAATGGAGTATTTCTCCCTGCAAATGGAGCTGGCTTATCACAATGGTTTGTTCCAGCCGATTTATAACCACCAACCAAGTGTGCACCACCTCCTTTATGCTGATGACCTCATAGTGGTTACTAAATCCAATGCTCAGGCTGCCAAGGCAATAAAAGAAATTTTTGCTAATCTGGAATCCTATGCAGGTCTGAAAATCAACAATGGAAAATCCAAATGCTACTTCAACAAATTCTCTAAAGAAAAAGCATCAATTCTGAGTGGCTTGGATATTAATGAAAGTCAACTCCCAGTCAAATACTTAGGCGTTCCTCTCTCGTCTAACACCATCACCGACAGTGAATGTGGTGACTTGATTGCAAAAATCAAAGACCAAATCAATGGCTGGAGTTCAAAATTACTCTCTTTCGCGGGTCGTATGGAACTGATTCACACAGTGATTACAGCAAAGGTTAGGTTTTGGTTGCAAACATTCCAAATCCTAGACTGCTCCATCGAAAAAATAAACTCAATCTGTGCTAATTTCCTTTGGCGAGGAGGAATTCACAAAGTTAGTTTTGATATACTGTGCAGACCCAAGGCCGAAGGGGGTGTGGGGTTAATTAATCTCAAAGAGCTCAAGAAAACATACTGCATTAAACTAGCATGGAAAATCATTCAAGGCGAGTCTCTTTGGTCAAAGTGGATGAGAAATAGATACATGAAAGACGATTTTTGGATTATGAAATGCGATAACAACGCCTCATCGGTGTGGAAAACTATTATGGACAATAGAGACTCACTGAAAACGTTGATTCATAGAAAATTTGCTGATGGTAAAAATACTTTTTTATGGAAAGACCCTTGGTTCCATGGCAATACACTCATTAAGGTGCTTGGCTGGGACTCTCTCACGGCAGTAGGAGGTTACACTCACAAGGTAGATAAACTTATTACTAATGGCAACTGGTGTACTAACAATCTCAGCTGCATGCAGGCACTACAACCTACAATTCAGACAATCCAAATTGAGCCTAACCTAACATCAGACATCTGGGCTTGGACTGACTCGGCAGATGGTCATTACTCCACCCTCTCGACTTGGAATAGTATAAGATCAAGACATGAAGTGAAGGACTGGGCAAACTTCGTCTGGAATAAATCTAACTGCCCTAGAATGGCCTTCACGACCTATAAAGCAATAAATTGCAGATTACCAACCTCAGATCGCTTGGCCAAATGGAATCTCAATGTCAATCTAACTTGCAATTTATGCAATGTCACGCAGGAATCGCATTCACATCTTTTTTACGAGTGCTGTTACAGCAAAGACATAATCAACGAGACTCGGAACAAGTGCGAAATCTATTTTAATGGCAACCTTGAAGATGAGTTACATTACCTGAGTCTGCAAAGCCTCTCGCCATTCCGCCTGCAATTGATTCAAATAGCACTGACCACTTCAATACACCACATTTGGAAAGAACGAAACCGCCGTGTGTTTGAGCAGAAAAGAAGAAACAGCAAATTAGTCAATTCACTCATACAATCAGATGTAAACATTCTTATCAGACGCATTAAGAGGAAGGCGGATACCAAAAATGCCCAGGAAGAAGATTGCATCGTCGAGAATTGGAGCTTTCGGCCTCCATGACTGATGCCCTATTATTTGCTATATTAGGAAAAAGTTTGAGGCCTGTACAACTGTGTTTCACGCCGTTATGGCAAGTACTTCTGGTTGGTACACGCAATCATTGCGTTTTCGTTCAATCATTGGTTGCTGTAGTTTGTATGGGCTGAATCTATATGTGTTTTGGGCTTGGGTTGATTTTGGCCCAATGCATCAAAGAAATCTTTAACCTCCTTCAAAATATATATATATATATATACACACACACACACGATCAACGCGGTAGTACTTTTTAGTGTAGCAATGTACCTGATACCCCGCAAAATTATAAGCCTTCAGATATATTATCCATACCATTAGATAAACTTTCTACGGTCTAAATATTCCATGGTTAAGCAGACTATTTTTTCCATTCTCTATAAATTCCGGGTGCACATAGTCCAATTTGTCATCGTATCATAATCAAAGAAAAAAGTGATCGTCGACTTTTCAGTACTTTGTTTTTAAGCTATTTCAAGAGGTTTATTCCACCTAATCAAAGAGCCGATATTAATGTCGATTTGCATGATGGGTTGCTAGTTTTGTGGTGAATTTTAACATGCTAGTTTTGTTTAATTTTTATTAGTTTCATGCGTGTGATTTATAAATTAATTTCAAAATAAATTTTCTGATTCAAAACCAGATTTAAATTACGTAAATCAATTTATAAAAAATAATTATTCCAAATGCATTTTATACATATAAATAATATCTATTATAAATAAAACTTAAAAGAAATAATTACTGTACGTTTTCAAAAAAAATCGTTTTAAACTCGTTTTTACGAAGTATATATTTCATATATAAATCACAGATTTTGCACTCTTCAAGAGAATCGGAAAGTGATTTAAACAATATGATAAACCATGTGGTATAGAACATGTAGGTTAGCTATATCGGTTAATTCTAGGCTTGTTCGATTAAATCTCTATTCGAGTATGGAATTGACTGACTTGTAGTAAACGAATAAGTGAGAACATATGGTATGAGATGCATTGCTGTCACTGTTTGGTTTACTATTTGAAAGTTTGTGACACATGTTGATATTGCTTCCGGTACTAGGCTATTATTGGGCCATTCATCATGTTATTAGACAGTTCATTAAGCTAGTTATTTATTGGACTATTAGGGTCCCCTATTACACTATTGGATCACTTGATGAATAGTACTTGACAGACTGTTGGACCATTTGTTGTTGATTCACATGCAAGCATAGTTTATTCTCGCCATCTGTCGGGATCCACTTTTTTTGTTGCTATTCTTAGATTTCATTATTTTGATTTCTAGAATTTGGCGACGACCAAATGTTTTCACCATTTGTCGATGTTGGAGTTATACACACACACATAGCCTTAGAGCTATCCTTTGATTTAAATATGGTAATTACATTTACTTGATTTTAACCCTCAAATGAGTTCTATATGTTGATATACTGTTGGTTTCTATGTTGTTGTTTTTATGTATTTTGAGATTTTTATATAGCTTAGTCTTAGTGCTTAAGCAATTTTAGTTTGTCGTTGATGGAAACATTTGTGTTGGTTGTTGTTGCTTACTGATTTAGTTGAACTTATTTCATGTACTTTATGTTGATTCGATCTTATGTTATTTCTTCTCTACCGAAGGACTTATAACCTATGTTTAGCTTCACTTATCATGAAGTAACTATCTTGTTTAAGCTAGACTGACCCATGTATTTTATGTACTCGGGTCAGTCTAAGTTATTTCAGGTTAGTCTTATGCAATAAGATGCTTACTATGCTTTGCTTCCACCATGAACTGACATGTCTTTTTTTTATGCTAGCGTATATTTTGTTAAGTCATTGTGTCATACACTGATGTATATTCTTTTATTGTACTCGTTTGTATATATGACTCCTAAGAACCAATTACTTATGTAGCACTTATGTGTTATACTTCCATTGTGTGTGTGTGTGTATATATATACACATATATATATGTGTGTGTGTGTGTGTGCGCGCGCGTGATGTTCTGTGAACTATATTATATGATGTTATTATATTTTATTTTGAATAGATCCATTTGCCAACGTAGTTTTTTGTTAAACCCAGATTGGATATGTCGATCCTCATATGTATTTCATACCTATTTAGGACAAAGCTTACATATGTTCACTCCTAACCAGTCATGTTCTCTGTACTAGGCAATATTACTTAGTAATACTTTTGCCAGTGAGGGCCTCAAGGCGGGGCATCACAGTTATTCTCAAGTCCAACCTTTCGTTATCTTATTTTTTATAATATAGTGTAGATTGAAAAGCATATTACTTAATAAAGAAACAAAGAAATATAGAAATTTTTGGTTTAATATTCTCAGTACCTTTGCCGAGGTTGAAAGCCCCCTTCTAGCACATTTGGAAGCTCTGTTTCAATTACTTCTTGATGTCTGAAATATCACAAGTATAGGAGACATCCATACTTTCACATTTCCCTTTCGACTTGGACTTGGTCCTGATACTTATATTCTTAAACATTTTCCTTAGTCACTCCATATTCTTTTAGTATCCTTCGGCATTATCGAAAGGGTCCTTTCCCTTAAGCAATTATTTTTTAAAAAATAGAGGCCTATTGCTTCCACACCTTCTGAAAGAGTCGAAAGAAGCCCCTTCGTAGGGTTTTATTTTCATAAAGCTAAATCTTAGAGGCTATCGTCTCTATGCCCTTTGATAGCGTCGAAAGTTTTATTTTCGAAACCTTGTTTTCATAAACCTTAAGCCTTCTGCCTCAATACTCCGTCGACAATGTTGAATGGATTTCTTTCTTTAAAAACCTGTTTAATACAGATAAGAGGCGTCTGCTTCTACGCTCTTTCAACAGTATCGAAAGGGCTCATTTTCTGAAATCTTATTTGTTTAACTATTTGAGGCCAACAACCTCTTTTACTCCTTCGATAGGATCAAAAGGGCTACCTTATTGACACAAATGTTGTTGATAAGGATTTCTTGTTTTGTAGTGTGCGAAGGTTGTTTCCTTCGCACATTTTGACATAGTTGTTGTCGAAAGGCTTTGTTTTCTAGCTTGTTCGTTATATTTGCTTTCTAAAGACTAAGGCTTTGCCTTTAACCTTGTCATCACCACGGGTGTTGATAGAGTCCAGTTTTCCTAAAATCCTTAGTGCCATGCTCAATGTCGATACACTTTTTTTCACTTGCTTTCTGAAACTCTTCCTTCGACACTATGTTGTCGACGAAGATCTTTTCGAAACCATCAAACCATCTTGAGGCCTTCACCTTCTTGATATGTTGAATCGGGCCATGTTGTTAGGGGGACTTTAATAAGTTGTTTAAAAAATTCAACTTGGAGATTTTGTCTATATAACCTATTGCCAAGGTTATTGTCGACCGAGCTAGTTTGGCTTGTTTGCTTGCATATACAGTCGATAGGGCTTTACCTATCACTACGATACAACATATTTCTTTCGACACCTAAGGAAGGAATCGAAAGGGGAATAAGGATGATAGGGGAGTTTTTCCCATTGCTTTATATGATGCTATTGGTAGGAAACCAATTTGCATCACTTAATTATCTAGTCGAAAGATGGTAGTTTACATTAAAATGGTATTAAACCATATTGCATTTGAATCAATATGTTGGGGACAACAAGGGAGATCAAAGCACTGTATATATTAATTAGGGATACCAACAGGCTAAATATTATTGGGAAACAAGACTAAAAATGTTGGACAACCTATATATTAGAAGTGAGAAGAAAAACCATACCACTAAGCGGCGTAGTCTCATTTAATATTCAATGAGATTGGTTAGTTAAAAGGGTCCATTTGGCACAGGTCCCCATTAAGTTTTAAAATTAGGCTCACATCCGGTTATAAACTTATTGTAAATTTAGTCCCTATTTTTTGAAAATTCATAAAAAATAAAAAAAATCACGTCAATTCGTATTTAATTAAAATAGGTAAACACAAAAAAATTCATCCCAAAAAAACATAAAAAACCATGTAAAAAAAACAGAAAACGGCGAAAACAATAGTTAAATTATACTAGTATGCACATATTTTGATTTTCATGCATACATCTATGCAAGAATTTCGCTTATGCATCTATGTTGAAAAATACTTGCATACATCTGTGCAACTATAGCATAATTCTTGCATGAAAATATGCAATAATTCACACACTTGCAAATCAGTTCGAACTTATTTGCATTCATGTGTGCAGATAAACATAATAGTAGCACGCATGCATGCAACAATCCACAGGCAGAAATTCAGTTAACTTTTGTTCATGAAATTCTTGCATACAAGTGTGCAAGTATTTCAGAATAATTGCACACAAGTATGCAAGTTTCCGTCCAGATTTTCCATGCCAAACAACGAATACAATAGTTGCATACATGTGTGCAACTATTGGTAAAAGTTGCACACATTTATGCAATTTTTTTTTTTCATGGACTTCTGAGGACATGTCCAAAATTTAGATTTTTTTAACCTAGTAGCGCATTTTTTTTGGCACAAAAACGTAAAAGACAGAAGTATGAAAACAGGGACTGGACATGCATTGAAACTTAGGGAAGGACGTGAGTTATATTTAAAACTAAAACAGGGGCGGAGCCTTATTATTATTCACACCAGTCTGTTAACTAACCAGATTTTTTTCCTTAAACTCTTAGGTACTCATTTGAGTAGGCCGAGAGTTAAGGTCTTTTCAGGTTGTCTTCTTTTAATAAGCTTCTAGAGACGTGTAGGAGGCAGCTAGCTATTTTATCGGTTTTATTTTCTATTGTGGGTTTTTATTGATTGTTTGTAAAGGAAAAGCTATTTGTTTCCTATTTAGAATCTGATTAACCAAGGAGGCATTTTCATATATCGCTCCTGGAGTTATATTTTGTAACAACTTACATTTCATCTGATCGAGGTTTTCAACGAATAGAGATTGTAATGAATGTTATCAATGAATGTTGCTGTAATTTTTTATTTTTGTGTTCTCTGATGTTATAATTCATTAATGTATCGATTTTACATCGTCAGAAGTTAATACCATAGACGACTACATCATATGTATCACTTAGCTTTACACCTTAAATAATGGGGCATTATCTTTAATTATTATTCTTAAAATTAATTATTGAAGAATGATTTTATAGTCAAAGTTTAATAGTCCTATTTGTAAGTGAATTTAAATTTTGTTATTATATGGTAAAATGAAGTTTGAATTTTAAAAGAAAGCGTAATTATTAGATTCGGTTTTTATTGAATAGTAGATGGCTCTTTTTGATAGATTACATTGATATCAAAAATGTGCAATACCAAACTTGCCACAACGTACTGAATATATTTTTGAATTTGTTAATTTATTCATAAAAATCATTATGTATTCCAATGTAGCCATATGTTTGACTGCCTTTTGAAACCATATCACATATGCATTTGAACAATTCAATTTTAGAATAAATGTAAGGAGAATTCATCTCTTAGTTTATTAGGAAAGTCAATTTAATATTTTAAAGTTACATATAGGGGCACTTTAGGAAGTTTGTGCCAAACTAAAAGTTTGAGGTATCAAAGTAATTATAAATAAAAATATATCATAGTGTCAACTACAACATTACGAACTCGCTTTTCCTTCGCATCCAAGTTTCAAAAGCCTATAAATTATTCTCGAGTTGTGTAAAAGTTATTTGAAACAAGAGTCAGTTATTATTTAGTTGATCAATCTATTTGTCTTATTATAACTCTTTCTGTTTCAGCAGCATTGGTGGAATGAGCTTTTTTAGCTATGAAATGTTTTAAAAGTACTACTTTAGGTAATAAAGTGGGTGATGTTTCCTTGAGGATTACATGATTATCCGAAAAGGAACTTGCAAGATATTATATGCGGTAGTTTATGATTTCAATTCACGTAAAAATGTAATTACAAACTTGTCTCGATTATCATGTCTACTTTTGTATTTATCTAAGCTGTGAATGGCATGTATATCAATACATCATGCTTAACGTGTATCGTATTGTGACAAAGGAATTCTTCTAACGTCTATTTAATGGAAACTTCTCTCTGAGCTCTCGAAAGATTTCTCTCTTATCTTTCTCTTCATGATTTTCTGAACTCGTTTTATCTGTGGGTTTCGATTCTTTGGGCTGCTCGATACTTTACCTTAAATTTGTCTCTAGGGTTTCGGCTATGTCTTCTAGTTGTGGTTTCTTCGAACTGAGAGGGTCATCTTCTCGTCAGGGCCCCGATCTAAGCTTCATAACTGCAACGCTTTCGGTGGCTACTCTTGAATCACCATCAGTGACGTCTATTGATTCTTTAATGGACTTGATTCGAACTTGGTCATTGGAGTCGTTTGCGACTCTATCGAAGGATCGATTTTTTCTTATTGAAGGTTGGTTTATGGAAATCGTACCTTATTATTATGGTGAATTGGCACCATTTCTAGACTTTTCTGGAGGGCCTTGCTCAACTTCCTTTCGACACTGCTTTCGATATTCTTTCTACACCAACATCGATCAAAGGGAATCCCATCGCCCCTTTCTCGCCAAAATTTGCGTTTAAAGCTATGCGGTATTCTTTAGGACTTGTGCCTTCTAAAGGATTTCTGGTTCGTTCTATTATTTGTGGTCACCTGTTCAGCATTGCAGTAGACGTCAGTAACTCCGATGAGGAGCTTGAGGAAGCTAAATTGACGCCCCCTATCCTCCACCTTCCACAGAGGCTGCCTCTTATCTTCCCTCGATCATCTTTTATGATGCTGGTAAGGGATTGTGTAATGACCCACATTTTATGTGTCGGAGGCTCGCAATTTTTTTTTTATTAATTCCCCAAGGGTTGGATCATTCTCATATTTTGATATGTTGTTCATGTGGGGTGTGAGACATATCCATGATTTTTACCAATTTTATTTTTGACCATTTTGTCCCTGTTGTTTTTGTTTAGGGCATAACTTTCGAGCGGGATCGATCAGGAGATGAAATTGATTTCATTGGATCGAAAATGGTATTTCCAATTCTGTAGAGTGGTCACATTAAAGATTTGGTTCAGCGGTTTGGGAGGAGTCGCCGTTTTAGTGTTTCTAGTTTTCTGGACAGGCTAATTGGTCATTAGTGGGCTGATTAGCAAGGCCCATTAAGGCTAGGGGTTGTTGCCTACAAATAGGAGGGTAGGGGTAAAGATAATTGTTTAGTTTCTTCATTTCTCCATTTTGTTGGGTGCCAATGATTCTTCGGCTCAATCAAATACACCTCCACTTCATTTCTTTTCATAATTTGAGATCTAGGTTGAAGATCAACATCGAGAAAGTGTGGATCACATCAATTGGATTGATTCAGAGTCCATTCTTCGCGGTCCGGATTCATAGATCATTGATTGGAAGCAATTTTGTGGATTTGTGAGTGATGAGCATCTCTCACACGAATTCAATCGAGTATACGGGTTTATTTGATCTTAATTTCATCATTTCAAGTCATTCTCACCTAGATCTAATCAAGGTAAGTGTATTTTCAATTCGAATCACCATAGGATCTAATCTAGCAAGATTATAACATTAAATTCATGTGTTAATTCTATCATTATGCAAGTTTAGATCCATTTATTGATTCAATTATTTTTTATCATGATTTGGTGAAGTTCATAAGATTGTATGATGATTATTCATTGTGCTAATGTTCATTTAATGATTGCTTGTTGAGTTATTGGGTGTTTGCTTATAATTGGTCAAGTTGTGATGGCATAGATCGGTGATTATCGGATTGGTGAGAAATCACGTTGCGTACATGGTCATTTGATGGATCGGCTTGAGTTGCACTTAGTGGATTTGTAATGACCCAGGTTTTTGTCGACTTTGGTTATTGCCATAAACTCAATGATGACTAACCAAACATCGAAAAATACTGGTCATTAATGAAAGAAATTAGAGGGTGATGAAAGATAAGATAGAAAATTAGAATAGAAGAAGAAGAAGAAAACAACATCAGAGTAACACGAACCTCACAGCGGAACGAATAACATATAACATATAACATAGCTTTTAAATACAAATATGTACTTGAATACACATATCATTATCAAAGTACAACACTTACAACACAACGGAAATAAACTATAGCTATATGATCCTGAAGCCTCCTGCTCCATCTCTTCCAGTATATTTGTAAATCCCGACTACTTGACTGACCATACAAATTTAGGCACCCAAGAGTTTAGGGAAACAAACAAATAAACTCCGGGTCAGTCATGGGACTGGTGTGAGTAAAACAGTTTAAAACAGTTTAAACAAGTAATCGATATCTCATAAGACCACGCCGTATAACGGAATGGGTTTTCCCTTATGAGAATCCAACCTAATCGTTATATCAAAACTCTTTGATATTATAATAATGTCTATCAACCACAATAATAATAATCATCTAGCGAAACACTTCCATCTCACGTTCTACATATATAGTATACAATCAAAACCGCAAGCACGTATTGGGTAATGGATTTCCAACTATGACAAGGTATGGAACCACCTTTCGCTAGTGTACTTCTATAGAGGAATACACTGGGTTCAACAAGAACATCTTGCAACCCGGCCACACATGACCGACCACTTATTTCGCTTGAGTGTATCGAATGTATATCACCAACGGTTGGGATCAACAATCGTTTCCCGAATGGGACAGCATCAACAATAGATTTTTAAAAGTAAATGAAACTCTAGATCAGGTGATTATATACACCCTACTTTGGTGCGACTGACTTAGCCATGTTGCCTGCCGGATTTCTGTCATTTACCGGATGTGAGGCTAGAAGCTACGCTTTATCATCACACCAGATCACTTTGAATGCCACATCGTCAAATCCATCAAATCACCGATTGACGTCCTCAACCGTACATTATGTGTTAGCTAAAAGAAGTTTCCTTCTCCGCTTTCACTCTTGGTAAGGTTGGAGAAATCAATATACGTGATCGTCTGGAAATACTCTGTCAGACATCTGTCCATACAAGTCATCTAGGAACAGGATGAACCGAAGGCACTATTCAATACATCCATCTTAGACACTGTTATCTAAGACTTATACAGTAGCCCTTGCACTTTACTCCTTCAATTATCTTTGGCATATATGATTCGCAATGCATATGCCAATATAGAGTGGTTCTTTGGATAATAATCCAACCGGTCTCTTCATATTAACAACGTTAAAATGGTCAAAACTTCGATAGTCTGTGATTTAACTATCGAAGAAAAACACGTGTGCAAACAACGATATTATTTTCAGATGGAAATTCTATCAATCAATCATCAATCATATATATATATATCTATATGTATATATTCATAGTTCCTTATTTTACTTATCTCCTGTTTCCCTATATTCAACATTTCTTATTTTCTAAATTTAGAAAATATATGTTATTACCATTGGAAAAGCTGTCCATTTCTTGTTTTCTATATCAGAAAACATTTCTGGTTCTTAGTTGGAAAACATTTCCAAAACTCCTTCATTGGGCTTAGGCAGATGTTTAAACAAACCATCGCTATACCAACTCAAACCATTTGTTTTAATTATTAAATTCACTTAACCATCCTTTACTGCCAAACCTTAACCATTCCTTAGTTAAAAATGGAGTCAATCAAGTTGGGGTAATAATACCTCTCAGACATTAACTGAACAACGTTTCTAACCTTGAAATAGACAAAGTTCACCCTTATTATTCTTTAACAACTTCCTTACGTAACTCTCCTTCGAATTATCTCTTATTTGAAAATTCTTTCCTTCGAATAAGATATATTCGATAACTCTATTCAATTTACTCTATCAGACTAACGCTATTGGATTAACTCTATTGTACTAATGCTATTGGATTAACTCTATCGGACTAACGCTATTGGATTAACTCTATCAGACTAATGCTATTGGATTAACTCTATCACTTAACTCCTTTCGAATAAACTATATTCGATAACTCCTTCCCTTTAACTCTATTCGAATAAACTATATTCGATTGACTCCTTTTACTTTATATTAGAATAAACTATATTCGATTAACTCATTTGATTTAACTCTAATCGATTAACTCCATCGAATAACTAAATTCGATAACTCCTTCCCTTTAACTCTATTCGAATAAACTATATTCGATTATTCTATTTAAATAACTCTAGTTCGATTTAACTCTATTCAACAAATTCTAGTTCGATATAACTCTATCAATTTACTTTAACTGAATAACACTAACTGTTTAACTCTAACTGGTTTACCCTAATGGTTTTACCCTAACTGATTTCACTCTAACTCGAATAACTAATATTCGATTAACTCTATTCAACTAACTCGACTCGACTAACCCCTTTCGAATAACTAAATCGATTTACTAACTTTCGAATACCATATTCGATTTAACTCCTTTCGAATACCCTATTCGATTTAACTCCTTCATTTTCTTTATAAAGATTTCCTTTTTAACAACGTTTATTCATTTTTAAAGATTTACTTTTAGTAACGGTTATCCACTTTAAAATGATTTCCTTCTTATAACAGTTTCCTTTTTATAACGTTTTTCCCTTTTTCTAAATATCTCCTTTTTATAAATATCCCAACTTATAAATATTTCTTATTTATAAATATTTTATTTTCAAACATCACTTTGAAAATATTCCCTTATTAAAATTTCGGTATGTTATGGTATTCAACATATCAAATCACGATGATCAGTATCGTCCAAACACATATAATCGACAACAGATTATGTATCACATCATATATCACAATATATGAAAAACAGTAAAATAAAATAAATGTTGAGGAATCCAATTGGATTCCTCCAATCTGTTTCCCTGCATTCACAGATGTTACACAATAAAATCAACATCACTTTCAGTTCCATATGATATATTCTGTTAAACAGAATCAATATAGAAATTCAACTAACCGACTAGCAGTTCAATCAAACAGTCAACACACAATCAATCAGCCAATATTTAACAGTTCTAAAAATACAACATGAAATTATAAACTGTTCAGAGTTAGTGAGATTTACTCACATTGGACTATCATCATTAAATAACGATAATTGTCGCTTTATTTGATTGGACAATTTATTTCTCCATAAATTGTAACGAGCTCGGATTCACTCCCCGTCAGTCCCACTGGGTAGTGTCCGTCCATACGATCCCAATGCGACTAGTTTCGCTGAATTCTGATCATGTATGACCAAGATATTAGAGTTGCAAGCTAACACACTATATTAGATTTTTAAAATAAAACTAAGTTATTAACTTCCTGGGCCTTCACCTTTAAAATCGATGGCCCACTTAGCCAAAGCCCACCCATTAAAACAATCTATCTTCCCCGATCAAGTATCGCGTCCTCCTGTACACCACTCATAGCCGACGCTTTCATCCTCCCATTCCTTCTTCTTCGCTTCACTGATTTCCAAACCAAGACTACCATTGCTTTTCCCTTAACGTCCTCTTCCTTAACATACCAACCCTTCACATTCGAACTCGATAATCACATCCCATCGACAGTAGGTTTCTCGCGCCAGAGGTATTTGGATCGACCAAAATCGAAACCGAATCCTTCAAAACTGAGCCAAACCACTCCATTCGATCTCAGCAACCCCAAACCGATGTCTAAACCGTGAATCAATGTTTATGCAACTCGAAATCACCAACCCTAGTATACTGTTAAAACCCAGTACCCATAAAACTGACGTCGAACTCATAAATTCCCATACAGATGCGAAGAGAATTGAATGACGGTCTCCAATATATAAGTATATTGATTTATAGATTTCATTTGGATTTTTCTATGATTTTAGAAGGTTGTATTTTGGGTTTTCTTCTTCTGAAGAATGAACGGCGCATTTTCTCCTCTTTGACTTTGTAAATGAGTTGAATTAGGTTTAGGATTTTTGGGTATGGTATTTATAGAGGATTTAAATATTTTTATATTTATTATTATATTCGTTTTTGATCAACCGCTATCTGCAATCATCCTCTAAAATTCCTATAATCACATATGACATCCAAAAATCACGAAACTGGACATGTAGCTACAGTTCGACAATACGGTCCCAATGAAGCTGGTTTCTTCGAATTCCGACTCCGTTTGCTCACACAGCATATTTTTAACCATCGAAATACTGACAATTTCTCACTCTAAAAATCCGTACGACCACACAGTGACTCTAAAAATCACGAAAACTGACATTTAGCAACTATTTGACATTGCGGATCTAATAAAATTAGTTTCGTCGAATTCTGACTTCGTTTGCAAAAGTGGCTATTTTTAAAGCTTTAGATGACCCATTTAAATATATAAATATATTTAAATATAATTAAATTAAATATAAATAAATTTATATTATCGTATATCTCCACATATGATATCGTACAGCTCCAGAATATCATATCAGAATATAAAGCTTGATATTTCAGATTCTAGATTATCTCGGTATTCAGTTTATACTGAAAATCTATTTATAACGTATATAAAGCATCGCAAATTATAAAGGAATTCCACGGCAACTTTTCTGAAATTTGATTTGGCCGTAAATCAAAATCTATACGACGAAATCCCAATTTTCCTCTTCCACTAGAAAGATATACTCCACCAGCTCCACACGTTTCTTGTTTCACAGAAATCCGGCTTAAAACGAATCCTGTACATTCAGTTGAAGTTCAAATCACCAAATTACAAACTGCAGTGCCATTTCAAGCTCGTTTATATTATATTATAAACTATACATTCAACTATCGATGATTGAATATATTCGTTACTATAATTCAACTTTAAACTGAATTATATAATTCAAATTGCCCAATTCACACATATCGCCATTTCAGCCAATTCTGATTATTTCAGAATTAAATATATTATTTAATTTATTATTTTAATTAAATATTCATCATTATTTAAGTCCACGACCATTTAATTCACTATATCACTATTTATATAATTAAATAAATTAATTATAATACCTCTGCCAATGCGGGTCATTACAATCTTTCCCACTTAAAATAATTTCGTCCTCGAAATTGCTAAAAGGTAAAGGACGACCCTATCGACTGGTCAGAACATATTTGTTCACTTCTTAACTTCAGTTTCAATTGAACCAATTTAATTTCAATTAAATATTAATTAATTCTTATCAACGAAAATTTTCAAAAATCCTGAAAATTCTCTAACACCTTAACTCTTCGAAAAATTTCGCCAGCACCTCCTTTGTACTGGTCGATAGGTCAAACTCCAACTCGCCTCTCTGGGCCATCTCTATCCCAAAAGAAAATCAAACAGCCAAGCGGCTTGCAAATTCGGCTCATAAATCTTATATCCAATAGAAATATAAACTTGTACCTTTTATCGGCATATCATTTTATTCTTTCCACCTGTTATGAATTCAGCGGATACAAGGGTCATCCCAATCAAATTCTAATCTAATTTTATCCATAACACAACCACTCGCTTATATCCTAGCCAAATATCATTTCAACTCGAGTTTCTTCTCGATTCCCAACTCTTAACTTGATTATCACATCACACTTCAAATTTGAATCTCACAATCCAATTTGTCTTGATATCATTCTAGTTCAATCTCAGTTACCACTTTACTAGCTTTACTTTAATTCAATTTTGCTTTCACAAATTTCTGTTAAATTTGTTTTTAATTCAAACAGTCTTTCCCTGGGAGTTTTCAAACAGTTTACTCTTTCTAAAAATCAAATTTTCCTTTTGAACATGTCACTGAGCCCTTAATTAATATTCCATTAATTAAATCACTTCTCTATTTCTTTATCAATATTTGTTAACCAAATATTTTTAATAACCATATTGGCCTTTTATGTTATCTAGAAAACATTTCCGAATATCGCCTTCCTTTATTTTCTAAACTTTAGAAAATATATGTTATTTATAATTGGAAAATATTCCAATTACTTATCTCTTTTCCGATCTCGTTTATTTCTGTACTTAGGAAATATTCTTTATTATATCTCCAAGCTTACACTTATTTGGGTTAAAACGGATGTTGTGTAAAACATCGTTACGACAACCCAGATACTATATTCAACTAAATCTTATTCAACATTGATCTTCGAGCCTGAAATCTTACTATTTATTTGTTAATAATGAAATCAATCAAGTTGGGGTATAACTACCTCTCATACTTTGACTGAATAACGTTTATAACGTCAAAACAGATATGACTACTTACTCGAATAATCAATAACATACAACTACTTATTCACTTTTAAACACGTATACGCTTCCTCTTTCTATTCTTACTAGATATTATTCTTAGTCTTCCTTCTTGATTTTACTATTCTATTTCTAAGTTCGTTTCCTTATCGACTTCTATATATATATCGATACATTGATTTCTAACTATCAAATTATCTTAAAAATATTCTAACTCCTTAAATTCCTGGAAAAATTTGCCATAACCTCCTTTGTACTAGGAGCATCGGGATATTTCAAATAGCCTCCCATGGCCCTCACCAATCCAAAAAAAAAAAAAAAAAAAAAAAAAAAAAAAAAACCAAGCGGCTAGCCGAGACGACGCATAAAATCTCATATATGAATTAAATACATACCTTTTTGTCGAGCATTCTATTTATATACCTTCATACCTTATCCATACCTATCTCATGTATATTTATACCTGCCCAATCTATTTTAACTATACCTGATCATTTTAACTCAATTCGTTAATTAATTTGTTAATTAACTCTTTAGTCTATTTCACTTTTATATTTGAACATGACATGTTCAAATATATTTTAACTTGCTTATTACTAATTTGAATCCAAATTTCAAATTTAAGTTCTATATTCGATTTCGAATATCCATTTGCAAATCCAATTCACCTTTCAAAGTTCAACTTCAAATTCAAAACTCGATTAACTAATTCCTCTTCGACTTAGTTAATTCTATTCAATTTCTATTCGAATTTTATATCACTTCAATTATTCAAATTTATGTATCAAATTCTATTTAAATTCTATTCAAATTCTATATTTGAATTCTATAGTTTAAATTCGATTTGAATTCTATATTCAAATTCCATATATTCAAATCCTATATTTGAATTCCATTTGAATTCTATATTCAAATTCCATATATTCAAATCCTATATTTGAATTCCATTTGAATTTCTATATTCAAATTCCATTTGAATTTCTATATCCAAATTCTATATCACTTCCATTGAATTTCATATATTCAAACTCCCTTTGAATTTCTATATTCAATTTCTATTTCAATTCCATTGAATTTCATATATTCAAACTCCCTTTGAATTTCTATATTCAATTTCTATTTCAATTCCATTGAATTTCATATATTCAAACTCCCTTTGAATTTCTATATTCAAATCCTATTATTACTCTATATGAATTCTATATTCAATTTTCCATTATTTAAATCTTCTTTATTCAAATCTCATTTGAATTTCTATATTCAAATCCCCTTTGAATTTTCTATATTCAAATCCCCTTTGAATTTTCTTATTTAAATTCTATGTTTGAACTTCCTTTATTCAAATTCCTTTTCAAACTTTCTTTATTCATTCTTTATTATAAATCCCATTTTGAAATTCAACACAACTTGTTTTTCCCAAAACAAATTCAAAACAATATATATGGTAGTATTTCGTCACTTACAACTCGAAAATGAATACTGATGATGCAGCTGTCATCGTCAGAATCTATTTTCCAGCGGTCGAAGTGAGTTCAATACTATAAAACCATTTCTAAACATTTCCACTTTGAAATTCATTTCAAAATATAATTCACACTGCTTGTAAAACAATTTAAAATCTCCCAGGATCTTAAATTTTCCTTATTTTTAATCCAAATCCATTTACAAACACTTATCCAATTTTCCAGAATTTTAATTCAATTTTTGGTTTAAATTTTCAGATTTAACTCATCTAATTTCACGTATTTCACTTATATGAATTCTGATTGATTATTTACATAACCATTTACTTATAATCTTACTCAATTATAATCACAACCAATATATCCACTACATTAATTTTTTTGATATATATATCTTCTCTATATCAAGATATACCTTGGGTAAACTTGTTTTAATTTACCCTCTTTTCAAAACATATCGTGTCGACCCATCGTATTCGAGTGTTTATAAACTCCTACCGATACAGTGGATCAAACTGATCGACCAGAACTCATAAACGACTCAACCAATAAATATCCACAATATAAAATTATTTTTATATCATCTACAAATATGTTCACTCGTATATGTACACTCAACTCAATCTAGGGTATTACTAACCGCATCTCTGCTGAGTCACGCCACAGAGCCAAGGTAATTCACTTAACTTTAGTTCTGATACCAATTGTAATGACCCGGGTTTTTATCGACTTTGGTTATTGCCATAAACTCAATGATGACTAACCAAACATCGAAAAATAACGGACATTAATGAAAGAAATTAGAGGGTGAGGAAAGATAAGATAGAAACTTAGAATAGTAGAAGAAGAAGAACACAACATTAGAGTAACATGAACCTCACAGCGGAACGAATAACATATAATATATAACATAGCTTTGAAATACAAATCTGTACTTGAATACACATATCATTATCAAAGTACAGCACTTACAACGCAGCTGAAATAAACTATAGCTATATGATCCTAAAGCCCCCTGCTCCAGCTCTTCTAGTATATCTGTAAATCCCGACTAGTTGACTGCCAGTACAAATTTAGGCACCCAAGAGTTTATAGAAACAAACAAATAAACTCCCGGTCAGTCATGGGACTAGTGTGAGTAAAACAGTTTAAAATAGTTTAAACAAGTAATCGATATCTCATAAGACCACATCGTATAACGGAACGGGTTTTCCCTTATGAGAATCCAAACTAATCGTTATATCAAAACTCTTTGATATTATAATAATGTCTATCAACAACAATAATAATAATCATCTAACGAAACGCTTCCATCTCACGTTCTACATATATAGTATACAATCAAAACCGCAAGCACGTATTGGGTAATGAATTTCCAACTATGACAAGGTATTGAACCACCTTTCGCTAGTGTACCTCTAGAGAGGAATACACTGGGTTCAACAAGAACATCTTGCAACCCGGCCACACATGACCGACCACTCATTTCGTTTGAGTGTATCGAATGTATATCACCAACTGTTGGGATTAGCAACTATTTCCCGAATGGGACAGCATCAACAATAGATTTTTGGAAGTAAATGAAACTCTAGATCAGGTGATTATACACCCTAATTCGATGCGACCGACTTAGCCATGCTGCCTGCTCGATTTCTGTCATTTACCGGATGTGAGGCTAGAAGCTACGCTTTATCATCACACCAGATTCACCTTGAATGCCACATCGTCAAATCCATCAAATCACTGATTGATGTCCTCAACCATACATTATGTGCTAGCTAAAAGAAGTTTCCTTCTCCGCTTTCACTCTTGGTAAGGTTGGAGAAATCAATATACGTGATCGTCTGGCAATACTCTGTCAAACATCCGTCCATACAAGTCATCCAGGAACAGGATGAACCGAAGGCACTATTCAATACATCCATCTTAGACACTGTTATCTAAGACTTATACAATAGCCCTTGCACTTTACTCCGTCTTCAATTATCTTTGGCATATATAATTCGCAACACATATGCCAATACAGAGTGGTTCTTTGGATAATAATCCAACCGGTCTCTCCATATTAACAATGTTAAAATGGTCAATACTTCGACAGTCTGTGATTTAACTATCGAAGAAAAACACGTGTGCAAACAACGATATTATTTCCAGATGGAAATTATATCAATCAATCATCAATCATATATATATGAATATATATATATATATATATATATTCATAGTTCCTTATTTTACTTATCTCCTGTTTCCCTATATTCAACATTTCTTATTTTCTAAATTTAGAAAATATATGTTATTACCATTGGAAAACATTTCCATTTCTTGTTTTCTATATCAGAAAACATTTCTGGTTCTTAGTTGGAAAACATTTCCAAAACTCCTTCATTGGGCTTAGACAGATGTTTAAACAAACCATTGCTATACCAACTCAAACCATTTCCTTTAATTACTAAATTCACTTAACCATCCTTTACTGCCGAACCTTAACCATTCCTTAGCTAAAAATAGAGTCAACCAAGTTAGGGTAATAATACCTCTCAGACCTTAACTGAACAACGTTTCTAACCTTGAAATAGACAAAGTTCACCCTTTTTATTCTTTAACAACTTCCTTACGTAACTCTCCTTCGAATTATCTCTTATTCGATAATTCTTTCCTTCGAATAAGATATATTCGATAACTCTATTCAATTTACTCTATTCGATTAACCCCTATTGGATTAACTCTATTGTACTAATGCTATTGGATTAACTCTATCGGACTAACGCTATTGGATTAACTCTATCGGACTAATGCTACTGGATTAACTCTATCACTTAACTCCTTTCGAATAAACTATATTCGATAACTCCTTCCCTTTAACTCTATTTGAATAAACTATATTCGAATGACTCCGTTTACTTTATATCCGAATAAACTATATTCGATTAACTCATTTGATTTAACTCTAATCGATTAACTCCATCGAATAATTAAATTCGATAACTCCTTCCCTTTAACTCTATTCGAATAAACTATATCCGATTATTCTATTTAAATAACTTTTGTTCGATTTAACTCTATTCAATAAATTCTAGTTCGATATAACTCTATCGATTTACTTTAACTGATTAAAACTAACTGTTTAACTCTAACTGGTTTACCCTAATGGTTTTACCCTAACTAATTTAACTCTAACTCGAATAACTAATATTCGATTAACTCAATTCAACTAACTCGACTCGACTAACCCCTTTCGAATAACTAAATCGATTTACTAACTTTCGAATACCATATTCAATTTAACTCCTTTCGAATACCCTATTCGATTTAACTCCTTCATTTGCTCTATAAAGATTTCCTTTTTAACAATGTTATTCATTTTTAAAGATTTACTTTTAGTAACGGTTCTCCACTTTAAAATGATTTCCTTCTTATAATAGTTTCCTTTTTATAACGTTTTTCCCTTTTTCTAAATATCTCCTTTTTATAAATATCCCAACTTATAAATATTTCTTATTTATAAATATTTTATTTTCAAATATCACTTTGAAAATATTCCCTTATCAACATTTTGGTATGTTATGGTATTCAACATATCAAATCACGATGATCAGTATCGTCCAAACACATATAATCGACAACAGATTATGTATCACATCATATATCACAATATATGAAAAACAGTAAAATAAAATAAATGTTGAGGAATCCAGTTGGATTCCTCCTACCTGTTTCCCTGCAGCCACAGATGTTACACAATAAAATCAACATCACTTTCAGTTCCATATGATATACTCTGTTAAACAGAATCAATATAGAAATTCAACTAACTGACTAGCAGTTCAATCAAACAGTCAACACACAATCAATCAACCAATATTTAACAATTCTAAAAATACAACATGAAATTATAAACTATTCAGAGTTAGTGAGATTTACTCGCATTGGACTATCATCGTTAAATAACGATAATTGTCGCTTGATTTGATTGGACAATTTATTTTGCCATAAATTGTAACAAGCTCGGATTCACTCCCTGTCAGTCCCATTGTGTAGTGTCCGTCCATACGATCCCAATCCGACCAGTTTCGCTGAATTCCGATCATGTATGACCAAGATATTAGAGTTGCAAGCTAAGACACTATATTAGATTTTTAAAATAAAACTAAGTTATTAACTTCCTGGGCCTTCACCTTTAAAATCAACGGCCCACTTAGCCAAAGCCCACTCATTAAAACAATCCAACTTCCCCTATCAAGTATCGCGTCCTCCTGTACACCACTCACAGCCGACGCTTTCATCCTCCCATTCCTTCTTCTTCGCTTCACTGATTTCCAAACCAAGACTACCATTGCTTTTCCCTTAACGTCCTCTTCCTTAATATACCAACCCTTTACATTCGAACTCGATAATCACATCCCATCGACAGCAGGTTTCTCGCGCCAGAGGTATTTGGATCGACCAAAATCGAAACTGAATCCTTCAAAACTGAGCCAAACCACTCCATTCGATCTCAGCAACCCCAAACCGATGTCTAAACCGTGAATCAATGTTTATGCAACTCGAAATCACCAACCCTAGTTTACTGTTAAAACCCAGTACCCATAAAACTGACGTCGAACTCATAAATTCCCATACAGATGCGAAGAGAATTGAATGACGGTCTCCAATATATAAGTATATTGATTTATGGATTTCATTTGGATTTTTCTATGATTTTAGAAGGTTGCATTTTGGGTTTTCTTCTTCTGAAGAATGAACGGCGTATTTTCTCCTCTTTGAATTTGTAAATGAGTTGAATTAGGTTTAGGATTTTTGGGTATGGTATTTATAGAGGATTTAAATATTTTTATATTTATTATTATATTCGTTTTTAATCAACCACTATCTACAATCATCCTCTAAAATTCCTGTAATCACATATGACACCCGAAAATCACGAAACTAGATATGCAGCTACAGTTCGACATTATGGTCCCAATGAAACTGGTTTCATCGAATTCCGATTCAGTTTGCTCACACAGCGTATTTTTAACCATCGAAATACTGATTGTTTCTCACTCTAAAAATCCGTACGACCACACAGTGACTCTAAAAATCACGAAAACTGACATCTAGCAACTATTTGACATTGCGGATCTAACAAAATTAGTTTCGTCGAATTCTGACTTCATTTACAAAAGTGGCTATTTTTAAAGCTCTGGATGACCCATTTAAATATATAAATATATTTAAATATAATTAAATTAAATATAAATAAATTTATATTATCGTATATCTCCACATATGATATCGTACAGCTCTAGAATATCATATCAGAATTTACAGCTTGATATTTCAGATTCTAGATTATCTCGGTATTCAGTTTATACTGAAAATCTATTTATAACGTATATAAAGCGTCGCAAATTATAAAGGAATTCCACAGCGACTTTTCTGAAATTTGATTTGGACGTAAATCAAAATCTATACGATGAAATCCCGATTTTCCTCTTCCACTAGAAAGATATACTCCACCAGCTCCACGCGTTTCTTGTTTCACATAAATCCATCTTAAAACGAATCATGTACATTCAGTTGAAGTTCAAATCGCCAAATTACGAACTGCAGCGCCATTTCAAGCTCGTTTATAATTATATTATAAACTATATGTTCAACTATCGACGATTGAATATATCCGTTACTATAATTCAACTTTAAACTGAATTATATATTTCGAATTGCCCAATTCACACATATAGCCATTTCAGCCAATTCTGATTATTTCAGTGTTAAATATATTATTTAATTTATTATTTTAATTAAATATTCATCATTATTTATTTGCACGACCATTTAATTCACTATATTACTATTTATATAATTAAATAAATTAATTATAATACCTCTGCCAATGCGGGTCACTACATGATTGGCCTAAGTTGGTGGATCGGGCAAGGGTGTTGGATCAGTTGAATACATGATGGGAAGTTGGATCTAGCATGGAGTGCGCATGGTGAAAATTGTTGGATCGGGGGAACAATCCATGGATGGATCATGAGCGATCCAGGGATGGATCATGAGCGATCCAAGGGTAGATCATTAGCGATCCATTGACGGATCATGAGTGATCCAAGGGATGGATCATGAGCGATCCAGGGATGGATCATGAGTGATCCATTACATAATTGACCAAATGATGTTTTTTTGGTTCGACGTTGAACGTAGCTTCAACGTGAATTCGGATGGAATGTTCGAAGCATCAAGAAGTGTTCGTTGATCGATAAGATGCAAGGTATGTGAAGACGACTCAAGGATGTTTATGTTCATGGATAATGGTTGCTCAAGATGATTCGAGCTTATGGATAATCGCCGATGATGACGGGAGGGTTATTGAAGGCCGAGGAATTATCGTTGGCCAGAGGTTCCAGCGGGCTCAAAGCAGGGGTATAATAAGGACGCTTAAAAGATTAGCCGATTAGTCGAGTACCCCGGGTATCAATGAAAGGCCTAGATACATAGATGGAGTATGGAGTTTTTCTAGAACCGGGGTTACCATTAGCCCTTGACGAATGGCATGTCGTGGCCAATTAACGATGGTTTCAAGGCAAGGTAGGCCGTGATAGCCAGAGTCATGGATGTTGATTCTTTTGCTTGTATCGTCTTGTGTGTATTGTTCGACGACGAGGGAGAATGTTCTTGGGTGCTTATCTGATGTTGGTTTCGGCCTTTGGGATTTGTGCTTAGGCGGCACTAAGCTCGATTAAGATGATCTACGCTTGATAATTGGTTGTTATGGAGGTTTGTTTGTTTTCTTCTCTAATTCTCTGCGAAAGGCTATCACTATCAATTGTGGAGGAGACGGGTTTGGGTTTCTTCTCTGTTGATGTGTTAGTAGATTAGATGGTTGATCTACCTATCCTCGTATACTTTATTGATGATGTTAGAAAGTTGTTTTATCACTCATTAAGACTATTGTCTAACTCAAGGTTTTATGTTCCCTCTTATTACCATGGGTTGTTCATTCATGATGTTGTGGATGGGTAGATTAGGTAGCAGGTAGCAGGTAGCAGGTAGTAGATCTTGATAAGGACGATGTTGCTGAGCGACGACAAGCTGGAGGCTTACGTATTAGTTTCCTACTATACCTATTATGTTGTTTTCCACTGCTATTGTTTAGATGTTGCTCTGTGTGAAATTGTAGTGAGGCTTCTTGCACATATACTGATGATGTAATCCAGTTGATGTATGGATATTTTCATGATAATATGAATGTTTCAACGATGCTTCAATATTACTTCCTTTTGTATATGTTCCATTATATTTTATCCATGCGCTGTGAATTATACGACAAGTTCCACTTGTGTTATTTTACATTGATGATCGTCCATAGTTGACTGTCACCTCTTTCAGCACATTATTCCTCTTGTTAAGTAAAGGAGATATGGGCAGTCATCACATTTGGTATCAGTGTTCACATTAATCGATATTAGCCAAAGTTCGAAGGCATAATGACGTATGAGAGACGTATTTGTATTTTCTGATGGATGTATACCATATATTAGTGTATAGTATGGTAGCTCTTGAACTCCATTGTAGTTTTTCTCATGTGTGGAATAATCATTCAATTTTTTGATTTAGAATGAGTCGTTGATCTTCGAGACACACTGCTAGGTAGGAGATTGTTCCTGGAGGGGGAGATTGTGGTATACTAGATTACCCAACAATGTTTGAGGCCATGATGGCAGCGATCATGAGGAGGGTACCCACTCCAGAAGCAGGCACGATAGATGTTGGTGTTCAAATGAAGGTACCAAGGGTGGTTGACTTCACTAAGTTATGTAAGGATTCCATTGCTCTTAATGGGAAGTCGTTCAAAGGGACAGAGCCGACGGTTGAGATTCAAGGGTGGCTTGATACTTGTGTTTAGGTATTCGGAGACTTGGGTATTGAGTATGCGACTAAGAGGAAGCTTGCATCGAGACAGCTACAAGGCAGAGCTATGGATTGGTGGAACTCTGTCACTCTAGAGACTCCTGAAGACGAGATCACTTGGGATCAGTTCCAAGTCAAGTTTGAAACGAAGTTCATCTCCACCGCCCAGAAGCCAGTTCTACTTAAGAAGTTTGTGGAGCTAAAGTAGACTGGTCGAACAGTGTTGGAGTATGTTTCTGATTTTGAAGCTTTGTCCAAGTATGCTCGTTTGTATATTGAGACTCCTTATCAAAAGAATGAGAAGTTCGCCATGGGCTTGGATACATATCTTGGGAGGCCATTGGTTAATCATCTGGATGAACCCTATGAGTAGATTGTTGAGAAAGCTTTGAGGCAAGAGAGTTTGTTTCCCATAGAAGAAGTTATTGTTGCAACCAAAGAGCAACCGAAACCGCAGCAGGGTGGTAATAACAAGAAGAGGAAGCAACAACAACAGAAAGGAAAGGATGGCTAGAAGAAACAGAAAAGCGAGGTCATTTGCTACAAATGCTAGCAGAAGGGTCATTTTCCCAAGAATTATAAGAATCTAAAAGCTGAGAAGAAGTGCTATAACTATGGTAAGCCTGGACATAACAAAAAGGATTGTCTAGAAACGTCGAAGGGTAAGCAGATAGTGAAGGCGTATGCTTTGAGGGTCATACCATTTTCTGTGAGAGCTCCTATGATAGAGGAGAAAGGGAAGAGTGTTGTTTTCCAAGGTATGCTTTCTATCAGAGGTGTTCCAGTTCGAGTGTTGTTTGATACTAGAGCATCTCATACTTTCATTTGCAATGAGCTTGTGTGCCGCTTGGATTTGGAACCCGAGATTTGTGATAGACCGTTGGTTTTGACTAATCCAGTAGGGGGTTCATCTAGTCTTTATATGATTTGTCATGGTATAGTGTTATCGAGTCATGGTTGCTCTTTTGTGTGTGATTGCTTTGTTTTGAACTTTGCTGGGTTTGGAATCAATTTGGGTATGGACTGGCTCAAGGGATATGCGGCTAAAGTGGACTACGAGAAGCACGAGGTGACAGTCGGGAATATGGAAGGGTGAATGGTTGTGATTCAATGTAAGCCATAAGACGGTGCCTTCGTAAGCTTTTTATATTTGCTTGTGATTCCACCGGAAGACTTGTCATCTGTGTCAATCGCTAGTAAGTTTGATGATGACTTTGAAGAGGTCAAAGGTTTGTCGTCGCATCGCAAGATTGAGTTCAGGATTGATTTGGCCAAAGTTGCTAGACCTATCGTTATGCCCCTTAGGCAGATGGAGCCTAAGGAACAATGAGAGTTAGAGGTGCAAGTAAGAGACCTTTTGGGAAAAGGATTCGTTTGGAGGAGTTTGTCCTGGGGTGCACCAGTTGTGTTTGCAACTAAGGCTGAGGGATGTTTAGGGCTGTGTGTGGATTATCGTGAGCTGAACAAGGTGATCAAGAAGAACAAGTATCCATTGCCAAGGATAGATGACTTGTTTGATCAGCTTCATGAAGCCAAGGTTTTTCTCAGATGGATTTGGCAATGGGATTCCACCAGTTGAGGATGGCGAATGATAGTGTGCCGAAGATAGCTTTTAGGACACCGTCCGGTTTCTTTGAGTGGCTGGTGATGCCTTTTGGATTGACCAATGCACTAGCATATTTAGTGGATATTATGAATAGGGTTTTCAGAGATTAGTTAAACAAGTTCGTGATTGTGTTCATTGATGATATCCTGGTTTACTCCCGGAGTGAGGAAGAGCATAAAACGCACTTGCGAATGGTTTAGGAAATCTTGTGAAAGCATCATCTGAGAGCTAAATATTTGAAGTGTCACTTCTGGAAGAATGAAATGAGGTTCTTAGGCCATGTTGTTTCTGGAAACAGAATAGCTGTGGATCCCGCAAAGGTGGCAGTAATTCAGGACTGGGATAGACCTAAGAATGCAACTTACATTAGGATTTTCCTTTGGTTGGCGGGATAATATCGTCGTTTTATCAAGGATTTCTCCAAGATAGTTACACGATTAACATGATTGACAAAGAAGAATCAAGTGTTCACATGGGATGCAAAGTGTGAGCAAGCTTTTGGAATCTTGAAGGTGAGACTGACGCGTGCTCTTGTTTTGACTATTCCAAGTAGGAATGAGGAAATGGAAATATACACTTATGCATATGGTACTGGACTTGGAGAAGTATTAATGTAGAAGAATAAAGTTGTGGCCTATGCGAGTCAACAACTAAAGACGCATGAAAGGAATTATCTGACTCATGATTTGGAGTTAACGGTGGTCGTGTTTGCTCTGAAGATATGAGGACAATACCTGTTGGAAGTTCGATTCGAGCTATTTACGGATCATAAGTCGTTGAAGTATCTTTTCTCCTAAAATGATTTGAATCTTCGACGACAACAATGGTTAGAGTTTTTGGGCATCTTATGATTTTGGTATAGCCTATACTCCTGGTAAAGGTAACGCAGTTGCAGATGCGTTAAGTTGAAGACGTGCAAGTTTGGAAGTGATGTTTTCGGAATGCAAGCACCTCGAGCACTTGGCAGGATTTGATTTCAGGCCTATGTATGAGTTAGAGCCTAAAATGTTGGCAAGCTATCAATAAGACCTACTCTCATCGAAGGATTGGCGAAAACCAAAAGCGTGATGCAAAGCTTGTCGAGATTATCCAGAAGTTGGAACCAGAAGATAAGGAATTCAAAGTTGATTGAGAGGGTTGACTTCGTAAGAAACGGTGACTGGTTGTTCCTAATATTGATGAGTTGAGAGATGAGGTTCTGAAGGAATGTCATCACTCTAAGTTAATTCATCCTGGTGGTAATAAGATGTATCGGGACATAAAGTGAGCCTACTAATGGGAAGGGATGAAGAGAGACGTTGAAAAGTTTATTTCCAAATGTATGAACTGTAAGTTGGTGAAAGCTAAAAAGAAGAAGCCGAGTGGATTGCTTTAGCCATTAGAAGTTCCTATGTGGAAATGGGAGAAAGTAGTGATGGATTTTATCGATGGAATACCTAGGAAACAGGGAAAGAAATGAAGGAATGTGGGTCATAGTGGATTGCTTGACCAAAAGTGCGAGGTTTATTCATGTCGGATCGACTAGGACAACATCAAAGTTGGCTGAGCTACATATCATAGTGAGTGATCGAGATCCATTATTCACAAGTGGATCTTGAAAGAGTTTGCAATAGACTTTGGAAGAGTACGGCTTATCATCCCCAGACCAGTGGAAGAGTACGGCTTATCATCTCTAAAACCAAGAGAGTTAACCGAGTATTGAAATATCTCCTTAGAGCTTGTGTATTGGATTTTGAGGGATCGTGGAAGACCATCTACATTTGGTTGAGTTTGCATATAATAATAGTTACTGTAACACCCCGTAATTTCTATGAACATAAAAGCAACAAAAAAAGTATACTTAATTTTTTTAAGGGAAACAGGTTACACCATTCCGTTCGTCTCGGAATTCTGCTTGAGATAGAGTCCGAGTTTGCGTAAATCGGACTTCGTATGAAGAAGTTATGGACTTTAGAAGATTCAACAAAAATTCAAAACAGTTCGAAATTCGACCCACGCAGTTGGGTGGGAAATTTCCTGCCATCAACCAAGCAGGTCGACCTGGGGGTCGACCTACCCAAGGGAGATCGACTTGGGGGTCGACCTATCCTCCAAATCTAGGTAGTTTTCCCTGTGACGTGTTTTTTTATGTGTTGTACGAATCTGATGGCTTCTAGGTCAATCTAAGGGCTCTAAAACGCTCCCTACACCTATAAATACATAGCAAGACCCAACCCTAATTCATTAACAAAGAGGAATGGTGCCTCCAGGCTCCTTAAACCTAAATTGACCTAGCCTCCACCCTAATCAATCAATTCAAGCAAGAAGACAAAGATAACAAATCAATGCCTACATCAACGGAAAGCTAAATCAACTCCCGAAATCAGTTCCCAGAATGTTCTTCTCTTTCTTAAACCAAGATTTGTGAGTACAGTTATTTTCAAATATGAAATTTAATTATTTTCTTGACATGGTTATAAATCTGAATTGGAGATTATGCATATTCTTGTTTATCAGATCTGTTTTTCTGTGTAGATCTATCTTATTAATATTATTGTAACTATTCTGTATCTCTTCCTTCCTTCTGTTCTATAACCAGGCTACCACAAGCCTGAGCCAAATCTCATAAGAGATTGACGCACGAATGCTAAATTTGGGGAAAATAGTGAATGATGCATAATTGGACAGATTTGTGACTGATTTGAGAAAAGGACATATGTTGTAATTTAGATCTGGGCATACTATATATGATAGTCTGTGATTTGGAAGAAGAAGAAGAATTATTTTGTATCTAATTTAGGCGTAAAAGATCTATATTAAAATATGATAACTATTAAACGTGAACACACCTAAATGGGGATTTTTGGATATTTGGCATATCCTGAAATAAAAGGCTATAATTTGGCATAATTTGTATTGTATATCATGATTTGGCGTTTTTGGAGAATATTCTGTACTGTGTAAATTTAACTAAAATTTGGGGCATATGTTATACTGTGAATTATGACCATAATTTAGGCAAGCAAAATTAGGCTTAATTTTATGATTAAGCGAGGTATGTCAATGGAATTTTAAGGAATGATTAAATCTGTTAAATTGCCTAATCTACTAAATTTGTTGAAACTGAATACGGTAATTTGGGGTATGAAAATCTGTAGGCTTGATCTAAAATTGGGCAAAACAGGTTAATAGAACTTTGGATAATCTGTTGTAACTTGTAGAAGCGTTAATTTGTTGAATTGGCATAATTAGTCTGATATTGGCATAATCTGTGAATGAATACTTCAGCTAAAATAAGAATGCTGAGACACGAGGTTAAACTCTGTTTGTGGTAGAAGCCTGCCCGGACCCAACTGGTTTAACCAGCAACTGCAAACTGTCAGTCTAATGTGAGAGGTCGTAGGCATAAAGATGCTTAGACACGAGGTTAGGTCTAGCTTGTGGCAGAAGTCTGTCCGGAACCGCCCGGCACATCCAGCGGCCACAAGCTACCGACCTAATGTGAGAGGTCTGTGCACTAATATTTAATTAATGCAAATCTAAGATAAATATGATGCCTAAAAACGTGTTGGGTGGATAAAGTTAAATCAACTAGGCTGATGAATCTAATAAACCCGTTTGAAAATTTGTAGGCCCAAAACAAGGTTAGGTGAAACAATCTGTATGTCTATTAATCTGCATATCTGATCCGTTAGTCTGAAAACTTGTTAATCTGCATATCTATTCGTTAGTCTGAAAACTTGTTAACTTGTATATCTGATCTGAGAACTAGTTAATCTGAACTTTGTACATCTGAAATCTATAAGCAAGTTAATCTGAAATTTGTTAGTCTGGGGACACAAGGTTAGGAGGGGTAATTACTTGTGTCATCTGTTGTTTGGGACCCATATTAGTCAGTAACCCTTTCTGGTATCAAAACTATGACCCAACACTAGGCACGGGTCCAGGGCACGCTTACTGAACAAATTATAAGAGGTTCATTCTGATAATGGCGAGGGGTGTTGATGGTGCATTACAACCGGGTCATGTGCGTGCATGGATCCGGTCTGCTTTGAGGATGTAAGACGTCGTGACATCTGTAAATAGGTCTGTGTTTATAGGTTGCCACTTTAGGGAATGATACACCCTTCTGTGGGGCTGGCACAGGGTATTTATGTATTAGGGAGGCGATCGCTTGGGGTAGAATTTAGGGTACACCTAGTTCTGTCTGTTTCTGTTGTGGTACCGTTTGTTTCTGTTGGGGTGATAACACCTGTCTGTTTCTACGTGGTACCGTCTGTTGGGGTGGTAAAGGCCCGTCACTAGTGTACACCTAATTCTAAAATTATGTTTCCATAGGGAATATTCTGTTTCCATCTCTGATTCCTTTTCTGCCTCTGTTTCTGTAACAACCCGTATTTTGATAACGTGTTATAACCATAAATCTAGGCAGAATTAAATTTTAAAATAAGAACCAAGGAAAACGGTTGCGCCATTGCGTTCGACTCGGAATTCTACATAAAATAGAGTCCGAGTTTTCGAAAATCAGAGTCCGTATGACCAAGTTATGCCCATAGAAGATTTCAGAAAATTCAAAATTCAGCCTGAAATTCAAATTCCGCCCCAAACAGACTAGGCGGGAAAATTTCCCGCCCAGCCCCAGGTCGACTGGGGAGTCGACCCCCCAGGACCAGGTCGACTGGGGAGTCGACCTGGGTGTCGACCTCCCTGGTCGGGCCAGGTTGGCCTGGTGCACCTGCTTGCTCCTTTGGGTCTGTTCTGTTGGCTTGTGATGATTTTTGGCGGTTCAGATCGATTCTAGGGTTTATCCTATGGCCTAAACTAGTTGTTGAAACTATAAAAACACCCTAAGACCTAGGCTAATCCACAACAAAACTTTCTAACACCATTATGCTGCTAAGTCTCCTCTTGAACCATGGTCGCCGCCTCCAACTTGAAGCTTAAACATTCAAACTAGATCCAAATCTAAGGCCAACGTTTCTACAACAATTCAAGGGAATATATCAACATCTCAACAACGATCCTATGACAATTTCTGTTCTTAGTTCTTAAAACCACGATCTGTAAGCCCCAATTACTCTTAGATCTAAACTCTAAACTTAATATGGACATGTGTAAATTGAAGTTGAACATAAACATGATAACTACTTGAGACTTACTCTTGTATATCTTTGATCTATGACTATTCCTTTTTGATCTATTATTTTTGATCTACTCTTCTTCACCCTAGATCTATTCACCTTGAACCTACTACCGTTCATATTGAACCTTGATTTGTGGAATACTGATAAGAACTTGATTTAGGGGCTTGTTCATGTCATAACCTAAACCCTATCATTATTGTAACATGCCTGTGATGTTGAGATGTTGAAACTATCGCTAGTCACAAGTTTAGGATTATCATCTTATGTCATCTATTGCTATGTTTATCACCCTATTTCATATGTCAGTGATGTTATGATCATATCTCAAGTTACACCATGCTTGCCTTGAAATCACCTTTGCCACTTTATACCCATCCTTGTTATGTTATTCCCTAGTTACATCTATTGCCTTGATTCGAATTCACGAGCGTTGGGCATGCGATTTGGGTAGTTTAGGAAAACCTGAATTTAGTATGAACTTGAAAACATGAATATCGTTATAACTTGAACTTGGATAGGAACATGAACTTGACATGAAATTATACTTAAAAATATGAATTTGGGACATGACACTTAGATAACTTGAACGTGGCCAACTCAAGGTTGGGTTGAGTTTGCAGTATAAATCTGCCCGGAACCACCCGTCGAATCCAGTAAATGCAAACAATAGGACCCAATGTGAGTAGTTGGTCATATCGCACTCGAAACCCAAGGTTAGACTAGGTTATGGTGTAAAACTGCCCGGACCCGCCCGGCACATCCAGTAACCATAACCAAGTCTAATGTGAGAGGTTAGGGGTGCATTAAGTAAATTAAAGCCATTGGATAGGGTTAAGTCGTGAACCACTTGAATATACTTAACCAATTTGACACGTTGATTTGATAAGGTTAATTCATGAACCGCTTGAACACACTTAACCAACCTGACACATGATTCGTAGGACTAAGTCTTGAACTAGAATGACACACTTAGCCAATTTGACATGACACGTAGATGGGTTAAGTCTCGATTTTAAATGACAACTTAACCTGCTGAACGAAACCCTAGTTACACAGTCCTTTTCAGCAGTAACCCACTAGATGTATCACGGTACCCTGGGACTAGGCAGGGTGGGGCACGATTGCTGGGATGATTGTAAGCGACCAGAACAACGGCTGTGTTGGTGCGTCGTTGTAGGTTCAGGCGGACTAGGGTCGTGCACTTAGTCCGGAGTTGAAAAAGCAGGCATTGGGCATCAGTAGGATTATCTGTGCATTCTTGATTCGTGTCGGTGGTTGGCACCCTAGGGCTTGATACACCCTATGGTGGACCTAGCACAGGTGACTACATTCGTGATAGGGCCGTATGACACAGACACACGACGAGCTAGACTTGTAGGGAGCCGATCGATTAGATCATACCGTTGGACCCCGAATTGGGTCACTTCACGATGGGCCAAGGGATTATTTCTTGATTTATAGTTGACACGGGATTAGTATACCAGTATAGTTGGTATGGCAAACCTTGAATACGCAATGTTAGACTTGATTTATCTTGTTAGCTTAGTTATCATGTCAGACTTATCATCATTCCTATGTTTAATTCCAGTTTATTCATGTCTTGTTAACTTTACTAGTTTCTATACTGATAGTCACTAAGGCCTACCAGTCTTTTTGACTGACCCGTTTTCTTTCGTCTCTTTGTCTTTTGTTCCCCCCAGGTTCTCAAGGAGGAAACTCTAGCTCTTAGCATGGTCTTTGCTTGATTTCTGATAGCTCATGTACGGTTTGGTCTTGAGCTATGCTTTGGATGCACTCATGCAATTTTTGGGGAATAATATTTTACTTATGTTGTTTTAAGTACTTTGCTTCTTTAGAACTTGATGTAATGAAATAATGACTAGGCATTTTGATGTAAGAGGTTTTGACTCTATTTTTCAGTAATGAGATTTGGTTTTAAAATTTATATCCGCTGCTTTATATACTCTGTTTTATCTATGTTCTATCTTGTGTTATCTATGTGCTTGTTTACTAGATATTACCCCTCCAAAACTAGGGCATTCCCTTTGTGAGTGACCCTAGCGGAGGTGGGGTGTTACATTTGGTATCAGAGCAGAAGGTTACCAGACTGGGCAAAAGTTTAAAAAACCTTCTGAAACTATTTTCAAAACCGTTTATAAAGAAGCATTTTTCAAGAAAAGTTTTATTTTTAAGAAAAGGCTATTCCCCAAAAGCCATTAGCACTTTCCTTTGTTTCCTCGTTTGAATCTTTTTCCTTTTCGCTTTTCAGCATGTCTGATCTTAACCTTCCTGAGGGAGTACCCAAACCTGGCTGGTTCCGAAGATACTTGGAAGCTAGGGCCAACGACGCGGGCCCAGCAGATATCCCTCCTCCTCCTCCCCCGGTGGCCACGGTTCCTCCTCCTCCTCCGGGTACCGCCTTCGCCAAAATATGCAAGGACTTTATAGGAATGGGCGGCAAGAACTTCGTTGGAACTGAAACCTTCGTTGGAACTGAAACCTTCGTTGAGGCGCGAAACTGGCTAAAAGAGACCGAAGACTTGTTTGTTATTTTCGATATGGAGGATCATAGGAAAGTTCAGTTAGCAGCATGGTTGTTGAAAGAGGAAGCTGCATTTTGGTGGGAAGTCACCAACACTACCAGGCTAATTGAGACTTGGGAAGACTTTAGAGAGAGGTTTGGGCTTAAGTTTTTATCATCCGCAGAAGCGAGCCTTCAGATGGAGAGGTTCCTGGCACTCAAGCAAGGGGACATGTCAGTTAGGGAATACGTGAATAAGTTTAATCAGCTTGCTCGGTTTGGTTTGGACTTAGTCAACACGGCTGAGAAGAAGGCTCTACGTTTTGCTCGAGGATTGAGCGAGCCACTCCACACTATGGCCATGACTCATGTACCCATGGGGGCGACCTTTGAAATCTTGGTGAATATGGCCCTACTTCGTGAAGAAGACGAGAATGGCAAGGAGAAGGTCAAGGCGAATGAGTCTCAAGACAAGAAGGTAGACTCCGAGAAAGGAGGAAAGAACAGCAACAACAAGAATGACAAGTCACATGAGAAAAGAAAATGCAACTTCTGTGGTATTGACGGGCATATAGTCCAGGACTGTAGGAAGAAGAAGATGAAGATAGGAGCATGTTTTCAATGCGGTGAAACTGGACACATCAGCAAGAACTGCCCCAAGAAGCAAGGGCAAGCCCTCCAAGAAGGACCTTCTAGGGGTACATCTTTAACTTCTTTTCCCTAGATACTCTGTTTTATCTTGTATATCCTTTCGATCCTGTCTTGAGAACCTTAGGTAGAATCCTATGATTGTAAACATGTATTTGAAACATGTTATGCTTGATGTTTGCGAATGGTTGCAAGCGGTTGCAAGCGGTTGCAAGTGATTGCTCGTGGTTGCATAACACACATTAGGCACTAGATCGACTCAGACACATTTTCATATTGCATATGCATGAGTGTTTATACTTATTTATGGATGAAATTGAATGTGTTATCATATGAATGTTGCATATGGATGAATGTTTGTGCACACATATAGTGCTGACGTGACTAAGATTTGTTTGCATACGTGTTGGATTCATGACACTAAACATATTTTGCATTAGAAAGATCAATCAGGCATGATCATTTGCATTAGATAAGGAACATATACACACACTTTCTGCATATGTTCATACAGCATTAGAAATATCTTAAGGACAATGTTTGCTTGTGGATGATGGATGGTAGGATACGTTCTTCCTAACTTAGTGATTTCGGGGACGAAATACTTTAAGGAGGGGAGAATGTAACAACCCGTATTTTGATAACGTGTTATAACCATAAATCTAGGCAGAATTAAATTTTAAAATAAGAAACAAGGAAAACAGGTTGCGTCATTGCGTTCTTCTTGGAATTCTACAAAAAATAGAGTCCGAGTTTTCGAAAATCGGAGTCCGTATGACCAAGTTATAGCCCATAGAAAATTTCAGAAAATTCAAAATTCAGCCCGAAATTCAAATTCAGCCCCAAACAGACTGGGCGGGAAAATTTCCCGCCCAGCCCCAGGTCGACTGGGGAGTCGACCCCCCAGGACCAGGTCGACTGGGGAGTCGACCTGGGTGTTGACCTGGGTGTCGACCTCCCTGGTAGGGCCAGGTTGGCCTGGTGCACTTGCTTGCTCCTTTGGGTCTGTTCTGTTGGCTTGTGATGATTTTTGTGGTTCAGGTCGATTCTAGGGTTTATCCTATGGCCTAAACTAGTTGTTGCAACTATAAAAACACCCTAAGACCTTGGCTAATCCACAACAAACCTTTCTAACAACATTAGGCTGCTAAGTCTCCTCTTGAACCATGGTTGCCGCCTCCAACTTGAAGCTTAAACATTCAAACTAGATCCAAATCGAAGGCCAACGTTTCTACAACAATTCAAGGGAATAGATCAACATCTCAACAACGATCCTACGACAATTTCTGTTCTTAGTTCTCAAAACCACGATCTGTAAGCCCCAGTTACTCTTAGATCTAAACTCTAAACTTAATATGGACATGTGTAAATTGAAGTTGAACATAAACATGATAACTACTTGAGACCTACTCTTGTATATCTTTGATCTATGACTATTCCTTTTTGATCTATTATTTTAGATCTACTCTTGTTCACCCTAGATCTATTCACCTTGAACCTAGTACCATTCATATTGAACCTTGATTTGTGGAATACTGATAAGAACTTGATTTAGGGGCATGTTCATGTCATAACCAAAACCCTATCATTATTGTAACATGCCTGTGATGTTGTGATGTTGAAACTATCGCTAGTCACAAGTTTAGGATTATCATCTTATGTCATCTATTGCTATGTTTATCACCCTATTTCATATGTCAGTGATGTTATGATCATATCTCAAATTACACCATGCTTGCCTTGAAATCACCTTTGCCACTTTATACCCATCCTTGTTATGTTATTCCCTAGTTACATCTATTGCCTTGATTCGAATTCACGAGCGTTGGGGATGCGATTTGGGTAGTTTAGGAAAACCTGAATTTAGTATGAACTTGAAAACATGAATATCGTTATAACTTGAACTTGGATAGGAACATGAACTTGACATGAAATTATACTTGAAAATATGAATTTGGGACATGATACTTAGATAACTTGAACGTGGCCAACTCGAGGTTGGGTTGAGTTTGCAGTATAAATCTGCCTGGAACCGCCCGGCGAATCCAGTAACTGCAAACAATAGGACCCAATGTGAGTAGTTGGTCATATCGCACTCGAAACCCGAGGTTAGACTAGGTTATGGTGTAAAACTGCCCGGACCCGCCCGACACATCCAGTAACCATAACCAAGTCTAATGTGAGAGGTTAGGGGTGCATAAAGTAAATTAATGCCACTGGATAGGGTTAAGTCATGGACCACTTGAATATACTTAACCAATTTGACACGTTGATTTGATAAGGTTAAGTCATGAACCAATTGAACACACTTAACCAACCTGACACATGATTCGTAGGACTAAGTCTTGAACTAGAATGACACACTTAGCCAATTTGACATGACACGTAGATGGGGTTAAGTCTTGATTTTAAATGACAACTTAAACTGCTGAACGAAACCCTAGTTACGCGGTCCTTTTTAGCAGTAACCCACTAGATGTATCATGGTACCCTGGGACTAGGCAGGGTGGGACACGATTGCTGGGCTGATTGTAAGCGACCAGAATGACGGCTGTGTTGGTGCGCCATTGTAGGTTCAGGCGGACTAGGGTCGTGCACTTAGTCCGGATTTGAAAAAGCAGGCATTGGGCATCAGTAGGATTATCTGTGCATTCTTGATTCGTGTCGGTGGTTGGCACCCTAGGGCTTGATACACCCTATGGTGGACCTAGCACAGGTGACTACATTCGTGATAGGGCCGTATGACACAGACACGCGACGAGCTAGACTTGTAGGGAGCCGATCGATTAGATCATACCGTTGGACCCCGAATTGGGTCACTTCACGATATTGGGCCAAGGGATTATTTCTTGATTTATAGTTGACACGGGATTAGCATACCAGTATAGCTGGTATGGCAAACCTTGAATACGCAATGTTAGACTTGAGTTATCTTGTTAGCTTAGTTATCATGTCAGACTTATCATCATTCCTATGTTTAATTCCAGTTTATTCATGTCTTGTTAACTGTACTAGTTTCTATGCTGATAGTCACTAGGGCTTACCAGTCTTTTTGACTGACCCGTTTTCTTCCGCCTCTTTATCTTTCGTTTCCTCCCCAGGTTCTCAGGGAGGAAACTCTAGCTCTTAGCTTGGACTTTACTTGCTTTCTGACAGCTCATGTACGGTTTGGTCTTGAGCTATGCTATGGCTGCACTCATGCACTTTTTGGGGAATAATATTTTACTTATGTTGTTTTAAGTACTTTGCTTCTTTAGAACTTGATGTAATGAAATAATGACTAGGCATTTTGATGTAAGAGGTTTTGACTCTATTTTTCAGTAATGAGATTTGGTTTTAAAATTTATATCCGCTGCTTTATATACTATGTTTTATCTATGTTCTGTCTTGTGTTATCTCTATGCCTGTTTACTAGATAATACCCCTCCAAAACTAGGGCATTCCCTTTGTGAGTGACCCTAGCGGAGGTGGGTGTTACAGTTTCTATACCATCTGTCTCTATTCGGGTGGTAAAGGCCCATTACTATCATTCTGTTTCTGTACCGTCTGTCTCTGTTCGGGTCCATTACTAGCATTCTGTTTCTGTACGTCTGTCTCTGTTAGGGTGGTAAAGGCCCATTACTAGCATTGTGTTTCTGAAGAGATCGTTCTGTTTTCGGTTTAGACATTAGGACAACACCTAATTCTGTTATAATAGTATTAGTGCAAAGAAGTGAAAACGAAGTAAGAAGCTTAGTTTAGCTTATATCATTATGTCTCTTCTGTTAACCTGCTACTCCTGTTATGGTTATCTCTCATACAGTTTTATTTACATGTCTTGATATTGTTATCTGCTTATATGCTGAAAGTCACTGGACTCACCAGACTTATGTCTGACTTTGTTTGTTTCGCCTCTTTTCTCCCGTTCCCTTCCCCCTCCCCCCAGGTTCTCAGGGTGGAAACATAGGAGCTTGATTCAAATTCCATCTGCTTGAAGTATTGCTTGGCTTTGATTCTAACTATTTATGGCATTCTCTTTTGGGGATTATGGCTTTAAAATTATGCATTCTGATGGATTTTGTATAAGACTGATATTTGTGTACTTGGGTTTTGGTATTGTGATGTAACCAAACTTATTTCTTTTTTTGCTGTAATAAAGTTATAAAATTTTCAAGTTCTACTTTACGTATCTGTCTTGTAAATTTCTGTTCTGTTTACTTATAACGTTCCACTGAAGTTAAGGCATTCCCTTTGTGAGTGACCATAACGGAAGTGGGGTGTTAAACCTGGTATCAGAGCTGAAGGTTACCAGATTAGATAAAAAGTTTTTGAAAACTTTTCAAAAAGGGTTTAAAAAGGAAGTATTTTCAAAAGTAGAGTTTATTTTGAAAAACATAATCCCCAAGAGCCATATATCTTTCCTTCGATTCTCCGTTTTGAATCTCTTCCTTTTTCTTTTTAGCATGTCTGGGGTACCCGAGATACCCGAGGGCATACCCATACCAACTTGGTTCAGAAGGTATCTGGAGGCAAGGGCCACAGCTGCAGGCCTAGCAGACGTTGCTCCTCCCCCCCCCCCATGTTGATACTTTTTCGAAGATATGCAAGGACTTTCGGGCAATGGGTGGAAAATCTTTTCACGGGTCAGAGACGTTTGTTGAAGCTCGTAATTGGCTTAAGGTAGTGGAAGATTTGTTTGGTATCTTCGAGATAGAAGATGGAAGGAAGGTCCAATTAGTTGCTTGGTTATTGAAGGATGAAGCCTCGTTTTGGTGGGAGGTCACGAGTGGAGAGCGTCCAGTGAAGACATGGATGGATTTCTGGCGTAGGTTCGAGATGAAATTTCTCTCCCGAGCAGAAGAGAATTTATACATGGAGAGGTTCTTGGCGTTGAAGCAAGGGAATTTATCAGTGAAGGAGTACGTCAACAAGTTCAATCAGTTGGCAAGATTTGGCTTAGACTTGGTGAACACACCTGAGAAGAAGGCCCTGAGATTCGTTAAAGGTTTGAATGAGCCGCTACATGGGTTGGCTATGACCCACATTCCTATGGTTCTACCTTCGAGAATTGGTTGACATGGCCTTAATGCATGAAGAGGAAGCCAAAAGTGAGAAGAAAGAAGAAAAGCTCGAAGGACCACAAAACAAGAAAGTGTGGCCCAAAAAGGAAACACAAAAGAAGGATGAAAAGTCTGAAGATAAGAAGGAGAAAAAGTGCTTTACTTATGGAAGCTTGACTCATCTGAACAAGGATTGTAGAAAGAGGAAGGGAGCTGGCTTCAACTGTGGTGAAATAGGGACTGCCCGAAGAAATGAGGGCAAGGGCAGAGGACAGAAACTACTTCTAGAGAGCAAGCGAATGCTCTCGTGGCTGGTGGATAGCCTAGAAATAGGAAAATTTCTGTAGAAGGTTTAATTTTCTTATTTAATTATTGAGTTAAAACTCTTTTTGATTATGGCATTTTAATTCTGTAATTGAGACTCTGCACTTTAATACTAGTCTTGTTTCTAGTCCCGCTATAGTCTCAAACCCCATAAGGGTTACGACTCATCTGTTTGTGATAAGTTGGGGTTCGCAGGTATATGTGTTAAGTGTTAAGTTGACTGTGACATTCTGGGTTTCGTGGGATATGGTGGGGTTTTATCATGCTTAGTTTCCTAAGAATCATTTGATAATTTGTTCTGTACCAGGAGTCCATAAGTATCTGAATATTTCTGAAAAGGATAGGGTTTTTACTCGAAGAGTGAAGTAGATTTCCAGTTTTGACATTGTTTAATGGGAGTAATTCTCTGAGTGTCAACCTGATGTTGATTTCGGTCTTTGGGGTTGATACTTAGGGAATTGCTCTCTTAAACCGATGTCTAATGGGAACAAAGCTTTTGTTTTAATTGTACTTGCTTCTATCACTCGGCTGTATCCTATCGATCGAGTCTTCGACCTTTAGGTAGAAACTAATGGGTGTAAACATGTGTTTGAGACATGTTATGTTTGATGGTTGCAAGTGGATGCACGTGGTTGCTCGTGGATGGATATACACACACTAGGCACTAGATCGGCTCAAAAACACTCTCATACTTCATATGGATGAATGGTTATGCACTCATATAGAAATGATGTGTATCAAATAGGATTTCTTTCATACATAATTGGACTCATGGCACAAACATAATTCGCATTAAGGAGGTCAACTGAATCAGTAGACTGCCTGATCTTTGCATTAAATAAGAGACATATACACACACTTTTGCATATGTTCATACAACATTAGAAGTTTTTTGAGGATAATGGATGCTTGTGGATAATGGTTGAGTAGATGGGTGATTGGACGGTAGGATACATTCTTCTTAACTTAAAGATTTCGGGGACGAAATCCTTTAAGAAGCGGAGAATGTAACACCCCGTATTTTCTGTGAATATAAAAGTAACAAAACAAAGTATACTTAATTTTTTTTAAGGGAAACAGGTTACGCCATTGTGTTCGCCTCGGAATTCTGCTTGAGATAGAGTCCGAGTTTGCGTAAATCGGACTTCGTATGAAGAAGTTATGGCCTTTATAAGATTCAACTAAAATTCAAAACAGTTCGAAATTCGACCCAGGCAGCTGGGCGGGAAATTGCCCGCCATCAACTAAGCAGGTCAACCTAGGGGTCGACCTGGGGGCCAGGTCGACCAGGGGGTCGACCTGGGTGTCGACCTACCCCAAGGAGGTCGACCTGGGGGTCGACTTATCCTCCAGATCTGAGCAGTTTTCCCTATGACGTGTTTTTTTATGTGCTGTACGAATCTGATGGCTTCTAGGTCAATCTAAGGGTTCTAAAACACTCTCTACACCTATAAATACATAGCAAGACCCAACTCTAATTCATTAACAAAGAGGAATGGCGCCTCCGTGCTCCTAAAACCTAAAGTGACCCAGCCTCCACCCTAATCAATCAATTCAAGCGAGAAGATAAAGATAACAAATCAATGCCTACATCAACGGAAAGCTAAATCAACTACAGAAATCAGTTCCCAGAACTTTCTTCTCTTTCTTAAACCATGATTTGTGAGTACAGTTATTTTCAGATATGAAATTTAATTATGATCTTGACATGGTTATAAATCTGAATTGGAGATTATGCATATTCTTGTTTGTCAGATATGTTTTTCTGTGTAGATCTATCTTATTAATATTATTGTAACTATTTTGTATCTCTTCCTTCCTTCTGTTCTATGGCCAGGCTACCACGAGCCTGAGCCAAATCTCATAAGAGATTGACGCACGAACGCTAAATTTGGGGAAAATAGTGAATGATGCATAATTGGACTGATTTGTGACTGATTTGGGAAAGGACATATGTTGTAATTTAGATCTGGGCAGACTATATATGATAGTCTGTGATTTGGAAGAAGAAGAATTGTTTTGTATCTGATTTAGGCGTAAATGATCTATATTAAAATATGATAACTATTAAACGTGAACACACCTAAATGGAGATTTTTGGATATTTGGCATATGCTGAAATAAAAGGCTATAATTTGGCATAATTCGTATTGTATATCATGATTTGGGGTTTTTGGAGAATATTATATACTGTGTTAATTTAACTAAAATTTGGGGCATATGTTATACTATGAATTATGACCATAATTTAGGCGTGCAAAATTAGGCTTAATTTTATGATTAAGCGAGGTATGTCAATTGAATTTTAAGGAATGATTAAATCTGTTAAATTGCCTAATCTGCTAAATCTGTTGAAACTGAATACGGTAATTTGGGGAATGAAAATCTGTAGGCTCGATCTAAAATTGGGCAAAACATGTTAACAGAACTTTGGATAATCTGCTGTAACTTGTAAAAAAGTTAATTTATTGAATTGGCATAATTAGTCTGATATTGGCATAATCTGTGAATAAATACTTTTGCTAAAATAAGAATGCTGAGACACGAGGTTAGACTCTGTTTGCGGTAGAAGCCTTCCCGGTCCCAACCGAATTAACCAGCAACTGCCAGTCTAATGTGAGAGGTCGTAGGCATAAAGATGCTTAAACACGAGGTTAGGTCTGGCTTGTGGCAGAAGTCTGCCCGGAACCGCCCGGCACATCCAGCGGCCACAAGCTACCGACCTAATGTGAGAGGTCTGTGCATTAATATTTAATTAATGCAAATCTAAGATAAATATGATGACTAAAAACGTATTGGGTGGATAAGGTTAAATCAACTGGACTGACGAATCTAATAAACCCGTTTGAAAATCTATAGGCCCAAAACAAGGTTAGGTGAAACAATCTGTGAGTCTGTTAATCTGTATATCTGATCCGTTAGTCTGAAAACTTGTTAATCTGCATATCTGATCCGTTAGTCTGAAAACTTGTTAACCTGTATATCTGATCTGAGAACTAGTTAATCTAAACTTTGTACATCTGAAATCTATAAGCAAGCTAATCTGAAATATGTTAGTCTGGGGACATAAGGCTGGGAGGGGTAATTACTTGTGTCATCTGTTGTTTGGGACCCATATTAGTCAGTAACCCTTTCTGGTATCAAAACTATGACCCAACACTAGACAGGGGTCCAGGGCACGCTTACTGAACTAATTATAAGAGGTTCATTCTGATAATGGCGAGGGGTGTTGATGGTGCATTCCAACCGGGTCATGTGCGTGCATGGATCCGGTCTGCTCTGAGGATATAAGACGCCGTGACATCTGTAAATAGGTCTGTGTCTATAGGTTGCCACTTTAGGGAATGATACACCCTTCTGTGGGGCTGGCACAGGGTATTTATGTATTAGGGAGAAGATCGCTTGGGGTAGAATTTAAGGTACACCTAGTTCTGTCTGTTTCTGTTGGGGTACCGTCTGTTTCGGTTGGGGTGGTAACACCTGTCTGTTTCTGCGTGGTACCGTCTGTTGGGGTGGTAAAGGCCCGTCACTAGTGTACACCTGATTCTCACATTCTGTTTCCGTAGGGAATATTCCGTTTCCGTCTCTGATTCCATTTCTTCCTCTGTTTTTATACTGTCTATCTCTGTTCAGGTGGTAAAGGCCCATTACTAGCATTATGTTTCTATACCGTCTGTCTCTGTTCGGGTGGTAAAGGCCCATTACTAGCGATCTATTTCTTTACGTCTGTCTCTGTTAGGGTGGTAAAGGCCCATTAGTATCGTCGTGTTTCTGAAGAGATTGTTCTATTTTCTGTTTAGACATTAGGACAACACCTAATTCTGTTATACTAGTATTAGTGCAGAGAAGTGAAAACGAAGTAAGAAGCTTAGTTTAGCCTATATCATTCTGTCTCTTTTGTTAACCTACCACTTCTGTTACGGTTATCTCTCATCCAGTTTTATTTACATGTCATGATATTGTTATCTGTTTATATGCTGAAAGTCACTGGACTCACCGGACTTATGTCTGACCTAGTTTGTTTCGCCTCTTTTCTTCCGTCCCTATCCCCCCTCGGTTCTCAGGGTGGAAACATAGGAGCTTGATTCATATTCCATCTGCTTGAAGTGCTTTAAGTATTGCTTGGCTTTGATTATACCTATTTATGGCATTCTCTGTTGGGGATTATGGCTATAAAATTATGCATTCTGAAGGTTTTTGTATAAGATTGATATTTGTGTACTTGGGTTTTGGTATTGTGATGTAACCAAACTTATTTCTGTTTCTGCTGTGATAAAGTTATAATTTTTCAAGTACTACTTTACGTATCAGTCTTGTAAATTTCTGTTTTGTTTACTTATAATGTTCCATCGAAGTTAATGCATTCCCTTTGTGAGTATCCTTAACGGAAGTGGGGTGTTACAGTTACCAATCGAGCATCGGGATGGCACCATACGAGGTGTTGTATGATAGACCTGTAATTCTCCAACATGTTGGTTAGAGACAGGAGATAAGTTGATACTTGGACCTAAGATGATAAGAGAAACATCGTTTTGTATTGAGATCGTTCGGCAATAAATAAAGGCAGTCCAAGATCGTTAGAAGAGTTAACCTGATAAACGTCGAAAGGATTTGGAGTTCAACGTTGGTGATATAGTTTTTGTGAACTATTCATCTTTGAAGAATGTTGTTCGATTTGGAAATAAAGGTAAGTTGGCCCCAAGATTCGTTGGACCGTTTCCGATAGTTGAGCGAATTGGAAAGCTTGCATATAGATTGGATTTACCCGAGAAGATGTCGAGCGTGCACATTGTTTTTCAAGTGTCTTTTCTAGGGAAGTGTGTGCACGATTCGAATGTGGTCGTATCTCCGGATCAGTATGAAGACCTAGAAGTCGAGTCCATTGTTTCGAAACCTCATAATTTGCTTCGCGTTATGGGGAATGACATGAAACAACTTAAGAGGAAGGTTATTAAGCTAGTTAATGTGCAATGGAGTGAGGATGATTATGATTGTACGTGGGAAACTGAAGAGAGTATGAAGATGATCCATCTAGAACTCTTCATTGGTATTACCCATGATATCGTGTCACCCGTACACCATTAAAACTTGAACTATTATTAGAATTCCACGTGTTATGTTAAGGCTATGAATGCATGGCTTGTTGGATGCTAGTCTGGATGGTAGAATGGTTGCTTGTGGATGATAGGCATGCACAATGATTTTTGGTTACTTGTGCTTGCATGGGATTTCAAGGGCGAAATTCCTAAAGTGGGGAGAATGTAACGACTCGCATTTTACGTATTGGAGGATCGTAAAATATTTTTATTTAATTCCCCAAGGGTCGGATCATTCTCATATTTTGATATGATGTTCAAGGGGGTGTAAGACATGTCCATGATTTTTTATTTATGACCGTTTTGCCCCTGCTTTTTTTGTTTTGGGTATAACTTTTGAGTGGGATCGAATCAGGAGCTGGAATTGTTTTCATTGGACTCGAAATGGTGTTTCCATATCCATAGAGTGGTCACATTAAAGATTTGATTCAGCAGTTTGGGAGGGATCATTGTTTTAGTGTTTCTAATTTTCTAGACAGGCTAATTGGTCATTAATAGGCTGATTAGCGAGGCCCATTAAGGCAAGGGGATGTTGGCTATAAATAGGAGGGTCAAGGTAAGGAGAGTTGTTTAGTTTCTTCATTTCTCCATTTGGTTAGGTGCCTATGATTCTCTGGCTCAAGCAAATACCCCTCCACTTCATTTCTTTTCATGGATTTGAGATCTAGGATTGAAGATCAACATCAACGAAGGGCAGATCACATCAATTGGATTGATTCATAGGTCGTTCTTCGCTGTTAAGATTTGTAGATCATTGATTTGAAGCTATTTTGGGGATTTGGTGAGTGATAAGCATCTCTCACATGGATTCAATCGAGTATATATGGGTTTGTTTGATCTTAATTTCATCATCTCAAGTCATTTTCACCTAGATCTAATCTAGGTAAGTGTATTTTCAATTCAAGTCACTGTAGGATCTAATCTAGCAAGATTATAATGGTAAATTCATCTGTTAATTCTATAATTATGCAAGTTTAAATCCATTTATTGTTTCAATTATTGTTTTATCATGATTTGGCAAATGATTGTATGATGATTATTCATTGTGCTAATGTTCGTTTGATGATTGCTTGTTGAGTTATTTGGTGTTTGATTGAACTTGGTAAAGTTGTGATGGTATAGATCAGTGGTTATTTGATTGGTGAGAAATCATATTGCACGCATGGTCATTTGATGGATCGGCTCAAGTTGCACTTATTGGATCGGCCGAAATTGGTGGATCGGGTAAGGGTGTTGGATCGTTTGAAAACACAGTGGAAAGTTGGATCTGGCATAGAGTTTGCATGGTGAAAATTGCTGGATTGGGGGAAGCGATCCATGGATGGGTCATGAGCAATCCGGCTACGGATCATGAACGATCCATGGATGGATCATGAGTGATCCATCACATAAGTGACCAAATGATGTTTATTTTGGTTCGACGTTGAATATAGCTCTGACATGAATTTAGATGAAATGTTTGAAGCATCGTGAAGTGTTCATTGATTGATGAAATGCAACGAATGTGAAGACTACTTAAGGATGTTTGAGTTTGTGGATAATGACCGCTCAAGATGATTTGAGATTACGGATAGTCGCTGATGATGACGGATGTAGTTATTGAAGGCCTAGGAATTATCGTTGTCGGAGGTTCTAGTGGACTCAAAGCAGGATATAATAGGGATGCCTAAAAGACTAGATGATTAGCCGAGCACCCCAGTTATCAATGAAAGGCCCAGATACATAGATGGTATATGGAGTTTTGCTAGAACTAGGGTTACCATTAGCCCTTGACGGATGGCATGCCATCGCCAGTCATATGATTAATGATGGTTTCAAGGCAAGGCGGGCAGTGATAGCCAGAGTCATGGATGTGGACAGTTTTGTTTGCATCATCTTGGTTATTCAACGAAGAGGGAGATATCCCTTGGGTGCTTATCTAATGTTCATTTCAGCTTTCGGGGTTTGTGCTTGGGAGGTATTGAGCTCGATTAGGATGATCTACACTTAATAATTGGTTGTTGTGGATGTTTGTTTGTTTTCTTCTCTAACTCTCTAACAAATTCTATCACTGTCAGTTGTGGAGGAGACAGGTTTGGGTTTCTTCTCTGTTGATGTGTTGGTAGATTAGATGGGTGATATACCTATTCTCATATACTTTATTGATAATGTTAGATAGCTGTTTTATCGCACATTAAGACTATTGTCCAACTCAAGGTTTTATGTTCCCTCTTATTAACTTGGGTTGTTCATCCATGATGTTGTGGATGGGCAGACTATGTAGCAGCTAGTAGATCTTGGTGAGGACGATGCTGCTGAGCGACGACGAGATGGAGGTTTTTCCTACTATACCTATTATGTTGTTTTCCGCTGTTATTGTTTAGATGCTGCTTTGAATGAACTTGTAGTGAGGCTTCTTGTATAGATTATGATGATGTAATCCAGTTTGATGTATGGATATTTTCATGATGATATAAATGTTTAAGGTTATGTTCAACAATGCTTCTCTATTACTGCCTGTTGTATATGTTCTTTTATATTTTATTTTTGCGCTGTGAGTTATATGACAGGTTCCGCTTGTGTTATTCTACCTTGATGATCATCCATAGCTACCTGGCACATCCTTCAACGCATTATTCCTCTTGTTAAGTGTAGGAGTTATGGGCGGTCATTATAGATTGTGTCCCCCTTCATCTCGACGCCTTCGTTGTCATAATAGAAGAAAAAAGGTTCATTCCTCTACCATGCTAGTTGTTGTCGATGTTGTAGCTAATGTTGGTTGTGCTCATATGCCTGAACCGATTGAATTGTTGAATTATTTCGATTTTCTTGTTGAGGCACTGTCTTTGGACAAAGTTGTGGTTGGTTTATGTCCACCTAATTCACCGGTGTTAAATGAGGGTGTCTATGCTTCAGGTGGTTAGCCTTTGGTGTCTCTGGAGGGTACACTGATTGGTCCCAGACACTGCTTAGTTGCTCTGGTTCCGGTTAGACACCATATGCAGCCAAAGCTTAAGCTTTTGGCGGGGCAGTGGTATTGACCAAGCAAAGCGAAATTGATGCATTGGTTGTGGATGATCAGCCCATATATTCTTCTCTCGTTAGGGCTTCGAAGGTGGTCTTTGTGGATTAGCAGTTGGTTTTTGTTGAGGGTATATGTTGCTTCAAGGCTTTTGCCTCTATCCCCAGGATGGTATGCATCTCTGATTCCTTTTTTACTTGTGATACCGGTTGCTTTAAATTAGTGATTCCTTTTGGCTTTTGTGGTATGAATGGTTTGCCTACCCTTTTCCTTCATAATTTGATCATTCCTGTTTTACCTAACTTTGACAATGGGGGTTCGGGTGTTCTTTGTTAAAGATTGTGGAATGCGGATCTTAAGGCAAAATAAAAAGTAGAGGGGGGTGAATAGTGTTTATAAGAAGTTTACGAAAATCTTAAACTTAATCGATCTACTATATGAATCACACACACACTAGACATGATCACAAACACAGAAACAAATAAATATAAAATGCAAAAAAGGAAAGAACATACCGGATTTTACACTAGTTTGGATTACTCCTACATCTAGTCCCACGCAATACAGTATTCCGCAGGGTTTTATTAATATCAGAATCCAATTACAACACCCTTGATTTCACGGCTACAAGGTTAACACCGATTCCACCACCTTTGATTTCACGACTACAAGGTTAAAACCGATTCCACCACCCTTGATTTCATGGCTACAAGGTTAACACTGCTCTCTTTCCTTGATTTCAGGGCTACAAGAAGCACACCCTTTCCCAATCAATTTCCAAACAATTACAATAACCACAGAACTCTTCAATAGCACTTCAAATAGATAGTAGTTTATAGATATTGAGGAGAGATAAAGAGTGATATAAATTTTGTTAAAATCGACAGAGTATAAGTGTAGAAATCAAGAATTTTATGTATTCTAATGGTGGTTAGTAAAGGGGTGAAAGAGAAGAAGTGATAAAAAATTCGAAATTAACAGCTATTTATAGCGGTTGAAAGGTTGTAACTTTTCCGAAGCGTTTCAAATATGAAAAGACACTTCCTTTGAATTTTAAAATTATGACAGTTATATGTTGACATCTGCAAAAATGTATGTCGATATATACACTATATTTTTGAGTTTTAAATCATTTATAAAGTATCTAAAACAATATATTTATTCTGGAAATTCCTGTAACAAAACTAGTTGTTTAAACATTATTTTTCAAGTACAAAAACATAAGAAAATATTTTTTAAACATATGATCAATTTTTTTATATATAAGTTATATAAAAACTATATATATATATATGAATTTATAAAGAGATATTTATAAACTATATAAACAAAAAGGTTATATGAAAAATTAAAGTTTAAGTAAGAGTATTTGAAATTATAATCAAATATAAACTTAATAATATATATATGTGATTTAATAAAAATATAAAAAATAAGAATACTTATAAATTTGGAAATATATATTTGAAATCATAAGTTTGAAATCCTTGGATGATTAAAAATCATTTTGAGAAAAGTTTGAAATCAATTTGGAAATAATTTGAAATCAATTTTTGAAAAGAGATATTTTGAAAGCAGAGTTTGAGTGTTATTCAGAGTTTTACATAATTTCTAGACTCTATTATCGTGATAGTCTTGGACTCATGAACTCTTGATATCTTGGTACTCATGAGTCTTGATTCTCCTTTGAAATCTTGAATCTCTTAACTCTTGAAACTCTTAATTGTACAGTCTTCAATATCTTATTACCTGCATATAAATTATGTATATATATATATATTATGGATAAAAGTGTTAGTATATATTTTATAATCAATAATGATTGAAACAGGGTTATTGTCATCAAAACATCATCACCATTCCATTCTCCAACAATCTCCCCTTTTTTGATGGTGACAACCTTGGTTTATAAAATATTCATACCTGATATTACTTATTGATCTACTTTATTGATTACTCCCCCTTTCATTATGAGTTTCTTCTGACTCACCCTTAAACTATGCCTATCTTAACTATATTTTATATTTTCTCCCCCTTTGTCAATATTAAAAAGTACATCTATCTAAAATAATAATAATCCTAGTGAGCAATTCAATATATAACTCCCTCTAAATCTAGAACTCTCTCGAAATCTATAAATTTCTATAACTCCCTCTAAATCTATGACTACACTTTTGCAAAACAAACATTGTATAATTTAAAAAAAACATGCAATTCAAACAATATTTAGACTAATAATCAAGTCAAACCAATTCAATACAAACTTTTAAGCATCCAATCAATCCAAACAAATTTAAATCTGAGTTATATTTGAATTCAAGTTTTAAGTTAGTCAAACCTCATCATTCTTAATTATGTTACTTATTATGTATAGATTATTCAAATTAAATCAACAATCCAGACTAAATCAACCAAATCGAAATAATATATGTCAATTCAAAAACACTTTTTCAACCTTCGAATAATCCTAAAAACTATAGAACTCCCCCTTAATCTAATACAAGACTAAATCTAGCCTAAACTCTAGTTCCCTTAAAACTATAATAAGACTTTAAGGTAGACTAAGAAATAATTTGATAAGATCTGCTTAAAACTATGATACAACTTAAATTAATATAAGTTAAGTAATGACAATTTAATCCAAACAATCAACCAATTTAAGTTTTTTTGTCACAAAACATCAATTAAATTCAAACATAAAGCCAAGCATTTCTTGTAACTTTCATTTATCCTAAAAACCTATAAAACTCCTATTAACCACAAATGCATAAGTATATTTCTAACACACCTATAAACCACTAATGAAATTCAACCATGTCAAACAAGTCAATTAAGTTATTCATGTCAAAAAAATCAGACAAGTCAAACAATTCAAACAAGTCAATCAAATCAAACAAATCAATCAAGCCAAACAAATCAAGCAAATCAGTCAACCCAAACAAGTCAATCAAATTAAAGAGATATGTTAGTGTATTTGATTTATAATCCTATTTATTTCTAATTAGATAAAAACTCTCCATACAGTATACTTGTTGTATATAGAGTAATAAGTTATCATGTAATGCAGTGTGTGCAGTATGTTGGTTATAATACAGTATGAACTATATGTCATATGCAAAGCAATACGAGATGTTATATTGAATGAAATGCAACTTATGATGTGGATGATTTTAATTTGAGGTGCACCGTAATTTATAATAATGATGTATGATATGAAATAAGTTGTGTAATGATAATATGCATAATGATTTGGTGATGATCTCTATTTTGGTAAAAGATATTCAAAGTACTATATATAATATACATTATTTCAATCAAACAAAGGTAATATTAATTTCTTTAGACTTAGGTTAATGATACTAATGAAAAAACTAAGAGTTTAATGGTAAAATATTTAAAATAATTCTATGAGAAATATGGAGTTAAATAATCTTAAAAGGGTGTTTATTTAAAAATAATATAGAAATTATTGAAGATCATTTTGAAGGAAAATAAATTTTATCATATAAAGTAAACTACTTTGATATAAACATATATTCATATTTGTATATATAAAAAGTTAATGTTTGTTAGATATACATCGTTTTTTACTACAAATTAAATTTAGATTAATTTACTAAGGAAACATTAAAATTTAAAACTTAAAATTAGAAAATTATTATAATATAAAATCTATAATTATAACAAAATTATTTTTTGATAAAATCGGGTAATATAGAGTAAACTATAAAATTATATTTTATATATCAAAGTTTAAATATAAAAGTTTTATAAATCTAAAAAAAAAAAAAAGATAATCAAAGTTAGTATTCACTTTACAATGTATTCCAAATCTTTATGTAATTATAGTGAAATATACATATAAGTTAGACTATGTATGTTTAAACTACATAAATATAAATTTATATTTGAAACAAAATATATAAGACATAAGTAAATAAAAAATTTGATAATTAGAGTTTGAATAGACATTTTCATATTGAAAATATGTCCTTTCATTTATTATTTTTAAATCCAAATCAAATAGTAATGAAATTTAAATTTAGAATAAGAAAAGATTTTAATTGGATTGGTATATTGATAAATATACTATAGTGTATCAACATATGAACCAAATTATCTAAAATTATAAAAGAGATAAATTTCTATACCTAACTATGTGCATAGATGTATATTCCTAAATATAATGATAATTATGAAATTATTGTAAAGCGTGCCTGTTTTTGCAATCCTCCATTTTGTTGTTCTTCCATTTTCATGAACCATACATTTACATCTTTCAGAATTTGGCGATGAGATCTTCTTTATTGCAAAAGGCTCGTTTTTCTGATCAGCATAGTATATTCATTTGTTCAGTTTGAAGACCGTATGAGAAGAAGAGCGATGATTTAGTAGGTTAACTTACTTGGCGCCAAAAATTTGAATTTGAATTTTGAATTTCGAACGAATGGACACTTTAACTGCTATAAGCCCAAAAGTCATATTCCTTCATAAACTTTTCTCTTCTTGATTGATGAACGATCATCTTGGTCTCTTTTAGCTAGTAGTCATCAGATATAACTCTTCCCCTGCAAAACAACGCAACTTTTCAAAGAATAAAGTGTCTTTTCAAAATAATTAATTGTAATTTTAAATAATAACATCATGATGATTCTGTGACATATCCATATAAAAAAATAGTGTTAAAAAATTATTTTAAACTTTTCAAAAGACAAATTATGATAACTTTATTTTTCAACATAATAAAATGTAGACCTATCTATACTGATGCAATGCATGAGTTTAAACTAGTAATATAAATCATTTCAAAAATTGTCATTTAATATTTCCAAAAATCAGATTATGATTTTTTTAAAATCATGCTCTAATACACATTGTTAAGGATTGCGGAATGCATATCTTATGGCAAAGCAAACACTAGAAGGGGGTGAATAGTGTTTGTAATTTTTTTATGTAAATCTTAAACTTAATTGATTTACCATATGAACACACACACACACCAGAGATGATCACAAACACATAGTCAAACACAAACACAAAAACAGATAAATATAAAATACAAAAAAGGAAAGAACACACCGGATTTTATACTAGTTCGGATTCCTCCTACGTCTGGTCCCACGCAACGTTGGATTGCACAAAGTTTTATTAATATTAGAATCCAATTACAACACCCTTAGTTTCACGACTACAAGGTTAACACCGATTCCACCATTCTTGATTTCATGGCTACAAGGTTAACACCAATTCCACCACCCATGATTTGATGGCTACACGGTTAACACCGCTCCCTTTCCTTGATTTCAGGGTTAAAGGAACACAACCTTTCCTAATCAATTCCCAAACAATTACAACAACCATAGAACTCTTCAATAGCACTTCAAATAGAGAGTTGTTGATAAAGATTGACAAGAGATAAAGATTGACAAGAGATAAAGAATGATATAAATTTTGTTGAAATCGGCAAAGTATAAGTGTAGAAATCAAGAATTTTATTTATTTTAATGGTGGTAAGTAAAGTGGTGAAGAAGGAGAAGTGATAAAAATTTGAAATTAACTACTATTTATAGAGGTTGAAAGGTTGCAATGTTTCTGAAGCGTTTCAAATATGAAAAGACACTTCCTTTGAATTTTAAAATTATGACAGTTAAATGTCGACATATGAAAAATGTATGTCGACATATACACTATATTTTTTATTTCTAAATCATTTTTAAAGTATTTAAATCAATATATTTATTTTGAAAATTCCTAAAACAAAACTAGTCGTCAAAACATTATTTTTCAAGTATAAAAACATAAGAAAATATTATTTAAACATATGACTACTTTTTTATATAAAAGTGATATAAAAACTATATATAATATTATTATAAACACACATATATAGGCATTTATAACGAGATATTTATAAACTATATAAACAAAAAGGTTATATGAAAAGTTAGAGTTTAAATAAGAGTTTTGAAATTATAATCAGATATAAACTTAGTAATATATATGACTTAATAAAACTATAAATATAAGAATACTTATAAATTACGAAATATATATATATACTAGAAATCATAAGTTTGAAACCCTTGGATGATTATATATCATTTTGAGACAAATTTGAAATCAATTTGAAAATAGTTTGAAATCAATTTTGAAAAGAGATAATTTGAAAGCAGAGTTTGAGTGCTATTCAGAGTTTTACATAATTTCAAGACTTTATTACCTTGATAGTCTTGGACTCTTGAACTCTTGATATCTTGATACTTATGGGTCTTGATTCTCTTTTGAAATCTGGAATCTCAACTCCTGAAACTCTTAACTGTACCGTCCATAATATCTTATTACCTGCATGTAAATTCTGCATATACATGTATATATATTCTGGATAAAAGTGTTTGTATATGTTTTATAATCAGTAATGATTGAAACAAGGTGATTGTCATCAAAACATCATCAACATTCCATTCCCCAACATTCTATTGTGTAATTATTGGCAGTGCGTATGGGATCTATTTTCTGGTAGTGGCCAACTCGAAACTGGATTGTGCTTCGGTTTGGCAATTTTGCATTGTTGGCTTTTTTTCGATTATGTCGACTATCTTTGTAATAACCCGCAAATTCTGAACCAATTTAAAAATTTTATTTTAGAAATTTTAATAGTAAAAATAATTTATTTTAAATAATAACGCTGAGAAATTTTATTTAAATCGAAGTTAGAACGAGAAATTTTATTATAATTATAAAAGGAGTTAGAAATAGCACGGTAGTTTGAAAGTCAAACTCGAACTTTGACCGAATGTACCGGATTAAAAATTTAACAGATTTTAGTGAAACCAAAAATATTAAAATCTATTTAAAAATATCTTTCCAACGAATCCGAAAAATTGAAATTTCATAGCGGAAATCAAAGGTTATGCCCTGTTTAAAATTCAGAAAAGTCGCTGTAGAATTTATATATATATATTTTAATATTAAAAATAGCCATTTTTCAAACGACCTCCATTTTTAAAGAAACCACTTTGGTTGGAACCGGAATGTCAAATTATTGCTAGGTTTCAATTTTTATAATTTTTAGAATCAATTTGTGAACGTGGCAAAAGAAAATGTGTTTTGTCAATTTCAGCCAAATCTGATCGACCAGAAAATGATCATTTTTCAAACGGTCTCAGAATTCAATGAAATTAGTCTTGTTAGAACCGTATCGTCAAAATATAAATAGAAATTATTTTTCTGTAATTTTTAGAGGTCATATGTGGCGCTGGTGAATTTAAATGTAAGATTGAATTAATTAATAAATGATTTATATATTAAATAAAATAAAACAGGTTGAAGACAGTCGTTTGGGCTCATAGGACTTGGCCCATTGGATCCAGAGCAGGGGTTATTAGCTAGGAATGTCTTCCGTTGGGCTGGAATAGGAATTAATGGATATTAACTGGCCTTTTTAGTGAATTAATGAATATTATATTATAAATAAACCCAAAAATTAGCTCAAACCCTAATTTCATTAGGAGGCCACCGCCATTCTATTTCCCCAATGGCCAGAAATGTCCCAACTTCGATCTTCATTATCTCTCAATCCAAATTATAACTCCTAGCAATCCAAATCACCAAATCGAAGAGATTCTCCTTAGCTTCATTCTGTACGGACAAGATCAATTATCATTAGGTATTGTGTTTGATTTCTGCATCCAAAACTGGCTCGTTCAAAGGGGATTTCCGGGTTATAGGCGCGTGCAAGCTGCACCATTTCGGGGCGGTGGAAGCTCTGACGATGGTCGACGACGTGGCGGAGTTTGATCGGTTGTTGATGGCTTGAATCGTGGGGCGCAGGTGATGTTTGGCGTCGAGAAATGGGTTGAACAAGTCTGAAGCTTTACGGGGATGGAGAAGATAAAGGAGGGGGATTATCCTTTAATTAGTGATGTAATTAAAATCAAATTAGTTAATTTCTTATCTAATCACTCGACGATTAAAATATCATAACTTTTACATACGGATTCAGAATGGAACGAATATGAAAGCGTTGGACTCGTATGAATTAGATCTACGCTGTGAAGCTGACTAGAGCTGAAACCGAGCACTTTGAAATTTCATGCAAAAAGCAATGTGAGATTTCTATTTTTAAATTAAAATTAATTATTTATTTTGGTGTGAAATTCATATTCTTTCCATATAATATTCATGTGGTGTCATGTATATATTTATTGAAATGTTGATTGTGTTGTATTGCGGTGAATCACTGAATGAATTTGTGTGTATCATGTTTGTTATTCAAACTGAATTATCATTGTTACAAGATTGCTGAAATTTACACTCATGTTAATTATAAAATTAGATTCAAATAATATTATCATTTGTTTATTAGATGGTGGTAATTAACATTTATGTTAATTGGGAAATTAGATTTAAAGGAAATATTTTTATTGTCAACATTTAGACAATAAAAAGTATAGATGTTAAAGAAACGTTTTTATTTTCAAATTAGAGGCAACAGAAAGAATGGTTTTTAAAAGTATCATATTTATGTTTAAATTAGAGAAAATAAAAGGTTAGATTCAAAAGATTATATTTTTATTGTCAAATGGATATAATAAGAAGAAGTTATGTTTTTATTGTCATATTTATTGCAATAGAAAGTGTAGAATTAGAAAAATAACATTTTTATTATAAAATGTAACATAGAAATAAAATGACATTTTTTGATTAAGAAATGTATATTAGGGTAAAAATACCCTTTTTGTTAGAAATTGTGCATTAGAGTAAAAATACCTTTTTGTATAAAATGATACATTAGAATAGAAAGTACATTTTTGTATTAAATATGGCATTATAAAAGAAATAACATTTTTAGTATAAAATGTTACATTATAAAAGAAATAACATTTCTGTTAAAAAAGTGTTGCATGAGAATGAAATAACATTTTTGTTATAAAATGTGGCATTAGAATAGAACATCATTTTTTTTTCATAGAATGTCATGTTAGATAAAAGACCATCTTTGTTAGAAATGATTAGTTAGAATAAAAAATATAGTTATTCATTTTTAGAATGAATGTTAAATAATTATCGAAATCAAACAAAACGGTCGTTTTAATGGCTGACCTCGTCTCCTCCCCACAAATTCCGTTAGCCACCTTGAGCCTGCAAAACGACCCTCCCGCTGCCCTCCCACCAGAGTTAGATTCTCCTCCAGCTCCTCCTGACCCACTTCAATCCACCAATTACCCTCAAGCCCCAAATCCACCTAACCCTAAGCAATTTGTTCAAGCAAATTCAACGACCATAGCTTCATCATCGTCTCAAGCCAATCCTCTTTCTGATAATCAACGTGCTTGGACTTCCCTTCAGCGTTTACCGCGTAACGCTGGGAAGTACAAGCCCGTTAATTTTAAATCCTCATATTGTGAAGGTGCCTTGGAGCACACGGTTGAAGTTGTTAACGGCGGAACCAAAGTTTGGAATGACACGCTGGTAGGGTTCTTCATTGATAACCCTCTTACGTACACAGCTATAGCTCAGAAATGCAGATCAATGTGGAGACCCGAAGGAGACCTGAGCATCAAATCCGATGGTGTTCTTTTCACATTTCAGTTTGCTTGTGAAGAGGACAAACAAAAAGCACTAATGGGTGAGCCTATAATTATGCAAAACAAACTTTTCATAGTTAAACCATATGATATTAATGTCAGTAACGTGAGTGGTATGGTTAAATCTGTATCAATCTGGGTTAGATTGTTCAACATACCACTCTTTGCTTGGTCACACATTGGAATTAATTGGTTAGCTAGTAGGTTAGGACAAATGATATGCTTAGATGAGTCAACTGAAAAAATTGAAAGACTGCAGTATGCGCAATGTCTAGTTGAAATAAAACCAGATCAAGAGCTTATAGATGATTTTTTGGTCACCTTACCTGATGGTGGAACCCAAAGAATTAAGGTCCAATACCTTTGGAGGCCACATCTATGTATCAAATGCTGTGTTTTTGGGCATAAAAGTGAAGAGTGTGGGCTGAATAAATCCAATAATGTGGATTCAAGTGAAAATAACAAAGAAAAGGTGGAGGAAAATAAAGAACAAACAAAGAAGACAGAAATTGGATCAAAGAAAGGGGCAGTTAACACATCTCTACAGCAAGAAACAAACAGGAAAGACAGTAATCAAAGTGGCAAAATCCAAGTACAAAAAGAATCAACATGGAACAAAATTGAGAGGAATAAATCCAGAGCTGTTAACAAAAATCAGTATGGTTCTTTCAGGCCTAGATCCTTTGTACCACGTAAGAAGAGCTTTAAAAGAAAGGAAGTATGTTTGGGTGACTTCATTTTGGAAGAGGGTGAAATAAGAACTAAGAACAAGCAAAAGAAACATTATGGTAGAAACATTGTAGATTTAGATGACCCGCTTCTAACGAAGAATAGTTTCAGTCACTTGACTGAAGCACCTGGTGATACGATGATCAATACTGAAGGAACACAAAAAGACGACAAGGTGCATGATGACGAAGCGACTGGTGTTACTCTGAACACCTCTGAAGGCAATCAGATTAGTTACGAGGTTAGTGATGGTGAGCCATCCCATATAAGTGAAGTTTCAAGTGCTGTCAAACAAGTAATGCAACCCTTGGAAATATCTGACAACATCCAAACTGAAAAAGACAGTCCAGTAACTCCAACTGGTAATGTTGAACCCTTTATTTTCACTGCTACTGTATCAAGTTCTCTACAAACAATGCAACAAACTACCATTCAAATTGAGGATGAAGATACACAATGCAATCTGCCACATTCAGTTCCAGACGATTCTAATAATACAGATGTTGCGGTTGTTGAAAAACCCCCTGACATTAACATTTACAGCAAAATCCCTCCCCCACCAGGCCACAAAGATCCAACTGAATATCTATTTGAAAACATTATTGATTGCACCTTCAAGCAGTCTGCTGGTATCAGTAAAGGCATCAAATCTGACAGTTATGAATCACCAACTCCTTCCATCCCAAACAAGGTCAAAACAAGATCTATGACAAAGATGACCGAAAATCAATTTGAGTTTAAAAATGATACATAAACTCTGCATATGGAACATTAAAGGAGCTCATAAGGGCATCAAGCTGGATAGATGCAAAGTTATGATCAGTAAGCACAATCTTTCAGCTCTTATTCTTCTTGAAACCAAGCTCAATGTAACGCTAACAATTAGGGCAACCAGGTACATTAATTCCAATTGGCATTTTCTTCATAATCTTGGCGATGCAAATTATGGTAGGATTCTTATTATGTATGATCCCTTGATACAAAATTTTACCAAATTAAGTTCAACTACACAATTTATACACTGTCAAAATGTGCACATTCCCTCAAGTAACTTATTTCTGCACCTTTGTTTATGCTTACAACACTGCTGCAGCCAGAGAAAGCATGTTTCAAACTTTGAGAACTCTTAAACAATCAATTAATCCTTGGATAGTTTGTGGTGATTTTAACTCACCTCTCAAACTATCCGATAGAATAGGAGGCTCAACTGTATCTCTTAATGAAATTAGACATATAAACATGGCCATCTTAAATTCTGATTTAATTGAAATTAAAACTAATGGGCCTGCTTTCACATGGAACAGTTGCAATAGAAATGGTATACGAAATTTTTCTAAAATTGACCATTCATTTTGTAACTCTGTTGCGCTTATTTCCTGGCCATGCATCTCGAATGAGCTTGCTTTGCCAATTCTCTCTGATAATTCACCTCAAATTATTCATTTAAATGATGAGGTGATGGCTAGGAATGTAAGTTTTAAGTTTTCTGATTCTTGGACGAAGGAGGATGACTTTTTTCAGACTATCCAGGAAACATAGGATTTACCATGTTTTGGTAACCCTATGTTTATTTTATATAAAAAACACAGAGCCGTTAAAAATAAATTGAAAGTTTGGGCTGCTAGTAAGTTTGGTAATGGCAACTTAAAATCTCAATTTCTGCTAACTCAATTAGAGAGTATTCAAGCTAATCTTTTCAGTAACCCGCTTGATCCATCACTTGCTGCCTTGGAGTTTGAAGCCTCATGCAAACACAAGGAAGCCTTAATTTTTGAGTCTTTAATGAGAAGACAGAAAGCCAGGGTGAAGTGATTTCATGATGGTGACAGAAATTCTGCATACTTTCATGTTGTCCTAAAGGATAAACAAGTTAGAGAGACAATTCATTCCATCATCGATTTGCAGGGTCAGGTACATGATACTCAAAATTCAATTCAAAATGCTTTTGTTAAGTACTATACTCAATTATTTGGAAACAATGATAATTTCACTCCACTAATTGAGGAAATAAATCCCAATATATTACCTAAACTCGATACTAAAATGATCAACTTTCTATGTAGGCCCATCATTGATGTGGAGATTAAGGAAGCTATGTTCTCCCTTAATCAGCACTCATGTGGGGGTCCTGATGGTTACAACGCCCTTTTTTACACAAAATGTTGGAATATTGTTGCCTCTGATGCCTGTTTTGCAGTTAAACAATTCTTCAAAAATGCTAAGATGTTTGAAGCTTTTAATAACACTGTGATAGCTTTAATCCCCAAAGTGCAAAATTCTAATACCGTTGACGCATTTAAACCAATTTCATGTTGTAATACTATTTACAAATGCATCACTAAAATCATTGCATGTAGATTTAAACATGTTCTACCTATGCTTATCTCTTGTAACACCCCGTTTATTCTATAACCGTGAAATTCACAAATTAAAGTATAACTAATTTCAAATCAGAGAATTAAGGGAAACGGGATACGCCATTGCGTTCGTCTCGGAATTCTGCTTGAGATAGAGTCTGAGTTTGCGTAAAACGGATATCGTATGAAGAAGATATGGACGAACGAAGTTGGGCGAAAAACCAGAAAACGGGTCAGAATGCACTGGCGCACTTGGGAAGTGCGCCAGAACAAAAATGCACTGGCGCACTTGGGAAGTGCGCCAGTACATTTTTGACCTGGCGCACCTGCCAAGTGCGCCCAGGTCAAAAATGACCTGCTGGTCAGGTCTAGTCTGGTCCTGGCTGGCCAGGTCTGTGTTTGGTCGATTTTCTGAGCCTTGCCTTGTCACTAGGGCTAGGTGTCAGCTCTTGGTTGGTCTCCCCTTCAAACGAACGGCTATTATTGAACCAAGCTTCATCGACGGTCTAAATCAACTCACAAACTCTATAAAAAGGACCTAAGACTAACCCTAATTCACACAAAATAAAATGGAGTTGAGACCGTCATGTTGCTGAGGAGAGACTAAAGATAGCCGTCGGAAATAGAGAGACAATTAGGAATAATTCAAAGCTTAAAGCAACGTAAATCAAATCAAAGCAACGCCTACAACAAAGGATAGCAACTCCAAATTCAGAATTCAGATTTCTGAATTGAAGATTCGCCATACGCTGTAAGTAGAGTGCTATTCCGATATGAATTAAATAATTGTGTTGATTTGTGTAATGTAAGAAATGGAATTGTGGCGATAATAATCTATATTTGTATGTTGCTTTGATGCAAAATGATTTGGGAATATTATGATATACGATTGGATATTTGCAAGTACGCGATTTGCGTTGGAAATGAAATGGAATTGTGGCGATAATGACTTATATTTGTATGTTATTTTGATTCTAAACGATTTGGCAATGCTATGGTTTGATTCATACAAGTATGTGGCTTATGTTGACAACCACATGTTGTGGAATTTTGATTGGGACTTATGCAAGCATATGATTCATATTGAAAACTACATGTTTATGGTAGTTATTTACAACACCCATTTGATAATTGCAAGTATATGATTCATGTTGAAAGTAACAACTATATGTGTAATAGTTTATTTGAGATTCATGCAAGTATATGATTTACTGTTATGCCAAAATGAGGTATAATTCTATGGTCATCTTTAGTGTAATTTGATCCATTTGAGTATTATGATTCATATGAAGTTATGTTGGAATTGGCATCATAGTTCAAGTATAAAAATCATATTTTTGTGATAGTGACAAAAGCACGCATCTTTGTAAATTTGTATTAATTTTATGAACATGACTAAACTATGTTCGTTATTATGGCCAATTGAAAAACATGTTTTTAGGCTCATGTTGTTATCATAAGTTACATTAGAATTACATTAGAATTACATTCCTCTTGCAAGTTTACATAGATAAAATAAAAACCATGATGTAAGTTTAGATATGTTTATGCTATAATTCTATGAATAGAATGAAAACCATGATTCATATAAGAATTAGGTTGGGATAATTCTAGTTGAACCATACTTTTGTATTAGTGACAAAAGTAAGCACCTTTTTGTTAACATGTAGTGATTTTATGAACACGATTAGTTTATATCATGCCTAAATAAAAATATAGGCTTATATTTCTAGTCAAGACCCTGTGCCAATAATAATGATATCTAATTTAGTTAGATTCTTAATTTCAAGTTTACATGGTTAGTTGAACCTATGATTCATGTTTAAGTTTATGCCATTATCGTATGACTAGAATAATTCATGTTTAAGTACTGCTTATGCCATAATCATATGAGTAAAATAATTCATGATTAAGTATTGTCTATGCATTAACCATATGAATAGAATGATTTATGTTTAAGTATTGTTTATGCTATGATTATATGGATAAAATGATTCATGTTATGCCATGATTATATGATGTTACAATTGCAAGTTCACATGTGCCTATTTTATGTTAATTGAATCGTTCGTTGCAAGTTCATGCGTTCACACTCCCCTTTTTCATGTTATCTTATAAACATCATGTTATAAGCCTCCCCTTTTCATTTGGCTAAATTGGGTTTAAGTATTAAACCCAACACACCTTACGTTGGAGCGAACGTATAATACGGGGGTAATGACGTTTGGGCTAAAATACAGAACATATGTGTTGGCATGTTTAACGCATGCCAACAACCCTGAAAGAACAATTAAGTGGCATAAATGAAATTTAACCAATAAAGATGAATTTGAATAATGGGCCGCAAATATTTACATATAAAAAGAAAAGAGACAAAATATGTAAATGTAGAAAAATACGATGTGTTTAACCCGAGGTTGGATTGAGTTGTGATGTAAACCTGCCCGGAACCGCCCGGCTGTCCAGTAGTCACAACAATACCTATCCAATGTTGGTGGTTAAACACGGAGCCCAATAAGGACCCGAGGTTAGACTGAGTTGTGGCGTAAGACTTCCCGGACCCAACCGGCAACAGGCAGCCACAACAATACCTGTCTAATGTGAGAGGTCAAGGCTTTAATAAGACAGTTAAGGCTGAGTCAGGATTGATAGGATTAAGTAAATTATATTAATACTTAATCAAAATGGAACATGCTAAACTAAACAGACTGATTGGGGGTTAGGTTTATAAAACACTTAACCAACTTAGCATGTTGGCTAGAAATAGAAAACCTAGTAACGGGGGACCCTTTTCGCAGTAACCCTACAAGGTATCATGATACCCTGAAACTAGGCAGGGTGGGGCACGATTACTGGGCTGATTGTAAGAGGTCAAATCAACGGCGGTGGTGCAGCAGTGTAGGTTCTAATGGGGTGCGGGCGTGCACACACTCCGGCGTAGAAAAATAAGGCACTGGGCACCAGTAGCATACCTGTGCATTCTAGGATTGTGTCGGGCCGCCACCATGGGACTTGATACACCCCATGGTGGGACCAGCATAGGTAACAACAACATCGGGGGCCGTAAGACACATGTAACTATGCGAGTAGGAGCCGATCATCATAAAATGGATCACTTCACCCTGATTATGGGGTGCCTGTTGGGAACTAGTTTATATGGGTACAGAGATTAATATGGGGTACGATAGTATATTCGACCCTAGACAACTTAACTTAGTTTATGGTGCTTTCCCATTTCTAGTTTATACTTATCATACCCAGTTCTTTATTCATAGACTGAATAGTCCTAGACTTACTCAGGCTTTATGTCTGACTCTACTTTTCTTTCGTCTTCTTTTCTTCCGTTTCCCCCCCAGGTCCACAGGGAGGGAATACCGTAGCTTGACCAGCCTTCATATCCAGCTTGAAGAGAAAGAATGTATTGCTTGGATCTTTTCGATTTTGGACTATGGCTTTGGACAGCAACTATGGGACTTTTGCAGTTTATTTATGTTTTCTTTATGCTTCTTTAAATAATGTAATCAAGACAGTTATGAAGATGTTATGTTTTTGGAAGTATTATAAGACAATTATGGTATGGTTGGTGTAACACGTATTTTATTGAAATAAAAGTTGTTGTTTTCCGCTGTTTAAAAATATGTGTTCTTATATCTGTCTTGTATATCTGTGACTTATACTTATAAACCTCCACCAAAATTAGGGCATTCCCTTTGAGAGTGACCCTAACGGAGGTGGGGTGTTTCACTTGGTATCAGAGCATAGGTTTACCAGATAAGATAAAAAGTTTTGAAAATTTATTATCAAAAAGGAAATTTAAAGAAGCATTTTTAAAAGAAAAATATTATTTTATTTTAAAAAGGCAAAGTCCCCCCAAAGCCATAGGTACTATCTTCTATCCTTCGTTTTGAATCTATCCTTTCTGTTTCAGCATGTCTGGAGACCTTACTCCCCAGCTGCTGACGCTTTCGCTCCTACTCCTCCACGTGAACCAGCAAGCGGAAGAGTCCCAGAATAGGAAGACGAATAATAGTCAAACAAGAAAGGATCGTAACAGTAATAACAAGAAACGAGAAAAAAGGAAATGCAATTTTTGTGGTACGGAAGGGCACATAGCCAAGGATTGTAGAAAGAGGAAAAGAAAGCAAGGAGAATGTTTTCATTGTGGGGAGACTGGACACATCAGCAAAGATTGTCTCGAGAAGATAGACTTTGAGAAGGGCGGGAAAGACAACAAGTCCCGAGAGAAGAGGAAGTGTAAATTCTGTAGCAAAGTGGGGGCACTTAGTGAAAGATTGCCGGAAAAAGAAGGCCAAGATGAATGGTGGGTGCTTTTCTTGCGGTGAGATAGGCCATATGGCTAAGGACTGCCCAAAGAAACGAGGACGGGGGCAGAGGGCTGGATCCACTACAGGGGCACAGGTTCATGTGCTAGAAGCTCCACCTCTGCAACAACGAGGTATAAATACTTTTGTAGAAAGTGTAGTTTATCTTTATGATCACCCCGTTCACACTTTATTTGATTCTGGCGCGTCACACTCCTTTATCTCGTCTGCTTTAGTTAGAATCTCTGCACCTAAAAACTAGTATGGTAGAGGACCCCTTAATTGTTTCAAACCCAATTGGGGGCCCAGCTCATTTGTCTATGATATGTGTGGGATTGAAAATTTCTATTCTAAGCATAGAGTTTAAATGTAGTGCCTTTGTTTTGGGCTTTTCGGGATATGGTTCGATTTTGGGCATGGATTGGCTATCCAGTAATGGGGCCATCCTTGATTGTGAGAAAAGGGTTGTTAGGCTCCTGACCCAGCTCGGTAACACTTTGGAAATTTCTTGTAATCCCTCGTATGCGGTTATGCTTAGTTATCTTGAATCGCTAGATGCCTCCGTTGAAAATTTGCAATCGATTAGAGTGGTCCGGGAATATCCGGATGTCTTCGAAGAGGTGAAGGGCTTGCCTCCGAAGTGGGAGATAGACTTCCGTATACATCTTGTAGATAATGCAAAGCCCGTTGCGTTGCCCGTTAGACACATGGCTCCACGGGAAAGGTAAGGGCTCAGTAAACAGATTAAAGAGCTTCTAGAGAAGGGGTTCATTAGAAGGAGCATTTCAGAATGGGGCGCTCCAGTAGTGTTCGCCACTAAGGCAGAAGGTTCATTTCGCTTATGCATGAGTCGTAAAGAATCACCTTAGTAAGTACATTTGGCAACATAGTTGACATTTGTTTATTTTCAAGAGATAATTCATCTATGTCGAATATCTTCTAGTAAGTGAACAAGATCCAAGATTCACTAGTGAATTTTGGAGAGCTTGCATGGAACCATGAGCGTAGTTATGTTTGAGCCAAGTATACTAGAAGTAGAGTAAGTGAAAGAGGAACGAGAGGCAACAGTGAAATAGGTTCCAACTCATATTTTGGAAACAAGAATTAAGAAGCTACGAAATTGTGAAGTTAAAGACGGACAAAGCATAATGGAGTTAAGCTCAAGAAATGCGACTTAGAAGATTGAAGACTAGATTCGTGCATCATATCTCTTCTTAAGAGTATATCCTTGATCCTTCTCTTCCTGTAGAGCTTACTTGCATGCTATCTTTTGTGTATATCCTCTCGGTCCCATTCTCAATCCAATTTCTGTTGCAAACCCCATAGGGAGTATGACTCATCTGTTAGTAACACATGTTGGGGCTTGAGGGTGTTCGTTGGTTTGACTAAACTTTTTGGGTTTTATAGGATAGGGGTTGGTCTTAGGAAGGGACTCCCTTGTGACCTAAAAGGAGTCCATCAGGCTTAGTTTCCTAAAATCATATATAGTGGTTGGGTTGAGTAATTCTTTGGGTGTCAGTCTGATGTTGATTTCGGTCTTCGGGGCTGATGCTTAGAGAGTTCTTCTCCTAATCAGTATATATGTGGCATAGATTTCCAGTTTTGACATTGCCTAATGGGCACAAAGTTTTTACTTGCTTCTATCATTCGACTATACCTTTAGATAGGAACAATTGTGAAAATGGCCTATAGATTAGAGCTACCCGAAAAATTGGCCGGAGTTCACAACGTTTTTCATGTTTCACATCTCCGAAAATGTCTACATGAGTCTGCTGAAGTGGTAGAGCCAAATATCCTAGAAGAAGCTGAAGTGGAACGCAAAGCAACCGTGAGGAAAGTTCCAACCCGCATATTAGGAACGGAAGTAAAGAAGCTACGCAACCGCGAAGTCAAGCTCGTCAAAGTTCAGTGGAGCGACGCCGAAGGAGATGCAACTTGGGAGACTAAAGCTAGAATATGCGCTGCCTACCCTTTTCTTTTCGAGGGTACATCTTTGATCCTTCCTTTTCCTTAAGTTGCGCTTTTATCTATCTTTTTTTTAGGTATATCTCCTCGACCCTATCTTTTAGGTAGAAACTCATTGGATGAAAACATGTAGTTGAAACATGTTATGGATGATAGTTGCAAGTGGTTGCAAGTGATTGCTAGTGGTTGCTCGTGGTTGCATATACACACACAATCTAGGTTTTAGATCGGCTCGGTCACTTCATATTGCATATGCATATATGTTTGCATTTGTATATGGTTGAACTTTAATGTGTTGTCATATGGATGTTGCATTTATATGAATGATTGTGCACTCATGTAGAATCATGAATAGGAGGATTTGCATACATAATGGATTCATAGCACTTACATAATTCGCATTAAGGAGGTCAACTGAATCAGTAGACCGCCTGATTTTGCATTAAATAAGTACATGTACACACACACTTCGCATATGATCATGAAGCATTAGAAGTCTTTTAAGGACAATGGATGCTCGTGTTTGATGGATGAGTAGATGGATGTTTGGATGTTAGGATATACATTCTTCCTAACTTGAAGATTTCGGGGACGAAATCCTTTTAAGTGGGGGAGAATGTAACACCCCGTGTATTCTATAACCGTGAAATTCACAAATTAAAGTATAACTAATTTCAAATCAGAGAATTAAGGGAAACGGGATACGCCATTGCGTTCGTCTCGGAATTCTGCTTGAGATAGAGTCTGAGTTTGCGTAAAACGGATATCGTATGAAGAAGATATGGACGAACGAAGTTGGGCGAAAAACCAGAAAACGGGTCAGAATGCACTGGCGCACTTGGGAAGTGCGCCAGAACAAAAATGCACTGGCGCACTTGGGAAGTGCGCCAGTACATTTTTGACCTGGCGCACCTGCCAAGTGCGCCCAGGTCAAAAATGACCTGCTGGTCAGGTCTGGTCAAGTCCTGGCTGGCCAGGTCTGTGTTTGGTCGATTTTCTGAGCCTTGCCTTGTCACTAGGGCTAGGTGTCAGCTCCTGGTTGGTCTCCCCTTCAAACGAACGGCTATTATTGAACCAAGCTTCATCGACGGTCTAAATCAACTCACAAACTCTATAAAAAGGACCTAAGACTAACCCTAATTCACACAAAATAAAATGGAGCTGAGACCGTCATGTTGCTGAGGAGAGACTAAAGATAGCCGTCGGAAATAGAGAGACAATTAGGAATAATTCAAAGCTTAAAGCAACGTAAATAAAATCAAAGCAACGCCTACAAAAAAGGATAGCAACTCCAAATTCAGAATTCAGATTTCTGAATTGAAGATTCGCCATACGCTGTAAGTAGAGTGCTATTCCGATATGAATTAAATAATTGTGTTGATTTGAGTAATGTAAGAAATGGAATTGTGGCGATAATAATCTATATTTGTATGTTGCTTTGATGCAAAATGATTTGGGAATATTATGATATACGATTGGATATTTGCAAGTACGCGATTTGCGTTGGAAACGAAATGGAATTGTGGCGATAATGACTTATATTTGTATGTTATTTTGATTCTAAACGATTTGGCAATGCTATGGTTTGATTCATACAAGTATGTGGCTTATGTTGACAACCACATGTTGTGGAATTTTGATTGGGACTTATGCAGGCATATGATTCATATTGAAAACTACATGTTTATGGTAGTTATTTACAACACCCATTTGATAATTGCAAGTATATGATTCATGTTGAAAGTAACAACTATATGTGTAATAGTTTATTTGAGATTCATGCAAGTATATGATTTACTGTTATGCCAAAATGAGGTATAATTCTATGGTCATCTTTAGTGTAATTTGATCCATTTGAGTATTATGATTCATATGAAGTTATGTTGGAATTGGCATCATAGTTCAAGTATAAAAATCATATTTTTGTGATAGTGACAAAAGCACGCATCTTTGTAAATTTGTATTAATTTTATGAACATGACTAAACTATGTTCGTTATTATGGCCAATTGAAAAACATGATTTTAGGCTCATGTTGTTATCATAAGTTACATTAGAATTACATTAGAATTACATTCCTCTTGCAAGTTTACATAGATAAAATAAAAACCATGATGTAAGTTTAGATATGTTTATGCTATAATTCTATGAATAGAATGAAAACCATGATTCATATAAGAATTAGGTTGGGATAATTCTAGTTGAACCATACTTTTGTATTAGTGACAAAAGTAAGTACCTTCTTTTTAACATGTAGTGATTTTATGAACACGATTAGTTTATATCATGCCTAAATAAAAATATAGGCTTATATTTCTAGTGAAGACCCTGCGCCAATAATAATGATATCTAATTTAGTTAGATTCTTAATTTCAAGTTTACATGGTTAGTTGAACCTATGATTCATGTTTAAGTTTATGCCATTATCGTATGACTAGAATAATTCATGTTTAAGTACTGCTTATGCCATAATCATATGAGTAAAATAATTCATGATTAAGTATTGTCTATGCATTAACCATATGAATAGAATGATTTATGTTTAAGTATTGTTTATGCTATGATTATATGGATAAAATGATTCATGTTATGCCATGATTATATGATGTTACAATTGCAAGTTCACATGTGCCTATTTTATGTTAATTGAATCGTTCGTTGCAAGTTCATGCGTTCACACTCCCCTTTTTCATGTTATCTTATAAACATCATGTTATAAGCCTCCCCTTTTCATTTGGCTAAATTGGGTTTAAGTATTAAACCCAACACACCTTACGTTGGAGCGAACGTATAATACGGGGGTAATGACGTTTGGGCTAAAATACAGAATATATGTGTTGGCATGTTTAACGCATGCCAACAACCCTGAAAGAACAATTAAGTGGCATAAATGAAATTTAAACAATAAAGATGAATTTGAATAATGGGCCGCAAATATTTACATATAAAAAGAAAAGAGACAAAATATGTAAATGTAGAAAAATACGATGTGTTTAACCCGAGGTTGGATTGAGTTGTGATGTAAACCTGCCCGGAACCGCCCGGCTATCCAGTAGTCACAACAATACCTGTCCAGTGTGGGTGGTTAAACACAGAGCCCAATAAGGACCCGAGGTTAGACTGAGTTGTGGCGTAAGATTGCCCGGACCCAACCGGCAACAGGCAGCCAAAACAATACCTGTCTAATGTGAGAGGTCAAGGCTTTAATAAGACAGTTAAGGCTGAGTCAGGATTGATAGGATTAAGTAAATTATATTAATACTTAATCAAAATGGAACATGCTAAACTAAACAGACTGGTTGGGGGTTAGGTTTATAAAACACTTAACCAACTTAGCATGTTGGCTAGAAATAGAAAACCTAGTAACGGGGGACCCTTTTCGAAGTAACCCTACAAGGTATCATGATACCCTGAAACTAGGCAGGGTGGGGCACGATTACTGGGCTGATTGTAAGAGGTCAAGTCGACGGCGGTGGTGCAGCAGTGTAGGTTCTAACGGGGTGCGGGCGTGCACACACTCCGGCGCAGAAAAATAAGGCACTGGGCACCAGTAGCATACCTGTGCATTCTAGGATTGTGTCGGGCCGCCACCATGGGACTTGATACACCCCATGGTGGGACCAGCATAAGTAACTACAACATCGGGGGCCGTAAGACACATGTAACTATGCGAGTAGGAGCCGATCATCATAAAATGGATCACTTCACCCTGATTATGGGGTGCCTGTTGGGAACTAGTTTATATGGGTACAGAGATTAATATGGGGTACGATAGTATATTCGACCCTAGACAACTTAACTAAGTTTATGGTGCTTTCCCATTTCTAGTTTATACTTATCATACCCAGTTCTTTATTCATAGACTGAATAGTCCTAGACTTACTCAGGCTTTATGTCTGACTCTACTTTTCTTTCGTCTTCTTTTCTTCCGTTCCCCCTCCCCCCCCAGGTCCACAGGGAGGGAATACCGTAGCTTGACCAGCCTTCATATCCAGCTTGAAGAGAAAGAATGTATTGCTTGGATCTTTTCGTTATTGGATTATGGCTTTGGACAGCAACTATGGGACTTTTGCAGTTTATTTATGTTTTCTTTATGCTTCTTTAAATAATGTAATCAAGACAGTTATGAAGATGTTATGTTTTTGGAAGTATTGTAAGACAATTATGGTATGGTTGGTGTAACACGTATTTTATTGAAATAAAAGTTGTTGTTTTCCGCTGTTTAAAAATATGTGTTCTTATATCTGTCTTGTATATCTGTGACTTATACTTATAAACCTCCACCAAAATTAGGGCATTCCCTTTGAGAGTGACCCTAACGGAGGTGGGGTGTTTCATCTCTACTAACCAAACTGCATTCTTACCACATAGGAATATCCTAGACAACGTTCTTCTTGCTCATGAACTAATCAAAGGCTACAATACAAAAAACATATCACCTAGAGCCATGATTAAACTTGATATCAGGAAAGCTTTTGATACTTTGTAATGGTCTTCCATTATTAGAATCCTTAGTTTCATGAATTTTCCTGCCTGTTTCACTGCTTGGATTCATGCGTGCATTATTACTCCCAATTTCTCCATTAATGTCAATGGTATTCAGGTGGGTTTCTTTAATAGCAAGCAAGGAATTAGACAGGGAGACCCCATCTCCTCTTATATATTTATAACTGTTATGGAAATGCTTACGCGTATGTTAGATCAACAGGTTGCCTGTAATTCTTTTGACTTGCATCCGAAGTGTTCTGATCCTCGAATTACTTCTTTGATGTTTTCCGATGACCTCATAATTTTTTGCAAGCCTAATGATAAAACTCTATGCACAATTATGTCAACTTTAGATAAATTCTAACAGGGTATTGGCCTTAAAATAAACTATGAAAAGTCTAATATTATGCTTGTTGGTGTTAGTGATACATGTAAACAACATATCCAAAATCTTACTTGCTTGCATTGTAGTCAGTCTACTATTTCGTATCTAGGATTACCCATGGCCACTTCAAGAATTACAACTATGCAATGTGTTCCACTTTTTGATAAAATTACTAAAAAATTGAATTGTTGGTCGACCAGCATGCTCAGTCAAGCTGGTCGTTTAGCGCTCATCAAATCTGTTATCATAGCTATGCAAGTTTATTGGTCGCGTACCTTTTTATTACCCGACAAGTTACACCACATGATCAAAACTGCTTGTATGAGATTTTTTTGGAAGGGTAGTATGCATACTAAGTACATTGCACCAATTTCCTTTGCTAAACTTGAAAAGCCAATTATCAACGGTGGTCCAGGTATAATTAATACTAAAACTTGGAATGCAGCTGCTATTGTTAAGAACATTGATGATATCCTTAGTAATAAAAGTAGTTTGTGGGTACAATGGTCAAAGAAGCATGTTATTAAGGAACAAAACTTCTGGTCTTTAAGTAATATGCAGGGGTACAGTTGGACATGGAAATCTATCAATAATATAAAACATACAATACTACCTTTCTTCAAATTTGGTCATAATGCGTATAATCGAATAAGCTTTTGGAATGATCCCTGGTTGGATCATGGTATCATCATTAGCAAAAAAATTACTTATCTTGGGAAACAGTGCACTGGAGTCAACCACAATGCAACTGTGAATGACATGATTACTCATGGTAGTTTCTGTCTTCCAAATTCATCTATGCATAACGTCCAAGCATTATGGCAAAGGATCAACGACGCTCATTGTCTTACTGGCAACGGCCACCACACTTTGTGGAAGTGGAAAGGTGAGAGTTTCAAAATTAAATCTATGTATCTTGCATTATCTGGTATATCACCTCATGTTTGTTGTAGATTGCATAAGTTAATCTGGAAAAGGGATAATTGTCAGAAGGAAAACTTGCTTCTTTGGAAGGTGATGAACACGACTGTTAGCCTACTTTGTGAACTAGGCAACACAAAGTCAAGAAACCAACCGTTGAAGAGTATTTCAAGCTATGCGACTCCGGTTCGGATCGGAAGGAAACACCACAATTCAGATTGATAGCAGCGTATCGGTTCGGATCGGGTAAAATTCTCTGTTCGGATCGGATATCTCTTACTGGATAAATTGGCAGAGCATACCTGATCGGATCGGAAGGCCAATGAATCTCAGGTGGATCGGAAAGCCGTCTGCTTGCCACGACTTCGGAGCGGAGCGGAGTATGATTAGAGAAGAAGAGACGTCCAAGCCACTCCAGTTCGGATCGGGTATTCCGATCCGAGCCCCCAACCTGCACGTCTCCGACCCGCACCGTTGATCCAGGAAAATCTCCTATAAAGTCGCCTGGAGAACCGGACCGGATATGACTAATTCCTACCCCTAACGTCCATCTCATGGATGCGTTGTCCGCCTGATAGCCCATCCGAACCCGAAGAGAGTGCGATGGATGACACGTGTTCCGACCCGGATTGAATCTCAGGCAAATTCACACCTATAAATACCCCATCTAGAGACAAAGAGAAGGATCTTTTTGAGCACTTTCGAGAATCCAAGTACCTCCATCGTCCGAATTCCTTTACTCCCGGAAAATCCAAACCATCTTTCATTTCCTGTTTTTATCATTTTGAGTGAATAAAAGTGAGTTGTGAGCGAATCTTACACTGCATTTGTAACTGAATTACTGAATATAGTGAATACTAAGTGGACGTAGGCATTTCTTCGCCGAACCACTATAAACCTTGTGTGTCCCTTTTTATTTCTGCCTTACTTTATCTTGTTTCTAATCAATTTGGGTGTTAGAACCATATTTGGGTCTAACATTTTGGTGCTTTCACTGGGAATCCTCATCTAAATTCTTTATTTTCCGGGATCTCTTTCTACTTTTTGGACCGTTGAGTTCAAAGAAGTGAATCCATAAGTTTCTCCACTTTCTTACATTCGTTGAAGTAATTGTCAAAGACTCATGGCCAGAGGAAAAGGCAAGGAAGTCCAGTCTGTTCAAGGAAATGGAGCTGGTGAAGATCAGCAACATGCTGTTGTAACAAGGTCTAGGGGGCAGAGTTCAGCAGCAGGGAGAATCAATGCAGGAAATCCGAACCGACAGCAAGGGGAAAGTTCCGATCCGATCCGGGTTGGAGACTCTGAAGCAGTGCACTCCCCCAGTCTGAACCGACCCGACTTGCTCGCTGCACACCGATCCGACCCGACTTCCTATCGCCGATCCGACCCGATGCTTGGTGAAGCTGGAACATCTACTCGAGTTCCCGCGAATGCTCCAATTCCAGCTGCCAGGGTTGGAGACCAGGTCAATCCATCTGCTCCCATCACTCAAGGAGATTTCTCGCGCTTGCTTGATATGCTTGAGAGCACGAGGGAAGCTATGAGAGTTCATGAGCGCACTAATCTCATGATGCAGGAAAATATGAGGCTCATGAGTCGGGAGATCAATGAGCTCCGCCGGCAGAGAACTCCGTCACCGGTTCGTCACACACCCGTAGATCAATCTTCATCTTCCGAGGAAGAGAGGCCCCGTGAGCGAAGGCCACTCGAACGACCTCAGAACGTGGAGCAGCTAATGTTTGGATCTTTGGGATCTCGCGAGGATATCGCACGAGCATTGGGAAACGATAGCCCAACTCGGGGGCAAAGACTCCAATCCCCTCTTCCCGAGATCGACCGGGAACACAGGGAAAGGAATCGAGTAGAGGCAGCTCGAAGAAGAAGGGCATCTCCAGAACAGGAGCCCCGAAGGAACTCGGACACTAGGGCCAGGGAACCTGAGCAGCCCCTAACTAGTGCCGATGTACAGGCAATGGTTCGCCGAATTATGTCCGAGAGCCGGAATTATACAAATGAAGATTATGGCATCGAACGAAGCCATACCCCGTTCACTGACGATATTCTAGACTTCCAGTTTCCCCGACGCTTTAACTTGCCACAGATGGACAAGTATAACGGAAGGACTGATCCAGGACAGCACTTGATGCGGTATTCGTGGCTTATGAATGCCGCTGCTGCCCCCGATGAAGTAAAGTGCAAAGCGTTCCCAATCTACCTAGAAGATGTGGCTTTATTTTGGTTTACCCGACTTCCTCCTCGTTCAATTTCTAATTACAAAGAACTAAGCGAGCGTTTCATGAACCAGTTTCGACTACATGCCCGCAAGTCCAAGAGTGTTATTGAATTGTCGAGGATCAAACAGGCACCCGGAGAATCTTTAAGGGCATATTTAGATCGTTTTAACCAAGCTGTAACTGAGGTCAGTGACCCGCATGAGCCCACTATTCTGATGGCATTGAAGGAAGGAGTCGATCCTGAATCTGAGTTTGGAGACTACCTTTCTGGGAAGACACCCCCCACAAGGGCGATATTCTACGAAAAAGCCGATATTTATCTAAGACGAGAGGAGGCCCGGGCAAACCGGAAGAGAAAGTCTGAGACAGCTTCAAAGGAGAATGTGCAGAGTAATACTGCAGTGAAGCAGTCTGGGGAAAGTTCTGGCAAGGTTGAAGTAAATGTAGGAAACAAGGGTGGAAACAGCAATACTGGAAGCGGGGGAAACAACAACAACCGTAATTTGAACGGTAACAGGAGAAACAGAAATAGGGGAAGCGACCCAAACAAAAGGCCCCGATTCCAGAATTACGAGAACTACACACCATTGAATGACACATTGGAAAATATTTACCTGGACACGTATAATGTGTTGCAGTACAAAAGACCGCCACCTCGTGATTCGACCGAGAAAGAAATGGCGACAGGGAAATTTTGCTTGTTTCACGGAACACATGGACATTCGACCAATGAGTGTCGACATTTGAGGGATGTAATTGAAAAGCTGCTGCGTGAAGGAAAGTTGGATGAGTACAAGGTTGCCCCGAGGGACAGGGGGCAAGGAGAGCAGGCTCCAAAGCAAATCCTACCTGCTCCTAAGCCTACCGCGCAGCAGAAAGGTAAAGGGATCGTCATCAACTCCATAGTAGGCGGACCTCACCCGGCAATCCGAAGCTTTAGGTCAATGGACCAATATGTGAATGCTGCCAAGCATCTAGATGTGAATGAAGGTGACGAGTTGGAAGATGTCACCCCCATCAAACAACAAAAAACCATGTTCGATGACGTGGTGTTTCGCAGCCGAGACAACACGGGAATACAATCTCCCACCAATGATCCGTTGGTTATTACTACCACTACTGGGCCGGCTTTGGTCCATAAGGTACTAGTAGACAACGGAAGTTCCGTTAATATTTTGTTCAAGAAGTCGTTTGATCAGATGAAGCTTGAGCCTGAAGATCTGAAACCTTGTGAAGGATGGATTAGAGGCTTCAACGGAGCGACGACAGCTCCTATGGGATATATAGAGTTGCCTGTGACCCTAGGGCAAGGAGAACGTAGAAGAGTGCGAATGCTTCAGTTTGTAGTACTGGACGTAGATTCGCCATATAACGCATTTTTAGGGAGGCCTGCCCTCGCTGAGTTTAGAATTTGTATCGCCCCTTGGTGCTTGTTACTAAAGTTCCCAACCGAAGCCGGGACTGGAGTAATAAGAGGGGATCAGGTTTCTGGACGGGCCTGCTATGTGGCCGAACTGAAGATGTTGATGAAAGGAGTTAATGCTGAGAGTAAGGATGCCTCATCTCCCTCAAAGGGGGACTCGGCATAGCAATTAGAGAGGTTGAACCCAAGGGAGTTGCGAAAGGGAACGCCTGAAGACCTGGATCCTAGAAAAGACGAGGAACCAGAGGCTAGAAATGCAACTCCTAATGAAGCAACAGTGGAAATTCCTGTTGATAAAGCTGATCCGACAAAAGTTTTGAAGATCGGTTCCCAATTGGATCCACGTCGTGCTAAAGACCTGACGAACTTCTTGAAGGCGAACTTAGATGTGTTCGCCTGGACCCATGCTGACATGTGTGGGATATCGCCTTCCGTTATCAGTCACAAATTGAATGTAAATCCGAAGCATCCGCCTGTGAAGCAAAAGAGACGCATGCTGGGCCCAGAGAGGTCGGTTGCTCTCAAAGAAGAAGTAGAGAAATTGAAGCAAAATGGATTTGTTCGAGATTCGACTTATCCCGACTGGATATCGAATCCTGTCTTGGTAAAGAAGCCAAACGGAAAGTGGCGAACTTGTATTGACTTTTCAGATTTAAATAAGGCTTGCCCAAAGGATAGTTTCCCACTTCCCAGAATTGACCAGCTTGTAGACTCGACAGCAGGTCATGAACTTCTCTCTTTCATGGATGCGTATTCTGGATACAATCAAATTCCTATGCATGTGCCAGACCAAGAGCATACGAGTTTCATTACGAATTTGGGATTATATTGTTATGTTGTAATGCCGTTCGGATTAAAAAACGCTGGAGCTACTTATCAGCGATTGGTAAATAGAATGTTTTACGATCAGATAGGAAAAACTATGGAAGTTTATGTGGATGATATGCTGGTTAAATCAAAGCAGTCCTCCAGTCATACGCAAGACTTAGCAGAAATGTTTGGTATCTTGCGAAAATACCGTATGAAATTGAATCCTTTAAAATGTTCATTTGGAGTGGCGTCGGGAAAGTTCCTTGGCTTCATTGTGAGTTCCCGAGGAATTGAGATCAACCCTAGCCAGATAGCGGCGATTAGAAATATCAAAGAACCAAGGAAAATTAAAGACGTCCAAAGTCTGGCAGGGAAGGTAGCGGCGCTAAGTAGATTCATCTCCAAAGCCACCGATAAATGTGTTCCATTTTTTGATTTGATAAAAAGGGGAAAGAAGAACTTCCAGTGGACTCCCGATTGTGTCGAGGCTTTTCAAAATCTGTTAGAACTGTTAGAAAAACCGCCAATCTTATCAAAGCCCGTAGACCATGAAGAACTATTTGTTTATCTAGCAGTCTCGGCTCACGCTGTCAGCACAGTTCTGGTTCGAGAAGAAGACAAAGTACAAAGGCCAATATACTATGTGAGTAAGAAATTAGCAGTGGCAGAGCGCAACTACCCAAAGATCGAGAAGCTTGCTTACAGCCTCCTGATTGCATCCCGAAAGCTTCGTCACTACTTCCAAGCCCATCCAATAACCATATACACCGATCAGCCGTTAAGACAAGTGCTGCAGAGAACCGAAGCGTCGGGAAGGTTGATTAAATGGAACATAGAACTAAGCCAGTTTGATTTGAATTTTCAACCACGAAAGTCAATCAGGGGGCAAGCTCTAGCAGACTTTATTGCGGAGTTCACCATTCCAGAGGAAGAAATAATCAATGACCAAGTGGTCAAATCTGAGGATAAGCTAGAGATGAATCCGTGGAGACTATATACAGATGGAGCTAAAAATGACCGAAGATCCGGAGCTGGAATTGTCTTAGTCACTCCGGAGGGACGGTCGTTATATTACGCCCTACGGTTAGAATTTTCGGCCACTAACAACGACTCTGAGTATGAAGCCCTGATTGCCGGGCTGAAACTTGCTAAAGACCTCGGAGTAAAAATGATGGACATATTTTGTGACTCTAAGATTGTTGTTTGTCAAGTGCGAGAGGAATTCGCGGCTCGAGGACCTCGACTTATCACATACCTCAAGAAAGTGAAAGAGCTATTGAATAGCTTAGAACGGTACAACATAACACATATTCCCAGAACAGAAAACCAGAAAGCGGATAGATTAGCAAAGTTGGCTAGTTCCGACAATCCAGAAGGGACTGAGGTAATTCCAATTGAAACATTGGAATCGCCAAGCTTCGAATCAATGGAAATTGAATTCGTTCTTGAAGCGGAACCAGAGAAGGAGTCATGGATGACTCCAATCAAGAGTTTTCTTAAGAATGGGACTCTCCCATCGAAGAAAAGTGAGAAAAGAGCTGTAGTTCGCAAAGCTGCCAGATATGTTATGCAAGACGATACCCTCTATAGGCAGGGATTTTCTATGCCCCTGTTACGATGTATCGCACACGACGACATCAAGCGTGTACTGAGAGAAGCACACGAAGGTGAGTGTGGAGATCATACAGGAGGTCAAACTTTAGCAAAGAAAATATTGCGATACGGATACTTCTGGCCTACGATCAACAAGGATGCAGCTGATTATTCACGACGCTGCGATAAGTGCCAGAGATTCGCCAAAATCCCCAGGGCACCATCAACCCAGCTTAAATCGATGGTGAGTCCTTGGCCATTTGCCGCATGGGGAATCGATATCATTGGAGTTTTACCGATTGCTAAAGGGGGAGCTAAGTATGCCATAGTAGCCGTGGATTATTTCACGAAGTGGGTGGAAGCTGAACCCTTGACTAAGATCACCACAAGAAAGGTGATAAGTTTTGTGGTCCGAAATATTATATGCCGATTCGGAATCCCAAGGACAATTATTACCGACAACGGGACCCAATTTGATAGCACTGAATTCAGAAACTTTTGCCAGAAATATAAGATAGACAAACGATATACTGCAGTTGCCTATCCACAATCTAATGGGCAAGTAGAGGCAATAAACAAGGTAATAAAATCCATCCTCAAAAAGCGATTAGAGCGTGCAAAGGCAAAATGGGTTGATGAATTGCCCCTAGCTTTGTGGGCATATCGAACAACGTTTAAAACGGCTACTGGTCATACCCCTTTCTCCCTCTCCTTTGGTTCAGAAGCAGTAATTCCAGTTGAACTGGAAGTTCCTTCCCACAGGGTGACATATTATGACCCGATGACGAATCGGGCACTTTTACTTGAGTCTCTTGATGAAGTCGAAGAGAAAAGAGACGAAGCAGACTTGCGTGCAGCAAGACATCGGCGTCAGATGGCGCGCTATTATGACAAAAAAGTTCGCCTCAGAACTTTTGAACCCGGAGATTTGGTGCTCAAGAGAGTTTTTCCATCCCTTCCTCACCTCGGCCCAAAATGGGAGGGACCCTTTGTCATCCAACGGAAACTTGATAAAGGAACATTCAAGTTAACGACCGTAGATGGCGAAGAAGTCCCTCGAGCATGGAATGCCCAACACTTAATGCGATATTTGGATTAGAAATGCTACACTTTTTGCTGTTCTTCCTGTAAACTCTGTAATAAGGCACGAATTGCCTTTGGAAAATATGACGATATGAATAAAGGACTATAAAGTGGACGTAGGCTATGACTTAGCTGAACCACTATAAAATATTGTGTGTTGTTTACTTTTATGCATTTACATTCGTTAGTTATTCTGTTGTGATTATAAAATACAGGACAACTTAGAGCCTAAAAAGGTTGAAACAGTTTGGGCATAAAAAGAAGCACAATGATTATTTGTGCAATAAGACATAAAAGAATGAGAAAACGACATTCTTAACTCTAACTCTCCAGAGAAAGAGAGAGAGTATAAAAGCGTCTCAGACTGAGCGCTGAAAAAGAAATTCTATTCTGAACTCTAACTCTCCAGAGAAAGAGAGAGAGTATAAAAGCGTCTCCGACTGAGCGCTGAGAAAGAGGTTCAACTCCGAACCCTAACTTTCCAGAGAGAAAGAGAGTATAAAGGCGTCTCCGACCGAGCGCCGAGAAAGAAATCTTTTCCCGTTGAACGACCGGGGGATAAACAAATAACTGAACTCGAACTCTAACTCTCAAGAGAATGAGAAAGAGTATAAAAGAAATGCCAGGAAAAACAACAGATATTGATGATACAGGAAATGCTATCCCGTTAGAAAATCGGGAGCATCCATATTGCATAGTTAGGCACTGAATAACTTACGGAGATTGACTGGGGACACATACCCATACACATATCTCCCCTCTTCACAACTTTGTTTCATAACTATAGATATGCATTTTTACATAAGTGCAGAGCTGCTAACAGATAAACATTGCAAAAAGTGAATTATTTTTATTTACAAATGAATAAATTTGTACAGGGAAATGACTAAAAAAGAAAGTGCGGGAGCTGCTGTTGTAGCAGCACTTATTGATTTACAAAGATGCTAAAAGGACACAGGAGAACCCACTATTTGGGTTTGGGATGAGCCTTCGATTTCTTGGCAGCTTTTTCCGCATCCTTTGCTTCCCTCTCTGCTTCAGTCAAAATTCGCTTTGATTTCTTTTTCCCTGAAGGTGTAGCACTGGAGCCGGCAGACTTCTTCCCGGAGGGCTGGGTACTGGAATCAAAAGAAGATTTTTTAGCAAGTTCTTCGGTGATAGATCTAGTTGAGAGCTTAACCACTAACCTTGAACCTGCATCCACAACTGCAAGGGGCTTGAGGACCTCAGGGTCTAATTCTTCAGTCTTTAATTGCAAGCGCTTGTCTTGATCAGCCTTCATGGCAGCCAAGGTAATGTCCTCAGCGCTTTTCGACTCCCCGGTTATTGTAACTTCTGGTTCCTCATCATGCCCCTCGTCTCCTCCGTCGTCTTTTAAAGCTGCAATCATTTCTTCGTCATGGGGAGTAGTCACCTTAGTTGATTCACTTCTTTCCCCCAAGTCTGTGGAAGCAGCCTTGTCTTCTCCTTCTTTGACCCTATCAGCGGGCTTTGTCCCAGTGGTAGCTCCTTGAACTACATCTGTCTTCGCGGAGGATTCAACGCCTACAAAATGAGAAACATCGGTTATCAACTCAGGCGAGAGCAAAGGATTTCTCATTGAACGTTCAATCATGTAGCCAAAGGTAGTAGTAGCCTTGACAAGTTGAGGAGAAAAGACAGGGATACCTTCTGAAGACTTCTCAGCGGGGGTGACTACTACCTCTGGAGTTATTTCAGGAATGGGAGATAGTAAAGTTGATCGGGGAATTCCCGGGTTTTCGGGATCATACCCTTCCACTTCAGGAGTTACAGGAGCAGAAGAAGAGGAGCCAGCTTCAGGAATGGTTTTCTGTTTAGACTTCCGCCTCTCTTCTTCCATGGCCTCAGCAATTAGACGGCGACCTTCAGCTAGGCGCTCTGGTTCGTCGTCTCTCAAGTACTTCTCCATCAACTTATCTTCATCGAGGGAATCGACCTTAAGCTCTTCTTTTTCCCACTCAACGATTTGATTCCACACATGAACCAAAGTGGATGGATAGTCCTCGATCCAGGAAATGTTTCGACGACGAATAATGTGCGCGAAGAATTCGATCATTAGCTCCCCGAAGCCCTGAATATCGGCCTCCGCCTCTGATAGCTGTTTGCGGGTTTCCTCCGCAGATTTAATAGCGCATTCAACGTTGCCCTCAGCCAGAGCAGCCCTGTTTTCCGCCTCTAACAATTTTGAAGCCAAATCAGCGTTTTTCTTTTCTAACTCAGCACTCCTTTTCGCTAACTCGGCATTTTTCTGCTCAAGCTCAGCATAAGCGAGACGTGTCTTAGCAGCCTCTGACTTGGCTTCGTCAGCTTGCTTCTTCAACTCGGAACGTTCCTGAGTGTGGGATTCTAGCAAATCATGATAGCGCTTTTGCATGTCCTCAAACTGTTGTTTGAAGTTAGAAGCGTTCTTCTGAGCGATAGCTAGTTGAGCTTGAGTATCTTCTAAATTTTTTCCTAAGGTTTTTAGGGCCTTAGCGTCTTCCTCTGCAGTTTTGTGCATTGAGTCAGCATTTGTCATTAGCGTGCGGATGATTCTAGAAAGAGTGCGGGAATACTTGAACATCTCGGTATATTGTTTTTCCACCAAATCAATCTTTGCTCTGGCCTCCTCTGCCCAATTAGAAGAAATAGGTTCAAGGGAAGGTAGAAAGGTCAGAGTCTCGAAGTAGTGCTCGGGAAATTGCTCCTTTAAATATGCCAGCCTTACTGCGGTTCCCGCATCTGGTGGAGGAGGGGCGAGGATGGTTAGTTCAGTGTCCCTTCCTGAAGAAGGTTCTGTAGAACCCTTGTCTGTCCGAGGTCGCTTAGTAGCAGGGACTTTTTGCTTACTTCTAGACCCAGTTTCCTTTGGAGGTGTCTTCTCTCTACCCCGCTTTTCATAGGAGGAAGTGGAATCCCTAGATTGTGGTCTGTCCTCCTCTCTACGACCTTGATAGCTTTTGTATTTTTCCTGTTCCGGTCGAACTGGTGAGCGGGAGCGTGAGGATCGAGATCGATAAGGATCATAGGGTCTCCTTTCCTCCCTGCCGCGGTCATCCCGGCGGTTATATTCGGCATCCTGGGGAGGATTAGACATGCTGCGGCGAAGCTTTCTTATGTCATAAGAGGATCGAGACATTGTACCTGCACGATAAGTTAAACGAAGTTTAGAATCGACGGATCCATGGAAAAAGAAGTGCAATGAATGCTAGTGCTACGGTGCAAAGTGCATCCTATGTGGTGTATGTGTCCCCCCAACCAACCCGAGTCTGAAGCTAGACTGGTGCGGGCAGGCTCTTTGGCCTTAGCAGGAGTAGTCTCTTCAGAAGAAGTGAAGACTAGAGGGTCCTTTCTAAAATCTTCCGAAGTGTATATAGTCTCGGGTAAAGGGAGATCCCCCAAACCCTGAAATATGTGCTCGTCGGCGCTAGGAACATCCCCTTCGGAAGCGTGAAGTGGCGACCCTTGGGGAGATTTTGATTTGTCTACCGAGGTAGTTTCCTCGGGGGCAATATATCCTTCACGATGTTTTTTGGCCAGATTAGCCAGTTCATCATCTTGAGTGGAAGAGGGAGAGGGTGAAGTTTGAAGAGAAGCTGCGGGAATTCCCGAGCCTTCTCCTATTTCTGGAACTGTTTCCACTGGAGGAATATATGCATAAGGGACCGTCCCATGACCAATGCTACGGGAGACGGATAGCAGCCCGTGAAAATGAAGATACTCATCTTTAAGAACCTCGTCAATAGTAAGGAATTTTTGGTCGCCATTGAGGAGACGGTGCATTCGATCAAAGAACGCCTGGTCTGATACCTGTTTGGGATTATCGACTGCAAATAAAAAGGAAAACAGGTCAGGGTGATGATTCAAGTGTATAGAGTCCAGGGTCAGAAAATCAGTGCTTTACTTGATTTTGTCCATCTTCTGGCGCATCCAGACTGTTGCTTTATATAGAACCACTCCAGTCTGGAATCTCCAGCCTTGCTGCTAAACGGCGTAGAGATTATCTTCCTCTTTGGGACCGACTCAAAGTAACAGAAAGAAGGGGTTTCTCTAGTCCGATGTTTGAAATTATAGAAGAAATGAACGTCGTCAAACGTAAGCTCCACGCCTAGAATTTCACGATATGCTATGAATAAGGTATGCAGATAGGCATATGAATTGGGATGCAGCTGCATGGGGGCAATCCGCATTTGTCTTAAGAAGTCGACGATGAAAGGCGAGAAAGGAGGAATAGCGCCAACCATGCACATCAGACGAGTGACCGTCATATATCCTTCTGGAGGGTTATGTGGACGATCAGAACGTGAGGGCACTAGAGTGTCTCTCTTCATTATTCCATACTTCAAGCAAATTCTCACGAGTCGGTCATTGTCAATTGTTGATTCTACGGAATCTGGAGGTGATTCCAATATAATGGCTGAGTCAAATTCATCGGGTGCTCGGTTGTCACCAATCCCTCCTTCCTCCTCAAAGCCTAGGGAAACTTCATTTTCTGAAGACATTTCATCGTTTTCCCGATGACCAACTCCGTAATCCGGACCCTCGCTATCCCATTCTGGGTCAGATAAAGAAGATATATCCTCGAGAGTGGTTTTGTTGGAAGTTTCTGGAGCTTCTTTCCTCTCAGCTAAACGAGAAGAGCGTCTGGGCCTCATTGTCGTGAAACTATTGAAGAAGCAATAGCACGGATTAGAGTGAATTATCCCGTGTCCCCTTTTTTGTGTATGTGTGTGAGCTAAAGTGTGTGCAACAAATGCGGGAAGTGCAAAATAAGAGTACAGCAATGTAAGACGAAGCTTTAAAGAGAAAGTAATAGTCCGAGTTATCCTTGATTCTCATTTATGTTCACAAGGCACTATCCTAACTGTCCGCGAGGCATATTCGTCTAGAATAAGTGTTAGTTGAGTTAGTTGGGTAGTCTTTATGTGTCAAGTTCAATATGTTCGGGTCGGTTCGGATATGCATATGATGACTAGCTCGACGCAGGCACAGATAACAGTCGGTTCGGGTGCCTCACTAAAGCGTGGTCAGTTCAAGACAAGGAAAGCAATGAGTTCGGAAGCAGGACTGATCTGTTCGGATCGGGTAGCCCGATCCGAACCGAACCAGCACCACCTAACCGATCCGTTTACTTCAACCTCTTATCCCATTTACTTTTCCGACCCGAACCGACTTTTTCTTTCCTTTTCATCTTTCCAAAGAACAAACCCGAGCCGATTCCCTTTCCCTCCTTTTCCTCTTTGCTCCTTCGTCTTCTACCCGAACCGACTCCAGCTTGTCACCCCATTCTTCATCTCTTTCCTCTTTTCCCATCTACTCACAGACGAGTCCGCTTTATCACCGAAGCCGCCGTTAAGAACAAATATTCGCCCTCTTCAGCCTCGCAACGCCTCGAAGCAATGGCGCATCCACCAGCAACGGCGGAGGGTTCGAGTGATGCTTATGGCCAGACCATCCTAACCCAACGCTAATTGAAATCGAGAACGGTTACAACAAAATTATTTGAGATTAGAAAAGCTACCTATATGTTTGATTCGGGAAATCTACAGGAAATTGTTTTAGAATTTTCGAGTTTCTGGCGTTTCAATATTAAGGTCGGGAGCGGCAGCGAAAAAGAAGAAGGAAGGAATGAAGGCAGTAACGAGTTTATAAAGGGAATGTTGTTGACTCCTCGTCTTCCTATTTTGTCTCACCCGCTCGGACCGGAATGAAGGCCCAGAAGCACAACTCCCTTTGAAGGCCCAACGTCCAAGAACCTAACTCACGAAAACGCTTCGGATCGGAATCCGAACCGAGCGGAAATCTCACGCGATTGATTTAACGTCCGACTCGAATTGAAGAGAAGGGAAGTAAAGGAGGAGCATACCTGCAAGAAGCATTACACGGCGAGAAGAGTTCCCAAATTTGCTCAGAAATAAAGAAAAGGCACTCGGATCGGACGCCGAACCGAATAGAAATCAATGCATTACTCTTGACAATTCTGGTTAAACGACATCAAAGGACGCTTTGTACAACGAAAGCATCCTTTGAGGGGGCAAAATGTTAGCCTACTTTGTGAACTAGGCAACACAAAGTCAAGAAACCAACCGTTGAAGAGTATTTCAAGCTATGCGACTCCGGTTCGGATCGGAAGGAAACACCACAATTCAGATTGATAGCAGCGTATCGGTTCGGATCGGGTAAAATTCTCTGTTCGGATCGGATATCTCTTACTGGATAAATTGGCAGAGCATACCTGATCGGATCGGAAGGCCAATGAATCTCAGGTGGATCGGAAAGCCGTCTGCTTGCCACGACTTCGGAGCGGAGCGGAGTATGATTAGAGAAGAAGAGACGTCCAAGCTACTCCAGTTCGGATCGGGTATTCCGATCCGAGCCCCCAACCTGCACGTCTCCGACCCGCACCCTTGATCCAGGAAAATCTCCTATAAAGTCGCCTGGAGAACCGGACCGGATATGACTAATTCCTACCCCTAACGTCCATCTCATGGATGCGTTGTCCGCCTGATAGCCCATCCGAACCCGAAGAGAGTGCGATGGATGACACGTGTTCCGACCCGGATTGAATCTCAGGCAAATTCACACCTATAAATACCCCATCTAGAGACAAAGAGAAGGATCTTTTTGAGCACTTTCGAGAATCCAAGTACCTCCATCGTCCGAATTCCTTTACTCCCGGAAAATCCAAACCATCTTTCATTTCCTGTTTTTATCATTTTGAGTGAATAAAAGTGAGTTGTGAGCGAATCTTACACTGCATTTGTAACTGAATTACTGAATATAGTGAAAACTAAGTGGACGTAGGCATTTCTTCGCCGAACCACTATAAACCTTGTGTGTCCCTTTTTATTTCTGCCTTACTTTATCTTGTTTCTAATCAATTTGGGTGTTAGAACCATATTTGGGTCTAACAACGACGATTCTTACAAAGGATAAGCTACATGGACATGGCATGGATGTGAATGTTCTTTGCATTCTTTGTGGTGTAGCTTCATAGAGCATTCAACACTTATTCTATGAATGTCGCACTGTACAGATTATATGGAATGCTGTACTTCAACAAATTGGTTATGCAAGCTTACCATAAGATAGTCAAACGCAATGGAACTTTATCAAAAGAAAGATTGGTCCAAGAAAACCTAAAGCCAGGCTTTTTAACTATATATTGAAGAAAGTAACAAGCAATGTTTGGAGAGAGAGAAATACTCGTGTTTTTGATAACGCTCGGGCATTAACAATAACTCAATGGAAGGAGCAGCTATGGAGAGACATCAGGGATGGTTTAAAATACCTTCACTTCACGTTCGACCCTGGGATCATTGTGCCTTAGTGCAATATTTTGCTTTATTTTGTAAATTTATGTTTAGCTCCTTTTGTAGCGTTGATATGCTTGTTATCTGCGTTTTCTTATGTGTTTTTCTCGTTCTTTGTTTCTATGTAATCTTCTTCGCATATCAATAAAGTGGTAGGGGTCCACTTAACCCTGTCGGCTTTGCCAAAAAAAAAAAGTTATTAAACATTACACTTTTATTGATAACTTGTTTCAATAAAAAAAAGATTTAACATTTAAGATTTCATTTATGTTGAAAATTGGCTTAAATAAAAGGATTTAACATTAAAGAATGTATTTTTATGTAATGTTATTTACAATAAAAAGAATTGAAATAAATAAACATGGTTCTTTTATTTGCATTCGTTTATGCAAATATACATAGAAATATAAAATGCACTTTTATTTGCATTCTTTTATGCAAATATACATAGCAATAGAAAATTGCTCTTTTATTTGCATACTTTTATGCAAATATATATTGAAATATAAAATATTCTTTTATTTGCATTCTCTAATGCAAATATGCATAGAAAATAAAAATGTCCTTTTATTTGCATTAGAAGTAAAACTATATTTTATTTGCAATTTTAGATGCAAACAAACATTAGAGTTAAAAATTTCATTTTTCCAATTATAAATGCAAACAAAAACTTTAGAGTGAATATGACATTTTTATTTTGTATTTCAGGTAAAAATAAAAATATGATTTCATGAATCACATTTTTGTTTGTAAATTTAGTTGCAAACAAAAGCATAAATTAAAATATTATATTTTTATTTGCATATTTAGATGCAAATAAACATCGCAGTTAAAAGATTATATTTTTATTTGCATATTTAGATGCAAATAAACATTTGTAATGTCCCATATTTTTTGACCATTTATTTGAAATATTTTATTTATTTAAAATATTTATTTGGTATTAAATAATGGGATTTGACCATTTCAATTAGAATATTTAAATTATACTAATAATATATTTTATTTTTGGGATCATTTATAAATTATAACGATTCATTTAATTAAACAAAATGAATTCTAATATTTTGAATACCGTTTTAATTTGGATTTTTCATATAAATGATTTTGGATAGTTATATATGCTGATTGAAATGTAATGGAAGTTAAGGTAATTTTAAATAAATTTTTTAATATTTATTTGATAGAAATATGAATTATTTTTATTATTTTAATCCAATTAAAATAGCTATTTTTGAGACGGGGGTGACGGATTTTAATAAAATCAGTTTCATAAGACCAGTAGTATTATAAATGAAGGGTCATTCTTGGAACATCATTCAAAATCTTTAAAAGTAGAAATAAAATCCACAGTAAAATCTCATATGACACCAACACAAATCTCTTCATAAATACTTGTGCGCACAACGAAATCTTTCACCAAACAAATCCATATATATAAAATTGGTCAAAGGAATACTTCAGTATAACCAAAACACTATGGCAGAATAATAGAAGCACCAACTGTTTAACCCATTACAAGTAGCAGTACAGTAAAGAAGAGAAAAAAAACACTTTTATATATATATATATCATATTTTCAAGTACAAACCCCTACAACAGCCATACAATAAACAGAGAATGTACATGGCACATTTCAACTTTTCAGGTGAAATGAAGTAAACAAATCCAATAGCAGGAAAATCTAAGACAAAGTCTCCTCAAAGTGTCATGTCTTCCATCACCACCAAATCAACCTAAAAAGAGAAGAAAAGGAAGCATAGCTATGAGTAGCTAGAAAAGATGTATAAGTATATGTATGAAGTTGAAAGATTTCAAATAAAGAAATGAATGCAACAATCGAAACAGATAATGTTTCTTTACTCAGAAAATCTCATATAAAGGTTGTTCTGATATTGGCACATAGCACAATTCAGATCTGCTAATAAAATAAACAATTTGATAGTTGTGTACAAGCAAATGTGACAATAACAACAACAATGCAGATCTGAAATTCAATACGAATAGACAATACAAACAGAAAATCTTATGATCCTACTTATATATATCATGATTCAAATCTGCAAATTGAACAGATAATATCACCAAAACAACTTGCACAGGAATTATATAACTTTAAATTCGAACAGATCATGTGAGTGGACAAGGCATAGATGTATACTAAGCTATATAGTAACAACTCAATGTAAGTACATATATGAGCAGAAAAATACATGGAAAATCCAATATAAAGTCCACATTTTTCACTGTAAAACGTCACCCACAAACCGAGTTCTATCACCAACAGTTCACCGCATAGATGAAACCTAAAGTAAAAGCCTAAAAACTAGGCACTGCAAAACCTAATCTATGATTTTACAATCGAGATTGACGTTGTTCTTATCATGATCAAACCCAAGTATAAATATAGGTCACGCACTACATTTTAGAACACAACCAATTCGAAGCTATAGAAAATCAAAACAGAGAAATCAAAACAGAAATTAAATCAAAAATAATTTTCAAAATACTTAGCTTTTTGGGGATGGAGGCTTCGGTCTGGGTTGAATTGAGTGGAAGGAGGGTGGCGGAGCAACTGAAGGTGAGGCCGATGAATCGAGGGGCGTTCGATTTTACTGAGGAAAGAAAGCGATGGAAGGGGGTCGGATTTAGGGTTTCCTGCTCCAATTTTTTTTGTGTGTGGTGGCAGACGAAAGAAGGGATAAAGGATGGGATCTGATGGGTTAGCATAAGGGATGGATGCGGGCTTGGGTCCCCTCATGTTGGGCTGGACGAGTTTGAACAGTAAGGCCCAACATGTTTTTTTTAATTAAAAGTTTATTTAACTTTAAAGGTTCTTTAAAACTTAGATTTTAAATTTCGAATACATACTTGATCAGATTGATGAACCGTCAGAAGCGTTGGATTCAACTTGTCAAGTACTACAACATGGGATTGGTTCAGACAAACATGGAGGTTGTTGAAATTTCTAGTTAATTTAAACGTCTGTTTAAATTGACTAAATCAAACCATTTATCGGCGAATCAAATTTGAGGTGAGTAAAACTCACTCAGTAATTCCCGCTTATATTTTATAAGTTGGGTTTTTATTTCTGTGTGCTATGATTGCTAATGGTTTGACTGATTGATGATATATATATTCACATATCGTTTGAACTGATGGAATTAAACGTCGTTTAATTTTAGTGAAACCCAAACTGTTATTTTAAACAATTGGTTTCAATTGAGGTAAGTTACCTTATTGGCCACGTTTATAAAATAAACGTGTTTCAATAGATAAATTGTTTTTGATTAATTGTTGTGGTTGATATTGAATTGTCACTACAGACTGTTATGAGATTTGAATTGAATTGTTTGATTATATGGTTGATTTGGTTATTGCACATTTACCTGAAACCACCATTTGTTTGGTTTAAACCAATGGGTACTATTGGTTGGGTGTCTGGCAGTACATGGCCTACGAATTAACCATTTTAAAATATCAATCTACAGTCAGGTAAATCGACGAGATAAAGTTATAAAATTTATTTTATAACTGAAAAATTGATTATGAATCAAAGTTGTAGAAAGGAAATAAATATTTATTATTTATTAATTGAGTTTGTAATTGATTTCAAAAGATTTTATAAAGGAAAGTTCTGATATGTATTAACGTAATGTGATAGATTTGAATAATCATTTCAAGAAATAAATCAAAAGGAAATTTATTTAAATTAATTATGAATTAATGTAAATAAAGGATCATCTGGAGTTGGTTAATGAAGTAACCGTGTCTTGGATTGACAGAGTCAACCTTTTTAACTGAGTTGAGGATAAGATCAGTTGTTTGATGAGATGGGTTAACGAATAATGGTTTAATTTTAATAAGTTTTAAAAAGAGATTTATTATTTATTTAGCAAATAAACAAGTTAATTAATTATAGATCAGTTAATGGTGAAGTGAATGATTAATTTAATTTAATTTCTACTTAAATGAGATCATTTATGAAAGTTAATCGAAGTTGAAATGAAATATGATTGCGTTGTGAAAGGAATTCATGAACGGGTTTATATAAAACCCAAGTCTTTATCACCAAAGGGAAGAAGGAAATTTAAGCAAATGTGACGGCATAAATTAACATTTGCTTATCATTTGAATTAAGTAAAAAGGAAATTGATAATGAAAGGGTTATATTAAACAATGATTTATAAACAAATTTTATAAAAAGGAAATGAGGCGTGTTTGGAATTAGAATAAATATCGGGTTTTGAATTACAACTGATGTCTACCTAAAGATAGGAACGTGGTTGGTTAAGGTCTGAGAGGTAAATAAATACACCAACTTGAACGACTTCGGAATTATCTGAGGGTGATATTAGTCTGTAATGGGAAGGTGGAAAAAATATGTAATTATTGCCATAATAGAAATAATAATGTAATGTCAATAAAAAGGGTTCGAGAATATATATTGGGGGTTTTCCCAAGTACTGGGAGTGGGAGGATTTGATATATATATATATATATATATGTCCCAAGTGAAATAAACGAAAAGGAAATGGTGGGAAGTTAAAATGGTGTTTTCGAGATAAAAGGAAATTGAAACGTTAAGTTTTGCGAATGGTTTATACTAAAAGTATAATAGATGGTTATTATATTCAAGTGATAAAATAAAGGAAATTTCATAACATTGTTTTACTTGAAATGAGATAAGTCGTTTTTCCAAGATGGTTAATAAGAAATAAATAGTAAATGGGTTTGAAATGATGGTAGAATAAAGAATTGAATATGATTATAGAATATTTTCTTAAATATGAAAGTGGAATAGGGAAACAATAATCTTACGTCAAATATGTTATATTTGAAATATTGAAATGTTAAAGAATTTAAGATTAACTATCGTTAATCCTTTTTAATTAAAAAAGCCATAAAGTGCTGGTACTGAGCTGGTAAACTAATGTTATTCACACAATTATTTATTTGATAGTTAAATCACCGACTATCAAACTTGACCCATACTGTGACGGTCGCCCCGTACCAGCCTGCATTTCCTCCGAAGGTGCGCTGTACACATACCCAACTAGCACGGAGCGGTCGTCGAATAAAGGAAAGAAGAGAATTAACTAACGAGGAACCTGTAGAATGTCTCACAGCGCATGGAACAAAATATAATAATAACATACTTGACATAAAACAGGTGAGACAGTGCATAAGCTGATAACTAAAACCAACATCAACATCATCATCAGAGCATCGGAAATCCAAATACAGCTTATGATCCAACATGATTATTACAACTTTAAACTGTCTCTAAAGCAAAAGAAAGCTAAAGTAGAAGATGCACTACTAATGCCCAAGCAGTGATCTTCAACAACACAGGGAGAATACTATATGTATCATACGTGGAAGCCTCCTGCTCGCCTCCGAATCAGCTACTCGCGCATCACCAGCTAACCTGTCTCTAGTCTGCTCGTGTGAGCACCCAGAGTAATAAGAAGAGACATAAAACTCTGGGTTAGACAAAAAGTCTGGTATGAGCGATAAGCATCTAAACAGAACAATAACAGGTATACTAAACCATACCTGAACCTGGACCTGCAACCAAAGAGTTAGCACTACATACCGTACAGTACTCTAAGGTGCCACTAAACGATGGTGTAAAGAGTACGGGGGTGGGGATGTGCATGTCACAATGATGGGAAAGCATATCAACCATAGCAACCATCCTCACATCTCTCACTAAGTGCGTAAAGCATACGATGTCCACCACTGTCAATCACTAGACCCATCGAAGTAGTGACGGAGTTCGACTCGTACAACTACTGCTACTACCAAGCTTACTACATGGAGTCATGACCAAATCTTTACAAATGACCCCACTTCATTGATCTATAGCCCCCTTTAGTCGTACCTAGGCCACTGTGGCCCTGAATCCGTTCACGTACCCCCTGCACATAGTGATTCAAAGCTACAGACATCGACAACCCCTTTGCACACGTCCCGCAGCAAAGCCCAATCATGGAGCTCACTCATTGGTTCCCAACTGGATCCTGAGTCAAAGCTCCTCATTTGGACTTTCTTTGCATCTTGGGTTCTGGTCATCACCTACTTCTCCGGACCGGTCTTCATTTCTTCGCCTTACTTTACTTCAGGTCGTGGTCATAAGCTCCTCGGTTCGGATCGAAATACTCCTCCCTAGGCAATCGGATCGGTTCGGAATCTCCAGCTCAACCTTCCTCTCTGCTTCGGGTCGGATCGGGGTGATCTTCCTCCAGCGGTTCGGATCGGAGTCCACACCTCCTGGCTTCATGGAAAACTCCTCTGGTTTGGTCCTCCTTCCCAAGCAATCGGACCGGGTCGGGTCTCTCAAGCTTCTCCATCGGGTCGGCTCGGGATTCTAGCTCCATAGCACCAGGTCGGTTCGGTTCGGATATGCTCCTTCAGTTCAGCTCGCGAGGCTACCTGGCTCCAGAACATCGGTTCGTGGAGAGGTCTCCTGGTCGGTTCGGTTCGGGCTCCTCCCTCCGATCCGGTCCGGATCGGCCAAATTCCTGCAACTCATTCCAGCGACTGTTTACGCCATTCGACGGCGTTTTCGACCAATCTAACACTTCTAGACAATCACGAATCATGTCATACAGTCATAGAAACATGTAACATCAACCACAAACATCAAAATAATAACTATAGCATGTAAAATGGATCAAACATACCCAAAATCTCATATTTCCCTTAAGCATGTTTAAGCAAAACTAATCATAGGGTTAACAAAACTTAACCAAATCAAACCAAATTTCTACCAGAGGCATAAAATATTATTTTCGAATTTATAGATATTTTTCCAGAATTTATTAGTGTATAAGTTCGCTAATCTTCACTAATTACCCTTAATTAATCGTAATTAGTGCAAAACTATGCAAATCACTCACCTTGGCCACAAATAAAATTTTCAGAACTGAAACCTTGCTGATTTGGGTGAATACTGATGTCTAACAGCAGCTCTAATACTGATTTGGTGCTATTTCTCCTTGATTTGATGTTGCTAGGCTTAATCCTTGATTAGAAAGTGATTTGGGGATGTTTCTAGATGTTGGCGGTCATTGTTAGGGTTCAAGGATGAAAGTGGCAGCTGAAAAATGAAAATAAGATCATTCTCTAACTGATTTCAGCCTCCTCATAACCCTTATCCCGAAATTCCCCATTGGGCCTAGCTGTTAATCACCCGGTTAAGCCCAATTAAGCTGTTTTTCACTATCTGAAACTTGTTTCAGCCATATCTCCCAAACGGTGAGTCCGTTTGGCTAATGTGACCAATCTACGGAATTGTAAACCATCATCCGGAGCCAATAGAAGTGGTTTCAAGTCAAAATTCCTTCCCAGTCAAAAGTTATGGCCAAAACAGTACCAACTGGGGGTAAAATGGTCATTTAAAAATCGGGAAAAATCATGAACATGGGAAATGACCCCAATAGTCGTCTCCCAAAGTTACATAACCATACGACTTCGTATGTGAAAGAAATAAATATTCTACGATCCTATGATGCGTAGAATGCGAGTCGTTACACATACGATCGTTGATACGGAAAGACCAGGATCGAATTTATATTCGAAAACCATTCCGACAAGCGAATACGTGAAAGAAGATTATTGAAGATGGGGAAATTGAAGACCGTTGATCTTCATGAGCGGAAGGACTACTGATTGAATTTCTCTAGTTTAGCGGCCGGAGATATTTCAACATTGATTCTATCGTGATTGAAATCTACGGATTGCAAGGACTTCTCGCTACTGATCTGTAGGGTGATTCCTGGGATGCAGAAGGAGAGTGCCTTCAGTTCATCCTATTCGTGGATGACTTGTATGGACGGATGTCTGACAGAGTATTTCTTAAGGGTCACGTACATTGATTTTTACAAACGTATCTCTGTTAGTGGCGGAGAGGGGCACCTCTCTAGCTTAACGACCAGAATATTTTTTTGGACGTCAATTAGTGATTTGGCGGATCTGACGATGTGGCATTCAAAGTGTATGATGACCAGATGTGTTCTGACTTCAAGCCTTACAACCGAGAAATGACAAAAATCGGGCAGGCAGCATGGCTTGTGGGTCGCTCCCATTAGGATGTATAATCACCTATCTAGAGAAATTCCATTTGCTTCTTTAATCTATATTTCGATGCTATCCCTTTTTAAGAGAGGGTTGCTGATCCCAATCGTCGATGACATGCATTCAATACACTCAAGCGAAATGAGTGGTCGGTCATGTATGGGCTGGGTTGCAAGACGTTCTTGTTGAACCCAATGTATTCATCTCTAGAGATACACTATCGGTAGGTGGTCCCACACCTTGTCATAAGTTGGAATCCAATCTCCAATAAGCGCCTGCGGTTTTAATTGTATACTATATATGTGGAGCGTGAGATGCAAGCACTCCACTAGATTGTTATTTACTTGTATTTAGATATTATCATAATATCAGAAAAGAAATTGGTTTCAAAACTGTTTTGGGTTACCATAAGGTAAAAACCGTCCATATTCATGTGTGGATTTGATCTTACGATTATCCTTTTCTTTTGAAAAGATTTTGAACTTTAAAATCATGATTGGATGATTTACCCTTAGTATTGTGCGAGTTTATCTCACTCTGGTTCATCAGACTGACCCGGTGTTTTGTAAATGCTCGGGTTAGCTCGGGGTGTACAGGTTCAGGTTATTGAATGCTGCGAAGAGATGGGCTGGAAGAGTTCAGACATATGATATCATATAGATACTATTCCGCTGTGTTGTATATAAGGGCAGATTATTATAACTATCCAGATGTGTTGATGTACTCTGATATTGTAAGTGTTTTCAAAAGCTCTCAATAAAGATTTATTTCTGTATTATATTTTGTTCCGCTGTGACATGAGACTCTGTGTTGTGTTGATTTTTCTTCTTCTTCTTTTATTCTAATATTTCTTTCTCTCTTATCTCACCCTCTAACTTCTTTCCATAAACAATCTGGTGCTTTCGGTGTATGGGAGGATCAGCATGAGTACGGTAATGTATTTATGTCGATTTTCAGGGTCGAAAACCCTGGGTCGTTACAGTGGTATCAGAGCTATTGGTTTAGTAATAACCTTGGCTCTGTGGTGTAACTCGGTAGAGATGGGGTTAGTAACACCCTAGATTGAGTTTGAGTATAAATATATGAGAGAGTACTTGTAAATTTTATATATACAAATATTTCGTATTGTGTTGTTTGATCGGTTCAAGTGTTGAAAAGCGTTTAACTGGTAATCGATACAATATTGTTTTGAAAAGAGGGTAAATGAAATAATTTTACTCAAAAAAATTTTTTTTTTAGAAAAGAAATAATTTTATAATATTGTGTGTTGACTGATTTGAATGAAATTCAAAATTTGGTTAAAATTTTGAGTTGAAACTTAACTGGGTTAAGTGAAATCGAATTAAATCATTAATAACGATATTGAAAATAAATAAAGAAATGATGTTGAAATTAAATAAAATTGATTTGAAATTGCAAATTCAATGAATAAAAATAGAATAGAAATCGATCGAATATTAATCGGTTGTTGTTCAAATATGTTGTATTAAATTAAATAGTAATATTGAATGTGGATTAGGTTGATTAGATTGAGTTAGTTGTGCCTTGGTTGTTGATCAATCGTTGTTTGCTTATTGGATTGGTTGAATAAAATTCGTCCATGGTTTAATGAAGAGTTAGATACACTGCACCAGATAAAAGAAGTGTTATTTAAATATCTCATATATGCGTTACTTATATGATGAAATGAGTTAAGTACAGGGGCTAGAGGACTATGAAGATTGAGTTTGATCGTGTAGATTGCATGTAAATTGAGTAGTAGACTCAATCACGCTCGAAAAAGGTACACCTACGTGAAAATAAAAATTTTGGGTTTTGGTTTTTGTTTTCGACCGTGTGGGTCGATATTTTTGTTCCGGCGATACCGCAGAAGTCCCTCGGTGCAGGGGAAACTCTGCTGAATTTTTCGAGAATTTAAAGTGTTAGAATATATTTGATAATTTTTGAAAATTTTGTTTTACCAAAATAAATTGGTTTTACTTTAAAAATAAAATATATTTTTAAAAGTTAATGGGATTTGCAATATTTTTCTTACCTTAGCAATTTCGAGGACGAAATTATTTTTAGGGGGGAAGAATGTAATGTCCCGTATTTTTTGACCATTTATTTGAAATATTTTATTTATTTAAAATATTTATTTGAGTTTAAATAATGGGATTTGACCATTTTAATTAGAATATTTAAATCATATTAATAATATATTTTATTTATGGGATCATTTATAAATTATAACGATTCATTTAATTAAACAAAATGAATTCTAATATTTTGAATACCGTTTTAATTTGGATTTTTCATATAAATGATTTTGGATAGTTATATATGCTGATTGAAATGTAATGGAAGTTAAGGTAATTTTAAATAAATTTTTTAATATTTATTTGATAGAAATATGAATTATTTTTATTATTTTAATCCAATTAAAATAGTTATTTTTGAGACGGGGGTGACAGATTTTAATAAAATCAGTTTCATAAGACCAGTAGTATTATAAATGAAGGTTCATTCTCGGAACATCATTCAAAACTTTAAAAGTAGAAATAAAATCCACAGTAAAATCTTATATGATACCAACACAAATCTCTTCATAAATACTTGTGCGCACAACGAAATCTTTCACCAAACAAATCCATATATATATATAATTGGTCAAAGGAATACTTCAGTATAACCAAAACACTATGGCAGAATAATAGAAGCACCAACTGTTTACCCCATTACAAGTAGCAGTATAGTAAAGAAAAGAAGAAAAAAACACTTTTATATATCATATTTTCAAGTACAAACCCCTACAACAGCCATACAATAAACAGAGAATGTACATGGCACATTTCAACTTTACAAATGAAATGAAGTAAACAAATCCAATAGTAGGAAAATCTGAGATAAAATCTCCAAAGTGTCATGTCTTCCATCACCACCAAATCAACCTGAAAAGAGAAGAAAAGGAAGCATAGCTATGAGTAGTTAGAAAAGATGTATAAGTATATGTATGAAGTTGAAAGATTTCAAATAAAGAAGTAAATTCAACAATCGAAACAGATAATGTGTCTTTATTCAGAAAATCTCATATAAAGGCTGTTCTGATATTGGCACATAGCACAATTCAGATCTGCTAATAAAATAAACAATTTGATAGTTGTGTACACGCAAACATGACAATACCAACAACAATGCAGTTCTGAAATTCAACACGAATAGACAATACAAACAGAAAATCTTATGATCCTACTTATATATATCACGATTCAAATCTGCAAATTGAATGGATAATATCACCAAAAAAACTTGCAAGGAATTATATAACTTTAAATTCGAACATATCATGTGATTGGACAAGGCATGGCTGTATGCTTAGCTATATAGGAACAGCTCAATGTAAATACATATATAAGCAGAAAAATACATGGAAAATCCAACATAAAGTCCACATTTTTCACTGTAAAATGTCACCCACAAACCGAGTTCTATCACTAACAGTTCACTGCATAGATGAAACCTAAAGTAAACGCCTAAAAATTAGGCACTGCAAAACCTAATCTATGATTTTACAATCGAGATTGTCGTTGTTCTTATCATGATCAAACCCAAGTATAAATGTAGGTCACGCACTACATTTCAGAACACAACCAATTCGAAGCTACAGAAAATCAAAACAGAGAAATCAAAACAGAAATTAAATAGAAAATAATTCTCGAAATACTTAGCTTTTTGGGGATGGAGGCTTCGGTCTGGGTTGAATTGAGTGAAAGGAGGGTGGCAGAGCAACTAAAGGTGAAGCCGATGAAGCGAGGTGCATCCGATTTTACTGAGGAAAGCAAGCGATGGAAGGGGTTGGATTTAGGGTTTCTTGCTCCAATTTTTTTGTGTGTGTGGCAGCGGACGAATAAAGGGATAAAGGATGGGGTCCGATGGGCTAGTATAAGGGATGGATGCGGGCTTGGGTCCCCTCATGTCGGGCTGGACGAGTTTAAATAGTAAGGCCCAACAAGTTTTTTTTAATTAAAAGTTTATTTAACTTTAAAGATTCTTTAAAACTTAGATTTTAAATTCTGAATACATATGTGATCAGATTGATGAACCTTCAGAAGCGTTGGATTCATCTTGTCAAGTACAACAACATGGGATTGGTTCGGACGGACATGGAGGCTGTTGAAATTTCTAGTTAATTTAAACGTCTGTTTAAATAGACTAAATCAAACCATTTACCGGCGAATCAAATTTAAGGTGAGTTAAACTCACTCAATAATTCCCGCTTATATTTTATAAGTTGGGTTTTTACTTCTGTGTGCTATGGTTGCTAATGATTTGACTGATTGATGATATATATATATATATATATATATATATATATTCACATATCGTTTGAATTGATGGAATTAAAAGTCGTTTAATTTCAGTCAAACCCAGATTGTTAATTTAAACAATTGGTTCCAATTGAGGTAAGTTACCTTATTGGCCACGTTTATAAAATAAACGTGTTTCAATAGATAAATTGTTTTTGATTAATTGATGTTGTTGATATTGAATTGTCACTACAGACTGTTATGAGATTTGAATTGAATTGTTTGATTATATGGTTGATTTGGTTATTGCATATTTACCTGAAACCACCATTTGTTTGGTTTAAACCAATGGGTACTATTGGTTGGGTGTCCGGCAGTACATGGCCTACGAATTAACCGTTTTAAAATATCAATCTACCGTCAAGTAAATCGACGAGATAAAGTTATAAAATTTATTTTATAACTGAAAAATAGATTTTGAATTAAAGTTGTAAAATGGAAATAAATATTTATTATTTATTAATTGAGTTTGTAATTGATTTTAGAAGATTTTATAAAGGAAAGTTCTGATATGTATTAACGTAATGTGATAGATTTGAATAATCATTTCAAGAAATAAATCAAAAGGAAATTTATTTAAATTAATTATGAATTAATGTAAATAAAGGATCATCTGGAGTTGGTTAATGAAGTAACCGTGTCTTGGATTGACAGAGTCAACCTTTTAAACTGAGTTGAGGATAAGATCAGTTGTTTGATGAGATGGGTTAACGAATAATGGTTTAATTTTAATAAGTTTTAAAAAGAGATTTATTATTTATTCAGCAAATAAATAAGTTAATTAATTATAGATCAGTTAATGATGAAGTGAATGATTAATTTAATTTAATTTCTACCTTGATGAGATCATTTATTAAAGTTAATCGAAGTTGAAATGAAATATGATTGCGTTGTGAAAGGAATTCATGAACGGGTTTATATAAAACCCAAGTCTTTATCACCAAAGGAAAGAAGGAAATTTAAGCAAATGTGACGGCATAAATTAACGTTTGCTTAACATTTGAATTAAGTAAATAGGAATTTGATAATGAAAGGGTTATATTAAACCATGATTTATAAACAAAGTTTATAAAAAAGGAAATGAGGCGTGTTTGGAATTAGAATAAATATCGGGTTTTGAATTACAATTGATGTCTACCTAAAGATAGGAAACGTGGTTGGTTAAGGTCTGAGAGGTAAATAAATACACCAACTTGAACGGCTTCGGAATTATTTGAGGGTGATATTTGTCTATAAAGGGAAGGTGGAAAAAAAAAATGTAATTATTTCCATAGGAGAAATAATAATGGAATGTCAATAAAAAGGGTTCGAGAATATATAATGGGGGTTTTTCCAAGTACTGGGAGTGGGAGGATTTGATATATATGTATATATATATATATATGTATATATATATATATGTATATATATATATATGTATATATATATATATGTATATATATATGTGTATATATATATGTATATATATATATATATATGTCCCAAGTGAAATAAACGAAAAGGAAATGGTGGGAAGTTAAAATTGTGTTTTCGAGATAAAAGGAAATTGAAACGTTAAGTTTTGCGAATGGTTTATACTAAAAGTATAATAGATGGTTATTATATTCAAGTGATAAAATAAAGGAAATTTCATAACATTGTTTTACTTGAAATGAGATAAGTCGTTTTTCCAAGATGGTTAATGAGAAATAAATAGTAAATGGGTTTGAAACGATGGTAGAATAAAGAATTGAACATGATTATAGAATATTTTCTTAAATATGAAAGTGGAATAGGGAAATAATAATCTTACGTCAAATATGTTATATTTGAAATATTGAAATGTTAAAGAGTTTAAGATTAACTATCGTTAATCGTTTTTAATTAGAAAAGCCATGTAGTGCTGGTACTGAGCTGGTAAACTCATGTTATTCACACAATTATTTATTTGATAGTTAAATCACCAACTATCAAACTTGACCCATACGATCGTTGGTGCGGAAAGATCGGGATCAAATTTATATTTGAATACCATTCCGACCAGCAAATACGTGAAAGAAGATTATTGAAGATGGGGAAATTGAAGACCGTTGATCTTCATGAGCGGAAGGTCTACTGATTGAATTTCTCTAGTTTAGCGGCCGGAGGTATTTCAACAGTGATTCTGTCGTGATTGAAATCTACGGATTGCAAGGACTTCTCGCTACTGATCTGTAGAGTGATTCCTGGGATGCAGTAGGAGGGTGCCTTCAGTTCATCCTGTTCCTGGATGACTTGTATGGACGGATGTCTGATAGAGTATTTCTTAAGGGTCACGTACGTTGATTTTTACAAACGTATCTCTGTTAGTGGCGGAGAGGGGCACCTCTCTAGCTTAACGACCAGAATATTTTTGTGGACGTCAATTAGTGATTTGGCGGATCTGACGATGTGGCATTCAAAGTGTATGATGACCAGATGTGTTCTGACCTCAAGCCTCACAACCGAGAAATGACAAAAATCGGGCAGGCAACATGGCTATGTGGGTCGCTCCCATTAGGGTGTATAATCACCTATTTAGAGAAATTCCATTTGCTTCTTTAATCTATATTTCGATGTTGTCCCTTTTTGGGAGAGGGTTGCAGATCCCAACCTTTGGTGATATACATTCGATACACTCAAGCGAACAAGTGGTCGGTCATGTGTGGGCCGGGTTGCAAGACGTTCTTGTTGAACCCAGTGTATTCGTCTCTAGAAATACACTATCCGTAGGTGGTCCCATACATTTTCGTAAGTTGGAATCCAAACCCGAATAAGCGCCTGCGGTTTTAATTGTATACTATATATGTGGAGCATGCGATGCAAGCATTAAACTAGATTGTTATTTACTTGTATTTAGATATTATCATAATATCAGAAAAGATATTGGTTTCAAAACCGTCCATGTTTATGTGTGGATTTGATCTTACAATTATCCTTTTCTTTTGAAAAGATTTTAAACTTTATAATCATGATTGGATTATTTACCCTTAGTACTGTGCAAGTTTATCTCACTCTGGTTCACCAGACTGACCCGGAGTTTTGTAATTGCTCGGGTTAGCCCGGGGTGTACAGGTTCATGTTATCGAGTGCTGCGAAGAGACGGGCTGGAAGAGTTCAGACGTATGATATCATATAGATATTGTTCCGCTGTGTTGTACATAAGGGAAGATTATTATAACTGTTCAGATGTGTTGATGTACTCTGATATTGTAAGTGTTTTCAAAAGCTCTCAATAAAGATTTATTTCTGTATTATATTTTGTTCCGCTGCGACGTGAGACTCTGTGTTGTGTTGATTTTTCTTCTTAATCTATTCTAATATTTCTTTCTCCCTTATCTCACCCTCTAACTTCTTTCCATAAACAATCCGGTGCTTTTGGTGTATGGGAGGATCGACATGAGATATGGTAATGTATTTATGTCGATTTTCGGGGACAAAAACCCTGGGTCGTTACAACATTGTAGTTAAAAGAGTATATTTTTGTTTGCATTCTTTAATGCAAATAAACACTGTATTTAAAAGTTGCATTTTTATTTGCATCCTTTGATGCAAATAAAATATGAAATTAAAAGTTGTATTTTTATTTGCATTCTTTGATGCAAATAAATCATAAATTAGAATATCATCTTTTTATTTGCATTTTAGATGCAAATAAAAAGCATAGTTTAATAAGTTACTCTTTTATTACATTTTAGATATAAATAAAAGAGTAGGATTAAAAATATTATTTTACTTTTATACTGGAATAAATAAAAAGGATTATGATAAAATGAATTCATCTTTGTAGTAATTTTGTTAAATTAAATAATTTTTTATTTATTTTCATCATATATTATAATAAAAAGAATAGAATTAAAAAGATATATTTTTAGTGTCGTTTTAGCTTAAATAAAAAGAGTAAATAGATATATAAGGTTTATTTGTCCTTTTGTTGCAATATATAAAGATACATTTTTATCATTTAAGTAGAATGAGACAAAATTATTTAATTTTGTCATTTTAAAAAGGTTGAAACAAAGTAATCATTTTTGTCAATTTACACTACTTGAAACAAAAATAATCATTTTTGTCAATCTACATTAGTTGAAACAAATAATCACTTTCGTCAATTTATATTGGTTGAAACAAAATTATTCACTTTCGTCAATTTATGTTAGTTGAATCAAACATTCATTTTGTCGAATTATATTGGTTGATACCAAACAGGACACTTTTGTCAAATAAAAATTAAACACAAATAGCATTTTGATAAAATAGAATTGTCGGCAAATGAATGTATCACTCTTCTTATTCATTTTGTTGAGATAGAATTTACATGCAAATATAATAACCATTTTCATTTGTGTAACACAACATAGAATTTATATGCAAATAAAAAAATCATTCTTATTTGCAAATTTACATTGGAATCTATATTCAAATATAAAAATCATATTCTTGGTCTAAACATAGATTAGAATGTATAGGTGAGATAAAATGACATCTTTATATTTTAATGCAACATTAGAATTTATATGCAATTTAAAATAAATATTTTTATGTGCTAGTTTATACATTGAAACATATACAAATGAGGTTATTTCTTTTACGTTAAGAATAATTACATACAAATTAAGTATAATGAAAATTATCCCTTTATCTGTCATCCACAATAATGTCATATAATTAAATTACATTCTACTATATATTAGAAACATATAAAGAAATTATGCGAGTCAAATATATTTCATTACGACATTAGAAATAAAATATCATTTTTGTCCATCATTATCAACATGTTGGTAGTATTAAAATTGGTTAAATTAATTAACCAATCATTTATTTATATGTACTGTTGTTGGCTAAAACCCCCACATGGGTATTGGGATGTTAAGTGATATACACTAGTCCCAATATTTATTCGTATGTCAATCGACAGATTGACAGGCTACGATGAGCGTTATTATTTCATTTTAATGCTCACACAGTTGTGAACTTCACTTCGAATGTTGAATGGATAGTTTGATGATTATTTATCAATTGTTGTCATTTACATACGATGTATGAAATCCATATAACCAAAGTTATATGGTAAATGATTGAGTCGCTTTCCGATTCAGAATATCTTTTATATAAAGAATATTTTTAAACAAAGAATTCTTTTAAATAAAGGATAAATCTTTCAACTAAGATTATTTGGTATTTCAAATTATATTTATTTATTGGAAAATGATTTTTGGGTTTATCGTGAATAATGTTTTCAAATGACATTGATTCTTTAACCCACTTAAAGATAAGATTTATTTCTTAAATTGGAATAATCGTAAAGTAATGATTTTGGATATTAAAACAGAATTGGAATATTGATAAATCTTTGAAAATAAGATTTAAAAATAATTTTGAAAGATTTATCTTTGATAAAATTAATGGGAACATTTCCCTAAAAATATGAATATTATATTTTAAAGAATATTCTGAATTAGAAAGAAGCGTTGGATGTATCTTTATAACACTTGATTTTTAATTATAAAAATACGCGAGTTATTCGGGAAGATCGGGTTTAACCCATTCCGAATAATTACTACGACGATTAAGAGTCGAAGCCATTGAAGACGGTGGATGAAGACCGACAATCTTCACATCGAATGGACGACTACTTATGCCTGGCATTGGGTCGCTCCCAGTAAAGGGTTAATAGTGGTAGTTTGCATGGACGTACTTGTTGATCGTCCGGATACGCGAGCACTTAGGTGACTCCGGTTTTGTTCAGACCCAGAACGGACTTGTATATGGATGTGTGTCCGACATTGAATTTCATGTCGTGTAATTAAATTGATATCTATTAATATATTTATGTGGTGGCGGAGAATTTATTCTCTTGCTTAACACCCTTCTATGAGACGCACGAGCTCAGAGGTTATATATTGGAGTTATCGATCGCATGGTATGGACTGTCAATGTGGCATGCCAAAATGCAATTAATCAAGGCTTTTGTTGAAAAGCAGAGCCTTGTGATGATGATCAAAGCATAGCCTAGGCATAGCTTTGTGTATTTCATTACCTCACGAGCCTCACACCCCGGTATGAGTCAAGAACAGAGCAAGGGAACGCAGGGAGTGCACACGTTTCTTTCTAGCTAGAAGTGGTATTTGGGTTTAATACGGCTTGACATTTTACTTATGTGGTTGATGGATTTTGAGGTGCCTCGGATTTTTATTGGTCGCAATGGCCAATTTATAGGTCCAATAGGATCGGGAAGCGTGTGTTCAGGAATTGCCAATCCAACCCATTGCACTATTGGGTGACCGGCCCTGCAGGATCCAAGGGCTCGCCAGCATCCGAATCCTGAGACATTGCTAGAGTGTCTCGAATCGGTAAGGAGATCGTTCCTAGCCTTGACTCTTGATGGAAACCCAATTTCCAATATGACCCCATGCGGTTTTGAATGTAGAACTTGTATGGCGACATAGTATATGGTAGCTATGCCGTCTATGATTAATACATTATGATTGAAAGATTTCTAAAACATGTGTACACTAATAATAACATTAAATCCGTTTTTATTGTATCAAGCATTTTTGACCATTATAAGGTAAAACTCTATCCTCCGGCTTGCGTTGCATTGTGTGATGGGACCTAAGTCTTATAATGGTTTCATTTTTCTAAAAAGCATGGCGTTTTTTTAACGAGTTACTTTATTTATGCACTGGCAATCCAGTGGAGTAAACACATTCCGCGATAGCGGCGTGGTCCTGTGATTAGCCTCCTTATTAGATAAGTTAAGTAGAGATTTCTCACACCGGTCCCATGACTGACCCGTAGTTTGTCTCACTTTACAAACTCGAGTGCCCTCTTTTCCATACGGGCAGTCGAGTAGCTTATTTTGCAGATATATTGAGCAGGATTCTGGATCGAAGCTTAGAGCTGTGTCTAGAGCAATGATAGCCTTCCGCTGTGATTAGTATATTTGATCCGCTGCAATGTATTACATTTATTTTAATTTAATCTTCAGTTGTATTATTTATCAATGTACTCTAATATATTTTGTACTCTGATGTAACCTTATTATAATGTTTATAAAAGTATGTTGTTATTTGTTCCGATGTGTTGCATTCCCAAAGTTAACATATTCAGGTTTTGAACGGTCTTGGTCGATTTAGCGATCGATCGGGTCGGGTTTAATCTGGTTCGTTACGGTTGGTATCAGAGCTTTGGTTAGCTCAAATCTTTGGGGTACAACTCGTTAGAACTAAACAAAAGACTCATCAGAGATTGGATTAGTAACATCCAATAAGAATACTCATTAGAGATAGGATCAGTAGTATCCTAGAATGAGGAAACTCATTAGAGATGTGGTTAGTAATACCCTAGAATGAGTTCAGAGTAAAAAGCCTATGATTAACTTATTTGTGAATTTATATATACATAATCCAATATTAGAAAATATGATTTTGATATATAAAAGTTATATATATTTGAAAAGTTAATCAACCAATAAAATTATGGAAAACAATAAAATGTGAAAATCTAATTGGTTAATTTAACGACTTTTAGCTTTGTTCCTTTTCGAGGACGAAAATATTTTAGGTGGGGGAGATTGTAACAACCCGCAAATTCTGAACCAATTAAAAAAATTTATTTTAGAAATTTTAATAGTAAAAGTATTTTATTTTAAATAATAACGATGATAAATTTTATTTAAATCGAAGTGAGAACGAGAAATTTTATTATAAAAGGAGTTAGAAATAGCACGGTAGTTTGAAAAGTCAAACTTGAACTTTGACCGAATGTACCGGATTCAAAATTTATCGGGTTTTAGTGAAACAAAAAATATTAGAATCTATTTAAAAATATCTTTCCAACGAATCCGAAAATTGAAATTTCATAGCGGAAATCAAAAGTTATGCCCAGTTTAAAATTCAGAAAAGTCGCTGTAGAATTTATATATATATTTTAATATTAAAAATAGCCATTTTTCAAACGACCTCCGCTTTCGATGAAACCACTTTTTTTGGAACCGGCATGTCAAATTATTGCTAGGTTTCAATTTTCATAATTTTTAGAATCAATGTGTGAGCGTGGCAAAAGAAAATGTGTTTTGCCAGTTTCAGCCAAATCCGATCGACCAGAAAATGACATTTTTCAAACGGTCTCAGAATTCGACGAAATTAGTCTTGTTAGAACCGTATTATCAAAATATAACTAGAAATAATTTTTCTGTAATTTTTAGAGGTCGTACGTGCCCCCGGTGAATTTAAATGTATGATTGAATTAATTAAATAAATGATTTATATATTAAATAAAATAGAACAGGTTGAAGATAGTCGTTTGGGCTCAGGGGACTTGGCCCACTGGATCCGGAGCAGGGGTTATTAGCTAGGAATGTCTTCTGTTGGACTGGAATAGGAATTAGTGGATATTAACCGGCCTTTTTAGTGAATTAATGAATATTATATTATAAATAAACCCAAAAATTAGCTCAAACCCTAATTTCATTAGGAGGCCGCCGCCATTCTATTTCCCCAATGGCCAGAAATGTCCCAACTTCGATCTTCATTATCTCTCAATCCAAACTATAACTCTTAGCAATCCAAATCATCAAATCGAAGAGATTCTACTTAGCTTCATCGCTATACGGACAAGATCAATTATCATTAGGTATTGTGTTCGATTTCTGCATCCAAAACTGGCTCGTTCGAAGGGGATTTCCGGGTTATAGGCGCGTGCGAGCTGCACCATTTCGTGGGCGGTGGAAGCTCTGACGATGGTCGACGACGTGGAGGAGTTTGATCGGTTGCTGATGGCTTGAATCATGGGGCGCAGGTGATGTTTGGCATCGAGAAATGGGTTGAACAAGTCTGAAGCTTTACGGGGATGGAGAAGATAAAGGAAGGGGATTATCCTTTAATTGGTGATGTAATTAAAATTAAATTAGTTAATTTCTTGTCTAATCACTCAACGATTAAAATACCATAACTTTTACATACGGATTCAGAATGGAACGAAACTGAAAGCGTTGGACTCGTATGAATCAGATCTACGCTATGAAGCTGACTTGAGCTGAAACCGAGCACTTTGAAATTTCAGGCAAAAAGCAATATGAGATTTCTATTTTTAAATTAAAATTAATTTATTATTTTGGTGTGAAATTCATATTCTTTCCATATAATATTCATGTCGTGTCATGTATATATTTATTGAAATGTTGATTGTGTTGTATTGCGGTGAATCACTGAATGAATTTGTGTGTATCATGTTTGTTATTCAAACTGAATTATCATTGTTACATGATTGTTGAAATTTATACTCATGTTAATTATAAAATTAGATTCAAATAATATTATCATTTGTTTATTAGATGGTGGTAATTAACATTTATGTTAATTGGGAAATTAAATTTAAAGGAAATATTTTTATTGTCAAAATTTAGACAGTAAAAAGTATAGATGTTAAAGAAACATTTTTATTTTCAAATTAGAGGCAACAGAAAGAATGGTTTTTAAAAGTATCATTTTTATGTTTAAATTAGAGAAAATAAAAGGTTAGATTCAAAAGATAATATGTTTATAGTCAAATGGATACAATAAGAAGAAATTATGTTTTTATTGTCATATTTATTACAATAGAAAGTGTAGAATTAGAAAAATAACATTTTTATTATAAAATGTTACATAGAAATAAAATAACATATTTTGATTAAGAAATGTATGTTAGGGTAAAAGTACCTTTTTTGTTAGAAATTGTGCATTAGAATAAAAATACCTTTGTATGAAATGATACATTAGAATAGAAAGTACATTTTTGTATTAAATATGGCATTATAAAAGAAATAACATTTTTAGTATAAAATGTTACATTATAAAAGAAATAACATTTTTGTTAAAAATTTGTTGCATGAGAATAAAATAACATTTTTGTTATAAAATGTGGCATTAGAATAAAACATCATTTTTTGTCATAGAATGTCATGTTGGATAAAAGACCATCTTTGTTAGAAATGATTATTTAGAATAAAAAAATATAGTTATTAAAGATTACACTTTTATTGATAACTTGTTTCAATAAAAAAAAGATTTAACATTTCATTTTTGTTGAAAATTGGTTTAAAAAAAAGGATTTAACATTAAAGACTACATTTTTATGTAATGTTGTTTACAATAAAAAGAATTGAAATAAATAAAGATGGTTCTTTTATTTGCATTCGTTTATGCAAATATACCTAGAAATGTAAAATGTACTTTTATTTGCATTCTTTTATGCAAATATATATAGCAATAGAAAAATGCTCTTTTATTTGCGTTCTTTTATGCAAATATATATTGAAATATAAAATATTCTTTTATTTGCATTTTCTAACGCAAATATGCATAGAAAATAAAATTGTCCTTTTATTTGCATTAGAAGTAAAACTATATTTTATTTGCAATTTTAGACGCAAACGAACATTAGAGTTAAAATTTCATTTTTGCAATTATAAATGCAAACAAAAACATTAGAATGAATATGATATTTTTATTTTGTATTTTTGATAGAAATAAAAATATGATTTCATGAGTCACATTTTTGTTTGTAAATTTAGTTGCAAACAAAAGCATAAAACATAAATTAAAATATTATATTTTTATTTGCATATTTAGATGCAAATAAACATCGCAGTTAAAAGATTATATTTTTATTTGCATATTTAGATGAAAATAAATATTGTAGTTGAAAGAGTGTATTTTTATTTGCATTCTTTGATGCAAATAAACACCGTATTTAAAAGTTGCATTTTTATTTGCATCCTTTGATGCAAATAAAATATGAAATTAAAAGTTATATTTTTATTTGCGTTCTTTGATGCAAATAAATCATAAATTAAAATATCATCTTTTTATTTGCATTTTAGATGCAAATAAAAAGCATAGTTTAAGAAGTTACTCTTTTATTACATTTTAGATATAAATAAAAGAATAGGATTAAAAATATTATTTTACTTTTAAACTGTAGTAAATAAAAAGGATTATGATAAAATGAATTCATCTTTGTTGTAATTTTGTTAAATTAAATAAAAAATTTTATTTTCATCATAGATTATAATAAAAAGATTAGAATTAAAAAGATATATTTTTAGTGTCATTTTAGCTTAAATAAAAAGAGTAAATAGATAGATAAGGTTTATTTGTCCTTTTGTTGCAATATATAAAGATACAATTTTATCATTTAAGTAGAATGAGACAAAATTATTTAATTTTCTCATTTTAAAAAGGTTGAAACAAAGTAATCATTTTTGTCAATTTACACTAGTTGAAACAAAAATAATCATTTTTGTCAATCTACATTAGTTGAAACAAATAATCACTTTCGTCAATTTATATTGGTTGAAACAAAATTATTCACTTTTGTCAATTTATGTTAGTTGAATCAAACATTCATTTTGTCAAATTATATTGGTTGATACCAAAAAGGACTCTTTTGTCAAATAAGAATTAAACACAAATAGCATTTTGATAAAATAGAATTATCGGCAAATGAATGTATCACTCTTCTTATACATTTTGTTGAGATAAAATTTACATGAAAATGTAATAACCATTTTCATTTACATAACACAAGATAGAATTTATATGCAACTATAAAAATCACTCTTATTTGCAAATTTACATTGGAATCTATATTCAAATATAAAAATCATATTCTTGGTCTAAACATAGATTAGAATGTATAGGTGAGATAAAATGACATCTTTATATGTTAATGCATACATTAGAATTTATATGCAATTTAAAATAAATATTTTTATTTGTTAGTTTATACATTGAAACATATACAAATGAGGTTATTTCTTTTACGTTAAGAATAATTACATACAAATTAAGTATAATGAAAATTATCCTTTTGTCTGTCATCCACAATAATGTCATATAATTAAATTACATTCTACTAGATATTAGAAATATATAAAGAAATTATGCGAGTAAAATATATTTCATTACGACATTAGAAATAAAATATCATTTTTGTCCATCATTATCAACATGTTGGTCGTATTAAAATTAGTTAAATTAATTAACCAATTATTTATTTATATGTACTGTTGTTGGCTGAAAACCCCACACGGCTATTGGGATGTTAATTGATATACACTAGTCCCAATATTTATTCGTATGTCAATCGATAGATTAACAGGCTGCGATGAGCGTTATTATTTCATTTTAATGCTCACACAGTTGTGAACTTCACTTTGGATGTTGAATGGATGGTTTGATGATTATTTATCAATTGTTGTCATTTACATACGGTGTATGAAATCCATATAACCAAAGTTATATGGTAAATGATTGAGTCGCTTTCCGATTCAGAATATCTTTTATATAAAGAATATTTTTAAACAAAGAATTTCTTTTAAATAAAGGATAAATCTTTCAACTAATATTATTGGTATTTCAAATTATATTTATTTATTGGAAAATGATTTTTGGGTTTATCGTGAATAATGTTTTCAAATGACATTGATTCTTTAACCAGTTAAAGATAAGATTTATTTCTTAAATTGGAATAATCGTAAAGTAATGATTTTGGATATTAAAACTGAATTGAAATATTAATAAATCTTTGAAAATAAGATTTAAGAATAAATTTGAAAGATTTATCTTTGATAAAATTAATGGGAACATTTTCCTAATAATATGAATATTATATTTTAAAGAATATTCTGAATTGGAAAGAAGCGTTGGATGTATCCTTATAACACTTGATTTTTAATTATAAAAATACGCGAGTTATTCGGGAAGACCAGGTTTAACCCATTCCGAATAATTACTACGACGATTAAGAGTCGAAGTCATTGAAGATGGTGGATGAAGACCGGCGATCTTCACATCGAATGGACGACTACTGATGCCTGGCATTGGGTCACTCCGAGTAAAGGGTTAATAGTGGTAGTTTGTCCAAACGTACTTGTTGATCGTCCGGATACGCGAGCACTTAGGTGACTCCGGTTTCATTCATACCCAGAACGGACTTGTGTATGGATGTGTGCCCGACATTGAATTTCATTCCGTGTAATTAATTTGATATCTATTAATATATTTCTGTGGTGGTGGAGAATTTATTCTCTTGCTTAACACCCTTCTCTGACACGCACGAGCTCAAAGATTATATACTGGTAGCTGCCGATCGCATGGTATGGACTGTCAATGTGACATGCCATGATGCAATTGATCAAGGCTTTTGTTGAAAAGCAGAGCCTTGTGGATGATGATCAACGCATAGCCTATATAGGCATAGCCTTGTGTATTTCGTTACCTCGCGAGCCTCACATCCCGGTATGAGTCAAAAACGGAGCAAGGGAACGCAGGGAGTGCATACATTTCTTTCTAGCTAGATGTGGTGTTTGGGTTTAACACGGCCCGACGTTTTACTTATGTGGTTGATGGATTTTAAGGTGCCTCGGATTTTTATTGGCCGCAATGGCCAATTTATAGGTCCAATAGGATTGGGAAGCGTGTGTTCAGGAATTGCAAAACCAACCCATTGCACTATTGGAGGACCGGCCCTGCAGGATCCAAGGGTTCGCTAGCGTCCGAATCCTGAGACATTGCTAGAGTGTCTCGAATCGGTAAGGAGATCGTTCCTTGCCTTGACCCTTAATGGAAACCTAATTTCCAATATGACCCCATGCGGTTTTGATTGTAGAACTAGTATGGCGACATAGTATTGATCGTCGCTAATCTATGAATCAGTAAAGTGCGATATTTAAATTAAATTACTGCAAGCATACAGGTGTGTAGCATACAGGTCGAACACAGGGAGGTGTTATTAAAAATTATTATCTATTTATTCCTGGGCGAGTTAGACGAAGTTTGGAGTTGTTTTTTTTATGTTGTTGAAATTACTCTGAATCTAATCAGTATCAAATTCAACAATTTAAAAGAAAAGGAACAATTACTAGAAAAAGAGAATAACAACTAGAACAATAACAGAAATTAAAAGTAGGATTCCTATTGAAACTAATCAACAGTGAATCGCTAACAAGCAGTAATAAAAGACAATAACAATATGCATTCTACCCAAACCTAATTAGGTAGATAACACAAATTGTTATGAAATTAAAATAACAATAAAACTAGAAAAAAGAAAAGACTTTTATTAGAACAAAAGAGAATACAGAATAGAAAAATGAATGAATGGCATTTACAATGGGACATCATGTATATTTATAGAGATGTAGACCAAATCCTAATCAAATCAATGACTAAATGGCCCTCTTTTCCCAAGAAGTAATATCAAATCTCTTGCCTTCCTTGACCAAGCTTGATTGGAAAGCAAATCACGGTGAATATCTTCCAAATCTTCCCAATCTTCCATGTGGCAAATTGATTGATTGATTGATGAGCAGATTGTATGTGATTAATTCTTCCAAACAAGGATACTCATTAGAATCCAAAGGCAACAAGGGATAAAATCTTCAAAATTGATCTTTTCTTGGCAATATTTTTTATCAGAAATTCTTCTAATTGGAATTTGAAAAATGAATGTTCTGAATTGATTTCCATGATTACTCCTGAAAGGTCCATTAGTGAATATCATACATACACATGACTATGTATATATATAATATAACACTAATTAATATATCCTTCATAGCAAAGGGGCAGTGTGAACGCGTTCCGTTCTTTGGCAAAAAGTGAGCTCAACGGGGATCGAACTCAGGTCTTGTTAGATTTTGTGCCCTAGAGGCAATCAGTTAGATGTGAATAATAATAACATTGTATATGTTATGTTATGTTTTGTTTGGAATAAGAGTTAATATTATGATTATATTTACTACGTGAAATAAATATTATCGTAATGGAAGTCCTTAGAATAGTAATACGGTATTATATAGTTCGAGTAAGACTGAACTTGAGATTATATGATAAGTTAAGTATTATAATTCTTAAATGTCCCTAGTCGAGTTCTATTGTTTATAGGACAACAATAGAGCATTTAGACTGGTATATTGATTGACTGATGATCACATCTCATTGATCATTAATATACGTGATATTAAAGTCAAGATATAAATACGTATTAGAGAATAATGTATTGGGCTGACCCACCATGAGATAACTCTATGGAGTATAATTTACAGTATCACAAGTTGTTCTCATAGTGATAGTGATATAATGATCCTCAGACCTGAAATCATTGTAATTTTAATCGAGGATGTTTGTATTTTGATATCATCTAAAGTTATTTCGTAACAGAGTAATGATAACGATGATTATTGGATATATCTGGAATCGAATATAAATTATGAATGATCTAGATGGAATTTAACCCTACGATATATTCGTAGTGATATCCATGGGCCTCTTGATTGAGTGAGACTGTGAAATGCATGGCCGTGCTCAAATATTGATTTGTTCTGAACAGTCTACTCATTGATCAAGAAAAAAGATTAAATTAAAAGAAGATGATACGATCCATGCCTTCTGTTTAATCTTGGATATAACGGTTAAAAGGATTAAATTATATTGATACACTATTCACAAAGGTCGTATCGAATCATAGATATTGTTGTAGTTTGGGTAGCAATGATGTATTACTAGATGCCACTCGTTGTTTACAATTTAAATGTTTAAATTGTTGCCAACACTATTACAACCTATCGGGTCAAATTTATTGGCATTGCAAATGGAGAAAAATATTTAAAATAAAATAGTATTGACTATTTCATTGTTTTGAACGGGTTTGAACGGATAAAGGGGAAAACGGATATCTCGGATTGTTTTCATTATAAAACAATGGTGAATGTGCTTCACCGAGACCACCGAAATACAGAAAACCCTAGATCCAAATTTAAAGCCCCAGATCAATTCGATTTTAAGTTGGCTAGTACCTCCTCTCCATCCTCATTTTGATTGTCATCTGCGAGAGCTTCACCAGTGGATTTCCGATAGAGGCGTTTTGATTTCAAGCGCTTGATTCAAAGAAGATTTGTGATCTGATTTAACAATTCAAGGCTAGGGCTTCACTCGATTCTACTAAATCAAAGGAGAAAGGTACTTGTTTTGATTAATTTCTGTCTGATTCGTTAATTAGGGTTTTAGATCTGAATGATTCCGCTGCTAATTCGATCCCCAATTAATCTTCAATGGTATCGGAGCAAGGTTAACTGATTCAAATATAAGTTAAGCCCTAAAATCGTAGCTAAATTATACTGATTGATGTTACGAACATCGAAATCAATGAGATCTGGAATGTTGCACTCATTCGATTATAAACTAAAACTGTTTTATGACAGACAAGATTCGGTCTTGTTTATTTGAATGAATTTGAATTGATATATGATATTAATTCATATATGAATGTTTGAAATTCCAGCTCTTATGAAAGTATAATTGGGTTTAATCTATATTTGAATCTGTTTTAGATGGAAATAAGATGTTATTTCTTTTCTGTAATTGTTACAGAAACTGAATATATATTAGATTGATTTTTGAATCACATCTATAAAATATATATTTAAATTATGTTCTGTAGAAATCCATGAATGAGATTAAAACCCTACATAGATTATAATTTGTATGTGTTTGGATCTGAATACCTTTATAAATGTAACAAATTCATTATCAAGTCTAAAATATGTGCTTTATAATGTCCTGTTTTCACTAGAAATCAACATCTGTTGTTGTATTACAGATCTGATCTGTAGATAGTGATTATCCTTGAATTTATGACATGCTAATATCATACATTCTAACTAAGAACCATCTGTTGAAATTTGAACTAAACATGACACTTACCCTGGTTCAAATTCTTTTGAGTTCAGAATCATTTGTACATTTACAATACTCTCAGATTCTTGATAGAAAACTGTTTCTATGACCAATGTTCATTAAGATCTTGACAATTATAAATACTGTTGTAAGTTATAAGGCTTAGTATCTATACTGTTATGTATTAAAATGACAATATAGTATATTCTCATAAGTGCTGATATCTGGAATGTATGTATAAACACACACACACTGTAACAACCCGTATTTCAATAACATGTTAAAACGAGAATCAAGGCAGAATTTCATTTTAAATTCTGAATCAAGTAAAACGGGCTATGCCATTGCGTTTGTCTCGGAAAAATACGCGAAATAGAGTCCGAGTTTTCGAAAATCGGAGTCCGTATGACCCGGTTAAGGCCCAAAGAAGTTTTCGGGAAATTTGAATTTCGAAACATGCAGAAATGGGGCCAGGCGGGAAAATTCCCGCCCAGACATGTCGACAGGCATGTCGACAGGCATGTCGACATGCATGTCGACAGGCATGTCGACAGGCATGTCGACAGGGCTGTCGACTTGCCCTGTCGGCTGATTCTGGTTTGGTGCACCTATTTTCTATCTTGGCTAGGTTTTTGGGCCTAGTTTGAAATCTGACGGTTCAGGTTGGTCCTAGGGTTAATCTAAGGGCCTAAAACTATCCTAATCTCTATAAAAAGACCCTAAACCTACCCCTAAACCCTCATTATTCACTCATGTAACTAAACTATGGCCAAATTTCTACTCTCATGGCCTCCATCTCAAATCCCTAGAGCCTATGCACTCAAATCAAGTTCAAATCAAAAGGTGCAAGCTTGCTACACCAAATCAAGGCCAAATCAACATTGCTATGCGAGTTCCATGACGATTCTTCTACAAAGGAGGCACCTTTCTTAGCCAAGATGATTCATGCTCCTTTCCCTAGGCCTAACTATGTAAGTTCTAGCTACTTTTGGATCAAAACGGTATTTTTAATGTTGACATGGGATAAAATGAGGCTAAACATGATTATGCGAATCTATATGAACCTTACCATGCCTCTTGTGTTCATATTTATGATCTTAGGCCATGTGAGTGACTTAATCATGCCTCTCATGCTATGCATAACCTAGTTTAACTTGCAAGTTTGGATCTTTATGCATGAAATGCTAGCATGAACCTTTAGGAACCACTTTACTTATGAAACATTGGCTAAGGCAAGATTTTGGGGCTTATGCATGTTTATGAACCCAAACCCCTTAGGCCAACATGCAAGTTTGTGGCCAAATCCTTTATGAGATTATGCATGCTCGTGGCCAATCCCCTCTTTTTAAGTTGTGCATGTTTATGGCCAAATCCCTTTTTGATAATATGCATGTTTGTGGCCAAATTACCTTATGACACTATGCATGTCTATGGCCAATCCCTTTATGATGTTATGCATGTGGAAGCCAAGCCCTTTTTGGCATCATGCATGTTTTGAGACCAATATGTGACATAGTATCCTTACTATGTTGACTCGCTTTGCTTGCGTTGGGAAAACACGATTTTGGGTAGTTAGATAAACATGAACATGTCGCAAAATCTTAACTTGAATATGACATGTGTTTATACTTGAAAATATGACTTGAAAGATAACATGGAAGATGACATGTAAGGATGCATAAAAACATGAGCTTGGGAATTTACCTATTAAGTTAGGTCTACCCTTTGGGAATTTACCTATTAAGTTAGGTCTACCCAAATGCTCGAAACTTGTAACATGTTTTAGAAACATGATGAACTTAGATAATATGAGTATGGCCAACTCGAGGTTGGGTTGAGTTTGCAACGTAAAACTACCCGGAACCGACCGGCCTAACTAGTAGTTGCAAACAATAGGACCCAATGTGAGAAGTTGATCATGTCGTGCTTAAGACCCGAGGTTAGACTAAGTTGTGGTGTAAATCTACCCGGACCCGCCCGGCTTAACTAGTAACCACAACAAGGTCTAATGTGAGAGGTTGAGGGTGCATTAATTAAATTAATGCCACATAATAGGGTTAAGTTAATTTGATTAATGAGGCTTAACCAAATATGATATGGACAAATGGGTTAAGTAATTTGATTAGGCTAATGATACTTAACAAAACATGATAAGCTTGGGTAGGTTAAGTAACTTGATTTGCCTAATGACACTTGACCATTTTTATACGACTAGTGGACGGGATTAAGTTAACCAACACTTAATCAATCCAACACGATAACGTGATAAGGTTAAGTAAATTTTCTTAATGACACTTAACCGTATAATACAGTTGATGGATGGGGTTAAGATTAGGCTTAACTAATCTAAACATGGAAATCGGATAGGGTTAAGTTAGCCTAGACTTAATTAATCCAACTTGGTAATTTAATGGGGTTAAGTTAAACACTTAACTAATTTAACACGGTGATTTGATGAGGTTAAGTGACCTATACTTAACCAATCTAACTCGTTAATTTGATGAGGTTAAGTTAATCTATACTTAACCAATCTAACGTGAAAACATGATAAGGCTAAGTCACGAATCACTTGAACACGCTTGACCGATTTGATGACAAGGTCAAGTTAATTTATATAATTAACCAATCTAAAATGATAATTAGACGAGGTCAAGTCATGGATTCCTTGATATACTTACATGGTTTGTAGGGTTAAGTCTTGGACTTGTATACTTAGCCAATTTTGACATGGTTTGTAGACGGGCTAAGTTATGAACTTAAGTGACATTTATAACCCATTAGATAAGCCCTAATTCGGAGGATTAGGTAAATAACCGTAGTTAACAAGGATTATGGAAATAAGGCTAAGTGGTAAACCTTAGTTAAGGGAAACTAAGTAATAATTCTTAGTCAAGGAAATTTGGACCATTTCTTAGATAGATTAGTAACCCGATACGTTAGGTCAACGTTTAAGTATGCGTGAAGGAGCAGGCTATCTGATTTAGATAAAGGCTCCAACGAATTGGGTAACGAAGCAGCGGCTTCGGGGAACGTGAGGATATTCTTGGGATCCCTCTGTGAGCTGCCAGGTCATTATACTAGGCTCACGAGAGGTTGAGGTCTGCGGTAGAAGAACCAAGAATATGCCTTGGTTGCTATGCGAGCGACCTAAAGACTGGGGTGGATAGCAGTGAGTCGACGAATACATAAGGTGCCCGAGATAGCAAGTTCGTCGATCATCTACCATCTTGAGTCAAGCGTGTACGTACGGAAAGGCAGGGAACACCCAACAGACCATAATTGCTATCTAATTATGGGTGAGGTAGGCCGTAGGATGTGGGCTGGCCGGAGTGTAGTTCTCATGCAAGATTTTCTCTTGTGTTGCCTTCACTAGTTGAGGGAGGGGTCTCGTGGGACCATAGCCACGTGTAGAAAAGCAGACCTTAGTATCTGCATCGGCAGATAAATCTAAAGCTCCCGACCGAGTCCTGTATTTCTTGGTTTGCCCGGTGACAGGACTCGGGTGGCACGATGTGATACATGTGCATGCAGTAATAGAAAAACGATTCACGATGAATGCGTGGGAAAAAGGGCGCGGTTGAGGGTTAGCGTAATCCCTAGTGGCCTAGGTGGTTTAACCCAAACCGAAATACGAAAGCGTGCAATAGGTAAGCGTAATCCCTAGTGGTGCTAGGTGGCGTAAGTCCTATTAGTTCAAACGATGATTCATATGGAAGAGCCTAGCTAGAACAAGGGTGACAGTCCAAACGATTTCAAGGATAATACGACATGAGGAAGCCCGTACGAGGTACGGCAAAGGACTGAACTTATATACATGGAAAGAAACATATGATTTGAGTAACCTATATATGCGATATATTAGGTTGACATGGACCATTACACGACTTTGAGTAAGGGACATTCATGGTTAACACATAACAAGGCTGGGATACTAGTACGGAGGGTGCAGAGCAAATATACATGGTAGAACTAGGAAGAATATACATAATAGATACCGTGGATGTTAGACGGGGTAGATACCTTGGGATAATGTACTCGTTAGAAATCTGACGATGTGATACCTTGACTTATCATAACACCGTAGTTTATCATAATACCTTAGTTTACTTTGCCACAGTAGTTCAACCGGCTATCCTGGTTTATCTATCTTGTAGTTATCCTTATGTTTACTTTCAGTTTATGCATGTCATGTTACCTTTACCTGTTTTTATACTGGAAGTAGATAGGACTTACTCAGTCTTTTTGACTGACCCGTTTTGTTTCGCCTCTTTTCTTCCGTTTCCCCCCCCCCCAGGTTTCAGGGAGGAAACAATGCTGTTTAGTTCGGACTTCTTCCGCTTGAAGGTCATCATGGATGGCTTGGACTTCTCTTGGCTATGGCTACTTTACTGTTTTACTTGGGGAATAATTTATTAAAAAGTCTTTATGCTTCTTTACTATTGCAAGACAGGTTTTGATGTACTCTGATGTAAAAGGCTTTAGACCTTATTTATTCATGTTATGAAAGTTTTTGATTTTACTTCCGCTATTTATATATGTTCTGTCTTGTGATATTTCTGTGCATGTTTACCAATAATGCCCCTCTTAAGCTAGTGCATTCCTTTGCGAGTGACTCTGGCGGAGGCGGGGTGTTACACACACACACACACACACACACACACACACACATATATATATATATAAAACTATATACCTTTGGCTGCTATGAAAGGAAATTATTATATGTTTGACATATAAGAAAAATCATGTGATGTACAAACAGAGAAATAAATGTCTTGATTTAATCAGATTTGATCTGATTGTCTATGAAAATCAAAACAGTTAAAAAGCATCCAATATGATTTGATGAACTCTGTCTAGATATCACAGTAGTATGCATTGTAATGAACTGAAATATAAATACATTGGATTTGATCTGATTATAGTTCTACTTTTCAGTAACATGTAATGCTGTGGTACAAATATCAGATGTGATCTGGTTTATTCCTTCATGTGTTAAAGTCATGTATATATATATATGAATGAGACAAAGATTATCACATCTGATATGATATGATCTGTCATATATTATTCCAGATATATGTATATACATGATGAACAGCAATGGATATTATCAGATGCTGATTTGACTTCCATGGTTCATATTCCAGCTGAATCTCAGTACTGAAAATGATGAGGATAAAATGCATTTGAACTGTTATATAGTCCTTAGAGTATATACGTATATTAGATTATTGTGTTCTCTATGATATACTCTGATATCTCCCAGTGATATTGTAATTGTATTCATGTAACTGTTTTGAGAATTCATATATTTCATTTTGGCTTGTAATAATCATTCTGAAATGGCTTCATGTGTAATGATAATAAGCTGTAATGTTTCTCTTGCTTTGATTATTATATTATATGTGAACATGTTTGTGAGATCAATTCGGTAATCTCACATATGTATGTATGAAATCTGTGTACTGTATCATTAGAATGCATGTTCCATTTATTTTATTAATAACCAGTATGTGATACTGGGCAATCTGGTCAAACTGGGCCTGGTTTTATTTAAATTCTGGGCTTGTTTTAAAAATGCTGGGCTAATTTAACTTGGTTTGGCAAAAAGGGGTTTTGCTTTATTTTATCTGGCTGAAACGTATCAACCTTTAAGGTTTTAAAATAGCCCACATGTTTTAACATTTCTATTTCCTAATGACACTAATAATTTAAATGTATTTGTGTTCTTTAATTATCGAATTAAAATTCCTTGTTTTAAAATATTGTATTTTAAAATTGGTATAAATAAATTGTTTGACCTATTCAATTTTAAATCCCTGTCAAAACTAATGTTTATATTAAATCACGGTGACGTCTTCCAATGATATACTCATCACTGTCCAAAATTATTGGTTGTAACTAACGCCAAAGCGTTGTGCACCTTTTAATTTTGGTTATATGCGATGGAGTAAAATGTGGTGCTCCAACCTATTATTGGGTCTGATTTAACTAGGCTGCATAATACGATTATGGCCTTAGAGACAAACAACATGATTTATTCTATATTTTGAGCAACAGAATAATACAGAACAAAATGTTCGACATGCGATCCAAAAATTATATAAACGATGCAATTGACACAAGATGTCTACCTAAAATGTTATGTTTTGAGTTTAGCCAAAGCTAGGTCAAGGCATGATTAGATGTGGATTTTGGAACACCAAATATATATACAGTTATATATATTAAAATAGGGATGTTGATTTGAGTGGGAGCATATTTATGCACACATTAATTTATTTAGCCATGATTATTGTCGTTTTGATTGTCAAAGTTATTTATTTCAATTTATTGTCTATTGTAGATTCTAAATGGCTAGCAACACCAACAATAATCTATCACTTAGGTCTGTTCTTGAAAAAGAAAAACTGAATGGAATAAATTTCCTAGACTGGCACCGTAACTTGAGGATTGTCCTCAAGCAGGAAAGGAAACTGTATGTACTTGATGGGCCTATTCCCGAGGCGCCACCGAGTACTACACCCCGTGCAGAGATTAATGCTCACAAGAAACATCAAGACGACGCTCTTGATGTTAGTTGTCTTATGCCGGCAACGATGAATCCTGTGCTTCAGAAGCAACACGAATTCATGGATGCCTACAATATGATCGAGCACCTTAAGAAGTTGTTCGAAGGGCATGCTCGTCAAGAAAGGTATGACACGAGCAAAGCACTATATCACTGCAAGATGGGTGATAAGGAACCCGTTGGTCCACACGTACTGAAGATGATTGGTTATATAGAGTATCTCGAGAGGTTAGGGTTTCCTTTGACACCGGAAGCTCAAACCGATCTTGTGCTCCAATCATTGAACAGTAAGTTTTCTTCATTTATTATGACCTATCTCATGAATGAGATTGAGAAGCCCTTGACTGAGTTATTGAGCATGTTGAGAACTGCTGAGAATAACATGAAAAAGGCAGAACCGACTGCCATGATGATGGTACAGAAGGAGACTGCTAAACACAAAGGCAAGGGCGAGAACAAGAAAAAGCAGCTTAAGAAGACTGCTAATAAGACCAATTTCAAAAAGGCATCAAAGCCTAAAGGAGGGGTTCCCAAAGAGGGTGATTGTCACTACTGCGGAAAGCCAGGTCACTGGAAACGTAACTGCTATGCTTATGTAGAAGATCTAAAGAAGAAGAAGGGAAGTTTGACTTTGCCCAATTCAGGTATTAATGTTGTATACGTCAATTTGTCTACTTCTGCATCATGGGTATTAGATACCGGATGTGGATCACATATCTGTGTCAATTTGCAGGAAATGCAAAGGAGTAGAGATTTGGCAGAAGGAGAAATGGACTTACGTGTGGGAAATGGAGCAAGAGTTGCCGCATTAGCCATAGGAAGCTGCCACTTGTCCTTACCAACTGGATTAGTTTTAAAATTAGAAAACTGTTATTTTGTTCCTTCCATTAAGACAAATATTATTTCTGTATCTTGTTTGGACAAGCTAGGATTTTCATTTATAATAAAAGACAAATGTTGTTTATTTTATTTGAATGAGATATTTTATGGAAGTGCACATTTAATTAATGGTCTCTATGTTCTTAATTTTGACATTCCAGTTTATAACGTTAATACCAAAAGGATTAAATCCAATGATTTAAATCCTACCTACCTCTGGCACTGTCGTTTAGGCCATATAAACGAGAAACGCATATCAAAACTCCATAAAGATGGAATTTTGGATTCATTTGATTTTGAATCATATGAAGATTGCAAATCCTGTTTATTAGGCAAGATGACAAAAGCTCCTTTCACTGGACACAATGAATGGGCTAAGGATCTATTGGCCCTTGTACATAGTGATGTATATGGACCAATGAGTACATCTGCTAGAGGTGGGTTCTATTACTTCGTTACATTTACCGATGATTTCAGTAGGTACGGATGTGTATATCTTATGAGACACAAATCTGAATCATTTGAAAAGTTCAAAGAATTCAAGAATGAAGTTCAGAATCAACTTGGTAAGAATATAAAAACTCTTCGAACAAATCGAGGAGGAGAATATTTAAGCCAAGAGTTTAATGACTATCTGAAAGAGTGTGGAATTGTTTCACAACTCACTCCACCGGGAACACCACAATGGAATGGTGTTTCTGAAAGGAGAAATCGCACCTTATTAAATATGGTATGATCAATGATGAGTCATACAGATCTTCCGATAAGTTTTTGGGGTTTTGCCCTTACAACAGCTGCATTCATACTTAATAGACTTCCCGCTAAAGCGGTTCAGTCCACACCATATCATATATGGACGGGAAGATGTCCTAATGTCTCTTTTATGAGGATTTGGGGATGTGAGGCTTATGTTAAGCTTCTTAACTCTGACAAGCTCCGACCCAAATCCGAAAAATGCTATTTTGTGGGGTATCCAAAGGAAACAAAAGGATATAACTTCTACAAACCCTCTAAGCATAAAGTGTGTATTGCTCGAACTGGATTTTTCATTGAAAGAGATCTAGTCTCTAATAATATCAATGGAAATAAAGTAGAACTCGATGAAATTCGAGAACCACAAAATATCACTGAACCTGAATATGAAGTTGAGGAAGAACCACAAACTATTGTGGAATCCGAACCTACTCAACTTACACAAGGCGTTCGTAGATCTGATAGAATACGTCATGAGCCCGATAGATATTTTGGATATCTAGTAACTCAAACAGGAGACGTAATGCTCATAGATCAGGATGAGCCTATTTCCTATCAAGATGCTATGAATGGACCTGATTCTGAGAAATAGCTTGAAGCCATGAAATCTGAAATGGATTCCATGTACACCAACCAAGTATGGACTTTGGTTGATCCACCTGATGGGGTAAAACCAATTGGGTGTAAATGGGTTTACAAGAAGAAAACCGACATGGATGGTAAAGTACAAACCTATAAAGGTCGACTGGTGGCGAAAGGTTTCAAACAGATTTAAGGAGTTGACTATGATGAAACTTTCTCCCCAGTAGCTATGGTTAAATCCATAAGGATTATGCTTGCAATTGCATCCTATTACGATTACGAAATCTGGCAGATGGATGTCAAAACTGCATTCCTTAATGGGAATCTTATTGAGGATGTGTACATGACACAACCTGAAGGTTTTGTCAATCCAAAGGAAGCCAGAAAAGTATGTAAACTGCATCGATCCATATATGGATTAAAACAAGCATCTCGGAGTTGGAATCTTCGCTTTGATGAAATAGTCAAAAGGTTTGGTTTCACTAAGAATGAAGATGAACCTTGTGTATACAAGAAAATCAGTGGGAGTAACATTATATTCCTAGTATTATATGTGGATGACATATTACTTATTGGGAATAATGTTGAATCATTACAAGCAATAAAGACATGGTTGGGGAAAAGTTTCTCAATGAAAGACTTAGGTGAGGCATCCTATATCTTAGGTATTAAGATCTATAGAGATAGATCGAGAAAATTAATAGGCCTAAGTCAGAATACATACATTGATAAAGTGCTGAAAAGGTTTGGCATGCAAGAGGCAAAGAAAGGATATGTACCCATTTCACATGGTATATCACTTTCTAGATCTCAATGTCCTAAATCATTAGATGATAAGGAACGCATGAAGTAGATCCCTTATGCTTCGGCAATTGGGTCAATCATGTATACAATGTTATGTACTCACCCAGATGTCTCATATGCTTTAAGTATGACAAGTAGATTCCAATCAGATCTGGGTGAAAGTCACTGGACAGCCGTCAAGAATATTCTTAAGTACCTGAAAAGGACTAAAGATTCATTTTTGAAATATGGAGGCGAAGAGGAATTAATGGTAAAAGGTTACACAGACGCTAGTTTCCAGACTGATAAAGATGACTTCAAGTCACAGTCAGGTTATGTGTTTTTCCTGAATGGTGCTGCTATTAGCTGGAAAAGTTCAAAGCAAGAAACAGTCGCTGATTCGACCATGGAAGCTGAATACATTGCTGCTTCAGAAGATGCTAAGGAAGCTGTTTGGATTAAGAAGTTCATCTCTGAACTTTCTGTTGTTCCATCCATTGTTGATCCAATAGATCTTTATTGTGACAACAATGGAGCCATTGCTCAGGCTAAGGAACCTAGATCACATCAACGATCCAAACACATACTTCGGCGATACCATCTCATCCGTGAAATTGTTGACAGAGGAGATATACATATCTGCAGAGTCCCAACGGATAATAATATTGCAGACCCATTGACTAAAGCTTTATCGCAGCAAAAGAATGATAGTCACACTAGTTTCATGGGTATTCGATACATGAGTGATTGGCTCTAGTGCAAGTGGGAGATTGTTAGATTTTGTGCCCTAGAGGCAGTCAGTTAGATGTGAATAATAATAACATTGTATATGTTATGTTATGTTTTGTTTGGAATAAGAGTTTATATTATGATTATATTTACTGCGTGAAATAAATATTATCGTAATGGAAGTCCTTAGAATAGTAATACGGTATTATATAGTTCGAGTAAGACTGAACTTGAGATTATATGATAAGTTAAGTATTATAATTCTTAAATGTCCCTAGTCGAGTTCTATTGTTTATAGGACAACAATAGAGCATTTAGACTGGTATATTGATTGACTGATGATCACATCTCATTGATCATTAATATACGTGATATTAAAGTCAAGATATAAATACGTATTAGAGAATAATGTATTGGGCTGACCCACCATGAGATAACTCTATGGAGTATAATTTACAGTATCACAAGTTGTTCTCATAGTGATAGTGATATAATGATCCTCAGACCTGAAATCATTGTAATTTTAATCGAGGATGTTTGTATTTTGATATCATCTAAAGTTATTTCGTAACAGAGTAATGATAACGATGATTATTGGATATATCTGGAATCGAATATAAATTATGAATGATCTAGATGGAATTTAACCCTACGATATATTCGTAGTGATATCCATGGGCCTCTTGATTGAGTGAGACTGTGAAATGCATGGCCGTGCTCAAATATTGATTTGTTCTGAACAGTCTACTCATTGATCAAGAAAAGAAATTAAATTAAAAGAAGATGATACGATCCATGCCTTCTGTTTAATCTTGGATATAACGGTTAAAAGGATTAAATTATATTGATACACTATTCACAAAGGTCGTATCGAATCATAGATATTGTTGTAGTTTGGGTAGCAATGATGTATTACTAGATGCCACTCGTTGTTTACAATTTAAATGTTTAAATTGTTGCCAACACTATTATAACCTATCGGGTCACACTTATTGGCGTTGCAAATGGAGAAAAATATTTAAAATAAAATAGTATTGAATATTTCATTGTTTTGAACGGGTTTGAACGGATAAAGGGGAAAACGGATATCTCGGATTGTTTTCATTATAAAACAATGGTGAATGTGCTTCACCGAGACCACCGAAATACAGAAAACCCTAGATCCAAATTTAAAGCCCCAGATCAATTCGATTTTAAGTTAGCTAGTACCTCCTCTCCATCCTCGTTTTGATTGTCATCTGCGAGAGCTTCACCAGTGGATTTCCGATAGAGGCGTTTTGATTTCAAGCGCTTGATTCAAAGAAGATTTGTGATCTGATTTAACAATTCAAGGCTAGGGCTTCACTCGATTCTACTCAATCAAAGGAGAAAGGTACTTGTTTTGATTAATTTCTTTCCGATTCGTTAATTAGGGTTTTAGATCTGAATGATTCCGCTGCTAATTCGATCCCCAATTAATCTTCAGGTCTCTCAGTACAAATTTCAATGCAGTTACCAGTGAGCTACAACGTCTTTTGTAATTGAGATGGCTTTAATACGGGGAAGTAGCTTTTTATCTGTAGTTGGCCTTTAATTTGAAACGAAGGAGGCATTTCTTGACATCCTGTAAAAACACACAAAAGTAACCAAAGTATCATTTATTTATTTACAAAAGATAAAATATACGAGCATAAAATAAACATATTTCTATGTTAATCAAATACCCCCACACTTATCTTTTACTCGTCCTCGAGTAAAAATAAAATGAAAAACTAACTAGATAGGTCGCACTTTCGTAGGAAACACGATTGCATTAAGCGTATGCAACAAGCCGTTAAACCTCTAGGTGTCCCTAGTAGGACGAGTGGTGTCTCGTGAGGGTTTTCAGCGGATACTATCCACAAAATCCAAATGCAGTATGCTATGATTCTAATGAAACTACATGAATGCAATGGACATATGAAAATAAAAACGAAAAATGAAAGCACGACTTATTTCAGGAAAGTGGTAAAACAAATTAAGTTAACAATTTCTAATCAGTTGATTTTATTTTAGATGCCTCAACTTGTCACAAATTTTCAATATAAATCAAGTTTTCAAATGTTAAATTCCAGTTTGGCCAGTTGTTTCGGTTGATAACATAGTGAAGCCATGAAATAGATTCTTAATTTGCTTGGCACAGTTTGTAAAGTGGTATTCTAATTTCCTTGTGTATGGCTAGTCAAATCAATAAGGTCAAGAAATGTTTGGGCATCATCGCTTATTCTCTATTTCTATAAAAGTTAAAATTTATGATTAAGTACATACACCTAACTTAGAAGACCAAGGTTTACCACCCATGCACTGCCTCGCGGACTAACGGAGAGTAGGTAATGAGCTTGGAGGATTGTGCATGCCGACTTTGACTTTGTCAACAACGTGTCAGTAATCCTTAGGTGTCCAATCTCATAAAATGAGACCAAGATATTCCAACGCTGACTTTGTCAATAACATGTCGGATAGAGCTTGGCGGGTTTGCACACCAACGCTTGATATACAAGCAATGTTGGATACCCTTGGATTACTGTTATTATTATTGAAAATATAAGAACAAAAGAGAGTTACGCGAATTCAACTTAACACAACTTAGTTTTAAAGATTTGAAAAGCCAATATAAGTATTTTAAGTCCTCCACTTATTTAAACAAAATCTACAATATATAATAGATTTCATGGCCATCACCTAAGAATCTCCCTATGTACCGATTACACTATTATCCCTCAAAATTAAACTTTTCATTATATTTCAAATTCGAATTTAGCTGAGAGAGAGAAATATTATCAACTGGCTAAAAATTGTAAACTTATTTTGTTGTATCAATTGAAAATGAGTCATATTTCAAAAAAAAATTGGCATGTTATTACAGTCTAAAAAAAATGGCATGTTACTACAGTCTAAAATGCATGATGGTCCTATTTAAATGATGAAAATGAAAAGAAAGAAAAATAAAGAAAAAAAACGAAAATGAGTGAAATGCAGACCCCCCCCCCCTTACACTAGAACTAAACAGTGTCCACACTGTAATTTTTTTCTATAATTGAAAGATAGTACCCAAAGGTGTATCAAATGCAGAATGATTTGTAAAATGAAATGCAATTTAACCACTATATGTGAATGCCAATTATATACAAAATGAAATTTATAATGATGGTGAGTTTTATGTGAAAAATGAGATTTTTCTTTCCCTCCACACTTGCCTCTATCGAAAATGATGGATGATGATTTCGTATCTGATTTTTGAGGTACAAAAGGCATGTCAGTGAGATCTAAGATCAAAATCCTTCCTATAAATTTTTTGTCGTGCCAATGATTTAAATCATTCAACTGAAGATTATTATAGTCCCATAAGCCTGAGTTTTTAACAATGATTTCTTCTGATGCTACGGAATTACGATTATGTTTGAGATGTTCCATATATCCATCCTCGTCATTCAAAAGTTTTAGCTCATCTTCGAACAATTCCTCAAAAGACATAGTACACACGTCAACTGAGGAAAATGAAGTTTTTAGAGGAGATAATTCAGATGTGCCATCTAAAACTGTTTCTATTATGTCAACTTCTCCTATTTCGATCTCTTTGGGTTGATGAAAAATATTCAATTCAATGGTCAAGTGCCCAAACGATAGTCGAAGTTGGCCGCTCCTACAATTAATGATAGCATTTGAGGTTGCTAAGAAGGGACGACCCAAAATCAATGGAATTTGACTACCCTGACTCAAAACAGGCTCGGTTTCTAGAACTATGAAATTGACAGGGAAGTAAAATTGTTCAATTTGAATCAAAACGTCTTCAATTATACCCAATGGTTTTTTAAAAGATCGATCAGCTAGCTGAAGAGTGATGTTTGTTGGTTTAATCTCCCCTAATCCAAGTTGACGATAAACAGTGTAAGGAAGAAGATTTACACTTGCACCGAGATCAAGTAGGGCACGAGATATGTGAATGTTTCCTATTTTGCAATCAATTGTAGGGCAACCGGGGTCCTTGTACTTGACTGGGGCAGGATTCGAAAGAATGGAGCTTGTATTCGCAGTTAGAAAGGCAGTTTTAGGAACATTAGTGGCTCGTTTTCGGGTGCATAGCTCTTTGAGACACTTGGAATATTTAGGAATTTGTTCGATGGTGTCTAAGAGTGGAATATTGACACGAACTTGTTTGAAGATTTCAAGAATTTTTTCAAAATTTGTATCCTTCTTCTTATTGTTAAGCCTGTGATGATAAGGGGCTATTGGTTTACAGACTCTTTCAGAAATTTGATCGTTCGAAGATGAAGGTTTCGATGTGGAAAGTGATTGAGGTACAGGAATAGAAGGTGAGATGCTGGGATTGCCCACATTAGAGGAGGAATTATTATCGGGGTTGCTGACATTAGAAGAAGAGATGTTGGGGTTGCCAACATTCGAAGAAGATGGGGTTTCATAAGGTTCCAAGGAGTTGGCATTGATTGCCATCGCAAGAGTGTCAAGCTTTTCAATTGGGGTTGAAATCGAATGGTTGTCGGGATTGCCAACATTATTGTCAATCATTTTTCTAGACCTCAGGGTGGTGACAATGTTAACCGAATTATTTCCATCCTCACAAGAATTCACAGTATGAGAGTTATATTTTGGATTCACCTCGGGTTGACTAGGCAACTTTCCTCGCTCATTACTTTTCATTAGTTCCTTCATCATATTCATCATTTGTTCGAGTTTAACATCTTGATTATTTATTTGTTTTTCTAATCGAACAATATCTTATGACGGTTGAGAAGATTGGGAGGATTGGTTTGATGATTGAAAGTTGGGGTGCCTATAAGGTTCACTTGAAGGCTCAGGTTGAGGTGAAACATGAGAAGTTTGAGGACTAGAAGAAAATGGAGCTTGGTATAATGAATTCGGTATCATGTGAGATGGATTTGCGACATTATTTGAATTAGACCATGAGAAATTTGGATGATTTCTCCAACTAGGGTCAGATGTGGATGAGTAAAGACCATTTTGAGCTATGACATTGACTTGGTCTTGGGGTAGTCCATTGAATTGAGGAGTTTGAGTCTCTAAAGGAATATGAATTGTATCCACGACATGAACTCCTTTAGTGGAAGCACGGATGGGAACACGAATGGACTCCCATTGCATGTCCTTTTCAGAATAATCCTCTAAGAATTTCCAAGCTTCATTGGCCGTTTTAGACATAAAATCTCCCCCACACATTGATTCTAGTTGAGTTCTAGTCTGATAGTTTAGACCCTCATATACAATTTGACATAAGTAATCTTTTATGATTCCATGATGAGGACAACTATACAGTAATTGGTTGAACCTATCAAAGTATTTTGAAAAAGTTTCCCCCTCATTTTGAGAAAATTGATTTATTTCAGTTCGAATTTTCAGAGTTTTGTGAAAAGGAAAAAACTTTTTCAGGAATACGCTGACGAATTCATCCCAACTTCTTATTGACTGTTTGGGAAGAGAATTTATCCATCTTTTAGCGCTTTCAAGTAGTGCAAATGGAATTAGCCTTAGCTTGATTGATTCATTAGATAATTGTTGCATTTGAGTTGTGGATGAATACAATTCAAATTCACTTAAAAATTAATAAGCATTTTCAGAACTAGTAAATTTTGGTACCCCTTGAATAAAAGAATGTTTAAGCTCAAAATTTCCTTCAACTGGTGGAAGTACTATGACAGAAGGTTGAACGGTTCTAGTTGGATAATATCGATCACGAAGAGACAAGGGTCTATCCATTTGGATATTGAGATTTTGAATATTTTGATTTATTTGATTTTGATCCCCAAAGTTTGGAAAGTTGTGATTCACTCGATTTTGATCCAATTCAGTTGGAAAATTTTGGTTGATTCGAGAACCCCTAGGAGAATTTTGTTGGCTCACACTTTTTTCACTCATTGTTGTTAAATGCACGCATAGAAATTAGCTACAATGAAATTTTCTGTCCTTAATAGCTCCTAACCCAAAATTATATAGTGACACGTTTGATTACTTAGATCAAAAGATTTCTTAGCCAATTAACGGATAGGAGTTATCGATGCACTAGGAATCACCCTAGCAATGCAGCCGAAGGTTTAAGTACCTTCAGAGTAACAACCGATATAATATTTACGAATCACCGTAATATTTATAAACGGTTATTTCTCTGCCGTAGTCTAGACACCAAGAAATAATTCGTTCCAAATGAATCAACTATCACAATACAATTAAGCCCTAGATGAGCCCGTGACTCCCTTAAGTCCAACGTCTAACCGTTATTATTAGTCAGATTCTACGATGAAATGCAATTTGTGGGCTAAGGAAAGGGTGATGAAATCCCTCACCTTATGTGAATTGGGGTATTTCCCTTAACAGAATGAATAAAAAGTGCTGAAATAACAACAATCACACAATTTAATCGCAGAAATTAAAAAAATTTACATTCAAGCCACTGCCCCTGCAGAATTTTTTTACAACAATTGTCTATATTTTTTTCTTTGCAGCAGAGCACCTGTAGAGTTAAAAGAAATTTACAGTGGGGTATGGCTGTCCATCCAGAAAAAATGAGTAGCGTCAATGATTTAAATCTCACTATTTGCAATTTCTTTTGATTTCTGAAATCTTGATTTGTTGCTTGAACTCCAGTCACCTTGTCCTTAGTTCGAAATCTCTCTCTTTTTTTTAATGAATTGAATAACAAAAAAAAAACACAAGAAAAAGAAACAAAGGAATTAACAAAAAAAAAAAAGTTAACTTTTTGGAGAAGATGGTGCTGAAGTGTGGATTGAAAAAAAAAAACTGTGGTGAAATGAGATTATGTGAGAGGAAGGGGTATTTGATCAGAGGGAAAAAATGAAGCAGGGAAAAATAATTGAAAAAAAAAGAATGAATCTTTTTATGACCTTCCCTTTTTTTATTATTGATGAAAAAGTGGACAAATAGGAAAGAAACAAATGACAAAAAAAAAAAGGAAGAGGGATTTCAGGAAAGAAAGAGAATTGTAAAGGAAGGAAGGAAAGTAATTGTAAAAGATTTGGAAAAGAAATTGAGAAGGGAAAACAATAAAAGAGAAGACAAAAACAGAAAGAATTTTTTTTCTTTTGTTTATTGTCGTAAAATTAGAAGAGGATTTTTTTTGAAAAGAAAGGGAATTTGTAAGAGAAGAAAAGAAATCAAATGTATTGAGAACAAGAAAGACAAAAGAAGAAAGGAAAAATAAATTGCAAAAGAGGAATCTATTTTTTTTTTTTAATTTGTAAAAAGAAAAGGAATGTAGATGATTGGAAAGAAAGTGGAAAGATTGAAAGAATAAAGGAAAATTGAAAGTTGTTTTTTTTTTCAATGAAGGAGAGAGCCGGAAAGAAATAAATGAAAAAAAAATGGAAAGAGAGATTGTAGGAGGTGAATGAGAAATGCAATTGGAAAGAAATAAAATAAAAAAAAGAATGCAAGTTTTTTTTATGAAAATTTAAACAAGAAGAAAGGGAAAGAAATGAATGGTAAAAACCCAAACAAAAAAGGGAAAAAAAACTAAAAGAGGAAGGAAATAAGAGAAAAAAAGCAAGGTTTTTTGAGTAGAGACGAAGGGTAGAAGAAATTGAGGAAAGAAATAAAATCAGACAAAAACAAGAAAGAAATCAAAGTAGACAGAGAGAAGAAATCGCAAAAGTTTTTTTTTTTTTAGAAAGTTGTAGACAAAAGATGGAAACAAATAAAAAGAAAAGGAAAGGGAAAAGAAAATTGTGAAAATCAGCAAGGTGGTAGAAAGATGGAAAGAAATTGAAGAAAAATTAGCAACTTTCTTTTTTTGTATATATATTTTTTCTTCTTGAAGGAATTAGATTGGAAGAAATGCAAAATAAAAAAAAGGAAAGAAATAAATGAAAAAAAGAAGGAAAATTAAAAGAAAAAGTGGCAAGATTTTTTTTCCTTGTCTTAGAGATTATGATATCAATATGTGATACACAATCAACTAATCATGATTTTTATCTATATATATCTACAGGAAAACAATAGGAAAATAAAAGAAATTTTGGCAAGATTTTTTTTTTACAAAATCAAACAAAAAGAAAAAAAACTAACACGAATCAGAAACTAAATAAATAATAAAATTCAATAGTTACCTCCTCGGCAACGGCGCCAAAAACTTGATCGCCGCTAATCTATGAATTAGAAAAGCGCGATATTTGTAATAAAATTCTGCAAGCACACAGGTGTGTAGCATACAGGTCGAACACATGGAGGTAAATTAAAATTAAATTATTTGTCTAATCTCTTGGGCGAGTTAGACGAAGTTTGGAGTTGTTTTTTTTTATGTTGTTGAAATTACTCTGAATCTAATCAGTATCAAATTCAACAATTGAAAAGAAAAGGAACAATTACTAGAAAAAGAGAATAACAACTAGAACAATAACATAAATTAAAAGTAGGATTCCTGTTGAAACTAATCAAAAGTGAATCGCTAACAAGCAGTAATAAAAGACAATAACAATATGCATTCTACCCAAACCTAATTAGGTAGATAACACAAATTGTTATGAAATTAAAATAACAATAAAACTAGAAAAAAGAAAAGACTTTTATTAGAACAAAAGAGAATACAGAATAGAAAAATGAATGAATGTCATTTACAATGGGACATCATGTATATTTATAGAGATGTAGACCAAATCCTAATCAAATCAATGACTAAATGGCCCTCTTTTCCCAAGAAGTAATATCAAATCTCTTTCCTTCCTTGACCAAGCTTGATTGGAAAGCAAATCACGGTGAATATCTTCCAAATCTTCCCTATCTTCCATGTGGCAAATTGATTGATTGACTGATGAGCAGATTGTATGTGATTAATTCTTTCAAACAAGGATACTCATTAACTCCAAAGGAAACAAGGGATAAAATCTTCAAAATTGATCTTTTCTTGGCAATATTTTTATCAGAAATTCTTCTAATTGGAATTTGAAAAATGAATGTTCTGAATTGATTTCCATGATTACTCCTGAAAGGTCCAATAGTGAATATCATACATACACATGACTATGTATATATATAATATAACACTAATTAATATATCCTTCATAGCAAAAGGGCAGTGTGAACGCGTTCCGTTCTTTGGCAAAAAGTGAGCTCGACGGGGATCGAACTCAGGTCTCTCAGTACAAATTTCCATGCATTACCAGTGAGCTACAACGTCTTTTGTAATTGAGATGGCTTTAATACGGGGAAGTAGCTTTTTATCTGTAGTTGGCCTTTAATTTGAAATGAAGGAGGCATTTCTTGACATCCTATAAAAACACACAAAAGTAACCAAAGTATCGTTTATTTATTTACAAAAGATAAAATATACGAGCATAAAATAAACATATTTCTATGTTAATCAAGTATATGGTAGCTACGTCGTCTTTGATTAATACATTATGATTGAAAGGTTTTTGAAACATATATACACTAATAATAATATCAAATCCATTTTTATCGTATCAAGCATTTTTGACCATTATAAGGTAAAACTCTATCCTCTGGCTTGCGTTGCATTGTGTGATGGGACCTAAGCCTTATAATGGTTTCATTTTTCTAAAATGCATTGCTTTGTTTTAACGATTTACTTTATTTATGCACTGGCAATCCAATGGAGTAAACCCGTTCCGCGATAGCGGCGTGGTCCTGTGATTAGCCTCCTTATTAGATAAGTTAAGTAGAGATTTCTCACACCAGTCCCATGACTGACCCGTAGTTTGTTTCACTTTGCAAACTCGGGTGCCCTCTTTTCCACATGGGCAGTCGAGTAGCTTATTTTGCAGATATATTGAGCAGGATTCTGGATCGAAGCTTAGAGCTGTGTCCAGAGCAATGATAGCCTTCCGCTGTGATTAGTATACTTGATTCGTTGCAATGTATTACATTTACTGTAATTTAATCTTCCGATGTATTATTTATCAATGTACTCTGATATATTCTATACTCTGATGTTACATCATTATAATGTTTATAAAAGTATGTTGTTATTTGTTCCGATGTGTTGCATTCCCAAAGTTAATGTATTCGGGTTTTGAACGGTCTTGGTCGATTTAGCGATCGATCGGGTCGGGTGAAATCCAGGTCGTTACAATCTTTTTCCATATTAGATTGCGACATGGTCGACTTTTTCTTCTTATTCGGATCGGGCTTATCGACAGTGGTTTTTGTGGTCACCGGGATGGTTGGTTTGATGTGTCGCAATGATGCCTGCACAGTGTCGTTTGCGATACGTGTTTTTTGGTTATGGTTTTCCGGTTTTTGTTGGCTTTGTCGGCGATTAAATTGGGTGTTGACAGCATGGGTTGGGTAGTCTCCTAGATGTAGACGTATAGTGGTTCATTGTCTGGACCTCTATACGGCTTACCCAGGAGCTTATCTCACTATGTTGGCACTCACATATGACGTCAGTGGGAGCTTCGGTTTTTGGTCTTTACCTTTTATGTGGGGATGTTAATCCGATGACAGCTCGGCGTTGGTAAAGATCACACAGAAATTAGTGTTAGCATCCATTAAGCGACACTACATTGCTCTCGTCCCTTAGCGATCCAGCCGTCCCGGTGTGTCCATCCTCTTTCGTTGTTGGCCCCTCACCTTCTGCCTCTTTTTCTCTCCCCCTTCTTAGTAAGGATGAGATAGCAACCACTAACGATCGACTATCTCACCTTACTGAGAATTCCTGTCCCTCGCGGCCTGGTTTGTCATCTTCTTTATCACCTGATCAGATTTACGGGATGCCATTAGGATTCCCCGAGATCGAAGTGGAGATTGTTTGATCTTCTCCCATCCCTTACCGCTCTTTGCATCGTAGATCGTGCTTGGTACCACACACTCCCAACACCATTCACACACGCTCTATTGCGACGTCTGAGAAGATCGTTCGATCTACTCGACATACGCTTTATCTTATCTGAACTGGTCTTTGTGTTCCCCTTCTTCTGGGGTTTTTCTTTTTCCGTTGCTTTTAGTCGTTCTCTGCTTTCCCTTGGATGACGAATTTCTTGTTCTGGAACGTTAGTGGTATCGGTAATGATGCATCTATGGATAGGCTCAAACGCGTCGTTAGGAAGCACTCAGTTTGTCTAGTAGCGCTTTTGGAGCCAATTATGGGTCTAGAGGAGGTCACCAAGTCTATTTTCTCTCTTAGCTTCGGTGGTGTCTTAGCCAATGTCATTGATAAAATTTGGATCCTTTGGTCCAAAGACGTCATAGTCCGCCCTGTCTTCGACTCTGTCCAGCTTCTCTCCGTAGCTTGTTCTTCTTTCTCCACTCCTTCCTTTTTTGGCGGTTTACGCTAAGTGTGATCGGATTGAGCGATTGGGCCTCTGGTTTGACATCCCATCGCTTTCCGATCTGGGTTTTGGTGTCTCGGTATTAGGCGGTGACTTTAATGTTGTCGCATGCCAAGCCAAGAAGCGGGGTGGCTGCTCTGGTAACCGGGCGACGGTTGCATATTTCAACTCTTTCATCGTCAGTTCTGGTCTATCAGTGGTTTCTTTTATCAGTTCAACTTTTACTTAGTGTAATAACCAAGAAGGGCCAAACCTGATTCTCTTAAGACTTGACAAAATGTTTGGTTCAACCTTCCGTTTCATATACCATTTCACATCTGCATCGTACTTTCTCGGATCATGCTCCAATGATTCTACGTTGCTCTCCCTTTTCTTAACTAGTCCTTCATTTCGATTTCAGAGTATGTGGAGATCTTACCACACGTTCCACCAGGTTGTGGAAGATTCATGGAACTCTCATGTCCTTGGCTCACCTTTTGGTGTGTTTACTCTTAAGCTGAAGTGTCTCAAGGCTTGCCTTAAGGCTTAGAATGTGCAGAATATTTTTGATCGTGTTAGGGCGACCGAAGAGGCACATATTTTAGCAGAATCCTCTTTTGATGAGGATCCTTCTTCTACTAATAAGGAGGCATGGGCGCTTCCCCAGTTGGTCTTCTCGTCAAAGCTCTATATTGAGAACGACATCCTTCGCTAAAAGGTAAGGATCAAGTGGATCGTCGAAGGAGATACGAACTCCAAATTCTTTCGTTCTTCTATTTGTAAGAAGAATAGCATCTTTTCGGTTCATCAAATTCATCACCCTGATCTCTCTTTGGCTTCTACTTCGGAGGAATTTAAAGAGACTATTTTGTTTCACTTCCTGTCTTTTCTGGGTGCTCCCTCTGTGTCCGTCTCTGACCCGTCCCGTTTAGCCTTTATCCCCTGACCGAGTTCCGTGCATCGGATGCAGCCCTATTACGGGACTCGAGTTACAGTAGACATAACATACATGTAAGGGTCTAGGTACATGCACACTGCACCGGGTGGTGTATCGTAGACACTTGGGTATTACTCTATTCGCTTGCATGGCATAGCGAGGAGGGTTTTGTTTGGTAACATGGCGTTATGATTCAGATTTATGTACGTCGTTCGGTGTAGGATACACTTCTATGGCATGACGATGGGGACCATGCAAGGAGGGTACTTTGGGAAGTACCCTTGATATGTTGGGTGTAGACTGGTCAATTACGTCTGATTGCATTGACCTTGTCGCTCCTCCTTCCTTGAATGAAATCCAGTCTTGCGTTTTCACACTCAGCAAGGACAGTGTGTGTGGGCCTGATAGTTTCAACAGAATGTTTTTCACGATTGTTTGGCCGATCATTCAGGAGGATTTTTGCCTTGCCATTTAGTTTTTCTTACTAGGTGGAGCTCTTCCTATGGGATGGACTTCACCAATTTGGTCCTTATCCCCAAATGCAAAAATCCTCGCTCGTGCATGGATTTTCGTGATTTTTGCCCGATCATCTTATGTAACATCACTAACAAGGCTATCTCTAAGGGGCTAACCTCTTATCTAGCACCTTTTCTAGATCGTATTATTTCTTCCTCTCATGCTGGGTTCGCTAAAGGACGTTTGATCACTGACAACGTCCTTTTAGCCAAGGAGTTGTTTTCCAAGATCGATCGTAAGGTCAGAGGTTCTAATTTGCTCGTCAAGCTGGCAATGGCTAAAGCTTATGGCCATATGTCTTGGTTTTGGACGTTAAGGTTCTGAGGGCTTTCGACTTCCCGGAACCCCTTATCGATATTATCTGGAGGCTCATTTCCAACTGTTGGTTTTTCGTTCTCGTCAACAGATCAGCCTACGGGTTTTTCAAGTTGGGGAGGGGTTTACGTCAGGGAGACCCCCTTTCACCAACTTTGTTCGTTATTGTCGCCGAAGCTTTCGTGCGAGGATTGCATTCTCTTACGACAACTAGCAAAATTCATAGGTTTGGCATTCCCAGAGGTTATCCTCTCATTTCTTATCTTTTGCAGGTGACATTATCATTTTCACTAATGGTAATCGTCAATCCATCCGTTACCTTCTTAGCCTCATTCAACAATATGAGAGGTGCTTGGAACAATTCGTTAACTCTACTAAAGGTTGTTTCTTTCCTTCTAAAGACTTGTCATCGGTTAGATTGAAATCTTCACCAGGTTCAAGGTTGCCTCCCTTCCCTTGCCTTACCTCGGTATAGTCCTGTACCGAGGAAGGAAGCTAAATGCTATTTTCGATCCTCTGACTGACAAAGCTAGGGGTAGTATTAATCGGTGGAATGTGACTCTTCTGTCTCAACCAGGGAGACTAACTCCGATAAAGTCAGTTCTGGGCTGGATAGGATCGCATGTCTTTGCTGCAATGACTCCTACTTCTTCCTTCTTCCACTCTTAACGGTCTTTGGCATCGTCCTTTTTCTGAAATAAAAGGACAATGCTAATCGTCATCACTGGATTTCTTGGGACATCGTTTGTCATCCCAAAAGTGAAGGAGGTATATAGGCCTTCGAAATCCTAAGGATATATGTACTGCCATTGCTTACAAGTTGTGGGTTTGGTTTGGAGCGAATGATTCCCGCTGGGCAATGTTTCTCCATGCTAAGTATCACAAACTTTTGGACATGAATTTCACCGGAGTCCCATCCTACACTAGTGAGACGTGGAAACAGATGCAAGCCATGAAGTCCTTTTCCGACTCACATGGTGGTGGGTCTGGTTGGGATGGTGGTCCTTTCTCGATTACGGCGGCGTGGAGTGCGGCGAGGACCTCATCTCCAGCACTCCTTATTTTTTATTTCATTTGGGATAATCGACTCCCTCTGAAAGTTTCTTTGTTTATGTAGAGAACTCTTCCTAAAGGGTTATCGCTAGACGAGAATCTCCAGAGAATTTGCATCCCGCTCGTGTCCCGTTGCAGATGTTGTAGAGCTCGTGACTTAGAGTCCAGTGCTCACTTGTTTTTCCATGGCTCTTGTGCTAGATCTGTTTGGAACTACTTCGGGAACTTGGTTGTTCTTCGAGGTAACACCACTTCCCTTGTAGATTTATTAAGAATCCGGTGGGCCGACATCTCGAATATATCTGTATGTTCTATCTTTTTTCGTTTGATTCCTTGTCTTATTTGCTGGCGTATTTGGTGCTCGCGAAATAAGATCATTTTTAAGAGTCTCCGATGGACCCTCCTTCATCCATCATTCGGAGGGTAAGGAATGACGTATTCCTTACCTCCGAGGTAGGCCTTTTAAGGGATCAATTGGCTCTCGCTCTAGGAGGTTGGCTAGTACCTTTGATATTGCATCAGGTATGCCTTCTCCACGAGCGGAGATTGGTTGTTTCATTTGTTTGTTTTTTACGCTTCCTTCACCTCTCCCCCTTTAGGTCTTATGTTATTTTCTACTCGTGCAGGTCTTGGATTTTCAGATTTATTTTGAGCTCGGATCGGTAGATGGAACTAGAGATTTTGATTGGAGTAGTCTGGCTTTGGTAGATGGGTTTTCAGGCTTGGTCGAAGATGCGTGTGATTTGGGATCCCCAGGGATGGCACATATGCAGTTTCTCGTTGATCTGGCATAGTTGTGCGTGGAAGACTTTGTTTCTTCTATGGCTTATGTTTGACTCATTGGACTAGCACTTCTTACTTCTGGTTGAGCAGGCTTTTGTCTAGAGGCTTTTTCTCCTTTTCTTGTCTGCTATTTATTTTTCGTTGTTATATTACAGAATTTGTAGTCATTTATAAACTACAAATCTGTTTTTGTATGCCATTGGAGAAAGTTTCTCACTTTTGGTATATAGTGTTTCTTTTCCTTAAAAAAAACTACATCATGTTTTTGTAAGCTTTCACTGATATATAATTAAAAAGGACAGTTAGGCGAAGGCCCATGTTAGATTGCAAAATACATAAAACATCCTTTCAAAAAACATATGTAAATTAGGTCCCTCTTTTCCGAAATCATCGACAAACATAAAAAATCAATGTAGAACATTATTAAACTTCAAAACTTAATCGTCCTTGTATTTATCTAAGAAAAGTAAAATAAATGCATCAAAAACAAAAACAACTTGAAAAGTTCACACTTCAGCAAAATTTACAGAGAAAATGCAGTTTTTTTTTAAACTGCAGACATTGATACAATTATAATCAATAATTGCATACATTTATGCAATTTTTCATGAACATTTCACAAACTCAAATTAGTTATCTACATTTATCAAGCATTATATTTATTATAGAAAAATCATCAAAAACTTGATTTGAATCGTATACAAATCAAAATAGTCCACTTTCAGCAAAAATTTAGACAAAAATGCAATTATATTAAATAGTTGTAGATATATTTGCAGTTTTTCATTCAATGCATATATTTGTATTTCAGTGAAAATTTGCAGACAAGTCTGCAAATGTTAAAGCAATATATCTGTGTTTTCTCAAAATAAATGTTGACATATTGATAACCAAATTTGTTTCTTTAGTTTTTTTGTTTTAATATTTACAAATCATGATTTTTTTTGCACCGGAGCAAAATGCATGAAAACATGACTGCTATAGTAAATTAAACTAGAATAGACACATGTTTTACATTGAACTTCCCCCCTCCGCCAAATTCCCCTTAGCCTTCAAAAATTTCTCTAGCCCATCCTGACCCTAATCGACCGACGAGGCCCTCCACTTCCCAGAACAGAGCGAGTTATCAGCCCTCTGACTCCCCATCAAACCCTAAAATCGAGCAGTCCATCAATCAATCAACTTCGCCTGCAGCAGCCAATAATCCAGACGAGTGCGTTGTAAATAGCAGCATAGCTGGTTCGTCCTCCTCTGCTCCATCTCTGTAAAAGACGGCCTCCCCAGTGCAACAAACGATGGTTGATTCAGATGGCGTCCAACTTGTAGTATCCAAGCGAAGTTCAAAAGGAAAAATCTAATACTTCCACTCAACAAATTCTGCCTGCCAATATTGTCAATTCTCATCCCAAAAATCATAAATAAAGGTTTGTTGCTTTAAATTTTACCCAAGAAGAATACCCTTTCCTGCATGATGTGAGAAAAAGATGTATACCAACTACAAAGAACAATAATCAAATCCTTTCCAACCAAATAGAATTCAAAGAAGTTTCTGCTTGTGCTGCTTTCAATCAACATGAGTTTCCCACTCTATAGATGCAACAAATGTATCAGTTTTAAGGACAGCTAGGGAAGATGCATCATCAAGAATAACATCAAAAACCTCTGGCCTTCCATTGCCTACTCCATCGAAAAAGGAATCAGGGCATACAACAAATGGATTCAGACAAGCTCAGGAAGCCAACCGAGCCTAGAAGGACATCATCGCAGGTAACCAACTTCCAGTTGATATTCGCTTATGTATTATGACCCAAAGAATTTTGATAATCTAAATTGTGCTAAAATTTATTTGGAGTTGGTTCAAGAAGGTAGAAAGTTATGGGATAATTCTATAGTAATTTATGTTATCGACTCTAAACCATATTACCCTTATTTTAAAGCATATATTCATAGGTTATGGAAGCTATCTGGGGAATTTAGTATTTATTCATAGGAAGATGGTTTCAACATTATTAAATTTGATAGAAAACAGGATTGTGATAAGATCTTGCGAGGGGTTCCGTATTATTATAATAGGAGGTTGATGATGATGAAGAGGTGGACTATAGCAATGGAGCTTAGTAAGGATATGTTAAAAACTATTCCTATATGGGGTTGTCTTCGTAGATTGCAATTAGAATACTGGACAACAAAAGCTATAAGTAGTATTGTATTCGTTCTTGGTAATCCTATAAAATTAGGTAAGTTAAATAAGGGAATTAAAAAGATTTCTTTTGCTAGGGTGCTTGTGGAAGTGTCGAATTCATTTTCATATCCCAAACATATTCCAATATTGAATGAAAATGATCAATTGATATGGCAAAAAGTTGAGTATGAATGGAATCCTCCTTGGTGCTCGAATTGTCAACGCTTTGGAAATTTGATAGTACTTGTCAATTTAAAAAGGTTTGGGTTACTAAAAAACAGGTTCCTCAGACAGAAAATTCGAACAATATGGAAATAGAACCTACTAGACAAACTACAAAGGCTTAAGTTTCCACTGACATTTGTAATCAGCACCTCCAAGAGTTGCATGCTCAATCTGACAATAATTTGGCAAGCTTAGAAGGCTAGTACATTGTAGAATAGGAGTAATTTGTATTCTGTTAATCCTGATAATATGGAATATGTGGATGCTGCAGATGAGATGGAGACAACTAACTGCCTCAGCAGGGACAATGATAAAGTAAAACACATAAGGACAAGATCAAAGACCGCACACAAAGCTAGTTCTAACGAAGCAGTAGATGACGTCCAAGCATATGTAGACGACAGAGTTATTGACAACCCTGAGTGGGTAAAGATGATAAGCCAGATCAAGGGAAAGAAGAAGAAGGCAAAAAAGTTTAAGAAGTTGAATGATTTACTAGATTCTGGACCAGGCTCTTTTTCTGGTACTTAGTATTGGTATCTTAGTAACTAAAAGAGTCTCATGTGGTTTTTGTACCATTTAGATAGTCTTTACTATAGATTGGGTTAGGTTTGTCTTTTATGGTGTCTTTTATTTTATATCTTTACTTTGTAAAGTGTCTCTGAGTGAGTTTTGCAAAGTGAGTAGTCTGTCACTTGTTTTGAGTTGTACAACTGAAGATGTAATTTTTTTTATATATTAATAAAGTACCAAGTTTCTCAAAAAACTTGATTTTAATAATGCTATCGTCATTTTCATTAATTAAAAGCAACTTTATATATATATATATATTATTTAGCTTTATTTTTTCTCTTTTCCGCTCACCAAACCGACTGTTAAGGAGGTTTCTCTACTGTAAGGCATGCAAAATAAAATTTTGGGAAGTCAACTTTTTTCGGAACAGTTTTTCTTGATTCACACAATGCGATACTTCCACTGACTTCTTCCCTCTTCCTCAGATTTTTCGAATTCAGATTCTTTCTTAATGCGTGTGATTTTAGATTTCTTCCATTCTTCCTCTCAACCTAAAAAGTTAATTCTCCTTCTTGCTATATATGTAAAATTCTGATTCTTCCTAACATATTTCTGCTTCAATCTGTCCTCCTCGGAAAAACACCAATCCGACGTTGTTATGATCTGCAAACACCTAGAAGGGAGGTGTTAGGCGTTGTTCTTATTCAATCTTCTTTTGGGAAAAATTTTCTTCATCAATATCTGATTTTAAAACATCATAGCAAGGTACAATTTAATGTTATTTTTAGCTAAATTTTTGTATTTTCATTTCGTGAAATTGCCTCTCTGAGTTATTTTTTTTCTACATCTCATCGGTATATGGTGTGGGTGTATGAAAATTTGATTTTGATACTTAGCTTTAGATATTTTGTAAGCAATTACAAATTCAACGAATTATTAAGGCGACCATATGTATTGATGATAATAAATAAAATGAAAAGAATATCAATTACAACTAGATTGTATTTTTAATTTGCATATGGTCGCCATTGATTTACATTTTAAAATAATAACACTGTTATTTTTTCATAGCATTATTCTCAGCTTGAAGATAAACATTTAGTGTTGCAGCGACATTTTGAAAATGTATGTAATATCTGACGACAGTTTCTCATTTACATAACTAGATTCAATTAATTTTGAAGTTAGTATTTTTTACTTATCAATACAATCTAACAACTTTGTTTCACTTTCAACTTTACGAAGCGATGACGCTTTAGAGAAGAGTCAAGGAAGTCCTGAAGTTCATTGTATCATTGTGCTAGATCTCCGATACACGGGTATATCAGCATATCCAAGCAAGTTTAGTCCATCTCTGCCTGATTTGACACAAATCATGTACCTCGATGTAAGCATTAACAATTTTGAAAACTAAAGATGAAAATTTTTAATTTTGAAAAATTGAATTTACTAAAATTTGGATTTTTATAAATTGGAGTGAAAAAAGTAAATTGGAGTAGCTATAGTATTACTTTGCTCATCCTACTCTACGCAGAGTTGAAATGTTTTACATGTCAGCAATTTGGTCTTGAGAGCAGTCCGAGAGAAATTAAAATACTGAAACAAGAGATAGAAATAATGCTGGAAAAGGCTAAATCTACTCAGTCCTCTGGCGGTGTCCATACTTTTATGGTGGTTTTTTCAGTTGATTTATTTCTTATATACAAACCTTATTCTCACACCTAAATTTATGTTAGTAAATAGTTCTCTTTTGTTCTATTTGCTTTGTTCAAACTGTCATTTATTTTGTTAGATTTCTTGACACAGTATTTAGTTTTATTGGAAGCTAGTTCAATGTATAAAAAAGTCGAGGAACTTGAAGTTAAGTTGAATCATCCAGATTCACTCAGTTTGTTGTGAACCTGTGAGACACTGTTGAAAGCTGTGCAGTTAAAGCGCTTAGCAGTTCTACAGCGGTGTAGGTGTAAAAAGGCATAGCGGAGAAATAGCAGGGATATAGCGGAAGCACAAAAAGGTCCACTAGATGTTGAAACCAAATATTTAAAACTAATTAATTATCATTTCCGCATTATATGTATAGAAGAAACCAATATTAATTAATCTTATATAACAAAACCAAAGAATATCATGGTTATGTATCTTAGACTTAACGAGTATAATAGATTTCTACAGTATATTAGACACTTATGCATTAAAATTAGCTTTTTACACTAACTTTATTAATTTTTTATAAAGAGAATTAGTCGAATCAAGCCCTGTGTATCAATATTGCTAAAGCAGATGCTAAAAATCCTTGATATAACGGATACAACGGAAAATAGCGGGGCTAAAAGCAGATCTACTGTTCATTGGCGCTAAATTGAAATAGCATAGCGGTTGAAAAGCACTACGAGCTATAGCGGGGATTTTGTGGGACTTTAGCAGGGATTTAACTGCATAGGTTAAATGTACAGTATTATGAATTGTGATTGTTCATAAAACATTATATGATTCTCAATTTGTCGTCCACAAAAGGTTAATATTGTGGCAGCCATTGCTTATTTAGTGTCTTCTTGGTCAACTTGTTTATGAAATAGCGTTAGTTGGCTCCAACAGTGGAACAAGCTTTGTGTTTTTTCTTTACCTTTTCAACCAGCTGGGCATCCATTTCAAGTTAGTAACTGTAAAAAAAAAAAAGGTTAATAACAATGATGCTTTCATGCCACCTTAAAAAGTAGCACCTGCTCATTCTCTTGTCGCTCCAACTTGTATGTCTGATAGCAATTATCATTCACAGTTTACATGATAAACAGAGTCCATAAAGTTGCTAGACTGGGGAATTTTCATTAAATTATGTGCTTGTTGTTGGGGTTTTGTGCTCAGCGGAAGTTTTGACAAAACACCCAAAAACAAAATGAATCTTTTTCACCCAATCACTTGAAGATGAATGTGATTGAAAAACAAACAACAACACACAAAAAATCGGAAATATGAACACATGATATTCCACCCAACCACCCTCTTTATTGATTCACCAAAATATTGTTTACAACCGATCTCAACTATCGTTAAACAAACACAACTTGAATCAATAACCTTATTGAGAAATAGGTAGAGAATATCTAATGGCTAAACAATTTGAGGAGAAAGATAATGAAGAACAATGGCAAATTTTTCCACCACCTAATGAAGATATCATGTATGCCTTTTATAGAGTAACTTGTCACCCAAATTATCCTCATATATCTCAAATATATCCTCATATATCTCAAATATATCTATTTGGATAAGCACCAAATAATCATTGCCTTCATTTTCAAATATCCCACAAAAGTAGCAACAAATATCTCCACCAAAAATGGATCCACATAGAAAATTTGTTACCTACAATTTTGTGATTTGCGTATCACAAATCTCAACACTCCACCTTGATACCAAATCACAACATCTCCTCCACTCAACACTAGCCAACCTAGCTCTCACTTTCAACCTTCTTTTCTCAATTAACATCATTACAAACCTCCACCATCGCCCACTAATGGCGCACCTCCATCATCCGTGCACCACACCAATAGCGATCTTCAAAAGCGTTTGTAATACCACAATGACCTCCATCTGGTCTTTGTGGATTTCACAACTCGACATCCGTCTTCCGCTTGACATGATCTCTTCATCTCCGGGATCCCTCGAGCATCATCAACATCTAGACCCTTGTCGATACCATGATCCTCCACCTTAGGACCATCAGCAGTGACCATATTAACCTCTCCACCTTGCTGTGGACTAGGTTCTTCAACCGTTACCCGCCTTCCACTGTTGACCACTGAACCGACCAAACTATATAGGTTCCCCTCCTTCAAAACTCCTCGCATCATCACACGACCACCCTTATTCACTCTCAAAACTCCACCTTGAGTCTTATAAGTGCAACCGCAGCGATCTAACTGACCGAGAGATATAAGGTTATGCGAACAAGTGGGTATGTGCCTCACACCGGCAACTTCTCTCTCTACTCCATCATGCATCCGAAACCTAACATCTCCAACTCCACAAATTGCTAGCTCTACTTCATTGGCCGTCTTTATCATGCCAACACTCTTCTCATACGAAGTAAAACTTTTCACATCTCGACATATGTGAAAACTGGCTCCTGAATCCATCTTCCAAGGCTCCACAACACTAAATAGGACATCACATGAAGAATCGCCTTCGGTACCTTCAGCAAAGCCTGCCTGTGCCTCATCACTATTATTATCACCTTGCGCCTTCTTCTTCTTCATATCTCATATATATGAATAGCAATCATTGCGCTTGTGGCCTTTCTTACCACAATAATGACAAAAGACAGCACCTTTCTTCTTCCTTGTATCTTTACCTGAGTCCCTTGCTACCATCGCCTCAGTTTGAACCGATTTCAACTCCGACCCTTTTCTCCTTAGCTCCTCATTCAAAAGACCGCTTCGAACCGTTTCCAAAGAGATAGTTCCATTAGCATTGGAATTACTCAATGAAACAACCAAAGTCTCCCAGCTTTCCGAAAGAGAACTCATCAACAAAAGAGCCTGCAACTCATCATCAAAATTGACCTTCATGTTTGCCAATTGATTGATGACATCTTGAAACTCGTTCAAATGCTCTGCAACAGACTTCTCCTCATCCAATCGAAGTTGCACCAACTTTCGAACCAGAAAAGCCTTGCTTGTAGCACTCTTTGACTCATACAGCGATACTAATTTGTCCTACAACGCCTTTGCAGATTCACAACTAGCCACATGGTGGAACACAGAATCATCCAAATATTGGCGAATCAACGCAATCGCCTTTTTGTCCATTTTCTTCCACTTTCCCTCATCCATATTCGAGGGCTTCTCCCCATTTCCATCAATGGGATCATGCAAATCATTGAGATATAGAACGTCCTCCATCTTCGGCTTCCATATACCCCAATTCCTCCCATTCAAAATAGCCATATTTGACAACGTCATCATCTCCGACATCAAAAAATCAATTTTTTTCAAACAAAAAAATCAAAAAAAAATTTCAATCCAACAAACACTCCAAGCTATGAGGTGAACCTGACTCCGATACCAAATGTTGGGGTTTTGTGCGCAGCGGAAGTTTTGACAAAACACCCAAAAACAAAATGAATCTTTTTCACCCAATCACTTGAAGATGAATGTGATTGAAAAACAAACAACAACACAAAAAAATATCGGAAATATGAACACACGATATTCCACCCAACCACCCTCTTTATTGATTCACCAAAATATTGTTTACAACCGATCTCAACTTTCGTTAAACAAACACAACTTGAATCAATAACCTTATTGAGAAATAGGTAGAGAATATCTAATGGCTAAACAATTTGAGGAGAAAGATAATGAAGAACAATGGCAAATTTTTCCACCACCTAATGAAGATATCATGTAGGCCTTTTATAGAGTAACTTGTCACCCAAATTATCCTCATATATCTCAAATATATCCTCATATATCTCAAATATATCTATTTGGATAAGCACCAAATAATCCTTGCCTTCATTTTCAAATATCCCACAAAAGTAGCAACAAATATCTCCACCAAAAATGGATCCACATAGAAAATTTGTTGCCTACAATTTTGTGATTTGCGTATCACAAATCTCAACAATTATCATTCACAGTTTACATGATAAACAGAGTCCATAAAGTTGCTAGACTGGGGAATTTTCATTAAATTATGTGCCTGTTGATGTAAATAAATCACGGGAAGTTATTTATTTAGTGTTATGGGATTGTGTTTTTTCTATATATGCCTGCGTACATTTGATGTTTTAAGCTTGTCGATCTACAAGTTTAGCGATATTTAGTTTGAATTTTTGAAATAATGAAGGTGTTTAATTTGGTCTATTTTTATGCAAACTGAGCTAGGATTGCGCAGTTTCATACCTGAAGTTTCTAGAAGCATAACTTTAGATGGCTCAGTTCTTTCCTACTCAGAGCTTAGCGCAACACAAGACATTGCATGCCAACGTCGGTCCACCTACTTTCAAAAGAGCAGTTCTCTCCAACCTTTCTTTAGCGAATGACCAAAGACTAAGGATCTTTGGTCTGATCTGGAGGATGAAAGGCCAAACCAGATATCCTTCTGAAATCCTTAGCTTTCAGTTTCAATCCCAATGGCATCTTCAGATTTCTCTTCTATAGCATCTGGATCTAATTGTCTTTGAAGAAGTTCTATACTATTGATTTATTCATGTACAATGAAATATGAGAGTCGTACTTGGATTCAGGATTCTCAATTTGGTTTACATGTGGCTTTGGAAGGAAAAGTTTGGCTTAGATGGTTTGACTTGTCAAAAAAACATCCTGCGGACTGTTATCGTCCTATGAATTTTGTTGCATCCAGTTTTAGTCTGTGTAGGATAAACTTATAGACTTAGCCCTGCTTAAGTTTTAATCTGTGATTTATTTATCCAAAAAAATAAAAAGGAATTGTAGGATGTTATTTGTGTAGTTAAGTGCTTATTTGTTATTCATTTTTCTTGTTGGTGCAATGTACTGAATTTTGAAACTTCTGTACTGAGTTTGATATCATGATATGGATTAAAAGTATTGAATGTGAAGTGCATGAGATTTCGTTAATGGTTAAGCTCAATAACATACATACAAAAATTTAAAATTTTGAAGGCATCAGAATTCATCTGTGCAAGTAAGTTTTAAACAACAAGGTAGTTTTCATGTATAACAAACGAGAATATCACAATTGTCAATTTCTTAAAATATATGTATGCAGAAGTTTGGAAATTTTTTAAGTATCTTTATTTTAAAAGCTTGAGGCTTTTAATGTAATCGTTTAAGCATGTAAGTTTTTAATAAATAGAATGATTTTGCATTCAATAGTGTCTTATATGTTATTTGTTCGTGGTTATTCTAAGATAGTTGTCTCTTTAATTTCTTAGGATGTGTCCACTTGTCAAAGAAAAATGGATTTAAATAAAAAATGGCATGTGAATAGATAAATGTTCTAAAGCAATAAAGTCACATGTATTGTTTTTCAATTTTATGCATATAAAAAGGCTTTTGAGCATGATAATGAATCAGTCTTTTGAAAGTGTATTCAATTTCATAGTTTATGTATACATATTGATTTTTTTTTTTTTTTTTTTTTTTTTTTTTGCTAAAATCTAATTATGATAAATTTTAACAAATAAAGTTTTTATGCTAAGCACCTCTATCAGTCGGTTTTTACTAGTAAGTAATATATGTATCACGTCCGACGCTTTAATACCTTTCTGTGTATCAACATACCCGGTACCTCGCAAAATTTTGACTGCTTCAGATATATTATCCGAACCATTAGATATACTTTCTACGGTCCAAATCTTCCGCCCTTAAGCAGTATATATTTAACATTCTCTATAAATTCCGGCTGCCAGCAGTCCAATTCATCATCGAAACATAATCAAAGGAAAAAAGAGAGTAAAATAAAAATGAAATTCTCCAGCATTATATCGTTCTTCCTTTTCATCAGCTTGATCAATTTCATTCATGCATCTCCTTCAAACATCTCCGCTGTTCTTGCCTTTGGTGACTCGACTTTAGATTCTGGAAACAATAACTTTTTACTCACGTTTGTGCGCGCTGATCATCCTCCTTATGGCCGTGATTTTCCAAATCATGTTCCAACTGGCCGCTTCTCCAATGGTCGACTGATCACTGACTTTTTGGTTTCCAATCTAAATTTAAAGAATTTGCTTCCTCCTTCTTCTGATCCTAATCTATCCACCGAGGATTTGTTGACAGGTACATTGTTAAATTTCACATATCACACGAAAGAAGAAAAAAAAACACTTTTTTTCTCCCACACTTTGTTATGCAAAAATTATATGTAAAAAATATTGAGGAAATATGTGTTACTTGGATGGGCAGGTGTAAGTTTTGCATCGGCGGGATCAGGACTGGATGACATGACAGCGACATCGTACATGGTGGCGACAATGGGGATGCAAGTGAACATGTTTGAGCAATATTTACAGAAGTTGAGGGGCAGGGTGGGAATTGAGAGGGTGGAGGAGATGCTGAGGGATGCTTTATTTGTTATTGGTGCAGGGAGCAATGATATGATGATGAATTACTATCAAATGCCTGCTAGGAAAATGAGCTATAGCCTGCAAGGTTATCATGACTTTTTGTTGCAGAGGATGCAGAATTTTGTTCAGGTATATTTGTCACTTGTATTGTTGGCTAGTATCCCAGTAGAGGTGTAAGTACATAACATATGACTAAGCTATCAAAATAAAAAAAAAGAACTTTTTTTTTTCTGGAAAGAAAAAGCTTCACTTTTACAGTTTGTTACCAATAATCAATATATAAACTTGCAATTAGTATGAATACTACTGGTTATAGTGTTGATATTGTGCAATATTGGAAGCGTGCATTTAATTTTCATTGAGTTTTTGTCTTGTATTTTGATTGTTAAACACTTAACCAATATCTAGTTACGAAGAACTTATATATTTAATTAGTTTGGAATTAATTCAATTTTTATTACATATTTGTTAATGTAAACAAATGTTATGAACAATCAGTTTTTTTTTTTTTTTTTTTTTTTTTTTTTTTTTTTACAGCAAATACAAAAAAATAGAATGTGATAAAATTTACAACTGATGATCAATCATAAGACACTCTAGCTTACTCAGTGCACATTCAACTATAGAAAGGTTTAGCATCGAGCCCAAGTGTACTAAATGCAGATAAAGACTGATAGTTAGCAAGTGAAGATCTAGAATAAGTGACATCCTATTTACGTATACAAGTACTAAAAGGCTTTTGACATCAGGCCCATACCAATGCCTATATATGGAGTTTGTACATAGAATAACATATTTATCTTTTGAGATTTGCTTGCTATAGAGCCCAAAACTGTTATTTTTAGTCAAAACTGTTATTTTCAGGTGGAATGCAGCAGGCTTAGAGCAACTCCAACAGTTGCTTGATTCATGGTCTTCATTCTGAATTGAAGAAAAAACGGTGCCCAACAGATATCCGCTCCCTGAATATTCAGCCAAATGTTACAAGGCCAATTCTTAATTCAGAATTGGTCCCACGCGCCGATTTTATCGGCTCGTTTCGTTGCAAGCCTATTTTATCGGTTCGTGACATTGCAAGTCGATTTAATCGACCCACGACAGCAGTAAATTAAATGACAAATTAATTTCATTTGTCGCGAGCTGATTTTATAGGCTTGCGACATCGCGAGCCAATAAAACAGGTTCACGACACATAAAATTGATTTTTTAATTTCTGAAGCTGGGAAAATAGATGCACGACGGTTTTTTTTCTTTTTTCTGTTGGGAACAACACGTAATATTCAACTGAATATTACGTGTTGTAATATTGAAGGTCTGAATCTTGTTGGAGATGCACTTAGAAAATAACGGTCGATAATACTTCCGCACAAACTGACTTACAGAATTCCGGGTTAAATAGCATTTGCGATATCTTTTGGGGCCGGCTTTAACATTTCAAACATTGCTGAGTGTGAGATAGAAATCAACTTTCTTATCTTATATACAATGATCATCTTTATCGTTCATTACTAAAAAGATAACTAAAATATATAACTCATCGTTTAATTTGTTCATATGCAGAATCTATACAGACTGGGTGGTAGAAAATTCACAATCTCAGGAATGCCACCATTAGGATGCCTCCCTTTTCAGATAACATCAACCGCAATGCAACCAGGGCCTGCACATCAAAGTCCATTTGCTGTACGCAGGTGCGTTGATCAACCCAGCGTCGATGCAGTGAACTACAACACGAAGCTTCAGTCCTTACTACAAACCGTGCAATCTTCTCTGCCAGGCAGCAAGTTTGCCTACGTTGACATCTACAATCCCATGTTGGACATGATTCAAAATCCAGCTAACTACGGTAAGCTCACTGTATATTTCCCTTCATCATCTAACTACGTATCCATTGATTAATTATATATAAGTTTGTATTAAGGCAGTATTTTGTTGAATATGAAGGTTTTGTTGAGACTGCACGAGGATGCTGTGGAACTGGAACAATGGAGATGGGGCCACTGTGCACGGCTCCACTGCCTACATGCACCGATCCATCAGAGTTTTTGTTTTGGGACTCAGTTCATCCTTCTGAAGCTGCTTATAAAGCTCTTTCTGGCCAGTTCATGACTACTGTGCTTCCTCAAGTCACTGGCTAACTTCTCCACTTAGTTCTTTGTTTTATTTTTTCCTCAATTAGAGTTTTTTATTTTTTATTTTTTTCTTTTACTGTTTTTCCTTTGGGTATGGTTTTGTTTAAATGCTCAGATTTTGTACAGTTAAGCGCTTTAGCAGACCTATACGTATTCTTTTATATTTATGCATAATATAATAGTAAGGGTTTAGTCTATTTTATGGTTTCTTTATAATATTGAACTCGAATTTTTACTTTCTTGTGACGTTTCTGCACAGATATAAAAGCATTATATTCTATGATTTTGCAATGTTCAGTTAATAAGTTGAAACTAATGGTTTATAATATAGGGAAATCCGAAATTAAACATAACCAGAAAAAGCATTCAGCACATTATTCTTTTCTTGTCATTACTTTTGTTTGACATTGAATTGTAACTGAAACCGGTACACTCTCCAGAAAAGGAGAAATGATCGCACAGCTCATTGTTTCCGAACTTTGACGATCAATGTTTCAATGCCAATGCTATCTTGTTGCATACTCATGTACATAACTAAATTTTTAGTGAAGCATACTAACAAAATTTAAATGTTCTTCCATTTTTTTGTTTATAATTTATTAGTGGATTGGCTGGCATGAAATATTTTCCACTACTAGTTGAGATGAGATCTGGCGTCTCTTGTTTTACATATCCCCATTTGTCTAACTAGTTAAATAACACTCCCCTATTAAAATGATCTGATATTACATGGAACACTTTAGTCATATAAAATAATTATGATACAAATGAGTGGTCACATTAGAGAACAAATTCGAGGTCTTATATACTTTGGCACATGTATATTCGCATAATGAATAAATGTAAATAAACGAGTTTGATTTCTTTTGTAAGTATTAAAGAAAATATTTATCACATGCATAGCCGAATGAGGTTCATTGGTTGACATTCGGAAAAAATGGCACAATACTAATCAGAAGGCATGTATAACTTGTGTGCAAGATGGCTCACACATATCATGAAATGATCCAAATTAAAAAGGCAAATTAAGAATAATATTGAATACGTAACGTAGAAAATGATTGTTTAAGCTTATTGGGCCTGTTTGCATAATCAGTTATGGAAATTCGTAAAACACATTCTTTAAGTTTCAAAATATAAGGTAACCCTTCCTAGAAACATGTTAGAAGAAACACATACAATTCAAGGTTTTAAGATATTTGCACAAAACTATGCAAATATTTAAAGTTTCCACGTTATAAATTGCAAATATTTATAGAAAATTCTCTCTCTCTCTCTATATATATATATATATATATATATATATATATATATATATATATATATATATATATATATATGCAGACAGTTCCTTTTAAAAAATATACTGATTATAGAAACATGTTTATTGTTCATTTAATTTTCGATAAAAATGAAAAAAATTCAACTAAAATTAAAAATATGAATGTAATTTAAGATAGGATTAATTGTCAAGAATAATCCGAAGTTTAACGTGTCTTCCATAATAATCTCAAGTTTGTATTATTTCTGAATAATCCGAATTTGGGGGTGTCAAACTTTATTGGTCCCGATGACCCGCTGACGTGTTATTTTGGGATCAATATGGAAGACAACCCCAAACTTTGGATTAATATGGGAACACATTAAGTAAATGAGATTAATATGGGAAGATACCTTGAACTTCGGATTATTTAGAAATAATCCAAACTTGGGACTATTACGGGAAGACACGTTAAACTTTGGATTATTCTTCACAATTGATTCTTTAAGATATGTTTTTATAATGGTTTTTCTCCTATCAGTTCTGAAAGTAAGGGACAGAATTATTTTTTCACTTATATTATGTCCATATGGACTTAAGATATTGTAAAATATGCTAGAACTAAAATTTCTCTTGATATATTTATAATTTATATATTCCATAGCTTTTTGCAATAGCGAAACATTTTGTTTTTCAAAGCTGTCTATTAGTTTATTCCTATTTTTTTATTTTCTATGTTACAAACCTAATTATTTATAATCAATCTCCATACAGTCCAAACAAAACTGAAAATTTTGAAGCTCATATATAATTGAAGAAAATGAATGAGATTCATAGGGCTTTGAGGGTTTTTAACCCGAAAATTTAATGAAATTTAGATCGATGACGGTAGCATGCCAATCAAGATATAGGGCTTTGAGAAGAAACAAAAAATGATTGAGTTTGAAGATCTGTACAGTAGGATGGATACCAATTTTCACAATAGTATTAGATTGCCAAAATATTAAAATGATGTTTGGCCTATAAACAGATTGATATTGCATACGATAACAGCTATTTTAAGAAACATATAATAATCTACAGAATTATGCTTTTTTTTAGCTGGAAATTTTTATATGTTTATGGGCTATAAGATTAAACCTTAGTGCTGACAAAATAATGTGTCATACACAGATCAAGAAATTATACAAAGGGAATTATGAAATGTTAAGGCTGAGAAATAATTTATAGTGATTACATAGCAACTACTATTAATTAAAAGCTATACTTAAACACAAGCAATGCTTGTGCATGCAAATATATTTGAGAAACAAATGAATTTAAATCATCAAATTCTAGTTTTACTATAGCTTTTAAAAAAGAGGGTTATTGCAAATTAAATAAGAAGATAAGTGGAATTTTGAATTTAGAAGTAGACCACGAAAACTGAACATTCTAATATATGTATATATAAATATTAATGACATTATAAATACAGTAAACATAAATGATTAATGTGGCTAAATTAGAAGAAAGAAATTTATTTTCATAGCCCAAGGTTAGAAACCAAGATCACATTTGTATATAAATGACGGTATAGGAACTTTTTCCATCAAAATTGGAAACTAGACAATAGTACATGCTAGTACTACAAGTTTTGGATGGTATGTAACATACTTTAAGTTAATATATGTGATTTGAATGAATTTGTGACCGTTGTATATCTGAGCGTCAAACCACTGCGACAGAGCAATGCTGGCCGTTAACGATTCAGAAAGTTTGCAGTCCAGTAAAATAGTTACTTACAACTACTGTTAAAGACTAATTTATTCAATAGCTTTGCTTTTAGAGAATTCGACACCTGCATTTACCTTTCTGGAAAAATGAGATATAATTGGTGCTTTTGTTTCAACAGATACTGTAAATATCCAAAATAAAAATGAAAAATCTTAATTGATAAAATCATTGGATGTTTAAACCTGCACATGTATATAAGTAGATATGTACATGCAAAATATTTTTCAGGAAACATGAGTACCATCAATCATGTATAAGTGCAATAATAAGAGGAGTTATTGGTGTAAATCAAAACTTTGCAATAATCGATAATAATAAAAAGTTAATAATTTCATGTTCGTACTGAAATAATGTTTCTGATCATGAGGTTGTATAAAAGTAATCAACTCAAGGAATACTGGAACTAATTAGTGTTTCAGAAGTTATTTATTAGCTGTGGCCAATGACCACCACAAGTATGCCCTTTTGATATGATAGTTTCAAAGTAAATTAAGAACTTGAGATGCAGTGAAATCTTAATCTAATCTTAGACCTGATGAACCTAATGAACAACTGCTATAAAAATTAACCTCAGTGTGAGTAAGTAATAGTAGCAGATGTTAAAATTAATCATTTCATTTGAATACAAATGATAAGGGTTCTTTCAGTCCCGTTTGCCCTGCGTAGAATACATGCAAAATAATATATCATGTGTTTCAGTTGATATGTAATCTGGCTAATATAGAGAATCAGTCATGTAGATTATTTTGAATTTGAACAAAATAATATGCATAAAGGATAGGATTCATAATTAGTTAGGTAAGCTACGTATATTGATCATCTGGACTGCTTAACACAGATTGTATGTCAGTTTGTAGCTGGTTCGGCAAATCATACAACCTTGCCCCAGTCGTCCAAAATACTATGATCAAGTTGATTCAAGTACATGTGAAGGGGCTAAATATCCAATTTCAGAAGAAAGAATATACATGCGGAGAAGATGACACCACAACCTAAAATTAACCATTTTTTTTCTTTTTCCAATATGATATTACAGCGTGTGTATTTCAATAAGATGATGATATGCTATTATTATTCTATGAAGTTAATAGTTTATATTGTATATATTCATATGAACTTCTTTTTTTCTAATTATTTATCGATCATTAGTGAATTTGATAATTATCCGACTTCCGTTATTATTCGCAGCAGGATGTAGATATTCGGAAATGGCTTCAGATGCGGATGGGATCAAATGTAAATGCTGATATGATATTATCTGCATCGGAAAGTATCCGTTGATATGTGTAGTGGTTCCTAAGAAAATCTCTTAACATATAGCAGTAGTTAAATATAATCATACAGTCGTCTGACATATCAATAAAAGTTGGATGCAACTTAAAGAAGAAACTTAATGGTCAAAAGTAGTTAGCCGAAAAGCAAATAGTCACATATGGGTATCCAATTATATGTATACTGTTTCAGAAGAAAGAAATTGAAGTATGACAATTAGGCAAATTATATGCAGACCGATCAGGCAAAAAATTGATATTAGTAAAACTGTCAAGTAAAATATTATTTTAGTGTTAAAAATTTATTTTGGAAAAAACCTGGTCCAATTTACAGTGTTAATATATACATGCATGTATTACTTTGACTGTGACAAAAGATGTAGAAAAATCTGAGTGTAAAATAAACATGCATATGCTCGTTGGGCTGAATAAAAGTATATTAACTGAAATAGGTGGATAGGTACCTAGTTAGGGAATATTAACCGATATCCTAATTAAAAAAAAAAAAAAAAAAAAAATGTTTTCATTTGTACTCTGAAATATGATGTTCAAATTCAGCCATGTGATAATGCAAATAAAAGATAACTAATAATAGAACAAGAAGATAAGGATCAAATAGATCTCTATGCATCAAGTTGTCTCTGCAGACATCTGAACAGAGAAACCAAGTCACAGTGGATACCGATTGAAAAGCTTGCAGTTAGTCTGTTGCAATAAATATGATTAAAATCATAAAATTCTCAATATAACGCATCAATTTGTGACTGTTATTTGTTAGGCAAGCAAATAAATAAATCAATAGACTATAATTAGGACCAAGAATCTAGTCAATATTCTACCTAACCTTTTAACATTAATTGAAGACATGCATTTAGTCATACAAGAAGGAAAAACCTACATCCACTGCAGATCGGCAGTCAAATGTCATGTGCATTCAGGAATTTAACCTTTTCTACAAATTGAATCATGTGGCTTTCTAAGTGTAGAAGCTAGAAAAAAAAAACACAATAGTTATTTAATTTATGTTCTATTCAGTATGTATATAATTAACAGCAACAACAACTATAATAATATATAACAGTAAGTACAAATAAAATAAATAGAAACGAGTTGTAATGTTGGATATGAATACCTCAATTATGTTTTGGCAAGTACTAACAAGATCTCACCGCATTAAACTCATATGGTGAGATCAAGAGTACTTGCCACTCTTTCATTATGTTTTCCACTTTCACCTTCTTCCTGTGAACCCTTTTTTACTAGTAAACGCCTTGAATTTGAAAATAAAGAGAGCGATAAGGTACTATCAACCTCCTCCTCTTCTTCTTCTTTCAAATCGATATCTACTTTTGCCTTCTTTGATCCAACATTGAGTGATAGGTCCAAATCCAAATCGGGGTCATTGTTTTTTCTTCTTATCGCACAAGGACTTCCTTCTCTTTGTATCACATTAGAAGATGTCCTTCGAAGCCATAAAAAGTCTTCAGATTGTTGATTTATATTGGAACTAGTACTAGCTTGATTATTGTTGATCATCATAGATGCACAATTAATTGATCTTCCAAATATCATTTCTGCCGCAGAATCATAAACTCTTGATCCGATGGTAGCACTATTACTTCTATTATGGCATCTATTGTGCACCCAGTATCCATGATTGCTCCAAGAGGATGTACCATATCTAATTAGCCAAACATCCAAATTATATAACAATTCATTAATTATGAGATGTAATTATCAATCATATATACTTAAGAAATAACTATATAAGAACCTTGAAGTTGCAAAGGGTCTTCCATGTAGCATTGGAAAGTGGCTTAGATTGCTAATATACTGCTGCTGTTTTCCTTGGATCTCATTTGCTTGCTCACCGATAACTGAATTAAGCATATAATACATTGATGTATATATCTAATTTGAATACAATATTACTTGATATATAAAACTATACAATAATACAAGTACCTTGACCAGAATCATCAATCTTTTTACTTCTGTACATCTACCAGTTAACCAAAAAAAAAAACAAGAAAGAAAGTGATCAGTTAACGATTTAGGCAACTTAGTTAACTATATAATCTGGAGACATATGCTAATTAGTAACTACCTGTAAGTGGCTCTTGACATGAGCAATACTAAGTCCTTTAACATTCATCATCTGTAAAACAAGCTTTGGAGTTGCTCCTGCAATCAAATTATGACAAAATATTGTATGGAAAAATATTTTGATACATTCCAAAATAATGAAGAAGAAGAAGTGAGTCCTATTGTAAAATTTTAAGTCCGACTCACTTTCTTGACCACCAAGTCTCTCAACTGCATGTACAAAGCAAAGATGAAGATCCGGTGTCCACCTTAGCCTAGGAGTCTTTGATCGGTTATACTGACGAACAGATCCTCCTGAATTCCCTCTTGATCTTTCACTTTCCTCAACTGTGCTTGTACTCGAGCTTCCTCCATTTAAATTTCTAGGGTTTCTTTCTTGATTATGATCACCACCTAGTTCTTCTTCATCTTCATCATTTTTCCAGGATTGATTATCGATAGAATTTTCAGAACTTCTATTAGTACTACTCATGGCTGGCTATAGAAAATGAGAGAGAAGAGAAAGTTGTAAAATTGACAGATTTATAATTGATTGCTAGCTAGCCTTCATGTATTATAAATTCTTCACAACAAATAATTCTTTTGTGATGTAATAACTCTTGGATTGATTAAGAAAGAAGGTTCAGCAAGCATCGAAAAGGCACGGATACTGAATGATGATGAGTTCATCAAAGGAGAGAGCCATCTTTTTTGCTTAGATGGATGGTGGGAAAGGAACAAGATGAAGATATATGTAATACCAAAACTAATTTGAACCCTAGTCAATAATTCCTAACACTGCTAAATAGACTAGTTCCCCCTTCTCATTCTTTCTTTCTACCTTATCACTTTCTATCTCATATGTGTAATAATTAATTGTATGCGTTCATTAATGAGTCATGCTTGCATGTACTATATATAATATGTATGCAATTGTTTATTTTTATTTCTATTCCTTAAATTAGTTCAGTGCTTCGCTGATACTAAATTTTATCTTAGAATAATATTTATTAGAAAGAAATAATGATAGAAAAATCTTTGTTTGTTCTTGTTAACTACTGTCTTTTTCCCATCAAGCAGCTTAAAATGCATGGGATTCTTTACATAAAGACGTATACACACATATATAGAGAGATACATATATACATACACACAAACATGAATACATGTATATTTGTGTGCGCGCACGCGCGCGCACACACTTGCACACACGCACGCGAGTGCGCGAGTGCGCGTGCACACACACATGTGTACGTCTGTAAATATTTGTCCCCCTACCCCTCTCCCAACACACACATTGAGTGTTAATCAGACAGATCAGACTGGATAGAGGAATGTTTGTGTGTGTATTTTTTCCTCTTCTAACTCGTATTCTAAATGAGAAGGGTGCAAGGAGAAAAATAGTAAAAGCAATCTAATTATCATACAAGCCTATGCATATGGCGCACTGCTGACTGATTCGCAGGAAGTTTGAACCTAGAAAATATATATGATCACCGCATTCATTAGAAAATGCATTTATATTATGTACACAGAAATGTGCCGCTTCAAAGTATAGCATGAGGACATAGTCAACTAATGCAAGTAAAGTATAGCATAAGACCCAAAATATTATAGCGGTGGAACATATATTTCATTAGGATGCATGGAAGTACAAAATCCCTGCTTGCTAGCTGTCGGTGATACCGACCATTATACATGAATGCAGAAGTAATCTAATTAACAATTAAATAAATACAGAGACATATATTTTGAAAGGGAGGGAATCACGGATATGTTCATGTTAGACAACTAAAATATGAAGGACCAGTCTAATATCCACCCGTGTGTGAAATTTGATGCTGATCAATGTAATTAATTCTTCTGCGTCAAAAAGGTTATTGTTAGTTGGTAGTTTAATTGGTTGTGGTAAGTCAATTCATTCCCAACCATTCATTTAATTTGTGGGGTTTAGGAACCCTTTTTGGGCATAACCAAATAAACATACCCCGTTACGATTGTACAACGGTGAGCCACATAATTTAAAAATAAATAAATGTTTTAATCATTCATTTTAGTTAAACAAAATGATAATACTTAAGAGAAAATTTTAAACGAAGAAGTTTAGGGGGCATTGATAGAACAAGTAAAACAAATACAAATGAAAGATTTAAAAGGAGCATACTAAAGACATGTTCTTTAACGATAGGTATGTCAATGTTAAGGGATTTGGCCCGAGCCTAGACCCAAACATGCCATGTTAACACATGTATTAGTTTTGCTCTACCTATCCAGATCCGGCTCAAGCCCGATTCGGTTATTATTAGAGTCAAATATGGTTTTATAAAAGCCTAGTCTGATTTGGACCCGATTCAATTATTAGTTTTAGGTATGATATTAGCATAAATATTATGAGGGCGTGCGAATATTAACTAAGGCTTGAAAACCCTGACAGGCCAGGTTCAGGTGTTGATTTTGAAATACTTTGCGGGCTCTGATTGGGTTTGGGTTGGATTTGGGTTTCAGATATTGTAATCGAACTCAACTCCATATTTTTAGATACTTGGACCGAACTCTAGTCATTGATAGATTTACTCATATGTTTGGACAACATATAGTAGGTTTCACACAATTTAATTTTTCAAGCATGTATTAAGCAAACTTGCTTAACAGTTGATTTGGTAAAGAAATCTTTAATAATAATTGCTATATGTTTGATGTCATACTTGTTTGGTGTCAATGCAATGTAACGTAAATAGCCAATTTATCGTAATATCACTAAAAAATTGGGTTTAATTTCCTTCACAAATCCAAAATTCTTCTAGTCAGACATTATTAAATCTTAATATTCTTTAAAAATATAATCAAGCAAATAATCATATACTAGTATTGCCAAATTTTACGGCAGCTTAAACATAAGATCTAGAAAATAATTTTATTTAGAAATTTAAAACTTTCTTACACACACACACACACACACACACACACACACACACACACACACACACACACACACACACACATATATATATATATATATATATATAAACCAAATTGATTACTACTTAAAAATAGAATCTAAAAAATTAATAGAAACCAAAAATTCAATCTAACAATAAATTTGATATTGCAAATGATTTCAAAAGAAAAAGGCTTAACTTTTGTGCAAATTATTTCTTTAAATATGTTAAACATATTCAATTTATAAAGAAATATTAACTTATGAAACAACCATCTACAAATTTAAATTGTCCGTTCACCGCAAAAGAATGTAACTTATGGCATGAAACCGTAGATCAGTGGTGGTGTTTAAAATTGATAAATGAATTTTGCGATTTGAATTGATTATTTTCAATTCACCTCAAGGAACATGATACCCACAATTTGTCGATCATAGTTTGTCGTGGGTTTAATTCTCCCACTGCTGCAAACAACTCCCATTCGTATCTGCATGTATATTTCTATGGATTGCAAATATTCCAATGAATGCGTACAATTGTCGTTCTAATTTATAAATAATTCTGACGTTGCATGCATCTATAATTTGTTGAAAATAACTTAACTAATTTGAATGCATGTATCAAATTCTCAAATTAATGCATGTATCAAATTAATTTCAATGCATGATTGCAAATATATCCAGTCATAGGAGAGTATTAAATGTATCAGATTAGTTTTAGTGTATGCTGCAAATAATTCTCCCTATATAGCAAATATATCCGACCATATCATCATATTTTAAATGCATGTATAATTTGATGAAAATAATTCAACTGATTTGATTGCATATAGTGAATTCTAAAATTAATTTGAAGTTTCCTTACGTAAGAAATGTGTTATTGTTGATGAACATGTTACACAATATTAACGTTACCTATCAACAATATGAGAGTATTAACTTTCAATGATAGAAAAACGTTTGTAAATGAATCATAACATCAGAGAACATAGATATATGAATTTTTTTGAAACAATATTCACTAATAGATATTATTACATTCTCATTCACAAGACTGCATTCAGATCAAAGTATATTTATTACAAAATAAAATCTCAAAGAGCGACATATAGGGATGCCCCACTGGTTGTTCAGAGTCTAACTATAGGCAATAGACAACCTTGCCTTTACATACAATCCAATTTGATAAAGCACAAAGTGGAAAACTCATAAATAGTATACCTACTACACGTCTCTAGAAGCTTATTCGAAGAAGATAACCCGAAAAGCTATAACCCTCAATCTACTTAATTGAGTACCATTGAGTTTAAGGCGAAAAATAAAAATGGTGGATCAATCAAAAGACTAGTATAAATAATAATCTTACTATCAAATTTTCAATTAATATTTGGTGAGCCCACGCCGCTTAGTGGAAAGGATTTCCCTCTCACAAGTACCAAAATATGTTATAATCAATCATGTGCTCCTGCACTTTAATGGTTAACACACCAATAACAATATAAATCACGACAATGATAATATGCCACATGCAACATATAGTAGATCAGACCTGACCCTTCCTTAAAGCAGCAAAAGCGTTCTCTTAGGGCCCCAAAAATGTTGGGCACCATCTTCCTAATGCAATACAGAAAAAATCATGTTATGTCGACTGATGAGGCGAAACAGAGGCAATACTCCATCTTGACCTCATCTCCTCCAAATCTGTAGGGACGAAAGCGACTCTACGTCTCAAAGGCTCCAATCAATGAAAAAGAACATGTCGTTCTCAGGCATAAATTCAACATTAGTTAGGGCACTAATCCAACATAGTTAAAAGCTGCGATTGAATAATTTGAAAATGTACTTGTTAATAGATTTTTAATTTTCAGTTTTTATACTTATTGTACTGTAATTTGTAAGCAGTTCCATCATCTATGTTCTACCACTAATTCAACTTTGATTTTATGTTCTAATTTTAATTTAGTTAATAACATAAGAACTGACTTATGTAAAGTTAATCAAAATTGATATACCCAAATTATTAGTTGATGTAGTTGTATGACAATGATTTACTTGATAACACTTAATAGATCTTTTAAACGGTTTGGGTAACACCCCGTAATTTTTAAGAACACTATAATGATAAACTAAAGAATACTTAATTAAATATTGGGAATTAGTAAAACGGGCTACAACATTGCGTTCGTCTCGGAATTCTGCTTAAGATAGATGAGTTTGCGTAAAATGGACATCGTATGAAGAAGATATTAAGGTTTGAAGTTTGTACACATATAGGCATTATATATATATATATATAAAACAAATCCAGAATTCGAAATCGCAGAGCGGGAAAAGTGGGGCGAAATCGGCCCGTTAGGGGTTGACCCCGGAGTCGAGACTCGTTTCTTGAACAGGTTCATTGACTTTAGGCTATAAATAGGACCTTATTTCTATTGTTTTATTCACCCAAAAACAATGGAGACAACAAAGTGCTTCCCCAACTTAGATTAAAATAGCCTATTCTTCTGCAACAACAATTTATACGTATTCAAGAATCTCTACTACAACACCAACAGTCAATTCTTTGTTCTTTAGATCCAGTCACAGTGAGTTCATATTATTTTTAGATATAAACAATTAATAGTAATCTTGACACATTTATAAGTTGGATCTAAACCTATGCCTGTTAGTAACATGAATCAAGATCTGCCGTTACTTTTACACCTGATCCTCTGTTTAGTTCTTGCATGCCTATCTTTATTTTGCTCATTCTGTTAGTATGCCTAATCATGTCACCATATGTCTATCATGTTAGTATGCTTACTTCTTTCATCATATGCTTGTCTTACTATGATGCCTATTCTTGTTCTCTTCTCTCCCTCTTTCCTTTTTTATTTTTATAGCCGGACTACCTTTGAGTCTAGGCCTTTGCTGAAATATTTGATCGCACGAAATTGGGATTGGTGGGGAATGTTAATTTGAGACATAACTTATATTAGAACATGATCGGGGTTTGGGCATAATTTATACCTTGATCTAAAACTTTAATTTGGGGAATAACTTGTATTGTCAATCAAACTGGGATTTGGGGCATAATCTTGGATAAACATGAAAACTGGTTAATAATGAACATGCCTAGATTTACAGTAATTAGAAATTGTAACCGCACTTAGACACGAGGTTTGTAACACCCCACTTCCGCCAGGGTGACTCTTGCAAGCACTCTGACTTTGGAGGGGTGTTTGAATCAGGTAAACATGCATAATGATATATCAAGGCAGAACAAGAACATATGTATATATGTAAACAGAGTAAATAAGATAAGTAAAACAGCGGAAGATTTCAAACTATTTCAAAACAAGTCTGGTACAACATAATGTCAACTTTCCAAATACACAAGTCTAGATAAAAACAACATCACCGGAAAACTGAAATACATAAGTACTATCCCCAAAATAAGTGATAACCATAGCTAGCTTCATGTCAAGACCGTACATGAGCTAAAATCCCACAAGCAAGCGATCAGAAAGCCAAGCTAAGCTCCAATATTCCCACCCTGAGAACCTGGGGGGGGGGGGGGGGGGGACGGAAGAAAAGAGGCGAAAGAAAACAGGTCAGTCAAAAAGACTGAGTAAGCCCTACTACAATCAATGTAAACTGATAAAGTTAACTGGCATGAGAAGCAGGGATGAACATAAGGATAATTACATACTAGCATGGTGAATATCTAACAGATAGTTCAAAGGAGTCATCACATAATCAAGGTGAAGTTTTTCACCACAGGTGTACCAGCATTCTAACATGTCATGTATAAGCAAGAATTTATCCCTTGGCCCAATATCAAGTGTTGACCTAAGTCAAGATCCAACTTCTTAGTACCAATACTAGTATAACAGGATTAGGTGTTACCCTAATGTCTACATCGAAACAGGACGGAACAGAATGGTCCATAGATAGAGTTCGGGAAAATGGGCTTTTACCACCCTAACAGATAAAGTACAGAAACGGAATGCTAACAATAATGGGCCTTTACCACCCTAACAGATAAAGTACAGAAACGGAATGCTAACAATAATGGGCCTTTACCACCCTAACAGAACAGAGTACAGAAACGGAATACTACAATTAGGTGTACACTAGTAGTGGGCCTTTACCACCCTAACAGACGGTACCACGCAGACACAGACGGGTGTTACCACCCAACAAAACAGACGGTACCAACAGAATCAGACAGAGCTAAGTGTACCCTAAATCCTACCCAAGCGATCGGCTCCCTAATACATAAATACCCTATGTCGGCCCCACGATAGGGTGTATCACTCCCTAAAGTGGCAACCAATTGGCACAAGCATATTTACAGATGTCACGGCGTCTTACATCCTCAGAGGCAGACCGGGATCCATGCACGCACATGACCCGGTTGGAACGCACCATCAACACCCATCGCCATTATCAGAATGAACCACTTATAATTAGTTCAGTAAGCGTGCCCGGACCCTACCTACAGTTGGGTCAAAGTTTTGATACCAGAAAGGGTTACTGACTAATATGGGTCCCAAACAACAAATGACACAAGTATTCCCCCTTGTGTCCCCAGACTATCAGATTCAGATTAACTTATTAACAGAGTTCAGACATACAAAGTTCAGACGATCAGTTTTCAGACTATCGGATCAGATAACAGATTTACAAACTTGCCTAACTTGGTGTGGGTCCTACAGATCCGCAAAACAGGTTCGTTTAATTTATCAATCAAGTTAGTTTATCCAGACCAGGTATCAAATCGGTTCTCAGCCTTATCAAATTACTGAGTTGGATTGGTTAAGTATAGTTCAACTTAACCCCGTTAAATTACCGAGTTCAAATTGGTTAAGTGTAGGTTAACTTAACCCTAACCACTAGTCGTATTTTACGGTTAAGTGTCATTAAGAAATCAAGCCCGGATTCACTTAACCTACCCATTCATGTCAAATTGGTTAAGTGTCATAAGTCAAATTTACTTAACCTTATCATGTAGCATTAATTAATTTAATGCACCTTAACCTCTCACATTAGACCTCGTTGTGGTTACTAGTTAAGCCGGGCGGGTCCGGGTAGCTTTACACCACAACCTAGTCTAACCTCGGGTTCAAGCACAACTTGACCAACTTCTCACATTGGGTCCTATTGTTTGTAGCCACTAGTTAAGCCGGTTGGTTCCAGGTAGATTTATGCTACAAACTCAACCCAACCTCGAGTTGGCCACACTTACATTTTCTAAGTGTCATGTCCATTATGTTTCCAAAACATATTACACGTTTTTTTTTTCAAGAATTTGGGTAGACCTAACTTAATAGGTAAATTCCCAATGGGTAGACCTAACTTAATAGGTAAATTCCCAATCTTATGTTTTTATGTCCTTTAAGTTTACCCAACCCCAAACGCAATCCCATCGCTTACATATCGCAATAGCGCATAAAGGATAGAAAGAGGGAACTTGGCATAATCATGACATAAAGGTGTTGAAGCCACAAGTTTAACATGGTGGCATATGAAATGTACATATGTTCATATACTTGCATATTACATTTTAGGCCTCAAAAGCATGCATAAAACCAAACTTAGCATATTGGTGATACATGGTGATAAATGACATGTAGAAATGGCCATAAGTTCGCATTTAGCCTCACATGCAAGTTATCATAAGAGATATGATAACTTACATGTTGCCAAAATGCAACCTTTAGCATAAAGCTTGAAGCTTTAGGCTCATAAACCCAAGATAAGCTTGCATAACATGATAACATGAGTAAGATGATCAACCCAAACTTGCATACATAACATGGCAACTTGCATATCATAACATAGCAAACTTGCATAACATAACATGGCAACTTGCATATCATAACATAGCAAACTTGCATACATAACATGATAGACTTGCATAACACATCATAGTAAACATGCATAACATAACATGGCAACTTGCAAATCATAACATGATAAACTTGCATATCATAACATATCAAACTTGCATAACATGACACAATAAACTTGCATATCATGGCAAACTTGCATATCATAATGATCAACCAAACTTGCATCATTCATTAACTATAAAGTTTAAATATGAAAGTAGAAAAGGGCTTACAATGCTTATGAAGACACAAAAATATGACAAAGCCCTTATGCAATCAAATAGACCCAAAATGCAAGCTCTAATAGAAAAACCCTTGAGCCAACATGATCAAAACCCTTGCTTTATGATGTAAATATGGAAACTTGACTTGAATGCAAGCTAATGATGCTCATACAAGCTTGAAAACACTTGTATGCATATAAAATCTCTCATAGAAATAACTTAGGAATTTTATGAAGAGAGTGGAGGCCATGAGAGGAATGATTTCGCCATAGTTTAGTTACTTGAATGAATAATGATGATTTAGGGTTAGGTTAGGGGCTTATTTATAGGATTAGGATGTGTTTTAGACCCTTAGATTAACCCTAGGTTAGATTAGGACCATCAGATCTCGGAAGCTTCCAGAATACAGCCCCAAAACACAGCCAAACCCAAAAATGGTGCATCAGGCCAAACTGGCCGAGCACCCCCTGTCGACACCCAAGTCGACAGGGCTGTCGACTTGGTCCTAGCCAAGTCGACTGCCCAGTCGACAGGCCTGTCGACTGGGGTAGCTAGGCGGGAATTTTCCCACCTGCGCCCAATGGCCCCAATTTCAAAATTTGAACCTGAATTTTAAATCTGTTTTGAACTTTGAATTTTCAGAAAACTTCTTCGGGCCTTAACTGGGTCATTCGGACTCCGATTTTCGAAAACTCGGACTCTATTTCGCGTATTTTTCCGAGACGAACGCAATGGCATAGCCCATTTCCCTTGATTCAGATTTATAAATTAAATTCTGCCTCGATTTACGATATAACAGGTTATCAGAAATACGGGTTGTTACATTCTCCCCTCCTTAAAGGATTTCGTCCTCGAAATCTTCAAGTTAGGAAGAACGCATCCTACCATCCATCATCCATCTAATCAAATCATCATTCACGAGCAATCATTGTCCTTAAAGATTCTAATGCGGTATGAACATATGCAAAAGGTGTGTGTATATGTTCTTATCTAATGCAAAGATCCTCAATGCAAAGCATGTTAGTGAAATGAATCCATTATGTATGCAAATAGTCCTAATCATATAATACTATATGTGTGCACAAACATTCGTCCATATGCAACATCCATGTGCTGAATTAACCATCTTGCAACCATAAGAATTGAAAATGTACACACGTCCATATGCAATATGAGAGTGTATTTCAAGCCGATCTAGTGCCTAGTGTGTGTTTATGCATCCACGAGCAACCACTAGCAACCACTTGCATCCACTTGCAACCATCAAACATAACATGTCTCAAACACATGTTTACATCCATAGGATTCCTATCTCAACAAGATACAATCGAGTGATGGAAGCGAGTACAGATAAAACAAAAACTTGGTACATATACTTACGGACTACTAGTACAGATCAGATTTTCCCCAAATGATTCTTAGGAAACTAAACATGGTAGAAACCCAGAATGTATTCGTCATAGTCACCCTCATGCCCAACACAGATACTCTCAAACCCCAATTTATCACAAACAGATGAGTTATAACTCTCAGGGAGTTTGAGACTATTACCAGATCAGAAGCAAGACTAGCATTAAAGTACCGAGTTTCCATTACAGAATCAAAATACCAGAAAAAGAGTTTCAAACTGAAAATCAGACAAGGAAAATTAAACATCCTACAGACAAATAATTCTAGCCCTAATCTATTCACTCGCCATGCGAGTATTCACCGTTCCTTCTGATGTAGTCCCTTTCTTCTTCGGGCAGTCCCTAGTGAAGTGTCCCATCTCTCCACAGTTAAAGCAAGTTCCCTTCCTCTTTCTGCAATCCTTGTTTAGATGAGTTGAGCTTCCACAAGTAAAGCACTTATTTTCCTTCTTATCTTCAGACTTCTCCTCCTTCTTTTGCATTTCCTTTTTGGGCCCCGTTTTCTTGTTTTGAGACTCATTCACCTTAACCTCCTTCTTTGCACTCTTGTTCTCTTCATTGAGTAGGGCCATATCTACCAAACTCTCAAACGTGGCCCCCATGGGCACATGAGACATAGCTAACTCCTATAACGGCTCATTCAATCCTCTAGCAAAACGAAGAGCCTTCTTCTGAGTAGTACTCACCATATCCAAGCCAAAACGAGCTAATTGATTGAACTTGTTCACATATTCTTTGACAGACATGTCTCCTTGCTTCAACGCAATAAACCTCTCCATTTGCAAATTCTCTTCAGCAGAAGATAGAAACTTAAGCCCGAATCTTGTCCTGAAATCGGCCCAAGTCTCAACGGGCCTAGTCGCGGTGGTGATCTCCCACCAATAAGAGGCTTCATCCTTCATAAGCCAAACCGCCAACAAGATCTTTCTCTGATCATCTAATCCAAAGATAGCGAATAAATCCTCGGTCTCTTTCAACCAATTCCGGGCCTCTACAAAAGTCTCGGTACCTAGAAAGTTCTTGCCACCCATTGCTTTGAAGTCCTTGCAAATCTTCGTGAACTCTACTGGAGGATGCTGAGGGGGAGGAGGAACCTCAGCGACAGGAGGAGGAGGAACATTAACCACCGGGGGAGGAGTAACATTTGCGGGGCCGGCTTCGGTCGCCCTAGCCTCCATAAGTCTCCTATACCAAACAGGAACTTGCACTCCCTCTGGGATAACAAAGTTATCTGTCACACTGAAACGAAGGAAAAGATAGATTCAGAATGAGGGAACTAAGAATAGATAGCTAAGGATTGTGCTAATGGCTTTTTGGGGAATAGCCTTTAAAATAAACTAGACTTTTCTTTGGAAAATACTTTATACTTGGTTTTGAAAATAGTTTTCCAAAAGTTTTCTAAAAACCTTTTTGTTCCTTCTCGTAAACCATATGCTCTGATACCAAATGTAACACCCCACCTCCGCCAGGGTGACTCTTGCAAGCACTCTGACTTTGGAGGGGTGTTTGAATCAGGTAAACATGCATAATGATATATCAATGCAGAATAAGAACATATGTATATATGTAAACAGAGTAAATAAGATAAGTAAAACAGCGGAAGATTTCAAACTATTTCAAAACAAGTCTGGTACAACATAATGTCAACTTTCCAAATACACAAGTCTAGATAAAAACAACATCACCGGAAAACTGAAATACATAAGTACTATCCCCAAAATAAGTGATAACCATAGCTAGCTTCATGTCAAGACCGTACATGAGCTAAAATCCCACAAGCAAGCGATCAGAAAGCCAAGCTAAGCTCCAATATTCCCACCCTGAGAACCTGGGGGGGGGGGGGGGGGAACGGAAGAAAAGAGGCGAAAGAAAACAGGTCAGTCAAAAAGACTGAGTAAGCCCTACTACAATCAATGTAAACTGATAAAGTTAACTGGCATGAGAAGAAGGGATGAACATAAGGATAATTACATACTAGCATGGTGAATATCTAACAGATAGTTCAAAGGAGTCATCACATAATCAAGGTGAAGTTTTTCACCACAGGTGTACCAGCATTCTAACATGTCATGTATAAGCAAGAATTTATCCCTTGGCCCAATATCAAGTGTTGACCTAAGTCAAGATCCAACTTCTTAGTACCAATACTAGTATAACAGGATTAGGTGTTACCCTAATGTCTACATCGAAACAGGACGGAACAGAATGGTCCATAGATAGAGTTCGGGAAAAATGGGCTTTTACCACCCTAACAGATAAAGTACAGAAACGGAATGCTAACAATAATGGGCCTTTACCACCCTAACAGATAAAGTACAGAAACTGAATGCTAACAATAATGGGCCTTTACCACCCTAACAGAACAGAGTACAGAAACGGAATACTACAATTAGGTGTACACTAGTAGTGGGCCTTTACCACCCTAACAGACGGTACCACGCAGACACAGACGGGTGTTACCACCCAACAAAACAGACGGTACCAACAGAATCAGACAGAGCTAAGTGTACCCTAAATCCTACCCAAGCGATCGGCTCCCTAATACATAAATACCCTATGTCGGCCCCACGATAGGGTGTATCACTCCCTAAAGTGGCAACCAATTGGCACAAGCATATTTACAGATGTCACGGCGTCTTACATCCTCAGAGGCAGACCGGGATCCATGCACGCACATGACCCGGTTGGAACGCACCATCAACACCCATCGCCATTACCAGAATGAACCACTTATAATTAGTTCAGTAAGCGTGCCCGGACCCTACCTACAGTTGGGTCAAAGTTTTGATACCAGAAAGGGTTACTGACTAATATGGGTCCCAAACAACAAATGACACAAGTATTCCCCCTTGTCTCCCCAGACTATCAGATTCAGATTAACTTATTAACAGAGTTCAGACATACAAAGTTCAGATGATCAGTTTTCAGACTAACGGATCAGATAACAGATTTGCAAACTTGCCTAACTTGGTGTGGGTCTTACAGATCCGCAAAACAGGTTCGTTTAATTTATCAATCAAGTTAGTTTATCCAGACCAGGTATCAAATCGGTTCTCAGCCTTATCAAATTACTGAGTTGGATTGGTTAAGTATAGTTCAACTTAACCCCGTTAAATTACCGAGTTCAGATTGGTTAAGTGTAGGTTAACTTAACCCTAACCACTAGTCGTATTTTACGGTTAAATGTCATTAAGAAATCAAGCCCGGATTCACTTAACCTACCCATTCATGTCAAATTGTTTAAGTGTCATAAGTCAAATTTACTTAACCTTATCATGTAGCATTAATTAATTTAATGCACCTTAACCTCTCACATTAGACCTCGTTGTGGTTACTAGTTAAGCCGGGCGGGTCCGGGTAGCTTTACACCACAACCTAGTCTAACCTCGGGTTCAAGCACAACTTGACCAACTTCTCACATTGGGTCCTATTGTTTGTAGCCACTAGTTAAGCCGGTTGGTTCCGGGTAGATTTATGCTACAAACTCAACCCAACCTCGAGTTGGCCACACTTATATTTTCTAAGTGTCATGTCCATTATGTTTCCAAAACATATTACATGTTTTTTTTCAAGAATTTGGGTAGACCTAACTTAATAGGTAAATTCCCAATGGGTAGACCTAACTTAATAGGTAAATTCCCAATCTTATGTTTTTATGTCCTTTAAGTTTACCCAACCCCAAACGCAATCCCATCGCTTACATATCGCAATAGCGCATAAAGGATAGAAAGATGGAACTTGGCATAATCATGACATAAAGGTGTTGAAGCCACAAGTTTAACATAGTGGCATATGAAATGTACATATCTTCATATACTTGCATATTACATTTTAGGCCTCAAAAGCATGCATAAAACCAAACTTAGCATATTGGTGATACATGGTGATAAATGACATGTAGAAATGGCCATAAGTTCGCATTTAGCCTCACATGCAAGTTATCATAAGAGATATGATAACTTACATGTTGCCAAAATGCAACCTTTAGCATAAAGCTTGAAGCTTTAGGCTCATAAACCCAAGATAAGCTTGCATAACATGATAACATGAGTAAGATGATCAACCCAAACTTGCATACATAACATGGCAACTTGCATATCATAACATAGCAAACTTGCATAACATAACATGGCAACTTGCATATCATAACATAGCAAACTTGCATACATAACATGATAGACTTGCATAACACATCATAGTAAACTTGCATAACATAACATGGCAACTTGCAAATCATAACATGATAAACTTGCATATCATAACATATCAAACTTGCAAAACATGACACAATAAACTTGCATATCATGGCAAACTTGCATATCATAATGATCAACCAAACTTGCATCATTCATTAACTTTAAAGTTTAAATATGAAAGTAGAAAAGGGCTTACAATGCTTATGAAGACACAAAAATATGACAAAGCCCTTATGCAATCAAATAGACCCAAAATGCAAGCTCTAATAGAAAAACCCTTGAGCCAACATGATCAAAACCCTTGCTTTATGATGTAAATATGGAAACTTGACTTGAATGCAAGCTAATGATGCTCATACAAGCTTGAAAACACTTGTATGCATATAAAATCTCTCATAGAAATAACTTAGGAATTTTATGAAGAGAGTGGAGGCCATGAGAGGAATGATTTCACCATAGTTTAGTTACTTGAATGAATAATGATGATTTAGGGTTAGGTTAGGGGCTTATTTACAGGATTAGGATGTGTTTTAGACCCTTAGATTAACCCTAGGTTAGATTAGGATCATTAGATCTCGGAAGCTTCCAGAAAACAGCCTCAAAACACAGCCAAACCCAAAAATGGTGCATCAGGCCAAACTGGCCGAGCACCCCCTGTCGACACCCAAGTCGACAGGGCTGTCGACTTGGTCCTAGCCAAGTCGACTGCCCAGTCGACAGGCCTGTCGACTGGGGTAGCTAGGCGGGAATTTTCCCACCTGCGCCCAATGGCCCCAATTTCGAAATTTGAACCTGAATTTTAAATCTGTTTTGAACTTTGAATTTTCAGAAAATTTCTTCGGGTCTTAACTGGGTCATTCGGACTCCGATTTTCGAAAACTCGGACTCTATTTCGCGTATTTTTCCGAGACGAATGCAATGACATAGCCCGTTTCCCTTGATTCAGAATTATAAATTAAATTCTGCCTCGATTTACGATATAACAGGTTATCAGAAATACGGGTTGTTACAAGGTTTGATTAGAAGTCTACCTGGAACCGCTCGGCAAATCCAGCGCCCACGAGTGGTTAATCTAATGTGAGGGGTCGACTGCATAAATGTACACTAACGGTACTGAGACACGAGGTTAAGTCTGACTTGTGGTAGAAGACTGTCCTGAACCGTCCGGTATATCCAGCATCCACAAGTAGTAGATTAATGTGAGAGTTCTAGTCCATTAATAATGTAACAACCCGCCTATTTAACGATGATACATTTAAATATTTTATTTAAATAAAGGGTCGTTAATCATTAATCGATATGCATCTAAAAAGTCACATTTTGCATACGATTGAATTTGGACTCGAGACCACTTCCATTGAGTCCGGATCGTCGTTTACGACCTTTTTGACTATAAGCTTCGATATGTTTCGAGTTTTAAAATTTTGGGACTTTGGGCTTAGGCTTGTGTTAGCTAACCTAGCCCATTAACCCACTTCCCTATAACCCCTCTTAGCCCACCCTCTTCCTCATTCACTTTCCTCTTACTCCACAAATTAGAAAATGGAGGAGGGAATTGGAAATTAAAATTCCAAAGCTAGGGTTGGCTCCTAGAGATCCAAATCAAGGGGGAAAATCAAATAGACACTTGTGTAAGATCTCTCTACTTCTTCTCTACCTCTCTACCTTCTCAATTTTCGGATTTTGTGCAACCCTAACACATATAAGTTTTCTTGTGTGTGTATTTGTTGTTTATAGAGAAGAATTGATGAGATATTAGATTCCTTGCATGTGTAGAGGCTTGTTCTTTCTTGTTGTAGTTTGTTCTTGCCATTCATGAACCAAAGGTGAGTTCTTTGATGAACTCACATCTATGCCTCAAGCCTTGGTGCTTGTAAAAGTGTAATTTAGTGTTCATATGTGTTTGCATATGCTAGTGAATTGGTTATGTTAGTGTAACTTAGCCGATTCCATATTTTTATGTTCCATTGAGTTGAAATTATAAGTAGGATTGTTTACACGACCTTGTGCATATGTTTTGAGTTGATTTGGTGATGTTGTGAAGCTCTGTTGTCCCCCGACAAAGATCTAAGTCTTCACAAGTTGGTTGAATCGCTTTTGCATGCTTTGATTTGGAATTTAGTTCACATTTGAATTTATAAGCCGAATCATTGCAAATCTCTTGTATGAATGTTTGTGTATGTGCATTTGGGTGTTATAAGTTGTCTCGGCAAGTCTTTGAAGCCTTATTTGCATGTATATAACATCATTATGCCATAGTTTGAATTGTATTTGATTTGCTTTGATTAGAGAATTTAGTCGTCTTGGAGTTTATAATCGAAATCATAGCAATCTCATGTTCGTATTGTGTGTGCATGTTTGTTGGTGTTATATGATGTTTCGGTAAGCCTTTGATGCTTTATTTTCACTTAGAAATCATCATATAAAATCACCATTGGTCTGGGGCTCGTCAGACTCCGATTGCACATTCATTGGTAATCAAAATCCTTGATTGCTTCAGCTCAGACGTCTGACCAAAATGGGTCAAATGTCTGTCCCGGCTCTCGGGAAAAGTAAAAAAAAAAACTGCTAACTGTCAGCTCAGATGTCTGTCCTGTAGTGACAGACGTCTGTCTGCCTGAAACTGCCGTTGACCAGTGGAGACCACGGTCAACGATTTAGCGCCATTTGAGCTCATTCCCGGCCATGTTTCGGCCCATTTCGACTTCGTTTGTGACTTGTCAGTTTCTCTGGTTCGCAGATTTCTGCATCTTGATTTCATGAACTTTCTATTCTTTCGTGGTTAACGAATATTATAATCGATAGTTGTGGGGTTTCGTCTACGTTTTTAAAATGTAGATTCTTCGTTTGATCGTTAATTCGATTGAGATCACACGAGATTTTCCACTTCAAAATGATATATAAAAAGGGTTTTTAATTATTAGTAGATACCGAATCTCTTGCTAAACGGTTTTTAAATCCACTTCATTATATGAGGTTATTTTCCAAATTTGTTTCTAATCTGAGCTCATCATATGAAGTTCTTTTATGAATTGATTTACAAATCTATTAGTATGTATTTGATAAACCTTTTTCTCGTTCGTATGAGAAATCTAATTAAACGACTTAGTTAAATCAAGGACTATGACCCCTTGCGTTTGCTTTGACGATTAATTCTTGGACTCATTTGACTGAACACCGTGGCAATGATCGCTTCGTTTTGCTAGTGAAACATACAACTTGTTCGTAAATATTTGGGTAAAGCAAGTGGTTATGGGAAATGTAGCTTAACTCTTATATTTACTAGCTTGGGGTATCTTGCACTAGTAGCGATCTTAGGATTCGTGGGGAACTTCGGTTCATCTTGGATAGTGATCTTCAGATTCGCGGGGAACTTCGGTTCAACTTGAATGATGTGTAGCTATCGTCGGATTCGCGGGGAACTTCGATTCAACCTGAATGACGTGTAGCCATCGCCGGATTCGCGAGGAACTTCGGTTCATCTTGGGTAGCGATCTTCGGATTCGCGAGGAACTTCAGTTCATCTTGGGTAGCGATCTTCGGATTTGCGGGGAACTTCGGTTCAACTATCTTGTGGTGTGTGTGATGTACGCGGGTCGAGTAGTGGGGATATCTTAGAGTTGTGGGTTAGACATTTTTGGGGTTTCATGCTTATAGGTGAACATGATTGTTGTTGCTTTATGTCATTATCTACATATATCTCTATTTCTATCCCGGTTTATTATGATAAGTACAGCTAGACTGATCCGTTTATTGTTTATTTTCCTATAAATAATACTCGGGTCAGACCGAGTATTCCAGATACATCTCATGACTTCTAGCGGGGACCATTCTTAGGTTTCGCTATCTACATTCGAGTTGTAGTTATTGAGTTTTCTTATGTATATGAGTTAGTGACATCTTTGTATGCGTATTCTTTTGGCTAGAGCTTGTACCTAGTATTTTGATGTAAAGTGGATCGACTATGACCACTAACATGTATTTTTACTCGTGAGTTATATTCATATCTATTTCCGCCTTAGTGATGTGAATATCTGTGTTTGACTCTGATTTTATTGTTATGTATTTTATATTGCTTTCCGAATTATATATAGCCGTTGTGTAGTTGCCCTATGTACCGAATGGTCATGTCGAAATTTCAGTCAGTATCGGGCTGGTTATCGATGTGCGTTCCTCATATGGAGCAATTATACAATCGGTCGCCTTTCACAAACCTCATTCTCCGTTATGGTCTACGACATTTCTAATAAATGATCTGGACTATAGTGGGTATAAAGGCGGGGCGTTACAAATAAGCCATAAGTGGATAACTCGTTAACCTGTAATACTTAACATGTTTAAATATGTGAGGGGTTACATGAACCTGTTAAATTGATTGAGGGTTAAGTAAACTTGCTTAAATCGGTGGGGGTTAAGCTATTCTTGTTAAATCTATGGGGGCGGGTTATATATATATATATATATATATATACACACACACACACACACACACACATACACCCCCGACAAACTTAACCTGTTTTACATGTAGGGGTTATGCAACCTTGTTAAACTGTTAAGCATAACCTGTTCAAATCCTAGTAGTGCGGATGCAAGCCTAGGAGGGAAGCTTGTATCATCTATTGTGTGGGACACGTTCTAGTAAGTAACCCATCTTGGTATCATACGAGTACTCTGAACTAGGTCGGGGTCGGGGCACACTTACTGAGCTGATTATAAGAGGTCACTTGTGTGAGGGTGTTGATGGCGCATTCTGACGGGGTCATGTGCATGCATGGGTACGGTTTTCTTGGGGAAATTAAGACACTATGACATCAGTAGTTATGGTTATGCATCTTGAATATAACGGGGTTGCCACTTTAGGGAGTGATACATCCTACTACAGGGCCAACACAGGGTGTCTACAGGGTAGGGAGCCGATCGATTGGGGGTAGTAATTATGGTACATCTAGTCTTGCTTGTTGGGAGCCTGTTATTATTGTTGGGGGTAACACCTGTCATTCCTATTGGGCTACCTGTTATTCTTGTTGGGGTAAAACCTGTCATTATAGGTACACCTAAGTCTACCATCTTGTTATAGTTGGGATCATCTTGTTCATGTTATGCTAGTATTGGTGTAGAGAAGAGTACTTGAGAAGCGCAATATATTCCGTCATGTTTATTTTGTTTATCCTGCTCAGTCTGTTATACCTGTATCTTCTCATCCAGTTTATATGCCTGTCATGATGCTTTTACTTATTTATATGCTAAATTAACTAGACTCGCCAGACTTTATGTCTGACCCATTTTGTTTCCTTTTCTCTCTCTTCCGTTCCCCCCCTCGGGTTCTCAGGGTAGGAATACTCAGGCTTGATTTGGGTTCTCTCTTTCATTCTGCTTGGAGTTGCTTAGATGTGCCGCTTTGATTTCCTGTCTTCTCTGATATGGCTATATTTATGGGGAACTATGCTTCTTTTATTACTGTACTCTGATGATTTTAGTACAAGACAAAAAATTTAAGTTAAATGTAATGGGTTTTCTGTATTTTAGACTTATGATGTAACTATGTTTTGGACCACGATGTTTTCTGTTTAATGAAGTTTTAAATTCCGCTGTTATTTTATATATGTCTTGTGATGTTTCTGTTTCTGTTTATCTATAACGCTTCACGATCTTAATGCGTTATGATAAAGAGTGACATAAACGGACATAGGGTGTCACATTTGGTATCAAAGCTAAAGGTTACCAGATCGGGTAAAAGATTTTAAAAATTATTTTCAAAAAGATTTTAATAGAAAGCATTTAAAAAAAACTCTGTTTTGAAAAACATATTCCCCAAAGCCATACGGAATATCTTTCGATTCTCTGTTTGAATCCCTTTTTCTTTCCTTTTTTAGCACGTCTGGGGAACTGATTCTTCCCAAGGGCGTTACGATACCAGCTGATCGACGCTAGTCTATGAATTAGAAAAGCGCGACATTTGTAATAAATTCTGCAAGCATACAGGTGTGTAGCATACAGGTCGAACACAGGGAGGAAAGTTAAATTTTATTATTTATATGTTTCGTGGGCGTGTTAGACGAACTTTGGAGGTTGATTTTGCAAAATAAAACAAAATTAAAACTATAATTTGATTCAGAACAGATCTAACTGAACCGACGATCAAATCACAATTTCAATGGAAAGCAAATGAAACTATGAATTAGATTTGAATCTAATCAAACCCAATTTGACCTAAGAAAATAATAAAAAGCGGAAATTGAAATTGCAGAAATTGAAATAACAAACAAGAATTAAAATTAGGATTTCCGCTGAATCTAATCAGACGGTAAATCACTAATGCAAATAAGTGCAAAATACAAATAGTGTTCTACCGAATCTAATCGTATAGACAACACTAGTTGCTAAGAAAACAAAAGAAATGCAGAAAATAAAAGAGAAAGAAGAACTTTTATTAGAACAATGGAATAAGAGATGAGATAGGATGGTGGCTACAATGCCATTACAAGGGTATATATAGGGTAGATAGCCAAACCCTAACCCTAACCCTAATGATAACTGGGCCTTGTCATTACATCACTAATTGGTTTACAATGAGAAACATAAATGGGCCTTTGATAAATAAAGCAAATTTGGGCCTTTTCTCTTTTTCCTCTTGCTTCCTTGACATTTCTTCATTGATTTGTGATGTGCAAAGCCTTTTTATCACTCCTTTTCTTGTTCAACAGCAACTAGATGTGATATCTTCATCTACAATTCTTCAAAATGCAAATACACAACAAATTGAACTCTATTTCTCTGCATTTCTGGTTGCATGCGGGCCGGGTTGGAATATCTGTAAAAGTAACAAAACAATACCCAAGTGATATTTATTTATATACAAAAGATAAGAAATAAGAGCATAAAATAAACATATTTCTATGTCAATCAAATACCCCCACACTTATCTTTTACTCGTCCTCGAGTAAAACAAAAAAAACTAACTAGATAGGTCGCACTTTCGTAGGAAACACGATTGCATTGAGCGTATGCAACAAGCCGTTAAACCTCTAGGTGTCCCTAGTAGGACGAGTGGTGTCTCGTGAGGGTTTTCAGTGGATACTACCCACAAAATCCAAATGCAGTATGCTATGATTCTAATGAAACTACATGAATGCAATGGACATATGCAAAAATAAGAACGAAAAATGACAACACGACTTATTTCAGGAAAGTGGTACAACAAATTAAGTTAATAATTTCTAACCAGTTGATTTTATTTTAGATACCTCGACTTGTCACAAATTTTCAATATAAATCAAGTTTTCAAATGTTAAATTCCAGTTTGGCCAGTTAGTTCGGTCGATAACATAGTGCGTGCAGCCATGAAATAAATTCTTAGTTTGCTTGGCACAGTTTGCAAAGTGGTATTCTAATTTTCTCATGTATGGCTAGTCAAATCAATAAGGTCAAGAAGTGTTTGGGTATCATCGCTTATTCTTTATTTTGTAAAATTTTAAGATTCATGATTAAGTACATACACCTAACTAAAAAGACCAAGGTTTACCACCCATGCACTGCCTCGCGGACTAACTGAGAGTGGGTAAAGAGCTTGGCGGATTGTGCAGGCCGACTTTGACTTTGTCAACAACGTATCGGTAATCCTTAGGTGTCCAATCCCATAAAATGAGACCAAGATATTCCTACTTTGACTTTGTCAACAACGTGTCGGATAGAGCTTGGCGGGTTTGCACACCAACGTTTGATATACAAGCAATGTTGGATACCCTTGGAATACTATTATTATTATTATCGAAAATATAAGCACAAAAGAGAGTTACGCGAATTCAACTTAACACAACTTAGTTTTAAAGATTTGAAAAGCCAATATAAGTATTTTAAGTCCTCCACTTATTTAAACAAAGTCTACAATATAGAATAGATTTCATGGCCATCACCTAAGAATCTCCCTATGTACCGGTTACACTATTATCCCTCAAAATTAAACTTTTCAATATATTTCAAATTCGATCTAAGTTGAGAGAGAAAAATACTATCAACTGGCTAAAAATTGTAAACTTATTTTGCTGTATCAATTGAAAATGAGTCGTATTTAAAAAAAAAAAATTTATGGTATGTTACTACGATATAAAATGTATGATGGTCCTATAAGAAAAAGAAAGAAAAATTAAAGAAAAAATCAAAAGAATGCAATGCAGACTCCCCCCCCACACTTGAACTAAACAGTGTCCACACTGTAATTTTTTTCTAAATTTGAAAGATCGTACCCAGAGATCGATTAAATGCAAAATTATTTGTAAAATGAAATGCAGTTTAACTATATGGAGAAATGGATCATATGTACAATGATATATGTGTTTGCGATGTATGCGATGCAAATAGTTCCACCAACTTTTCCCCCCACACTTGGTTCTAGCCCGATGAATACCATTCCCACTATGTCTAGGCATATTTTCTAATAAGTGCAGGTTTTTGAAAACCATCTCATCTTTATACCTCGATTTGTAGTCCAGGAGATAAATATGTAGGGTCGTCCTAACCTGAAGTTTTTCAACCAAACTAACATTCCAAAAATAGTTCATGTATTCGACAAATTTGTCAGTGTAATTTTTCAAAAATTTGTGATCGTCTATAAATTCAGTGAAATTTGAATTCTGAGTGTTGTTCAAGAGTATGTGATCACCTTTCTCAATTGACAAGGCATTTTTGACACTGGCAATTTCAAGTTCGTTTGAAATCTCAAAATTTTCAAACATGGATTCGTGACCTAATTCTGTTTCATCCTCATTCGGCAACTCCTCTTTATTCAATCCAAAAAATTCATGTTCATTGAAATTCTTCTCCAACTCTGAGTTTTTGAAAAATTCAACATTATCATTTTGTTCAACTTCTAGAATTTCAAGTTTTTCACAGCCTGAAAGAGGAAGGTCAAAATCTAAGCTTAAATCTTTTTTCTGAAAAGAGTTGAAGTCCAAATCATTTGTTGAATTTTGAAAATCTTCATCAAGATGATTATTCTCAATTTCCAAAGTCGTTATTTGAAAATTTTCAATGTCAGTAGAAATTGGATTATTTTCTGATTCAATGCTCATTTGATTTTGTTGCTCTTGTTGCTCTTTAAAAGATTTCATTAAGCAAAGAAGTTCATCAAGCTGTCTATCTTGGTTTTCTACCCTCTCTCTAAGAATGTTAAGCTGATATTCTTCAGAATCGTTGATTTGAAAGCTCTCGTTTTGGATTTCTTGATTCTCAAAATTATAGTCCACATCAATTTCATGATAAATATCATTCCCAATGTGGTGGTTGTTTGAATCTTCAGAAAAATGACAATGATACTGGAAATCATTTTGATTTTGAAAATTAGGGTCATAACCAAAACTGTTGAAATTCGATGGAAAATTGAAATTTTGGTTATTTTCAAGATGTTGATATGGGTTGTAATTTTGAAAATTTTGATCGATTTGAAAATCATTTTCAAAATTATTTCCGAATTGGTTTCCAACCCCATGTTGATCAAAGGTACGTTGCGATTCAAAACCGTTTTGATGTGGATGTGGCCCATAATCGAAGTTATTGACATTTGAATTGAAATCGCAAATTCGGTCATTTCTAAGATTTTGAAAATGTTGGTCTGTTTGAAAATTTTGAAAATTGTTGCCATTGGGCTCAGGAAATTTCAGAAAATTTTGCCTCATGAGTTGCAATTCATACTCATATTCTTCCAGAGGACGTCTACTACGATTATTATCCCATAATTCTCTCAAGGATTTTTTTGAAGCAGACATTTGAAATGAAATCACGGCAAGACAGAAATTATTTTCAATTCAAAATAATATAAAATAATGAGTTGTGCTCTATTAATTAACTGACTCAATTGGAAGGGGGAAGAGGGTCTTATGGCCGTTCACGTATAGTATAAAACTAAGGGATACGACCAATGTTTTACGGGTAGTATGCAACCTCTTTTGCTAAAAGTTCAATAAATTGAACTAATATATATCCGCGATCCAATTGTACGAGACAGTCAACTTCACAAAGCACCACTTTTCAGTTATATTATTTTGAAAATCAAAATCACGTGTTAAAATTGAAAATCGATGAGAGTGATTAGTTATGGAAAACCGTTCCTCACCACAAATTCAGAAATATCAGTCATAGAACAGACACAGAAATATAAATTGCAGAATTAAAATTTACATTCAAGCCGCTGCCCCTGCAGAAAATTTTTACAACAATTGTCTATATATTTTTGTCTTTGCAGCAGAGCACCTGTAGTGTTTTAAAAATTTTCACCTTGATCGGCAGTCCTCCAGTGAATTTGGGATGCGCTAGCGCGTTCACACCCCACTTGGTGTGCAACCGCTCCGACCCATCTGAATCGTCCGCTGCTTTCTGTTGTTGTCCCCTTCTATTAATTGCTTGACTGCGCTGCGGCACGGGTTCGGGCTAGGAGCCCAAAAAAAATTTTTTTAAGACCCTTTTTTTAAATTTTAGCTGTACCTGTTTTGAATTTTTTTTTTTTTTTAAAGAAAAGAGAATAAAAACAATCGAAAAGTAAAAAGAAAACTTGAAAAAGAAAAGGAAAAAAAAAAACTGACAACTGACTCGACTAGAAGAAATAAACAACTAAAACTACTTAGCAAAAAAAAATATATTAAGAACTATGCCTAAAAAAACTCAGTGCTCTCTTTTTTTTTTTTTTTTTACTAACAAAATGACTTTGGCTACAAGAAATATAAAACAAACAAACTCACCTAGAAAAAAAAATACACAATAAGGAAGGACCCACATACTCAACCATAAAACCACGTCTATTCCTTATCTCTTTCAATTTCTCAACGCAGTAGTAAAAAAAAATATATATATATATATAAAAAAAACGAAGCAAGATTCTCGCCCCTCTTATGCGCTCAGAATTTAGAAACTACTCTCACATAAATCACGTACCCCTTTTATGTTCTCGAACGCGAAGAATTCACGCGCAGGGCAAAATCGCGGACCTGGTACTCAAAACAAAAATCGCAAATTGGGTTCCAATCGTTTTTTTTTTTTTTTTTTTGGGTTCTAACTGCGATGAAGATGAAGGGATGTTTGTAGTTGCGTGAGGCTTGCAGTAGATGTGGTTTGCAGATGGTAGTATGATTTTAGACAGAGAGTGTTGATCGGAGTTTGAGTACTATCGATTTTGGGTTTGAGCAATTGTTGTTTGTTTCGAGAATCGGATTTGTGGATGATGATAGCGTGAGAATTGGGTGCGATGGGAGTCTGTGATGATCGGGTAGTTCACGTGGTATTGGGGTTGAGATCTGGATTAGTGATTGCGGTATGGGTTTGCTGTTCGTCTGTTTAAAGGGGCTTTGTGGGATTTTTGGTGTGATGAAGCCCGAATTGGTGAGGGGACATTGAAGAAATTGTTGGCGCAGGAGGGCTCGGTTTGAAAGTGGTTTGTTTGTGGCAGATGTCGATGTGTGGGAACGAGGTCAGTGAATTATGGAAGTGAGTATGAATCGGTTGCGATTTAGTTAGCGTGGAGCAGACTGTTTTGCTGATGGGACGAAGATGTTGGTGGTTTATGCCGAAGTTCGGGGGTGTAGTGATTTGTGGTCTGAGAAGTGAGCGGTTTCTGAAATTGTGTGAAGTGTAGATGGACGTGACTTGGCAAAAATAGTGGGAGGAGGGAGTTGATTTGGGTTGTGTTTGCAAGTTGCCGAGATGAATGAATAGTGGGGTGTCTGAAGTGGCCGTGGGTTGTAGGGGTTTGTAATGAAGATGGAGGAGGCAATAATGGTTATTTGGTCTCTGGAGTTAGTGAAGAAAATTGTGGAGTGTTACTTTGTGGTGTTCTAGACAGAAGCGGTTTGGAAGAAATACACGCAATATAAGCACAGAAAAAAAAAGAAAAAGGATTTTTTTTTTTTAAATAAAAGAAAGAGTCTGTAGAGAAGGAGAGAAATAAATGGAAAAAGATTTTTTTTTTTTCAGAATTGTAACAAAAATCGAGACAAGGAAAGAAATACACCAAAAAATGGCAAGAACCTTTTACTGAAGAAAATAAATAAATGTATTGAAAACAAGAAGGGGACTAAAGAAAGGAAGAAAATAGATAAGAAGAAAGGAAAGAAATTGAAAGCAAATAATGGTAAGAATTTTTTTTTTTCTTATTTGAAAGATTATGGCATCATTGAACACCAAATCTACTCAATTAAGAATTTTTTTATATATAGAAGAAAACAAAAGAAAACTAATATAAATAAAAAAACTAACACGAATCAGAAATTAAATAAACAATAAAATTTAATTGTTGCCTCCCCGGCAACGGCGCCAAAAACTTGATCGACGCTAGTCTATGAATTAGAAAAGCGCGACATTTGTAATAAATTCTGCAAGCATACAGGTGTGTAGCATACAGGTCGAACACAGGGAGGAAAGTTAAATTTTATTATTTATATGTTTCGTGGGCGTGTTAGACGAACTTTGGAGGTTGATTTTGCAAAACAAAACAAAATTAAAACTGTAATTTGATTCAGAACAGATCTAACTGAACCGACGATCAAATCACAATTTCAATGGAAAGCAAATGAAACTATGAATTAGATTTGAATCTAATCAAACCCAATTTGACCTAAGAAAATAATAAAAAGCGGAAATTGAAATTGCAGAAATTGAAATAACAAACAAGAATTAAAATTAGGATTTCCGCTGAATCTAATCAGACGGTAAATCACTAATGCAAATAAGTGCAAAATACAAATAGTGTTCTACCGAATCTAATCGTATAGACAACACTAGTTGCTAAGAAAACAAAAGAAATGCAGAAAATAAAAGAGAAAGAAGAACTTTTATTAGAACAATGGAATAAGAGATGAGATAGGATGGTGGCTACAATGCCATTACAAGGGTATATATAGGGTAGATAGCCAAACCCTAACCCTAACCCTAATGATAACTGGGCCTTGTCATTACATCACTAATTGGTTTACAATGAGAAACATAAATGGGCCTTTGATAAATAAAGCAAATTTGGGCCTTTTCTCTTTTTCCTCTTGCTTCCTTGACATTTCTTCATTGATTTGTGATGTGCAAAGCCTTTTTATCACTCCTTTTCTTGTTCAACAGCAACTAGATGTGATATCTTCATCTACAATTCTTCAAAATGCAAATACACAACAAATTGAACTCTATTTCTCTGCATTTCTGGTTGCATGCGGGCCGGGTTGGAATATCTGTAAAAGTAACAAAACAATACCCAAGTGATATTTATTTATATACAAAAGATAAGAAATAAGAGCATAAAATAAACATATTTCTATGTCAATCACCAGCTTGGTTCCGTAGGTATCTTGAGGCTACGACGCCCCTCCCCCAGCTGCATCCGTTGTTCCTCCCTTCCCCTCCCCCCGCTAGCAAATAATTTCTCCAAGATATGTAAGGACTTATGTGCTATGGGAGGGAAGCCATTTCGGAAAATTGATACTTTTGTAGAAGCAAGGAATTAGCTCAAAGAGATGGAGGAAATATTAGGTTTGATTTGGAGCTAGTGAATACCACGCACAAGAAAGCTTTGAGGTTTGCAAGAGGATTGAATGAACCCCTTCATGAGGTGACTATGTCTCATATCCCGATGAAAGTAACTTTTGAGAAACTCGTTGATATGGAATTGATGCACGAAGAAGATACAAGTGGAAAGAAAGAGACTAAGATTGATGAAACACAAAATAAGAAAGTGTGGCCCGAGAAAGAACAACAACAAAAGAAGGGAGGAAAAAACGACAAAGCTCGAGATAAGAGGAAATTTCATAATTGTGGAAGTGAGGGTCATTTGGTCAAAGACTGCAAAAAGAAAGAAGAATGCTTGTTTCCATTATGGAGAGGTCAGACACTATTCTAAGGAGTGCTCGAAGAAGCAAGGATAAGGACAAAAGGCAGGATCTTCTAGAGGGCAGGTGCATGCTCTCGTGGCCGGTATATCGTATAGAGGTAGGAAAGTTTCTATTGAAGGTCTGATTTCTCTTTCCAATCATGCTTTTAGAACTCTTTTTGATTCTGGCGCTTCGCATTCATTTATATCTGATTATGTGGTTGAGTCTCTGCACCTTAGTACTATTATGGTTTTGGATCTCGTTGTTCTCTCAAACCCCATTGGGGGTACGACTCATTTGTCTATGATTTTTCAGGGTTTGAGAATATCTATATTGGGCGTCGAGTTTGAATACGACGCATATGCGCTTGGTTTCATGGGCTATGGTTTGATTCTAGGGATGGATTGGCTAGCCATATATGGTACCATTCTGGATTGTGAGATCAGGGTCGTTAGACTTTTGACTTGCCATGGGAGGACCCTCGAGATTTGTTGTGACCCTAAAGGGTCTGTCATGCTTAGTTTCCTAGAGTCGCTTGATGCATCTATCGATGATCTACGATCTATACCAGTAGTCTGTGAGTATCCTAATGTTTTTAAGGAGGTTTGGGGATTACCTCCGAGGCGCGAGATTGATTTCCGTATATACCTGGTGGACAAGGCAAAGCTAGTTGCATTGCCTGTGCGCTACATGGCTCCAAGGGAAAGAAGGGAGCTCAGCAAGTAAGTAGGGGAGCTACTTGAGTGAGGGTTTATTTGGCGAGGCATATATGAATGGGGTGTTCCAGTATTATTTTCCACTAAGGCGGATGGTTCGCTTCACTTATGTGTGGATTACAGAGAGTTGAATAAACTCACAAAGAAAAATATGCACCTACTTCCGAGGATATATGATCTGTTTGACCAGCTTGTTGGTACATCTGTTTACTCCCAGTTAGACTTGGCCATAGGATTTCATAAGTTGAGGATGGCTGAGGACAATTAGACAAGACCGCTTTTAGAACTCCAGATGGTTTCTTCGATTTGCTGATCATGCCTTTTGGGTTGACGAATGCACCCGCCTATTTTTTGGATCTAATGAGTAGGGTGTTTCAGAAGTTCCTAAATAAGTTTGTTGTGGTCTTTGTTAATGACATCTTGATTTTCTCAAACAGCAAGGAAGAGCATGCCCAACATTTAAGGGAGGTTTTGAAAACTCTCTGTGCGCACTAGCTTAAGGCAAAATTCTCCAAATATCATTTTTGAAGAAAAGAAGTGAGATTTCTAGGGCATGTGTTCTCTAAGGATGGGATAGTAGTAGATCCCGTGAAAGTAGTTGCAGTTCAAGATTGGTAGATTCCAAAGGATGCAACAGAGGTGAGGAGTTTTCTTGGTTTAGCGGGCTATTATAGGAAGCTCGGACTTCGCAAAGATATCAGCCCCACTCACCAGACCGACGAAGAAGAATCTGACATTTTCTTAAGGTATAGACTGTGAGAATGCTTTCCAGCGATTGAAGAGGGCTCTAACAACAGCCCCAGTCTTGACTTTGCCTGATGGGAACAAGGTGTTCACAATATACACTAATGCATGTGGTATAGGGCTTGGTGCGGTTCTGATGCAAGAGGGAAGGGTAGTATGTTATGGAGGTAGACAGTCAAGAGTTCATGAGAAGAACTACCATACCCATGACTTAGAGTTAGTTGCCATAGTATTCATGCTTGAGACTTCGCGCCATTATCTACTTGGAGAGAAGTTCGAGTTGTACACTGATCATAAATCTCTCAAGTGCTTTTTCTCGCTGAAGGATCTCAATTTGAGGCAACAAAGATGGATGGAGTTCCTAGCGTCCTATGACTTTGAGATAGCTTATACCCCTGGCAAAGGTAATGTGGTGGCGGACGCATTGAGTAGGCAGAGGATGATCTTGAGTCCTTTGTTTGTAGAGAAGCAGATCTTGGAGTTTATATCGACTTTTGATCTTAGACCCTCCACCGAGTTCACACCTGGTTTATTGGCATTACTAGATGTGCGACCTACTTTGTTGGATCAGATATGAACTTTGCAGCGAGAGGACCTATAGATAGCGGAGGTCTTGGATAGGCTCAGTAGAGGGTAGACTTCCAATCACCTCAGTAGGTATTCCACGGATGATAGGAGATGGTTGCGACAAGATGGAAGGCTTTGTGTTCCACCGGTTAAGAGTTTGTTGAAGACAATCCTTGAGGAAGCCCATCATTCTAGGATGACTATCCATCCATGCGGTGATAAGATGTATAGAGATATGAAGAGGGTTTTCTTTTGGGCCGGGATGAAGAAAGATGTAGCGGAGTTTGTTTCTCGATGTTTGATCTGCCAGCAAGTCAAAGCTGAGCAAAGGAAGCCCGGGGATTTACTTCTTCCTTTGGAAGTCCCACAGTGGAACTGGGAGATCATCTCTATAGATTTCATTAATGGTTTGCCTAGATCGAGGAAAGGCAACACCAGTATTTGGGTTATAGTTGACATGCTTACTAAGAGCGCTCATTTCATTCCTGTTAAGAGTAAGAGGACGACATCATGGTTGGAAGCAGTTTATCTTCGTGAGATAGTCTGTCTACATGGAGTACCTTCCAGTATTGTTAGTGATCGTGACCCCATTTTCACCAGTGAGTTTTGGAGGGCATTAGGTACACAGTTGTGTTTGAGCACCGCTTATCACCCTCAGACCGATGGACAGACGGAGAGGGTGAATAGAGTTCTTGAGGATTTTTTAAGACTGTGTATCTTGAGGATTTTTTAAGACTGTGTATCCCAGACTTCGGAGGGACTTGGGAAGAGCATCTTCGTTTGGTAGAGTTTGCCTACAACACCAGTTATCAGGCTAGTATTGCCATGACACCCTTTGAGGCATTGTACGGACGACCCTGTAGATCACCGACTTGTTAGTGGGAGTCTACAGAAAGCTTCTACTTGGACCTGGGATGATTAGAGAAACTTCAGAAAAGATTGATCTTATTCGAAGGCGCACGAAGACATCTCAGGATAGGCAGAAGTCCTACGCAGATAAGAGAGGGACCAATATCGAGTTTAAAGTAGGAGACATTGTTTTCATCAAGATATCACCTTTAAGGAATGTGGCTCGTTTTGGATTTGTAGGGAATCTGGCACCAAGATTTGTAGGGCCATTTCCCATAACAGAAAGGATTGCCCAAATGGTCTATAGAGTAAATCTACCAGAGGGACTGTCCGGTGCTCATGATGTTTTCTACGTTTCTCATTTACGAAAGTGCTTGCATGATACCGCAAAAGTAGTTGAGCCGAGTATGCTTGAGGAAGTAGAGGTGGAACCGGAGGCGATAGTTAGACGAGTTCCTGCCCGTATTCTTGGATCAGAGGTTAGGAAGCTACACAACCAAGAGGTCAAGTTGATTAAAGTTCACTGGGGAGAAGATCACGAGAGTGCAACTTGGGAGACTGAAGACAAGATTCGCGCTTTGCGCCCTTTTCTTTTCAATGGTATGTTCTTGACTTCTTTTTCTAAAGCTTTTATTCGTACTTGTTTTTATCGTTTAAGTATATCCTATCGATCGAATCTTTGACCTTTAGATAGGAAATCCATGGACGTAAATATGTGTTCAAAGCATGTTATGCTTGATGGATGCAAGTGGATGCAAGTGTTTGCTAGTGGTTGCTTGTGGATGCATATACACACACATTAGGCACTAGATCGGCTCAATCACTCTCATATTGCATATGGATGCGTGTGCATATTTTTCTTATTTTAACGGATGAAAGTGGGTGTATCATGATGTGGATGTTGCATTTGGATGATTGATTGTGCACACATATAGAACTTACATGTTATAGTAGGATTATTTGCATACATGTTGGATTCATGACACTAACATACATTGCATTAAGGAGGTCGACTGAATTAGTAAACCGCCTAATCTTTCGCATTAGTATAGGGACATATACACACACCTTTGCATATGTTCATATAAGCATTAGAAATCTTTTAAGGACAATGAATGCCCGTGATTGGTGGTTGAGTAGGTGGATGATGGATGTTAGGATATACATTCTTCTTAACGTGGAGATTTTGGGGACGAAATCCTTTAAGTACGGGAGAATGTAACACCCCGTAATTTCAAGAACACTATAATGATAAACTAAAAATCACTTAATTAAATATTGGGAATTAAGTAAAACAGACTACACCATTGTGTTCGTCTCGGAATTCTGCTTAAGATAGACTCCGAGTTTGCGTAAAACGGACATCGTATGAAAAAGATATCAAGGTTTGAAGTTTGTACACATATAGGCATAATATATATTATATATATATATGTATATATAATCCAAAATTCGAAATCGCAGAGCGGGAAAAGTGGGGGGAAAACGGCCCGTTAGGGGTCGGACCCCGTCCCCTATGAGTGGCGACCCATGGGTTGACCCCTACACAGGGGTGTCGACCCCGAGGTCGACCCCAGCCAGACCTGAGCAAATCCTTTTCTTTGTACGTAGACTCGTTTCTTGACCAGATTCGTTGACTTTAGGCTATAAATAGGACCTCATTTCTATAGTTTCATTCACCCAAAAACAATGGAGGCAACGAGATGCTGCCCCAACTCAGATTAAAATAACCTATTCTTTTGGAATAACAATTTATACGTATTCAAGAATCTCTTCTACAACACCAACAGTCAATTCTCTGTACTTTAGATCCAGTCACAGTGAATTCATGTTATTTTTAAATATAAACAATTAATAGTAATCTTGACACGTTTATAAGTTAGATCTAAACCCATGCCTATTAGTAACCTGAATCATAACAAAACAGATCTGCCATTACTTGTACACTTTATCCTCTGTGTAGTTCTTACATGCCTATCTTTATTATGCTCATTCTGTTAGTATGCCTAATCATGTCACCATATGCCTATCTTGTTAGTATGCTTACTTCTGTCATTATATGCTTGTCTTGCTATTATACCTATTCTTGTTCTCTTCTCTCCCTCTTTCCTTTTTTATTTTTATAGCCAGGCTACCTTCGAACCTAGGCCTTTGCTGAAATATGCGAGCGCACGAAATTAGGAACGGTGGAGAATGTTAATTGGGGCGTAACTTATATTAGAACATGGTCGGGATTTGGGCATAATTTATACCTTGATCTAAAATTTTAATTTGGGGCATAACTTGTATATGAATCAAACTGGGATTTAGGGCATAATCTTGGATAAACATGAAAATTGGTTAATAATGAACATGCCTAGATTTATAGTAATTAGATTCTATAACCGCACTTAGACACGAGGTTAGATTACACTTGTGGCAGAAGTCTGCCTGGAACCACTCGGAAACTCCAGCATCCACAAGTGGTTAATTTAATGTGAGGGGTCGAGTGCATAAATGTACACATAACGGTACTGAGACATGATGTTAAGTCCGACTTGTGTTTGAAGTCTGCCCAGAAACACCCGACATATCCAGCATCCATAAGTAGGAGACTTAATGTGAGAGGTCTAGTCCATTAATAAGCTATAAGTGGATAACTTGTTAACCTGTAATACTTAACCTGTTTAAATCTACGAGGAGTTACATGAACCTGTTAAATTGATTGGGGGTTAAGTAAACTTGCTTAAATCTGTAGGGGTTAAGTTAACCCTGTTAAATCTGTGGGGGCGGGTTATATATATATATACACACGACAAATTTAACATGTGGGATTATGCAACCTTGTTAAACTGTTAGGCATAACCTGTTAAAATCCTAGTAGTGGGGATGCAAGCCTAGGAGGGAAGCTTGTATCATCTGTTGTGTGGGACCCGTTTCAGTCAGTAACCCATCTTGGTATCAAACGAGTACTCCGAACTAGGTCAGGGTCGGGGCATGCTTACTGAATTGATTATAAGAGGCCACTAGTGTGAGGGTGTTGATGGCGCATTCCGATGGGGTCATGTGCGTGCATGGGTCCGGTTTTCTTGGGGAAATTAAGACGCTATGACATCAATAGATATGGTTGTGCATCTTGAAAATAATGGGGTTGCCACATTAGGGAGTGCTACTGTGGGGCTAGCACAGGGTATCTACGGGGTAGGGAGCTGATCGATTGGGGGTAGTAATTAGGGTACATCTAGTCTTGCTTGTTGGGAGCCTGTTACTATTGTTGGGGGTAACGCCTGTCATTCCTGTTGGGCTACCTATTATTCTTGTTGGGGTAAAATCTGTTACTAGAAGTACGCCTAAGTCTACCATCTTTTTCTAGTTGGGATCATCTTGTCCTTGTTATGCTAGTATTGGTTTATAGAAGATTACTTGAGAAGCGCAACATATTCCGTCATGTTTATACTGTTTACCCTGCTTAGTCTATTATACCTGTCTTATGATATTGTTGTTTCTCTCATCCAATTTATATGCCTGTCATGATGCTTTTACATATTTACATGCTAAAAGTAACTGGACTCGCCAGAATTTATGTCTAACCCATTTTGTTTCCTCTTCTCTCTCTTCCGTTCCCCCTCCCAGGTTCTCAGGGTGGGAATACTAAGGCTTGATTTGGATTCTCTCTTTCATTCCACTTGGAGCCGCTTAGATGTACCGCTTTGATTTCCTGTCTTCTCTGATATGGCTGTATTTATAGTGAACTATGCTTCTTTTATTACTTCACTCTGATGATTTTAGTACAAGACAGAAGTTTTAAGTTGATGTAATGGGTTTTCTATATTTCAGACTTATGATGTAACTATGTTTTGGACCACGATGTTTTCTGTTTAATAAAGTTTTAAATTCCGCTGTTATTTTATATCTGTCTTGTAATGTTTCTGTTTCTGTTTACCTATAATGCTTCACGAAACTTAATGCATTATGATAAAGAGTGACATTAACTCAGATTTGGGGTGTCACAGTTTGATAAATGAAAATTTATCAATAAACAACTTTATTTTCGCATGAATTTATATTTAACATTTTTTAATCGATTCGATTAGTTAAAAGAATTTTTTGCTTTAAATTACCATTGGAGAAATTTTTGATAAATTATAACTAGTAATTTTTTTTGTTATTTGAAAAACTATTAATTTGCAATATCATTTGATGATTTATAGTGATTACAAATGTGCAAATAGTAATTATTAATATATAATATTTAATAATAATAATAATAATTATTATTATACGACATCAATCGATGTATGAGGCCTTGATTTCGCTTTTGGCTTTAAGTATAATGATGACTATAACCGGCTTTATAGTGGATTCTCCATTTTTCTTCTCCTAACCACTTGTCCTAATGGCTTCTAAATGATTTCTTTATCAACAAGTTATATATTTGTTCTTAATTTGTCGACTTGAATTTTACTTGATTCCCCATCCTTTTACCAACTGGATTGCCCATCCTCTTTGGTGTTAACGTATATTCATAAGGATGTGAGTTAACTATCGCACAACCCATAGTTTTGCCTTCGGATGCCTATGGACCTTTCAATAAAGTAACATATGTGACTATCCATCACACAACCCATTGTTTTTCCTTAGGATGACTAAGAACCTACCAATTTAAGGTTTACTACCATGAATAAGTTCACGTTTAGTTGGTATCTCTCGTTTTGATCCCTTCCATTGGTGCCCCCTAACGAGTTCATACAAATGCAATGACATACTACGGTTACCTACCGATCAACATATTAGTTACTTACCAAAAACTACACATAAAATGATGAATGCGACACCCTTATCATCCCCAAGCCCTTCAAAACTTCACTTGAGTGTCGAAGTTAACTTAGGGTAAATCCCTATTGGTCTTGCATAACAAAAAAAAGCATACAACTCTTGTCAACATGAACAATGGTGACAAGATATAGGGGTGATAGCCTCTAGATAGTTAGAAAAAAAATTGTATAAAAATTCTCCTTGTCTACATCAGTATGCCAATAAGGCAAAGCCACTAAATAATTTGATAAAATGGCTCCTTGTTGACTATAGCCGTATCGAAGGAAATAAGCTAAAAAACAAGTTTAATAAGGCTTATCTACATAGGAATTGATTTCAGGGGGTTTGGCAAGCATGAGCTTCAAGTTAGAAAGTGTACTTGGAAAAGAACCCCGTCGTCCACATCAATGAAGATAAGGGTGGATGATGATCCTTAAAATGTATAGAAAACAAGTATTAATGGGTCCTATTGACCCCAAGGGTGTCGACAGAGTTAAAGGAAAAATATCTAGGTTTCGAAAGTAGTTATAAAGCAATTTTGTAAAATAATATTACAATAACAATCCCTTTGACGAAAACTATGTCAATAAGAGTGATGACAATGAGTTATCCTACTCTAAAAATCAACTTTGCCGACAACACCTATGTCAACATGGCTATAAGGCTTAGAGTCACAATCAATTGGGAGTTAAAATTGTTAATGAGTTAAAGCTTACGCCGAAATCCCACCCTTTCGATTCCATCGAAGGGTTCTGAGGAGATAGGCTATTATTCTTAGTTCGAGGGTTCGAAAAATAATCCCTTTCAATTCCATCGAAAAGGAGTGAGGTGATAAACCTAATTTTTCTATAAAATAAACTTTTAAGTAATACATACCCCTTCAATACATCGATAGGCATTGGGGAGATAGCCTCAAAATTAGCATAAACTAAAGTTGAGAAAGTAGTCCTTTCGATACTGCCCAAAGGCCTAGAGGCAATAGCCTTATATCTTATTTATTAAAAAGGGTAGTTTGGAGTTCCTATTAAGTTTCAAAATAGCCAAAGCATTCTTACTAAAAAATATATATAAATTATGTTCATAGAATTAAGTTTACTAATAATTGTATAAATTTTGCAATTATTCTAGAATAATTATAGCCATACATGCAATTAGATCTAAAAATTATGGAAATTTCCGCAATTGTTCAGCAAAATTTATGGAAATTTATGCAATTATTCACCAAAAAAAATTGTGGAGACATACGTAATTTTTCAAAAAATTACATATATTCATGCAATTTTTTGATATTGTTACATAAAAGTCTATAATTATTCACTAAATTAGTTTCATGATCTTGTGCAATTATTCAGTTCTTCAAAATCTAGGGACCTAATTTACATTCTTTTTTTGGAAAGGAATTTTTGTATATTAAGTTTGATTTTAAGGACTTAATCCAAATATTCACTTATTAAAAGTAAGATTCAGGGATAAAACCTTTTGATCATGTCAAAGGGAAAGGAGGTGATGTAACGACCCGGTAAGAAATTCGATGCTCGAATTTCGACAATAATACATTATCCTATATTCACTTTCCAAAACTCAAGTATCGAAAATCCATATAGTTAATAAAAAGAAATTAGATGGTGAGAAAAGAAAGAAAGAAATATTAGAATAGAAGAAGAAAAACATCAACACTACAGAATCAGAGTAGACTAGAATCTCATAGCGGAACGAATAAAATATAATATAACAAAACTCTTTACTCAAAAAGAAAACTATATATGTATGTTTACAACATTATAGTACACTACTAGATCAAACTATAAACATCTGATCAATGCAATAGCGGAAATAAATTAATATAATAAAATACATGAATACGTCTTGACTATGGCTCCTCTTCTGAAGCTCCAAGTAAGACCTAACATAGAAAATATACTCAGTCTGACCTAAGCACATTTTGAGGAAAGCAAAATCACCCAGATTTGTCCGAAATATTTTCAGTGATAAAACTGACCAGAACAACTTTTATAACTTTAGAAAATCCTTCGAAAAAATGGAACTCTCGTAAGACATGATCACACATAAACATGACACGTGTTTTTACCTCAAGATAACCAAATCACTTTTTTTTAAATATCCAATGATATTATAATAATTTCTATCAAACCACAAATATAATAGGAATGTTGTTGAAAAGCTTGCATCTCACTTTTCAACATAGTTGGTTAACAACTAAAAACATATGACTCGTATTGGAGTTTGGATTTCTAACATGACTAGGTATGGAACCACCTTCCGATCAGTATTTTCTAGAGAAAAAACACCGAGGTTCAACAAAACATCTTGCAACTCGATTACACAGAACCAACGACTCATTCAACTTGAGTGTACCGAATATATCATCACCACGGTTGTTGGCCATCCAACCATATTCATTCGAAAGCATACAAAAAAGTTCAATCGATTTCTATAGATCATATGATGATATGACCTAATGGGTATGACCCACATAACCCAGCTACCTGCCCAATTTCAGTCATTTCCCGGTTGATAAGGCTTGAGGTCACGATTACCATTTCGAGACAACATATGCAACTTTGAATGCCACATTGTCAGATCCTATCAATCACAAATTGATTTGTACAAATATACTTTGGGTGTTAAAATAAAAGAAGTTTCCTTATTCGCCACCATACTCGGTATATTTGTAAAAATCAATGTACGCAATCTTAGGAAATACTTTATTAGGCATTCGTCCATACAAGTTCGTTATGGGACTAAACAAAATCGATGATACCTAAGAACATAGGGGTTATTGGTACAAGTTTAATCCTGGTTTACCAGTGACATTAGCGTGTAACCCTTCCGCTCTGAAGATCCATGTCTTTAAATCATCTCCTAATCATCCCTGCAAGTTATTTTTCGAACGCAAAGTTGGTTCGAAGTGGCTTTGGGTCTAGTTACCATCCCAACCTCTTTGAAATAACATGTTAAAAGTCAAAAAGGGATATTTATTAATAGTAGGGTCTTTAACTATCAAATCAAAACAATACAACGAAGTACATCAACAGCTCAGAGCCTTTTAAATTAAAAACCATTTATTAAAATCATTTCATTGATATAAAATCGATTCCTTATACTTGTCTCAACAAATCTCTTTTGTTTTCGTTACTTTAAAAACGATATCTAACACTTTATATCTTTTAGAATAAGCTCACCAAAACACCCCTTTATTTCCTTTACCTCGAAAATATCGCTATTTTTTCACAAAACCCATTTTTATTTCTTTTACTTTGTAAATATCGCTGTCTATTCACAAAATCCCTTTTTATATTCCATTTCCAAACCCATATAACCTCTTGTTTCCATTACATAACTCGAAAACCCATAACCATGTACTTATTTATTTAAATAGGTTTATTCACTAAACCATACTATTTCCATTACTTAGAAAATAGTGCCATTTACTTAACTGAATGGTGTAAGTATATTCGTATTTCATATCTAGGCCAACCAATGTCAAATAATACCTTGTTTATTTAAAACCCAGCAATTTCAATAAATTTCAAGAAACTTTGCAAAATAAGGTTGCAATATCTCTTATGGAAATAATAAATTATTTCCAATATCTTTTAACCTTAAAACCTAGTACCATCCCTTGGATAACAGTGAAGTCGTTCGTGTTGGGGTATTTTATTACCTCTCAAATGTTGGCTCGACAACGTTCTTGTCTTTAGATAGATAAAAGGTTGTGACACAAAGGCTGATATTACTTATAATATCACACAATCTCATTTATTATTTTATTTATATATGGTTTTATATTCATAATTCTCCTTTGAATTATTGGTCCTTTTACCTAATTTGTTAATTAAGTAAACACTTCCTAAACAGAAAACTTTTAGCTTTATATAGTGGATATATTACACTAATCCATTTACCAAATCCTTCATACCAAATTCATTATACATTCTTGAAAATCTTCTTCCAATTCAAAACCCCTTATACTTAATTATTTTATTAAGTGATTTCTTACTAAAACACAATCTTTAGCTTAAACCTATTTATACAACACGTTTAAGCTTAGATATATTATAAAAATCCGTTACCAAATCCCTTTACACAATCCATTAGCATCTTTCCTTTTCATTTTAGAAAATCTTCTTTCTATTGCAATGATATTTACTTAATCCAATTATTAAGTAAAAACTTATTTAAAATCATCACATTAGCTTTAAATCTCTTATATAAACCTTATTTATAAACATTGTTTATAAATCTTGGATTAATTATAAGATCCCTTTTATAAGCTTTTTTTAAGAATTCAACTAAAATCTCATTAGAACATGATTATTACCTTTAACAAATTCCATTTCAAAAAGGGAAAGTTTATTTAGACACAAAAAAATAGAAACAATTGGTGGCACAATGCTTCTCCACCATTGGATTCCCCTATCATTTCTGCCTCTCCACATAAAGACAAGATGATCCAACGGCTAATGCTCCGTGTTTCGTAATTTGTGTTTAACTTTGTGTTCAAATTGTCGTTCCCTTTAAAAAGGGAATCACTTTAATTGTTATTAATAAATTCTACTTCAACATTTACTAAGATAAATGTAGTTTACTTTATTATTAATCAAAACAGAAGTAGTTCACTTCTTTATTAACTAAAAATAGTTGATTCCCTTTAAAAGCCTTATTATATTAACAACTAACCTCATTAATAACTACCAACGTAAACATTTCCTTTAAACACAGTTAATTAAAGATTAAGTAACTTTATGGACCTTTATTAAGTTTTTAAAAACATTTATCAAAACTATTTCGATTAGATTAATTGAAAAACAAATAAGTTTAATAACCAATTATAATAAAAACAGTTGACTTTGTCAACTTGAAAACATCAGTTAACGATTAACTGATTTTCACTAATCCTACCTCTTAAATTAATTAATAAATTAATGAATTTAATAACTCCGCACTTAAATGTTTCTTAAAAACAATTATTGTAATAAAACGGAAATCCGAGCCAATTTAAAATTTTTATTTCGGCAATTTTAGCGAATTTTGAATATTTAAAATGAATTATTTTAAATAATATCGACGAAAAATTTAGTTTGAATAGAATTCGAACGTATGTATTTATATAGCTCGACGTTAGAATATAAATAATTATTTATAATTATAAAAGGAATTGAAAATGGTGCCGTAGTTCGATAATTCGATTTCAAAATTCAAATGAATGTACCGGGTGCAAAATAAACCGGATTTTAGCAAAACCAAAAATAATAGAATCTAATTGAGAATATCTTTCCAACGAATCCGAGAAATCGAAATTTCATAGCGGGAATCAAGAGATATGTCCAGTTGAAAATTCAGAATAGTCGCTATGGAATTCTGGCCCTTTAAAATTGAAATTTTGCAAACGACCTAGGATTTCGACGAAACCACTTTTGTTGGATCCGCGATGTCAAGTTATTGCTAGGTTTCAAAATTCATAATTTTTCGAATCAATATGTGAGCGTGGCAAAGGAAAACGTGTTTTGTCAATTTCGATCGACCTGAAAATGACCATTTTTCAAACGGTCTCAGAATTTGACGAAACTAGTTTTGTTAGGACCGTATCGTCAATACGAAGCTAGAAAATATTTTTCGGGAATTTTTAGAGTTCGTATGTGGCCCCGGTAAATTGAAATGTGCGTTCAAATTCAATATATAGAGTTATATTTTGATTTTGACGAAAACTGATCGAAACGGCCAAACTGGCTTACGGGACATATCCCATTGTGTTCGGAATGGGGGTATTACGCTAGGGACGACAGTCGATGGGTTCAATTTCGAGTTGAAAATAAGAAGTTGCTTTTAGAATATAAAATAAATTAAATATATATATATAAATTCTTTAGTCAACCCTTTACCATTTACTTCCTCTCAGCCCCCCCCCCCCCCCGGTCGTTAATCTTCAGAAGAGAAAAAAAAGGGCACGAACATCGACGGAGACCCCCTCGTCCTCGTCCGTCGTTCTCGCCGCCAGGAGGCGCCCGCCTCTGGCCAGACCCCCCCCCCCCCCCCGACGCTCGATCCTCCCTCCAATCTCCTCTCTCTCCTCTTCAAACCGCTCCAAACCCCCTTGTAGTCGCCGCCTCCATCCACAGTCCGACCGGCGCCGCCCCCTCCTGGCCCACCACGCCCCTGTCCTTCCACCTGGCCTTCGACGAACGGCGATTCCAGCCCCCTCTTCGACTGTAAGCCTTTAATTTGTTCATTTTGGTTAGTTATTTATTTTTACTTATTTAAAATAACTAGTTTTAAATAAAAATCAGTTTTTGTTAAAGGAATTCGCATTTTAAAAATTAGTTTTGTTATAAAAGAAAAGACGGGATTTTTATAATATAAAAGACGAGATTTTTATAATATAAAAGACGAGATTTTTAAAATAGAAAAGATTAGATTTTTAAAATAGAAAAGATTAGATTTTTAAAATAGAAAAGACGAGATTTTTAAAATAGAAAAGATACGATTTTTAGCGGTGTAAAAATAGAATTTTTATCTATATAGTAGTAGTATAAAAATGTGATTTTTATATACATGACAACAAAGTAAAAATTCGATTTTTATATATTGAATAACAAAGTAAAAATTCGATTTTTATTTGTTGAATTGCAAAGTAAAAATTCGATTTTTATATATGTAGTGAATACGGATGACGAAAGTGACAAAAGACGAAAAGGTGAAGATTTTCTACATATGAAGAGTCATGGAGTTAGATTTAGCTTTCGGTGAGAACTTCTCACTTCTAATTTATTTCTAGTTTGAAATATATACTAGGATGCAGACGGTGTTTAGTAGCACCCGACACCCGTCGTCCACAGACCATGGACGGCTTGTATGCTTGTTTGTTTGATTTTGATGTGCAGTTGATTGTGTGATGTGATGTGAAACGAAATAAAATATTTATATAGTTAAAAATATTTTATAGTTAAAAATAGAATTTTTAAAGTGTATACGAAAGGAAATAAATTAATATAAACAAATCGTACGATTTGTTTATATACACACATTTGACTGATATTGATTGGGACGTTAAAATTTACACATCGCCCAACTGCACAAATAAAATCTGTGTTTGATTGTTTGAAACACCACACGGGTATTGGGATGATATAGGACATACACTAATCCCAATAATTAGTTGTATGTGGATCGATTGATTGACAGGCTGTTATAAACGTTAAATATTTATATTTGATGCTTATACAGTGTAGAACGCATTCTGGATGATGGTTGATTATTTATCGTTGTTATTTTATAGATGTGTTGTAGAAAATCCATATAATTAACATTATATGGTAATTGATTGGGCCTCATTCCAGTTTTGAAATAGAAATATTTGAAATAGAAATATTTGAAAAAGAAATATTTGAAATAGAATATTTGAAAATAGAAATATATGAATCCGTGTTGATTAGATTGACGCCATTTTGACGTGAACGATATTTATATCGATTTTATTCAATTTTCAATGTATATTGAAAGTGTTTTCGAAATTTGAATTATATTGAAAGTGATTTCGAAATTTGAATTATATTGAAAATAATCGAAATTCGAAATTGAAATTGAAATAGAATTGAAATCGTTTTGAAATGAATTCGAATTGAAATTGAATAGAAATAAATTCGAATTGAAATTGAATAGAAATGAATTCGAATTAAAATTGAATAGAAGTGAATTCGAATTGAAATTGAATTGGAAATGAATTTAAAACGATTTATAAAGCACATTCTGAATTGAAATCGACGAGGTATATATTATATATATTATATATATAATATAATGGCCTGAATAGAACGCGCCGCGCCGCGGCAATTCGTGAATTTCGACCATTGACTTCGAATGGATATTGCGGTAGATCCGACCGTCGGATTCTCCTAAAACCGGAACCGTTGGGTTCGTATCGAAAAGAGATTTCTAACGAATATTAGAAATTAGAAATCTAACGGTTGGATTTGGAATTATGTCCAAATTAAATTTGGAAAAGGTCGCTATAAATGCAGTTCGATGGCCGTTGATGGAAATCGACTGTACGGACCTTGATAAAATTATTAAAAATAGCAATAATTTGTGTAAAATAGTAAGAAATGATTTGAGAAGAAATGGGATGAAAAACTCCATATTTGAAAAGATAAAAATAGATTTTTATCGAAATGAACTAGTTTTGAACTAGAATTATAATTCTATTTATTTTTAAATAAATAAATTGGATTTGAAATGGTTTTAAAAAAAACCAGAATTTCCAATATTTGAATTGGAATGGATTTGAATCGAAATTGTCTTTGGAATATTTCGATGTTGGATTACGTGATTATACAGATAATGTTATGGAAATTTGAAAGATATTTATATCGTTATTTCCAATACGATATTTGTTGGTCGTAGAATTTGATATTGAATATAAGCCGGTATATTTTCTATTCAGAGCCTTGTATTTAATATCAAATGCGATTTGGGTTTGTCATGAATGGTGTCTTCATTAACACTATTCTTAAACCCAATTGAGAAAAAGATTAAATCTTTTTATTTAGATTTAATGAAGTGTACCAATTAAATAATATTTAATTGGAATTGAATTGGTATTATTTTTGGGTTTATCGTGAACAGTGTTTTAAATAACACTTGTTCTTTAACCCGATAATTAATGGAATGCGATTTTGGGTTGTCGTGAACGGTATCTTCAATAATACTGTTCTTAGACCCAAAGGAGTTAAGAAAATCAGAAATTAACTGGAGATTAGTTAAGTTGAATGGTTTTTAGGGTATTGATCTGATGTTGGTTTCGGCCTTCGGGGTTAATACTTAGGGAATCGCTCACTTGCTAATTTACGGTTAGAGACTGATTGAAATGCGATGTGATTTTGGGTTTATCGTGAACCGTGTTTTAAATGACATGGATTCTTTAACCCAGTTACAGATTAAAACTAAGTGAAGTTTTAATGAATCTTTAATTAGATTGAAAAGATCGAGAATGGAGTATCACCAGTTTTTCTCCTGGCGATAGTTAAATCTTTAATTAGATTTGAACGTGAAATGGTAATTGAATTTACCGATAACACCGTGGTGTTAGATATGAAGTATTACCAGTTTTACTTCATGGGATGAATAGGTCGGGATTGGGAAATTAAAACAAATGATTACTTAGGTAAGGTTCGTTAATCCCAACTAGTTTGAATTGATATTCAAAAGAAGATTAAAGAATAAATTTAAAAGAATTTATCTTTGATAAAATTAATGGGAACCTTTCCCTAAGAATGTGAAATTTAGAAACTAACTGTAGGTTGGCTAAGAAGAATGATTTCCTGGTTATTGATCTGATGTTGGTTTCGGCCTTCGGGGTTAATATTTTGGGGAATTATTCTCTTGTTAATTTACGTTTAGTGACTGATGAATTGGAATGAGGCGTATGTTGTGTTTGTGTAACACTTGTTTATTATATACGCGAGTTATTCAGAAAGACCGGGTTCATCCCATTCTGAATAACTGATACGACGATAAGTCGAAGATGAAGACGGTGGTTGAAGACCGTATGTCTTCACGTCGTTTGGGTGATTATTGATGATCTTGATTGGGCTATACACCCAAGAAGATGGAAATAGTTAGTGATCCTCCAGACGTATTTGGAGATCGATGGATATGCGAGGAAAGTGCCTCCGGTTTCGTTCAGACCTAGAACGAACTTGTAAATGGACTGTGTGTCTGACATTGGATTTTAGTCTGTGTGATTGATTTCTATTAAATATATATCTGTTTGGCGGCGGAGAATATATTCTCTTGCTTAACGCCCTTCTCTGAGACGTACGAGCTCAGGGGTTATATACTGATGGATATCAAACGCATAGAGTGAATTGCCTGTGTGGCATGCCTAAGTGGCAAATGATCAAGGCTTCTGTTGAAAAAGCAAAGTCTTGTGGTTGATGATCGAAGCATGGTCTTTGTGGCGTAGCTTTGTTTAACGTTTACTTCGCGAGTTTCACACCCGGTATGAACCAAAAAGGGGAGACGGACCTCAGGGAGGACATGAGTTTCTTTCTAGCTAGAAGTGGCGTCAGTGGTTTTACACGCCCTGACGAGTTTGACTTATGTGGATGTTGCTGTTGCGAGGCGCCTCGGTTTGATCGGACGATCCGGGTCCGATGGAGTCATTCGTTGGCTCATTGACGCCCCATAGGGCGGGGAGACGTATTGTTCAGGCATAATAATCCACTCTGTGTGGACCGGCCCTGACGATCCAAGGGGCAGTTGCGGCTGTTCCTAAGACACGGGCTAGAGCGTCTCGAATCGGTAGAGGACGATCCCTGGCCTCGGTTCATAGATGGAAATCCAACTTCCAAATACGTGATTTTGCGGTTTTAATTGTAGAACTAGTATGGCGACATGATATATGGTACCCATGCCGTCTATGATTGATACTTATGATTTGAAGTTGTTTTATACACTATGCACTTATTATAGTATCCAATGATTTGTTTTAAACGTACTAAGCATGTTTGGCTATTATAAGGGAAAACCCTCTCCCCCGGCTTGCGTTGCATTGTGTGCTAGGACCTGGGTCTTATAATAGCTTCACTTTTCTTTATTTAGCATTGCGTTGTTTGTTTTATGCACTGGTATTCTTGGGAGGAAACCCGTTCCGTGTTATACGGCGTGGTCCCTTAATTTACCTAACTTTAAAATAAAGATTAATAACTGTTTTAGTTCTCACACCAGTCCCATGACTGACCTAGAGTTTATTGTTTTCACCTAAACTCTGGGTGCCCTTATTTTGACACGGGCAACTAGTAGTTTTGGTTTTGCAGATTTATATTCGCAGGATCCTGGTTTACAGCTGGAACGATATCCGAAAAGCTTTGTATCCGTATATCTCCTTCAGTTGTATTTTGTATTATTTTCCGCTGCTATGTATTTAAATGTAACTTAAATCTCTGATATTTCTGTGTAATATTCATTTATACTCTGTATATTCTTGTATTCTGATGAATTGTTGTAATATACAATGAAATGTTCTTCCGTCTGCGTTCTTCTGTGGCTTGTTCTCAAAGTATCCGCTCTTTCCTTCACGGGGAAGTTACGGGTCCTTACATTTGGTATCAGAGCTTTGGTTTACAATGCTCAGAGAACAAGACACATTAGAACCATACGAAAGAATTCATCGGATATTGGATTAGTAATATCCAATTGGAACGACTCGTTAGAGATGGGATAAGTAGTATCCTAGAACGAGTGTGAAGAGTATATTTTTAAAATGAAAACAAGTTTGTTTTGAAAATTTAAATTCAATTATTCGTGTTTGTATATTTATTTATATTGATTTGGACAATCTAGTATATATAGATTTTGCATATACCTCTGATCCACGTGTGTTCGAAATTTTAATATACTGGATAGATATAGAATCACACTCTAGTCGCCCGGAGATGATACTGATGATAGTGTACACATCATCAGTGTTTTATGTTCGAGTTTCGAAGGTTGGATATCTATATATTTCCAGTTGACTGGTGTGAGAACCAAAACTAGATAGGGCTTATTGTTGTGATTTGACATCAAAAATGTGATTTTTGGCTATATATCAAAATTATGAATTTGAAAAGATAATCAACAAATTGATTGCTGATTGTGTTGTTTGATTATCGTTTGATTAATTAAAGTTGAACCACTTAGCCAAATTGTACCAAATACTGGGTTGTATTGAAAATTTGTCGCATTTGCTTGCATATATATGTACTTACATTGAAAAGGTCATAGCAAAGAGGCTAGAGCAGAAGAATAAAATTGTTTGCTCGACAAATAGGTACATGTTTACCATAATTTACTGTTTTGTTTGGGAGATGATGATTTTATGAGCCGATTGGCTTTTTCTTTTTGAGATCAGAGGGCCTATATGGCAATTTCGGGATTTTCCCGGTGCTCTCGGTGCATGGGAGGTTTTTCGAAAATTTAGGGTGTTAGCCAAATTTTTAAAAAATTTGAAAAGTTCTTAGAAACTGAAAATTTGAAGAACTTAAGCCGTAATGAAAATATTGAATGTTGAGTGGGTATGTTAAACAACTTTCGGCTTCGTTCCTTTTCGGGGAAGAAAAGTTTTAAGTGGGGGAGATTGTAATAACCCGGAAATCCTAGCCAATTTAAAATTTTTATTTTGGCCATTTTAGCGAATTTTGAATATTTAAAATGAATTATTTTAAATAATATCGACGAAAAATTTAGTTTGAATAGAATTCGAACGTATGTATTTATATAGCTCGATGTTAGAATATAAATAATTATTTATAATTATAAAAGGAAATGAAAATGGCGCGGTAGTTCGATAATTCGATCTCAAAATTCAAATGAATGTACCGGGTGCAAAATAAACCGGATTTTAGCAAAACCAAAAATAATAGAATCTAATTGAGAATATCTTTCCAACGAATCCGAGAAATCAAAATTTCATAGCGGGAATCAAAAGATATGTCCAGTTGAAAATTCAGAATAGTCGCTATGGAATTCTGGCCCTTAAAAATTGAAATTTTGCAAACGACCTCGGATTTCGACGAAACCACTTTTGTTGGATCCGTGATGTCAAGTTATTACTAGGTTTCAAAATTCATAATTTTTTGAATCAATATGTGAGTGTGGCAAAGGAAAACGTGTTTTGTCAATTTCGATCGACCTGAAAATGACCATTTTTCAAACGGTCTCAGAATTTGACGAAACTAGTTTTGTTAGGACCGTATCGTCAATACGAAGCTAGAAAATATTTTTCGGGAATTTTTAGAGTTCGTATGTGGCCCCGGTAAATTGAAATGTGCGTTCAAATTCAATATATAGAGTTATATTTTGATTTTGACGAAAACTGATCGAAACGGCCAAACTGGCTTATGGGACATATCCCATTGTGTTCGGAATGGGGGTATTACACTAGGAACGATAGTCGGTGAGTTCGATTTCGAGTTGAAAATAAGAAGTTGCTTTTAGAATATAAAATAAATTAAATATATATATAAATTCTTTAGTCAACCCTTTACCATTTACTTGCTCTCAGCCCCCCCCCCCCCCCTCGTTAATCTTCAGAAGAGAAAAAAAAGGCACGAACACCGACGGAGACCCCCCCTCGTCCTCGTCCGCCGTTCTCGCCGCCAGGAGGCGCCCGCCTCTGGCCAAATCCCCCCCCCCCCGGCGCTCGATCCTCCCTCCAATCTCCTCTCTCTCCTCTTTAAACCGCTCCATACCCCCTTGTAGTCGCCGCCTCCAACCACAGTCTTACCGGCGCCACCCCCTTCCGCCCCCTCCTGGCCCACCGCGCCCCTGTCCTTCCACCAGGCCTCCGACGAACGGCGATTCCAGCCCCCTCTTCGACTGTAAGCCTTTAATTTGTTCATTTTGGTTAGTTATTTTTTTTTACTTATTTAAAATAACTAGTTTTAAATAAAAATTAGTTTTCGTTAAAGGAATTCGCATTTTAAAAATTAGTTTTGTTATAAAAGAAAAGACGAGATTTTTATAATATAAAAGACGAGATTTTTAAAATAGAAAAGACTAGATTTTTAAAATAGAAAAGATTAGATTTTTAAAATAGAAAAGACGAGATTTTAAAATAGAAAAGATACGATTTTTAGCGGTGTAAAAATAGAATTTTTATCTATATAGTAGTAGTATAAAAATGTGATTTTTATATACATGACAACAAATTAAAAATTCGATTTTTATATATTGAATAAAAAAATAAAAATTCGATTTTTATATATTGAATAGCAAAGTAAAAATTCGATTTTTATATATGTAGTGAATACGGATGAAGAAAGTGACAAAAGACGAAAAAGTGAAGATTTCCTACATATGAAGAGTCATGGAGTTGGATTTAGCTTTCGGTGAGAACTTCTCACTTCTAATTTATTTCTAGTTTGAAATATATACTAGGATGCAGACGGTGTTTAGTAGCACCCGACACCCGTCGTCCATAGACCATGGACGGCTTGTATGCTTGTTTGTTTGATTTTGATGTGTAGTTGATTGTGTGATGTGATGTGAAATAAAATATTTATATAGTTAAAAATATTTTATAGTTAAAAATAGAATTTTTAATGTGTATATGAAAGGAAATAAATTAATATAAACAAATCGTACGATTTGTTTATATACACACATTTGACTGATATTGATTGGGACGTTAAATTTTACACATCGTCCAACTGCACAAATAAAATCTGTGTTTGATTGTTTGAAATCCCACACGGGTATTGGGATGATATAGGACATACACTAATCCCAATAATTAGTTGTATGTCGATCGATTGATTGATAGGTTGTTATAAACGTTAAATATTTATATTTGATGCTTATACAGTGTAGAACGCACTCTGGATGATGGTTGATTATTTATCGTTGTTATTTTATACATGTGTTGTAGAAAATCCATATAATTAACATTATATGGTAATTGATTGGGCCTCATTCCAGTTTTGAAATAGAAATATTTGAAATAGAAATATTTGAAAAAGAAATATTTGAAATAGAATATTTGAAAATAGAAATATATGAAGCCGTGTTGATTATATTGACGCCATTTTGACGTGAACGATATTTATATCGATTTTATTCAATTTTCAATGTATATTGAAAGTGTTTTCGAAATTTGAATTATATTGAAAGTGATTTCGAAATTTGAATTATATTGAAAATAATCGAAATTAGAAATTGAAATAGAATTGAAATCGTTTTGAAATGAATTCGATGGCCGTTGATGGAAATCGACTGTACAGACCTTTATAAAATTATTAAAAATAGCAATAATTTGTGTAAAATCATAAGAAATGATTTGGGAAGAATTGGGATGAAAAACTCCATATTTGAAAAGATAAAAATAGATTTTTATCGAAATGAACTAGTTTTGAACTAGAATTATAATTCTATTTATTTTTAAATAAATAAATTGGATTTGAAATGGTTTTAAAAGAAACCAGAATTTCCAATAGTTGAATTGGAATGGATTTGAATCGAAATAGTCTTTGGAATATTTTAATGTTGGATTACATGATTATACAGATATTATTATGGAAATTTGAAAGATATTTATATCGTTATTTCCAATACGATATTTGTTGGTCGTAGAATTTGATATTGAATATAAGCCGGTATATTTTCTATTCAGAGCCTTGTATTTAATATCAAATGTGATTTGGCTTTATCGTGAATGGTATCTTCATTAACACTATTCTGAAACCCAGTTGAGAAAAAGATTAAATCTTTTTATTTAGATTTAATGAAGTGTACCAATTAAATAATATTTAATTGGAATTGAATTGGTATTATTTTTGGGTTTATCGTGAACAGTGTTTTAAATAACACTTGTTCTTTAACCCGATAATTAATGGAATGTGATTTTGGGTTGTCGTGAACGGTATCTTCAATAATACTATTCTTAGACCCAAAGGAGTTAAGAAAATCAGAAATTAACTGGAGATTAGTTAAGTTGAATGGTTTCTGGGGTATTTATCTGATGTTGGTTTCGGCCTTCGGAGTTAATACTTAGGGAATCACTCACTTGCTAATTTACGGTTAGGGACTGATTGAAATGCAATGTAATTTTGGGTTTATCGTGAACCGTGTTTTAAATGACATGGATTATTTAACCCAGTTACAGATTAAAACTAAGTGGAGTTTTAATGAATCTTTAATTAGATTGAAAAGATCGAGAATGGAGTATCACCAGTTTTTCTCCAGGCGATAGTTAAATCTTTAATTAGATTTGAACGTGAAATGGTAATTGAATTTACCAATAACACCGTGGTGTTAGATATGAAGTATTACCAGTTTTACTTCATGGGATGAATAGGTCGGGATTGGGAAATTAAAACAAATGATTACTTCGGTAAGGTTCGTTAGTCCCGACTAGTTTGAATTGATATTCAAAAGATGATTAAAGAATAAATTTAAAAGAATTTATCTTTGATAAAATTAATGGGAACCTTTTCCTAAGAATGTGAAATTTAGAAACTAACTGTAGGTTGGCTAAGAAGAATGATTTCCTGGTTATTGATCTGATGTTGGTTTCGGCCTTCGGGGTTAATATTTTGGGGAATTATTCTCTTGTTAATTTACGGTTAGTGACTGATGAATTGGAATGAGGCGTATGTTGTGTTTGTGTAACACTTGTTTATTATATACGCGAGTTATTCGGAAAGACCAAGTTTATCCCATTCTGAATAACATATTCGACGATAAGTCGAAGATGAAGACGGTGGTTGAAGACCGGATGTCTTCACGTCGTTTGGGTGATTATTGATGATCTTGATTGGGCTGTACACCCAAGAAGATGGAAATAGTTAGTGATCGTCCAGACGTATTTGGAGATCGATGGATATGCGAGGAAAGTGCCTCCGGTTTCGTTCAGACCCAGAACGAACTTGAAAATGGACTGTGTGTCTGACATTGGATTTTAGTCTGTGTGATTGATTTCTATTAAATATATATCTGTTTGGCGGCGGAGAATTTATTCTCTTGCTTAACGCCCTTCTCTGAGACGTACGAGCTCAGGGGTTATATACTGATGGATATCAAACGCATAGAGTGAATTGCCTGTGTGGCATGCCTAAGTGGCAAATGATCAAGGCTTCTGTTGAAAAGCAAAGTCTTGTGGTTGATGATCGAAGCACAGCCTTTGTGGCGTAGCTTTGTGCAACGTTTACTTCGCGAGTTTCACACCCGGTATGAACCAAAAACAGGAGACGGACCTCAGGGAGGACATGCGTTTCTTTCTAGCTAGAAGTGGCGTCAGTGGTTTTACACACCCTGACGAGTTTGACTTATGTGAATGTTGTTGTTGTGAGGCACCTCGGTTTGATCGGACGATCCGGGTCCGATGGAGTCATTCGTTGGCTCATTGACGCCCCATAGGGCGGGAAGACGTATTGTTCATGCATAATAATCCACTCCGTGTGGACCGGCCCTGACGATCCAAGGGGTAGTTGCGGCTGTTCCTGAGACACGGGCTAGAGCGTCTCGAATCAGTAGAGGACGATCCCTGGCCTCGGTTCATAGATGGAAATCCATCTTCCAAATACGTGATTTTGCGGTTTTAATTGTAGAACTAGTATGGCGACATGATATATGGTACCCATGCCGTCTATGATTGATACTTATGATTTGAAGTTGTTTTATACACTATGCACTTATTATAGTATCCAATGATTTGTTTTAAATGTACTAAGCATGTTTGGCTATAAGGGAAAACCCTCTCCCCCGGCTTGCGTTGCATTGTGTGATAGGAACTAGGTCTTATAATAGCTTCATTTTTCTTTATTTAGCATTGCGCTGTTTGTTTTATGCACTGGTATTCTTGGGAGGAAACCCGTTCCGTGTTATACGGCGTGGTCCCTTGATTTACCTAACTTTAAAATAAAGATTAATAACTGTTTTAGTTCTCACACTAGTCCCATGACTGACCTGGAGTTTATTGTTTTGACCTAAACTCTGGGTGCCCTTATTTTGACACGGGCAGCTAGTAGTTTTGGTTTTGCAGATTTATATTCGCAGGATCCTGGTTTACAGCTGGAACGATATCCGGAAAGCTTTGTATCCGTATATCTCCTTCAGTTGTATTTTGTATTATTTTCCGCTGCTATGTATTTAAATGTAATTTAAATCTCTGATATTTCTGTGTAATATTCATTTATACTCTATATATTCTTGTATTCTGATGAATTGTTGTAATATACAATGAAATGTTCTTCCGTCTGCGTTCTTCTGTGGCTTGTTCTCAAAGTATCCGCTCTTTCCTTCACGGGGAAGTTACGGGTCCTTACAATTATATCAAATTACCAACCCATAGGTTAATTTCTACTTATAAATTTATAAGAACATGAAAATCTGCTATATAAAAATCATTTAAAATACTATCATAAAATACATTTACAAATAATGATTTATTTATAAAACTTCAATTATATATAACTTACATAAAATAAACTTAAAACTCATGTTCAGCTATAAAAATAATTTTTATAACATAAATTTTGTCAATTACCCTAATGGAAAATCAATGTCTTAGAAAGAAGGATTTTAGGCCATCTACTGCCAATCACTTAATCAATACTGTCTATTGATTAATAGCACATCAATGTTGAATTTAAATTCAACAATCAACATCCAAACAAATTTCAATGTCAATTGGGTCAAGCGGTTAATATTGAATAATATCAAATCAAATAACATCCAAAATTTGAGGAATCTAGTTGGATTCCTCCGATCTGTTTTTCCAGTATCACAGCTTATAATATTATTTAATAATTTCATATGAAATAGAAATTCTAATCTACTTCATTTAAATGACAGAAAATTAATATCATCAATCATTAATCAAACATTCATTATCAATCAAACAATAACCATCCAAAGCATCCAAAACATCCAATTTATGCTAATAACGATAAATTATAATTATATAAATTTAATCACATCCAGTATTTCAGAAAGCATTAGAGTTAACTCACATTTCATTTTAGATCGACGATTTTAGTTTGATTTATATAAAAATCCAATTTACTCTGAATCACACCATTCCAGTTCGTACGCATAGTATTCGTGGTCACGATTCCAAGGCTCCTTGTTTCGTCAAATTCTGATAACATATAAAATATATACACGTGTCACACCATTTTATATATGTTAAATAATCTAAACTTCATTAGCTATTTAGTGAATTATATTGTTAACTTTAATCCACGATTACCCAACTTAATCTCCTTCTCCCCTCAGTATCGCGACTCAGAGTCTTAGACAAAAGAAGCCTAATTCGATCATAGCCTTAATCCCTTCGTCGATCACCCATTAGACCACTGGAACCCGATCGAGGACCACCTCTCTAACCTTTTCCCCTACCGCTTCAAATCCCTATGGTCTGAATTCACTTTGACAACGCTAACTCCTATAATTAATCCCTCAATGCGCCATCCATCCAAGCTCGCCACGGCCAGACACGGTGACTGAAATCCCTGCACCTCCAGCCACGCACCTTGCCTTGACCAACAACTTTCATTTAGAAACCAATTCGGAATATCGCCTGTAGGAGGATATCGAGGCTGGTTTGTTTGGTGAAACTTGGGTCGAAAGGGCGGCTTCGATTTTTTTTGCTAATTGGTTACGTTTTTTTGTTGCTGGCTATCTAATTTAAGACATATGGATATGTATTTTTTTTATTTAGGTATGCTTATTCGAATAAGAGAAGAGGGATGGCCATGATTTATAGTTATTGTTCGAATGAGAGAAGAATGCAATATTGTTTTTCTGGTTTGGAAGAATGAGGCATACAGTGTTTAAGTATGCTGGGAGTTTTAATGTTAAAATTTCGCTTTCTACATATTAGCCGAAAATATTGACCATGTCTTATCCAAAATTTTGTCAAAGATTTTAGCCAAGATTTGTTTGCAGGTTCGCCAACATTTTTGCCCAAGACTGTATAAAAAATCTAAATGAATATTCCAGGATTTTGAAAAGATAAGATGTGCCGAGATTTTGTAAAAGGTTTGCGTTAGATTTTGAAAGATTTGGTAAGGTTTGTCCAAGATTAGCCGACGTGCGAATTTTTTATGATGGGTTTTGTTTTGACATTCTGAAAATGACGTTATTTTATATTATTTTTCAATGTGTATTTAACGTTTGTTTGATGTTTACTGCTTGTAAAAGCACATACAACGTACGATCAACACGAAAACTGAAATCCTACAACAACTTAATATTTCAGATCCGATTGAACTAGTTTCGTCGAATTCCAAGATCATTTGTAAAATCACTATTTTAATTATCAAACAGTTAATAAGTACGCATTTATATCGTGCATGATCACAGAACAACTGTTATTGGCACGAAACTTGATATCTTACAATAATTAACCATTATGGATTTTATAAATTAGTTTCATTGAAATGCAGGGTCGTTTAAAAATTGGATATTTTCATATATTAAATTAAATCGATAAAATATAAATCGATTTCAAAACGATCAAATCCATTGACAATAAATTATATTATCATTTATATCCAAATAGAATTTTATAAGCTTCAAAATAAACTAATTTGGAAGTTAAACTCAACATATTGAATTTCAAGTCAAATCGATAATAAATTTATTTAAAATACTTTATTTTTTATTTGTTAAATCGTTTTAGTTCACAAAAGAATTATACCGCGATTTTTCTAAAAATTTGATTTTGTCATAACTCATAAAAGATGAAAACTCGATTTTTCTCTTCCATTAGAAAACTATAATCCAACAAATCTGAAAGATTCTTGTTTCAAAGAATTTCGACTTATATTGAATCCTATATACTCAATTGAAGTTCAAATCGTAAAACTACAAATTACCATGATGTTGTGAGCTCGTTTTTAATTAAATTAATATGTTCAAGCTTTGTTTAATTAATAAATTCCTTATTATAATTCAAATCTAAACTTAATTGGGTCTTAATAAATCATCAAATTCATATTATATCTCAAATCCAATTTATTCTTAATTATATTCGAAATTTAATTTACTATTTTGCTATTCAAATTAATACTCAAAATCATAGAATTCAAGTTATTTAAATTTCCAAATCAACATTTAAAAACAATTTAAAATTTTCAAACTTAATGGTTAAATATCAGGGTCATTACATCCCTTCCCCTTAAAAGAATTTCATCCCCAAAATTATTAAAGCAAAAAAAATGTTACAGATCTTCTGATTTTTCACAAATCCATTTAGTTAAAATCATTCGTTCCACTTTCTGAACTTTTAGTTCCAACCGATCCAATTAGTTACCATCAAAACACCAATTCATTTTTGTTAACAAAAAATTTCTAACTCCTTAAATTTCGAAATTTTTTGGCGGAGTCTCCCCTATACGAAGGGACTTTCGCAACGTAACAAGAGAGATAAATATGTATACATTGACCCATCCAATCGAGAAAGAAAATTCATATATCAAATTTGGTATTTTTGCGTAGGCGTACCTTCTATTAGCATTATTAAGCAAGTTCATTCAATTAGAACAATTTACAAATAATTTTTTTGCATTCCAGACATATATGCACACAATATACTCATATTTGTTATAATTGGATTCTAAACTAATTTATTTATTTAGTATAACTAATATAGATTTCAAATATAACTTGAAAATTTTGACTATCCAAAATCATTGAATATTCCATTACATATCTATCAACTAACTCTAATACTTAGGATATTCACATCCCTATTATAATTTGGTCGAGAATTTCAGAATCAAACTCCGTAAAATCATAAATTCTGGATTTAAAACTATTTTTTTTGTTTAGAATCCAATAATTTATCTATAATAGCAGGTCATACTTAGAAACTCGAAAATGAACATCGATGATGCACACTCATCATCAGAATTATTTTCCAGTGATGCTAGCTTTAAAAATCTTAAAAATCCATTTTTGTTCTAAAAAACGCATTAAAATAATCCAAATATCTTCCTTTTAATTATTTGAAAATCATTTTCAAATTCATCAGAAATTTCAATTCCTCGATTCTCAACTCAAATCCACTTCCCATTTATAAACTCCATTTATAAACTTTACTTATATACTTCTAGTTCTATGTAAGTTTATTTCATACAAGTTCTTTCTTGTTTAAATTCATATTAAACAACTTTACTCAGGTTAAATTCTTACCCATCCCAATAGCTAATACTCATAAACTAGTCGGGCACACTACTAATCAATAGCCAATGCTCAAAATTGAGCACCACTAATCAATCGAATAAATGTTAATAATAGAATATTATCACTCCCAATCAAACAAATCATCCATAAACTATGTTTAGTTTGAAAATTCTTTTATATATAAATCTATAAAATCTTGGTAAAATTATTTCAGTTACCAATTCTTTAAAATGATATTATGTTAATTTATCTCGTTCAAGTGTTTAGAAATGCCTATCGACTACATCGGCTAAACGCATCGATTTGGACTGTATGTACCACTCAACAGATAAACAAACACAGTATAAAACATTGTTATAACACTAACAAGTATGCTCTTATATATATATACACACACACACACACTCAAACTCAATCTAGGGTATTACTTACCCCATCTCTATTTAGTTATGCCACAGAGCTAAGGTTATTACTTAACCATATGCTTTGATACCGCTGTAATGACCCGATAAGAAATTTGATGCTCGAATTTCAACAATAATACATTATCCTATATTCATTTGCCAAAAATCAAGCATCGAAAACCCAGATAGTTAATAGAAAGAAATTAGGGGATAAGAAAACAAAGAAAGAAATATTAGAATAGAAGAAGAACATCAATACTACAGAACCAGAGTAGACTAGAATCTCACAACAAAATGAATAAGATATAATATAACAGAACTCTTTAATCAAAAGAAAACTATATATATAAGTATGTATGTATGTTTACAACACCATAGTATACTACTTGGTTAGACTATAATATATGATAAAAATAACACATACAGAGGAAATAAATTAATTCTAGAAAATAAGTGAATACGTCTTGACTCTGGCTCCTCTCCTGAAGCTCTAAGTAAGACTTCACTTGGAAAATATACTCAGTCCGACCCGAACACATTTTGAAGAAAGCAAAATCACCTAGATCATTCTGGAATACTTTTAGTGATAAAACTCACCAGAACAACTTGTTTAACTTTAGAAAATCCTTTGAAGAATGGAACTCTCATAAGACACGACCACACATAAACATGACATATGTTTTTACCTTACGATAAGAAAGTCTCTTTTATTATAAAAATCTACTGATATTATAATAATGTCTTTCAAACCACAAATAAAATAGGAATATAGTCGAAAAGCTTGCATCACACATTTCAACATAGTTGGTTTACAACTAAAAACGGCTTGTATTGGAGTTTGGATTTCTAACGTGATTAGGTATGGAACCACCTTCCGATCAATGTTCTCTAGAGATTAAACATTGGGGTTCAACAAGAACATCTTGCAACCCAGCCACATAGAACCACCCACTTATTCAACTTGAGTGTACCAAATATATCATCACCACAATTGTTGGCCGTACAACCATATTCATTCCGAAGCATACAAAAAGGGATAATCGATTTCTCTAAATTACGTGATGATATCCCTAATAGGTATGGCCCACATAGCCCTACTGCCTGTCCAATTTTAGTCATCTCTCGGTTGATTAGGCTTGAGGTCACGATTACCTTTTTAAGACAGCACATACAACTTTGAATCTCACATTGTCAGATCCCGTCAATCACTTCAGATGGTCTGACGAGAGGAATGGAAGTGATTGATACAGAAGCTTCTCTAAGCGTTCCAGTCGGCGGAGCTACTCTCGGACGAATTTTCAATGTTCTTGGAGAGCCCACTAATAATTTAGGTCCGACAACTCGTGGGAGAAAGAACCTGGCTTACTTTATTCTAATTGATTTTTACAAATATGCTCTGGGTGTTAAGCTAAAAGAAGTTGCCTTCTCTGCCACCACACACAATATATTTGTTAAAATCAATGTACTGATCTTAGGAAATACTATGTTAGACATTCCTTTATACAAGTTCGTTCTGGGACTAAACAAAACCAAATATACCCCAAAACATAGGGGTTACTGCTATAAGTCTCAGCCAGCTACCTTTTGCTCTGAAAATCTATATCTTCAAATCATCTCATAATTATCCCTATAAGTTAGTTTTCGAAGGCAAAGTTGGTTCAAAGTGGTTTTGGGTCTAATTCTCATTCCGATCTCTTCGAACTAACAATCAAAAGTCAAAAAGTGATATTTATTGGTAGTCGGGTTTTTAATTATCAAATCAAAACAATACTGTCAAGTACATTAGTAGCTTAGGCCCTTTCAAATTAAAAACCATTTCATCGATTTAAAATTGACTCCATATATTTATATCAACAAATCTCTTTGTTTTCATTACTCTGAAAACGATGTCCAACACTTATATCTTTTAAAATAAGCTTATTCACCAAAATACACCTTTATTTCCTTTACCTCGAAAATATCGCTACATTTTCACAAAACCCATTTTTACTTCCTTCATTTTGGAGATATTGCTATCTATTCACAAAATCCATTTTTATATTCCGTTTCCAAACCCGTATAACCTCTCGTCCGCTTTCCATATCTCAAAAACCCATAACCATTTATTTACTTCTTTAAATAGGTGTATTCACTAAACCATACTATTTCCATTACTTAGAAAATATAGCCATTTACTTAACTGAATGGTGTAAGTATATTCATATTTCAGATCTGGGCCAAGCAATGTCAAATAATGCTTTGTTTATTTAAAAACCAACAGTTCATTAAATTTCTTGAAACTTTACAATATAAGGTTGCAATATCTCTTATGCAAATAATAAATTATTTCCAATATCTTTTAACATTACAAACTAGTACCATCCCTTGGATAATAGTGAAGTCATTCAAATTGGGGTATTTTATTACCTCTCAAACGTTGGCACGACAAAGTTCTTATCCTTAGATAAATAAAAGTTTGTGACACAAAGGCTGATATTACATATAATATCACGCAATATCATTTATTATTTTATTTAAATATGGTTTTATATTTATAAATCTCCTTTGAATTATAGCTCCTTTTACCTAATTTATTAATTAAGTAAACACTTCCTAAACACAAAACTTTTAGCTTTATATAGTGGATATATTACATTAATCCATTTACCGAATCCATCATATCAATTCATTATACATTCTTTAAAATCTCCTTTCAATTCAAAACCCCTTCTGCTTAATTATTCTATTAAGTAATTTCCTACTAAAACACAATCTTTAGCTTAAACCTCTTTATACAACTCGTTTAAGCTCGAATTTGTTATAAAAACCCATTACCAAACCCCTTTACACAATCCATTAGCATCTTTCCTTTTCATTTTTGGAAATCCTCTTTCAAGTGCAATCATCTTTACTTATTCAATTTATTAAGTAAAAACTTATTTAAAATCATCGCATTAGCTTTAGATCTCTTTTATTAACCTTGTTCATAATACTTGGATTTATTATAAAATCTCTTTTATAATCTTTTATTTAATAATTCAACTAAAATCTCATTACTACTTGATTATTCCCTTTAATGATTCTATTTTAAAAAGAGAATCACATTAATTGTTATTTGTGGCAATTTACTTCAACATTTTCTAAGATAAACGTAGTTTACTTCATTATTAATCAAAACAAAAGTAGTTAACTTGTTTATTAACAAAAAATAGTTTATTCCCCTTAAAATCCTTATTATATTAATAACTAACCTCAGTAATAACTATCAACATAAACCTTTCCTTTAAACACAGTTGATTAAAGATTAAGTAACTTTATAAACATATATTATGTTTTTAAATAACCATTTATCAAAACTATTTTGATTAGATTAATTGAAAAAAAAAATTAATAACCAATTATAATAAAAACAGTTGACTTTGTCAACTTGAAAACATTAGCTAACTTATTAACTGATTTTCAATAATCCTTCCTCTTAAATTAATTAATAACTTAATCAATATAATAACTCCACACTTAATTTTTTCTTAAAAACAATTATCTCAAATTACTAACCATAGGTTAATTTTTTCTTATAAACTTATAAGAACATAAAAATTTGCTATATAAAAATCATTTATAATACTATCATTAAATATTGATTTATTTATAAAACTTCTATTTCATATAACTTATATAAAATAAACTTAAAACACTCATCTTTAGTTATAAAAATAACTTTTATAACTTAAATTTCATCAGTTCGTCTGACGACAAATCGCCGTCTCAAAAAGATGGATTTTAAGCCATGTGTTACCAGTCACTTAATCAATACTGCCTGTGACGGCCCACCCCGCACCAACCGACATTTACTCCAAAAGTGTGCTGTACATATGTCCAGTTAGCACGGAACGGGTCGTCAGAAGGAAAAAGGGAAGAAGGAAATGAACTAACAAAGAACCTGTAGAATGTCTCACAGCGCATAGAATAAAATATAATAATAACATACTTGACATAAAACAGGTGAGACAGTGCATAAGCTGAAACAACTAACATAGCAGCGGAAAATCCAAGTACAGCTTATGATCCAAAGTTAAACATTATTACAACTTTTCAAACTGTCTCAAAGCAAAAGCAAGATAAAGGAGGCACACTACTAATGCCCAAGTAGCGACCACCAACGACACAGGGAGAATATCTATATATCATACGTGGAAGCCTCCTGCCCGCCTCTGAATCAGCTACTCGCGCATCACCAGCTAACCTGTCCCTAGTCTGCTCGTGTGAGCACCTAGAGTAATAAGAGGAGACATAAAACTCTGGGTCAGACATAAATCCTGGTATGAGTGATAAGCATCTAAACGGAACAATAACAGGTAGACTAAAACATACCTGAACCTGGACCTGCAACCAAAGAGTTAGCACTACATACTGTACAACACTCTAAGGTGCCATGTCAAATGGTGTAAAGATACGGAGGTGGGGGTGCGCATGTCATAGTGATGGAAAACAATCAAACATAGCATCCATCCTCACATCTCTCACTCAGTGCGTAAAGCATACGATATTCACCACTTCGATCACCCAACATACCTTGCTATGATCACTTTGCCCCATGAAGTCATAAATGGCTTCACTGCACTGATAACGTAGCCACTAATCCTTCGCTATGTCCACTTGCCCCATGGAGTTATTCACCCCATCTGCGCTGGCTCATAGCCTTACCAATCCTTTACTATGTCCACTTACCCCATGGAGTTATTCACCCCATCTGCGCTGGCTCATAGTCTTACTACGCATCACTTTGCCCCTCGAGTCGTAATGACTCTACTGCACTGATAATGTAGTCTTGCTACCATCACCTTGCCCCTCGAGTCATAGTGACTCTACTGCACTGATAAGTAGCCCATCATCCATTTTCTGTGGTGAATCGAAGTTACGAATGTAATGACCCGAAAATCCGGTCCAATTTGAGCTGACTAAATAACACAAGTCCAACCCCACTGAAAATTCAAGAAATTAATAGAAAGAAGATAGAGGGTGAGGATAGATAAGATAGAAATTTAGAATAGAAGAAGAAGAAGAACACAACATCAGAGTAACACGAACCTCACAGCGGAACGAATAACATATAATATATATAACATAACTTTGAAATATAACAGTTATGTATACAATAGCACTTATCAGAGTACATCACTTACAACAACAGCGGAAATAATAATAGCTATAGAATCTTGAAGCCTCCTGCTCCAAGCTCTCCAAGTGTATCTGTAAAATCCTGAACTACTTAACTGCCCGTACAAATTTAGGCACCCAAAAGTTTACGGAAAACAAACAAATAAACTCCGGGTCAGTCATGGGACTGGTATGAGTAAAACAGTTTAAACAATTTGAACAAGTAAACGATATCTCATAAGACCACGCCGTATAACGGAACGGGTTTTTTCCCTTATGAGAATCCAAAATATCTTTATATCAAAAACCTTTTGATATTATAATAATGTCTATCAACCACAACTATAATAATCATCTAGCAGAAACGCTTTCATCTCACGTTCTACATATATAGTATACAATCAAACCGTAAGCACGTATTGGGTATTGGATTTCCAACTATGACAAGGTATGGAACTACCTTCCGATCAGTGTACTCTAGGAACGATACACTGGAGTTCAACAAGAACATCTTGCAACTCAGCCACACATGACCGACCACTCATTTCGCTTGAGTGTATCGAATGTACATCACCAACGGTTGGGATCAGCAACCGTTCCCGTATATATATATATGGGACAACATTGATAGATTAAAGAAGCAAATGAATATTCTCTAGATAGGTGATTATACGCCCTACTTCGGTGCGACCGACTTAGCCATGCTGCCTGCCCGATTTTTGTCATTTACCGGTTGTCGAGGCCAGAGGTTACGATTACTTTCCATTCATTGATAACACACTCACTTTGAATGCCACATTATCAGATCCGTTAATCACTAATTGATCTGCACAAATATTCTGGATGTTATGCTAAGGGAATAAATCCGTTGCCACCATATATATTTGTACAGTCCAATCATATTCGATCATTGGAAATACTCTGTCAGACACTCGTCCATATACGTTCGTTCTGGGACTGAACGAAACCGAAGGCACTATTCAGTAAACCCATCTTAGTCAGTGTTATCTAAGATTTATACAACAGCCCTTGCACTTTACTCCGTCTTCAATTATCTTTGGCATATTCGCAACGCTTATGCCAATACAGAGTGGTTCTTTGGATAAGAATCCAACCGGTTTCTCCATATTTACAACGTTAAAATGGTAAAAACTTGATAGTCTGTGATTTAACTATCAAATGAAAACATGTCGGTGTACAAACAACGATCTAAATTCCAAATGGAATTATCGATCCAATCATCCAACATATATATATATATATATTTCCTTATTTTCTCTGATTAGAAAATATACGTTTATTTACATTGGAAAACATTTCCAATCCTCATTCACGTATCACTACTATTCCACAACTATCAGACCCTAACTATAAACTAGTAAGAGAACAATTCTCTAGGTATAAACCCCGAAGGCCGAAACCAACATCAGATCGATACTCAGAAAACGATTCAACCTACTAATCTCTAGTCAATTTCTAATTTTTGTTTAACTTCACTTCTTAATTTCTATATTCAACTAACCCCTTTTGATAAACTACGTTTGACTAACTTCTTTTGATAAACTACGTTTGATTAACTCCTTTTGATAAACTACGTTTTCCATTACAACTATTTCCTTTTTATAACGTTTACTTACCGTTACAAATATTTCTTATTTATAACTTCTATTTATCGTTACAAATATTTCCTATTTTTAACTTCTATTTACCGTTACAAATATTTCCTTTATTCTATTTATTTTCTAAATAAATATTTCCTTTATTCTATTTATTTTCTAAATAAATATTCCTTTTATAAAACTCTATTTGTTTTATAAATAATTTCCTTTTTTAAACTTTCGAAATATTCCTTTTATAAAATCTGTCGATTTTATAAAATCCCCTTTTATTTCAATATACATTGAAATATTTCTTTTTACATCCCAGGGTTACTTATGATATTTAAAATATCGAATAACAATGATTAATATCATTCTAACACACATAATCCAGAACAGATTATATAACCCATCATATAACACAATATATGAAAACAATAAAATAATTGTTGAGGAATCCAGTCGGATTCCCCCAACCTATCTACCTGCATCCACAGATGTTACACAGTATAATATATATCATATTTCATTTTGAAATGAAATAACCTGCTGTACAGAACCATATTTGATTAACAGTACATAGATTAACTATAACTACGTTTTCAATCAAATTTATTTAACAGTCCAGTTTAACAATCAATATACAGCAGTCAATAAATAAAGTACAATTTATATTAAAATATAAATTGAGGAGAGTTAGTGAGTTTTACTCACTTTGTCCGTTAACCGTAAAATACGATTTGCGTCGTTGATTCCGTTCAGAGCGTTTTATTTCGTCATACTTCTAGACAAACTCCGAACCATCGCACTTCAACATACCCACTATCTTGATCGACGGGTTCCCTTATCTAAACACCACTTCCTTCCCTCTCTACACCATCCACGTCCTCCTTTACTCAGTACAAGATTTTCACGCCCCTTTGCTCCAGTAAATCATTGCATGGCCGAACACGTTTTATCCGCCCCACTTTCATTTCTCAACTCGCTTCCCAGATCCCAACTCCCACAAACCAAAAATTTACCAACTTCATCACTTTACAATTCCTACACCTCTGTACACACTTCATCAAACTCGCAAGCACCCACTTCTCCGTTGAAACGCATGTAACCGGCTTTGGAATGGATCGAACACCATTACCAGTATTCAGAGAAGCAAGACCCCCCCATACTTCATCACAAGGTCCATCCTCGAGTCCTCCGACTTCACAGAACCACTACAGTAAACCCATCGACAAAGTCAACAGCGAACCCACCCAAACTTGGACCGCAAGCTTTGTATCCTCTCGTCCATCCCATCGCCAGATGGATCCGCCCTAGTCCACCGTCATTTTATTTTCAGCGAACTGAAGCATGTCGGACCCAGTAGAACCACACAACGTTGAAGATCCAAGCCACTTAATCCCCTATAAATGAGTTTCGGATATTTTATTTTATTTGTTTTTTTTTTCGGATTTTCGTTTGCTGAGAAATGAGGTTGGTGGCGGCGCACATTTGGTTTCACAGAAAAAAAATTAGGTTTAGTGTTGAATGCGGATTATTTATAGCAAAGGGAAATCTTAACACTTAAGTAAACACAGTACTGCATAGTAAAGGGATTGGCTGTCGGTTTGCATTTAATGATGATACGAGAGTATGTACAGAATAGCGGCAGAGAAAACGTGTATATAGGTTTTTACTTGGTTGCTAAGTCCATGTCCAGTGAGCGTACCTTGTTAAATAATATTGTTTTTTAACAAGTGTTGATTTGCCAAGCCATGCTACTGCATTATGATAGTGTGTAGACTGTACACTTCACTTACAGGCAAAGCAAAGAAAATAATATATATATATATATATATACACACATCAGACAAACGACAAAGAGAACATGGGGATTGCCCGAATCTATCTTCTTTCCACTCATATACGTACATGTCTTTCTTAGGAGTGTCAGCTCGAGTTGTTTGTCTCGTTTGCAGGGTGTCACGCATTGAAAAAATGATAAGAGGGGACATTGCAAGGCTTTTAAATGGAGATGGACGTGTGACATGTGACCATGCTTAAAAACCAAATGTATGTGCCAGCGCCACTATTCCCATTTTCTTGTTTTCACCTTTTACTTATCCCATTTTAAATAATATCTTAGTCTCACTAGTGTTACTGTAAAAGAAGCTATTTGAATAAATAAGATATACCATAATATGAATAGCAACAGAACATAATGTTAAAGCAATCCATATGGTAGCGAATACCGGATCAACTCTTCATATCCCATACTTCAAACAAATGTTAGCGAGCTTACATAACCGCTTACTTGGATCCCGAACATATTATAAAAAGGTGGTGAAGCAAATACAGATGACGTCTCTTTGTTTTAAGTTAGAAAATTCACGTTCTCTATTACGTAAAACATCGTTTCCGTACAATTATATTCATATATGAGCTCTACGGACTGAAATAAAAATACTGTTGTGATCAGCTCGGTGCCACGATCCCAAAAATATAATGATACCGGTAGATGGACTCATATTTTGAAACTTCAAAATGTTGATTTCAAGGTGCGAAATACTCCAAATAAAAAGCTGCTTATTAAATTAATTAAAAATTACCATAAAATTCTAAAAATTAAATTATCACTATTTCCCAAAAGAACCTTGTCTAAATTCAAACCCGATCTCTAGTTATATCAAATAATCCGTTACGGTCGATAAACGATTCTATAACGACTATTTTAAAATTTGATTTGAACATATCTCAAAATCTACACGGCGAAATCCTGATTTTTCTCTTCCACTAGAAAGATATACTCCACCAGCTCCACATGTTCCTTGTTTCACAGAAATCCGACTTAAAACGAACTCTGTACATTCAGTTAAAGCTCGAATCGTCGAATTACGAACTGCAGCGCCATTTCAAGCTCGATTTTAATTAATATATAATTATACGTTCTAACGTTGACGATTAAATAATATATTCGTTATTTAAATAATTAAATAAGTTGATTATTACACCGTCAAATATCCGGGTCATTACATTCTTCCCCACTTAAAATAATTTCGTCCTCGAAATTGCTAAGTTAGAGGACGACCCTATCTATTGGAATTCCTAAGATTTGTTTACCCCTTATTTCTGATTTCAACTGAACCAATTAATATTGACTAAAATATTAATTCCTTCCGACTAACCTAAATTTTCAAAAATTCTGAAAATTTTCTAACACTTTAAATTTTCAGAAAATTTCGCCATAACCTCCTTTGTACAGCCCTATCGGTAAAACTTCAACTCGCCTCTCTAGGCCTTTTCAACGTAAAAGAAAATCAAACAGCCAAGCGGCTTGCCAATTTGGCTCATAAAATCCAAACTCATATATAATATAAACTTGTACCTTTTTGTCGGGTGTATCATTATATCCCTATCATCTGCTATCAATTTTGCATATATCATGCCATCCAAATCAAACCCCAATCTGTCTTTATTCTCAACACAATTATTGGCTTGTACTCAAATAAAATTCCATTCAAACTCTAATCTCAAATTTCAATCTCTCGACTTATCAACTCAATTTCATATTCACTTATTTAAAGTTAAATCCCAATTTATAAATCACTTTTACCAGTTCACCTATTTAACTCATAAGTTAATTTAATTTCCGAACTTAAATTCCTGGGTTCATTCAAATCACTTGAAATCATAATAACAATTCAAAATCCTTTGAATTCCTAAATAACTTGTTTTTGCAAAATAATTTCAAAACAAAATCTTTGGCAGTAATCTGTCACTTAGCAACTCGAAAATTACACCGATGATGTATCGATCCATCATCGGAGTTATTTCCCAGCGACCGAAGTGAGTTCAATACTATATTCCTTTCAAAACCACTTTTAAACACTTCCCATTTTGAAATCAATACCAGATATCCTTAACAAAACAAATTTAATACCTCCCAGGATTTTAAAATTCACATATACTTAATCCAGATTCAATTACAAACACTGGTCTTAGTTTTCAGTTTTATATTTCAGTTCTGACTTTAATTTCAGATTAAATTCATTCGTAACACTTATACGAATTCTGATTGGTTATTTATAACCATCCACTTTTATAATTTTATTCGAATATAATAACAACCAACGCATTATAATATTTTCAATATATACACTTGGGTAAAATTATCTCATTTACCCTCTTTTCAAAACATACCATGTCGGTTCATCGTATTCAAGTGTTTAGTAACTCATATCAACACAGTTTGCATTACTGTATCGACCAGAATTCATAAACTACTCGACCAATAAATCTCCACAATATAAAACAAATTTTTACATCTAATAACAAATACGCGCTCATATATATATACACTCAATCTCAGTCTAGGGTATTACTAACCCCATCTCTACTGAGTCACGCCACAGAGCCAAGGTAATTCGCTTAACTTAAGCTCTGATACCAACTGTAATGACCCGAAAATCCGGTCCAATTTGAGCTGACAAAATAACACAAGTCCAACCCCAAATTGCACTGAAAATTCAAGAAATTAATAGAAAGAAGATACAGGGTAAGGATAGATAAGATAGAAACTTAGAATAGAAGTAGAAGAAGAACACAACATCAGAGTAACACGAACCTCACAGCGGAACGAATAACCTATAATATATATAACATAACTTTGAAATATAACAGTTATGTATACAATAACACTTATCAGAGTACAACACTTACAACAACAGCGGAAATAATAATAGCTATAGAATCTTGAAGCCTCCTGCTCCAAGCTCTCCAAGTGTATCTGTAAAATCCTGAACTACTTGACTGCCCGTACAAATTTAGGCACCCAAAATTTTAGGGAAAACAAACAAATAAACTCCGGGTCAGTCATGGGACTGGTATGAGTAAAACAGTTTAAACAATTTGAACAAGTAAACGGTATCTCATAAGACCACGCCGTATAACGGAACGGGTTTTTTCCCTTATGAGAATCCAAAATATCTTTATATCAAAAACCTTTTGATATTATAATAATGTCTATCAACCACAACTATAATAATCATCTAGCAGAAACACTTTCATCTCACGTTCTACATATATAGTATACAATCAAACCGTAAGCACGTATTGGGTATTGGATTTCCAACTATGACAAGGTATGGAACTACCTTCCGATCAGTGTACTCTAGGAACGATACACTGGAGTTCAACAAGAACATCTTGCAACTCAGCCACACATGACCGACCACTCATTTCGCTTAAGTGTATCGAATGTACATCACCAACGGTTGGGATCAGCAACCGTTCCCGTATATATATATGGGACAACATTGATAGATTAAAGAAGCAAATGAATATTCTCTAGATAGGTGATTATACGCCCTACTTCGGTGCGACCGACTTAGCCATGCTGCCTGCCCGATTTTTGTCATTTACCGGTTGTCGAGGCCAGAGGTTACGATTACTTTCCATTCATTGATAACACGATCACTTTGAATGCCACATTATCAGATCCGTTAATCACTAATTGATCTGCACAAATATTCTGGATGTTATGCTAAGGGAATAAATCCGTTGCCACCATATATATTTGTACAGTCCAATCATATTCGATCATTGGAAATACTCTGTCAGACACTCGTCCATATATGTTCGTTCTGGGACTGAACGAAACCGAAGGCACTATTCAGTACACCCATCTAGTCAGTGTTATCTAAGACTTATACAACAACCCTTGCACTTTACTCCGTCTTCAATTATCTTTGGCATATTCGCAACGCTTATGCCAATACAGAGTGGTTCTTTGGATAAGAATCCAACCGGTCTCTCCATATTAATAACGTTAAAATGGTAAAAACTTGATAGTCTGTGATTTAACTATCAAATGAAAACATGTCGGTGTACAAACAACGATCTAAATTCCAAATGGAATTATCGATCCAATCATCTAACATATATATATATATATATATATATATATATATTTATTTATTTCCTTATTTTCTCTGATTAGAAAATATACGTTTATTTACATTGGAAAACATTTCCAATCCTCATTCACGTATCACTACTATTCCACAACTATCAGACCTAACTGTAAACTAGTAAGAGAACAATTCTCTAGGTATAAACCCCGAAGGCCGAAACCAACATCAGATCGATACTCAGAAAACGAGTCAATCTACTAATCTCTAGTCAGTTTCTAATTTTTGTTTAACTTCACTTCTTAATTTCTATATTCAATTAACCCCTTTTGATAAACTACGTTTGACTAACTTCTTTTGATAAACTACTTTTGATTAACTCCTTTTGATAAACTACGTTTTCCATTACAACTATTTCCTTTTTATAACGTTTACTTACCGTTACAAATATTTCTTATTTATAACTTCTATTTATCGTTACAAATATTTCCTATTTTTAACTTCTATTTACCGTTACAAATATTTCCTTTATTCTATTTATTTTCTAAATAAATATTTCCTTTATTCTATTTATTTTCTAAATAAATATTCCTTTTATAAAACTCTATTTGTTTTATAAATAATTTCCTTTTTTAAACTTTCGAAATATTCCTTTTATAAAATCTGTCGATTTTATAAAATCCCCTTTTATTTCAATATACATTGAAATATTTCTTTTTACATCCTAGGGTTACTTATGATATTTAAAATATCGAATAACAATGATTAATATCATTCTAACACACATAATCCAGAACAAATTATATAACCCATCATATAACACAATATATGAAAACAGTAAAATAATTGTTGAGGAATCCAGTCGGATTCCCCCAACCTATCTCCCTGCATCCACAGATGTTACACAGTATAATATATATCATATTTCATTTTGAAATGAAATATCCTGCTGTACAGAACCATATTTGATTAACAGTACATAGATTAACTATAACTATGTTTTCAATCAAATTTATTTAACAGTCCAGTTTAACAATCAATATACAACAGTCAATAAATAAAGTACAATTTATATTAAAATATAAATTGAGGAGAGTTAGTGAGTTTTACTCACTTTGTCCGTTAACCGTAAAATACGATTTGCGTCGTTGATTCCGTTCAGAGCGTTTTATTTCGTCATACTTCTAGACAAACTCCGAACCATCGCACTTCAACATACCCACTGTCTTGATCGACGGGTTCCCTTATCTAAACACCACTTCCTTCCCTCTCTACACCATCCACGTCCTCCTTTACTCAGTACAAGATTTTCACGCCCCTTTGCTCCAGTAAATCATTGCATGGCCGAACACGTTTTATCCGCCCCACTTTCATTTCTCAACTCGCTTCCCAGATCCCAACTCCCACAAACCAAAAATTTACCAACTTCATCACTTTACAATTCCTACACCTCTGTACACACTTCATCAAACTCGCAAGCACCCACTTCTCCGTTGAAACGCATGTAACCGGCTTTGGAATGGATCGAACACCATTACCAGTATTCAGAGAAGCAAGACCCCCCCATACTTCATCGCAAGGTCCATCCTCGAGTCCTCCGACTTCACAGAACCACTACAGTAAACCCATCGACAAAGTCAACAGCGAACCCACCCAAACTTGGACCGCAAGCTTTGTATCCTCTCGTCCATCCCATCGCCAGATGGATCCGCCCTAGTCCACCGTCATTTTATTTTCAGCGAACTGAAGCATGTCGGACCCAGTAGAACCACACAACGTTGAAGATCCAAGCCACTTAATCCCCTATAAATGAGTTTCGGATATTTTATTTTATTTGTTTTTTTTTTCGGATTTTCGTTTGCTGAGAAATGAGGTTGGTGGCGGCGCACATTTGGTTTCACAGACAAAAAATTAGGTTTAGTGTTGAATGCGGATTATTTATAGCAAAGGGAAATCTTAACACTTAAGTAAACACAGTACTGCATAGTAAAGGGATTGGCTGTCGGTTTGCATTTAATGATGATACGAGAGTATGTACAGAATAGCGGCAGAGAAAACGTGTATATAGGTTTTTACTTGGTTGCTAAGTCCATGTCCAGTGAGCGTACCTTGTTAAATAATATTGTTTTTTAACAAGTGTTGATTTGCCAAGGCATGCTACTGCATTATGATAGTGTGTAGACTGTACACTTCACTTACAGGCAAAGCAAAGAAAATAATATATATATATATATATATACACACATCAGACAAACGACAAAGAGAACATGGGGATTGCCCGAATCTATCTTCTTTCCACTCATATACGTACATGTCTTTCTTAGGAGTGTCAGCTCGAGTTGTTTGTCTCGTTTGCAGGGTGTCACGCATTGAAAAAATGATAAGAGGGGACATTGCAAGGCTTTTAAATGGAGATGGACGTGTGACATGTGACCATGCTTAAAAACCAAATGTATGTGCCAGCGCCACTATTCCCATTTTCTTGTTTTCACCTTTTACTTATCCCATTTTAAATAATATCTTAGTCTCACTAGTGTTACTGTAAAAGAAGCTATTTGAATAAATAAGATATACCATAATATGAATAGCAACAGAACATAATGTTAAAGCAATCCATATGGTAGCGAATACCGGATCAACTCTTCATATCCCATACTTCAAACAAATGTTAGCGAGCTTACATAACCGCTTACTTGGATCCCGAACATATTATAAAAAGGTGGTGAAGCAAATACAGATGACGTCTCTTTGTTTTAAGTTAGAAAATTCACGTTCTCTATTACGTAAAACATCGTTTCCGTACAATTATATTCATATATGAGCTCTACGGACTGAAATAAAAATACTGTTGTGATCAGCTCGGTGCCACGATCCCAAAAATATAATAATACCGGTAGATGGACTCATATTTTGAAACTTCAAAATGTTGATTTCAGGGTGCGAAATACTCCAAATAAAAAGTTGCTTATTAAATTAATTAAAAATTACCATAAAATTCTAAAAATTAAATTATCACTATTTCCCAAAAGAACCTTGTCTAAATTCAAACCCGATCTCTAGTTATATCAAATAATCCGTTACTGTCGATAAACTATTCTATAGCGACTATTTTAAAATTTGATTTGAACATATCTCAAAATCTACACGACGAAATCCTGATTTTTCTCTTCCACTAGAAAGATATACTCCACCAGCTCCACATGTTCCTTGTTTCACAGAAATCCGACTTAAAACAAACTCTGTACATTCAGTTGAAGCTCGAATCGTCGAATTACGAACTCCAGCGCCATTTCAAGCTCGATTTTAATTAATATATAATTATACGTTCTAACGTCGACGATTAAATAATATATTCGTTATTTAAATAATTAAATAAGTTGATTATTACACCGTCAAATATCCGGGTCATTACAATGAACGTCGACAACTCCTTAGCACACGTCCCGCAGCAAAGCCCAACCATGAAGTGAACTCATCGGTTCCCAACTGGATCCTGAGCTCTAACTTCCCATATTGGACTACCTTTGCATCTCGGGTTATTGGTCAATACTGGGTCGGGTCGGGTTCCCCTTCAAACTATCGGTTCGGGTCGGGTCCACTACGTTGCGTCGGTTCATGGTCTTCCTCTGGTAACAGTTCGGTTCGGGTTCACTGCATTGTGTCGGTTCGGGTCAGGTGTCCCATTTCGGGTCGGGTCGGGTGCCATCTCCCATCCAGTTCATGCTCCCGCTCCGATCAGCTCCCTCGTTCTTCATTTACTCTGATCCGATCCTCCTCCTTTAGCCGCTCCGATCCCCCTCCTTTATCCGATCCGATCCCAATATTGCTAGCATGACCTTCCTTTTTGCCAGATTTCTCAAGTGTCAAGTTCCGATCCGATCGAATCCCTTGCCCAGTTCACTTATCCGATCCGAGCCACCATATCCGATCTGAAAACCTGCACTGTTTCCAGAAACTTTTCCAGCAAGTGTTTACGCCATTCGACGAAGTTTTCGACCATTCTAACTATTGAAATCAATCACAAAGCATATCATATAGTCATAGCAACATGCATAATCAACCACAAACATCAAAACATCAATATGATAGGTTAAAATGGATCAAACATACCCAAAACCCCATATTTCCCCTTAAGCATGTTTAGGTGAAACTAATGATAGGATTAGTAAAACTTAACCAAATTAACCCAAATTCATATCAGAGGTCTAAAACATCATTTAAGAATTTATGAACATTTTTCTAGAATTTTATCATGTTTAAATTCGCTAATTAACACTAATTACCCTTAATTAGCCATAATTAGTGAGGAACTATGCAAATCACTCACCTTAGCCACAAATAAACTAAGATCTGAAATAAATCTCTGATTTGATGCGAATCCCAATGCTAAACAGCAGCTCCAATGTTGATTTGGTGTAGATCTCCCTTGATTCGATGTTGCTAAGCTAAATCCTTGATTAAAAGATGATTTGGAGGTGATTTAGAGGTTAGAGGCCATTTTTAGGGTTTCTTGGAGATAAGTGGAGGCTAGAAAACTGAAATGGAATGATTCTCTAACTCATTTCAGCCTCCCCATAACCCTAATCCCGAAATGGGTTATGGGCCTATTCACTAATCACCCTATTTGGCCCGGTTAAGCAGTTTTTCACCTTCCAAACCTTATTTCAGCCATATCTCCCAAATGGTAAGTCCGTTTGGCTATTATGACCACTCTACGGAAAGGTAAACAATCAAATGAATCTAATGGAAGTGGTTTCAGGTCAAAATTCCTTTTAAGTAAAAAGTTATGGCCAAAACAAGATCAGCTAGGGGCAAAACGGTCATTTAAAAATCGACAAAAATCATGAACATGGGAAATGACTCTAATGGTTGTTTCCCAAAGTTACATGACCATACGACCTCATATAGGAAGGAAATAAATATTCTACGATCCTTCGATGCGTAGAATGCGGGTTGTTACACTGCCTATTGATTAATAACACAATAACTTTGAATTTCAATTCAACCATCAACATCCAAACAAATTTCAATGTTAATTTGGTCAAACAGTTCATATTGAATAATATGAAATCAAAGAACATCCAAAATATTTGTGGAATCCAGTTGGATTCCTTAAACCTGTTTTCCCTGCATTGCAACTCATAATATCACTTAATAACTGCATATAAAATAGAAATTCTAATCTAATTCATTTAAATGACGGAAATACAAACATCGTTAATCATTATTCAAACAATCATTATTAATCAAACAACAACCATCTAAAACATCCAAAGCATCCAATTTATGCTAATAATGATAAATTATAATTATATGAATTTAATCACATCCAGTATTTCAGAAAGCGTGAGAGCTAACTCACATTTCATTTTCGATTCACGATTTCAGGCCGATTTATATAATTTCAAACTAGCGTTTGAAATTATATAAAAATCCAGTTTGCTCTGAATCACAATGTTCCACTTCGTACGCGTAGTGTTCATTGCCATTATTCCGACGCTTCTTGTTTCATCAAATTCGAACGGTGGCGACAACAAAAAATTTGATGTCCTAGAGGTGGCGAATTTGGTGGATGACCGACTTGGAACGGAGAAGGCGGCTGTGGGGTGCGGCGGCGCTCTAGCAGTCCCATGCGGCGACATCAAGCTTCGGTTGGTGGTGAGCACACACAAGAACGTGAGGAATGAAATGACCCAGACTCCCGATCCCCGAAGAGACTGAGGAGCCCGGATTGCTTTGAGAACATGAAGCATCAGAACACAAATACGAGAACATTTCATTGCTATTACAACTATTTACACCAGAGTACAAGAATATCAGAGAATAAATGATATACAATGGAAAATAATATTAGAGATTTAAAATACATAGCAGCGGAAATTTAAAATGTATAAATACAATGTACAACAGAAATACATCATCTAACACAACTGAAGGAAATACACGGATACAAAGCTTCCCGAATATAGCTCCAGCTGTAATCCATGATCCTACGATAATGAATATCTGCAAAACCAAAACTACTAACTGCCCATATGGGAAATATGGGCACCCAGAGTTTAGGTTAAAACAATAAACTTCGAGTCAGTTATGGGACTAGTGTGAGAACTAAAATAGTTATTAAATCTTTACTTTAAAAGTTGGGAAATCAAGGGACCACGCTGTATAACACGGAATGGGTTTACTCCACATGAATCTCGGTTTAAAATAAAACAACGCAATGTTTTTTGGAGAATGAAGCTATTATAAGACTCTGGTTCCATCACACAGTGCAACGCAAGTCGGAGGATAGGGTTTTCCCTTATAATAGCCAAGCATGCTTGATACGTTTAAAACTAATCATTTTGATATTACTATATGTGCATAGTGTCAAAACAACTCCAAATATAAATGTATTAATCATAGATGACATAGTACCCCATTCTATTATGTCGCCATATAGGTTTACAAATAAAACCGGAAACTCACATATTGGAAATTGGATTCCATATATGAGTCGGGGAAAGGGATGGGTCCTCCCGATTCGAGACACTTTAGCAAATGCTTTAGGATTCGGATGCTGGCGAACCCTTGGATCTTCAGGGCTAGTCCACACTTACTTTAGTGGATTGGTTATTCCTGAACTCACGTTTCCCAGTCCAATTGGACCTATCCCTGAGCCACTAGGGACTCAATATCCAAGGCGCCTCATTCCATCATACACATAAGTAAAAATGTTTGGGCTCCATACCATGACACCATTCCTAGGCAGAAAGAAACATTGTGCACTCCCTGTAGTCACTATCCCATTTTTGACTCATACTGGGTGCGAGGCTCGCAAATTAACGCTATACACAAATCTATGCTAATTAAAGCCATGCTTTGATCATTATCCACAAGACTCTTCTTTTCAACAAAAGCCTTGATCATTTGCATCTCAGTATGCCACATTGACAATCCATACCGTACCACTGATGAAACACCCCACCTCCGTTAAGGTCACTCACAAAGGAAATGCATTAACTTTGGTGAAGCATTTTAGTTAAAAGACACAAATAATTTACAAGACAGACATATAAGCAGCGGAAAACAGAAATTATTTATTAAATGGCATGGTTCAGTTAAAACATTATAAGCATTGTGTAACGACCTAGATTTTCTGCCATTTAAATTAGAATATTTAAATTTGTTTATATATTATATTGGAAATATAATGGATTTTTAATCGAATTTAATTATATAAAATGAAGTTCAAATATATATATTTATAAATTAATTAAAACGAGCTCGAAACGCCGCGGTAGTTCGAAATTTTTGATTTGAAATTTGATTGGATATATGGAATCCGATATAAGTCAGAATTCTGTGAAACAAGAAACGTTTGAACCGCTTTAATTTTATATTTCTAATAAAAGAGAAAAATCGGGATTTCAGCCTGTAGATTGAAAGTTACGTCCAATTCAAATTTTCAAATAGTCTCTATGAAATCGTTTTTAAATTATAACGATTTATTTATAAATATTAAATGAATTTATGTAAATAGAATATTTATTTAAAACAAGAATTTTAATGTTGAAGTTTTGAATTATATACTGTTTGAAATTGAAAGCTGAAATGGCCAATGCAAACAATATCTACAATATTCATCATCAGTATGAATATTACGACATTTTGATATATATCAGGAAAGTGCCACATGAACATAAAGAAACCTAAATACATATCATACTTGTCCAACAACAAGAAAATGCTGTATGCATATGAAAGCTGAAACCATACAACCTGAAAAATGGGGAAAACGTATAACTGAAGCTGGAACCTAAAATAAAAATATATACAATATGAAAATTGGAACATGGTAAATACGAGAAAGACCATATATATAGCTGTCTGTATGAATGCAAGGCTAAAGAGACATGACAATTCATTCATATACAACATGCCATGTTCTTGCAAGAAACAGTACAACACGCCTTGTTCTTTCAGTAATCAACAAGATGCAAAATTTTCCACGTACACTGTTCATGAACAACAGACTATGAAGAACTAATGGAACAACTAAAATGAAACCAGTAATATATATATATATATATATATATATATATATATATATTCATCGAAAGTTAAATGTCCTCATACATAATCAGTGAACAACATGAAAATAGTGAAGCAAATATAGTAGAGCACAGCTATAGATATTCATTTACAAAATCAATGACAAGCTAAACAATTAGAGAAATTCATACATCAAGTCTAAATCGAAATTTAACAGCATAGGAACAGCTAAAAGAAAAAAAAAAGAACAGCTAAGAATAAATAAAAATATAGCCAAAACAGCTATATGTATGCATACATCAAATCTGAGAGCAGATAAAAGAGAATTAAAATGAACAGCTAAGAAGGAAAACAAATATATAATCAATGAGCAGCTGAATAAAAATCAAATGTATATATATTTATAACATCCAATCTACAGCTAAACAGATAGCTAAACAGGTAGGCGCATGCATACATCAAGATCAAGCACAGCTGAAAATACATATATATGAAATTGACTGTACGTTACAAAATAAAATAGACATAACAACTCATATGTGAACATAAATTTCAGTCTGTATTGTTTCTTTTCAGAAACAGTAGAAATGAAATTTCTCCACTGACAAATCAAATCACCTAAAGATAAAAAGAAGTAAATAAATCAAAGAACAGATTATGAACAATTAGAAATTAGTACAATGGGCAAGCTAGTGAAAATAAATATATGTATATATTCATACATAAATCTATACAGCCAAATCAAACAGCTATTATACAGTAAGATTCATTTCGAAATTCACTGTTTTCGTACATTGAAAAATCCAACATGGAATCGACAATACAATTTCGAATCTCTGGATTGATTTACACAACTCATAGCCCCACAGTTTCTAACCTAATCTACACACCTATGCAAGTTCGATCAATATCAATTTTGGACAACCTCACGCAACATCAACTCCCATCATCAGTCCATAAAATCTGCAAAGGGAAAAAGTGCAAATGGCATCAGCTAGTAGTAGCTGAACCTAGCTACAATCAGTCCTTGATGGACATTGATTTTATCTGAAATTTGCCACTATAAATATACGCATTCTCGCAGTATGTTTTCATCCATTCCAGAGCCATTCGAACAAATACAGTAAAGGGGAAATGTTCGAAAACTTAGAAAAATCAAAGAAAAATAATATAGCAATTAAAAATCAGTAAATTACTTATCTGAATTCATAGATTCATGGGCTTCAAGTCTGGATACTCTATGATGATTTTCGTGAGGAGTCTGTTCGGAGTTGAAGGCGTAGGGTTCGATGGAAGGCTGGGGGTTTGGATCTGGAAGGCATAGGGGTTGTTGTCGAACTGCAGTAAATTGGGAAAACTCCGTTGTTGATTAATGGAAGGATGGTGGCGTTAGGGGTGTTTAGGGGTTTAGGCCGATCGATAGAAGAAGCAGAAGGAAGATCAAAGGAGAGTGGTTGCGTAGGGAGCGCGATGCAGTTTAACCCTCGATTTGCTGAAGATCGAAGGGGGCTTAGGGATTTGATTTGGACTTGGAAGTTTATTTTCGTGGAGGCGGATCCTGTTGTGAGGTAGGGATCCAAGAAAACAAGGGTTTTAAAAGGGGAAGCGGGTTGGATTTATTTGGGCCGAAGATTAAGGTAGAAGGCCCGTCTAAATTAAATCAATCCATGTTTTATTAATTAGATTATTTTATAAATTTCGTAATACGATTTCTCGTGCCTACATTATCAGATTTAAGCATAGTCAGTTTCATTGGGACCGTAAAAATGGGAGCATCGAGATGGAGCATGATCAGTTAGGACTGGAAGCAAGGAAATTTTTTAGTTAAATTAAACGCTATTTAATTCAATTTAAAACCAGCGTTTAACGACTAAACTAAATCAATGTGTGTTAAACTCACTCAGCTCTTCCCATTTATATTTTATATAAATTGGGTTTTTATTTTTCGTGCTCTGATTGATAGTGGTCGTCCGTTTGCTAGTTATATATTCATTGTTGATTCAACCAATGAAATTAAACAGTCGTTTAATTTCAGTAAGATACCAATCGTTATGATTTGACCCAATAAAAGAAGTTTCCCTTGATTGGTCACGTTTATAAATATGTTTGAATTGTTTGAGTGGTCTATTAATTGATTGATGGTTGTTATAGAAATTATCAGTTAAGTGAAAATGAGTGATTTGATTTGAGATAACCATTTTGGATGCAGGTAAAAACAGGTTGGGGGGATCCAATTGGATTCCTCAAATTTATTGTTTATTTTCATATTACCATTATATGGACAGTTTACCTACTTTGGTTGAATGATTGGTTATTGTTGATTGTTGAACCATATTTCAACATTTATTCTGATATTAACCAATGGATAGTATGGTTGGGAAATTGACATCACATGGCCTATAAAACAATCGATTTATAAAATATGGATTTTTTTCCGATGACCATCGACAGTATTGAAGTTATAAATATGTTTTATAACGGATATAGGTTTTGAAAGCTGATACCTTGAATGATAGTTATTTAAAAGGAAATAAGTATTAGTTATTTATTATTTAAAGTTTATAAGTAATTATGAAATTGTTTTATAAAACAAATTCTTACGTTAATAAGGGTTATAAACAAATGAGCAAGAATTAACCTAGCGGTTAAGTATTTGATTAATCGCATATAAGGAACAATTAAATGAAGTTATTTAAATTAATTATATTTTAATTAATTTAAAGGAGGAATTGACTGGAATGGGTTAGAGGAGTAATCGTGTTTTGAATTGACCGAGCCGACCATTTTAACTAAGTTGGACTTTTTAATTAGTTTATTGTTAATGAACTAAATAAAATCACTTAACAAATAGTGTTTAAATTTTTAGAAGATTTTAAAAGAGATTTTATTATTTATTTATTTTTGTGAATACAACATTTAACTGATTTTACAATAGTGAATGTAAAAGTAAATTATTTGTTTAAATTTAAGTAATTACTTCTTAAATATATTTAAGTAAGTAACTGTTTTGGAATGGAATATAGTTGAAAAGAAGTTATGAACAAGTTTTATGTTTGAACTCTAGCTTTAAAACGAAATAATAAAGAGTTCTAAATGGATACGATAACCTAAATGGAAATATTACTTAACGTTTGGATTAAGTAAAGAGAGATGGAGATATAAAGAGAGTCTATATTAAAACTGAAATTTATAAACATAGTTATAAATGGAATAAAGCATTGTTTTTGAATTGGAAATACTTAAATAAGGAATTAAGTAAGAAAATGGAATTGAAAAGAGACTTCCTAAAAGAAAAGAGGATTGGAAATATGAATTGTAATTGAGCTTGGTAAAAGAGGTTGGAAATAGGATTTGCAGTAATAATCCAGTTTAGGAAACAAAGTTATCTAAATAAGTTGAGAGTTAATAAAAGTGATGTTTAGCAAGCAACTATTTAATTGACGAATTAAGCAATATTAGTTATATTTAAAAAGAGAGACTTCCAAAAAAAGATAAGAAGAACTGTAAAGCAAATATTTTAAATAAACTTGTTAAGTGGAATGTGTTTTGATATTAGATTGAATATCGGTTTTTGAATTACAACTCGTATTTATCTGAAGATAAGAACGTTGTTGATCAAGGTCTGAGAGGTAATTAAAATATCCCAACTTGAACGACTTCGGGACTATCCAAGGATGATACTAGTTGCTAATGGCAAGAATGTATAATAAGATTTCCAAAGTAACGGAAATAAATAGATTTTAGAATGTATGATAAAATTTCCAAAGTAACGAAAATAATATGGGATGAAGTTTTGGTAATGGAACTAAAAGGAGATTGGGCGATAATTTCGAAGTATAAAGGAACGAGATATAGAATGGTTTATTCTATAAGAATAAGGATTGGATACTTTTCCAAGTAATGAAAACAAAAGAGTTTGCGTAACGTCGAATAGTAAGTTGAACTGATTTCTCAGTTATAGCTAATGTTATAGTAAATGTTTTGAAAATAATAGTCAAATGGAATATGGGATATTGTTATATAATATTTTTCTAAATATTTAAACAAAGTAGTTGCGAATATTAGTATACTAGAATAAGAATTCAAATACGGTTTCTCCCATATTGGAATATTCAAGTTTAATTAATTTTAATTAAAGAAGCCAAGTGATGCTAAGTACTAAACCAGTAAATCTATTTATGATTGTATGAATGTTTATTTGATAGTCAAATAACCGACTATCAAATTTGACCTTTACGATTGTTGGTATGGAAAGACCGGGATCGAATGTATATTCGAAAACCATTCTAATCAACAAATACGAAAATATAGAAGATATCAAGATGGAGCATTTGAAGGCCATAGGTCTTTATAAAACGGAAGAACCACTTACAATCTCTGATTCGACCCGGAGATATACTGGGGTTCTGTCGTGGTTGAAATCTGTGGATTGCAAGGACAATCGCTACTGATTCATGGGTTGATTCCTATATTGGATGCAGTAGGAGAGTACCTTCGGTTCATCCTATTCCTGGACGACTTGTATGGACGGATGTCTGACAGAGTATTTCCTGAGAACCACATACGTTGATTTCTACAAATACATCGAGTTGGTGGCGAAGAGGGGCACTTCTTTAACACCCAAAGTAGATTTGAGGACGTCAATTAGTGATTTGATGTATCTGACGATGTGGCATTTCGAAGTGAACGGTGGCCAGAAGTTCCAAAGGATTTATAGCCTGAAGCCTCATCAACCGGGAAATGAACAAAATCGGGCAGGCAACATGGCTATGTGTGTAACAACCTGTATTTTGATAACATGTCATAACTATAAATCAAGGCAAAATTAATTTTTAAAACAAGAATCAAGGGAAACGGGCTGCGCCATTGCGTTCGTCTCGAAATTCTGCTTGGAAACGAGTCCGAGTTTTCGAAAATCGGAGTCCGTATGACTGAGTTTTGACCTCTAGAAGTTTCACGAATTTTCGGAATAAAAAACAGCTCAGAAATTCAAATTCAAATTTCGAATTCAAACCCCAGAACGGACTGGGTGGAAAATTTCCCGCCCAAGACCAGGTCGACCTGGGGGTCGACCATAGTGTCGACCTGCCCAGGACCAGGTCAACCATAGTATCAACCTGGGTGTCGACCTGGTGGCCGAGCCCACTTTTGAAGCTGGGTTCACTATGATGTTCCTGGTCTCGTTTTCTATCCAGATTCATGACCCTAATCTTATATAAACAGCCTCCTAGACCCATTCTCTCTACACCATTTCATTATAGCCTTATGTTGCCTCTGAGAAAATAAAATAGATAAATTAAAATAAAACACGAAGACTAATTCTTGAAGACTACGACTAGGAATTGCATATTGGGGATTTGCTTCTGCAATCAAATCAGAATTCATCGAATCAACCAATTGACGACTAGTTTCTAGATTCAACTTCTGCATCTAAATTTCTTAGACCACGATTTGTAAGTTCTAGTTACTTTGAGATTGAAACTTATTAAATTTAATATGGACATGAATAAAATGAAATTGGACCTAAGCTTGATTATCTATTTGGATTTGTTCTTGTCTCTTCTTGAATCTATGATTTTGGGTTATTTCTTATCAATGGAATCATGCCCATTCATGCTGTTGGAACTAGTTTATTATTCAAACGCTAGATTGTAAAATGAATTCTTGGATCTTGACTTGATGATAAGACTTCTTAATTCAGTTTTCACCCTATCCTCTCTTGAACCTTGAGTTTTGGGAATATTGCTATGAAAATTAACTTGGGCCTATTCATGTTGTAAATCAAATCCTTTCATGTCCATAATATTATTATGCCTGTGATGTTGAATCAGTTATTATCCACAAGTTTGGGACTATCACCTTATGCCAACTTTTATCATGACTATCACCTTGTTATGCTAGACCTGTAATCCAATGTTTCAGGACTGTTATTCTATATGCTAGTGATGTTATGACCAATTATCTCAAGCTGTATCATGCTAGATTTATCACCTTGTGCTTGATCTTTTGCCTATCATAGTTTGGATGTTATTCCCTTTTATTTTGGACTTGGATTTACTTGTAATTTAGATCGATTCACGTTTACATGCGATGGGAATACGATTTGGGTAGATTAGGCAAACATGAATTGGTTACGAATATGAATCTTGAACTTGATAGTAGGCATAAGTTGAAACCTGAAAACTTGACATGAAAACTTGACACGAAACTCGCTTAGAAGCTTGACACGAACTTGACATGAAAATAGAACATGAACATGACACTTAGAATGAACTTGAAAATGGCCAACTCGAGGTTGGGTTGAGTTTGCAGTGTAATTCTACCTGGAACCACCCGGCAAATCCAGTAACTGCAAACAATAGGATCCAATGTGAGTAGTTGGCCATATCGCGTTTAAAACCGGAGGTTAGACTGAGTTGTGGTGTAATTCTATCCGGAACCGCCCGACATAACCAGTGACCACAACAACAGGTCTAATGTGAGAGGTTGGGGTGCATTAATTTATTTTAATGCCACTTGATAGGGTTAAGTCATGAACCGCTTGAATATACTTAACCAATTTGACACGATGATTTGATAGGGATAAGTCATGAACCGCTTGAATATACTTAACCAATTTGACATGATGATTTGATAGGGTTAAGTCATGAATCGCTTGAATATACTTAACCAATTTGACACGATGATTTGATAGGGTTAAGTCATGAACCGCTTGAATATACTTAACCAATTTGACATGATGATTTGATAGGGTTCTGTCATGAACCGCATGAATATACTTAACCAATTTGACACGATGATTTGATAGGGTTAAGTCATGAACCACTTGAATAAACTCAACCAACTTGACACATGATTCGTAGGGCTAAGTCATGAACTTGAACGACAACACTTAGCCAATTTGACTTGACACGTAGGCGGGTTAAGTCACGAACTTGAATGACAACACTTAACCAACTTGACATGCTAGACTGATGGGGTTAAGTCTCGAATTTAAATGACAACACTTAACCTACTGGACAGAAACCCTAGTTACGCGGTCCTTTTCAGCAGTAACCCACTAGATGTATCACGGTACCCTGGAACTAGGCAGGGTGGGGCACGATTACTGGGCTGATTGTAAGCGACCAGAACGACGGCTGAGTTGGTGTGCCATTGTAGGTTCAGGCGGACTATGGTCGTGCACGTAGTCCGGAGTTGAAAAAGCAGGCATTGGGCACCAGTAGGTTTACACTTTGCGTGCTTGATTCGTGTCGGTGTTTGGCACCCTAGGGCTTGATACACCCTATGGTGGACCTAGCACAGGTAACTACATTCGTGATAGAGCCGTATGACACAGACACATGACGAGCTAGAACTTGTAGGGAGCCGATCGATTAATAGATCGTTTCATGGGACCAAGTAATGGGTCATTTCATGATATTGGGCAAGGGATCATTTCATAGTTAATACATGACACGGGTTGGGTTACTAGTACAGGTGGTAAAGGCCCATTTCTGTTTCTGTTTCTGTTAGGGAGGTAAAAGCCCATTACTATTTCTGTAAAGATCACCCTGTTTCTATTTCCGTTTCTGTTTGGACATTAGGATAACACGTAATTCTGTTATACTAGTACTGGTGCAGAGAATGTTAAACATGCGATGCTATACGTAGTCTATCTGGTTAGCATAGTTTATCTTGTTACCGTAGTTTATCTGGTTAGCATAGTTTATCTTGTTATCTTAGTTTAACTTGCCTATCTTTTCATCATCCTTATGTTTACTTTCAGTTTATACATGTCATGTTATCTTTACTTGTTTCTATGCTGAAAGTCACTAGGACTTACCAGTCTTTATGACTAATCCGTTTTCTTTCGCCTCTTTTTCTTCCGTTCCCCCCCAGGTTCTCAGGGAGGAAACACTACTACTTAGTTTGGACTTCTTTCTGCTTCAAGATCATCATATATGGCTTGGACCTTTCTTGGCTATGGCTGATTTACTGTTTTACTTGGGGAATGATTTATGACCATGCTTTTATGCTTCTTTACTATTGCAAGACAGATTTTGATGTAATGGATTTAATGGCATTTTGATGTAAAAGGCTTTAGACCTTACTAGATTTTAAAGAAATGAAATTTGGTTTTTCTTCCGTTGTTTTATATGTTCTGTCTTGTAATATTTCTGTGTATGTTTACCTAGATAATGCTCCACCAAAGCTAGTGCATTCCCTTTGCGAGTGACCCTAGCGGAAGTGGGGTGTTACATTTGGTATCAGAGCAGAAGGTTACCAGACTAGGCAAAAGTTTTTAAAAACCTTTTGAAATTATTTTCAAAACCATTTACAAAGAAGCATTTTTCAAGAAAAGTTTTATTTAAAGGCTATTCCCCAAAAGCCATTAGTACTATCCTTTATTTCCTTGTTTGAATCCCTTTTCCTTTCTTTTTTCCATCTATAGTCGCAGTAATTTTTACCTACGGCTAATCTTCTTTCTAGCTTCGTAGAGGGTTGCCATGCGATGGAGGTAGCTTTCGAAAAACTTGTCAACAAGCTATACAAGGATAGTAAGAACGAGGATAAAAGAACACAAGCCTAAGGATAAGAGACTTGTTGATAGGGCTTAATCCACGAAGGAGGAAAAGGTGGAAGGGAAGAAGCCAAAGTGAAAGAATAATAAAACCCATGACAAGAAAGAGTATCGTTAGTATGGAAAAAAGGACATGTAGTTAAGTGTTATAGGACAAGGACAAGGGCAAAGGACAAGATCGTCGAGAGGGCAATTGAATGCTCTCACTACTAGCATACCTAAGAGAGGTGGTAACATTTCTATTAAAGGTTTAGTTTTTCCTTTCTATCATCCCGTTAGAATTTTGTTTTTGTTCAGCGAATCCTTTTAATTCTACTTCGATAGTTGAGTCTCTGCACCTTAGTACTAGCATAGTAGAGGATCCCATTTTGTCTCAAATCTTGTTGGGGAATCGGCTCATTTATTCATGACTTGTTTGGATTTGGGAATGTCTATGCTAAGCGTTGAGTTTAGAAGAAATGCTTATGTTTTTGGGCTATGGGTTCTAGGGATGGGGTAGTTATCCAGAAATGGTACCACTCTCAAGTATGAAAGGAGGGTAGTTAGACTCTTGACTTGCCGTGGTAATACCCTCGAAGTCTAGTGTAACCCTTAGGATTCTACCATGCTTAGTTACCTAGAATCTCTTGATACATTTGTTGATCCCGAGTAGTGTTCGCCACTAAGGTGGATGGTTCATTTCGCTTATGCATGAGTTATAGGAAATCACCTTAGTAAGTACATTTGGCAACATTGTTAACATCTGTTTATTTGCAAGAGATAATTCTTCTGCGTGGAATACCCTATAGTGAGTAAACAAGATCCAGGATTCACTAGTGAATTTTGGAGAGCTTGCGTGAAACCATGAGTACGCAGTTGTGTTTGAGCCGAGTATACTAGAAGGAGGATAAGGGAAAGTGGGACGATATGCAACAGTGAAATGAGTTCCAACTCTTATTTTGGAAACAAGAATTAAGAAGCTACGAAATTATGAAGTTAAAGACGGACAAAGCACAATGGAGTTAAGCTCAAGGAAATGCAACTTAGAAGATTGAAGACTAGATACGCGCATCATATCTCTTTTTAAGAGTATATCCTTGATCCCTCTTTTCCTGTAGAGCTTACTTGTATGCTATCTTTTATGTATATCCTCTCAGTCCTATTCTCAATCTTATTTCTGTTGCAAACCCCATAAGGAGTATGACTCATCTAGTTGTGATATATGTTGGGGTTTGAGGGTGTCCGTTGGGTTGACTAAACTTTTTGGGCTTTATGGGATATGGGTTGGTTTTTGGAAGGGATTTCTTACGACCTAAAAGGAGTATATCATGCTTGGTTTCCTAGAATCATATATATCGGTTTTGGGCCGGTGTTTAGCGTACAAAGTTTTTCTTTACTTGCTTCTATCATTCGGCTATACCTTTAGGTAGGAACTAATGGATGTAAACATGTGTTTGAGACATGTTATGGTTGATGGTTGCAAGTGGTTGCTAGTTGTTGCTCGTGGATGCATGAACACACATTAGGCACTAGATCGGCTCAGTCACATCTCATATTGCATATGCATGAATATTTATACTTGTACATGGATGGAAACTTGATATGCTATCATTTGGATGTTGCATGTGAATGAATGTTTGTGCACTCATGTAGAGATTATAAAGTATGTTAGGAATTTGCATACATGTTGGACTCATTACACTAACATATTTTGCATTAAGGAGGTCTACTGAATCAGTAACCGCCTGATCTTTTGCATTAGATAAGTACATTTGCACATGCTTTCTGCATATATTCATATAGTATTAGAAATCTTTTAAGGACAATGGTTGCTTGTGGATGATGTTTTGAGTAGATGGATGATGGATGGTAGGACACATCCTCCCTAACTTAGAGATTTCAGTGATGAAATCCTTAAGGAGGGGAGAATATAATAACCCGTATTTTGATAACGTGTTATAACTATAAATCAAGGCAGAATTAATTTTTAAAATAAGAATCAAGGGAAACGGGTTGCGCCATTGCGTTCATCTCGAAATTCTGCTTGGAAACGAGTCCGAGTTTTCGAAAATCGGAGTCCGTATGACTGAGTTATGACCTCTAGAAGTTTCACGAATTTTCGGAATCAAAAACAGCTCAGAAATTCGAATTCAAACCCCAGAACGGACTGGGCGGGAAATTTCCCGCCCAGGACCAGGTCGACCTGGGGGTCGACCTGGGGGTCGACCAGAGTGTCGACTTGCCCAGGACCAGGTCGACCATAGTGTCGACCTGGGTGTCGACCTGGTGGCCAAGCCCACTTTTGAAGCTGGGTTCACTCTGATGTTCCTGGTCTCGTTTTCTGTCCAGATTCATGACCCTAATCCTATATAAACAGCCTCCTAGTCCCATTCTCTCTACACCATTTCATTCTATCCTTATGCTGCCTCTGAGAAAATAAAATAGATAAATTAAAATAAACACGAAGACTAATTCTTGAAGACTACGGCTAGGAATTGCATATTGGGGATTTGCTTCTGCAATCAAATCAGAATTCATCGAATCAACCAATCAACGACTAGTTTCTAGATTCAACTACTACATCTAGATTTCTTAGACCACGATATGTAAGTTCTAGTTACTTTGAGATTGAAACTTATTAAATTTAATATGGACATGAATAAAATGAAATTGGACCTAAGCTTGATTATCTATTTGGATCCGTTCTTGTCTCTTCTTGAATATATGATTTTGGGTTATTTCTTATCAACGGAATCATGCCCATTCATGCTGTTGGACCTAGTTTATTATTCAAACGCTAGATTGTAAAATGAATTCTTGGATCTTGACTTGATGATAAGACTTCTTAATTCAGTTTTCACCCTATCCTCTCTTGAACCTTGAGTTTTAGGAATATTGCTATGAAAGTTAACTTGGGCCTATTCATGTTGTAAATCAAATCCTTTCATGTCCATAATATTATTATGCCTGTGATGTTGAATCAGTTATTATCCACAAGTTTGGGACTATCACCTTATGCCAACTTTTATCATGACTATCACATTATTATGCTAGACCTGTAATCCAATGTTTCGGGACTGTTATTCTATATGCTAGTGATGTTATGACCAATTATCCCAAGCTGTATCATGCTAGATTTATCACCTTGTGCTCGATCTTTTGCCTATCATAGTTTGGATGTTATTCCCTTTTATTTTGGACTTGGATTTACTTGTAATTTAGATCGATTCACGTTTACATGCGATGGGAATACGATTTGGGTAGATTAGGCAAACATGAATTGGTTATGAATATGAATCATGAACTTGATAGTAGGCATAAGTTGAAACCTGAAAACTTGACATGAAAACTTGACACGAAACTCGCTTAGAAGCTTGACACGAACTTGACATGAAAATTGAACATGAACATGACACTTAGAATGAACTTGAAAATGGCCAACTCGAGGTTGGGTTGAGTTTGCAGTGTAATTCTGCCCGGAACCACCCGGCAAATCCAGTAACTGTAAACAATAAGATCCAATGTGAGTAGTTTGTCATATCACACTTAAAACCCGAGGTTAGGCTGAGTTGTGGTGTAATTCTGCCCGGAACCGCCCGGCATAACCAGTGACCACAACAACAGGTCTAATGTGAGAGGTTGGGGTGCATTAATTTATTTTAATGCCACTTGATAGGGCTAAGTCATGAACCGCTTGAATATACTTAACCAATTTGACACGATGATTTGATAGGGATAAGTCATGAACCGCTTGAATATACTTAACCAATTTGACACGATGATTGGATAGGGTTAAGTCATGAACCGCTTGAATATACTTAACCAATTTGACACGATGATTTTATAGGGTTAAGTCATGAACCGCTTGAATATACTTAACCAATTTGACACGATGATTTGATAGGGTTAAGTCATGAACCACTTGAATATACTTAACCAATTTGACACGATTATTTGATAGGTTTAAGTCATGAACCGCTTGAATATACTTAACCAATTTGACACGATGATTTGATAGGGTTAAGTCATGAACCGCTTGAGTATACTTAACCAATTTGACACGATGATTTGATAGGGTTAAGTCATGAACCGCTTGAATATACTCAACCAACTTAAAACATGATTCGTAGGGCTAAGTCATGAACTTGAACGACAACACTTAGCCAATTTGACATAACACGTAGGCGGGTTAAGTCACTAACTTGAATGACAACACTTAACCAACTTGACATGCTAGACTGATGGGGTTAAGTCTCGAATTTAAATGACAACACTTAACCTACTGGACAGAAACCTTAGTTACGCGGTCCTTTTCAGCAGTAACCCACTAGATGTATTACAGTACCCTGGAACTAGGCAGGGTGGGGCACGATTACTGGGATGATCGTAAGCGACCAGAACGACGACTGAGTTGGTGCGCCATTATAGGTTCAAGCGGACTATGGTCGTGCACGTAGTCCGGAGTTGAAAAAGCAGGCATTGGGCACCAGTAGGTTTACACTTTGCATGCTTGATTCATGTCGGTGGTTGGCACCCAAGGGCTTGATACACCCAATGGTGGACCTAGCACAGGTAACTACATTCGTGATAGGGCCGTATGACACAGACACATGACGAGCTAGAACTTGTAGGGAGCCAATCGATTAATAGATCGTTTTGTGGGACCAAGTAATGGGTCATTTCATGATATTGGGCAAGGGATCATTTCATAGTTAATACATGACACAGGTTGGGTTACTAGTACAGTTCGTAAAGGCCCATTTCTGTTTCTGTTTCTGTTAGGTAGGTAAAAGCCCATTACTATTTATGTAAAGATCACCCTGTTTCTGTTTCCGTTTCTGTTTGGACATTAGGATAACACCTAATTCTGTTATACTAGTACTGGTGCAGAGAATGTTAAACATGCGATGCTATTCGTAGTCTATCTAGTTAGCATAGTTTATCTTGTTACCGTAGTTTATCTGGTTAGCATAGTTTATCTTGTTATCTTAGTTTAACTTGTCTATCTTGTCATCATACGTATGTTTACTTTCAGTTTATACATGTCATGTTATCTTTACTTGTTTCTATGATGAAAGTCACTAGGATTTACCAGTCTTTATGACTGACCCGTTTTCTTTCGCCTCTTTTTCTTCCGTTCCCCCCCAGGTTCTCAGGGAGGAAACACTACTACTTAGTTTGGACTTCTTTCTGCTTCAAGATCAACATATATGGCTTGGACCTTTCTTGGCTGTGGCTGCTTTACTGTTTTACTTGGGGAATGATTTATGACCATGGTTTTATGCTTCTTTACTATTGCAAGACAGATTTCGATGTAATGGATTTAATGGCATTTTGATGTAAAAGGCTTTAGACCTTACTAGATTTTAAAGAAATGAAATTTGGTTTTTCTCCGCTGTTTTATATGTTCTGTCTTGTAATATTTCTATGTATGTTTACCTAGATAATACTCCACCAAAGCTAGTGCATTCCCTTTGCGAGTGACCCTAGCGGAGGTGGGGTGTTACAATGTGGGTCGCTCCCATTAGGGTGTATTGTCACCATCTAGATAATATCCTTATTTGTTCTTCTTTTCGCTTCTGTATCTCCCAGGAACAATTATGTTGCTAGCAACCGTAGGTGGCAATATATTCGGAACATTCATGAGAAATGAATGGCCGGTCATGTGTGGGCCGGGTTGCAAGACATTCTTGTTGAACCCAGTGTATTCTTCTCTAGAGATACACTATCGGCAGGTGGTTTCATACCTTGTCAAAGTCGAGATACAATCTCTAATAAGAGCCGCGGTTTTGTTTGTATACTATATATATGGAGAGTGAGATGCAAGCGTTCTGCTAGATTCTAATTATTTGTATTTAGACATTATCATAATATCAGATGAATACTGATTTCAAAAATGTTTTGGGTAATAGTAAGGTAAAAAACTGTCCATATTTATGTGTGGGCTGGTCTTACTATTATCCTTGTCTTTCAAAAGGATTTTTGACTTTAAAATCAATATGGATGTTATTTAAAGGTTAGTCGGTTTTTTCTCACTCTGGTTCACCAGACTTACCCGTCGTTTGTAATGCTCGGGTTAGCCGGGTCTGTAGGTTCAGGTTATAGAAATGCTCTGGAGTCCAAGGACATGTTGGAGAGTTCAGACGTATTACTGTAATTTCCACTGTGTGATGTATCTGAGGACATATTATTATAACTATCCAAGTGTAATGATGTACTTTGAGGATTGTACGTGTTTATTTCAAAAGCTCTCAATAAATTTTTTATTTCAATATTATATTTTTGTTCCGCTGCGATGTGAGACTCTATTTCTAGGTTGTGTTGTTTCTTCTTCTTCTTCTTCTATTCTAATATTTCTTCCTTTCTTATCTCACCCTCTAAATTCTTGGTTGGAATGGTGTGGTTTGGTCAACTCAAAAGGTACCGGGAATTTGGGTCGTCACACATTGTCTCAAAACCCAACTTCTAAATTATTAGAACAAAACATCTATCTTGATTTAAATCTTGAAGTACATAAAGAAACATAAAACAGAAGTAAAGCGGCATAAATCCCTAATAAAAGTGTAACCACAGCCATAGCCCAAGAAAAGAGAATCTAAGCAATACATCTATTCTCTTCAAGCTCGAAAAGGTCTGCACTAAGCTGAAGTATTCCCTCCCTACGGACCTGGGGGGGAACGGAAGAAAAGAAGGCAGAAGAAAACGGGTCAGACATAAGTCTGGTAAGTCCAGTGATTATTCAGCATGTAAACAGGAAAAAGGATCATGACATGAATAAACTGAACAGAGGAAAATACCATAGAAATAAGATAACATAAGATAAACTGAATGTATTATCGCACTCATTTCTATTTCTCTGCACCTACTACGGATGTTTCAACTACCATCATGTGCTCATAACAAAGTGATCCCTTTCCCGATCGGCTTCTATTCGCGTGCATTTGCTACTTTAGTCATTCGGCCCCGCTCGATTGTAGATACCTTTGCTGGTCCAACCATGGGGTGTATCAATTCCTATGGTGGCAACTCGACAAAAATTCAAGATGCACAGTGTATACCACTGATGCCCAGTGCCTGCTTTTCCACTCCGGATACATGCACGCCCACACTCCGTAGGAACTACACTGCTGCACCCCCTACCGCTATTTTGACCGCTTATAATCAGCCCAGTAATCGTGCCCCACCTTGCCTAGTTCAGGGTACCATGATACATCAATGTGGGTTACTGTTGAAATGGGTCCCCGTTACTAGGGTTTCCTAATCAACATGTAATAACGGTTAAGTGTTCTCCATTTTACCTAACCCCACCCATCTGTTTGATTAACATGTTGTATTGGTTAAGTGTTGCCTTAATTAACTTAACCCTACCATTCTTAGCCTGTATGTTCCTTTGCTTTAATTTATTCATTAAAGCACCAACCTCTCACATTAGATATGTATTGTTGCGGTCGCTGGATGTGCTGGGCGGTTCCGGGCAGTCTTACACCGCAACTCAACCTAACCTCGGGTTTTTGGGCTTAATGCGCTAACCTCTCACATTAGATCTATATTGTTACGGTTGTTGGATGTGCCGAGCGGTTCCGGGCAGTCTTACACTGTAACTCAATCTAACCTCGGGTTAGGCATATTCATCTTTTAATTAATTTACATATTTACCATTCATGTTTATATGTAAATTATCCACAAGTGTTGTCAAATCAAGTCATGTCCCATTTACCCTCTAAATTATGTCCAAGTTATGCCATTTCATGCTACTAATCGTTTACATGATTATGAGCCAATCAATGCCAATAGCATGTAATTTAATATTTTGCCCTAACGTCTCCCCCCGTTATTCGTTCGCACATTTCACATAAAACGTTAGGCTCGCAAGTTAGCCTAACTCATAAACAAAAAGGGAAAAGAAAAGGGACATGTAACATTCCAACAGGCATAAAACAACATAGATTAATATGTGTAATATAAATCCGGCATAGAACGACATAAACTTATTTAAGCATATAAACGTGATCTTGCATTTAAATTAGATCCAATTAACATGCGAACTAGCATAATTCTACTTGTATAAACATGAACTTATATAGATCTTAAACATGGGTACAAGCTTGGATCTAAACATGTAATATGTATGAACATAACTTAGCATGTAACTTCCGTACATAAAAGAACCACAAATTTAATACAACATGATAGGTTCAATTGTATCAGTCCCAATAGTCTCATAGGCATGATAGGTTTTACTATGTCAGTCACAACAGTCCAATAGGCATGATAGGTTATACTATGTCAGTCACAACAGTCCAATAGGCATGATAGGTTTTATATGTCAGTCACAACAGTCCAATAGGCATGATAGGTTTTATTATGTCAGTCACAACTGTCCAATAGACATAAGCAATTCAGAATTGACAAAAGGATAGGCACGAATAGAGTTAGGCATAGTTCTAGATCCAGTTGTTACAGTCATGATTTCTTATTAGGTGTTCACATCTAAACAATAATTGTACTTACAGAAAAAGGACGTATCTTGATTTCTGGGATCTGATTTCTGGATTTGAAAAGCTATACCTTGATGTTGACGTTTGATTCTCTAGTTCTTCTAATTGATTCCTAGTTTAAATTTGATTCTCTAATTTGGGGTAGATGGATGGAGGCTAGGCTAGTTTGTAGACGAACAGCATGACGACTTCGTAGAATGAGTTCTAGGATTGAGGTTTGAGGTGATTATATAGAAGTCTAGGTTCAATTCTATCCTTTAGATTAGTCTAGGAGAAATCAGAGCCATTAAACCAAAAAGATTTGTCATCCAGCCAACTGTAGCATGACACATATTATGGCGACCCAAACTTCCCCATACAGGAAAGCCCGGATTGCTTTGAGAACATGACAAATCAGAAGACAAACAGAAGAACATTTCATTGCTTTTTACAACAATTCCATCGGAATACACGAATATAATAGCATATAAATGAATAAATATTATACAACAGGAAATATCAGAGATTTAAATTACATTTAAATACATAGCAGCGGAAAAACAATACAAAGCACAACTGAAAACAAATACACGGATACAGAGCTTTCTGAATATCGCTTCAGCTGTAAACCAGGATCCTGTGAATATAAATCTGCAAAACCAAAACTACAAGCTGCTCGTGTGGAAAATAGTGGCACCCAGAGTTTGGGTTAAAACAATAAACTTCAGGTCAGTCATGTGACTGGTGTGAGAACTAAAACAATTATTATTTTAATTTTAAAGTTCGGTAAATCGAGGGACCACGCTGTACAGCACGGAACGGGTTTCCTCCTAAGAATACCAGTGCATAAAACAAACAGCGCAATGCTAAATAAAAAACAATGAAGCTATTATAAGACCTAGGTCCCATCACATAATGCAACGCAAGCCGGAGGATAGGGTTTTACCTTATAATAGAAAAATAATGCTTGATACGTGAAATTTAATCTTTTATTATTACTATAAGTGAAGAAAACAACTTAAATATAAATGTATCAATCATAGGCGGCATAAATGTCCCATACCACTATGTCACCAATACTAGGCTCTACAATCAAAACCGAAAAATGTCGTATTTGGAAATTGGATTTCCATCATGGTGGCTCCTAATCCGAAAGATCGATCGCATTGTACAATTCACAATGGCTTACGTCTCAGCAATAGAAAACAACGTAATGCACATCCGCACTTTTGGGAAATCGATTATCACTGCGGCTTAAATCCCGGCGAGAGAAAACACTGCTTACTCTATCCCTCACCTCGGTCGATCGAATCCACGACACCTCTAAGGTGCCCATCCTCTAAAAAGCATACTTATCCAACCATCAGTTTACCACCATACCACGGTGTGAGGCTCGCGAATTAACGCTACACAAAGCCGTGCTATATTAAAGCTGCGCTTTGATCATCATCCACCAAACTTTGCTTTTTCAACAAAAGTTTGGATCACTGCATCTCAGCATGCCACACTATCAATCCATACCGTACCACTGATTTCTGCTGATATATAACCTCTGAGCTCGTACGTCTCAGAGAAGGGTGTTAAGCAAAAGAATACATTCTCCGCCACCAAACAGATATATATTTAGCAGAGATCAACAAACACAGTATAAAGGAATACAATGTCAGACACACCATCCATTTGCAAGTCTACTCTGGGTCAGAACGAAACCGGAGGCACCTTATTCCTCCCCCATATGTCCAATACAGGGGAGAGGCCCTTGCATATTCGTACGATCAACAAGTACGTCCGGACGGCTACCACTTTATCCCCTTCAAGTAGCTACTCGAATCATGAACATCAGTAGCACCCATCCATTCGATGTGAAGATCGTCAATCTTGCACTGTCTTCAATCTCTTCGACTTAACGTCGAATCAGTTATTCAGAATGGGATAAACCCGGCCTTTCCGAATAACCCGCGTATCTAATAATCAAGTGTTATAACAACACATCATACACCTCATTCCCATTAATTTTATCAAAGATAAATTCTTTTAAATTTATTCTTTAATCTCATCTTTAACTGGGTTAAAGAACCAATGTTATTTAAAACACGATTCACGAAAAACCCAAAATCACATTCCATTTCATCAGTCTCTAACCGTAAATTAGTAACAGAACAATTCCCTAAGTATTAATCCTGAAGGCCGAAACCAACATCAGATCAATACCCAGGAAACCATTCAACTTAACTAATCTCCAGTTAGTTTCTAATTCTCTTAACTCCATTGGGTTTAAGAACAGTAATTTTAAAATACCATTCATGACAAACTCAAATTCCCATTTCCATTGTTAATCGGGTTAAAGAACAACTATTATTTAAAAACACCGTTCACGATAAACCCAAAATCACATTCCATTCCATAAGTCTCTAACCGTAAATTAGTAAGAGAACAATTCCCTACCCGAAGGCCGAAACCAACATTAGATCAATACCCAGAAAACTATTCAACTTAGTTAATCTCTAGTTATTTCTAATTTTATTAACTTCATTGGGTTTAAGAACAGTATTTTTAAAGATACCATTCACGACAAACCCAAAATCAAATTTCAATTCAATTTTGAATTCAACCCCAATTAAATATTAATTAATTAGTAAACTTCATTAAATCTTAATATAAAGATTTAATCTTTTCTCAACTGGGTTAAAGAACAGTGTTAATGAAGACACCATTCACAACAAACCCAAAATCCCATTTGATATCAAATACAAGGCTCTGAATAGAAAATATATCGGCTTATATTCAATATCAAATTATGAAATCTAAAAATATCGTATTGGAATAACGATATATATATCTTCCAAATTCCCCCACAATATCCATATAATCACGGAATCCAATATCGAAATATTCCGAAGATAATTTGTTTCCAAATCCATTCCAATTTATTCGTTGGAAAATTATGGTTATTTTAAAACCATTTCCAAATCCAATATATTTATTTAAAAATAAATAAATAATTATTCTAGTTAATAACTAGTTCATTTTGATAAAAATATTTTTTATCTTTTCAAAACTGGAATTTTTACCCAAGATCTTTCCAAATCGTTTATTATGATTTTACATAATTTTTCCACATTTTTAATAATTTTATTATCGCCCGTACAGTCGGTTTCCAATAACGACCACCGAACTGCATCCATAGCGACCTTTTATGAAATTGATTTGGACATATCTCCAAATCTAAACGTTAGATTTCAAATCTCTTGTATTCATTGGAAAGCTCTTTTCGTTACAAACCCAACTGTTCTGATTTTAGGAGAATCCGACAGTCGGATCTCCCGTAAAGTCCATTTGAAGTTAATGGTCGAAATTCGCGAACTACCGCTGCGCAGCGCGTTCTATTCAGAACATTATAATATATATATATATATATCTTATATATTTCGCCGATTTCCATTTAAAACGAATTTTATAAATCATTTCAAATTCGTTTTAGAAACAATTTCCACTTCCATTTCAAATTCAAATCAAAATTGAATATTCCAATATAAATTCGTTTTAAATTCATTTCAAATCGATTTCAATTTAATTTCAATTCCATTTCAATCCATTTTGAATTCATTGTAAATCGATTTCAATTCAATTTATATTCTTTTTAAATCGATTTCAATTCAATTTATATTCATTTCAATCGATTTCAATTCTATTCGATTTCAATTTAATTTATATTCATTTCAATCGATTTCAATTCTATTCGCTTTCAATTCTTTTTATATTCATTTCAATCGATTTCAATTCTATTTGATTTTAATTCAATTTATATTCATTTCAATTTAATTCAAATTTCAAATTCATTTCAATTTAATTCAAATTTCAAATTCACTTCAAAATATCAGATTTTGAAATCACTTTTCGATATTCATTATAGAATGAATAAAATCGACAGAAAATCCCATTCATGTTGAAATGGGGTTTAACTACTTAACACGACTTCACATTTCAATATTTTCTAAATATTATTTTAAAATATTCATTAATTCTGCACTGGAATCAGACAAAGTCAATTACCATATAATTTTATTTATATGGATTTCAACATCACATGTATACAATAATAACGACAAACAATCATTAAAAATTCAAACAACATCCAGAGTGCATTCTACAACTGTATAAGCATTAAAATGAATAAATAATGCTTATACAGTCTATCAACCCATTGATTGACATACCACTAATTATCGGGATCAGTGTATGTCAGATATTATCCGAATACCCGTGTGGGGTTTTCAAACAACAAATACTGTTTATTATTTGTGCAGTTGGGCGATGTGTAAAATTTATCGTCCCGATCAATATCAGATAAATACATGTACATATACAAACCGTCCGATTTGTAAATGAATGTTTATTTCAACTCATGAATTTGTTGTTCAGTCTATATATACAATAAAAATGATATTTTTATTATTCAAATATTTTATTCAACATGAATATTTTTGTAACGAACCGGGATTTTCGACTCCGAAAATCAACATCAAACTACCATGTTGACCATTCAGACATCGAACATTCCAGATCATTAATAGAAAGAAGTTAGAGGGTGAGAATAGATAAGATAGAAATATTAGAATAGAAGAAGAAGAAGAAAGCACACCACACACAGAGTCTCACATCGCAGCGGAACAAAATATAATACAGAAATAACCTTTATTGAAAGCTTTTGAAATACTTACAATATCAGAGTACACATCTGGACAGTGATACTAATCTATCCTTATATAACACACAGCGGAATAGTAATATCATACGTCTGGACTCTTCCAGCTCATCTCTTCACAGCAGTAGATAACCTGAACCTGTACACTCCGGGCTAACCCGAGCATTTACAAAACACCGGGTCAGTCTGGTGAACCAGAGTGAGATAAACTCGCACAGTATTTGGGTGAGCATCCAATCATGATTTTAAAGTTCAAAATCTTTTCAGAAGAAAAGGATAATCGTAAGACCAAATCCACACATAAATACGGACGGTTTTTACCTTACGATAACCCAAAACAGTTTGAAACCAATATCTTGTCTGATATTATAATAATGTCTAAATACAAGTAAATAGAATCTAGTGGAACGCTTGCATCTCACGCTCCACATATATAGTATACAATCAAAACCCGCAGGCGCTTATTGGATATTGGATTCCGACTTGACAAGGTATGGGTCCACCTTCCGATAGTGTATCTCTAGAGACGAATACACTGGGTTCAACAAGAATTTCTTGCAACCCGACCCTCACATGACCGACCACTCATTTCGCTTGAGTGTATCGAATGTATATCACCAACGGTTGGGATCAGCAACCGTCTCCCGAAAAAGGACAGCATCGAAACATAAATTTAAGAAATAAATAGGACTTCCTCTAGATAGGTGATCATACACCCTAATGGGAGCGACCCACATAGCCATGCTGCCTGCCCGATTTTTGTCATTTCCCGGTTGATGAGGCTTGAGGTCAGAGTTTATTCTTGAACATTTGATCACCATTCACTTTGAATGCCACATCGTCAGATCCGTCAGATATCACTAATTGACGTCCACAAAAATACTCTAGCTGAAAGCTAGAGAATGGCAATTCCCTGCCAACAACTATCGTACGTTTGAAGAAATCAACGTACGTGACCCTTTGGAAATACTCTGTCAGACATTCGTCCATATACGTCATCCAGGAACAGGATGAACCGAAGGCACTCTCCTACTGCATCCATATAGGAATCACCCCATGGATCAGTAGCGAGTAGTCCTTGCAACTCGTAGATTCCAACTACGACAGAATCCCAGTTTATCTCTTCTTGCCAGGCAGAAAATATTAGTAGTTCTTCCGTTTATGAAAACCCACGGTCTTCAATGCTCCATCTCGATCATCTTCTGAGATCTTCACGTATTTGTTGGACGGAATGGTTTTCGAATATAAATTCGATCCGGTCTTTCCATACCAACAACCGTATTGGGAGGGTTTGATAGTCGGTGTTTTAACTATCAAAATATTCAGTGTTTCAATCATTACACTCCAATGAGTTCACTGATTCAGTATTTAGCATCATTTGGCCTTTGACAATCTAATTTCCTTTTTTGTTAAATTGAAACTTCCAATTCTTTTAATATTCAAAAATATGATATTTGAATAAGTCTAATTGATTAATTAACATTTGTCTTAACTCCATTCGCTTGACTCTAGATCACAGCGATCACAATGGTTACGCCTGATTCCCTCAGGAAACATCCGACCGCCGTAGGCTATCTGCAGCCCTGCGAATTACGCTAGCAGTCAAACGAAATGGCAACTTAGCCGAATAATTATGTTTGGCTAATTCTATCTTGAATAAATATATTCAATTTCCCATTTTGAAATCTCATTTAAAATTCTCCTTTTTACTAGATCTCGTTTTCAAATAACGTTAATGTAAAATTAACGTCTTAACACTTTGAATCTCACTTAAAACCTCTGGTTTATAATAAACCGTTTTTATCGTAATCTCCTTTCACTTAATTCATATAATTGAATACGTTTATTTCCTTTCACCATTCAATTGGCTTGCATCTCACATTCGGTAACCTTTTTAAATGAATTCCCATTTACAAATATACTCCTAAATTCATCATTAATTAAAGTAATAACTTATTTCAAACATTAACTACTTTAGTAGTTAATCCCTTTATTAACTAAATTAAATATTAAATCCCTTTTAAATACTTATTTAAATTCAAACAATATTCGTTTAACTATTTTAGTCAAAACACATTAACTTGTTAAACAATTCTAATTCCAAACGGTCGATTTAATTAACTCAAAAACTTGATTATCTCATTAACCGATTTCAACAATCCTCGCTTTAAATTAATTAAAAATATAATTAATTTAAATAAATTCTAATTATTTGTTTTCTTTACAAAACAAATTTTCAAGGTTTAACCATTTAATTCATTTCTTATTCTTCAACTGGTAAATCTGCTTAACATCAGCATTCGCTTTGCAAAATAAATTCATAACAAATCAAAGTTTTAAACAAATAAAATATTTATTTATTTCTCTTAAATAACTTTTATTCAAAATAATATGTTCAAAAATCCATCTCCAGTTATAAAATACCTTTTATAACTTCACCTCTATTGACTCACCTGACGGTGAATCAATATCTATAAAACGATTGATTTTATTGGCCATACGCTGCCAAAAACCCAACCAATATCACTTATTGGTTTTAAACTAACAGATGTTAAACATTCAATAATCAATCATCAAATCAATCACACAAACAGATCAGTTCATATATGATCATATGAAAATAAATACTATATTTGAGGAATCCGGTTGGATCCCTCCAACCTGTTCTTCCCTGTATTCAAATGGTTATCTCAAATCAGACGGTTCAGTTTTTGTTTAACTGATAACACTAAATAGCAACCATTCAACATCAACCATAAGCAATTCAACCATTTAAAACATGTTTATAGATAAACGTGACCAACCAAGGTGAGTTACCTTTATTGGAACCAATCGTTAAAAATAACGATTTGGTATTTCACTGAAATTAAACACAGTTTAATTTCATCGTTAAATCAACAGTTAAATAGATAACTAGCAAAGCAGTCAACCATTGGCAAGCAGAGCACACAAAATAAAAACACCCAATTTATATAAAATATAAAAAGGGTAACTGAGTGAGTTTAACTCACCTTGATTTCGTTCGCGGTTGAAAAGGTCCGATTACAATCAAATTAAACAGTAGTTTAATTTAATTGTAAATTCCCACTGCATCCAGCTCCGTCCAGAACAGTTCCAAGATGATGAGTTTATCGCCACAATTCCAATGCCAGTTAATTCCTCCAATTATTTTTAAATAGTAAAGGCCGATAGATTTTCTTTTTTCTTTTTTTTTTTCCACTATTAACCGTTGCTCCTTGTTTAACCGTAAATCAACGGTTTACGTTGTGCTCATCAAAATTGACCGAATAGCTACCCTTCGTTCCCCTTATCTTCATCTCATGTTCCCACTATTCAACACCTGATGACCACCAGATCATTTGCTCCTCAACCCGAATACTGCTTACATCATGTCCAACGCCAGGCGCCGAAACTTGTTATGGCCCAGACCAAAAACATAGGCTCGTTCCCTACTGATACCCCTTCCCTCTTCACTGCCCGCGTTCACAAAGGCCACCGAAACCATTTTTTTTTCTTTTATATTTATTTAATGTCCCAAGTCTCATGCTGCAAACCCCAAGCCCACGTATACCGATCCCATCCACGCACCAACGGCCCACCTCACTGCTCACGCTCCATCCTTTCCCCATGCATCAACCACAGAAAGTTCCTCCCACCTTCATGCAAATTGTCCAGTCCTCCCAAGCTTTCCACCCCACGTCCTCGTTGCTTCTCCAAAAAACTGAGAACCCACTCACCACACGTTCATCCGCTCACGTCCTAGCTCCGCCACACAGCTCCCATTCTTAAGTGCGGCAGCTCCTTCCCATTTGAAAAGCACAGTTCCGGTTAATTTTTTTTTTTACTTGAGACATAGTGGAAAGAAGTTGAGGTGAGAAGGAGAAAGAGTGTCTATATATATCCGTAGATGGTTTGGACAGCAAGTAAGCTAGGGTACAGTGGTACATGGTAGGTACTTAGGCTTGGTCGGCATGGTTCAAAGCTGTCATTTTCATCTGTAAAACGTGGTTGGCACGGTTCGATAATATATTGAAGAGAATGCATAGGCTCGTACGTGCATAGGGTAGATGATGGTGTGTTTTTGTCTGAGGTGATATCGAAAACACGTAGTGTAGCTGTAAGGTATAGGAAGTGGTAGCTGTGTGCTATCTCTTTTCAATTCTCAATAGCATGTGCGAGTCGATATAGCATAGTGTAAAGTAGGGATAGCTGGTTGATTGAAAAGATAAGAGTTCTCATCTTATACGTATCTAGGAGGGAAGATTTAATATTATAATATAAATCGAAACTTCATTGTAAAGTAATTGATAAAAACCACTATAAACAAATTTCTGTTTTCTGATTAAAAAGCTAATCTTGGTGTAAAATGATATTCCGGACTCAATGGGACAGGTTTTGTCGCAATCCGAGGTCGTATGGAAAAATTTCCTTTATGAAACCAGAAATGAACACACGTTTAATTTTTCCACGATCACCAGGTAAATCAAATCCACTTGAAACTGCGAACATCGACAATAACTTTTCGATACGAACCCAACGGCACTAGTTTCGTCGCATTCTGAGACTGTTGCCCCGGTAGGCTATTTTTACCCCGAACCGCCCTACCCTTTTTAACGCCGAATTTCTCGATCTCTAAAAATAACAAACTATATACTTATTCTGACGCTAATCGAAGATACGAATTCAACGGAACTGGTTTCGTGGCCTAATTCGATCGTCTGCTCAAGTTATGCCAAATATCCTTTTATTTATTTTAATACGCGCTATAGAAATTGAACGGGCGTTTACGGCTACCATGGTCACATACGATATCGGTTTTCTACGCAATTCACCACCGTACAAAAATTTAGCGATACGGTTCTAATGAAACTGGTTTCGTCGAAATCTGAGTCCGTTTGCAAAATGGCTATTTTAAAGGCCTATAATTTAATAACGATTTTCCATAGCGACTATTTCAAAATTTGATTTAGCCATAAATATCCAACTATAACATGAAATCTGGATTTTTCTATTTCATATGAAAATTATCATCAATACGGTTCCAACGTGTCTTGTTTCACAGAAATCCGATTTATATCGAATCCTGTATTCTCAGTTGAAGTTCAAAACTTTATATTGCGAACTGCAGCGCCATTTCAGGCTCGATTTATATTATATATAAAAATTATAACGCTCAACTTCGTTTTTAATAACGAATTAAATATTAAATTTCATTATATTCCCAATATGATATTTAAAATAATAAATTAAATTAAATATTTGACGGCCAAAAATGCGGGTCGTTACATTCTTCCCCCCTTAAAATAATTTCGTCCTCGAAATTGCTAAGGTAAGAAAGAACGTTATAAACTCATTCATTTTCAAATCTAATTTAATTTAAATCCAAAACCGATTTAATACCGTATATGAATATTTTCAAAAATATCGAAAATTTTCTAACACTTTAAATTTCCGAAAATTTCGCCAGCACCTCCTCTGTATGGCTCAATCGGCACAACCACAACTCGCCTCTCTGGGCCTTCTCCAATTCAAAAGAAAATAAAACAGCCAAGTGGCTTGCCAAATCGGCTCACAAACTTCCAAATCCACATAAAAGTAAACGTGTACCTTTTTGTCGGGCATATCACTATATCTTTCCCGTCTGCCACCCTGTCAGCATATACAAATGCATTCCCAACGAAATTCCAACTTTATCCTCACACCCAAATCCTTCATGCATCCAATCCAAATCCCATTCTTAACTCAGTTTCCATCCATTATCCATTTCAACTCTTACCTTACTAGTCCTCACCATTTCAGATTCCTGTCTCACAATTCAAATCTGATTCTACTCGATATATTACATCTCGATTCGATTTCCAGTTAATTGGTTTCAATTCATATTTGCTTTCACAAATTTCTATTAAATTTTGTTTTTGTTCACAAGATCTCCCTGGGGTTTTTAAACAGTTTAGCTCTTTCAAAAACCAAATATTTCTTCTCAGGATTCAAAACACTTGTTTTTCTCAAAGCAATCTAAAACAGGATTTTTGGTAGTAATCCGTCACTTATAACTCGAAAATGAACACTGATGATGCGGCCGTCATCATCAGAATTATTTCCCAACTATCAAAGTGAGTTCAATACTATATAACTTTTCAAAATCATATTTAAACACTTTCATTTTGAAATCCCTTTCAAAATAAAATTCACGATGCTTGTAAATAATTTAAAATCTCCCAGGATTTTAAAATTCTCGTATATTCAATTCAAATCCCTTTATGAATACTTTTCCCCGTTTCAACATTTTAATTCTAGTTCTGATTTAATTCAGATTCAATTAATCTGCTTTTATATTATATGAATTCTAATTGGTTATTTATATAACCTTTTCAATTATAACCAAGCAACACATCCAATATACTATAATATTTCAAATGTTAATCATTCCTTTATATTAAAATACCATTTGGGTAAAATTATTTCATTTACCCTCTTTCAAAACATACTGTGTCGAATTATTCTGTTCAAGAGTTTAGAAACACTTATCGACACAGTTTGCATTACTGTATCGACCAGAATTCATAAACTACTCGACAAACCAATCAACACAATATAAACAGTTTTTATATCAATTTACAAATACGCGCTCATATATATACACTCAAACTCAATCTAGGGTATTACTAACCCCATCTCTACTGAGTCACGCCACAGAGCCAAGGTAATTACTTAACCAACAGCTCTGATACCACTTTAACGAACCGGGATTTTCGACTCCGAAAATCAACATCAAACTACCATGTTGACCATTCAGACATCGAACATTCCAGATCATTAATAGAAAGAAGTTAGAGGGTGAGAATAGATAAGATAGAAATATTAGAATAGAAGAAGAAGAAGAAAGCACACCACACACAGAGTCTCACATCGCAGCGGAACAAAATATAATACAGAAATAACCTTTATTGAAAGCTTTTGAAATACTTACAATATCAGAGTACACATCTGGACAGTGATACTAATCTGTCCTTATATAACACACAGCGGAATAGTAATATCATACGTCTGGACTCTTCCAGCTCATCTCTTCACAGCAGTAGATAACCTGAACCTGTACACTCCGGGCTAACCCGAGCATTTACAAAACACCGGGTCAGTCTGGTGAACCAGAGTGAGATAAACTCGCACAGTATTTGGGTGAGCATCCAATCATGATTTTAAAGTTCAAAATCTTTTCAGAAGAAAAGGATAATCGTAAGACCAAATCCACACATAAATACGGACGGTTTTTACCTTACGATAACCCAAAACAGTTTGAAACCAATATCTTGTCTGATATTATAATAATGTCTAAATACAAGTAAATAGAATCTAGTGGAACGCATGCATCTCACGCTCCACATATATAGTATACAATCAAAACCCGCAGGCGCTTATTGGATATTGGATTCCGACTTGACAAGGTATGGGTCCACCTTCCGATAGTGTATCTCTAGAGACGAATACACTGGGTTCAACAAGAATTTCTTGCAACCCGGCCCTCACATGACCGACCACTCATTTCGCTTGAGTGTATCGAATGTATATCACCGACGGTTGGGATCAGCAACCGTCTCCCGAAAAAGGACAGCATCGAAACATAGATTTAAGAAATAAATAGGACTTCCTCTAGATAGGTGATCATACACCCTAATGGGAGCGACCCACATAGCCATGCTGCCTGCCCGATTTTTGTCATTTCCCGGTTGATGAGGCTTGAGGTCAGAGTTTATTCTTGAACATTTGATCACCATTCACTTTGAATGCCACATCGTCAGATCCGTCTGATATCACTAATTGACGTCCACAAAAATACTCTAGCTGAAAGCTAGAGAATGGCAATTCCCTGCCAACAACTATCGTACGTTTGAAGAAATCAACGTACGTGACCCTTTGGAAATACTCTGTCAGACATTCGTCCATATACGTCATCCAGGAACAGGATGAACCGAAGGCACTCTCCTACTGCATCCATATAGGAATCACCCCATGGATCAGTAGCGAGTAGTCCTTGCAACTCGTAGATTCCAACTACGACAGAATCACAGTTTATCTCTGCTTGCCAGGCAGAGAATATTAGTAGTTCTTCCGTTTATGAAAACCCACGGTCTTCAATGCTCCATCTCGATCATCTTCTGAGATCTTCACGTATTTGTTGGACGGAATGGTTTTCGAATATAAATTCGATCCGGTCTTTCCATACCAACAACCGTATTGGGAGGGTTTGATAGTCAGTGTTTTAACTATCAAAATATTCAGTGTTTCAATCATTACACTCCAATGAGTTCACTGATTCAGTATTTAGCATCATTTGGCCTTTGACAATCTAATTTCCTTTTTTGTTAAATTGAAACTTCCAATTCTTTTAATATTCAAAAATATGATATTTGAATAAGTCTAATTGATTAATTAACATTTGTCTTAACTCCATTCGCTTGAGTCTAGATCACAGCGATCACAATGGTTACGCCTGATTCCCTCAGGAAACATCCGACCGCCGTAGGCTATCTGCAGCCCTGCGAATTACGCTAGCAGTCGTACGAAATGGCAACTTAGCCGAATAATTATGTTTGGCTAATTCTATCTCGAATAAATATATTCAATTTCCCATTTTGAAATCTCATTTAAAATTCTCCTTTTTACTAGATCTCGTTTTCAAATAACGTTAATGTAAAATTAACGTCTTAACACTTTGAATCTCACTTAAAACCTCTGGTTTATAATAAACCCTTTTTATCGTAATCTCCTTTCACTTAATTCATATAATTGAGTACGTTTATTTCCTTTCACCATTCAATTGGCTTGCATCTCACATTCGGTAACCTTTTTAAATGAATTCCCATTTACAAATATACTCCTAAATTCATCATTAATTAAAGTAATAACTTATTTCAAACATTAACTACTTTAGTAGTTAATCCCTTTATTAACTAAATTAAATATTAAATCCCTTTTAAATCCTTATTTAAATTCAAACAATATTCGTTTAACTATTTTAGTCAAAACACATTAACTTGATAAACAATTCTAATTCCAAACGGTCGATTTAATTAACTCAAAAACTTGATTATCTCATTAACCGATTTCAACAATCCTCGCTTTAAATTAATTAAAAATATAATTAATTTAAATAAATTCTAATTATTTGTTTTCTTTACAAAACAAATTTTCAAGGTTTAACCATTTAATTCATTTCTTATTCTTCAACTGGTAAATCTGCTTAACATCAGCATTCGCTTTGCAAAATAAATTCATAACAAATCAAAGTTTTAAACAAATAAAATATTTATTTATTTCTCTTAAATAACTTTTATTCAAAATAATATGTTCAAAAATCCATCTCCAGTTATAAAATACCTTTTATAACTTCACCTCTATTGACTCACCTGACGGTGAATCAATATCTATAAAACGATTGATTTTATTGGCCATACGCTGCCAAAAACCCAACCAATATCACTTATTGGTTTTAAACTAACAGATGTTAAACATTCAATAATCAATCATCAAATCAATCACACAAACAGATCAGTTCATATATGATCATATGAAAATAAATACTATATTTGAGGAATCCGGTTGGATCCCTCCAACCTGTTCTTCCCTGTATTCAAATGGTTATCTCAAATCAGACGGTTCAGTTTTTGTTTAACTAATAACACTAAATAGCAACCATTCAACATCAACCATAAGCAATTCAACCATTTAAAACACGTTTATAGATAAACGTGACCAACCAAGGTGAGTTACCTTTATTGGAACCAATCGTTAAAAATAACGATTTGGTATTTCACTGAAATTAAACACAGTTTAATTTCATCGTTAAATCAACAGTTAAATAGATAACTAGCAAAGCAGTCAACCATTGGCAAGCAGAGTACACAAAATAAAAACACCCAATTTATATAAAATATAAAAAGGGTAACTGAGTGAGTTTAACTCACCTTGATTTCGTTCGCGGTTGAAAAGGTCCGATTACAATCAAATTAAACAGTAGTTTAATTTAATTGTAAATTCCCACTGCATCCAGCTCCGTCCAGAACAGTTCCAAGATGATGAGTTTATCGCCACAATTCCAATGCCAGTTAATTCCTCCAATTATTTTTAAATAGTAAAGGCCGATAGATTTTCTTTTTTCTTTTTTTTTTCCACTATTAACCGTTGCTCCTTGTTTAACCGTAAATCAACGGTTTACGTTGTGCTCATCAAAATTGACCGAATAGCTACCCTTCGTTCCCCTTATCTTCATCTCATGTTCCCACTATTCAACACCTGATGACCACCAGATCATTTGCTCCTCAACCCGAATACTGCTTACATCATGTCCAACGCCAGGTGCCGAAACTTGTTATGGCCCAGACCAAAAACATAGGCTCGTTCCCTACTGATACCCCTTCCCTCTTCACTGCCCGCGTTCACAAAGGCCACCGAAACCATTTTTTTTTCTTTTATATTTATTCAATGTCCCAAGTCTCATGCTGCAAACCCCAAGCCCACGTATACCGATCCCATCCACGCACCAACGACCCACCTCACTGCTCACGCTCCATCCTTTCCCCATGCATCAACCACAGAAAGTTCCTCCCACCTTCATGCAAATTGTCCAGTCCTCCCAAGCTTTCCACCCCACGTCCTCGTTGCTTCTGCAAAAAACTGAGAACCCACTCACCACATGTTCATCCGCTCACGTCCTAGCTCCGCCACACAGCTCCCATTCTTAAGTGCGGCAGCTCCTTCCCATTTGAAAAGCACAGTTCCGGTTTTTTTTTTTACTTGAGACATAGTGGAAAGAAGTTGAGGTGAGAAGGAGAAAGAGTGTCTATATATATCCGTAGATGGTTTGGACAGCAAGTAAGCTAGGGTACAGTGGTACATGGTAGGTACTTAGGCTTGGTCGGCACGGTTCAAAGCTGTCATTTTCATCTGTAAAACGTGGTTGGCACGGTTCAATAATATATTGAAGAGAATGCATAGGCTCGTACGTGCATAGGGTAGATGATGGTGTGTTTTTGTCTGAGGTGATATCGAAAACACGTAGTGTAGCTGTAAGGTATAGGAAGTGGTAGCTGTGTGCTATCTCTTTTCAATTCTCAATAGCATGTGCGAGTCGATATAGCATAGTGTAAAGTAGGGATAGCTGGTTGATTGAAAAGATAAGAGTTCTCATCTTATACGTATCAAGGAGGGAAGATTTAATATTATAATATAAATCGAAACTTCATTGTAAAGTAATTGATAAAAACCACTATAAACAAATTTCTGTTTTCTGATTAAAAAGCTAATCTTGGTGTAAAATGATATTCCGGACTCAATGGGACAGGTTTTGTCGCAATCCGAGGTCGTATGGAAAAATTTCCTTTATGAAACCAGAAATGAACACACGTTTAATTTTTCCACGATCACCAGGTAAATCAAATCCACTTGAAACTGCGAACATCGACAATAACTTTTCGATACGAACCCAACGGCACTAGTTTCGTCGCATTCTGAGACTGTTGCCCCGGTAGGCTATTTTTACCCCGAACCGCCCTACCCTTTTTAACGCCGAATTTCTCGATCTCTAAAAATAACAAACTATATACTTATTCTGACGCTAATCGACGATACGAATTCAACGGAACTGGTTTCGTGGCCTAATTCGATCGTCTGCTCAAGTTATGCCAAATATCCTTTTATTTATTTTAATACGCGCTATAGAAATTGAACGGGCGTTTACGGCTACCATGGTCACATACGATATCGGTTTTCCATGCAATTCACCACCGTACAATAATTTAGCGATACGGTTCTAATGAAACTGGTTTCGTCGAAATCTGAGTCCGTTTGCAAAATGGCTATTTTAAAGGCCTATAATTTAATAACGATTTTCCATAGCGACTATTTCAAAATTTGATTTAGCCATAAATATCCAACTATAACACGAAATCTGGATTTTTCTCTTTCATATGAAAATTACCATCAATACGGTTCCAACGTGTCTTGTTTCACAGAAATCCGATTTATATCGAATCCTGTATTCTCAGTTGAAGTTCAAAACTTTATATTGCGAACTGCAGCGCCATTTCAGGCTCGATTTATATTATATATAAAAATTATAACGCTCAACTTCGTTTTTAATAACGAATTAAATATTAAATTGCATTATATTCCCAATATGATATTTAAAATAATAAATTAAATTAAATATTTGACGGCCAAAAATGCGGGTCGTTACAATTTCATTTTCATTTCATATATACAATAAAAATAATATTTTTATTATTCATATATTTTATACAGTCCATTTCACATCACAATCAATTTTCATGCAGAATACAATCAAACAAGTCGTCCATGGTATGTGGACGACGGGGAGCAGTTCATATGTGCAGTTACAAAATAATTTAAATAATTGTACAAAAATAATAGTGAGAAATTCTCACATTGGGATCCACTCCATCAGTTTTTATCTGAATTTAGTACAGTTCAGATTTTAATTTGCTTGAAAGTCTGATTTGCTCCGTTTTAGACCCGGTCAGATTTTTTGCGAAGCTCTCGTCAAGAGGATTCCAACAGATCCTGTTTCTCCGGATTCCGATCACGTGTGAAGAAGTTAGGATTTTTACAAGGTTGTATAATTTAAACTTTATTGACAATGAAATACAATAAAATAAATATCCAGTTACAACCTTAAATAAGTCATTAGTCATTAATCCTTTCTTCCCCCAAAAAGTAACGCACGCTGCTCCTCCTCAATGGCCATTGCCGTTCACTTTGCTTCCACCACCTCACTTCAATCACACCATTAAAAATCCCACAAAAATATCCATAAAACTCCACATCCGAAACTCTACCTGCCTAGCACCATGACCACCTACTCGCGCCCCCCTGGAGAATCCGACGTTGGGCTGCCCTGTAGCACGAACTGCAGGGTTCGACACATTTTTTTTTCCAAAAAAATTCCAAATTGAGGTTATTATCCTTCCTAAACCGGAAAGCAACCTCAAATCCTTGAACCAATGCCTCTAATTCATTCGAACTCAAACCCTAGATTGCGCCTCCACGGTCGAGAAAGTACAGCAAACAAGACCTCATTCGAATTACACAAAATTCATGCGGGATGGAGAGAAACCCTTCACGAATCAAAGTACATGAGTTTAACGATTTATGGAATTTTGAATCTAGCACTAATCTGACATCCCGGACGCAACAAAAGTGGTTTCTTCGAAAACGGAGGTCGTTTGCAAAATGGCTATTTTTACGGGCTATATTTTCCATAGCGACTATTCTGAATCTTCAACTGGTCATAACTTTTGATTCCCGCTATGAAATTTCGATTTTTTAAATTCGTTAGAAAGATATTTATAAACAGATTCTAATATTTATGGTTTTGCTAAAATCCGATTTATTTTGAAACCTGTACATTCAATTAAAATTTGAAATCGAATTTTCAAACTACCGCGCCATTTCCAATTCCTTTTATAATTAAAATAAATATATATATTCTAACGTCGATTCAAATAAATATATACGTTCTAATTCTATTCGAAATAAATTTCTCGTCGTTATTATTTAAAATAAATCATTTTAAATATTCAAAATTCATCAAAATTTCCAAAATAAATTTTTTAAATTGGTTCAGATTTTCCGAGTGGTTATAATCTCCCTCACTTAAAATCTTTTTGTCCTCGAAAAGGAACGGAGCTAAAAGTTTTTTTGCTAATCAACTCAACTTTCATTCTTCAACTTTTCAGTTTCTAAGAATTTTCAAATTCCTCAAAAATTTGGCTAATACCCTAAATTTTCGAAAAATTTCGCCATAACCTCCTTTGTACGAGAGCACCGGGAAAATCCCGAAATCGCCATACATGCCTCTCCAATCAAAAAGAAAAAGCCAAGCGGCTAGCTAATCGGCTCATAAAATCATCCAAACCCAAGAAATTAGTAAACATGTACCTATTTGTCGGGCATACAATTTTATTCCTCTGCTCTAGCCTCCTTGCAATGACCTATTCAATGTATATACATGTACATGTATGCAATTCAAATAAATTTTCAATTCAGTTCAATATTTGATTTGATTTGGCAAAATTTCTCTTTCGTACATATCTTTGATAAATTTGGTTCAATTCAAGTTTTCATTCTCATATTGGATTAATTATTCCAATATTTTTATTAGTTCAACTAATAATCAACCAACACAATCAGCAATCAATTAGTTGATTAACGTTTCAAATATATATAATTTGATATAAATTTCAATTCAAAATTTGTTTTCATTTTTATTTTAAAAATAACACTCTTCACACTCGTTCTAGGATACTACTAATTCTATCTCTAACAAGCCATTCTTATTGGATATTACTAATCCAATCTCTGATGAATTCTTTCGTTCGGTTCTAATATGTCATGTTCTCTAGCTCTGTAAACCAAAGCATTGATACCACCTGTGGAGACCCAAACTTCCCCGTAAAGGAAAGCCCAGATTGCTTTGAGAACACAACAAATCAGAAGACAAACAGAAGAACATTTCATTCCTTTTTACAACAATTCCATCAGAATATACGAAATGAATAAATATTACACAACAGGAAATATCAGAGATTTAAATTACATTTAAATACATAGCATTGGAAAAACAATACAAAGCACAAATGAAAACAGATACACGGATACAGAGCTTTCCAAATATCGCTTCAGTTGTAAACCAGGATCCTATGAATTAAATCTGCAATACCAAAACTACAAGCTGCCCGTGTGGAAAATAGGGGCACCCAGAGTTTAGGTTAAAACAATAAACTCCAGGTCAGTCATGTGACTGGTGTAAGAACTAAAACAGTTATTATTCTAATTTTAAAGTTAGGTAAATCGAGGGACCACGCCGTATAGCACGGAACGGGTTTCCTCCCAAGAATACCAGTGCATAAAACAAACAACGCAATGCTAAATAAAGAACAATGAAGCTATTATAAGACCCAGTTCCCATCACACAATGCAACGCAAGCCGGAGGATAGGGTTTTACCTTATAATAGCCAAATAATGCTTGATACGTGAAATTTAATCTTTATTATTACTATAAGTGAAGAAAACAACTTCAAATATAAATATATCAATCATAGGCGGCATGAATGTCTCATACCACTATGTCGCCAATACCAGGCTCTACAATAAAAAACGAAAAATGTCGTATTTGGAAATTGGAATTCCATTATGGTGGCTTCTGATCCAAAAGGCCGATCGCGTAGTACAATCCAACGGCTTACGTCTCAGCGAGAGAAAACATCGTAATGCACATCCGCACTTTTGGGAAATCGATTATCACTGCGGCTTACGTCCCGGCGAGAGAAAACACCGCTTACTCTATCCCTCACCTCGGTCGATCGAATCCATGACACCTCTAAGGTGCCCATCCTCTAAAAAGCATATTGGTCTAACCATTAGTTTACCACCATACCAGGGTGTGAGGCTCGTGAATTAACACTACACAAAGCCGTGTTATATTAAAGCTGCACTTTGATCATCATCCACCAAAGTTTGCTTTTCAACAAAAGTTTGGATCACTGCATCTCAGCATGCCACACTATCAATCCATACCGTACCACTGATTTCTGCCAATATATAACCTCTGAGCTCGTACGTCTCAGAGAAGGGTGTTAAGCAAGAGAATAAATTCTCCGCCACCAAACAGATATATATTTAGCAGAGATTAACAAATACAGTATAAAGGAATACAATGTCAGACACACCATCCATTTACAAGTCCGTTCTGGGTCTGAACAAAACTGGAGGCACCTTATTCCTCCCCTATATGTCCAATACAGGGGAGAGGCCTCGCATATCCATACAATCAACAAGTACATCCGGACGGCTACCACTTTAGCCCCTTCAAGGTAGCTACTCCAATCATGAACATCAGTAGCACCCATCCATCGATGTGAAGATGGTTGGTCTTGCACCGTCTTCAATCCCTTCGACATAACGTCGAATCAGTTATTCAAAATGGGACAAACCCGGCCTTTCCGAATAACCCGCGTATCTTATAATCAAGTGTTAAAACAACACATCATACACCTCATTCCCATTAATTTTATCGAAGATAAATTCTTTTAAATTTATTCTTTAATCTCATCTTTAACTGGGTTAAAGAACCAATGTTATTTAAAACACGGTTCACGATAAACCCAAAATCACATTCCATTTCATCAGTCTCTAACCGTAAATTAGTAAAAGAACAATTCCCTAAGTATTAATCCCAAAGACCGAAACCAACATCAGATCAATACCCAGGAAACCATTCAACTTAACTAATCTCCAGTTATTTTCTAATTCTCTTAACTCCATTGGGTTTAAGAACGGTATTTTTAAAGATACCATTCACGACAAACCCAAATTCCCATTTCCATTGTTAATCGGGTTAAAGAACAAGTGTTATTTAAAAACAACGTTCACGATAAAACCAAAATCACATTCCATTCCATAAGTCTCTAACCGTAAATGAGTAAGAGAACAATTCCCTAAGTATTAATCTCGAAGGCCGAAACCAACATCAGATCAATACCCAGGAAATCATTCAACTTAGTTAATCTCCAATTAGTTTCTAATTTTCTTAACTTCATTGGGTTTAAGAACAGTAATTTTAAAGATACCATTCACGACAAACCCAAAATCAAATTTCAATTCAATTCCAATTTAACCTCAATTAAATATTAATTAATTAGTAAACTTCATTAAATCTTAATAAAAAGATTTAATCTTTTCTCAACTAGGTTAAAGAACAGTGTTAATGAAGACACCGTTCACGACAAACCCAAAATCCCATTTGATATCAAATACAAGGCTTTGAATAGAAAATATATCGGCTTATATTCAATATCAAATTCTGAAACCAATAAATATCGTATTGGAATAATGATATATATATATATATATATATATATATATATATATATTCCAAATTCCCCCACAACATCCATATAATCACAGAATCCTATATCGAAATATTCCGAAGATAATTTCGTTCCAAATCCATTCCAAATTATTAGTTGGAAAATTCTGGTTATTTTAAAACCATTTCCAAATCCAATATATTTATTTAAAAATAAATAACTAATTATTCTAGTTAATAACTAGTTCATTTTGATAAAAATATATTGTTATCTTTTCAAAACTAGAATTTTTTACCCAATATCTTTCCAAATCATTTATTATGATTTTAAATAATTTTTCCATATTTTTAATAATTTTATTATCGCCCGTACAGTCGGTTTCCAATAACGACTACCGATCTGCATCCATAGCGACCTTTTTTGAAATTGATTTGGACATGTCTCCAAATCTGATCGTTAGATTTCAAATCTCTTGTATTCATTGGAAAGATCTTTTCGATACGAACCCAACGGTTCCAGTTTTAGGAGAATCCGACGGTCGGATCTCCTGTAACGTCCATATGAAGTTAATGGTCGAAATTCGCGAATTGCCGCTGCGCGGCGCGTTCTATTCAGGCCATTATAATATATATATATATATATATATATATATATTATATTTCATTGATTTCCATTTAAAACGAATTTTATAAATCGTTTTAATTTTTTTTTAAAAACAATTTCCACTTCCATTTCAAATTCAAATCAAAATTGAATATTCCAATATAAATTCGTTTTAAATTCATTTCAAATCGATTTCAATTTAATTTCAATTCCAATTCCATTTCAATCCATTTTGAATTCATTTTAAATCGATTTCGATTCAATTTCATTTCAATCCGTTTTGAATTCATTTTAAATCGATTTAAATTTAATTTATATTCATTTTAAATCGATTTCAATTCAATTTATATTCATTTCAATCAATTTCAATTCTATTCGATTTCAATTCAACTTATATTCATTTCAATCGATTTCAATTCTATTCGATTTCAATTCTATTTATATTCATTTCAGTCGATTTCAATTCTATTTATATTCATTTCAAATGATTTCAATTCAATTTATATTCATTTCAATTTAATTCGGATTTCAAATTCATTTTAATTTAATTCGAATTTCAAATTCACTTCAAAATATCAGATTTTGAAATCACTTTTTGGTATTCATTATAGAATGAATAAAATCAACAGAAAATCTCGTTTGTGTTGAAATGGCGTTTATCTACTTAACATGGCTTCACATTTCAATATTTTCTGAATATTATTTTAAAATATTCATTAATTCTGCACTGGAATCAGACACAGTCAATTACCATATAATTTTATTTATATGGATTTCAACATCACATGTATACAATAATAACGACAAACAATCATTAAAAATTCAAACAACATCCAGAGTGCATTCAACAACTGTATAAGCATTAAAATGAATAAATAACGCTTATACAGTGTGTCAACCCATCGATTGACATACCACTAATTATCGGGATCAATGTATGTCAGATATTATCCCAATACCCGTGTGGGGTTTTCAAACAACAAATACTGTTTATTATTTGTGCAGTTGGGCGATGTGTAAAATTTATCGTACCAATCAATATCAGATAAATACGTGTACATAGACAAACCGTCCGGTTTGTAAATGAATGTTTGTTTCAACACATGAATATTTTATTCAGTTTATATATACAATAAAAATGATATTTTTATTTTGCAAATATTTAATTCAACATGAATATTTTATTTTCATTTCATATATACAATAAAAATAATATTTTTATTATTCATATATTTAATACAATCCATTTCACATCACAATCAATTTTCATACAGCATACAATCAAACAAGTTGTCCATGGTCTGGGGACGACGGGGAGCAGTTCATATGTGCAGTTACATAATAATTTAAATAACTGTACAAAAATAATAGTGAGAAATTATCACATTGGGATCCACTCCGTTAGTTTTTATCTGAATTCAGTACAGTTCAGATTTTAATTTTCCTGAAATTCTTATTTGCTCCGTTTTAGACCCGATTAGTTTTGTTGCGAACCTCTCGTCAAGAGGATTTCAACGTATCCTGTTTCTCTGGATTCTGATCACATGTGAAGATGTTATGATTTTTACAAGATTGTATAATTTAAACTTTATTAACAATGAAATAAAATAAAATAAATATTTAGTTACAACCTTAATTAAGTCTTTAGTCCTTTCTTCCCCCGAAAAGTAACGCACGCTCCTCCTCCTCAATGGCCATTGCCGTTCACTTTGCTTCCACCACCTCACTTCCATCACACCATTAAAAATCCCACAAAAATATCCACAAAACTCCACATCCGAAACTCTACCAGCCTAGAACCATGACCACCTACTCGCGCCCCCCTGGAGAATCTGACGTTGGACTAACCTGTAGCACGAGCTACAGGGTTTGACACATTTTTTTTCCAAAAAAAAATCCAAATCGATGCTATTATCCTTCCTAAACCGGAAAGCAACCTCAAATCCTTGAACCAATGCCTCTAATTCATTCGAACTCAAAACCTAGATTGCGCCTCCATGCTCGAGAAAGTACAACGAACAAGACCTCATTCGAATTGCACAAAATTCATGCGGGATGGAGAGAAACCCTTCACAAATCAAAGTACATGAGTTTAATGATTTATGGAATTTTGAATCTAGCACTAATTTGACATCCCAGACCCAACAAAAGTGGTTTAATCGAAAACGGAGGTCGTTTGCAAAATTGCTATTTTTACGGGCTATATTTTCCATAGGGACTATTCTGAATCTTCAACTGGTCATAAAATTTGATTCCCGCTATGAAATTTCGATTTTTCAAATTCGTTAGAAAGATAGTTATGAACAAATTCTAATATTTTTTGTTTCCCTAAAATCCGGTTTATTTTGAATCCTGTACATTCAATTGAAATTTGAAATCGAATTTTCAAACTACCGTGCCATTTCCAATTCCTTTTATAATTAAAATAAATATTTATATTCTAACGTCAATTCAAATAAATATATACGTTCTAATTCTATTCGAAATAAATTTCTCGTCGTTATTATTTAAAATAAATCATTTTAAATATTCAAAATTAATCAAAATTGGCAAAATAAAATTTTTAAATTGGTTCGGATTTTCCGGGTTGTTACACATATGCCCTAATACCTCAGAAATCAGTGATTGGCCAATCAGAGAAGGCCACATCAACATAGGGCTGTAAAAATTCGTCACAGGAGCTGGATCTGGGATTGGTCGACTCCCTACAGGGGAGTCGACACCTATGTCGACTCCCCTTGGGGGGGGGCGTCGACACCCTCAGTGGGAAATTTCCCGCTCAGCCAATTTTGAATTTTGAACTGTTTTTATTATTTATATTTATTTTCTGCTTGAACTTGTAATCTTCTGAACTCCATAACTTCTTCATACAGAGTCCGATTCATGCAAACTCAGACTCTTTCTCAAGCAGAATTCTGAGACGAACGCAATGGCGTAACCCATTTCCCTTAATTCCCACTTTTAAAATTAAGTATTCTTTAATTCGTTACTTTAATGTTCCCAAAAAATACGGGGTGTTACATTCTCCCCTCCTTAAAGGATTTCGTCCCCGAAATCTCTAAGTTAAGAAGAATGTATCCTAACATCCAACATCCATCTACTCAACCATCAATCATGAGCATCCACTGTCCTTAAAAATATTTCTAATGCTTTCATGATCATATGCATAGTGTGTGTATATGTCCTTATCTGATGCAAAATCAGGCGGTCCACTGATTCAGTTGACCTCCTTGATGTGAATCATGTCAGTGCCATGAGTCCATCATGTATGCAATTTTTTCTAATCTTATTTTGTAACTTCTACATGAGTGCATAATCATCCATACAAATGCAACGTCCATGTGACAACACATCAAGTTCCAATTCATATATAAATACATATATGCATATGCAATATGAAAGTGACTGAGCCGATCTAGTACCTAGTGTGTGTGTATATGTATCCACGAGCAACCACTTGCAACCATCAATCATAACACGTTTAAAATACATGTTTATATCCATTGGTTTCTACTTAGGGATCAAGACTAGGACCGAGGAGATATACTTAAAAGGATAGATATAAGCATGCATAAACTTTATGGAAAACAAGAGATCAAAGATGTACCCTCAAAAAGATAAGGGTAGGCTGCGCGTATCTTGTCCTCAGTCTCCCAAGTCGCATCTTCCTCTGCAGCACTCCATTGTACTTTAACTAGCTTGACTTCGTGATTGTGTAGCCTTTTAACTTCTGTACCCAAGATACGAGTTGGAACTCTTCTCACCGTCGCTTCTCGCTCCACTTTTATTTCCTCTAGTATGCTTGGCTCCACAACTTCTGCCGACTCATGTAAGCACTTTCGTAGATGAGAGACATGAAAAACATTATGAACTCCGGCCAATCTTTCGGGCAGCTCTACTTTATAAGTCATCTTCCCAATCCTTTCAATGATAAGAAATGGCCCCACAAATCTTGGTGCCAATTTTCCTGTAGACCCAAAGAGAACGACATTCCTCAAAGGAGATACTTTAAGGAAAACCCTGTCTCCAACCTCAAACTCAAGGTCAGTCCTTCTTTTATCAGCATAGGACTTCTATCTATCTTGTGCGGTCTTCATTTGTCTTCGTATCAAGTCCACCTTCTCTGAAGTTTCTCAGATCATGTCAGGCCCAAGTACGAGCTTGTCTGTAGACTCCCACCAACATGTTGGTGATCGACATGGTCTTCCATATAATGCCTCGAAGGGTGCCATGCCTACGGTGGCTTAGTAGCTATTGTTGTAGGCGAACTCCACCAAAGGAAGGTGATCCTCCCATGTTCCCCCAAAATCAAGAATGCACAATCTCAAGAGATCTTCTAATACTCTGTTCACCCTTTCCGTCTGACCATCGGTTTGAGGGTGATAGGCAGTGCTTAGGCATAGCTGTGTGCCTACAGCCTCTTACAAACTCTTCCAAAACTTGCTTATAAAGATAGGATCTCGATCACTTACCATGCTAGAGGGTATTCCATGCAGTTGAACCACCTCTTTAAGATAAATGGATGTTAACGATGAGGCAGTCCTCCTACTTTTAACATGTATAAAGTGAGCGCTTTTAGTGAGCCTGTCCACTATTACCCAAATACTAGTACTGCCCCTTCTTGATCTAGGCAACCCATCAACAAAGTCCATCGAAATTCTAACCCATTTACACTGTGGGACCTCCAGAGGATGAAGCAGATCATCAGGCTTCTTATGTTTCGCCTTGACTTGCTGGCATATCAAGCATTTAGAGACAAAATCAGCTACATCCTTCTTCATGCCATTCTAAAAGAAAACCCTTTTTATGTCTTTATACATCTTATCCCCACCTGGATGTATGGTCAACTTAGAATGGTGTGCTTCTTCGAGAATGGTCTTCACCAAATCCCTTGCTTATGGGACACATAGTCTTCCATCCCGTCTCAACTAACCCTTGTCATCGATGGAGTATCTATTGAGGTGACTAGAAGTCTCACCTCTAATTAGCTTATCCATCACATCAACTAGCTGAGGGTCTTCACGTTTCGCGGTTCCTATTGAGTCCAAAGAGTAGGCCGCACCTCTAATGATGATAACAAACCAGGTACAAATTCAAAGGAAGGTCTAAAGTCAAAGTTTGCTATGTACTCCAAGCTTTTCCTTTCTACAAAAAGAGGACTCAAGGTCAGCTTTTTCCTACTCAAGGCGTCTACTACAACATTGCCCTTGCAGGGGTATAAGCAATCTCAAAATCATATAAAGCCAAAAATTCCATCCACCTTTGTTGTCTTAAGTTTAGATCTTTCTGTGAGAAAAGGTACTTTAATGATTTATGGTCAGTAAACAATTCAAACCTTTCTCCTAGTAGGTAATGACTCCATGACTTAAGGGCGAAAACAATGGCAGCTAGTTTTAAATCATGAGTTAGGTAGTTCTTCTCATGTACCTTCAACTGTCTTCCTCCATAACAAACTACTTTGCCCCCTTGCATCAAGACAGCACCCAATCCTGTTTTGCATGCTTCTGTATATACAGTAAACATCTTACTCCCATCAGGCAATGTCAGAACTGGGGCCGTTGTTATAGCTCTTTTCATCGTTGGAAAGCAACATCGCAATCCAAATCCCAAGCAAAAGTTAGGTTCTTTTTCGTCAACCTGGTAAGTGGGGATGAGATCTTTGCGAAGTCCTTAATGAACTTTCTGTAAAAGCCCGCTAGCCCGAGAAAACTTCGTACTTCGGTTGCATTCCGGGGGATCTTCCAATCTTGCACCGCAACTATTTTTGCGGGATCCACATCTATCCCTCTTTGGACAACACATGTCCAAGAAACCTTACTTCTTCTCTCCAAAAATGGCAATTAGAGAATTTTGCTTTCAGCTAGTGTGCACAAAGAGTATCCATAATTTTCTTAAATGCAGAGCATGTTCTTCCTCACTTTTTGAGAAAATCAAAATGTCGTCCACGAAGACCACTACAAATTTATTAAGAAATTCTCTGAATACCCTACTCATCAAGTCTACGAAGTAGGCAGGTGCGTTTGTCAAGCCGAAAGGCATGACAAGCCATTTGAAGAAACCATCCGGGGTTCTGAACGCAGTCTTATCTATGTTGTCCTCAGCCACTCTTAGTTGATGAAATCCGGTGGCCGGATCTAGTTGGGAGAAAATCGAGGCACCTACGAGTTGGTCAAACAAGTCGTCTATTCTAGGAAGTGGGCGCCTATTCTTCTTGGTCAGCTTGTTTAGCTCCCTATAGTCCACGCACAAGCGAAGTGAAACACCCCACCTCCATTAAGGTAACTCACAAAGGGAATGCATTAACTTTGGTGAAGCATTTTAGGTAAAAGACACAGATAATTTACAAGACTGACATATAAGCAGCAGAAAACTGAAATTATTTATTAAATGGCGTGGTTCAGTTAAAACATTACAAGCATTGTCTCGAAACCCAACTTCTAAATTATTATAACAAAACATCTGTCTTGATTTAAATCTCCAAGTACATAAAGAAACATAAAACATTGGAGCACCCCATTCAGAAATACTCCGCCTTATGAACCCCTTTTCAAGCAACTCTTTAACTTGCTTGCTGAGCTCTTTCCTTTCCCTTGGAGCCATGTGTGTAACGGGTAAAGCAACAGGTTTTGCGTTATCAACAAGGTATATGCGGAAATCTATCTCTCGCTTCGGAGGTAAACCCTTCACCTCTTCAAAGACATCCGAGTATTCACGGACCACTCTAACAGATTGCAAGTTTTCAACAGACGCATCAAGAGATTCTAGGTAACTAAGCATAACAGAATTCATAGGATTACAAGAGATTTTGAGAGTGTTACCGAGGCGAGTCATAAGTCTAACCACTCTCTTTTCACAATCGAGGATGGTACCATTACTGGATAACCAATCCATGCCTAGAATCAACCCATAGCCCGTGAAACCCAAAACATAAGCATTACATCTAAAACCAATGCTTAGTATAGAAATTTCCAAATCCAAACAAATCATCGACAAATAAGCCGAGCCCCCAATTGAATTTGAAACAACCATGGGATCCTCTACTATACTGGTATCTACGTGCAGAGATTCAACTAAAGCAGTAGATATAAAAGAGTGCGATGTGCCAGAATAAAAAAGAGTACGAACTGGATGATCAGAAAGATAAACTAAACTCTCAACAGAAATATTTCTACCTCTTTCTTGTGGAGGTGCCATGAGAGCGTGAATTTGTCCTCCAGAAGTGGGTCCAGTCCTCTGCCCTTGCCCTTGCCTTTTTGGGCAATCCTTAGCCATATGTCCTGTCTAGCCGCATTGAAAGCAGTCACCCATCTTCCTCTTCTTCTTCCTGCAGTCTTTAATTAGATGTCCAGGGATGCCACAAAATTTGCACTTCCTCTTGTCACGGGGTTTGTTATTCTTCCCGCCTTTCTTGGAATCCGTCTTCTTATTCTGCGATCCCTCCACTTTCTTGTCTAGAGCTTCATCCACCTTTGCCTCTTTCTTACCACCCTTGTCTTCCTCCTGTAACAGTGCCATGTCCACCAGTCTCTCAAAAGTCACACCCATAGGTATATGGGACATAACTAGGTAGTGCAGTAGCTCATTCAACCCTTTAACGAATCAGAGAGCCTTTTTATGTGGAGTGTTTACAAACTCCAGTCCGAACCTAGCCTGCTGGTTGAATTGGTTGACGTATTCCCTAATCGATATGCTTCCCTGTTTGAGTGCTAAGAACTTCTCCATCTGCAGGCTTTTGTTTAGCTTACGAGAGGAACTTCATTTCAAATCTCATTCTGAAATCCTCCCAAGTTTCAACTGGTCTCTCAACATTAGTAACTTCCCAGCAGTAAGAGGCCTCGTCCTTAAGTAACCGTACAACCAATTGTATCTTCTGCCTATCGTCCACTTCGAAGATAACAAACAAATCATTAAGAAAGCATTCACACGAGGAGAAGGAGGAGGAGGAGGAGGAACAACAGCAACTGGGGGAGGGGGAACGTCTGCTGGGCCTGCGTCATTAGCCCTAGCCTCCAGGCACCTTCTGAACCAACCAGGTACCGGTACGCCTTCAGGAAGATTAAGATCCCCAGACATGCTAAAACGAAAAGAAAAGGTTCAAAAAAAAGGACAGAAAGGTAGTGCATATGGCTTTGGGGATTATGCCTTTATAATAAAACAACACTTTTCTTGAAAATGCTTCTTTAAACTTCTTTTTGAAAAATAGTTTTCAAAACTTTTATCTGATCTGGTAAACCATTGCTCTGATACCAAGTGAAACACCCCACCTCCGTTAAGGTCACTCACAAAGGGAATGCATTAACTTTGGTGAAGCATTTTAGGTAAAAGACATAGATAATTTACAAGACAGACATATAAGCAGCGGAAAATGAAATTATTTATTAAATGGCGTGGTTCAGTTAAAACATTACAAGCATTGTCTCAAAACCCAACTTCTAAATTATTATAGAAAAACATCCGTCTTGATTTAAATCTCCAAGTACATAAAGAAACATAAAACAGAAGTAAAGCAGCATAAATCCCCAATAAAAGTGTAACCACAGCCATAGCCCAAGAAAAGGGAATCCAAGCAATGCATCTACTCTCTTCAAGCTTGAAAAGGTCTGCACTAAGATGAAGTATTCCTTCCCTGCGGACCGGGGGAGGGGAACGGAAGAAAAGAAGGCGGAAGAAAATGGGTCAGACATAAGTCTGGTAAATCCAGTGATTATTCAGCATGTAAACAGGTAAAAGGATCATGACATGAATAAACTGAACATAGGACAATACCATAGAAATAAGATAACTTAAGATAAGATAAACTGAACGTACTATCGCACTCATTTCTATTTCTCTGCACCTACTACGAATGTTTCAACTACCATCATGTGTTCATAAAAATGTGATCCCTTTCCCGATCAGCTTCTACTCGCATGCATTTGCTACTTGTGTCATTCGGCCCCGCTCGATTGTAGATACCTGTGCTGGTCCAACCATGGGGGTGTATTAATTCCTAAGGTTTCAACCCGACACAAATTCAAGATGCACAGTGTATACTACTGATGCCCAGTGTCTGCTTTTCCACTCTGGAGTACGTGCACGCCCATACTCCGTCGGAACTACACTGCTGCATCCCCTACTGCTATTTTGACCGCTTATAATCAGCCCAGTAATCATGCCCCACCCTACCTAGTTCAGGGAACCATTATACATCTATGTGGGTTACTGCTGAAATGGGTCCCCGTTACTAGGGTTTCCTAATCAACATGTTATAACGGTTAAGTGTTCTACATTTTACCTAACCCTACCCATCTGTTTGGTTAACATGTTGTATTGGTTAAGTGTTGCATTAATTAACTTAACCCTACCATTCTTAGCCTGTATGTTACTTAGCTTTAATTCATTCATTAAAGCACCAACCTCTCACATTAGATATGTATTGTTGCAGTCGCTGGATGTGCCGGGCGGTTCCGGGCAGTCTTACACCGCAACTCAATCTAACCTCGGGTTTTTGGGCTTAATGCGCTAACCTCTCACATTAGATCTATATTGTTATATTTGCTTCATGTGCCGGCGGTTCCGGGCAGTCTTACAATGTAACTTAATCTAACCTCGGGTTAGGCATATTCATCTTTTAATTAATTTACATATTTACCATTCACGTTTATATGTAAATTATCCACAAGTGTTGTCAAATCAAGTCATGTCCTATTTACCCTCTAAATTATGTCCAAATTATGCCATTTCTTGCTACTAATCATTTACATGATTATGAGCCACTCTATGCCAATAACATGTAATTTAATATTTTCCCCCAACGTCTCCCCCCATTATTCGTTCGCACAATTCACATAGAACGTTAGCCTCGCAAGTTAGCCTAACTCATAAAAAAAAGGGAAAAGAAAAGGGACATGTAACATTCCAACAGGCATAAAACAACATAGATTAATATGTGTAATATAAATCCGGCATAGAACGACATAAACTTATTTAAGCATATAAACGTGATCTTGCATTTAAATTAGATCCAATTAACAGGCGAATTAGCATAATTCTACTTGTATAAACATGAACTTATATAGATCTTAAACATGGGTACAAGCTTGGATCTAAACATGTAACATGTATGAACATAACTTAGCATGTAACTTCCATACATAAAAGAACCACAAATTTAGTACAACATGATAGGTTCAATGGTATCAATCCCAATAGTCTCATAGGCATGATAGGTTTTACTATGTCAGTCACAACTGTAACGACCCGCCTTTTTGCCCGGTTCTCGCCGGTAATTAAACCAACTTAAACCGCTCAGAAAGACGAATTGTTATGGGTACATACATACATTGAACAAAATAACAGAACTTTTCATTGCTCAAAACAATATTACATCAGAGTTACATGAATATCAGAGTTACATATACATATACAGCGGAAGAAAAAGAAAATATCTCTCGGCGGAAGAACAATATCATATAACGGAAGCTCCAAAACTCTAGCGTGAACTCCAAACTCAGAAAGCGCTCCGAACTTGCTCCAACGATCTATAACTGCAAAACTAAACTACTAGCTGCCCGTGTGGAAATTAGTGGGCACCCAGAGTTTAGGAAGGAACAATAAACTCCAGGTCAGTCATGGGACTGGTGTGAGAACATAAAACAGTTGTTTTAAGATTTATTTTAAAGTTGGGAATTTCACCAGGCCACGCCGCTGATGCGGAACGAGTTTACTCCATGTGAATGCCCGTGCATATAAATACGCAATGATTTTTGAAAATGAAGCTATCATAAGCTCGTCCCATATCACACAATGCAAGCGCACACCAGATGGGAGAGTTTTATCTTATGATAACCAAAATGCCTTCATACGTGGAAATTCTCTTTTAACGCCATAATACATATATATATATAGTATGGAAAACATTTCACAAATAAATGTATTAATCCTAGACATCATAATACCCCATAATATTATGTCGCCATATATATATATACAATCAAAATTATATGTCTCATATTGGAGATTTGGGTTTCCAACTTGATGATTCCTGGCACGAAAGATCAATCAGGGATACAAAACGAAGTGCCTCAACGACTTTTTCGACCATACGCGGACACCGACTACACATCGTCAGGGCAGATCAACGGTTTTCGACCAGACACGCCCCCCCGAACATACCCAACTTCCCCAGGTTCACAAGTGGTTTCCCACTGCTGCACAGCTCATCACAAATTCATATTTAAGTATAAAACCTAACCGCCAGTTTCTCATCAATCCGAGGTGTGAGGTTTGTTGATGTCACGTCATACGCAAAGAGATGCTTCGATAAGCCATTCTTTGATCATCACTAGCTCGTCTCATAACTTGGGTATGCCACATTGACAATTCATGACATATCACTGATTCTTATCAATGCATACCCTCTAAGCTCAGATGACTTAGAGACAAGGATAATATATTGCCACAAATCCGATATACATTAACGGAAATCAGTGCTATGCAGTAAATTCCAATGTCAGACATACCATCCATACAAGTCCATCCTGGGTCTGAATGGAACAAAATCCGAAAATTCCCCAAATACGTTCGGACTTCCTGCCACTCCGATAATAGGGGCATCTCACTACTGTAGTTATTCAGTAAAGAAACCAATCAGCAGGCAATCCGTTCGATTTTGAAGAACCACGGTCTTCATTCATCGATTCCAAGTCTTGAATTTGCTTCAAACGTCGTATTATTACTTGGGATGGTTTCGGACTAAAATCCGATCCCGGACTTTCCAAATAACCAGCGCTTCATATTTTAAACCCAGTGCTCTCCGTCATATGTATGTACACACACATACATCTCTTAATTCTTTTCTAAATCTAGAAATGATTGTTAAGAGATGATCGTTTATAAAAGTCTTTCTTAATGCCTTATTTCTGATCAATCATTACAAACCAAGGATCACGATTTCAATGTTTCTTAAATCCAAATTTGTTGTCATCATTCATACCGTATTCATTATATTCAAATCAAAGGATTCAGGACCGGAAACAATTCCAAATTTAAGTAAATAAAATAATTGAAAAATAATACATTTGTCATAAACTAATTATATATATAAGTACTAACTTAAAAATAGAAATGATTAAAAATAATTACTTAACATATATTTACTTTGAAGAAATATACAGGTATAATATCTTTAAACATATACATATCTTTAAAACAAATAAGTTTTATTTAAATATTGATGAAATTAACATATAATGTTCAAATAGATGAAAAACTATATAAATATACAAATATTTTAAATTGGAATTGTTTCCTTCCCAAGCCGATGATTTGCATTCACATTCACACTCGAAAGGTATAACTAATTCAAAGAATCTTTAGTTAATCAAGCCGAATCGAAGACATTCAACTTTTCCTATTTCATTCACTTAGACCCATATTAACTTCCAAAATTAACTCAAGCCTTATTCAGTAAAACGAAGTTATTACCATATCATTCAACTTATTTCAAAAGATACATACTAGATATATATACACGATCGGTTAAAATCAAACTTCTTATATCCAATATATGTTTCTGTATTAACCGATACTATAAGCGAAATTATGATATTTGCACTGTTTAATTCCCCAAATAGTATTCGTCATCATCTACAGAAATTATATTAAATACCTGAAGATCACTTCATACGATTTATCCAAATTTAATAAATTTTTTTTCTATATGAACTCAAGATCAAATGATACAAATTCAGGTCATTAGAAAACAATTTATAACACCGCGTCACATTAAAATTTGTATTAAAAAAAATTAGATTCCAAATTTACCTTATACACCATACCTGATTCTCAAGATGATTATCATTAGGTTAATATTTAACTCACAAAATAATTAACATTTCTTAATATTCAATTTACAATTTTTATTCACAATGTTATATCGATAATTTAGGCGGTAATTTAGTTCAAGCTCAACATTTCATTTGATCTACTTCAAAATCCGTTATAATATCACTTAATGTTGATAATAACATGTTAATTGGTTTCCAAAAATCAAATTATTTATATCATTAAATCAAATTAACAAGTTTCTAGGTATTCCTCAAATCAATATTTCATTCCATATTTTAAAATGTTAATAACTTGATTAATAATCGCTTTAATGACACCATATAATTTAAATCAACATTATCAAATGTATTCAATGTCATGAAATGTTCATTAGAGGAATTATTCTCGTGATCAATATTACTACATTAACAAACTTTCTTGAATCAAAATCAACAAACATTACCATGTCAATATTATTTGGTTAATGAAACACTTGCTAATCACTAAATTCTCATTTAACTAATGAATCGCTTCTTACTTAAATTTAGGAAGTTTCCTATTTTTTCCGCTGACAATTCTTATAAGGTCGTAGTGAGTACATATATATCATATATGTACACATTCAACACCGTTTTATACATTCATTTCTACATGCAATCAACGAATAAAATTCCAAATACACAAACGCGCCTTAAATGCATTTATTCGGCAACCAACACACATTAACAATTTCCACATGCAATCAACCAATAAAATTCCAAATACGTGTTATACACTAACGCTCCTCAAATGCATCAATTTGGCAACTATCACACATTAACGACAATTAATTAGCCATTCATGTAACCGCACAATTTCAGATTCATTAACTATGCATGTAAAAATTTAAATCATATTAAATTAAATTAAATTAAATTAAATTGTTCTCACCTTAATTGCTTTCCAGAAAACATGCTGTTCACAAATTTGGCGGTTGGTGCTTTTCACGTCTTTGCCATTTGTATTCTCCACATCGTTCTTTATTCTTGTGCTCACTTCCTCTCTCGTCTTCTCTTTTCCTAATGTCACTTTTTTTTCTTTTTTTTGTTTTAACTTAAAAACAAAAAGTATCCAAGCAGAAGGGCTCAAGACTGAACGGTGCTCTCGGTCGGCAATTCACGCATGCATAGGGACTGAGGAGTTCGGTGGAGGCTGGGTCTCGTTGCTGCGGTGGAGGAGTGCATGCGCAGGAGGCCATCACTGGGCTCTCTTCTCTCTCTCTGTTTTTTTTTTTTGGGAATGGTGGATGGGTTCCTTTTAGAAGTGGAGAAAAGTGGTAGGTGAAATGTGAGCGGGATTAGATGGTGTAAGATGGACGGTGAGTGGAGAGTTGCAGAGGGTGGTGCATGCACAGCAGGACTCACGTCCTCCTTTTTTTTTTTACTTTGAGATTGGAGGATGGTTTAGGAAAAAGGAATGGAGAGCTTCAATGGGGAGAGAAACAAGACAGTCATGAGTTGGAGACAAAGATAAAAGGGGAAGGAGGATAAACGCTGCTGCAAAATGGTGTGAATAGTGGTTTTCGTGAATACAAGGGAAGGCTGATGTTGTTAAAAGAGGAAGAACAGTTATAGTGGGAAAGAAAACCATGGTTGGGAGAATTATTTGCATGTAAAACAATTGGCAGATGAAAAGGAATACTAGGTGCACGTGTAACATTGTTTTACACTTGTCCCATTCTCTATTATGTGCTTGCCACGTTTTAAATTAATATTTTTTTTATATAAATATATGATATACATGTACAAAAGGTGGCGGCTTATGAACTACTCAGTTTGAACGTTAGCACATGGAATGCTTTGGTGGGAACAAAAGAATGGGAAAACTATTCACAATACAATTCAATTTTATACCCAAATTTTGATCCTTTCCAATTTCTTTCATATTTAATTATCGATAACCATCAACACTGAACTAACAATATAATCGTTTATAATAATGTGTCACGATCCCAGAACAGAAATAAAACAGACCGGTTGACTGATTCTGTAAAGTGTCAAAAGGGACCACAGTTACCCCAAAATACGCTAGAAAAATATACGTTTATTTTCCGAAATAAAAATTTCAATAAATTTCTATAAAATATTTTAAGACTACGCGAACTGAAACTGAACAAAAATTTACGATGAATATTTAATTATAATTAGATTTCAAATTCTGATCATTTCTAGCAACTCAATTACACTCGTCTCGATATTTCAACTTACGACGAACCGTTTCTCCAAACAAACATTGTTACAACTAATTTCATAATAAAATTAAATTTTCAATTATTTTAAAATATTATTATCATCCAAAAATTTGATTCAACAATTATTTGAATCTTTCAAACTTTATTTAAAATTCATATTAAATTCAAATTTGATTTTCAAAAATCTTAGATCATTACATTCTCCCCCACTTAAGGCTTTTCGTCCTCGAAAAGGAGCGCTCGTGAAATTATACATAAGCAAAATAAATCTTATTTATAAATTTGTTAAACCTACAAATTCTTATATTAAATGTAAATTTATCAACGCAACTTATTAGAAAATTCTCATATGATTTAATTTGATTACAAGTCGTCGTTTGCAACGCATTTTGAAAATCTCAAAATGATTTCTCCAACTTAGAATCCCATTTTCAATACAAACCATTAACATTTCTTCTATACACATAAGTTACTTCGGGATTTTCAAAAGCAAATTTGCTTTCAAAGTTTCAAACATACTATGATCAAATCTATATATTATTTGTTCGAGAAATTCATCCTCATGACAGGGCCACTGAGTACCACCCATCATACGAAATCAAATACCTCATCACGACCCAGTTTTAGTCCCGGTTACTCGAACAAACCAAATCATTTCATATTCCGAAATTGTAAATCATTTTGCGATCGAAATTTATAGATACTTATCGTTTTCAAAACATTTCAAAATATCGGGATTCTAGTCGTCGAAATCTCTTTTATAAACCATTCATCACATCTAAACTATTTGGAAAACAATTTCATTCAATGAAATTTATGACTTCCTATTATACAACTTATGTTTCACATTTCGAAATCAGTGGTCATTTTTAAACCATTCGAACCTTCCAAACGATTTTTATACAAATTCAAGCCTTTCTACTTTCTAAAGTTATTTTTCTTTGAAATTTGTTTACACTTCATTTCTAATATCTTTGTATATCACAAGATAGAACATTTCAAGAGCCATAAGTCGAAATCTCAGAAATCTCTTTTACGATTCAAATAGTTGAACAGTTTTTTTTTCTTTTCAAACCTACTTATTCAATCATCATTTACACCGTACTATAGGCTTAATATTCATTCTTATTTCAAATATCAAAATGTGTTTGAAAAGGTTGCAATTTCCTATTGTTAGAAAGCCCTTGAAACATTCCTTATTCAAATATCCCATCACACTTTCGCTGCGCACTCTAATTTAGTACGTGCATATTTCAAACTATCATTATTCAAACATTAGAAATAAGTTTCATTATTTGAAACCAAATCCTTACAGTTCATCTTTCAAAATCCATTTTCCTTGCATAATTAAATTATATATTTCAAACACTTCCAAATTTCTATGCAAAACTTATTGGTTTAAGTTTCGTTAACCACATGTCTTGGATAGATCAAAGTTATCTTGGTTGAACTCAATTTTGGTTTCATTCGATAAACGACACTTAAGGTATACTTACATGAAACAAGTCAAATTCCATGTGTTCAAGACAAAAGCTCAATATTAAATGGGCATCAAAAGGTATAATGGCCTAAATCAAAACACACCTAAATCCAAAAGATGAACTACTCAAGCTCACTAAGTTTGGTTTAAATTCTCAAACAGGATCAAGACGAGGAAATCAAGGACACCAAGGATAAGAGTATAGGCGGTTCAAAAGTACGATGATTCGATTCAAGATACTCAACCAAGCTTGGATAAAAGGGGATGAATGACGCTACTCAACGGTTCGAATTTAAACGATGGAACTAGCCTAATCCAAGATAGGAAAGTCAAGCGCTCCTAAGGATACAATCCTAAGTAGTTTATTATTAGGATACTCTTTTTCTCATTAACTTCCTCTTGACTAAATCTTACTTCAAATTTCATTTTTCTTTGTATCGTACGTGGTTACTCTCTAAATCCTTTCTATTTGGATTGCTCGTACAGTTTCAACTGGAGAAGAGTGGTTTTCTCCCCCACTTATATATTTGTTACAATTTAAACCATTTTTTGTCCAAACAAATTCTCAACTTAAGTAAATTTACCTTCAAATTCTTTGTGGGAGTTTGATTGCCGAAATATACTTATGAGAAAATAGCTTAATCTTGCATTTTACCGTTTTCAATTCACACCAGGTATAGGGTCGACTCTATTGCTTAACACTCATTGAGGAATATGATATCTTCTCTGATTATACTTATTAGATCTCAATATTTATATCCACATTCGCTATGACTTGATCAATTACCTTTGTTTGAACGGGGAAATGTTCGATGCATGTGATTAACAAATAAGCTTACGTACGTGCATATTTAAGATTCATTTTCCAATTCTTCAGATGAACTTTACTCTTAAACATTTCTCTTTCCAGTTATTTATAGGCTACTCTTGACTAAATGTCCAGGGTAATTATGTTTTTAGCTTATCTACCTTATATTAAATTTCTTTAGTATTTCCAACATATCGAATAATTTAAGTATTTTCGACATCGTAGCCGGAATCATATAGTCATCCCACTTTTGAAACTCGAAAATCAATACTGATGGTGCCATGGTCATCAGTAAATTCATCCTCGAGCGACTATAATGTGATTCTATATCTATCTAGTATACACTGAACTTCGTATATACGTTAGCTAGGCGTATATTCAAAATCCCTATATACTCGATAGTCCAATCGCGACGTCGAACACAATACTCAAGAATCCCTTATCTTAAATTATATTCCTAAAATAATCATACTTTCAAAACGATATACTTAGTTCAAAAATATTTTATATGGATTTCAAAATACGCTCTCTCGATAAAATATTCCAAAATCTCATTCTAGGGCATTTCTGACCCTTTCTCTAATGAGACGTTATAACTCTGATGAGTCCTATCTTTTATTCAAAATATGTCGTACCCCATAGCTTTGTATAAACCAAAGCTCTGATACCAACTGTAACGACCCGCCTTTTTGCCCGGTTCTAGCCGATAATTAAACCAACTTAAACCGCTCAGAAAGATGAATTGTTATGGGTACATACATACATTAAACAAAATAATATAACTTTTCATTGCTCAAAACAATATTACATCAGAGTTACATGAATATCAGAGTTACATATACATATACAACGGAAGAAAACGAAAATATCTCTCGGCGGAAGAACAATATCATATAACGGAAGCTCCAAAACTCTAGCGTGAACTCCAAACTCAGAAAGCGCTCCGAACTTGCTCCAACGATTTATAACTGCAAAACTAAACTACTAGCTGCCCGTGTGGAAATTAGCGGGCACCCAGAGTTTAGGAAGGAACAATAAACTCCAGGTCAGTCATGGGACTGGTGTGAGAACATAAAACAGTTGTTTTAAGATTTATTTTAAAGTTGGGAATTTCACCAGGCCACGCCGCTAATGCGGAACGAGTTTACTCCATGTGAATGCCCGTGCATATAAATACACAATGATTTTTGAAAATGAAGCTATCATAAGCTCATCCCATATCACACAATGCAAGCGCACACCAGATGGGAGAGTTTTATCTTATGATAACCAAAATGCCTTCATACGTGGAAATTCTCTTTTAACGCCATAATACATATATATAGTATGGAAAACATTTCACAAATAAATGTATTAATCCTAGACATCATAATACCCCATAATATTATGTCGCCATATATATATACAATCAAAATTGTATGTCTCGTATTGGAGATTTGGGTTTCCAACTTGATGATTCCTGGCACGAAAGATCAATCAGTGATACAAAACGAAGTGCCTCTATGGCTTTTTCGACCATACGCGGACACCGACTACACATCGTCAGGGCAGATCAACGGTTTTCGACCAGACACGGCCCCCCGAACATACCCAACTTCCCCAGGTTCACAAGTGGTTTCCCACTGCTGCACAGCTCATCACAAATTCATATTTAAGTATAAAACCTAACCGCCAGTTTCTCATCAATCCAGGGTGTGAGGTTTGTTGATGTCACGTCATACGCAAAGAGATGCTTCGATAAGCCATTCTTTGATCATCACTAGCTCGTCTCATAACTTGGGTATGCCACATTGACAATTCACGACATATCACTGATTCTTATCAATGCATACCCTTTAAGCTCAGATGACTTAGAGACAAGGATAATATATTGCCACAAATCCGATATACATTAACGGAAATCAGTGCTATGTAGTAAATTCCAATGTCAGACATACCATCCATACAAGTCCACCCTGGGTCTGAATGGAAAAAAATCCAAAAATTCCCCAAATACGTTCGGACTTCCTGCCACTCCGATAATAGGGGCATCTCACTACTGTAGCTATTCAGTAAAGAAACCAATCAGCAGGCAATCCGTTCGATTTTGAAGAACCACGTTCTTCATTCATCGATTCCAAGTCTTGAATTTGCTTCAAACGTCGTATTATTACTTGGGATGGTTTCGGACTAAAATCCGATCCCGGACTTTCCAAATAACCAGCGCTTCATATTTTAAACCCAGTGCTCTCCGTCATATGTATATACACACACATACATCTCTTAATTCTTTTCTAAATCTAGAAATGGTTGTTAAGAGATGATCGTTTATAAAAGACTTTCTTAATGCCTTATTTCTGATCAATCATTACAAACCAAGGATCACGATTTGAATGTTTCTTAAATCCAAATTCGTTGTAATCATTCATACCGTATTCATTATATTCAAATCAAAGGATTCAGGACCGGAAACAATTCCAAATTTAATTAAATAAAATAATTGAAAAATAATACATTTGTCATAAACTAATTATATATATAAGTACTAACTTAAAAATAGAAATGATTAAAAATAATTACTTAACATATATTTACTTTGAAGAAATATACAGGTATAATACCTTTAAACATATACATATCTTTAAAACAAATAAGTTTTATTTAAATATTTATGAAATTAACATATAATGTTCAAATAGATGAAAACCTATATAAATATACAAATATTTTAAATTGGAATTGTTTCCTTCCCAAGCCGATGATTTGCATTCACATTCACACTCGAAAGGTATAACTAATTCAAAGAATCTTTAGTTAATCAAGCCGAATCGAAGACATTCAACTTTTCCTATTTCATTCACTTAGACCCATATTAACTTCCAAAATTAACTCAAGCCTTATTCAGTAAAACGAAGTTATTACCATATCATTCAACTTATTTCAAAAGATACATACTAGATATATATACACGATCGGTTAAAATCAAACTTCTTATATCCAATGTATGTTTCTGTTTTAACCGATACTATATGCGGAATTATGATATTTGCACTGTTTAATTCCCTAAATAGTATTCGTCATCATCTACAGAAATTATATTAAATACCTGAAGATCAATTCATACGATTTATCCAAATTTAATAATTTTTTTTTCTATATGAACTCAAGATCAAATGATACAAATTCAGGTCATTTGAAAACAATTTATAACACCGCGTCACATTAAAATTTGTATTAAAAAAAATTAGATTCCAAATTTACCTTATACACCATACCTGATTCTCAAGATGGTTATCATTAGGTTAATATTTAACTCACAAAATAATTAACATTTCTTAATATTCAATTTACAATTTTTATTCACAATGTTATATCGATAATTTAGGCGGTAATTTAGTTCAAGCTCAACATTTCATTTGATCTACTTCAAAATCCGTTATAATATCACTTAATGTTGATAATAACATGTTAATTGGTTTCCAAAAATCAAATTATTTATATCATTAAATCAAATTAACAAGCTTCTAGGTATTCCTCAAATCAATATTTCATTCCATATTTTAAAATGTTAATAACTTGATTAATAATCGCTTTAATGACACCATATAATTTAAATCAACATTATCAAATGTATTCAATGTCATGAAATGTTCATTAGAGGAATTATTCTCGTGATCAATATTACTACATTAACAAACTTTCTTGAATCAAAATCAACAAACATTACCATGTCAATATTATTTGGTTAATGAAACACTTGCTAATCACTAAATTCTCATTTAACTAATGAATCGCTTCTTACTTAAATTTAGGAAGTTTCCTATTTTTTCCGCTGACAATTCTTATAAGGTCGTAGTGAGTACATATATATCATATATGTACACATTCAACACCGTTTTATACATTCATTTCTACATGCAATCAACGAATAAAATTCCAAATACACAAACGCTCCTTAAATGCATTTATTCGGCAACCAACACACATTAACAATTTCCACATGCAATCAACCAATAAAATTCCAAATACGTGTTATACACTAACGCTCCTCAAATGCATCAATTTGGCAACTATCACACATTAACGACAATTAATTAGCCATTCATGTAACCGCACAATTTCAGATTCATTAACTATGCATGTAAAAATTTAAATCATATTAAATTAAATTAAATTGTTCTCACCTTAATTGCTTTCCAGAAAACATGCTGTTCACAAATTTGGTGGTTGGTGCTTTTCACGTCTTTGCCATTTGTATTCTCCACATCGTTCTTTATTCTTGTGCTCACTTCCTCTCTCGTCTTGTCTTTTCCTAATGTCACTTATTTTTTTTTCTTATTTTTTTAACTTAAAAACAAAAAGTATCCAAGCAGAAGGGCTCAAGACTGAACGGTGCTCTCGGTCGGCAATTCGCGCATGCATAGGGACTGAGGAGTTCGGTGGAGGCTGGGTCTCGTTGCTGCGGTGGAGGAGTGCATGCGCAGGAGGCCATCACTGGGCTCTCTTCTCTCTCTCTTTTTTTTTTTGGAATGGTGGATGGGTTCCTTTTAGAAGTGGAGAAAAGTGGTAGGTGAAATGTGAACGGGATTAGATGGTGTAAGATGGACGGTGAGTGGAGAGTTGCAGACGGCGGTGCATGCACAGCAGGACTCACGTCCTCCTTTTTTTTTTTACTTTGAGATTGGAGGATGGTTTAGGCAAAAGGAATGGAGAGCTTCAATGGGGAGAGAAACAAGACAGTCACGAGTTGGATACAAAGATAAAAGTGGGAGGAGGATAAACGTTGCTGCAAAATGGTGTGAATAGTGGTTTTCGTGAATACAAGGGAAGGCTGATGTTGTTAAAAGAGGAAGAACAGTTATAGTGGGAAAGAAAACCATGGTTGGGAGGATTATTTGCATGTAAAACAATTGGCAGATGAAAAGGAATACTAGGTGCACGTGTAACATTGTTTTACACTTGTCCCATTCTCTATTATGTGCTTGCCACGTTTTAAATTAATTTTTTTTTATATAAATATATGATATACATGTACAAAAGGTGGCGGCTTATGAACTACTCAGTTTGAACGTTAGCACATGGAATGCTTTGGTGGGAACAAAAGAATGGGAAAACTATTCACAATACAATTCAATTTTATACCCAAATTTTGCTCCTTTCCAATTTCTTTCATATTTAATTATCGATAACCATCAACACTGAACTAACAATATAATCGTGTATAATAATGTGTCACGATCCCAGAACAGAAATAAAACAGACCGGTTGACTGATTCTGTAAAGTGTCAAAAGGGACCACAGTTACCCCAAAATACGCTAGAAAAATATACGTTTATTTTCCGAAATAAAAATTTCAATAAATTTCTATAAAATATTTTAAGACTACGCGAACTGAAACTGAACAAAAATTTACGACGAATATTGAATTATAATTAGATTTCAAATTCTGATTATTTCTAGCAACTCAATTATACTCGTTTCGATATTTCAACTTACGACGAACCGTTTCTCCAAACAAACATTGTTACAACTAATTTCATAATAAAATTAAATTTTCAATTATTTTAAAATATTATTATCACCCAAAAATTTGATTCAACAGTTATTTGAACCTTTCAAACTTTATTTAAAATTCATATTAAATTCAAAATTGATTTTCAAAAATCTTAGATCGTTACAACAACAGTCCAATAGGCATGATAGGTTATACTATGTCAGTCACAATAGTCAAATAGGCATGATAGGTTTTTTATGTCAGTCACAACAGTCCAATAGGCATGATAGGTTTTATTATGTCAGTCACAACTGTCCAATAGACATAAGCAATTCAGAATTGACAAAAGGATAGGCACGAATAGAGTTAGGCATAGTTCTAGATCCAGTTGTTACAGTCATGATTTCTTACTAGGTGTTCACATCTAAACAATAACTGTACTTACATAAAAAGGACGTATCTTGATTTCTGGGATCTGATTTCTGAATTTGAAAAGCTATACTTTGATGTAGACGTTTGATTCTCTAGTTATTCTAATTGATTCCTAGTTTGAATTTGATTCTCTAGTTTGGGGTAGATAGATGGAGGCTAATCCAGTTTGTAGACGAACAGCATGACAACTTCATAGAATGAGTTCTAGGGTTGAGGTTTGGGGTGATCATATAGAAGTACAGGTTCAATTCTAGCCTTTAGATTAGTCTATGAGAAATCAGAGTCATCAAACCAAAGAGATGTGTCATCCAGCCAACCGTAGCATGACACATATGCCCTAATACCTTAGAAATCAGTCATTGGCCAATCAGAGAAGGCCACATCAGCACAGGGCTGTAAAAATTCGTCACAGGAGCTGGATCTGAGAGGGGTCGACTCCCTACCGGGGGGTGGGGGTGGACACCTATGTCGACTCCCATATAGGGAGGTCGACACCTATGTCGACTCCCCTTGGGGGAGGGTGCTCGACACCCTGAGCGGGAAATTTCCCGCTCAGCCGGTTTTGAATTTTGAACTGTTTTTATTATTTATATTTATTTATATTTATTTTCTGCTTGAACTTGTAATCTTCTGAACTCCATAACTTCTTCATACGGAGTCGATTCACGCAAACTCGGACTCTATCTCAAGCAGAATTCCGAGACGAACGCAATGGCATAACCCATTTCCCTTAATTCCCACTTTAAAAATTAAGTATTCTTTAATTTGTTACTTTAATGTTCACAGAAAATACGGGGTGTTACAACCGATTTCCACCAATATATAACCTCTAAGCTCGTACGTATCAGAGAAGGGTGTTAAGAAAGAGAATAAATTCTCCACCACCAAATAGACATATATTTAGCAGAGATCAACGAATAAAGTATAAAGGGATACAATGTCAGACATACCATCCGTTTGCAAGTCCGTTCTGGGCCTGAACAAAACCGGAGGCACCTTATTCCTCGTTCCATATATCTAATATAGGAGAGATGCCCTCGCATATTGGGTCGATCTCCAAGTACCTCTGGACGATCACCACTTATTACCTTGTCTTGGGTGTACAACCCAATCAAGACATCAGTAATCTTCCATTCGATGTGAATCGACTTTTAGTCATCGGACCATTTATTCAGAATGGGATAAACCCGGTCTTTCCAAATAACTCGCATATTTTATAATCAATAATCAAGTGCTATAAAAACACATCATACGCCTCATTCCAATTCAGAATATTCTTTTATTAAAATATTCACATCTTAGGGGAAAGGTTCCTATTAATTTTATCAAAGATAAGTTCATTTAATCTATTTCTTTAATCTTCCTTTGGGTATCATTTCAAAAGACTTTATTTTATCCTTTAACAATTCTAAACCAAATTAAGGTTTATCAAACTAGTCAGGATTATCGAGCCATACCGAAGTAATCATTTCTTTTATTATTCTAATCCCAACCTATTCATCCTATGGAGCAAAACTGGTAGTACTCCATATCTAACACCCACGGTGCTATCGGTAAATTTAATTACCATTTCACGTTCAAATCTAACTAATTATTTAACTACTGATTAGAGTAAAACTGGTGGTACTCCATTCTCGATCATTTCATGAATTCGATAAATTTAGTTATCTCATTCTCATTTTAATCTAATTAAAGATTCACTAAAACTCTAACTTGGTTTTAATATCAAAAATCATTACTTTATGATTATTCAACTCTAAGAAACTAATCTTATCTTTAACTGGGTTAAAGAGCCAATGTCACTTAAAACACGGTTCACAATAAACCCATATCAATTTCCATTAACTATGGAATCTTCACGGAAAACATATCAATATATATATATAATCGATATAAATTTCCGTATCAAACTAAGAATATAAATGGAATAACGGCAAAGTCTTTTAAATTCCATATATAGTAACAGTCTTCCTTTATAGAAAGCTCATCTCGATTATTACCAAATCGAATTCCATTCAATTTCAATTTAATATATATTAAATAGGAAAACTTTACTTCGGAAAATTTCCATTAATCTTAATAAAAGATTTATAAATTCCAAATTATATCTTCAATGTTAATTGGGTTTTAAGAATAAATGTTATTTAAAACATCGTTCACAATGAACCCAAAATCATCTTCTATTTAAGTCCAATTTATAATTATAAATTGGAAAACTTAGTTGATCTTAATTAAAAGATTTATTCATTTTCCAACGGGGTTTAAGAACAGTATTATTAAAGATATAATTTACGACAAACCCGAAACGAAATGACCCAAACTCGCCCTTACTGGAAAGCTCGGACTGAGTTGAGAACACGACAAATCAGAACACAGCCAATAGAACATTTCATTGCTTATTACAACAATTACATCGGAGTACAAGAATATAATAGAGTATGAATAAATAATATACATTTGATAAACATCAGAAATTTACAAATTACAATGCAGTGGAAAAATAATACATAACACAACTGAAAGAAATGCACGAATATAGAGCATTCCGTATATAGCTCCAGCTATAAACCAGGATCCTGTGAATATAATATCTGCAAAACCGAAACTACTAGCTGCCCATATGGAAAATAGGGGCACTTAGAGTTTAGGTTAAAACAATAAACTCTAGGTCAGTCATGTGACTGGTGTGAGAACTAAAACAGTTATTAATTTGATTTTAAAGTTAGGTAAATCAAGGGACCACGCCGTATAACACGGAATAGGTTTACCACCAAGAATACCAGTGCATAAAACAAACAACGCAATGCTAAAGAGAAAAATGAAGCTATTATAAGACTCAAGTCCCATCACACAATGAACGCCGTCGAGGATAGAATTTTCCCTTATAATAGTCAAATATGCTTGATACGCGAAATTTCATCTTTTATTTTTACTATAAGTGAAGAAATCAACTTCAAATATAAATGTATCAATCATAGGCGGCGTAGGTACCATTATATTACCTCGCCATATATATATATATATTGACAACTAAACGGAATATCACATATTAGAAATTGGGTTTCCATCTATGAACCGAGGCAAGGGATTATCCTCACCGATTTCGAGACACACTAGCAAGTGCCTCAGGATCCCCCATAGTGAACCCCTTGGATCTTCATGGTCGGTCATCCATCGACGATTAGTTGTACCATAAACTATATGTTAGCCAGTTCTATCGAACCTCTAAAATGGTCATTATGTCGACCATATCCATTAGCCCCGTAGTGACCGATATAATATCCATCAGCCCCGCAGAGCTGATATATCCGAGGTACCTCGTCTCCAATCAAGTAATAATAGTGTGCAATATCCACATGAGTAAACAGTTTGGGCTCCATACCATAATGTTACTCGTAGCTAGAACTAACATATTTCCATTTCCATGTAGTCGCTATCTGTTTTTGGTTCATACCTAGGTGCGAGGCTCGCGAATTAACGCTACACAAAGCAATGCTACTTAAAGCCGTGCTTCGGTCACCAACCACAAGGCTTTGCTTTTCAACAAAAGCCTTGATCCTTTGCATCTCTGCATTCCACACAGGCAATTCACGCCATGTGACTGATGTCTATCAATATATAACCTCTGAGCTCGTACGTCTCAGAGAAGGGTTTTAAGAAAGAGAATAAATCTCCGCCACCAAACAGATATGTATTTAATAGAGATCAATCAAAATAGAATAAAATCCAATGTCAGACACACATCCATTTACAAGTCCGTTCTGGGTCTGAACGAAACCGGAGGCACCTTATTCCTCGTCCCATATGTCCAATACAGGAGAGAGGCCCTCGCTTATCCGTCGATCTCCAGGTACGTCTGGACGATCACCACTTATTATCTTGTCTTGGGTGTACAACCCAATCAAGACATCAGTAATCATCCAAACGATGTGAAGACCTCCGGTCTTTAACCACCGTCTTCATCGTCGACTTACCGTTGAATCAGTTATTCAGAATGGGATAAACCCGGTCTTTCTGAATAACTCGCATATCTTATAAACAAGTGCTATAAAAACACAACATACGCCTCATTCCAATCCAGAATATTCTTTTATTCAAATATTCATATCTTTAGGGAAAGGTTCCCATTAATTTTATCAAAGATAAATTCTTTAAATTTATTCTTTAATCTTCCTTTGGATATCATTTCAAACCAAATTAAGGTTTATCCAAACTAGTCGGGATTAGCGAACCTACCGAAGTAATCATTTGTTTAATTTCCCAATCCCAACCTATTCATCCCATGGAGCAAAACTGGTAATACTCCATATCGAACACCACGGTGTTATCGGTAAATTTAATTACCATTTCACGTTCAAATCTAATTAAAGATTTAACTATCGCTTTGAACAAAACTGGTGATACTCCACTCTCGATCATTTCCCAAATTTGATAATTTAAATTATCACATTCACATTTCAATCTAATTAAAGATTCATTAAAACTCCAATTAGTTTTAATCTTCCCAAAAATCAATATTAATGATTATTTAACTTTAGGAAATCAAACATGCCGCATTGACTATCTACACTGTACCATAGATCTTTGCCGATATATAACCTCTGAGCTCGTACGTCTCACAGAAGGGTGTTAAGCAAGAAAATAGATTCTCCGCCACCAAACAGATATATATTTAGCAGAGATCAGCGAATACGGTATAAAGGAATCAATGTCCGACATGTAATCCTGTCTTTAGCTAGGTTAGAAAACTAATGTAATTTAAAACACAGTTCACAATAAACCCAAAATCACATTCCATTAGTTTTGGAATCTTCACGGAAAAACAGATCAATATATAATCGATATCAATTTCCGTATCTGACTAATAATATAAATGAAATAATGACAAAGCCTTTTAAATTCCATATATATTAACAGTCTTCCTCCATAGAAGCTCGCTTCGATTATTACCCAATCGAATTCCATTCCATTCCAATTTATTTTATCAAATTGGAAAACTTTACTTTGGAAATTTTCCATTAAATCTTAATAAAAAATTTATAAGTTCCAAATTACATCTCACGGTTAATCGGGTTAAAGAACAAATGTCGTTTAAAAAAACGTTCACTATAAAATCAAAAATCCAATTCTTTTATTCAGTTCCAGTTAAATATTAATTAATTGGAAAACTTCACTTAATCTTGAATTAAAGATTTATTCTTTTCTTAACTGGGTTTAAGAACAGTGTCACCATTCACGGCAAACCCAAAATCCCATTTGATATTAAATACAAGGCTTTGAATATAAATTATATCGGCTTAAATTCAATATCAAATTCTGAAACCAACAAATATCATATTGGAAATAACGATGTAAATATATCTTCCAAATTTCCATAACAATATCTGTATAATCACGAAATCCAACATTGAAATATTCCAAAGATGATTTCCATTCAAATCCACTCCAGTTCATATATTGGAAATTCTGGTTATATCAAAACACCTTCCCAAATCCAATTTATTTATTTAAAAATTATTCGAATTCATTTCTGGTCATTAGCTAATTTATTTTGATAAAAATATATTTTTATCTTTTCAAATATGGAATTTTTAATCCCAATTCTTTCCAAATCATTTATTATGATTTTACACAAATTATTGATATTTTTAATAATTTTATCAAGGCCCATACTGTCGATTTCCATAAACGGTCATCGAACTGAACTTACATCGACCTTTTCCAAATTTTATTTGGACATAATTCCAAATCCAACCGTTAGATCTCAAATCTCATGTATTCATTGGAAAGCTCTTTTCGATACGAACCCAATGGTTCCAGTTTTAGGAGAATCCGACTGTCAGATCTCTCGTAATGTCAATTCGAAGTCAATGGTCGAAATTTGTGAACAATCGCGGCGCGGTGCGTTCTATTCAGGCCATTAAATATATATAATATATATGTATATATTATTAAATATATTTCATCGATTTCCATTTAAAACGTATTTATAAATCGTTTAAATTTGTTTCAAAAATGATTTCAACTTCCATTTCATTTTAGAATCAAATTTGAATATTCTATATCATTATAATATATAAGTGATAATATTTTCAATATATCAGGTTTTGAAATCATTTCCTTTTCGATATTCATTATAAAAAAATGAATAAAATCGATATAAATATCATTCGCGTTAAAATGGCGCAAATCTAATCAACACAGCTTATATATTTCAATATTTTCGTGTCCATCCTAAATCGGACATCAAATCAGATTTTAATCCTTTACTGAATACTATTTTAAAATATTCGTTATTTTAAAATATTCGTTCTTTCTGAATTGGAATCAGACACATTCAATTACCATATAATGTTATTTATATGGATTTCATACATATGTGTACACAACAATAATTATACACTATCAACCATCATCTAGAGTGCAATTTACAACTGTATAAGCGTAAAAATAAATAATTAACGCTCGTCACAGTCTGTCAACCCATCAATTGACATACAACTAAGTATTGGGATTAGTGTATGTCCAGTATCATCCCAATACCCGTGTGGGGTTTTCAAACAGCAAATACTGATTATTATTTATCCAGTTGGGAATGTGTAAATTTATCTTCCCAATCAATATCAGTCAAATGGGTGTACATAAACAAATCGCCTGATTTGTAAATGAATATTTATTTCCAACACATGACCATTTTATATGGTTCATATATTCAATAAAAATTATATTTTTATTGTTCAAATATTTTATTCCATACATGAATATTTTATATATTTTATTCGTTCAAAAAAATGATACTTTTATTATTCAAATATTCTATTCCATACATGAATATTTTATATACTTTATTCATTCAATAAAAATGATATTTTTATAGTTCAAATATTTTATTCCATACATGAATATTTTATATATTTTATTCATTCAATAAAAATGATATTTTTATAGTTCAAATATTTTATTCCATACATGAATATTTTATATATTTTATTCATTCAATAAAAATGATACTTTTATTATTCAAATATTTTATTCCGTACATGAACATTTTATATATTTTATTCATTCAATAAAAATGATATTTTTATAGTTCAAATATTTTATTCCATACATGAACATTTTATATATTTTATTCATTCAATAAAAATGATACTTTTATTATTCAAATATTTTATTCCATACATGAATATTTTATATATTTTGTTCATTAAATAAAAATTATATTTTTATAATTCAAATATTTTATTCCATACAATACAATCAATAATCACAATACAATCCATTTCCACAACACAATACAATCAAACAAGCCGTCCATGGTCTGTGGACGACAGTGTCAGGAGCTACTAAGCCCCGTCTGCAACCTAGTATATATTTAATTGGAAAATAATTAGTGAGAAGGAGTTCACACTTTTGGATCCACTCCGCCATTTTTATTTCTGAATTTCTATTTTGATTCTAATCGCATTCAAATTTTCCTGAAATTCCAACGTGCTCCAAATTGGGCCTAGTTAGTCTTGTTGTTAAGCTCTCGTCCCCCTAATCACAACAGATCCAGTTTCACGCGATTTGGACCTCATATGAGAGAGATATGTTATTTTAAACATTGTACACTTTAAATCAATAATTAATGGAATTAATTAAGGTTATAAATAACCTTCTTCCCCAAAATAACCCAGGTTGTCGTCAGTTTTCTGATGTTCAAAACTTGGGTTCTGTTTCGCTGCTGCCTCGGTGCCTGCACCATCGATCAGAGACCACAACGTGGAAGGGCTACGATGCCTCCACCTGTACCTGGAAGCAGCCCGAACTCGGTGGGCCTTTGCGCCAGTAAATCGGCGGTGAAGTCGACGAGTTTGAGGAGAAAAACCTCCTAATTTACTTCACGAGAAATGCTGAAACCCATATAGAACTGAAGCTTGTAAAAATCTCTTCCATATTTGCTTCAGAGTCGGGGTCTATTTCGAATCAGAATTGAAGAGCTTGGGGGTTTAAAATCGGAGCACGAGGATCGTCAATTTCGATTTGGTGGCGGCTCGTTGGATGATAATTAGGTTTTTGAGAAAAATTCGAATTTATATATATATATATATATATTATTTTATTCTTTTAATTTGTAAATGACTTGTTTATCATTACGAATTCCAAATCCAACCCAACGACTATCGCCCCTAGCTGAATACACTCATTCCGGACATAATAGGATATGTTTCATAAGCCAATTCAGCTGTTACGATTAGTTTTACTTTAAATTAAAATATAAATCAATATAGGAAAATAGGCGGAAGGAAGAACATCGATCTGATTTTAGAATTAAAGACGCGGCATTATCTTTTCCATCAGAAGGACGTGCAAATTATATTTTCGGCTAAAGGAAATAAATTATAAAAAAAAATAAACCATACAGAGGCGGCTTCACTCGAATAGGCGGAGGCGCATTGTAACAACCCGTGTATTTTATAACAGTGAAATTCACAAAAAAAAGTATAATAAATTTCAAATCAAAGTATTAAGGGAAACGGGATACGCCATTGCGTTTGTCTCGGAAAAATACGCGAAATAGAGTCCGAGTTTTCGAAAAACGGAGCCCGTATGACCAAATTATGGCCCGATGAGGTTTCAGAAAATTCAAATTTCGAAAACAGATTTGAATTTCAGCCCAATCAGAGTAGGCGGGAAAATTCCCGCCCAAACCCATCAGGTCGACCTGGGGGTCGACCCTAGGGTCGACCTGCCAGGCCAGGTCGACCTGGGAGTCGACCTAGGTGTCGACGTGCCCCAGGCAGGTCGACTCTAGAGTCGACCTGGGGGTCGACTGGGGAGTCGACCTGGGGGTCGACTGGGGAGTCGACCTGGCCCCTGAGCCAGGTCGAACCCAACCCACCCTGGCTGGCCTGGTCTGTGTTTGGTCGATTTTCTGAGCCTTGCCTTGTCACTAGGGCTAAGTATCAGCTCCTGATTGGCCTCTCCTTTGAACGAACGGCTATTATTGAACCAAGCTTCATCGATGGTCTAAATCAACTCACAAACTCTATAAAAAGGACCTAAGACTAACCCTAATTCACACAAACTAAAATGGAGATGAGACCGTCATGCTGCTGAGGAGAGACTAAGGATAGCCGTAAGAAATAGAGAGACAATTATGAGATAATTCAAAGCTTAAAGCAACGTTAATCGAATCAACGCCTACAACAAAGGATAGCATCTCCAATTTCAGAATTCAGATTCCTGAATTGAAGATTCGTCATATGTTGTAAGTAGAGTGCTATTCCGATGTGAATTAAATAATTGTGTTGATTTGTGTAAAGTAAGAAATGGAATTGTGGCGATAATAATCTATATTTGTACGTTGCTTTGATGCTAAATGATTTGGGAATATTATGGTATACGATTGGATATTTGCAAGTATGCGATTTGCGTTGGAAGTTAACAACGAAATGGAATTGTGGCAATAATAACCTATATGTTATTTTGATTCTAAACGATTTGGCAATGCTATGGTGTACGATTGGATTCATACAAGTATATGATTTATGTTGACAACCAGATGTTGTGGAATTTTAATTGGGATTCATGCAAGCATATGATTCATATTGAAAACTACATGTTTGTCTTAGTTATTTACAACACCCATTTGATAATTGCAAGTATATGATTCATGTTGAAAATAACAACTATATGTTGTAATAGTTTATTTGAAATTCATGCAAGTCTATGATTTATTGTTACGCCAACATGATGTATAATTCTATGGTCATCTTTAGTGTAATTTGATCCACTTAAAGTGTTATGATTCATATGAAGGTTATGTTGGAATTGGCATCATAGTTCAAGTATAAAAATCATGATTTTGTGATAGTGACAAAAGCAAGCGTCTTTGTAAGCTTGTATTAATCTTATGAACATGACTAAACTATGTTTGTTATTATGCCTAATTGGAAACATGTTTTTAGGCTTATGTTGTTATCGTAATCATATAATAATATATTTGACACATAAGTTACATTAGAATTACACTAGAATTACATCCCACTTACAAGTTACATAGATAGGATAAAAACCATGATTATATGAATAGTAGGATTCATGTTCAGTTATGTTTATGCCATGACTACATGAATAGAATGATTCATGTTTTGTTTATATCATGATTATGTGAATAGAATGATTCATGTTTAAGTATTGCTTATATTATATGTTGTTACAATTGCAAGTTCACATGTGCCTACCCTATGTTAATTGAATCGTTATGCTGCAAGTTCATGCGTTCACACTCCCCTTTTTATGTTACCTTATAAACACCATGTTATAAGCCTCCCCTTTTCATATGGCTAAATTGGGTTTAAGTGTTAAACCCAACACAACTTACATTCGAGCGAACGTACAAAACAGGGGTAATGACGTTTGGGCTAAAATATAGAACATATGTGTTGGCATTTTGACGCATGCCAACAACCTTGAAAAACAATTAAGTGGCATAAATAAATCTTAATCAATAAAGATAAATTTGAATAATGGGCTGCAAATATTTACATATAAAAAGAAAAGAGACAAAATATGTAAATGTAGAAAATACGATGTGTTTAACCCGAGGTTGGATTGAGTTGTGATGTAAACCTGCCCGGAACCGCCCGGCTGTCCAGTAGTCACAACAATACCTATCCAATGTGGGTGGTTAAACACGGAGCCCAATAAGGACCCGAGGTTAGACTGAGTTGTGGTGTAAGACTGCCCGGACCCAACCGGCAACAGGCAGCCACAACAATATCTGTCTAATGTGAGAGGTCAAGGCTTTAATAAGACAATTAAGGCTGAGTCAGGATTGATAGGATTAAGTGAATTAAGACTTAATCAAAATATAACATGCTAAACTAAACAGACTGATTGGGGGTTAGGTTTATAAAACACTTAACCAACTTAGCATGTTGGCTTGAAATAGAAAACCTAGTAGCGGGGGACCCTTTTCAGCAGTAACCCTACAAGGTATCATGATACCCTGAAACTATGCAGGGTGAGGCACGATTACTGGGCTGACTGTAAAAGGTCAAATCGGCGACGGTGGTGCAGCAGTGTAGGTTCTAACGGGGTGCGGGCGTGCACACACTCCGGCGTAGAAAAATAAGGCACTGGGCACCAGTAGCATACCTGTGCATTCTAGGATTGTGTCGGGCCGCCACCATGGGACTTGATACACCCCATGGTGGGACCAGCATAGGTAACTACAACATCGGGGGCCGTAAGACACATGTAACTATGCGAGTAGGAGCCGATCATCATAAAAATGGATCACTTCACCCTGATTATGGGGTGCCTGTTGGGAACTAGTTTATATGGGTACAAAGATTAATATGGGGTACGATAGTATATTCGACCCTAGACAACTTAACTTAGTTTATGGTGCTTTCCCATTTCTAGTTTATACTTATCATACCCAGTTCTTTATTCATAGACTGAATAGTCCTAGACTTACTCAGGCTTTATGTCTGACTCTACATTTCTTTCGTCTTCTTTTCTTCCGTTCCCCCCCCCCCCAGGTCCACAGGGAGGGAATACCGCAGCTTGACCAGCCTTCATATCCAGCTTGAAGAGAAAGAATGTATTGCTTGGATCTTTTCGTTTTGGACTATGGCTTTGGACAGCAATTATGGGACTTTTGCAGTTTATTTATGTTTTCTTTATGCTTCTTTAAATAATGTAATCAAGACAGTTATGATTTTGGAAGTATTGTAAGACAATTATGGCATGGTTTATGTAACACGTATTTTGATGAAATAAAAGTTGTTGTTTTCCGCTGTTCAAAAATATGTGTTCTTATATCTGTCTTGTATATCTGTGACTTATACTTATAAAACCTCCACCAAAATTAGGGCATTCCCTTTGAGAGTGACCCTAACGGAGGTGGGGTGTTTCACGCATCAGAAGAACAGGTGCCAACAACGCAAACACAGGCGTCGATGGTGCTCAGTCAGGCGAAGGTGACGGTCATCTCTGGTGAAGATGATGGGCTATTGGTGGTGGCAACTGCATTGTAGGATGACAACTATTCAAGTGATGATGGTTAAGGTCGATGGTGGTGTTGTTACAGGTAACGATGACGATCAATTAGCTTGTTTTGAAATGAACTCAAAAAAATGCTATGTGAACTTATCATTTTGATTCTATATGTATAATGTATAACTGAACGTTATATTTTGTTTTGCTATTGTTGATGCATTACCTGTGTCACTGCTGCATCATGTTGTTTTGTGATGATTGTGCTCTTTTGTTATGTGTATATTTGATTTTGATGTGATAAAAGTACTTATATATTTCAAAAAATGATAAACTACGCTTAAAATATAATGCATCTATTGTGTATTTGCTTGTCATTGAGTTGCTTTGTTTTGAATATTACAGATATCATAAATCAAATGCTAATGTACTGCATAACTAAAATGCTATATTAAACTATCATTTTAAATATTATAAATATACAAGCGCACTTTATTAAAAATGCTACACTAAACTATTTTTTTAATATCATACATATGATGGTGAACTTTATAATTAAAATGTTATATTAAATGATAGTTAAAAGTAGCATTGCTTTTTGAAAATAAACAAATATGTACAAAATATGAATGATACTGAATATATCATCATATTTTTAAAGTACTCTATATATGTTAAGTATATCAAATGATAGTTGAATTTTTATTAAAGTGAACTGTCGCGCGTAGAACATACTAAATGATGGTGGAATATAACATTGTACTTGTAAAATGAACTAGCATATATGAAATATGATAAATGATAGTCAAATTTAGCATTTATTCTTTAAGATGAATTAGCATGTACGAATATGCTAAATTATAAATGAATTTAACATTGTATTGTTAAGTTGAGCTTGTAAGCATAAAATATGATGAATAATAGTTGAATTTAGCATTGCATCTTTTAAAGTGAACTAGCATTATAATAGTTGTATATGACTATTTAAAAAATAACTAGCATGTGTATAGCATTATATTAAAAAATTAAATAGAGCATCATGTATAGTAAGCTAAATAATAGTAGAATATAGCACTATTTAAAAAAAATATGAAATAACATGTGTAAAGTATAACAAATGATAGTTGAATTTAACATTGTATTTTTTAAATTGAAATAACATGTGTAGAATACATTGTATGACAGTTAGACATATCATTATATTTTTAAAGGGAATTACATGTATAAGATATGAAAAATGATAGTTGTATATAAAGTTATATTTGTAAAATGAACCAGCGCATGTATAAAATATGATAAATGATAGTTGAATTTAGCATTGTATTTTTTAACGTGAAATAACATATGTACAATATGCTAAATGCTAGTTGAATGTAGCATTGTATTTTTAAAGTGAGCTACCATGTATAAAATATAATAAATGATAATTGAATTTATCATTTGTATTTTTGAAGTGAGTTAGCACGTGAAGAATTTGCAAAATAATGTTTGAATATAACATTTATTAGTAAAATGAACTAGCATGTATAAAACATAATAAATGATAGTTGAATTTAACGTTGTATTTTTTAAAAGGAACTAGAACATTTAAATATGTGAAATGATAGTTGAATATAGCATTAAATTTTTTTAGTTAAATACAATAGCAGATTGGCATCGTCGACTTGAACGGCGACGGCTAGGATTGGAATGAACGATGATGACTCCCGAAGCTTGGATGACGGTGGCTAGAAAGGCAGTGGCTAAGGTTTGGTTGAACGGCAGTGGCGACAGCCACGCGGGCTTAAGGAGGCGATTGCTCGGTTTGGGGGCAGCGTTGGCTAGGGGCAGCGCCTTAGAAGGCGGCAGCTGGGGTTGAGGCGGTGGTGGCTTGGGGCGGCAACTACGAAGGGAATGGCGGCTACGAAGGCGTTTGATGGAGACGATTGATTTGGCTGGAACAAATTGCGCGTGTCCTTCTGCCTAATTTTTGTAACCTACGTCCCTGATTTAAAAACCGCTTTTAAGTTTTTCCTTAAAACTAATTTACTCAAATCAATATATATTTAATTTAGACGTACATTTTAATTTACCAGGGCCACATACTGACTCTAAAAATTCCAGAAAAATAAATATCGCTATGTTTTGACGATACAGTCCTAACAAAACTAATTTCATTGAATTTGGAGACCGTCTGAAAAACGGTCATTTCCCGGTCAATAAAATTCAAACTGAATTGACCAAACACGTTTAAATTCACCACAGTCACATATTAATTCCAAAAATTATGAAAATTGGAATCTAGCAACAATTTGACATTCCAGATCCAACAAAAGTGGTCTCTTTGAAAACGGAGGTCGTTTGCAAAATCGTTGTTTTTAAAGGCTGTATATTATATAAAATTTCATAACGACTATTTTAAATTTTCAACCGGACATAACTTTTTATTCCCATTATGAAATCTGGATTTTTCACATACGTTGGAAAGATATTTTCAAACAAATTCCAATATTTCGGGTTTTACCAAAATCCGGTTTATTTTGAATCCTATACATTCATTTGAAATTAGAAATCGAATTTTCAAACTGCCACGCCATTTCCAATTCGTTATATAATTAAAATAAATTTATTCGTTCTAACTTCGATTCAAATAAATTTTTGGTCATTATTATTTAAAATAAATCATTTTAAATATTCAAAATTCATTAAAATTGCTAAAATAAAAATTTTAAATTGGTTCTGAAAATCCGGGTTGTTACACAAAATTAAATTTGATATTAAATACAAGGCTCTAAATAGAAATTATATTGGCTTATATTAAATATCAAATTCTGAAACCAACAAATATCCTATTGGGAATAACGATATATATATATATCTTCCGAATTCCTCAACGATATCCGTAAAATCGCGGAATCAAATATCGAAATATTCCGAAGATTATTTCCATTCAAATCCATTCCAATTTATTCGTTGGAAAACTCTGGTTATTTTAAAACCATCTTAATTCCTTTCAGTTCTCTATTCTAGTTGTTAACTAGTTCATTCTGATAAATATCATTTATCTTTACAAATATGGAATATTTCTTCCAAACTCTTTCCAAATCATTTATTGTGATTTTACATAATTTATTCATATTTTTAATGATTTTAATATCATCATTTCCGTCGATTTCCATATACAGTCATCGAACTGCATTTACAGCGACCTTTTCCAAAACTGATTTGGACATATTTTAAAATCTAGCCGTTGGATTTCAAATCTCTTATTACTGTTCGAAAGCCCTTTTCGATACAATCCCAATGGTTCCGGTTTTAGGAGAATCCGACAGTCAGATCTCCCGTTACATCAATTTGAAGTTAATGGTTGAAATTCGCGAACGGTCGCTGCGCGGTGCCTTCTATTCAAGCCATTTAACTATATATAATATATATCGTCGATCTCCATTTAAAACATATTTTATAAATAGTTTATAAATTCATTTTAAAACGATTTCAACTACATTTTCAATTTTAAATCAAAATTGAATATTCTATATCATTATAATATTAAAATGATAATATTTTCAAAATATCTGATTTTTAAATCCATTTCCTTTTCGTATTCATTATAAAATAAATAAAATCGATATAAAAATCCATTCGAATTGAAATGGCGTTTAACTACTTAACTCGGCTGCATATATTTCAATATTTTTGTTTCCATCCAAAACTGGATATCAAAATCATATTTTGATTCTTCCACTGAGTATTATTTTAAAATATTCGTTCATATTCTGAATCGGAATGCGACTCAATCAATTACCATATAATTTCAGTTATATGGATTTCATACATCGCATCTATTCCACAATAATGATAAATAATCATTAAACAATCAATCATCATCCAGAGTGCATTCTATAACTGTATAAGCATTAAAATAAATAAGTAATGCTCATCACAGTCCGTCAACCAATCGATTGACATACTGCTAAATATTGGGATTAGTGTATGTCAAATATCGACCTAATACCCGTATGGGGTTTTCAAACAACAACAGTCGATTTAAATAAATCATTGGTTAATAAATTTAACCAATTCTAATTCGGTTTGAATTATTTTTCTAATTAGCCAATTTTCACTGTTTAAATTATAAATGGAAATTTATAATTTGATTTCAACTACCACATTAATGTTAACATTAATTTAATATGTTAACCATTACAATCGCAATACAAATCACCAAATCATCCATATAAGTAAATACTCAACTACCCAATGCCATTTACGGCGCCACAAATGGCCATCCGCGGAGTATGGAATACGAGTGTCGCTAATATCCATACATCACTTTGAATTCAAATGATTTATGTGAATTTGTGTGTTGAACTCCAAAAATAAATAACATACCATAAATAAAAATCAACAATGGTTGTCTATATATGTTTTCAGTTATAAAATAAATAACTAGTACAAATATTTTTAGTGAGAGAATTCTCACATTCGTTTCCACTCCGCCATTCTTTATTTTTGAATTTTTGTTTTTTAACAAAATTAAACAGACGTTTAATTTTGTCAAAAATCCTAACTGCCTCGTTTCCGTTCTGGCCAGTTTCATTGCGTAGTGTTCGATCCCACGATCGCAACGCGACTGAAATCGTCCGATTTGGACCTCGTATGGAAAAGATACAGATTTTAATATATTGAACAACTTAATTAAATAATTAACTAAATTAAAAAAGTTTTTAATTAACTTTTCTTCACCATAAAACAGTCAACCTCGATCCAAACCTGTCGCCCCATTCTCTCTCTTCCGCGCCTCCTCCACGACCACCGCGACGGCGATCGCCACCCACTAAAATGACCGCCTTCACCTCGCCTATCACACCCGTGAGCCATTGCCCACTCAAAATCCCCCACGCCTTGAAATCTGGGCACGAGCGGCAGACTTTTGATGGCGCGATTCACCCTCATCTTGCCACCAACGGTGATCATCACCGTAGGGATTTGTATAGCTTCCAAAGCTCTACAATTTTGCTTTAATATTCTTCAAAATTTATTGAGAGGATTTGGAGATCGAACGGGAAAAAGTTTTGGAGCATTTCCGTCGTCCATCGCATGGAGGTGAGTTTTTATTTTGACCGTGAATGAATGGTTTGACTAGGGTTTTGGCCCTTCTTATAATGATTTTTTTTACTCATTAAAGTGAGTTTCTGCATTTGAACTCCAAATCAAACCCAATGACTGTCATTCCTAGCCAAATACACCCATTTCGAGCACAATGGAATATGTTTCGTATGCCAATTCGACTGTTTTGATCAGTTTTTATCAAAATTAAAATATAAATTAATATAAAGTTTAATATTGAATTTCAACATACATTTTAATTTACTGAGGCCACATACCGACTCCAAAAATTACAGAAAAATAAATCTAGCTATGTTTTGACAATATGGTCCTAACAAAATTAATTTCGTTGAATTTGGATAACGTTTGAAAAATGGTATTTTTCTAGTTGATTAATTTCAAATTGTAATTACAAAACACGTTAAAATTTACCTTACTCGCATATTAATTCCAAAAATTATGAAATTTGAAATCTAACAATAATTTGATATTCTGGATCCAATAAAACTGTTTCATCGAAAACACAGGTCGTTTGCAAAGTGGCTATTTTTAAGGGTTATATATTATATTAAAATATATATAAATTCCATAGCGACTATTTTGAATTTTAAACAGGACATAACTTTCAATTTATATTATGAAATCTGAATTTTTCACATTCATCAGAAAGATATAATTCAAAATATTCCAATGTTTCTAGTTTTACTGAAATTCGATTTATTTTGAATTCTTTACATTCAATTGAAGTCTAAAATCGAATTTTCAAACTACCACGCCATTTCGAACTCCTTTTATAACTAAAATAAATTTATACGTTCTAACTTCGATTTAAATAAATTTTTAGTCGTTATTATTTAAAATAAATCATTTTAAATATTAAAAACCCATTAAAATAGCTAAAATAAAATTTTTAGATTAGTTCAGAAATTCCGGGTTGTTACAAGGAAGAAGAAATATAAAAGGTTAATTGTATAATTAATTAAATTAATGACGTAATTAGTTTATTCAAGTTTAAACATGAATACCTCTCTCATATGGAATCAGAATTGAGTGAAACAAGTTGCTATCTAATCGTGGAGAAGAATACTACGCTGTGGAACGGATTTGAACGAGATGGGAGCTAATTGGAATTTTGAGTTAAATTAAACCCACGTTTAGTTTAATTTAAAATGATCGTTATTGCAACAATCAACCATCAACGTAAAATCTTTTGATTTAACATGAAAAGTTATTTATAATCACGAACCGATTATATATTGGTTGCTTGTGGTTGCTATGATTTCTTCGTGGATGATGGATGTTTATTACAGTTTGTATTTACTATTTATGTACATATAAGCATTAACGATTATAATGCCTATATTATAATTGCTAACTGATGGACTATAACTATTGTGGTTGTTATTATAATTCCTCAAACAATTCAAACCATGAATATGAAATTATTTAGGGAACTGATTGAGTCCTATTCCATTTGGAATATTAAATGAAAATATATTCATTTAAGTGAAATAAGGCGTGAAAAGGAAAATTGGATTATTATATCCAAAATGATTTGGAAATGAAATTGATATGATTTCAAACAACTTTTGAAAAGTTTGAAATGGATTTGAAAGAGTTTTGATTAGAAATGACTTATTCTAATTTGCAATTCATTTTGAATAGTAATTTCAAAAGTGAATTTGAGTTATATATATATATAATGTTTTTAACTCAAACTGATTATTCCAAAAATCTTATATATTATTTAAATGGATTTATGCAAAGTTTGGATTTCAAAAGAATTGATTTTGAAAAATAATATTATTATATTAATATTATAATAATGGAATATTCAATTTTAATTTATAATTGATTTTAAGTTAGAATTGGTTTTAAACAAGTTTATAAACGTTTATGAAATATATATTTGGACTAAATTGAACGAGTTTCATTTTAAATAATAATATGGTTTGAATAGGACGTATTGGGCATCGATGGTTCTCGAATTTCGACTATAAACTTTAAACGACCATAACTGATGCAATTTAAATCGGATTTTCCCAAAACAAAAAACATTTTTTTTCTACTAATGATAGCTTTCAAAAGAAAGAAGAAATTTTGGATTTCAGCTAATAGATTTCAAGTTATGTTTAAATCTATTTTTGAAAAGGTTGGTGTAAATGCTAGTCAATGATTATAACTGAAAATCGATCGATATGGCCATATAAAGATCACTGAAAATATGGAACAATTGTACTAAATCATAATAAATTATTTTAAAGTGATTTGGGCAAGAAATATAAAGTTTCGAACTATTTTTCGATTTTTATGTTTTTGGCCAAACCTGCTGAGATAAAACGACGTTTTGGGAATTTGAGTTAAATGAACTAAAGATGACTAGTTTATTGATTTGATTGGAATTAATCTTCGAGTATTTGATTTATCAATTATGATGTTGTTTCAAAAGATGTGTTTTGATAAACCTTTTAATTAAGATTTAATTGGAATATGGATTCGAAAGGTATACAACCAAGTTAAGCTTTCCAGTTAATGAATTTAATTGGAATCAAATGGGAATCGATTTGGTGACAATCGAGATAAATCTCTATGGATGAAGAGTTTTACTATTTAAGGAATTTAAAAGCCTTTGCAATTATTTCGCTTATAGTATTAGTCCGAAAAGGGAATTCATATCGATTATGAGCTGATATGATTTCCATGAAGATTTAATTTATAATAAAAGGATGATTTTGGGTTTATCGTGAACGATGTCTTGACTAACATCATTCTGTAACCCATTTAAAGGAAATATGATTTCCCAAGTTAAGTTGAAGGGTACTATATTCAATTTGAATATAAAGATTTAGTGAAAGAGTGTCCCTAAGAAAATGATAATGAAACAAAGTTTAAGGATCATTTAAAAGAAGATAAGCATGTTTTCCATGTAATGATAAGATTAAGAAATCATGAGTATGATTTTTAGGCAAGAGATATGATCAAGGAAAGGTAAAGTAACTTACCCTAATCAATTATCAACGAATGGGTATAGTTTGGGTAAATATGTTTTACCGTAAAGATAATTGAAATCTTTAATCAGAGTTCAAATGAAAGAGGGTAATTAAACTTACCAAAATACAAGGGTAATTAGATATGGAGTACTGTCAAATTTGCTCCATGGGATGAATAGGATGAGGATAGGATAATGATTTGAAAATTTACCTTTTTCGTGAGATAAAATAAAGCGTAGAAAACTTGGTTTGATCTAAATTTGTGAAATGTGATTTTATAATCATTTGAAATGATTTCCAAGGAAAGATTTAAACAAGAGTTTAAAGAACGTAAATCTTTCATAAGAATTAAATGGGTATACCCAATATAAAAAATGATATGAGTAAAAGAATATCCCGAGATGGAATGAGAGTCATGATTTTTTGTATATTAATTATGGTTTGTAAAGATGTGCTATTTATTCGGAAGACCGGGTTTAAACCCATTCTAAATAACTATACAATGAGTAATGAAGATACTAAAGACAGTGGTTAAAGACAATGAATGATAAGTATCTATTTTTTTCCAAATTAACGACGGGTTTTTTTTTTAACTTTCTGTACTTCGACTTCAAGTACCTCTGGTCGGGGAGGATGAAGTGTCAACGTTCAAGTTTTAATGAAATCCATTTCTTCGCCTTTTCGCCAAAAAATCAGAATTCTCTTCCAGTGAAACGACCCAAACTCGCCCTTGCGGGAAAGCCTAGATTGAGTTGAGAACACGACAAATAAGAACACAAATGACATAACACTTCATTGCTGTTACAATAATTTACATTAGAGTACAAAAATATAACAGAGTATGAATAAATAATATACATCAGAAAAATATCAGAGATTAAATTACAAAGCAGCAGAAAAATAATACATAACACAACTGAAAGAAATACACGGATACAGAACTTTCCGAATATAGCTTCACCTATAAATCCAGGATCTTGGAAAAGAAATATCTGCAAAAACCCAACTACAGCTGCCCGTGTGGAAAATAGGGGCACCCAGAGTTTAGGTTAAAGCAATAAACTCCAAGTCAGTCATGTGATCGGTGTGAGAACTAAAACAGTTATTAAACTTTACTTTAAAAATAAAGTAAATCAAGTGACCACGCCGTATAACACGGAGCGGTTTCCTCCCAAGAATACTAGTTCATAAAACAAACAGCGCAATGCTTTTTTGAAAAATGTAGCTATTATAAGACTTAGGTCCCATCACACAATGCAACGCAAGCCGGAGGATAGAGTTTTACCTTATAATCGCCAAACATGCTTGGTACGTTTAAGACAAAAATCATTTGATACTATTATAAGTGCATAGTGTATAAAACAACTTCAAATATAAATGTATCAACCATAGATGGCATGGGTACCATATATCATGTTGCCATACTAGGCTCTACAATTAAAACCGAAATGTCACATATTGGATATTGGATTTCCGTCATGAGTCGAGGCAAGGGATGTACTTCTCGCCGGCTTCGAGACACTCTAGCAATTGCCTCAGGGTTCCCGCAGTGAAACCTTGGATCCTCCAAGGCCGGTCCACACTTACATTAGTGGATTAGTACTCCTGAACACACGTTTCCCGGTCCTATAGGACCTATCCATCGGCTCCGTAGTAACCGATATATCTGGGGCGCCTCACAATCCATCATCCACATAGTTAAAAATAAATAAACGTCTGGGCTATATAACATGACACCACCCATAGCTAGAAGGAAACGTTGCGCACTCCTTGGGTCCCTTATCCTGTATTTGACTCATACCGAGGTGTGAGGATCGCGAATTAATGCTATACACAAAGCTATGCTATTTTAGAGTCATGCTTTGATCGTCAACCACAAGACTCTTCTTTTCAACAGAAGCCTTAATCATTTGCATCTCATCATGTCACACTGACAATTCACGCCATGCGACTGATATCTATTGATATATAACCTCTAAGCTCGTACGTCTTAGAGAAGGGTGATAAGCAAGAGAATAAATTCTCCGCCACCAAACAAATGTATATTTAATAGAGATCAATCAACATAGAATAAAATCCAATGTCAGACACACATCCATTTACTAGTTCGTTCTGGGTCTGGACGAAACCAGAGGCACCTTATTCCTCGTCCCATATGTCCAATACAGGAGAGAGGTCCTCGCATATCTGGTCGATCTCCAAGTATGTCTGGACGATCACCACCTATTACCTTTTCTTGAGTGTACAACCCAATCAAGACATCAGTAATCATCCAAACGATGTGAAGATCTCTAGTCTTCAACCACCGTCTTCATCATCGACTTACCGTCAAATCAATTATTCGGAATGGGTATAAACCCAGCCTTTTCAAATAACCCACGTATCTTATAAATAAGTGCTATAAAAACACAATGTACGCCTCATTTCAATACAGACTATTCTTTTATTCAAATATTCCTTTCACAATTTAAACCAAATTAAGGTTTTCCAAACTAGTCGGGATTAGCGAACCTTACCAAAATAATCACTTATTTTATTTCCCAATCCCAACCTATTCATCCCATGAAGCAAAACTAGTAATACTCCATATCTAATACCACGGTGTTATCGGTAAATTTAATTACCCTTTCACATTCAAATCTAATTAAAGATTTAACTATCGCTTGGATCAAAACTGGTGATACTCCATTCTCGATCATTTCCCAATGGATAATTTAAATTATCACATTCAAATTTCAATCTAATTAAAGATAATTAAAAATTTACTTAATTTTAATCTTCCAACAATCATTATTAATAATTATTTAACATTGGAAACAAAAACATGCCGCATCGACAATCTACACCGTACCATTGATTTCTACCGATATATAACCTCTATGCTCGTATGTCTTAGAGAAGGGTGTTAAGCAAGAGAATAAATTCTCCGCCACCAAACAGATATATATTTTGCAAAGATCAACAATACAGTTCGAAATACAATGTTAGACATGTAATCCTGTCTTTAACTGGGTTAAAGAACCAATGTCATTTAAAACACAGTTCACGATAAATGCAAAATCCTATTCCATTAACTATGGAATCTTCACGGAAAAACAGATCAATATATAATCGATATCAATTTCCATATCCGACTAATAATATAAATGGAATAATGACAAAGACTTTTAAATTCCATATATATTAACAGTCTTCCTCTACAGAAGCTAATTACGATTGTTACCAAATCGAATTCCATTCAATCGCAATTTATTTTATTAAATTGGAAAACTTTACTTTGGAAAATTTCCATAAATTCTTAACAAAAAGATTTATAAATTCGAAATCAAATTTCACTGTTAATTGGGTTAAAGAACGAATGTCATTTAAAATACAGTTCACGATAAACCCAAAAAATCCAATTTCAATTCAATTCCAATTAAATATTAATTAATTGGTGAACTTCACTAAATCTTAATTACAAGATTTATTCTTTTCTCAACTGGATTTAGGAACAGTGTTATTAAAGGCACCATCCACGACAGACCCAAAATCCAATTCGATATTATATGTAAGGCTCTAAAAAGAAATTATATCGACTTATATTCAATATCAAATTCTGAAACCAACACATATTGTATGGGGAATAATGATATATATTTATCTTCCAAATTCCTCCACAATATCCGTATAGTCACGGAATCCAATATCGAAATATTCCGGAAATGATTTTATTCAAATCCATTCCAATTTATATATTGGAAATTTTTGGTTTTATTAAAACCCTTTTTATAAATCCAATTTATTTATTTAAAAATTATTGGATTTCAAATCTAGTCAATAACTAGTTCAATTTGATAAAAATATATTTTTATCTTTACAAACGTGGAATTTTTGATCCAAATTCTTTACAAATCATTTATTATGATTTTACACAAATTGATAATATTTTTAATAATTTTATCAAAGCCCGTACAGTCGATTTCCATAAACGGTCATCGAACTGCACTTACAGCTATCTTTTCCAAATTTGATTTGGACATAATTCCAAACCCAACCGTTAGATTTCAAATCACTTATATTCGTTGGAAAGCTCTTTCCAATACGAACCCAACAGTTCCTGTTTTGGGAGAATTCGACGGTCGGATCTCTCGTAATCTCAACTCGAAGTCAATGGTCAAAATTCATGAACGGTCACTGCGCGTTCTATTCAGGCCATTAAATATATATATATATATATATATATATATTTCGTCGATTTCCATTTATAACGTATTTTATAAATCATTTATAAGTTCGTTTTAAAATGATTCCCGCTTTCATTTCAATTTTAAACCAAAATTGAACACTCCTTCATTATAATATTTAAATGATAATATTTTCAAAATATCAGATTTTGGAATCATTCCCCTTTCGATATTCATATAAAAATGAATAAAATAGATATAAATATCGTTCACGTTAAAATGGCGTAAATCTAATCAACACGGCTTCTTATATTTCAATATTCTCGTGTCCATTCAAAATCGGATATCAAATTCACATTTTAATTCTTTACTGAATATTATTTTAAAATATTCATTATTTTAAAATATTCGTTCTTTCTGAATTGTAATCAAACACAGTCAATTATCATATAATGTTATTTATATGGATTTCATGCAACACATGTATACAACAACAATTATACACAATCAAGCATCATCCAGAGTGCACTACTCAACTGCATAAGTATCAAATATATATAATCAACGCTTACAACTGTCTATCAACCAATTGATTGACATACAACTAAACAATTGGGGTTAGTGTACGCCAAATATCATCCCAATACCCGTGTGGGTTTCAACCAACAAACAAAGAATTTATTTTTGCAGTTGGGCGATGTGTAAAATTTATCGTTCCAATCAATGTCAATTAAATGGTGTACATAAACAAATCATTTGATTTGTAAATGAATATTTATTTTCATTTCAGGAGAACTTTATGCCGTTCATATATACGTTAAAAATTATATTTTAAACGATAAAATATTTATTTCAACACATGAATATTTTTAATAGTTCATACATTCAGTAAAAATGATATTTTTATTGTCCACACATTCTAATCAACACATGAATATTTTATACAGTTCATATACACATTAAAAATTAAATTTTTAATGAATAAATATTTATTATAGAAAATTTCGGCATTATAACGGTGCGATACTAAAACCGAAGTAATGTCTAGCACTACCCCTCTCCTAATACTGGCTCGCGCCATACAAAATCAATCCAATCAATTCCAATATTACAATACAATCCATTTTCACAATACAGTCAATTTCACCTCAATTCAATCCAAACAACATACATAATTTGTACAATAAATAGTGTCGGGGGGCTTCTATGCCCCGTCTGCATCATAGTATATTTTTAACTGCAAAGTAATTAGAGTGAGAAGGAGTTCTCACATTGGGATCCACTCCGCCGTGCTTTTCAGACCTTCTGATTTACTGTTTTGATCCCAGACTTTGCAAATGAGCTCCAATCTTCACGCGGTCAGTTTTCTAGCCTAAACGCGCTATTCCGGACAACTTTTGTCTAGTGGCCTTTCTTTCGAAAATGCTCCAATTCGCCAGAATTTGCGAAATGACATAAATTGGACAACAGACTTTGGATGCGTTTTCCGTGCGACTATGCAATCCAAAATGTGACTTCCATATACTCAAATCGAAGAGAAAATCGTGCTCTTCGATATTGATAATGTGGAGTTTTGGCCAGAAGTGCTCGGTTTGGAGGATATTGGCTAAAACAGTTCAGGGGTGTTTTTGCAAATTGAAAAATATAAAAATAGTTGGATTTTCCTTCAATGGGGGGCCCACGGCTGACTGAGGTGGCGGGGGTAGAGGGCGCTGGGAGACTGGAGGTCGGGGGTGGCAGTGGCTGGCCGGAGACGGTCGGAGGCGGAGCCTACAACGGTTGGGGATTGGGGTTTTGGGATTAAACGATTTCGAGAGGGAGGAGGAGGGAGGGGGCGTTCGCTGGAGGTGGATGCGCAATTGTGGGGAAGGGCAACAGTCCCAGCGGCGGCGGCGGCGGTGTTGAACAATGAGGGGGGAGGGGGGCTTTGGAGGGAAATGACGGGTAATTGGATTTTGGGGGAAATGAAATTTAGGGTTAGGATATTATATATATATACATATAATTTTCCAAAAGTAGCAATTTTTTTATTCGAACTCCAAATCAAACCCACCGACTGTCGTCCCCAGCTAATTACCCCCATTCCGAACACAATGAGATATGTATGATTAGCCAATTCGACAGTTTCATTTAGTTTTTCTTTAAATTAAAATATAAATAATTTAATGTTCAAAATGGATTTTAACGTACATTTTAATATTAATGTCTGTTGTAAAAATAACTTTTCTTGGGCCATTTTGAAGCTTGATTTTGAGAAGGCATTTGACTCTATCGACTGGAATTTTATTTGCGAATTATGTCTGGCTAGAGGTTTTAGTGTCAGATAGACTAACTGTATTATGCTATTGCTTAGGTCTGGTTGTTCCAGCATTGTTGTTAATGGGGTTGTGTGTAAGAAGATTCAATCTAAGAGAGGTCTTAGACAAGGTGACCCCCTATCGCCTTTTTTGTTTAACTTAGCGGCTGATGTTTTGTGACGGCCGGGAATTTCGCTCGATCCGAATTAGTCGTTAAACCGATCTAGACCATTCGAAACCCCTGATCGTTTTGAGAATAGGACAAAACAGAACACAGACGGAAGAACATTTCATTGTTATTACAACAATTCCATCAGAATACAAGAATATACAGAGTATAAAAGAATAAATTACATTCAATAAATATCAGAGATTACAATAAATTACATAGCAGTGGAAAAATAATACAAAGCACAACTGAAGGTGATATACGGATACAGAGCTTTCCGGATATCATTCCAGCTGTAAACCAGGATCCTGTGGATATAAATCTGCAAAACCAAAACAACTAGCTGCCCGTGTCGAAAATAGGGGCACCCAGAGTTTAGGTTAAAACAATAAACTCCAGGTCAGTCATGTGACTGGTGTGAGAACTAAACAGTTATTTAAAGCTTTACTTTAAAAGAGAGTAATTCAAGGGACCACGCCGTATAACACGAAATGGGTTTCCTCCCAAGAATACCAGTGCATAGAGTAAAACAGCGCATTGCTCTTTCGAAAAATGAAGCTATTATAAGACCCAGGTCCCATCACACAATGCAACGCAAGCCGGAGGATAGGGTTTTCCCTTATAATAGCCAAAAATGCTTGGTACGTTTAAAACAAATCATTTGATACTATAATAAGTGTATAGTGTCAAAATAATTTCAATCATAAATATAAATCATAAGCGGCATAGCTACCATCTACTATGTCGCCATACTAGTTCTACAATTAAAACCGAATTACACGTATTGGAAATTGGATTTCCGTCATGAGTCGAGGCAAGGGGCAAGATCCTCTCCGCTTCGAGACACTCTAGCAAATGCCTCGGGACAACACACTCTGGGCAACCCCGGATTCGGTTGGGCCGGTCCTCTCTTACGTTTGAGGATTGGCAATTCCTGAACACACGTTTCGCGGTCCTTACAGACCTATAATCGAGGCGCCTCGTTCCAACAACCACAAAGGCGAAAAGTATATAAATGTCAGGACTGGTAAGTCACTGACACCACCAAAGCTAGAAAGAAACGTCGTGCTCTCCCAGCGGTCCGTATCCCGTTTTTAACTCATACCGAGGTGTGAGGCTCGCGAATTCACGTTATACACAAAGCTACGCCACAAAGGCCGTGCTTTGATCATCAACCACAAGACTTTGCTTTTCAACAGAAGCCTTGATCCAATGCAACTTAGCGTGCCACACAGGCAATTCATGCCATGCGACTGATGTCCATCGATATACAACCTCTGAGCTCGTACGTCTCAGAGAAGGGCGTTAAGCAAGAGAATAAATTCTCCGCCGCCAAACAGATGTATATTTAACAGAAATCAATCAACACAGAATAAAATCCAATGTCAGACACACAATCCATTTACAAGTTCGTTCTGGGTCTGAACGAAACCGGAGGCACTTTCCTCGCATATCCATCCATCTCCAAGTACGTCTGGACGACCACCAACTGATTCCCTCATCTTGGGTGTACAGCCCAATCAAGATCATCAGTAATCACCCAAACGATGTGAAGACTTCCGATCTTCAACCACCGTCTTCATCTTCGACATATCGTCGAATCGGTTATTCAGAATGGGTATAAACCCGGCCTTTCCGAACAACCCGCGTATATTAAAACAAATGTTACACAAACACAACATATTCCTCATTCCAATTCATTAGTCACTAACCGCAAATCAGTAAGAGAGCAATTCCCCAAATATTAACCTCGAAGGTCGAAACCAACATCAGATCAATACCCAGGAAACCATTCTTCTTAACTAACCTTCAGCTAGTTTCTAAATTTCAATTCTTAGGGAAAGGTTCCCATTAATTTTATCCAAGATAAATTCTTTAAAATTTATCCTTTAATCTTCCTTTGGATGTCATTTCAAACCAAATTATGATTTTCCAAACTAGTCGAGATTAGCGAACCACACCGAAGTAATTATTTATTTTATTTCCCAATCCCAACCTATTCATCCCATGAAGCAAAACTGGTAATACTCCATATTTAACACCACAGTGTTGTCGGTAAAATTAATTACCATTTCACGTTCAAATCTAATTAAAGATTTAACTATTGCTTTGGAGCAAAACTGGTAATACTCCATCCTCGCTCATTTTCCAAATTTGATAATTTAGATTATCAATTCAAATTTCAATCTAATTGCAGATCCATTAAAACTCCTTTTACTGGGTTAAAGAACTAATGTCATTTAAAACACAGTTCACGACAAACTCAAATCACATTCTATTTATTATCGGGTTACAGAACAAGTGTCATTTAAAACACCCTTCACGATAAACCCACTAATCGATTCTATTTAAAACCCATTTCAAATCCAGTTTATTTATTTTATAATAAATGGGTTGTTATTTTAGTTCTAAACTAGTTCATTTCGATAAAAATCTATTTTTATCTTTTCAAATATGGAGTTTTTCATCCCAATTTTTCCCAAATCATTGCTTATGATTTTACACAAATTATCGATATTTTTAATAATTTTATCGAGGCCCGTACAGTCGATTTCCATCAACGGCCATCAAACTGCACTTACAGCGATATTTTTCAAATTTGATTTGGACGTATCTCCAAATCCAACCGTTAGATTTCAAATTTCTAATATTCGGTAGAAATCTCTTTTCGATATGAACCCAATGGTTCCAGTTTTAGGAGAATCCGACGGTCGGATCTCCCGTAATGTCCGCAGCGCGGCGCGTTCTATGCAGGCCATTATATTATATATATATAATATATATAATAAATATTTCGTCGATCTCTATTTAAAACAAATTTTATATATCGTTTTAATTTCATTTTCAAAACAAATTCAACTTCCTATTCAATTTCGAGTCAAAATTGAGTATCCCATATAATTCGCTTTAAATTCACTTCAAATTGATTTCAATTCGAATTCATTTCTATATTCAATTCAATTCGACTTTGGTTTATATTTATTTCAATTCGAAATTGTTTTCAATTCAAATCAAATTCGATATCTATTCTATTCAATTCAATTCGAATTCGTCTTCTATTCAATTCAATTCGAATTCGATTTCTTTTCAATTCAATTTGAAATTGTTTTCTTTTCAATTCAATTCGAAATTGGTTTTCTATTCGATTCAATTCAAATTGGTTTTCATTTCAATTCAATTCAAATTGGTTTTCTATTCGATTCAATTCAAATTGGTTTTCTATTCGATTCAATTCAAATTGGTTTTCTATTTGATTCAATTCAAATTGGTTTTCTATTTGATTCAATTCAAATTGGTTTTCTATTCGATTCAATTCAAATTGGTTTTCTATTTGATTCAATTCAAATTGGTTTTCTATTCAATTCAATTCAAATTCGTTTTCTATTCAATTCAATTCGAATTCGTTTTCTATTCAATTCAATTTGAATTCAATTCGAATTCAGTTCGTTTTCCATTCAAATCAAATTCGTTATATATTCAATTGAAATCAAATTCGTTATATATTCAATTGAAATCAAATTCGTTATATATTCAATTGAAATCAAATTCGTTATATATTCAATTGAAATCCAATTTCATTTCAAAATATTCGATTTTGAAATCACTTTTCAATATTCATTTTAAAATGAATAAAATCGATATAAATATCATTCACGTCAAAATGGCGTCAATCTAATCAACACGGCTTCATATATTTCTATTTTCAAATATTCTATTTCAAATATTTCTTTTTCAAATATTTCCTTTTCAAATATTTCTATTTCAAATATTTCTTTTTCAAATATTTCTATTATTAAAATATTTCGTTCAACACATGACTAATCTCAACGGATGAGTACTGTCAACACATGAACCTTTATTTTATATTGATAAAGATGTAAATTTTATTATTAAAATATTTCGTTCAACACATGACTAATCTCAACGGATGAGTACGGTCAACACATGAACCTTTATTTTATAATATTCTTTATTTTTCAAATTGGAATGAGGCCCAATCAATCACCATATAATGTTAATTATATGGATTTTCATACATCACACGTATATAATAGCATTGAAAAATAATCAACCATCATCCAAAGTGCACTACACTGTATAAGCATCAAATATAGATATCTAACGCTTATAACAGCCTGTCAATCAATCGATCGACATATTTAATCAATCAGGATGAGTGAACTTCAAATTTCATCCCAACACCCGTGTGGGGTTTCAAACCATCAAACACAGATTTTTATTTGTGCAGTTGGGCGATGTGTAAAATTTATCGACCCAATCAATATCAGTCAAATAAGTGTATATAAACAAATCGGCCGATTTGTTTATAAATATTTATTTATTCACTTTCACGTTAAAAATTATATTTTTAACGACAATATATTTTATTTTAACACATGAATTTCTATTCAGTTCATTTACACAATAAAAATGATATTTTTATTTTTCTAACATATTTTAGGAAATTTCGGCGGCATAACGGCACGATACTAAAAACGGGACGAGGCCTAGCCTTATCCCTGGTCTAGTGAAGGCCACGCCATTCACACATCAATCAAATCCATTCCATTTCACCAAACAATTCAATTCAAACCAAATTATCTAACCAACTACACAACCAAACAAACAAGTCCATGGTCTGTGGACGATTGTGTCGGGTGCTACTAAACACCGTCTGCATCCTAGTATATATATATAACTAGAAAAAGAAATTGAAGAGTGAGAAATTCTCACCAATTGCTATCCCAATCATCTCGACACTTCATTTAGAGAAATCATCGCCATTCTCGCCTTTTGTCGCTTTCGTTGCCCGTAGCCACTACATATATAAAAATCACATTTTTACTTTGCTATTCAATATATAAAAATCGAATTTTACTTTGCTATTCAATATATAAAAATCAAATTTTTACTTTGCTATTCAATATATAAAAATCGAATTTTTACTTTGCTATTCAATATATAAAAATCGAATTTTTACTTTGCTATTCAATATATAAAAATCGAATTTTTATTTTGCTATTCATATATAGAAAGATCGAATTTTTTTCTAGCTTAAAAATCCGACCTTTTATAGTTTAAAAAACCCGTCTTTCTAACATATAAAAATCAAACCTTTTTATATTTCAAAATCTAAGATTTTCCTAAATTAAAAATCTAATTTTTTTTTTTAGTTTTTAAACACAAGAAAAATCAGTTTATATTATCTAAATAATTCAAAAGATGAATAAAGGCTCACCGGTGGATTGGCGGTCGGAAGGGGGTCAGCCCAGGTGGCGGCTGCGGCTCAGGAGGGGGTTGGTGGCGCGTTGGGGGTCGGTGCAAGCGGTTGCGGTGGAGGGCGGAGCAGCAGAGGGCAGGGGGGTTTCATCGATCGAAGCGTCGATTTGAGGGGATGGGGGGGAGGATCGCGCTCTGGCGCGAGAAGGATGGGTTTCATCGTGGGCGCGCCACCTGAAGCGGCGGCGCGGTGGATGGTGGGGCGGCGCTCCGTTGTGCTGCGGTTTTCCTTCTTTTTTTCCCTAAATCGATTGAATCTAAAGTGAACCGGGGGGGGGGGGGGTTTAACTGAGTAAGGGAGAGAAAGTAGGTTTATATATATTATTATTTTATTAATTAATTCTCTAAAGAGTTGACTTTTATTGACGAACTCAAAACGAAACCCACCGCCTGTTGTCCATAGCTAATTACCCCCATTCCGAACACAATGGGATATGTATCGTAGGCTGATTCGACCATCTCGATCAGTTTCCGTTAAAATCAACATATAACTCTATATATTGAATTTGAACGCGCATTTCAATTTACCGGGGTCACATACTAACTAGAAAAATTCCTGAAAAATATTTTCTAGCTTCGTATTGGTGATACGGTCCTAACAAAACTAGTTTCGTCGAATTCTGAGACCGTTGGAAAAATGGTCATTTTCCAGTCGATTAAAATCAACCGAAACTGGTCAAACGCGTTTTCCTTTGCCATGCTCACATATTGATTCGAAAAATTATGAAATTTGAAATCTAGCAATAATTTGACATCACGGACCCAACAAAAGTGGTTTCGTCGAAATCCGAGGTCGTTTGCAAAATTCCCATTTTTAAGGGCCTGAATTCCATAGCGACTATTCAGAATTTTCAACTGGACATATCTTTTGATTCCCGCTATGAAATTTCGATTTTTCGGATTCGTTGGAAATATATTCACAAATAGATCCTATTATTTTTTGTTTCACTAAAATCCGGATTGTTTTGCACCCGGTACATTCAATTGAAGTTTGAAATCGAATTATCGAACTACCGCGCCATTTTCAATTCTATTTATAATTATATATACATATTTATATTCTAACGATGACGTATATGAATATATACGTTCTAATTCTATTAAAAATAAATTTCTCGTCTATATTATTTAAAATAATCTATTTTAAATGTTCAAAATTCGCTAAAATTGCCAAAATAAAAATTTTAAACTGGCTCAGAATTTCCGGGTTATTACAATCTCCCCCACTTAAAACTTTTCGTCCCCGAAAAGGAACAAAGTCGAAAGTGGTTTGATTAATCACTTCTACGTTCGATCTGGCCTCCATTCTCCAACTTTTCAGTTTCTGAGAATTTTCAAATTTTCAAAAATTTGGCTAACACCCTAAATTTTCGAAAAATTTCACCATAACCTCCCCTGCACCGGGAGCCACGGGAAAATCCCGAAATTACCATAAAGGCCTTCTGATCTCAAAAAGAAAAAGAAAAAGCCAAGTGGCTAGCCAATAGGCTCATAAAATCATCATCACCCAAACAAAATAGTAAATTATATTAAACATGTACCTATTTGTCGGGCAAACAAATTTTATTCTCTGCTCTAGCCTCCTTGCTATGACCTGTTCAATGTAAGTATATGTATATGCAAGCAAATACGACCAATTTTCAATATAATTCAATATTAGGTGCAATTAGGCATAATGGTTCAAAATTATCAAACAAATAAACAAACAACACAAACATCAATCAATTAGTGGATTAGAGTTTCAAATTCATAATTTTGATATATATACAAAAAATCATGTTTTTGATGCCAATTCACAACAATAAATCTATCTATATAAGTTTTTGGTTCTCACACCAGTCTAATGGAAATATATAGATATCGCACCTTCGTTACTCGAAAATAAATTCTGACGACGAGTACTCAACCATCATAATCATCTTCGGGCCACTAGAGTATGATTCTATATCTATCCAGTATATTAAAACATAGAATATACGTCCATGACGCGTATATGCAAAATCTTTATATATTGGATTGTCCATATTCAAAATAAATAAATATTCAAATACGTATAAAGTGATTTAAATTTCAAAACAAAATTGTTTTCAATTGAAAAATATACTCTTCACACTCGTTTTAGGATACTACTGATCCTATCTCTAACGAGTCATTCTAATTGGATATTGCTAATCCAATATCTGATGAATTCTTTCGTATGGTTCTAATGTGTCTTGTTCTCGAGCTTTGTAAACCAAAGCTCTGATACCAAATGTGACGGCCGGGAATTTCGCTCGATCCGAATCAGTCGTTAAACCGATCTAGACCGTTCGAAACCCCTGATCGTTTTGAGAACAGGACAAAACAGAACGCGGATGGAAGAACATTTCATTGTTATTACAACAATTCCATCAGAATACAAGAATATACAGAGTATAAAAGAATAAATTACATTCGATAAATATCAGAGATTACAATAAATTACATAGCAGCGGAAAAATAATACAAAGCACAACTGAAGGTGATATACGGATCCAGAGCTTTCCGGATATCATTCCAGCTGTAAACCAGGATCCTGTGGATATAAATCTGCAAAACCAAAACTACTAGCTGCCCGTGTCGAAAATAGGGGCACCCAGAGTTTAGGTTAAAACAATAAACTCCAGGTCAGTCATGTGACTGGTGTGAGAACTAAACAGTTATTTAAAGCTTTACTTTAAAAGAGAGTAATTCAAGGGACCACACCGTATAACACGGAACGGGTTTCCTCCCAAGAATACCAGTGCATAGAGTAAAACAGCGCAATGCTTTTTCGAAAAATGAAGCTATTATAAGACCCAGGTCCCATCACACAATGCAACGCAAGCCGGAGAATAGGGTTTTCCCTTATAATAGCCAAACATGCTTGGTACGTTTAAAACAAATCATTTGATACTATAATAAGTGTATAGTGTCAAAACAATTTCAATCATAAATATAAATCATAGGCGGCATAGCTACCATCTACTATGTCGCCATACTAGTTCTACAATTAAAACCGAATTACACGTATTGGACATTGGATTTCCGTCATGAGTTGAGGCAAGGTGCAAGATCCTCTTCGCTTCGAGACACTCTAGCAAATGCCTCGGGACTACACACTCTGGGCAACCCCGGATTCGGCTGGGCCGGTCCTCTCTTACGTTTGAGGATTGGCAATTCCTGAACACATGTTTCCCGGTCCTTACAGACCTATAATCGAGGCGCCTCGTTCCAACAACCACAAAGGTGACAAGTATATAAATGTCAGGGCTGGTAAGTCACTGACACCACCAAAGCTAGAAAGAAACGTCGTGCTCTCCCAGCGGTCCGTATCCCGTTTTTAACTCATACCGAGGTGTGAGGCTCGCGAATTTATGTTATACACAAAGCTACGCCACAAAGGTCGTGCTTTGATCATCAACAACAAGACTTTGCTTTTCAATAGAAGCCTTGATCTAATGCAACTCAGCGTGCCACACAGGAAATTCATGCCATGCAACTGATGTACATCGATATACAACCTCTGAGCTCGTACGTCTCAGAGAAGGGCATTAAGCAAGAGAATAAATTCTCCGCCGCCAAACAGATGTATATTTAACAGAAATCAATCAACACAGAATAAAATCCAATGTCAGACACACAATCCATGTACAAGTTCGTTCTGGGTCTGAACGAAACCGGAGGCACTTTCCTCGCATATCCATCCATCTCCAAGTACGTCTGGGCGACCACCAACTGATTCCCTCATCTTGGGTGTACAGCCCAATCAAGATCATCAGTAATCACCCAAACGATGTGAAGACTTCCGGTCTTCAACCACCGTCTTCATCTTCGACATATCGTCGAATCGGTTATTCAGAATGGGTATAAACCCGGCCTTTCCGAACAACCCATGTATATTAAAACAAATGTTACACAAACACAACATACGCCTCATTCCAATTCATGAGTCACTAACCGTAAATCAGTAAGAGAGCAATTCCCCAAATATTAACCCCGAAGGTCGAAACCAACATCAGATCAATACCCAGGAAACCATTCTTCTTAACTAACCTTCAGCTAGTTTCTAAATTTCAATTCTTAGGGAAAGGTTCTCATTAATTTTATCCAAGATAAATTCTTTAAAATTTATCCTTTAATCTTCCTTTGGATGTCATTTCAAACCAAATTATGATTTTCCAAACTAGTCGAGATTAGCGAACCACACCGAAGTAATTATTTATTTTATTTCCCAATCCCAACCTATTCATCCCATGAAGCAAAACTGGTAATACTCCATATTTAACACCACAGTGTTGTCGGTAAAATTAATTACCATTTCACATTCAAATCTAATTAAAGATTTAACTATCGCTTTGGAGCAAAACTGGTAATACTCCATCCTCGCTCATTTTCCAAATTTGATAATTTAGATTATCAATTCAAATTTCAATCTAATTGCAGATTCATTAAAACTCCTTTTACTGGGTTAAAGAACTAATGTCATTTAAAACACAGTTCACGACAAATTCAAATCACATTCTATTTATTATCGAGTTACAGAACAAGTGTCATTTAAAACACCCTTCACGATAAACCCACTAATCGATTATATTTAAAACCCATTTCAAATCCAGTTTATTTATTTTATAATAAATGGGTTGTTATTTTAGTTCTAAACTAGTTCATTTCGATAAAAATCTATTTTTATCTTTTCAAATATGGAGTTTTTCATCCCAATTTTTCCCAAACCATTGCTTATGATTTTACACAAATTATCGATATTTTTAATAATTTTATCGAGTCCCGTACAGTCGATTTCCATCAACGGCCATCGAACTGCACTTACAGCGACCTTTTTCAAATTTGATTTGGACGTATCTCCAAATCCAACCATTAGATTTCAAATTTCTAATATTCGTTAGAAAGCTCTTTTCGATACGAACCCAACGGTTCCGGGTTTAGGAGAATCCGACGGTCGGATCTCCCGTAATGTCCATTCGAAATAAATGGTCGAAATTCGCGAACTGCCGCAGCACGGCGTGTTCTATGCAGGCCATTATATTATATATATAATAAATATTTCGTCGATCTCTATTTAAAACAAATTTTATATATCGTTTTAATTTCGTTTTCAAAACAAATTCAACTTCCTATTCAATTTCGAATCAAAATTGAGTATCCCATATAATTCGCTTTAAATTCACTTCAAATTGATTTCAATTCGAATTCATTTCTATATTCAATTCAATTCGACTTTGGTTTATATTTAATTCAATTCGAAATTGTTTTCAATTCAAATCAAATTCGATATCTATTCAATTCAATTCGAATTCGACTTCTATTCAATTCAATTCGATTTCGATTTTTTTCAATTCAATTTGAAATTGTTTTCTTTTCAATTCAATTCGAAATTGGTTTTCTATTCGATTCAATTCAAATTGGTTTTCATTTCAATTCAATTCAAATTGGTTTTCTATTCGATTCAATTCAAATTGGTTTTCTATTCTATTCAATTCAAATTGGTTTTCTATTCGATTCAATTCAAATTGGTTTTCTATTCGATTCAATTCAAATTGGTTTTCTATTCGATTCAATTCAAATTGGTTTTCTATTCAATTCAATTCAAATACGTTTTCTATTCAATTCAATTCGAATTCGTTTTCTATTCAATTCAATTTAAATTCAATTCGAATTCAATTCATTTTCCATTCAAATCAAATTCGTTATATATTCAATTGAAATCAAATTCGTTATATATTCAATTGAAATCCAATTTCATTTCAAAATATTCGATTTCGAAATCACTTTTCAATATTCATTTTAAAATGAATAAAATCGATATAAATATCGTTCACGTCAAAATGGCGTCAATCTAATCAACATGGCTTCATATATTTCTATTTTCAAATATTCTATTTCAAATATTTCTTTTTCAAATATTTCCTTTTCAAATATTTCTATTTCATATATTTCTTTTTCAAATATTTCTATTATTAAAATATTTCGTTCAACACATGACTAATCTCAACGGATGAGTACTGTCAACACACGAACCTTTATTTTATATTGATAAAGATGTAAATTTTATTATTAAAATATTTCGTTCAACACATGACTAATCTCAACGGATGAGTACGGTCAACACATGAACCTTTATTTTATAATATTCTTTATTTTTCAAATTGGAATGAGGCCCAATCAATCACCATATAATGTTAATTATATGGATTTTCATACATCACACGTATATAATAGCATTGAAAAATAATCAACCATCATCCAAAGTGCACTACACTGTATAAGCATCAAATATAGATATCTAACGCTTATAACAACATGTCAATCAATCGATCGACATATTTAATCAATCAGGATGAGTGAACTTCAAATTTCATCCCAACACCCGTGTGGGGTTTCAAACCATCAAACACAGATTTTTATTTGTGCAGTTGGGCGATGTGTAAAATTTATCGACCCAATCAATATCAGTCAAATAAGTGTATATAAACAAATCGGCCGATTTGTTTATAAATATTTATTTATTCACTTTCACGTTAAAAATTATATTTTTAACGAAAATATATTTTATTTTAACACATGAATTTCTATTCAGTTCATTTACACAATAAAAATGATATTTTTATTTTTCTAACATATTTTAGGAAATTTCGGTGGCATAATGGCACGATCTAGAAACGGGACGAGGCCTAGCCTTATCCCCGGTCTAGTGAAGGCCCACGCCATTCACACATCAATCAAATCCATTCCATTTCACCAAACAATTCAATTCAAACCAAATTATCTAACCAACTACACAACCAAACAAACAAGTCCATGGTCTGTGGACGATTATGTCGGGTGCTACTAAACACCGTCTGCATCCTAGTATATATATATAACTAGAAAAAGAAATTGAAGAGTGAGAAATTCTCACCAATTGCTATCCCAATCATCTCGACACTTCATTTAGAGAAATCATCGCCATTCTCGCCTTTTGTCGCTTTCGTTGCCCGTAGCCACTACATATATAAAAATCACATTTTTACTTTGCTATTCAATATATAAAAATCGAATTTTACTTTGCTATTCAATATATAAAAATCAAATTTTTACTTTGCTATTCAATATATAAAAATCGAATTTTTACTTTGCTATTCAATATATAAAAATCGAATTTTTACTTTGCTATTCAATATATAAAAATCGAATTTTTATTTTGCTATTCATATATAGAAAGATCGAATTTTTTTCTAGCTTAAAAATCCGACCTTTTATAGTTTAAAAAACCCGTCTTTCTAACATATAAAAATCAAACCTTTTTATATTTCAAAATCTAAGCTTTTCCTAAATTAAAAATCTATTTTTTTTTTTCAGTTTTTAAACACAAGAAAAATCAGTTTATATTATCTAAACAATTCAAAAGACGAATAAAGGCTCACCAGTGGATTGGCGGTCGGAAGGGGGTCAGCCCAGGTGGCGGCTGCGGCTCAGGAGGAGGTTGGTGGCGCGTTGGGGGTCGGTGCAGGCGGTTGCGGTGGCGGGCGGAGCAACAGAGGGCAGGGGGTTTCATCGATCGAAGCGTCGATTTGAGGGGGGGGGTAAAGGATCGCGTTCTGGCGCGAGAAGGGGGGTTTCATCGTGGGCGCGCCACCTGAAGCGGCGGCGCGGTGGATGGTGGGGCGGCGCTCCGCTGCGTTGCGGCTTTCCTTCTTCTTTTTTTCCTAAATCGATTGAATCTAAAGTGAACGGGGGGGGGGGGGGGGTTAACTGAGTAAGGGAGAGAAAGTAGGTTTATATATATTATTATTTTATTAATTAATTCTCTAAAGAGTTGACTTTTATTGACGAACTCAAAACGAAACCCACCGCCTGTCGTCCATAGCTAATTACCCCCATTCCGAACACAATGGGATATGTATCGTAGGCTGATTCGACCATCTCGATCAGTTTCCGTTAAAATCAACATATAACTCTATATATTGAATTTGAACGCGCATTTCAATTTACCGGGGTCACATACTAACTAGAAAAATTCCTGAAAAATATTTTCTAGCTTCGTATTGGCGATACGGTCCTAACAAAACTAGTTACGTCGAATTCTGAGACCGTTGGAAAAATGGCCATTTTCCAGTCGATTAAAATCAACCGAAACTGGTCAAACGCGTTTTCCTTTGCAACGCTCACATATTGATTTGAAAAATTATGAAATTTGAAATCTAGCAATAATTTGACATCACGGACCCAACAAAAGTGGTTTCGTCGAAATCCGAGGTCGTTTGCAAAATTCCCATTTTTAAGGGCCTGAATTCCATAGCGACTATTCAGAATTTTCAACTGGACATATCTTTTGATTCCCGCTATGAAATTTCGATTTTTCAGATTCGTTGGAAAGATATTCACAAATAGATCCTATTATTTTTGGTTTCACTAAAATCCGGATTGTTTTGCACCCGGTACATTCAATTGAAGTTTGAAATCGAATTATCGAACTACCGCACCATTTTCAATTCTATTTATAATTATATATAAATATTTATATTCTAACGACGACGTATATAAATATACACGTTCTAATTCTATTAAAAATAAATTTCTCGTCTATATTATTTAAAATAATCTATTTTAAATGTTCAAAATTTGCTAAAATTGCCAAAATAAAAATTTTAAATTGGCTCAGAATTTCCGGGTTATTACATGTTTTCTCTAGAATTATTAAGAGACCTGGGAGACTATGTGTCTTAGGTAGTGTTGGAAATGAGGAATTTAATAATGAAGTATCTATCCTCCAGTTTGCAGATGATACATTATTATTTTCTTCACACTTGCCTAAGCATATTATTGCTCTTAAGTTTATTCTTTACTGTTTTGAGATGTTATCCAGTCTTAGAATCAATTTTGATAAGAGTGCTGTTATGGTTCTTAATGATTTTGACAATGTTGAAGCTATGGTTGCTAGTACCTTGAACCGTTCTATTTTGAATTTTCCTTTTGATTACTTAGGTTTTAAGATTAGGCCTTCGAAGCTTAAGAAGGAAGATTGGTTAGTTATTATTGATAAGATCAATATTAGATTATCATGTTGGAATAATAGATTTCTGTCTAGAGCTGGTAGATTAGTTCTTGTCAATTCGGTTTTATCTGCTATCCCTTCTTATTGGATAACCATTCATCGTTTTCCTCAATGGGTTATTGAGAAAATTGATAGAATCAGGCGTAATTATCTTTGGAGTGGAATTCCTAATTGTAGGGGATATAAATATTTAGTCAACTGGGAGGTGTGTTATATGCCCAAGAAAGATGGGGGTCTGGGGATCATTAACTTGCATAATTTCAATTCATCCATGCCAGCCAAGTGGCTATGGAAATTTAGGAGTCCTGATGTGTCGGCTACTTGGAAGATTATTGTGTCCAAATATTATTATTCTGGGGGTGAGTATATTGTTGGTTCTAGGTATAATAGGTTATCCTTTTTTTGGAAGTCTGTTTTTAATTGTTTTGATTTTTTTAATCTAGGTTGTAAGGTGATTGTTCACTCAAGTAACCTTATGTTTTTTTGGCATGATGCTTGGATTTCTCATGTGCCGCTTAAAATTGAATTTAGCGAGCTTTATAATATTAGTAGTTTTAAGAATGCTTTGATTATAGATGTTTACAGGGGGGATTTAGATCTTCCGTGGCAGTTTTCCTTTGATAATATTTTAGAAGGAGGGTTATTAAGGCAATTGGCCTTACTTTTAGTTAAGTTAGCTCTGTATCTTTTGGATGAGCATGGTGATTCTATTAGTTGGGGTTTGGATAAGAGTTTAGGTTATTCTGTTAATTCAATGTATAATTTTATTAATTTTTCTGGTGTTTCTTTGCGCACTTTCAAGTTTCTTTGGAATTCTAATTCTCCTCCTAAAGCTAAGTTTCTTATGTGGTTGATTATGCATAAGAAGCTCAATACAGTTGAGCATTTAAAAAGAAAGAATATTATTTTTGATGTTAAGTGCTGTTTTTGTAGTATGGTGGATGAGGATGTTGATCATTTATTTTTCTCTTATTCTTTTACCTATTTTATTTTTAATATGGTTTTAAGGATTTTTGCTTTTGATTGTTTTTATCCATTTAGTAGCTGCGTTGATTATTGGGATTATTGTAGATTTTCTTATAGTTATAAGCAGAGATATGTGTCGGATTCCTTAGTTTCTATCATCAGTTGGTTCATATGGCTGGAGGGGAATCAGAGGTTTTTTTCATTCCATTTCAGTTTCTGCTGATAATTTGATCATTAGGATTGTTTATTTCTGCTTGGATAGGATGTCTAATTCACATTATAAGTTTTTTGGAGCATCGCGTTTTGAGTGTTTTTTTTATAAAGGTTAGTTTTAATTTGAGTTTATTTATTAGAATTAATAGTTATTTTAGATGTAATAGATCTCAGCTTTGCTATTAGGTTCTATTTCTTGGTGTTGTTAGTTCTTATTCTTGTTTCTTTTTTTACTTCTCTTATGCATATATATATATATATATGGTTATATGTCTATATAGTCATATATATATATTTTCTTAGATATATATATATATATATTTATATACACTATATTAAAATATATGTGTGTGTGATTACTAATTGTTTGTCTAGTTTCTCTTAGTTTTCAGGTTGTTGATTTTGCTGAGGAGATCCTTGGATATCAGTCTGGAATGGCGATTGTTGTTTGCTTTGGCTCTATTTGTGTCTGTGTGGAGCTGGAGAGTTTTTGGGGTTTCTTTTTCCCTTTATTGTGGCTTTTTACTTGGAGTGTCTATCTCTTGTATTGGAGTAGATATACTTCAATATTGGGTGGTGGCTTTGCCGGAACTTGATATTGAAGTATGATGGGCGGTGGCCTTGCTGGAGCTCATCTATCTACTTTCCATTACATTCCTATTGCAGTGTCTGTATTACTTCTGTATTCATTTGGGACTGTATCGGATATTATATCCTTTATGGTTTTTATATATATGTGTGCTCTCTTCTTTTTAGAAGAACACACATTTTTGTTTCAAAAAAACGTACATTTTAATTTACCGGGGCCACATACCGACTCCAAATATTCCAGAAAAATAATTCTAGCTATGTTTTGACGATACGGTCCTAGCAAAACTAATTTCGGCGAATTTGGAGGCCGTTTGAAAAATGGTCATTTTCCAGTCGATTAAATTCAAACTAAAAGTACCAAACGCGTTTAAATTCACCACGCTCACATATTAATTCCAAAAATTATGAAAATTGGAATCTAGCGATAATTTGATGTTCCGAATCCAACAAAAGCGGTTTCATCGAAAACGGAGGTCATTTGCAAATGGCTATTTTTAAGGGCTATATATTATCTAAAAATATATATATATTCCATAGCGACTATTCTGAATTTAAACTGGACATAACTTTTAATTTATATTATGAAATCTCGAATTTTCAAATTCTTTAGAATGATTAATTAAACAGATTCAAATATTATTGGTTTTATTGAATTCCGATTTATTTTGAATCCTGTACATTCAATTGAAATTTTAAATCGAATTTTCAAATTACCATGCCATTTCAGGCTCGTTTTATAATTAAAATAAATTTATTCGTTCTAGCTACGATTTAAATAAATTTTTAGTCGTTATTATTTAAAATAAATAATTTTAAACATCCAAAATTCATTGAAATTGCAAAAATAAATTTTTTTAATTGGTTCTGAAAATCTGGGTTATTGCAATCAGGGATCTTCACATCGTTTGGATTAATTCTTGATGTCTCGATTGGAGTGTACGCCCAAGAGGTGGTTATAAGTGGCAGTGGTCCTGATATACTTGGAGTCCTTTATTGGACGAGGAATAAGGTGCCTTCTGTTTCGTTCACAACCTAGAACAAAGTTGTAAATGGATGTGTGTCTGATGTTATATTTTATGGCATAAACAATTGGTTTATGTTGATGATATCAGATAGATGATGGAGGATCTATCCTCTTAGATTAACACCCTCCTCTAAGACTTATGTACTCAAAGGGTTATATATTAATAGACACCGATTATATGTTGTGAATTGACAATGTGGCATGCTAAGTGCTAAGCTATTGGTGATCAAAGCATTTTGTTAAAAAGCAGAGCTTTGTGTGAAAGCGTGACTTCAGGGACTCACAACCAGAATGAGCCAAAACAGGATGAAGTACCATAGATTTACGGACTAACGTTTCCTTTTATTCAAGAAAGTGATGCTATGGTATTGAGCCCAGGCAATTTACTTAGTAGATGATAAATCGAGGTGCCTCAGACAATGGTCGACAACGACTGGGAGAAGTTATGCTCAGTAGAAACCCGAACTAGTGGTATAGGAGGGCCGACTTTGCCAATATAGAACGAGCATTTGTTGATCCTGGGACATCCCGCTAGAGGTGTTCTGAATCGCGTTTAAGGAAGTTCATTTGCCTTGGTCATTGATCGAACCCAACTTCCAGTACGAACCTTTACAATTTAAGTTGTAACCTATGTATGTAGACACAATATATGGGTACCTACATCTTCTAAGATTTAAACATTTATTTTCGAAAGTGATTTCCACACTATGACTAGTGATAATAAAAAGAGACTTTCATGTGCATTTCATATTTGGTTATTATAAGGTAAAACTTGCTCCAAATGGTGTGTGTTTGCATTGTGTGATGGTACGCAAGTCTTATGGTAGCTTCATTTTCAAAAAGCATTGTGAGTAATTTTATGATTAGTATTCATGTGGAGCAACCCATTCCGTGTTATACAGCGTGGCCTTGTGATTTACCTAACTTTAAAATAAATGTAAATAACTGTTTTAGTTCTTACACCAGTCCCATGAAAGAACCGGAGTTTATTGTTCTTTTCCAAAAATCTGGGTGCCCATATTTTCCTTATGGGCAGCCTAGTAATTTTGGTTTGTAGATATTCTGCAGAGAAGGTGTTGGATTGAAGCTAGAGCTGTATCAATAGCATTTTATTTCTTCCGTTGAGAGTTTACGTTTTCCGCTGTGTATTTTTCCGTTGTGCATGCATTTACTATTGTACTCTAATGTAAAAGTTATTTCAATAATAATGAGAAAATTTTGTTTTGTTTAGTTCTTATGTGTTGTAACCCTAATCAATACGTCTTGTTGATTTGTTTAAGTCGGTTTAATTTTCAGTTTGAATCGGGCAAGGAGGCAGGTCGTCATACGTGGTATTAGAGCTTTGGTTTATACAAAGCTTTAGGGTACGACTCATTTGAATAGAGGGAAAGGACACATCAGAGATGGGATTAGTAATATCCTAGAAGAGTGACTCATTAGAGATGGGGTTCGTAATGCCCTAGAATGAGTTTGAAGAGTATTATATATAGAAGAGATCGAATTTGTGTATTTGTAAAATTGAATTTGGTTTAGAAAGATTAAAATTTTGAAATGGTGGTTTAAAGAGTACATATGGTTAACCTACTTGATTATCTTATAATAAGAGTTTGAGTATTTTATTTGATGTTGAGGTTGGACTATCGAGTATGAGAATATTTTGAATATACGCCTAGCTAACATATATACAAAGTCTTAAAAATACTGGGTAAATATAGAATCACATTCTAGTCGCTTAAAGATAATTTTGTTGATGACAACAACAACATCAGTGTTTATTTTTGAGTTTCGAAAGTGGGATGACTATATGAATCTAACTTAAATGTTGAGATATACTTGAACCCATTTAAATGAGTGTTTGAAAATAATTTGAATAGCCAAGATGAAGGAAAGAATGGCCTTAAGCTATGAACTTCGTTGAAATTTAATGTTTGTAATTTAGGAAATGATTAAGATGATTTGAGCTTTAAATTTAACTGGTACAAGTTAAATAGATTGAAAAGATACAAGTGAATCAAAAGAATTAAAAATATAACTTAAGTGAAGTTAAATAAAATTGGAAGGATTTTTGAGAAAAATTCAATTGCATAGTTTATAAACTGGAAATTAGTTGGAATTGGACACATATATATTGAACAGATTGCTGAATGGAATATAAGATGAGGAATAAAACTGAAAGCTCATCTAAAAGGTACATGTTTACTGTATTAGTTGGTCTTGATGATTTTATGAGCCTAGTTGGGAAGCCGCTTGGCGTTTTGATATTCTTTTTGATTGGTGAGGGCCTAAAGGGGCGAGTTGTAGTTGTACCGATTGAACTATAAGAAACATTGCTATTTCCAACTGGGGGGCGACGGCTTATTTCCGATGGCTTACGATGGGCCGTAGGCGGCCATCGGAAACCATCAGAAATATTCCAGATGAACCTCCAACCGATCACTTTCTTCCTCATTCTCTTCCTCCCCCAAAATAAAAACCTGGTACGATTTTTAAAACCCTACCACCCCAAATTCGATTTCTTTGGCCTCCAACACTGATTTTTTCACGTAAGAACACGTCTGGCTTCCACTCAAAACCTCCGGAGCAATTAATTTGAGGTGTAAACTCTTATTTTCCTTAAAAATTTAGTTTTTACCTAAATCTTTATTTGTTTAAATTAGAAAATTAGGGTTATCTGTGGATTGCAATTGGTTCCAATAGTGTTGTAGTGGGTTAAAGCATCCTATTATGAGCGTATTTCATGTAATATACTGAAATTGAAAATTTAATGTGTAATATTTGGTTATTTTTGCATATGTTCCCGGAGCGTGGTTTTTGTCGTTTTATATTTGTGGATATTTGTGTATATGTGCACCGTTATGCATATGTGATTCTTCTATTGTGTTTGTTAATATAGGAAAGACTGAATGCACGAGCTAGGAATAGTACATTGCACATTTTGACTTATGCACAAAAAAAACATAAGTCTAAATTCCAGTTGAGTCTATTGAAATGACAATAATAGTAAATTAGTTTTAAGTTGATTAATGTGTCGAGCAAATATGGTAAAGTAAAATATTTGTTTGTTGTAGTAAAATTGTATGTTTATAGTAAAATGCGCACATCTAATTGGCTAATATCTCCTAGAATATTTTTGGCCCGTCCGACGAGTGTTGTACATGATCGTGATATAAATAATCATTTTTATCAAATTAAAAAACGCCCGTTTATGTTCATCTGGTGTAGTATTTGTTGGATTTATCCTTGTATTGAACAAGTTATAAATGCAGTGAGCAACTACATTTTGTATATTACTTCGTTTTAAACGATTCACAAATTTTCGGTTTAATTTTTCTTTTTGTTTCCTACGGACATGCATTTGTGTACAATGCAGGAAACAAAAGGGAAATGCTACCGAAATTTTGTTGAATCGTTTGGAACGAAGTAGTATGCAAAATGTAAATGTTTACTGTGTTTATAATGGGAAGTAGGATGCATACCATGTAAAAAAGTTACGTTAAAAAAATGTGCAAAATTTAAAATTATTTTTAACTTAATGAAATTGTTATTTGTTTTCAACCATTATATATACATGCGTTGCACGACCACAAAAACAATTTTTTTCGAACTTGTATTCTTGAAAATAAATAGTAATTTTTGAACTTGTGACTAAATTTCTCAAATAGGAAAAATGATAGATTATTTTGTTGATCGGAAGAGTTGGATGTATAAAAGAAGAGGACAGAGAGGTTCAATAAAAGAAGATTTTTATAATGGTATAAATATCTTTGTTGAATTCTATTTAAGTAATAGCGGAAGCGATCCTGCAATTCGTTATCCATGTAGCAAGTGTAAATATTTGAAGTATTTGTTTTCCGATATTGTGAAAGTCCATTTATGCAAAAACGGATTCGTACCTAAGTATTATTTTTGGGATCGTCATGGAAAAGTTACAACAAATACGTCTTAGAGACTGAGGTAGAAAGTGTTGTTAATGAAAATGTTAGTATGACCCATATTGAAAATATGGTCGAAGACGCAACACAATCGATGTTTCATATGGTTGCAGTTGGCGACGATGATGGAAATGTTGAAGAACCGAATATAAGCCAAGAAAATTTATGATTTATTTAATAATGCTAAGAAACCTACTTGGGAAGGTTGTAAAAGTGGCACTCAGCTGTCGGAAATCGCAAAGTACATTGTGATGAAGTCAAAATACAACATCACTGAAGCAGGGTTTGCAGCCATTGTACAAGCTACAAAAAGGCACATGCTGCCCGATAATTTAATGTGTGAAAATCACTACAAAGTTAAAAAACTTATGTCGGCATTTGGTTTACCTTATCAAAAAATAGATACATGTTTAAAAGGACGCATGTTGTTTTGGAAAGATGACATAAACCTTAGAAATTGTCAAATATGTAATTAAGAAAGATATAAACCAAGAAAGAAGAAGGGAAAGGAAGTTCCTTACAAACGTATGCATTACTTGCCCATTACTTCAAGGCTTCAAAGATTATATACATCTTCTATAACTGCATCCCATATGAGATGGCATAAGGTGAGATCGGAGGAAGAAGATACGTTGACCCGTCCGGCCGTTGGGGAATCATGGAAGCATTTCGATAAAACTTATCCCGATTTTACAACGGAGAGTCGTAAGTTAGACTCGGATTATGTACAAATGGTTTTTCATCATTTTCAAAATTTGGTGCTAAATATTCATCATGGCCCATTCATCACACCTTATAATTTACCTTCATGGATGTGTATGAAAACACAATATATGTTTCTTATTGTTGTTGTTCCTAACCCCGACGATCCGACGTAAGAAATTGATGTTTCTTTACAACTGTTGATTGAGGAATTAAGAACATTGTGGAACGAAGAAGTAGAATCATACGATGTTTCAAAGAAGATTTTTTTTTGTATGTTTTCTACTTTGTTGTATATTATAAGTGATTTTCCTACCTATGCAATGCTTTCAAGATGGAGTATTGTTGGTCATCTAACATGTCCATATTGCATGGAAGAAACACGAGCGTTTTTGTGAAAACCCGTAACTTCCCCGGTGAGGAAAGCGCGGATAGTTCGAGAACAAGCCACATCAAAACGCAGACGGAAGAACATTTCATTGTATATTACAACAATGCACCAGAATACAAGAATATACAGAGTATAAATGAATATTACACAGAAATATCAGAGATTTAAATTACATTTAAATACATCGCAGCAGAAAATAATACAATACACAACTAGAAGAGATATACGGATACAAAGCTTTCCGGATATCATTCCAGCTGTAAACCAGGATCCTGTGAATATAAATCTGCAAAAACCAAAACTACTAGCTGCCCGTGTCGAAAATAAGGGTACCCAGAGTTTAGGTTAAAACAATAAACTCCAGGTCAGTCATGGGACTGGTGTGAGAACTAAAACAATTATTTATCTTTATTTTCAAAGTAAGGTAAATCAAGGGACCACGCCGTATAACAAGGAACAGGTTTCCTCCCAAGAACACCAGTGCCTAAAACAACAGCGCAATGCTAAATAAAGAAAAATGAAGCTATTATAAGACCCAGGTCCCATCACACAATGCAACGCAAGCCGGAGGATAGGGTTTTTACCTTATAATAGCCAAGAATGCTTGATACGTTTAAAACAAATCATTTGATATTATTATAAGTGCATATTGTATAAAACATCTTCAAATCATAAGTATCAATCATAGACGGCATAAGCGCCCCATCCCACTATGTCGCCATACTAGGCTCTATAAATAAAACCGAAATACACGTATTGGAAATTGGATTTTCATCATGGTGGCTCCTGATTCGAAAGATCGATCGCGTAGTGCAATTCCCCACGGCTTACGTCCCAGCAAGAGAAAACACCGTCTGCACGTCCGCACTTTTGGGACCAGAGTATCACCGCGGCTTACGTCCCAGCGAGAGAAAACACCGCTTAATCTATATATCCCTGAGCACTAAGCTCATCTCGGTCGACCGAATCCACGACACCACTAAGGTGCCCATCCACTAAAAAGCGTACTGATCAAACCATCAGTTTACCACCATACCGGGATGTGAGGCTCGCGAATCAACGCTATACACAAAGCCATGCTATATCAGCTACGCTTTGATCATCATCCACCAAACTTTGCTTTTCAACAAAAGTCTGGATCACTTCATCTCAGCATGCCACACTATCAATCCATATCGTACCACTGATTTCTGCCAATATATAACCTCTGAGCTCGTATGTCTCAGAAAAGGGCGTTAAGCAAGAGAGTAAATTCTCCGCCGCCAAACAGATATATATTTAGCAGAGATCAACGAATACAATATAAAGGAATACAATGTCAGACACACCATCCATTTACAAGTTCGTTCTGTGTCTGAACGAAACCGGAGGCACTTTCCTCGCATATCCATCCATCTCCAAGTACGTCTGGACGACCACCAACTGATTTCCTCATCTTGGGTGTACAGCCCAATCAAGATCATCAGTAATCACCCAAACGATGTGAAGACTTCCGGTCTTCGACCACCGTCTTCATCTTCGACTTATCGTCGAATCGGTTATTCAGAATGGGTGTAAACCCGGCCTTTCCGAACAACCCGCGTATATTAAAAACAAATATTACACAAACACAACATACGCCTCATTCCAATTCATTAGTCACTAACCGTAAATCAGTAAGAGAGCAATCCCCTAAATATTAACCCCGAAGGCCGAAACCAACATCAGATCAATACCCAGGAAATCATTCTTCTTAGCTAACTTACAGCTAGTTTCTAAATTTCATATTCTTAGGGAAAGGTTCCCATTAATTTTATCCAAGATAAATTCTTTGAATTTATTCTTTAATCTTCCTTTGGATGTCATTTCAAACCAAATTATGGTTTTCCAAACTAGTCGAGATTAGCGAATCATACCGAAGTAATTATTTAATTTATTTCCCAATCCCAACCTATTCATCCCATGAAGAAAAACTGGTAATACTCCATATTTAACACCACAGTGTTATCGGTAAAATTAATTACCATTTCACGTTCAAATCTGATTAAAGATTTAACCATCGCATTGGAGCAAAACTGGTGATACTCCATTCTCGCTCATTTTCTAAAGTTGATAATTTAAATTATCAATCCACATTTCAATTTAATTGAAGATTCATTAAAACCCTTTTTACTGGGTTAAAGAACTAGTGTCATTTAAAACACAGTTCACGATAAACCCAAATCACATTCTATTTATTATCGGGTTAAAGAACTAGTGTTATTTAAAACACAGTTCACGATAAACCCAAATCACATTCTATTTATTATCGGGTTAAAGAACTAGTGTTATTTAAAACACAGTTCACGATAAACCCATGAATCAATTCTATTTAAACCCATTTCAAATCCAATTTATTTATTTAAAAACAAATGGGTTTTAATTTCAGTTCAAAACTAGTTCATTTCGATAAAAATCTATTTTTGTCCTTTCAAATATGGAGTTTTTCATCCCAATTTTTCCCAAATCATTTCTTATGATTTTACACTAATTATTACTATTTTTAATAATTTTATCAAGGCCCGTACAGTCGATTTCCATCAACGGCAATCGAACTGCACTTACAGCGACCTTTTCCAAATTTGATTTGGACGTAATTACAAATCCAACCGTTAGATTTCCAATTTCTAATATTCATTAGAAAGCTCTTTTCGATACGAACCCAACGGTTCCGGTTTTAGGAGAATCCGACGGTTGGATCTCACGTAATGCCCGTTTGAAATAAATGGTCGAAATTCACGAACTACCGCGGCGTGGCGCGTTCTATTCAGGCCATTATATTATATATATAATATGTATAATATATATATTTCGTCGATTTCTATTTAAAACGAATTTTATAAATAGTTTTGAATTCGTTTCAAAAACAATTTCAACCTTTATTTCAAATTCAAATCAAAATTGAATTTTCTATTATAAATCCTTTTTAAAATTCATTTTTATTCAATTCAAATTTCAATTCAATTTGAATTCATTTCAATTCGTTTTCAATTCAATTCGAATTAGTTTTCAATTCAATTCGAACTCGTTTTATATTCAATTCATTTCAAATTCGTTTTCTATTCAATTCAATTTCGTTTTCTATTCAATTCAATTCGAATTCATTTTCTATTCAATTCAATTCGAATTCGTTTTCTATTCAATTCAATTCGAATTCGTTTTCTATTCAATTAAATTCGTTTTCTATTCAATTCAATTCGAATTCGTTATATATTCAATTCAAATTCAGTTTGAATTTCAATTCAGTTTGAATTTCAATTCTTTTCAAAATATCAGATTTTGATATCACTTTCGATATTCATTATAAAATGAATAAAATCGATATAAATATCGTTCATGTCAAAATGGCGTCAATCTAATCAACACGGCTTCATATATTTCCATTTTCAAATATTCTATTTCAAATATTTCTTTTTCAAATATTTCTTTTTCAAATATTTAATGAAGCCAAATCAATTACCATATAATATTAATTATATGGATTTTTCTACAACACATGTATACAATAACAACGATGAACAATCAACCATCATCCAAAGTGCATTCTACACTGTATAAGCATCGAATATAAATATTTAACGCTCATAACAGTCTGACAATCAATCGATCGACATACAACTAAACAATCGGGATTAGTGTATGTCAAATATCATCCCAATACCCGTGTGGGGTTTCAAACAATCAAACACAGATTTTATTTGTACAGTTGGGCGATGTGTAAAATTTATCGTCCCAATCAATATTAGTCAAAGGTGTGTATATAAACAAATCGTCCGATTTGTTTATTTTTATTTCATTTTATATACACGTTAAAAATTATATTTTTAACTATTTAAAACTATATAAATATTTTATTTCATTTCACATCACACAATCAACTACACATCAAAATCTAACAAACAAGCATACAAGCCGTCCATGGTCTGTGGACGACGGGTGTCGGGTGCTACTAAACACCGTCTGCATCCTAATATATATTTCAACTAGAAATAAAATTAAAAAGTGAGAAATTCTCACTGATAGCTATCCAACCATCTCGACTCTTCTTTTGCAGAAGTCTTTGTCGTTCTCGCCTTTTTGTCACCTTCGTTGACCGTAGCCACTACATATATAAAAATCGAATTTTTATTTCGTTGTTCAATATACAAAAATCGAATTTTTACTTCGTTGTTCAATATATAAAAATCGAATTTTTACTTCGTTGTTCAATATATAAAAATCGAATTTTTACTTCGTTGTTCAATATATAAAAATCGAATTTTTACTTCGCTGTTCAATATATAAAAATCGAATTTTTACTTCGTTGTTCAATATATAAAAATCGAATTTTTACTTCGCTATTCTATATATAAAAATCGAATTTTTACTTCGCTATTCAATATATAAAAATCGAATTTTTACTTCGTTGTTCAATATATAAAAATCGAATTTTTTACTTCGCTATTCAATATATTAAAATCGAATTTTTTACTTCGTTGTTCAATATATAAAAATCGAATTTTTTCCTACTTAGAGACTACATCTTTAATGTTTTCAGTTTTAAATTCAATGTAAGTTTTCAGTTTTAAACTCAAAGTTTTCAATTCTAAAAACAATGTATATTTTCAGATCTAAAAGACGATGTATAGTTTCAGATTTAAAAGACAATGGATAATTAGAAAAAAGGTGCTCACTGTTTTTCACCCGAACCCGAAGTCGTTGGAGGTCTCCGGTGGGTGCGTGCTCGACTGGACGTGGGGGTTCGCGATGGTTTCTGCTGGCGTAGCACTCGAGGTGGCGGCGTTGGACTGGTGGCGCCATTGTGCTCCGATGGCTCGATTTGGGGCTCGCGCAGGAGGAAGGCGGATGGGGTCTGGACGTCGCTGGCGGGGTCGAGGAGAGGCGGAGCTCGGTTGGGGTGTGTCGGAGGGAACGGCGGCGGATCATCCTCGGTGGCGTGGAGCAAAACGAGATCGCGTGGAGAGTTTTTTTTTTTGTTGTTATTTTCTCAGATCTAAAATAACGTGGGAGGGAGGGAGATAAAGTAGGGGGGCTAATATATAAAATTTAATTTAATTATTATTTTCTTCTTTAAAAGGTTGACTTTTCATTTGAACTCGAAATCAAGTCCAACGACTATCGTCCCTAGCGTTTTACCCCCATTTCGAACACAATGGGATATGCCGCGTAAGCCAATTCTGCCGTTACGACCAGTTTTCGTCAAAATCAACATATAACTCTATATATTGAATTTGAACGCACATTTCAATTTACTGGGGTCACATACGAACTCTAAAAATTCCCGAAAGATATTTTTTAGCTTTGTATTGACAATACGGTCCTAACAAAACTAGTTTCATCAAATTCTGAGACCGTTTGAAAAATGGCCATTTTCCAGTCGATTAAAATCAACTGAAACTGGTCAAACGCGTTTTCCTTTGCCACGCTCACATATTGATTCGAAAAATTATGAAATTTGGAATCTAGCAATAATTTAACATCACGGATCCAACAAAAGTGGTTTCGTCGAAATCCGAGGTCGTTTGCAAAATTCCCATTTTTAAGGGCCAGAATTCCATAGCGACTATTCAGAATTTTCAACTGGACATATCTTTTGATTCCCGCTATGAAATTTCAATTCTCCAGATTCGTTGGAAAGATATTCTCAATTAGATTCCATTATTTTTGGTTTCACTAAAATCCGGTTTATTTTGCACCCGGTATGTTCAATTGAAGTTTGAAATCGAATTATCGAACTACCACGCCATTTTCAATTCCTTTTATAAATATAAATGAATTATTTATATTCTAATGACGATCTATATAATATATACGTTCGAATTCTATTCAAAATAAATTTTCTGTCGTTATTATTTAAAATAATTCATTTTAAATAATCAAAATTCGCTAAAATTGCCGAAATAAAAATTTTAAACTGGCCCAGATTTTCGGGTTGTTACAGTCTCCCCCACTTAAAACTTTTCGTCCCCGAAAAGGAACAAAGTCGAAAGTGGTTTGATTAATCAACCCTACGTTCGATCTGGCTTCCATTCTCAAACTTTTCAGTTTCTGAGAATTTTCAAATTCTTCAAAAATTTATCTAACACCCTAAATTTTCAAAAAATTTCGCCATAACCTCCCCTGCACCGGGAACCACGGGAAAATCCCGAAATTGCCATATAGGCCTTCTGATCTCAAAAAGAAAAAGAAAAAGCCAAGCGGCTAGCCAATCGGCTCATAAAATCATCATCATCCAAACAAAACAGTAAATTATGATAAACATGTACCTATTTGTCGGGCAAACAAATTTATTCTTCTGCTCTAGCCTCTTTGCTATGACCTGTTCAATGTAAGTACATGTATATGCAAGAATATGCGACCAAATTTCAATACAATTCAATATTTGATCAAATTGGCTATATGGTTAAAATTTTCAATTAATCAAAACAGTAATCAAACAACACAACCATCAATCAATTAGTTGATTATCATTTCAAATTCATAACTTTGATACATAGTCAAAAATCACATTTTTGATGCTAAATCACAACAATAAGCCCTATCTAATTTTGGTTCTCACACCAGTCAATAGGAAATATATAGAAATCTCACTTTCGTCACTCGAACATAAATTCTGATGATGATGCATCAATCATCAGAATTCTCTCTGGGCGACTAGAAGGTGATTCTATATCTACCCAATATATCAAAACTTCGAATACACGCGGATCAGACGTATACGCAAAATCTATATATACTGGATTGTCCACATCAATATAAATAAATAACCAAATACGAATAATTGATTTATATTTCAAAACAAGATTTGTTTTCACTTTCAAAAATATACTCTTCACACTCGTTCTAGGATACTACTGATCCCATCTCTAACGAGTCATTCTCGTTGGATATTACTAATCCAATTACTGATGAATTCTTTCGTATGGTTCTAATGTGTCTTGTTCTCTAGCTTTGTAAACCAAAGCTCTGATACCAACTATGAAAACCCGTAACTTCCCCGTTGAGGAAAGCGCTGATAGTTCGAGAACAAGCCACATCAAAACGCAGACGGAAGAACATTTCATTGTATATTACAACAATGCACCAGAATACAAGAATATACAGAGTATAAATGAATATTACACAGAAATATCAGAGATTTAAATTACATTTAAATACATCGCAGCGGAAAATAATACAATACAAAACTAGAAGAGATACACGGATACAAAGCTTTCCGGATATCATTCCAGTTGTAAACCAGGATCCTGTGAATATAAATCTGCAAAAACCAAAACTACTAGCTGCCCGTGTTGAAAATAAGGGCACCCAGAGTTTAGGTTAAAACAATAAACTCCAGGTCAGTCATGGGACTGGTGTGAGAACTAAAACAGCTATTTATCTTTATTTTCAAAGTAAGGTAAATCAAGGGACCACGCCGTATAACACGGAACGGGTTTCCTCCCAAGAACACCAGTGCCTAAAACAACAGTGCAATGCTAAATAAAGAAAAATGAAGCTATTATAAGACCCAGGTCCCATCACACAATGCAACGCAAGCCGGAGGATAGGGTTTTTACCTTATAATAGCCAAGAATGCTTGATACGTTTAAAACAAATCATTTGATACTATTATAAGTGCATATTGTATAAAACATCTTCAAATCATAAGTATCAATCATAGACGGCATAAGCGCCCCATCCCACTATGTCGCCATACTAGGCTCTACAAATAAAACCGAAATACACGTATTGGAAATTGGATTTCCATCATGGTGGCTCTTGATTCGAAAGATCGTTCGCGTAGTGCAATTCCCCACGGCTTACGTCCCAACAAGAGAAAACACCGTCTGCACATCCGCACTTTTGGGACTAGAGTATCACCGCGGCTTACGTCCCAGCGAGAGAAAACACCGCTTACTCTATATATATCCCTGAGCACTAAGCTCATCTCGGTCGACCGAATCCACGACACCACTAAGGTGCCCATCCACTAAAAAGCATACTGATCAAACCATCAGTTTACCACCATACTAGGATGTGAGGCTCGCGAATCAACGCTATACACAAAGCCATGCTATATCAGCTGCGCTTTGATCATCATCCACCAAACTTTGCTTTTCAACAAAAGTCTGGATCACTGCATCTCAGCATGCCACACTATCAATCCATATCGTACCACTGATTTCTGCCAATATATAACCTCTGAGCTTGTATGTCTCAGAGAAGGGTGTTAAGCAAGAGAGTAAATTCTCCGCCGCCAAACAGATATATATTTAGCAGAGATCAACGAATACAATATAAAGGTATACAATGTCAGACACACCATCCATTTACAAGTTCGTTCTGGGTCTGAACGAAACCAGAGGCACTTTCCTCGCATATCCATCCATCTCCAAGTACGTCTGGACGACCACCATCTGATTCCCTCATCTTGGGTGTACAGCCCAATCAAGATCATCAGCAATCACCCAAACGATGTGAAGACTTCCGGTCTTCGACCACCGTCTTCATCTTCGACTTATCGTCGAATCGGTTATTTAGAATGGGTGTAAACCCGGCCTTTCAAAACAACCCGCGTATATTAAAAACAAATGTTACACAAACACAACATACGCCTCATTCCAATTCATTAGTCACTAACTGTAAATCAGTAAGAGAGCAATCCTCTAAATATTAACCCCGAAGGCCGAAACAAACATCAGATCAATACCCAGGAAATCATTCTTCTTAGCTAACCTACAGCTAGTTTCTAAATTTCATATTCTTAGGGAAAGGTTCCCATTAATTTTATCCAAGATAAATTCTTTGAATTTATTCTTTAATCTTCCTTTGGATGTCATTTCAAACCAAATTATGGTTTTCCAAACTAGTCGAGATTAGCGAATCATACCGAAGTAATTATTTAATTTATTTCCCAATCCCAACCTATTCATCCCATGAAGCAAAACTGGTAATACTCCATATTTAACACCACAGTGTTATCGGTAAAATTAATTACCATTTCACGTTCAAATCTGATTAAAGATTTAACCATCGCGTTGGAGCAAAACTGGTGATACTCCATTCTCGCTCATTTTCTAAAGTTGATAATTTAAATTATCAATCCACATTTCAATTTAATTGAAGATTCATTAAAACTCTTTTTACTGGGTTAAAGAACTAGTGTCATTTAAAACACTGTTCACGATAAACCCAAATCACATTCTATTTATTATCGGGTTAAAGAACTAGTGTTATTTAAAACACAGTTCCCGATAAACCCAAATCACATTCTATTTATTATCGGGTTAAAGAACTAATGTCATTTTAAACACAGTTCACGATAAACCCATGAATCAATTCTATTTAAACCCATTTCAAATCCAATTTATTTATTTAAAAACAAATGGGTTTTAATTTCAGTTCAAAACTAGTTCATTTCAATAAAAATCTATTTTTATCCTTTCAAATATGGAGTTTTTCATCCCAATTTTTCCCAAATCATTTCTTATGATTTTACACTAATCATTACTATTTTTAATAATTTTATCAAGGCCCGTACAGTCGATTTCCATCAACGGCAATCGAACTGCACTTACAGCGACCTTTTCCAAATTTGATTTGGACGAATTACAAATCCAACCGTTAGATTTCAAATTTCTAATATTCGTTAGAAAGCTCTTTTCGATACGAACCCAACGGTTCCGGTTTTAGGAGAATCCGACGGTCGGATCTCACGTAATGCCCGTTTGAAATAAATGGTCGAAATTCACGAACTGCCGCGGCGCGGCGCTTTCTATTCAGGCCATTATATTATATATATAATATATATATAATATATATATTTCGTCGATTTCTACTTAAAACGAATTTTATATATAGTTTTGAATTCGTTTCAAAAACAATTTCAACCTTTATTTCAAATTCAAATCAAAATTGAATTTTCTATTATAAATCCTTTTTAAAATTCATTTTTATTCAATTCAAATTTCAATTCAATTTGAAATCATTTCAATTCGTTTTCAATTCAATTCGAATTAGTTTTCAATTCAATTCGAATTCGTTTTATATTCAATTCATTTCAAATTCGTTTTCTATTCAATTCAATTTCGTTTTCTATTCAATTCAAATCGAATTCATTTTCTATTCAATTCAATTCGAATTCGTTTTCTATTCAATTCAATTCAAATTCGTTTTCTATTCAATTAAATTCGTTTTCTATTCAATTCAATTCGAATTCGTTATATATTCAATTCAAATTCAGTTTGAATTTCAATTCTTTTCAAAATATCAGATTTTGAAATCACTTTCGATATTCATTATAAAATGAATAAAATCGATATAAATATCGTTCACGTCAAAATGGCATCAATCTAATCAACCCGGCTTCATATATTTCCATTTTCAAATATTCTATTTCAAATATTTCTTTTTCAAATATTTCTTTTTCAAATATTTAATGTAGCCAAATCAATTACCATATAATATTAATTATATGGATTTTTCTACAACACATGTATACAATAACAACGATGAACAATCAACCATCATCTAAAGTGCATTCTACACTGTATAAACATCGAATATAAATATTTAACGCTCATAACAGTCTGTCAATCAATCGATCGACATACAACTAAACAATCGGGATTAGTGTACGTCAAATATCATCCCAATACCCGTGTGGGGTTTCAAACAATCAAACACAGATTTTATTTGTGCAGTTGGGCGATGTGTAAAATTTATCGTCCCAATCAATATTAGTCAAAGGTGTGTATATAAACAAATCATCCGATTTGTTTATTTTTATTTCATTTTATATACACGTTAAAAATTATATTTTTAACTATTTAAAACTATATAAATATTTTATTTCATTTCATTTCACATCACACAATCAACTACACATCAAAATCTAACAAACAAGCATACAAGCCGTCCATGGTCTGTGGACGACGGGTGTCGAGTGCTACTAAACACCGTCTGCATCCTAGTATATATTTCAACTAGAAATAAAATTAAAAAGTGAGAAATTCTCACCGATAGCTATCCAACCATCTCGACTCTTCTTTTGCAGAAGTCTTCGTCGTTCTCGCCTTTTTGTCACCTTCGTTGATCGTAGCCACTACATATATAAAAATCGAATTTTTATTTCGTTGTTCAATATATAAAAATCGAATTTTTACTTCGTTGTTCAATATATAAAAATCGAATTTTTACTTCGTTGTTCAATATATAAAAATCGAATTTTTACTTCGTTGTTCAATATATAAAAATCGAATTTTTACTTCGCTATTCAATATATAAAAATCGAATTTTTACTTCGTTGTTCAATATATAAAAATCAAATTTTTACTTCGCTATTCAATATATAAAAATCGAATTTTTACATCGCTATTCAATATATAAAAATCGAATTTTTACTTCGTTGTTCAATATATAAAAATCGAATTTTTACTTCGCTATTCAATATATAAAAATCGAATTTTTACTTCGTTGTTCAATATATAAAAATCGAATTTTTACTTCGCTATTCAATATATAAAAATCGAATTTTTACTTCGTTGTTCAATATATAAAAATCGAATTTTTTCCTACTTAGAGACTACATCTTTAATGTTTTCAGTTTTAAATTCAATGTATGTTTTCAGTTTTAAACTCAAAGTTTTCAATTCTAAAAACAATGTATATTTTCAGATCTAAAAGACGATGTATAGTTTCAGATTTAAAAGACAATGGATAATTAGAAAAAAGGTGCTCACTGTTTTTCACCCGAACCCGAAGTCGTTGGAGGTCTCCGGTAGGTGCGCGCTCGACTGGACGTGGGGGTTCGCGATGGTTTCTGCTGGCGTAGCACTCGAGGTGGCGGCATTGGACTGGTGGCGCCATCGTGCTACGATGGCTCGATTTGGGGCTCGCGCAGGAGGAAGGCGGATGGGGTCTGGACGTCGTTGGCGGGGTCGAGGAGAGGCGGAGCTCGGTTGGGGTGTGTCGGAGGGAACGGCGGCGGATCATCCTCGGTGGCGTGGAGTAAAACGAGATCGCGTGGAGAGTTTTTTTTTTTATTTGTTATTTTCTCAGATCTGAAATAATGTGGGAGGGAGGGAGATAAAGTAGGGGGGCGAATATATAAAATTTAATTTAATTATTATTTTATTATTTTCTTCTTTAAAAGGTTGACTTTTCATTTGAACTCGAAATCAAGTCCAGCGACTGTCGTCCCTAGCGTTTTACCCCCATTTCGAACACAATGGGATATGCTGCGTAAGCCAATTCGGCCGTTACAACCAGTTTTCGTCAAAATCAACATATAACTCTATATATTGAATTTGAACGCACATTTCAATTTACAGGGGTCACATACGAACTCTAAAAATTCCCGAAAGATATTTTCTAGCTTCGTATTGACGATACGGTCCTAACAAAACTAGTTTCATCAAATTCTGAGACCGTTTGAAAAATGGCCATTTTCCAGTCGATTAAAATCAACTGAAACTGGTCAAACGCGTTTTCCTTTGCCACGCTCACATATTGATTCGAAAAATTATGAAATTTGGAATCTAGCAATAATTTAACATCACGGATCCAACAGAAGTGGTTTCGTCGAAATCCGAGGTCGTTTGCAAAATTCCCATTTTTAAGGGCCTGAATTCCATAGCGACTATTCAGAATTTTCAACTGGACATATCTTTTGATTCCCGCTATGAAATTTCAATTCTCCAGATTCGTTGGAAAGATATTCTCAATTAGATTCCATTATTTTTGGTTTCACTAAAATCCGGTTTATTTTGCACTCGGTATGTTCAATTGAAGTTTGAAATCGAATTATCGAACTACCGCGCCATTTTCAATTCCTTTTATAAATATAAATGAATTATTTATATTTTAACGACGATCTATATAATATATACGTTCGAATTCTATTCAAAATAAATTTTTCGTCGTTATTATTTAAAATAATTCAATTTAAATAATCAAAATTCGCTAAAATTGCCGAAATAAAAATTTTAAACTGGCCCAGATTTTCGGGTTGTTACAGTTTTCCTTACCGCATGGTGAGAAAATTTCAATGTTTGACTATCATCGATGTTTTCTCCATGTAAATCGTCCTTTTAGAGTAGACAAGAATTTTTTTAGCTAATAGTGTAGAAAGTAGACATCCTCCAACGATATGGTCTAGCAAAAATGTATATGAATTGGTTAAAGATTATCCAAAGATACATGAAACTGGAGTTCAAACAAAAATTGAAGGCAAATCGATTAGTCACAATTGGTGCAAACAATCTATTTTTTGGGAGTTGCAGTATTGAAACATCTTCTGCTTCATCATACTATTGATGTGATGCACAATGAGAAAAATGTATTTGATAATGTCTTTAACACTATTTTAAATGTCAAAGGGAAGACTAAAGATGGTTTGAAATCAAGGCGCGATATAGAAGAATTATGCAAACGTCTCGAGCTTCATATGAAACCAAATGATAGTAAAAGAACCCAAAGCATGTTATGGATTAGATAATAATCCAGTTAAAGTTGAGCTAAAATGGGTTGAAGGATTAAGATCTCCTAATGGGATTTCATCAAACCTTCGTAGATGTGTTGACTTCAAAAATAGTTAATTAGGCGAAATGAAAATTCACGACTGTCACATTATGTTGGGGCATTTATTTCCCGTTTTGTTCAAAGAACTGCTTCCGTTAAAAGTTTGGAAGGTAGTAACGGAGCTTACTATGTTTTACAAAGAGCTTTGTTCGACTACTTTAAAAGTGGAACGTTTTGTAAACTTGAAGTAGATATTCCTATATTGCTACGCAAATTAGAGAAAATATTTTGTGACACCCACGTCTGTTAATTTCACTCACAAAGGGAATGCATTAAGTATCGTGAAGCATTATAAGTAAACAGACGCAGGATTTTACAAGACAGACATAAATAAGATAGAAGCGAAAATTTAAATTTTTATTTCAAACACAAATCATACAGCGTGGTTCAAAATACGATGAGTCTCAAAAATCATTACAACAACATAACATCTATCTTTCAACATCAGAGTACATAAATACTTAAAATAAAACATAATTCCCCAAATAAAAGAGACAAAGCCATAGTAGAGATAAAAACTTGAGCCATACTTCGGAAGCAGCTCTAGCGGGGGAACGGAAGAAAGAAGGAGAAACAAGAGGGTTAGACATAAAGTCTGGCGAGCCTAGTGACTTTTAGCAAGTAAATAAACAAAAGTAACATGAAAGGCATATAAAGTGGATAAGAGAGATCACTACATAAATGGCAGGTGTGACAAGGTAGACAAGATAAGGTGATTACTCTGCACTATTACTAGTACTAGTACAACCAGAATGAGATGATCCCTTCTACTATAAGGCAGTAGACTTAGGGCACACGTGCAAATGTACCCTAACCACTACCCTTATCGATCGTCTCCCTATTCTGTAGATACCCTGTGCTGGCCCCATAGTAGGAGGTATCATTTCCTAAAGTGGCAACCCTTCATTCCCCAGGAAATGCACAACCATATCTACTGGTGTCACGGTCGTCTTATCCCCCTCTGCCCGGCTCATGCACGCACATAGCCCGGTCGGTTTGTGCCCTCACACCATCCTCCACGTTTGTATCTCTTACAATCAGTCAGTAAGCGTGTCCCCTCTCCGCCTAGTATAGAGTATTTATATTTGATACCTAATCTGGGTTACCTACTGAATGGGTCCCACACAATATGATACAAACTCTCCCCTTTGTCTTGTATCCCCTACTTGGTTTTCACTGACTATGTATACCATTAGGTGTATTTAATTACATAGCCCTATACTAGTTATGCTTACCGTAAAAGGTGTATTTAATTACATAACTCTATTATTTCCTACGGTTATGTATACCACTAGGTGTCTATAATCACATAACCTTACCGGGTTAAGTTGTGGGCCTATATGTAAATATTACCCATCCCCTCCAGATTTGCTTAATCCATCCACTATCCAATCAATTTACTTAACCTAACTTTAGTTCACAAACATACAATCCATATGGATTAGATTTGGTTAAGTAGTCCAATTCATTATCATGTCCATTTATGGTTCATAATGGGCTAGAGCTCCCACATTAGGCCTACAACGTGTGGATGCTAGATATGACAATCGGGTCCGGGCAGACTTATTCCACAGTTGGGCCTAACCTCGTGCCCTAGCCAGATTCGTATTTGCGTAGTTAGACCTCCCATATTAGGTTCAACATTTGTGGCTGCTGGATGTGCCGGTCGGGTTCAAGCAGACTTCCACCACTAACGCAACCTAACCTCGTGTAATAAGTACAATTACAATTCCTAATTGTAATTACTAGACATTCCATTATTAATTAGTTAATCAATTAATTAAACCTGTAACAACCAGGAAAATCCGAAACAATTTAAAAAATTTATTTTGGCAATTTTGAATATTTAAAATGAATTATTTTAAATAATAACAACGAGAAATTTATTTTGAATAGAATTAGAATGTATATATTTATTTGAATCATCGTTAGACTATGAATATATTTTTTAATGATAAAAGGAATTGAAAATGGCGCGGTAGTTTGAAAATTCGATTTCAAATTTCAATTGAATGTACACGATTCAAAATAAACCGGATTTTAGCGAAACCAAAAATATTAGAATCTATTTGAAAATATCTTTTCAGTGAATCCGAAAAATCAAAATTTCATAGCGGGAATAAAAAAATATGCCCAGTTGAAAATTCGGAATAGGCGCTATGGAATTTTGGCTCTTAAAAATGGAAATTTTGCAAACGACCTCCGTTTTCGACAAAACCACTTTTGTTGGATCTGAGATGTCAAGTTATTGCTAGATTCCAAAATTCATAATTTTTGGAATTAATATGTGAGCGTGGTAAAGTAAAACGTATTTTGACAGTTTTAGTTAATTTGGATTGACCAGAAAATGACAATTTTTCAAATGGTCTCCAAATTTGGTGAAATTAGTTTTGTTAGTACCGTATTGTCAATACGAAGCTAGAAAATATTTTTTGGGAATTTTTAGAGTCTGTATGTTGCCTTGGTAAATGGAAATGCGCGTTCAATTTCAATATATAGATTTATATTTTGATTTTGACACAAACTGACAGAAATGATGGAATCAGCTTACGATACATATCCCATTGTGTTCGGAATGGGGGTAATTAGTTAGGGGCGATAGTCGTTGGGTCTCGATTGGAGATCGAATTTAAAAGTTGCTTTTTAGAATTAATTAAATAATAAAATATATATTATTATAATATATCTCTCTACCCTCTCTCTCGTTGCAGTCACCGCCCCGGTTTAGTTTCAAAATCGAAATAAAAAAAAAGAGAAAGGAGGAGCTGCCGTCGCTCCTCCTATTGACGCGCCGCCGCGCAATTCGGCGCGCCGCCACTGGCGCGACTAGCACCAGCGCCCCCCTCTCCTCCCCTCTCCCTCTCTCCTCCCTCATCTTTCCCCCTTTTCCTGCCATCGCATGCAAAACCCCCTCGGAACCTGCGAGCTCTAGCTCCCTCCAACAGCCAAGACCGCCGCCTATCGTCCTTAACCCGCCTACGCAGACCACCATACCCCCCCTGTCGCCTCCTACCCCGCGACCCCCTCAGCCGTGGACCCCCACGTTCAGCAAAAATCCGATTTTCTTCAATGAAAAGTAAGTTTTATATTTTATATTTATACGTGTTATTTAAAAATGTGGTTATTATATGAACATCGTAGGAAAGATTGGATTTTTAACATAGCAAAGATTGGATTTTTTTATAAGCAAATTGGTAGAATTTTTATCATAGGAAATATATAATTTTAATTTATAGAAAAGTTTAATTTTTATTAAAAGAAAAATATGATTTTTATTATGAAGTTATCGAAGTAAAAATATTTATCGTTTGAATGGCAATATAAAAATGTGATTTTTACTATGAACAACGTGAAGAAGATTGCGTTGGAATTTCAGGCAAGTCAGGACTGTTCTGAAATTTAGAAATAAAAATGGCAAAGTGGAAACCGAAGGTGAGAACTTCTCACTTTAATTTAATTTTCTAGTTAAAATATATACTAGGATGCAGACGGTGTTTAGCAGCACCCGACACCCGTCATCCACAGACCATAGACGACTTGTATGCTTGTTTGTTTGTGCTTTGAAAATTGATTGTGTGATGTGGAAGGGATTAAAATATTTTGTAGTTAAAAATATAATTTTTAACGTGTATAAGAATAAAATAAATATTTATAAACAAATCGGACGATTTTTTTATATACACACATTTGACTGACATTGATTGGGATGATAAATTTTACACATCGCCCAATTGCACAAATAAAATTCTTTATTTGTTGATTGAAACCCCACACGGGTATTGGGATGATATATGACATACACTAGTCCCGATAATTAGCTGTATGTCAATCGATTGGTTGACAGACTATTATAAGCATTAAATATTTATATTTGATGCTTATGCAGTGTAGAATGCACTTTGGATGATGGTTGACTGTGTTTGATTGTTGTTGTATACATGTTGTATGAAATCCATATAATCACATTATATGGTAATTGACTGTGTCTGATTCCAGTTCAGAAAGAATGAATATTTTAAAATAACGAATATTTTAAAATAATGAATATTTTAAAATAATATTCAGTAAAAGATCAAAATTTGATTTTGATGTCCGATTTGGGATGGACACGAATTTATTCAAATATATATGGCCATGTTGATTAGATTAACGCCATTTTGACGTGAACGATATTTTTATTGATTTTATTCATTTTATAATGAATATAAAAAAGGAATTGATTTCAAAATCTAATGTTTTGAAGATACTATCATTTATATATCGATGATATGGAATATTCAATTTTGATTGGAAATTGAATATGAAGTGGAAATCGTTTTGAAAACGAATTTGAAACGATTTATAAAATACGTTTTAAATGGAAATCGATGAAATATATATTATATATATTATATAATGGCCTGAATAGAACGCGTCCCGCTGCGGCAGTTTGCGAATTCCGACCATTGACTTCGAACGGGCATTACGGGAGATCCGACCGTCGGATTCTCCTAAAACCGGAACCGCTGGGTTCGTATTGAAAAGAGATTTCTAATGAATATCAGATATTTGAAATCTAACTATTGGATTTGGAATTATGTCCAAATCAAATTTGGAAATGGTCGCTTCAGTTGGTATCAGAGCTTTGGTTTACAGAGCTCGAGAACAAGATACATTAGAATCGAACAAAAGAATTCATCAGAGATTGGATTAGTAATATCCAATGAGAATGTCTCTTTAGAGATGGGATCAGCAGTATCCTGAATGAATCCGGAGAGTGTTGTTTTTAAAATAAAATTGAAAACAAATTTTGTTTTGAAAATTTAAACTTTATTATTCGTATTTGAATATTTATTTTAAATTGATTTGGACAATCAAGTATATAGAGATTTTAATATACGTCTGATCCACGTGTATTGAAGCCTTAAATATACCGAATGGATATAGGATCACACTCCAGTCACCCGGGTCTGATTCTGATGATGGCGCGCCATCATCAGTGTTTATATTCGAGTGCCGTAAGTGGGATTTCTATATGTTTCCAATTGGCTGGTGTGAGAACCAAAACTAGATAGGATTATTTGTTGTGAATTTGCATCAAAAACATGATTTTCTGTATATATATCAAAGTTATGAATTTGAAACGTTAATCAACTAATTGATTGCTGATTGTGTTGTTTGATTATTGTTTTGATTAATTAAAATTTGGAACCATTAAGCCAAATTGTATCAAATGTTGAACTGACTTGAAAATTGATAGAAATTGCATGCATATACATGTATATACGTTGAACAGGACATAGCCGGGAAGCTAAGCAGAAGAATAAAATTGTTTGCCCAACAAATAGGTACATGATTATTGTATTTCTAGGGGTTTTTGATGATTTTATGAGCCGATTGGCTATTTCTTTTTCTTTTTGGATTGGAGAGGCCTGTATGGCAATTTCGAAATTTTCCCGGTGCTCCCGTACAGGGGAGGTTGTGGCGAAAGTTTTCAAAAATTTAGGGTGTTAGCCAAATTTTTGAAGAATTGGAAAATTCTTAGAAATTGAATAGTTGAAGATTGAAAGCCAAACTGAAAGTTGAGTTGGTTTGAAAAACAACTTTCAACTCCGTTCCTTTTCGAGGACGAAAAGATTTTGAGTAGGGGAGATTGTAACAACCAGGAAAATCCGAACCAATTTAAAATTTTTATTTTGGCAATTTTGATGAATTTTGAATATTTAAAATGAATTGTTTTAAATAATAATGACGAGAAATTTATTTTGAATAGAATTAGAACGTATATATTTATTTGAATCGTCGTTAGAATATGAATATTTATTTTAATTATAAAAGGAATTGAAAATGGCGGGGTAGTTTGAAAATTCGATTTCAAATTTCAATTGAATGTACAGGATTCGAAATAAACCGGATTTTAGCGAAACCAAAAATATTAGAATCTATTTGAAAATATCTTTCCAATGAATCCTAAAAATCAAAATTTCATAGCGGGAATAAAAAGTTATGCCCAGTTGAAAAATTGAAATAGTCGCTATGGAATTTTGGCCCTTAAAAGTGGAAATTTTGCAAACGACCTCCGTTTTCGACGTAACCACTTTTGTTGGATCCGGAATGTCAAGTTATTGCTAGATTCCAAAATTTATAATTTTTGGAATTAATATGTGAGCATGGAAAAGTAAAACGTGTTTTGATAGTTTCATTCAATTTGGATCGACCAGAAAATGACCATTTTTCAAACGGTCTCCAAATTTGACGAAATTAGTTTTGTTAGAACCGTATCGTCAACACAAAGCTAGAAAATATTTTTCGGGAATTTTTAGAGTCAGTATGTGGCCCGGGTAAATGGAAATGCGCGTTCAGTTTCAATATATTGATTTATATTTTGATTTTGATGGAAGCTGATTGAAACGATCGAATCATCTTACGAAACATATCCCATTGTGTTCGGAATGAGGGTAATTAGTTAGGGACGACAGTCGTTGGGTCTCGATTGGAGATCAAATTTAAAAGCTGTTTTTTAGAATTAATTAAATAATTAAATATATATTATTATAAAATATCTCTCTCCCCTCTCTCTCGTTACAGTCACCCCCCGGTTTAGTTTCAAAATCGAAATAAAATAAAATAAAAAGAGAAAGGAGGAGTTGTCGTCGCTTCTCCTATCAGCGCGCCATCGCGCCCTCCGGTGCGCTGCCACCGGCGCGGCCGCCACCAGCGCCCCCCTCTCCTTCCCGCTCTCTCTCCTCCCTCCTCTTTCCCCCTTTTCCTGTCATCACACGCAAAACCCCCTGAACCCGCGAGCCCTAGCTCCCTCCAACAGCCAAGACCGCCGCCTTGAACCCGCCTGCGCCGACCACCATACCCCCCTGCCGCCCCTTCCCCCTCGACCCCCTCAGCCGTGGACCCCACGTTCAGCAAAAATCCGATTTTCTTCAATGAAAAGTAAGTTTTATATTTTACATTTATATGTGTTATTTAAAAATGTGGTTATTATATGAACATCGTAGGAAAGATTGGATTTTTAACATAGTAAAGATTGGATTTTTTTTTATATGGAAAAAGGTTGAATTTTTGTCATAGGAAATATATAATTTTTATTTATAGAAAAGTTTAATTTTTGTTAAAAGAAAATTTTGAGTTTTATTATGAAGTTAGCGAAGTAAAAATAGGATTTTTATCGTTTGAATGGCAATACAAAATTGTGATTTTTACTATGAACAGCGTGAAGAAGATTGCGTTAGAATTTCAGGCAAGTCGGGACTATTCTGAAACTCAGAAATAAAAATGGCGAAGTGGAAACCGAAGGTGAGAACTTCTCACTATAATTTAATTTTCTAGTTAAAATATATACTAGGATGCGGACGGTGTTTAGCACCCGACACTCGTCGTCCACAGACCATGGACGACTTGTATGCTTATTTGTTTGTGTTGTGAAAATTGATTGTGTGATGTGGAATGGAATAAAAAAATTTATAGTTAAAAATACAATTTTAACGTGTATGAGAATAAAATAACTATTTATAAACAAATCGGACGATTTTTTTATGTACACACATTTGACTGACATTGATTGGGATGATAAATTTTACACATCGCCCAACTGCACAAATAAAATTCATTATTTGTTGATTGAAACCCCACACGGGTATTTGGTTGATATATGACACACACTAGCCCCGATAATTAGTTGTATGTCAATCGATTGGTTGATAGACTGTTATAAGCGTTAAATATTTATATTTGATGCCTATGCAGTGTAGAATGCACTTTGGATAATGGTTGACTGTGTTTAATTGTTGTTGTATACATGTTGTATGAAATCCATATAATCACATTATATGGTAATTGACTGTGTCTGATTCCAGTTCAGAAAGAATGAATATTTTAAAATAACGAATATTTTAAAATAATGAATATTTTAAAATAATATTCAGTAAAAGAGGTCCGATTTGGGATGGACACGAATATATTTAAATATATAAGGCTATGTTGATTAGATTAACGCCATTTTGACGTGAACGATATTTGTATCGATTTTATTCATTTTTATAATGAATATAAAAAAGGAATTAATTTCAAAATCTAATGTTTTGAAAATACTATCATTTATATATCGATGATATGGAATATTCAATTTTGATTGGAAATTGAATATGAAGTTGAAATCGTTTTGAAATCGAATTTAAAACGATTTATAAATTATGTTTTAAATGGAAATCGACGAAATATATATTATATATAATATGATGGCCTGAATAGAACGCGTCGCGCTGCGGCAGTTCGCGAATTCCGACCATTGACTTCGAAAGGAAATTACGGGAGATCCGACTGTCGGATTCTCCTAAAACCGGAACCATTGGGTTAGTATCGAAAAGAGCTTTCTAACAAATACCAGAGATTTGAAATCTAACGGTTGGATTTGGAATTATGTCCAAATCAAATTTGGAAAAGGTCGTTGTAAGTGCAGTTCGATGACCGTTTATGGAAATCGACTGTACGGGCGTTGATAAAATTATTATAAATATCAATAATTAGTGTAAAATCATAAGGAGTGATTTGGAAAGAATTAGGATGAAAAACTCCATATTTGAGAAGTTAATTTTTTTTATCGAGATGGACTAGTTATGAACTAGAATTATAATCCAGTATTTTTAAATAAATAAATTGGATTTTTGAAGTGGTTTTAAAAATAACCAGAATTTCCAATATATGAATTGGAATGGATTTGAATCAAAATTATCTTCGGAATATTTCGATATTGGACTCCGTGATTATACGGGTATTGTGGAGGAATTTGGAAGTTATATATATCGTTATTACAATACGGTATTTGTTGATTCCAGAATTTGATATTGAATATAAGATGATATATTTTCTATTCAGAGCCTTGTATTTAGTATCAAATGTGATTTTGGGTTTGTCATGAATGGTGTCTTCGTTAACACTATTCTTGAACCCAGTTGAGAAAAGATTAAATCTTTTTATTTAGATTTAATGAAGTATACCAATTAATTGATATTTAATTGGAACGGAATTGAAATTGGTCTTTGGGTTTATCGTGAACGGTGTTTTAAATAACACTTGTTCTTTAACCCGATTAACAAATGAATAAGATTTTGGGTTGTCGTGAATGGTATCTTAATACTGTTCTTAGACCCAATGGAGTTAAGAAAATCAGAAACTAACTGGAAATTAGTTAAGTTGAATGGTTTCCTGGGTATTGATCTGATGTTGGTTTCGGCCTTCGGGGTTAGTACTTAGGGAATTGTTCTCTTACTAATTTACAGTTAGAGACTGATGGGATGTGGATTGGGTTTATAGTGAACTGTGCTTTTAACGATGTTTGTTCTTTAACCCGATTTACAGTGAAATGTGATTTGGAATTAGAAATCTTTTTATTAAGATTTAATGGGGATTTTCCAAAGTAAAGTTTTCCAATTTAAAATATTAAATTGGAATTGAATGGAATTAGATTGATAATAATCGAAGTGAACTTCTGTGGAGGAAGAATGTTAATACATATGGAATTTAAAAGGCTTTGCTGTTATTCCATTTATATTATTGGTCGAATACGGAAATTTATATCGATTAGATATATCTATTTGTTTTCCATAATGATTCCATTGTTAATGGAATGTAATTTTGGGTTGTTGTGAATGGTATCTTTAATAATATTGTTCTTAGACCAATGGAGTTAAAAAAAATCAAAAACTAACTGGAGATTAGTTAAGTTGAATGGTTTCCTGGGTATTGATCTGATGTTGGTTTCGACCTTTGGGGTTAATACTTAGGGAATTGTTCGCTTGCTAATTTACGGTTAAAGGCTGATGGAATGGAATATGATTTTGGGTTTATCGTGAACCGTGTTTTAAATGACATTGGTTCTTTAACCTAGTTAAAGACAGGATATGATTTCCCAAGTTAAACAATCCTTAATATTGATTTTTGGGAAGATTAAAACCAAGCGGACTTTTAATGCATCTTTAATTAGATTGAAATGATATCCAAAGGAAGATTAAAGAATAAATTTAAGGAATTTATCTTTGATAAAATTAATGGAACCTTTCCTAAAGTATAAGAATATTTGAATAAAGGAATATTTTGGATTGGAATGAGGCGTATGTTGTGTTTTTATAGCACTTGTTTATTATATACGTGAGTTATTCAGAAAGACCGGGTTTATCCCATTCTGAATAACCGATTCGACGATGTGTCGAGGATGAAGACGGTAGTTGAAGACCGGGGATCTTCACATCGTTTGGATGATTACTGATGTCTTGATTGGGCTGTACACCCAAGATGAGGTAATAAGTGGTGATCGTCCATACGTACTTGGAGATCGATGGATATGCGAGGGCCTCTCCCCTGTATTGGATATATGTTGAAGGAATAAGGTGCCTCTGATTTCGTTTAGACCCATAATGAACTTGTAAATGGATGTGTGTCCGACATCGGATTTCATTCCGTGTGATTGCTAGACATCGGGTGCATAGCGTGAATTGCCTGTGTGGCATGCTGAGATGCAAAAGATCAAGACTTCTATTGAAAAGCAGAGTCTTGTGGTGGATGATCAAAGCACGACTTTAATATAGTGTAGCTTTGTGTAGCGTTAATTCGCGAGCCTCACACCCCGGTGTGAACCAGAAATGGGATAGGACTTCAGGGAGGACATGCGTTTCTTTCTAGCTAGGAGTGGTGTCAGCGTTTTGCATGCCCTGACATTTTACTTATGTGGATGATGGATAGCGAGGCGCCTCGGTTATATCGGTCGTTCCGGGGCCGATAGTTTGGTTGGAATATGACCAGTTACGCCCCATAGGGCGGGGAAACGAAGTGTTCAGGCATTTTAATCCACATCGAGTGGACAGACCCTGACGATCCAAGGGTCGATGCGTTCTATTCTGAGGGGCAGTCCAGAGCGTCTCGAAGCGGTAAGGATGATCCCTTGCCTTGGTTCTCAGATGGAAATCCAATTTCCAATACGACATTTTGCGGTTTTGATTGTAGAGCCTAGTATGGAGACATAGTGGTATGGGGCATTTATGCCGTCTATGATTGATACTTATGATTGAAATTGTTTTGACACTATACACTTATAGTAATAATAAAAGATGAAATTTCACGTACCAAGCATTTTTGGCTATTATAAGGTAAAAACTCTATCCTCCAGCTTGCGTTGCATTGTGTGATGGGACCTGAGTCTTATAATAGTTTCATTGTTCTTTATTTAGCATTGCGCTATTGTTTTATGCACTGGTATTCTTGGGAGGAAACCCGTTCCGTGTTATACGGCGTGGTCCCTGGATTTACCTAACTTTAAAATAAAGATTAATAACTGTTTTAGTTCTCACACCAGTCACATGACTGATCTGGAGTTTATTGTTTTAACCTAAACTCTGAGTGCGCCCTATTTCCACATGGGCAGCTAGTAGTTTGGTTTTGCAGATTTATATTCGCAGGATCCTGGTTTATAGCTGAAGTGATATTCGGAAAGCTCTGTATCCGTGTATTTCTTTCAGTTATGTTTTGTATTATTTTTCCGCTGTAGTAATGTATTTAAACCTCTGATAATTATCAAATGTGCAATCTTTATTCATACTCTATATATTCTTGTATTCTGATGGAATTGTTGTAATAAACAATGAAATGTTCTTCTATTTGTGTTCTGATTCGTCTTGTCCTCAAATTAATCCGGGCTTTCCTTTACGGAGAAGTTCGGGTCGTCACAAAACCTTTCCCTTTATAGGTGTTATTGCCTACTCTACCCAATAATATGAATTATATGTCCAAAAATGTTCATATTCAAATTATGCCAATGTTAACCCGTTTTCCTCCGTTTCCTAACTAGCGCACTCATAAATTGGCGGCAAGCCTAGGCTAGACAATAGCCTAGTCATAAACGATAATAGGGAAAATAAAGGTAATATAACCAAAGTGATCATTTTAATAAAACTTAGCATAAATATAAACTAGCATGGTGATAAGGTGGACATATAAGCATATAAATGATGAACTTGTGGCAATTAGTAGTTTTACATAACTATGATGTCATAGTGAGCATAATGAGGTCTTAATTGACCATTTACGAGTCCAACTATTTAGATCCAACATAATTATAATGTGGTCACAAAAACAGATTTAACATAATTAGGATGACATAGTAACATGTTTATATCTAAATACGGATTCACATGTCCAATTTACAACATATCTAAATAGACGACAATATGACAGGTGAAAGGTGATTTGCATAAAGAATTGGATCTAACCAACACTGTAATTGTCCAAATTAACAAATTTACATTAACCACAATATAGTTACAATTCAAGATCCACAAAGGTGACATAATAGAATAACCACAGTTGCATTGGATCTAGTGAAATAGATCCATCATGACATAGTATAAGATTTAACAATAGCATAGATTCATAGTTTACAACATATCCAAATCACAGTCTTTCATGATTTACTTTTTAATATTCAAATCTAAAAGTAACTAGAAACTAAATGCGTTAGGATTAGAAAAGAGAATGAATGGATCCTGAATATCAAGATTTGATTTGCAAAACTGGTAGTTGTTTGAAGAAAACAGATTCGTCTTAGTTCGCACACCGGCAGCATTTGGCTTCCACGATTTCCAATGAAGAAAATAAGAGAATTGGACACATATATATAGCTGCCAGGCCCCCCGAAACCGAGTGCCATATTAGTCCTAGGGGTGTCGACACCCCTATGGGTGGGTCGATCCATAGGTCGACACCCTTTAAGCGGGGTCGACCCCGGTGTCGACACCCCTCTAGGGGGTCGACCCCCTAGAGCGGGAAATTTGCCGCCTTGACGAATTTTTGATTTTCGAACTGTTCTGGATAGGGTCTGACCCATACGTGACTCATATGTATATATATGTTCTTTCTACGTGTATACAAACTTAAAACCCTCATAAATTCTTCATACGGCGTTCGTTTTACGCAAACCAAATGTCTATCTTGACCAGAATTTCGAGACGGACGCAATGGCGTAGTCCATTTCCCTTAATTCTGAATATTAAATTAAATATTATTTAATTTATCCTATTTTAGTGTCATTAAAAATTTGGGGTGTTACATTCTCCCCTACTCAAAGGATTTCGTCCTCGAAATATCTAAGTTGAGAAGAATGCATATCCTACCATCCATCATCCATCTACCCATCCAACAACCACTGGCACCCATTGTCCTTAAAGACTTCCAATGCTTATATGAATATATGCAACAGTGTGTGTATATGTCCCAACACTAATGTGAAAAATCAGTCGGTCTACTGATTCAGTTGTCCTCCTTAATGCAATGTATGTCAGTGTCATGAGTCCAATATGTATGCAAATATACCTATTATATCCTATAAGCTCTATATGTGTGCACACTCATTTTCCCAAATGCAACATCCATATGCTAATTCATCCATTTCCATCCATAAAAGAAAAGAAAATGCACACACATCCATAATCAATATGAAAGTGATTGAGCCGATCTTAGTGCCTAATGTGTGTGTATATGCATCCACATGCAACCACTAGCAAACACTTGCATCAACTTGCATCCATCAAGCATAACACGTCTCAAACACATGTTTACATCTATAGGATTCCTATCTAAAGGTCGAAAAATACTATAGATAGGATATACTCAAGTGATAGAAACAAGTGCTGATAAAAATTTGAAAAAGGAGTTAAGAACATACCCTCGAAAAGGCAAGGGTACGAAGCACGAATCTTGTCTTCGGTCTCCCAAGTTGCACTTCCAGGTTATCTCCCCATTGAACCTTTAGCAACTTGATCTCATTATTGCGTAGCTTCTTAACTTATGATCCTAGAATACGGGTAGGAACTCGCCTGGCTGTCGCCTCCCGTTCCGCTTCTATTCTTCCAACACACTCGGCTCAACAATTACTGCGGTGTCATGGAGGCACTTACGCGAATGGGAAACGTGGAAAACATCACGAACACCGGATTGAATTTCTAGGAGCTTTACTTTATAGGCCATTTGGCCAATCCTTTCGGTTATGGGGAATGGTCCCACAAACCTAGGTGCCAAATTCCCTACTGATCTGAAGCGAACCACATTCCTCAAAGGTGATACTTTGATAAAAACTAAGTCTCCCACTTCAAATTCGATGTCAGTCCTTTTCTTTTCTGCATAGGACTTCTGCTTATCTTGAGTTGTCTTCATCCGTCGTCGAATGAGGTCAATCTTTTTGGACGTTTCTCTAACCATATCTGGTCCAAGTAATAATCTTTTTGTAGATTCCCACCAACTAGTAGGTGATCTACAGGTTCGTCCGTACAATGCTTCGAAGGGTGCCATGCTGATGTTGGTTTGGTAGCTATTGTTGTAGGCAAACTCTACTAAAGGAAGATGCTCTTCTCGAGTCCCTCCAAAATCTAGGATACACAGCCTCAAAAGATCTTCAAGAATCCTATTCACCCTCTCCGTCTGTCCATCGGTCTGAGGATGATAAGCGGTGCTCAAACACAACTGTGTACCTAACGCTTCTTGCAAGCTCCTCCAAAATTCACTGGTAAAGAAGGGGTCACGATCGCTTATGATGCTGGAAGGCACCCTATGAAGACGAACTATCTCACGAACATAAATTGCTACCAACCATGATGCCATTCTCTTGCTCTTAACTGGAATAAAGTGGGCGCTCTTAGTGAGTCTATCTACCACAACCTAGATACTGGTGCTGCCTTTCTTCGATCTTGGAAAACCATCTATGAAATCCATAGAGACGCTCTCATATTTCCACTGAGGAACCTCCAAAGGATGAAGTAATCCACCGGGCTTCTTTTGCTCAGCTTTAACTTGCTAGCAAACTAAAAATTGAGAAAAAAATTCAGCCACATCTTTCTTCATCCCATCCCAAAAGAAAACCCTCTTCAAGTCTCTGTACATCTTATCACCGCCTGGATGAATGGTCATCTTAGAATGGTGGGCTTCTTCTAGGACTGCCTTTATCAAGCTTCCAGTTTGAGGAACACAAAGCCTTCCATCTCGTCGCAACCACCCCTTTTCATCTATAGCAGCTAGCTCTAGATCATGGGTGGGGTAGTTCTTTTCATGAACTATCAACTGTCTACCCCCATAACACACTACTTTCCCTTCTTGCATTAGAACGCACCAAGCCTTGTACCACATGCATCAGTATAACCGGTAAACACCTTACTCCCTTCAAGCAAGGTCAAGACTGGGGCTGCTGTCAAAGCTCTTTTCAGTCATTTGCAAGCAACGTCATAGTCTATATCCTATGAAAATGTCAATTTCTTATTCGTTAGCCTGGTGAGTGGGGCTGATATCTTTGCGAAGTCCTTAATGAACTTCATATAGTAACCTGCTAACCCAAGAAAGCTACTCACCTCGGTTGCGTTTTTAGGAACCTACCAATCTTGCACTGTAACCATCTTCGCGGGATCTACGGCTTTCCCTTCTTCAGAGACCACATGCCCTAAGAATCTCACCCCTTTTCTCCAAAAATGGCATTTGGAGAACATCGCCTTAAGATGATGGCCACGGAGAGTTTTTGAAACTTCTCTCAAATGTTGGGAATGATATTCTTCGCTTTTGGAGAAGATCAAAATATCATCAACAAAGACAACAAAAAATTTATTTAGGAACTCCCGAAACACCCTACTCATAAGATCGACAAAATAGGTGGGTGCATTAGTCAGCTCAAAAGGCAATACTAGCCATTCAAAGAAATCGTCCGGAGTTCTAAAAGCAGTCTTATCTATGCTATCCTCGACCACCCTCAACTGATGAAACCTCGTATCCAAGTCTAACTGAGAAAATACCAAGGCACCAACAAGCTGATCAAACAAATCATTAATCCTCCGGAGCGGGTGCCTATTCTTCTTGGTGAGTATATTTAACTCCCTATAGTCAACACACAAACGAAGAAAACCATCCACCTTAGTCGCGAATACTATTGGAGCACCCCATTCAGATATGCTTCATCTAATAAACCCTTTCTCAAGCAGCTCCCCTACTTGCTTACTTAGCTCCTTCCTTTCCCTTGGAGCCATGTGGTGCACTGGCATTGCAACTTGCTTTGCATTGTCCACCAAATATATACGAAAGTCGATCTAGCGCCTAACCCCAAACCTCATCAAAAACATCATAATAATCTCGGACTACTGGAACACATTGCAAGTCATCGATAGATGCATCAAGAGACTCTAGGAAACTAAGCATAACCGACCCTTGTAGGTTACAAGAAATCTCAAGGGTCCTCCCATTTCGAGTTAGAAGTGTAACAATCCTCTTCTCACAATCCAAAATGGGACCATACGTGGTAAGCCAATCCATTCCTAGAATCAACCCATAACCCATAAACCCGAGCACATACACGTCGCATTCAAACTCGATGCCTAACTCAGATATTTTTAAACCCCAACAAATCATAGATAAATGAGCCGAACCACCAATGGCGTTTGAAACAATTACGGGATCCACTACCGTACTAGTAATTAAGTGCAGAGATTCAACTATAGAACTTGATATAAATGAATGTGAATACCATAATCAAAAGGTGTTCTAATAGGATGGTATGAAAGAGAAATTAAACCTTCCACCGAAAATTTTCTACCTCTATCAGGAGCATTGATCTCGAGAGCATACACCTGCCCTCCAGAAGTCCCTGTCCTTTGACCCTGTCCCTGTGATCCCTGTTTCTTCGGGCACTCCCTAGTAAAATGTCCGACCTCTCCATAGTGGTAGCAAGAGTTCTTCCTTCGCTTACAGTCTTTAATCAGGTGACCTTCCTTCCCACAATTGCGACAGTTTCTCTTATCCTTATCTTTATCATTCTTCCCTCCTTTCTTCTACTATTGTTGTCGTTGCTATTGCTGCTGCCCCTTCTTGGGCCACACCTTCCTATTTTGCGATGTCTCCTCAGCCTTCTTTTCTCCCTTGTCTTCCTCACGCATTAGGGCCATATCGACAAGCTTTTCAAAAGTGGCCCCCATTGGAATATGGGACATGGCTAACCCATGCAGAGGCTCATTCAACCCTTTAGCAAACCGCAAAGCCCTTTTGTGCGAAGTATCCACAAACTCTAACCCGAACCTTGCTAGCTGGTTGAATTTATTCACATATTCTTTCACCGTCAAGTTTCCTTGTTTGAGCGCTAAGAACCTCTCCATCTGCTTGCTTCTCTCAGCTTGGGAGAGAAATTTCATTTCGAACCTCTGTCTAATATCTTCCCAAGTTTCTACCGGACATCCAACTTGGGTGACTTCCCACCAAATTGAGGCTTCATCTTTAAATAGCCAGGCGGCTAACTGAACCTTCCTTCTATCCTCTACTTCAAAGATTACAAACAAGTCCTCGGTCTCCTTAAGCCAATTCCGCGCTTCTACGAATGTCTCATTTCCATGGAATGGCTTCTCTCTCATAGCCCGAAAGTCTTTGCAGATCTTGGCGAAGTTATCTTTTCTTGGAGGGGGAGGAGGAGGAATGACTGGTGCAGCTGGGGGAGGTACATTTCCTTGGCCTTTGGCAGGCGCCGTGGCCTCCAAATACCTACGGAACCACCCGGGTATCGTGACGACCTCTGGGATATTAGGAATGTTTTGTTCCCCATACATGTTGAAAAAGGAATAGGAATAAATTTAGATAAAGGACCGAAGGATACTACATATAGATTTTTGGGGAATGTTTTTCAAAACAGACTTTTCTTTTTGAAAATGATTTCTTTTAAAATCTTTTTGAAAATAATTTTCAAAAACTTTATCCAATCTAGTAACCTTTAGTTCTGATACCAAGTGTGACACCACATGTCCGTTTATATCACTTACAAAGGGAATGCATTAAGTTTCATGAAGCGTTATAGGTAAACAAACACAGAATTTTACAAGATAGACATAAATAAGATAACAGCGAAAATTTAAATTTTTATTTCAAACACAAATCATACGGCGTGGTTCAAAATACTATGAGTCTCAAAAATCATTACAACAACATAACTTCTGTCCTTCAACATCAGAGTACATAAATACTTAAAAGAAAACATAATTCCCTAAGTAAAAGAGACAAAGCCATAGTAGAGATAAAAACTTGGGCCATGCTTTGGAAGCAGCTCTAGAAAGATGATATCTTAGTTCTGACTAAGCCTGAGTGTTTCCTTCCTGAGAACCGGAAGAAACGGAAAAAAGAAGGAGAAACAAGAGGGTCAGACATAAAGTCTGGCAAGCCTAGTGACTTTTAGCAAGTAAATAAATAAAAGTAACATGACAGACATATAAAGTGGATAAGAGAGATCACTACATAAATGGCAGCTGTGACAAGGTAGATAGGGTAAGGTGTATACGCTTCTCTAATGATTACTCTACATTATTACTAGTACAACCAGAATGAGATGATTCCTTCTACTATAAGGCAATAGACTTAGGGCACACGTCCAAATGTACCCTAACCACTACCCTAATCGAATATCTCCCTATTCCGTAAATACCCTGTGCTGGCCCCACAGTAGGAGGTATAATTTCCTAAAGTGGCAACCCTTCATTCCCCAAGATGTGCACAACCATATCTACTGGTGTCACGGTCGTCTTATCCCCCTCTGCCCGACTCATGCACGCACATGGCCCGGTCGGTTTGCGCCGTTCACATCGTCCTCCACGTTTGGATCTCTTACAATCAATCAGTAAGTGTGTTCCCTCTCCGCCTAGTACAGAGTACTTTTATTTGATACCAACTCCGGGTTACTGACTGAAATGGGTCCCACACAATACGATAGAAGCTCTCCCCTTTGTCATGTATCCCCCACTAGGTTTTCTCTGACTATATATACCATTAGGTGTCTTTAATTACATAGCCATATACCAGTTATGCCTACCCTAAGAGGTGTCTTTAATTACATAACTCTATTATTTCTTTCGGTTATGTATACCACTAGGTGTCTTTAATTACATAACCTTATCGGGTTAAGTTGTGGGCCTATATGTAAATATTACCCACCCCTCCAGATTTGCTTAACCCGTCACTATCAAATCAATTTACTTAACCCTAACTTTAGTTTACAATCATACAATCCCTATATATTAGATTTGGTTAAGTAGTCCAATTCATTACCATGTCCATTTATGGTTCATAATCGGCTAGACCTCCAACATTAGGCCTACAACATGTGGATGCTGGATATGTTAGTCATGTCTGGGCAGACTTATTCCACAGTTGGGCCTAACCTCGTGTCCTAGCCCGATTCGTATTTTTGTACTTAGACCTCCCACATTAGGTTCAACATTAGTGGCTGTTGGATATGTCGGTCGGGTTCGGGCAGACTTCCACCACTAATGCAACCTAACCTCGTGTCATAAGTACAATTACAATTCCTAATTGTAATAACTAGACATTCCATTATTAATTAATTAAACCTTTCCCTTTATAGGTGTTAATGCCCACTCAACCAAATAATTTGAATTATATGTCCAAAAATGTTCATATTCAAATTAAGGCCAATATTAACCTTTTTTCCCCCATTCCCTAACTAGCGCACTCATAAATTGGCGGCAAGCCTAGGCTAGACAATAGCCTAGTCATAAACGATAATAGGGAAAATAATGGGAATATAACCAAAGTGATCATTTTAATAAAACTTGGCATAAACATAAACTAGCATGGTGATAAGGTGGACATATAAGCATAAAACTTATGAATTTGTGGCAATTACTAGTTTTGCATAACTATGATGTCATAGTGAGTATAACGAGGTCTTAATTGACCATTTAGGAGTCCAACTATTAAGATATAGCATAATTATAATGTGGTCACAAAATAAGTTCTAACATAGTTAGGATGACATAGTAACATGTTTATATTTAAATAGGATTCACATGTCCAATTTACAACATATTTAAATTGACCACAATATGATTGGTGAAAGGTGATTTACATAAAGAATTAGATCTAACCAATACTGTAACTATCCAAATTAATTGATTTACATTAACCACAATATAGTTACAATTCAAGATCCACAAAGGCGACATAATAGAATAACCACAATTGCATTGGATCTAGAGAAATAGATCCATCATGACATAGTATAAGATTTAACAATAGCATAGATTCATAGTTTACAACATATCCAAATCACAGTCTTTCATGATTTACTTTTTAAAATTCAAATCTAAAAGTAACTAGAAACTCACTGCATTAGGATTAGAAAAGAGAATGAATGGATCCTGAATCTCTAGATTTGATTTGCAAAACTAGTAGTTATTTGAAGAAAGCGGATTCGTCTCAGTTCGCACACCGGCAGCATTTGGCTTCCATGATTTCCAATGAAGAAAATAGGAGAATTGGACACATATAAATAACTGCCAGGCCCTTTGAAACCGAGTGCCACATCAGCCCTAGTGGTGTCGACAACCCTGTGGGTGGGTCGACCCATAGGTGTTCTTTCTACACAATAACTGACATGGCTCATATGATTATATATGTTCTTTCTACGCATATACAAACTTAAAACCCACATAACTTCTTCATACGGTGTCCGTTTTACGCAAACCAATTGTCTATCTTGACCAAAATTTCGAGACGGATGCAATGGCACAGTCCTTTCCCTTAATTCTGAATATTAAATTAATTATTATTTAATTTATCCTCATTAAAAATTCGGGGTGTTACATATTTCCACCAGGTTTTTTTAATGTTTACCTATTCACCTTCCAACTTAAGCATGACTTCGAGTTCTCGTCCAATATGGATGGATGTATTCATTTGAGAGGTAAATATAACATGTTACCTATTAATTTAATTGCACTTAAAATAATAAATAATGTAAATTAATTTTGCATAGATATCTGAACCATCTGAAGAAAAAAGTGAGACAAAAGCATGAGTTGAATGTTTGATATGTAAATCTTACATCGAAGAAGAAGCTTCATTTTTTTCTCTCATTATTTCAGTAATCATGCGAATATATCATTTGAAAGTGTTCCTCGAAATGACGAAGGACACGAACAAGAATTGTCTCAAATAGTGTTGTCTATTTTTAGATGTATAGCTAGACGATAAAGATCTTTATGTAGCATACATTTATATTCTTCTTAATTCTGCTAAAGTTTCACCATTTGTTATGTAATCTGAAATATCAATTAGCGCTTTATTCATTTCTACATGCTTGCGTGTGCATAACCTAATGTAATATTTTATTTATTTATACAATGTTTATGAACGTGAACATCCAAACGGAGATCTCAGTAAACAATTTTCTGCTTGGTTTACAAATTATGTTTATGAACCCAGAAATTGTGTTGTTGATGAAGGGTTGAAACATCTTGCAATGGGACCAAAAAGAGTGGTCAAGACATATCCAATATACTTTGTTATTGGATATAAATTTAACACAAAAGAATGCGGTGCTAAGAAATCAACGAACAATACAGGTGTATTCATTAAAGGCAGTGATGATCTAGAAAATCACATAACTGATTTTTTAGGATGTTTTAACACAAATTTTGCAACTGATGTATTTCTCATGAGCCACGGTGGAGGTGTTTCTATTTAAATGCAATTGGTTTAGCAGTATTCCATGTTCTAGGATTAACGTGCACAAGGATTATAATCTGATTGAAATAAAGCATACATCAGACTATTACAAGTATGATCCTTTTGTACTAGCCAAATAAGCATTTCAAGTTTATTACGCTCCTTGTCCGTCTCTAAAAAGAGATAAAGCATATTGGTTGGCAATTTTCAAAACAAAGGCCAGATTCATGTTTGATGGAAAGAATATTCCAGATGAAGGAGCCTATTAGGAAGATCTCGATCAGAACTATGAAATAACAATTGAAGACGATCATGCAGATTTTGGACCTATGATCCATGAATCAAATGTTATGGTTGAAGATTTCGAGAGTACGGAGGAAGATATCGTAGAATCTGAGACCGATTCTGAACCAAAAGATGATGATTACTGATGTAGATGATAAGTATAACTGAGAGAACCCGTAACTTCCTCGTGAAGGAAAGCCCGGATTACCTTGAGAACACGACAAAATAGAACGCAGACGGAAGAACATTTCATTGTTATTACAACAATTCCATCAGATACAAGAATATACAGATTATAAATGAATAAATTACATTCGATAAATATCAAAGATTTAAATACAGTACTGCAGCGGAAAAATAATACAAAACACAACTGAAAGTAATACACGGATACAGAGCTTTCTGAGCATCGTTCCAGCTGTAAATCAGGATCCTGTGAATATAAATCTGCAAAACCAAAACTACTAGCTGCCCATGTCGAAAATAAGGGCACCCAGAGTTTAGGTTAAAACAATAAACTCCAGGTTAGTCATGTGACTGGTGTGAGAACTAAAACAGTTATTTAAAGCTTTACTTTAAAAGAGAGTAATTCAAGGGACCACGCCGTATAACACGGAACGGGTTTCCTCCCAAGAATACCAGTGCATAGAATAAACAGCGCAATGCTTTTTCGAAAAATGAAGCTATTATAAGACCCAGGTCCCATCACACAATGCAACGCAAGCCGGAGGATAAGGTTTTCCCTTATAATAGCCAAACATGCTTGGTACGTTTTAAAAACAAATCATTTGATACTATAATAAGTGTATAGTGTCAAAACAATTTCAATCATAAATATCAATCCTAGGCGGCATGGGTACCATATATCATGTCGCCATACTAGGCTCTACAAATAAAACCGAAATACACGTATTGGAAATTGGATTTCCGTCATGAGTCGAGGCAAGGGGCAAGCTCCTCTCCGATTCGAGACACTCTAGCAAATGTCCCAGGACTACACACTCTGGGCAACCCTCGGATCTTCAGGGCCGGTCCTCTCTTACGTTTGAGGATTGGCAATTCCTGAACACACATTTCCTGGTCCTTACAGACCTAAAATTGAGGCGCCTCATCCAACAACCACAGGCGAAAAGTATATAAATGTCAGGGCTGGTAATTCACTGACACCACCAAAGCTAGAAAGAAACGTCGTGCTCTCCCTGCAATCCTTATCCCGTTTTTAACTCATACCGAGGTGTGAGGCTCGCGAATTCACGTTATACACAAAGCTACGCCACAAAGGCCGTGCTTTGATCATCAACCACAAGACTTTTCTTTTCAATAGAAGCCTTGATCAGTTGCCACTTAGGCATGCCACACAGGTAATTCGTTCCATGCGACTGATGTCCATCGATATACAACCTCTGGGCTCGTACGTCTCAGAGAAGGGCGTTAAGCAAAAGAATAAATTCTCCGCCGCCAAATAGATGTATATTTAATGGAGATCAATAAACACAGAATAAAATCCAATGTCAGACACACAGTCCATTTACAAGTTCGTTCTGGGTCCGAACGAAACCGGAGGCACTTTCCTCGCATATCCATCGATCTCCAAGTACGTCTGGACGACCACCAACTGATTCCCTCATCTTGGATGTACAACCCAATCAAGATCATCAGTAATCACCCAAACGATGTGAAGACTTCTGGTCTTCGACCACCCTCATCATCTTCGACCTATCGTCGAATCGGTTTTTCAGAATGGGTATAAACCCGGCCTTTCCGAACAACCCGCGTATATAGTAAACAAATGTTACACAAACACAACTTACGCCTCATTCCAATTCAGCAGCCACTAACCGTAAATCAGCAAGAGAACAATTTCCCAAATATTAACCCCGAAGGCCGAAACCAACATCAGATCAATACCCAGGAAACCATTCTTCTTAGCTAACCTACAGCTAGTTTCTAAATTTCATAATCTTAGGGAAAGGTTCCCATTAATTTTATCAAAGATAAATTCTTTTAAATTTATTCTTTAATCTTCCTTTGGATATCATTTCAAACCAAATTATGGTTTTCCAAACTAGTTGGGATTAGCGAACCACACCGAAGTAATTATTTATTTTATTTCCCAATCCCCACCTATTTATCCCATGAAGCAAAACTGGTAATACTCCATATCTAATACCATGGTGTTATCGATAAAATTAATTACCATTTCACGTTCAAATCTAATTAAAGATTTAACTATCGCTTGGAGTAAAACCGGTGATACTCCATTCTCGCTCATTTTCCAAATTTGATAATTTAAATTATCAATTCACATTTCAATCTAATTGCAGATTCATTAAAACTCCTTTTACTGGGTTAAAGAACTAATGTCATTTAAAACACAGTTTACGACAAACCCAAATCACATTCTACTTATTATCGGGTTAAAGAACAAGTGTTATTTAAAACACCGTTCACGATAAACCCAATAATCAATTCTAATTCCATTCCAATAAAATATATTAGAAATTCCAGTTATTTAAAACCCATTTCAAATCCAATTTAGTTATTTTAAAAATAATTGGGTTTTAATTCTAGTTCAAAACTAGTTCATTTCCATAAAAATCTATTTTTATCTTTACAAATGTAGGATTTTTCATCCCAGTTCTTCACAAATCATTTCTTATTATTTTACACAAATTATTGATATTTTTAATAATTTTATCAAGGCCCGTACAGTCGATTTCCATCAACGGTCATCGAACTGCACTCACATCGACCTTTTCCAAATTTGATTTGGACATAATTCCAAATTTAACCGTTAGATTTCAAATTTCTAATATTCGTTAGAAAGCTCTTTTCGATACGAACCCAACAGTTCCGGTTTTAGGAGAATCCGACGGTCGGATCTCCCGTAATGTCCGTTCGAATTCAATGGTCGAAATTCATGAACTGCCGCGGCGCGACGCGTTCTATTCAGGCCATTATATTATATATATAATATATATAATATATATTTCGTCGATTTCTATTTGAAACGAATTCTATAAATAGTTTTAAATTCATTTCAACTTCCATTTCCAATTCAAATCAAAATTGAATTTTTCCTTATAAATTCGTTTTAAAATTCATCTCAATTCAATTCAAATTTCAATTCAATTTGAATTCATTTCAAATTGATTTTTCTTCTATTTCAATTCGTTTTCAATTCAATTTGGATTCATTTTATATTCAATTCAATTTGAATTTCTTTTTATATTCAATTCGATTCTAATTCGTTATATATTCAATTCAATTCGAATTTCTTTTATATTCAATTCAATTCGAGTTTCTTTTATATTCAATTCAATTCTAAAAACAAATATAATCGATATAAATATCGTTCGCATCAAAATAGCGCATCTCTAATCAACACGGCTTTATATATTTCAATAATTCCGTTATTCTATTCAACAAATGAATATTTATCCTATTCAATACATGAATCTATATTTTTGTCAACACATGACTAATCTCAACGAATGAGTACTGTCCACGTGTGACTATTTTTGTTATTTAATATATTTTATAAAAATTATGGTATCTATCGTTCATGACTCTATATTTTTGTCAACACATGACTAATCTCAACGAATGAGTACTGTCCACGTGTGACGATTTTTGTTATTTAATGTATTTTATAAAAATTATGGTATCTATCGTTCATGACTCTATATTTTTATCAACACATGACTAATCTCAACGAATGAGTACTGTCCACGTGTGAGTATTTTTGTTATTTAATATATTTTATAAAAATTATGGTATCTATCGTTTGATTTCAAATCAGACTCCAACCGTAAATTAGTAAGAGAACGATTCCCTGAATATTAACCCCGAAGGCCGAAACCAACATCAGATCAACATCCAGGAGACCACTCATCTTATCTATTTTCCAGTTAGTTTCTAATTTTATATATGATAAAAATGTAAATCTTATTATTAAAATATTTCGTTCAACACATGACTAATCTCAACGAATGAGTACGATCAACATATGAACCTATATTTTAAAATATTCTTTATTTTCCCAATTGGAATGAGGCCCAATCAATTACCATATAATGTTAATTATATGGATTCCATACAACACATGTATATAATAGCAACAATAAATAATCAACCATCATCTAAAGTGCACTACACTGTATAAGCATCAAATATAAATATCTAACGCTTATATCAGTCTGTCAATCCATCGATCGACATACAACTAATTATTGGGATTAGTGTATGTCGTATATTATCCCAATACCCGTGTGGGGTTTCAAATCAACAAACATAGATTTTTATTTGTGCAGTTGGGCGATGTGTAAAATTTATCGTCCCAATCAATGTCAGTCAAATCAGTGTACATAAACAAATCGTTCGATTTGTAAATGAATATTTATTTGTTCACGTTCACGTTAAAAATTATTTTTTTAACGACCAAATTATTCTATTCAACCTACGAATATTCTATTCGGTTCATTTATTAAATAAAATGGTATCTTTATTTTTCTAACTTATTTTAGAAAATTTCGGCGGCATAACGGCACGATACTAGAAACGGGACAAGGCCTAGCCTTATTCCCGGTCTAATAATGGCCCACACCATACACATATCAATCAAACCAATTTCAATTCACCAAACAACCAAATTTAGATCAAATAATCTAACCAACTACACAACCAAACAAACAAGTCCATGGTCTGTGGACAATGGTGTCCGGTCTACTAAACACCGTCTGCATCCTAGTATATATTTATAACTAGAAAAGGAAATTTAAAGTGAGAAGTTCTCACCGACTAGCTAAACCAAACGCCACGACTCTTCTTATGTAGAAATCTTCGTCGTGCTCGCCTTTTTGCCAATTTCACTGCCCGTAGTCACTACATATATAAAAATCACATTTTTATATTGTTGCTATGTATATAAAAATCACATTTTTATACTACTACTATATAGATAAAAATTCTATTTTTATACCGCTGTTCATATAGTAAAGATCAAATCTTTACTATCTATATAATATAAAAATTGTATTTTTATTATCTCTACTATATAAAAATCATATTTTTATTCTTCCTATATTATAAAAATCATATTTTTATTCTACTTCATTCGTCAAAAACCATAGAAGCTTTAAAACGGAGAAAACTCACATTTTTTCTAACGCCCGGATTCGCTGTTCTGGTTCCAGAATTTGCAAACGAGCTTCAATCTTCACACCATCTATTTTTCTAGCTTAAACGCGCCATTCCGGACAACTTTATCCTAGTGGTCTTCCTCCCGAAAATGTGCCATTTCGCCGGAAATCGCGAAAAGACATCATTTTGATAGTGTTTGGACAGCAGACTTTGGACGCGTTTTCCCGACAACTCCGCAATGCAAAATAGGACTATCATATACCAAATCGAAGAGAAAATCGTGCTCTTCGACTTTGGTCTTGAGGAACTTTGGCTAGAAACGCACGGTTTGGGAGTTATTTGCGAAATAAGGACAGGGTGTAATTTGCAAAACGGGATTTTTTGTGAAAATGAGTTTTTGGGTGTAGCGGGGCCCACGGTCGGAGTTGGGCTGGGGGGTGGCGGCGCTGGACCTGATTGGAGGTGGGAAGGGTGCTGGTGGGCGGCGGTGGAGGGGCCCGCGGTGGTGGGTTTGGGTGGTGATTTAGGGGTAGGATTTGTAGAAATCAAAGAGAAGAGAGAGGAGAGAGGAGAGAGGAGGAGGTGGCGCCGGAGGTGAGGAGGAGCGGCGGCGGTGGGTGGTGGCAGCGGAGTAGGGACGGCAGCGGCGGGTTTGGGGTTGGAGGCCATTTTTGTTCTTTTTGGAGGAAGAAGGAGAAAGGAAGAAGTGAGAAAAGAATTAGAAGAAAAGTGATTATATGCTAGTTTCTCCCGTATTGCCTGAACGCTAATTATCTCCAATCGTCGCGGATTTCGGACACGAGATAGTAGACGTGAAGACGAGTCCAACGAAACAAGTTTCGTCGAATTCCGAGTTCGTTTGACCGTCCGTTAAAATTCTCAAAAATGCTCAGATAAGCTCTAAAAATGCGATTTTGGCGCACCATGCACGCTCACATGCTAACTCAAAAAATCAAGCCCTCTTGGATTTAACCATTATTAGACGATACGAATCCAGAAAAAAAAGTAGAATCGAATTCCGAGGTCGTATCAATAATGTTCCTTTGTAAAATGACTGCCCGCTTTTGAACAAATGGTTTTGCTTCGCACGACCACATACTTACTCCGTTCGACGCGCACTGTGGAACTCAACAATAATTTGTCATTGTGAATCCATAAAAATTTATCTCGTCGAATTCTGAGCTCGTATGTAAAATTTCACTTTTTAAGGGCTATGTTTTGCTAACCGAAAAGCTCCTGCCAATTGCCACTATTCCGGATATCGGAATATATCGAAGCTTATACATTTCGGAGTTCTAAACGGCATTTTGAACTCAATGGAAGTGGTTTCGAGTCCAAATTCATCCGTATGCAAAATTTGACTTTTTGGGCCATGTATAATTTACATAGCGACTATTCTGAATTTTCAACTGGGCATAACTTTTGATTCCCGCTATGAAATTTCGATTTTTCATATTCGTTGGAAAGATATTTTCAACTAGATTCTAATATTTATCCGGTTTATTTTGCACTCGGTATGTTCAACTGAAATTTGAAATCGAATTATCGAACTACCGCGCCATTTTCAATTCCTTTTATAATTTAAAATAAATATTTATATTCTAACGACGATGTATATAAATATATACGTTCGAATTATATTCAAAATAAATTTCTCGTTGTTATTATTTAAAATAATTCATTTTAAATATTCAAAATTCATTAAAATTGCCAAAATAAAAATTTTAAACTGGCTCAGAATTTCCGGGTTGTTACAAGTATTATCTTTCTAGTTGTAATATAGTTATGGAGTATTCGACGTATATTTTGCAATTCATGTAACTTTATTAAATTTTTGAATATAATGGTGATTATTTATGTAACATCCCAAAATTTTAACCACACTAAAGATGATGAATTAAAGAATAATTAATTTAATATTCGAAATTAAGTGAAATAGACTGCGCCATTGCGTCCATCTCGAAATTCTGGTCAAGATAGACACTTGGTTTGCGTAAAACGGACTTCGTATAAAGAAAGTTATCAAGGTTTGAAGTTTGCATACATGTAAGGAGCTTATATGTGTATATATATTAAATAAATATATCTAGGAAATATGAAAATCAGTTCAACAATCAAAATTCGCAAGGTGGGAGTTTGGGCAGGAATTTTGCCCATTGGGGGTCGACCCACCAACAGGGGGTTCGACCTATGGGTCGACCCACCTGAAGAGGGGTCGACCCACCTGAAGGGGTGCCGACTCAGCCATAGCTCTGGAAACTTCTTTCTGAACCTGGACGATTTTGGAGCTAAATTCATTGGTTCTACACTATATAAAGGACCCTAAACATAGGTTTTATTCTTCTAAAAACGGTGACGACGGCGGAGCTCAACGGCAAAGTAGATTGAATGGCCTAGTCTTCTCCAAAACCAATTCAGCAAGCATTATACAAATTCAACGATTGCTACAACAACAAATTCAATGTTTTCGTCGCAGTAATTTGGATCCATTCCTTAAGATAAATTCGCTGTGAGTTCATGTTATTTTTAGATCTGAATATTTAAATAGTAATCGTGATATGTATATAAAAATTGGATTTGAATCGGTGCCTGATCAGTTCTATTATGACATATTCCTCTGATCTATTCTTATATGTTTATATCGTCACCAAGTCTAATCTTATCATAATATGCCCATTCATTTTTTATGCCTATTTCTACCGTTATGTTATTGATTCGTTATCATGCCTGTTGTGATTCTCTTTTCTCCCTCTTTTCCCTTTTATTTTTATATAGCCAGGCTACCTTCGAGCCTAGGCCTAACGCTGAAAGATGCGAATGTGTGAAATTAAGAACGGTTGGGAAAGACATAAATTAGGGCATAATTGTTATCGGAAATTATGAATATAAATTTGGGCATAAAATTGGAAAATATACGAATATGGATTTGAGGGACATATTGGATAATATAAATATGAAGCTAGGCATATATTGGAAAGTAAGTGAACATGAATTTGGGTAAAATTTGCATTGGAATGTGTAAATATTGATTTGGGGTATAAATTGGAACATATGTAATTATGAAATTGCACAAAGATTGTGACATATGCAAATGTCAATTTGAGGCATAAACTGGAACACATGTGAATATTGATTAAGGGCATGGAAACATATAATTGAAATAGAATAATTGTAAATATGAATTGAAAGGGGGCATGAAAGTCTATATTTGGAATAGAGAAATTTATTTGAATATGCCTAAAATAATGGAACCGTAGTAATGCTTAGACACGAGGTTAGGTTGCATTAGTGGTGGAAGTCTGGCCGGACCCGACTGGCGTATCCAGCAGCCACTGATGTTGAACCTAATGTGAGAGGTCTAAGTGCGCAAATACGAGATGTGCTCAGACACGAGGTTAAGCCCAATTTGTGGAATAAGTCTTCCCGGACCGGACCGGCATATCCAGCATCCACAAATGGCAGGTTTAATGTAAGAGGTCTAGCATACTGTAAGTCTGTAATCATAAATGAAAATATGGCAATAAATCTTAAATGCATACCCTAGTTGAGTCCACATGGATTGTATGAATATAAACTAAAGCTGGGGTTAAGTAAAATTGGGTGAACAGTGGGTGGGTTAAGTAAATCGGAGGGGGTGGGTAATATTTACACATATGCCTATAAACTTAACCCGATAAGGTTATGTAATTAAAGACACCTAGTGGTTTACATAACCGGTAGAAATAATAAAGTTATGTAAAGAAAAGAAACCATTTAGGGTAGTCATAACCTGTAAGGAAATGAGACAACTTGTGTAGTAAGATAAGAGGTACTTAAATATAAATTAAGTAGTCAAAAAGTCTGGAATCCGCTGATGTGAGTAACATATTTAGGCTTGTCCTAAGGACAAGAGGAAATTATAACATAGGTTATAATTAATGGGTTAATAAACTTGTTAATGGGCCTTAGTTAAGAAAACTAAGTTAATAAGTAAACAACGATAAGTTGTAGTAATAGTGTAAATTGTATTTATGATTAAATGAGAAAGGATGAAGAAAACTTATGAAATGATATATGTTACATTTAATCGATGACATGTTAAAAATGAAACATGTAAAATGAGACGTACTTAATTACACATTAAAAAAGAACATATTATTGTAACTATGGAAGCAGACGATGAAAATATAAAAGTGATTGTGGATTATAGACCTTAGGCCACAATCTAGAGAATAACATGTTGTGGGCTTATTAATGAACTTAAAGGGGTTAGTTTATATAACCTAAATTAATAAGCAAGAGGAACTTGGTAACTTGATTAAGAATTCAATATGAATGGGAATAACCAAGTGAAAAGGAAACTGAGGAGGAAAAGCAAGCGCGTAATAGAATGATTAGACATAGGGTCTAATAACATATTAAAGTGAGGCACTTGGACCAGTCCGCATGTTTGAGGGTGAATAACCCAACGGGGTAGATCATCGAGGTGTTATAAGGCACGAGGGGAGCGCACATTCATTTGATTGTTTTGACAGCTCCAAAGGACTAGAAGGGGAAGCACACGAATTACTAAGTTATGTAAGGTACTTCTAGTAGTCCCCTGTGTGGTGAGAGATGTCTTAGGCTATTCTCGTAGAGGTTGGGTCTGCGAGTAACTACTAGGTGGGTGTCCCTTAACTGCAGATGTAGCTATGCAGTCAGAGTGCTGTGACGAGGTGACACCAGGGTGGTTCGGCGGTTACCTCCTGAGGAGGCAGAGGGTCATGACCAACAAGGATAGTAGATCGTCGGATACCCGTCATCGAAAGCCAGCGGGATGCGAAAAGACTAAAGCTAAACCCAAGATACCATTTCACCTTTCACTATCGAGGTACTGGGTTGAGGGGAGACGCAATATGGATGTTTAGATTGGTTGTTATTAGGGGCGGTCGCTTAGCTCTTGTAGTCTTTACTAGTTGAGGGAGGGACCGAGGTGGGGCCATTGCCACCATGGAAAACAGACCCTAGGAATATCTGTATTTGGAGGCTCTTAAAGGCGGTCCTGTACAGGTATGGAAAGGCTCCCGGCCGAGTTCCATGTTTATTGTTTAGCCCTGCCACGGAACTCGGTGCACATTAGAGAACGTGCGATTGGGGAATTGAGCTACAATATAGTACATATGTGGGACAGTCTAGATACATGCATATCTGCTTTGGGTGGTGTATCGTAGACTAGAGGGCATTATTCTGATAAGGAATCTGATTCGATCGACGGTGGTAGTCCGTACGCTTACGTAGCATAGTAATGACAGATAAATGCGGAACATAACATTGTTATATAGTGATTCGTACATCACTCCGGCATAGGATGAGGGACGCATTCATTACGGTGGAGACCGTGCGAACGGGTTACCATGGGGTGTATCTCAATATTGAGAGATAGCTACATATATTGTATTAGGTGAATCCATGGGAAAGTAAATGGGTATGATGCGCAGGTAAGTCTTGAGTTCCACTAACCCAAGTAACCTAATAATCAAGAAAATGTAATGGAACGGTATTAGTAGGGATCATTTTATTTCTGATATAATAGTATCGGTGCGGTGCAAAGAAATGTATTTAAGAAGCGCAATATATCATGTTCATCTTATATTGCTCAGTTCACACTTGTCCTTGTTATTGTTATCTTGTTCTTCCAGTTTTTATATACCTGCTCTGATAAATTTATTTATATTTAAAAGTAACTGGACTCGCAGGACTTTATGTTTGACCCTTTTTGTTTCGTCTTCTCTCTCTTTCATTTTTCCCCCAGGTTCTCAAGGTGGAAGTGCTTTGAATTGATTTGGATTCTTTCATCTTAGCTTGGATTTTGGATATAGATGTACCTCTTTGACTTCTCGTCAACTCTCTTATGGCTTCGCAAGGGAAATATGGTTTTATGCTTTTGTACTCTGATATTTTTGGCAAGACAAATTATTAATGTAATTGGTTATTTCAAACCTATGATGTAAACTCAGTATTTGAGACCATGATGTTTTGATTTAAATAAAGTTTTTAATTCCGCTGTTACTTTACATGTTGCATTTGGGTGGATGATTATGCACACATATAGAACTTACATGTATTAGGAAAATTTGCATACATTTTGGTTACATAGCACAAACATACATTGCATTAAGGAGGACAACTGAATCAGTGGGCCGCCTGATCTTTCACATTAGTTTACGGACATACACACATAATTTCACTTGTTCATAAAAGCATTAGAAATTCCTTAAGGACAATGGATGCCTGTGATTGCTAGATGAATGTATGATTGTTGGATGTTAAGATATACGTTCTTCTTAACTTAGAGATTTCGGGGATGAAATCCTTTGAGTAGGGGAGAATGCAACACCCCAAAATTTTAACAACACTAAAGATGATGAATTAAAGAATAATTCAGAATTAAGGGAAACGAACTGCGCCATTGCGTCCTTCTCGAAATTCTGATCAAGACAGACACTTGGTTTGCAAAAAACGGACTTCGTATGAAGAAGTTATTAAGGTCTGAAGTTTGTATACATATAAGGAGCTTATATGTGTATATATATTAAATAAATATATCCTAAAAATTCGAAAATCAGTTCAAAAATCAAAATTCGCAAGGCGGGAGTTTGGGCGGGAATTTTGCCCGTTGGTGGTGGACCTAGGGGTCGACCCACCAACAGGGCGTCGACCAATGGGTCGACCCACCTGAAATGGGGTCGACCCACCTAAAGGGGTGTCAACCCACCCGTGGCTCTGGAAACTTCTTTCTAAACCTAGACGATTTTGGAGCTAGATTCATTGGTTCTACGCTATATAAAGGACCCTAAACCTAGGTTTTATTCATCTAAAAATGGTGGCGACGGCGGAGCTCTGCTGCAACGTAGATTGAATGGCCTAGTCTTCTCCAAAACCAATTCAGTAGGCATTATACAAATTCAACGATTGCTACAACAACAAATTCAATGTGTTCTTCGCAGTATTTTAGATCCATTTCCTTAAGATCTATTCATTCTGAGTTCATATTATTTTTAGATCTGAGTATTTAAATAGTAATCATGATATGTATATAAAAATTGGATCTTGAATCGGTGCCAAATCTGTTATATTATGACATATTCCTCTGATCTGTTCTTATATGTTTATATCGTCACAAGTCTAATCTTGTCATAATAGGTCCATTCATTTTTTATGCCTATTTCTACCATTATGTTATTCGTTATCATGCCTATTCTGATTCTCTTTTCTCCCACTTTTCCCTTTTATTTTTATATAGCCAGGCTACCTTCGAGCCTAGGCCTAACGCTGAAACATGTGAACATGTGAAACTAAGAACGGTTGGGAAGGACATAAATTGGGGCATAATTGTTATTGGAAATTATAAATATAAATTTGGGGATAAAATTGGAAAATATACGAATATGGATTTGGGGGACATATTGGATAATATGAATATGAAGCTAGGCATATATTGGAAAGTAAGTGAACATGAATTTGGGTAAAATTTGCATTGGAATGTGTAAATATTGATTTGGGGTATAAATTGGAACATATGTAATTATGAAATTGGGCATAGATTGTGACATATGCAAATGTCAATTTGGGGCATAAACTAGAACACGTATGAATATTGATTTAGGGTATGGAAACCTATAATTGAAATAGAATAATTGTAAATATGAATTGAAAGGGGGCATGAAAGTCTATATTTGGAATAGGGAAATTTATTTGAATATTCCTAAAATAATGGAACCGTAGTAACGCTTAGACATAAGGTTAGGTTGCATTAGTGGTGGAAGTCTTCCCGGACCCGGCCGACATATCCAGTAGCCACTAATGTTGAACCTAATGTGAGAATTCTAAGTGCACAAATATGAGACGTGCTTTGACACGAGGTTAAGCCCAATTTGTGGAATAAGTCTGCCCGGACCCGATCGGCATATCCAGCATCCACAAATGGCAGGCTTAATGTGGGAGGTCTAACATAATGCAACCATAAATGAAAATATGGTAATAAATCTTGAATACTTAACCTAGTTGAATCCATAGGGATTGTATGAATAGAAACTAAAGTTGGGGTTAAGTAAAATTGGGTGAACAGTGGGTGGGTTAAGTTAATCAGAGTGGGTGGGTAATATTTACACGTATGCCCATAAACTTAACCCGATAAGGTTATGTAATTAAAGACATCTAGTGGTATACATATCCGGTAGAAATATTAAAGTTATGTAATTAAAAGACACATTTTAGGGTAAGCATAACTTGTAAGGAAATGAGACAACTAGTGTAGTATGATAAGAGGTATTTAATTATAAATTAAGTAGTCAAAAAGTCTGGAACCCGCTGATGTGAGTAACATGTTTAGGCTTCTCCTAAGGACAAGTGGAAATTATAACATAGGTTATAATTAATGGGTTGAGAAACTTGTTAATGGGCCTTAGTTAAGAAAACTAAGTTAATAAGTAAACAACGATAAGATGTAGTGATGGTGTAAATTTAATTTATGATTAAATGAGAAAGGATGAGGAAAACTTATGAAATGATATAAGTTATATTTAATTAATGACATGTTAAAAAGGAAACAAGTAAAATGAGATGTACTTAATTATGCATTAAATACGAACAAGTTATTGTAACTATGGAAGCGGACGATGAAAATATAAAAGAGATTGTGGATTATAGACCTTGGGCCACAATCTAGAGTATAACATATTGTGGGCTTATTAATTAAATTAAAGGGGTTAGGTTATATGACCTAAATTAATAAGCAAGAGGAACTTGGTAACTTGATTAAGAATTCAATATGAATGGGAATAACCAAGTTAAAAGGAAATCGAGGAGGAAAAGCAAGTGCGTAATAGAATGATTAGACATAGGGTCTAATAACATATTAAAGTGAGGCGCTTGGACCAGTCCGCACGTTTGAGGGTGAATAACTCAACGGGGCAGATAATCGAGGTGTTATAAGGCACGAGGGGAGCCCACATTCATCTGATTGTCTTGAAGGCTCCAAAGGACTGGAAGGGGAAGCACGCGGCTTCCTGAGGTACGTAAGATGCTCCTAGTAGTCCTCTGTGCAATGACAGATGTCTTAGGCTGTGCTCGCAGAGGTTGGGTCTCCGCGTAACTACTAGGTGGGTGGGCCTTGACTGTAGATGTGGCTATGCCGTCAGAATGCTATGACGAGGTGACACCAGGGTGGTTCGGCAGTTGCCCCATGAGGAGGCAAAGGGTCACGACCAACAAGGATAGTACATCGTCGGATACCCGTATCGGCAGCCAACGGGAAGCGAAAAGACTAGAGCTAAACCCAAGATACCATTTCACCTTTCACTATCGAGGTACGGAGTTGAGGGGAGACGCCACATGGATGTTTAGATTGGTTGTTATTAGGGGCGGTCGCTTAGCTCTTGTAGTCTTTGTTAGTTGAGGGAGGGGCCGAGGTGGGGCCATAGCCACCATGGAAAACAGACCCTAGGAATATCTGTATTTGGAGGCTCTTAAAGGCAGGCCTATACAGGTATGGAAAGGCTCCCGGCCGAGTTCTGTGTTTCTTGTTTAGCCATGCCACGGAACTCGGTGCACATTAGAGGACATGCGATTGAGGCATCGAGCTACAATTACAGTACATATGTGGGACAGTCTACATACATGAAAATCTGCTCTGGGTAGTGTATCATAGACTAGAGGGCATTATTCCGATAAGGAATCTGATTCGATCAATGGTGGCAGTCCATACGCTTACGTAGCTTAGTAATTACAGATATATGCGGAACGTAACATATTTATATAGTGTTCCGTACGTCACTCTGGTGTAGGATGAGGGGTTGCATTCATTATGGTGGAGACCGTTCGAGTGGGTTACCGTGGGGTGTATCTCAAAATTGAGAGATAGCTGCAGATATTGTATTAGGTGAATCCATGGAAAACTAAATGGGTACGATGCGCGGATAAGTCTTGAGTTCCACTCACCCAAGTAACCTAATAATCAAGAAAATGAAATGGAACGATATTGGTAGGGATCATTATATTTCTGATATACTAGTATCGGTGCAGTGCAGAGAAATGTACTTAAGAAGCGCAATATATCATGTTCATCTTATCTTTCTCAGTTCACACTTGTCCTTGTTATTGTTATCTTGTTCTTCCAGTTTTTATATACCTGCCATGATACTTTTATTTATTTATATTTAAAAGTAATTGGACTCGCCAGATGTTATGTCTGACCCTTTTTGTTTCCTCTTCTCTCTCTTCCGTTTCACCCCCCAGGTTCTCAGGGTGGAAGTGCTTAGAGTTGATTTGGATTCTTTTAGCTTAGCTTTGATTTTTGATATAGGTGTACCGCTTTGACTTCTTGTCAACTCTCTTATGGCTTCGCAAGGGAAATATGGTTTTATGCTTTTGTACTCTGCTATTTTTGGCAAGACAGATTATTAATGTAATTGGTTTTTTCAAACCTATGTTGTAAATTCATTATTTGGGACCATGATGTTTTGATTTAAATAATTTTTTTAATTCCGCTGCTATTTTACATGTCTGTCTTATGATATTATGTTCTTATTTACACTTAATGCTTCACGAAACTTAATGCATTCTTTAAAGAGTGACATTAACGGACGTGGGGTGTCACAATTTACATATTTTATGTCATATGCAGTTTTTCCTATTTATTTATCTTAAAATTGCTATGTAATGTGTTGCTCATGGAATATGAGACCCAATCAAATACAAGTATAAGAAATTTCATTTTGTTTTATGTCATTTATTTAGCAGCATATATCGCTTGTGTAAGTTAACTGTAAAATAAATTTGAATATGATGTTACTGTTATCTTTTAAAATGATTTGTATGTGACAGGTATGTCATTAAGAGGGAATTCTTTAGGCAAAGGTTCTGGATCGCAGCCCTCGTAGCATCCAGTGGTCTCCTTGGCGTCTACGAGTACAGGGTAAAAAAATAAACTTTATTTAGCATGTTAATTTTTTTACTTTACACTTATGTATATCGTATTTATCACAGGATTTTCAATCTTCATCCTTCAAAGGTCATTTTAGATGCATCGAGAGCAGCATACAGGGCTCGGATGTCGGCATGTTGGCCGAAGTGTGATCTAATCCCATCTCGCATACAGGAGGTCATTTGGCAGGATGTCCTTGTAAGTATTTTCTTATATATATATGTATATATATATACATTAATTTCTTTTAATCGCTGGTATATTGTACATATTTTACTACTACTGTTTGTTTAATGTGAAATACAGGCCTACATACACATGACTTACAGCTAGCTTAGACCTATTGGATGTAGAAAATGAGAAAGAATTATAAGGATTACATATCAACAATGAAGAAAACATGAAAAAACCTAGTTGGATAGGAGTAGAAGTGTGGGATGGATTTCTTAAGTATTGGGAGAGTGACGAGGCGAAGGTAAGTGTACAAATTTTTTTTAAATATAAAAAATATTTACTTGATAAGTAATGTATCAATATTTGAATGTATAGGCAGAGTCAGAAAGAAACTCTATAAATCGGAATAAAAATCCAGTCATGCATCGAGGAGGATCAAAGTCATTTCAACAGTATCGGCAGGAGTTGGTATATTTTATAAATGCGACATATAAAAATTTAATACGTTGTATAATTTTGAATGTGTATTTATCGTATGTAATAATCAAATTTAGGTGGCAGAATGGGACTAGTTTCATATATGGACATATTCACTCGTACGCATGCCATCGTGCATGTCGATGCAGATGGGAACATCACATATAGATGGCACGATGAATAATCTAGGAAGAGTCATGTAAGATTTCATTTTATGTTGCTAGTAGAATTTGTAGTAATTGTTAAATTATAATAGAATAAGATATAATGAAATTAATTTTATCTTCATTTTTATTTGGTCTTGCATGAGAAGTTAATGGAGCAGCGACAGAAGCGGCTAATGGAGACTAGACATGAGCAGCTTACCACAGACGAGGAGGACATTATATTCTAGTCAGTGATGGATATAGCTACGTGGAACATATGTTATGGCTTCGGAAATTAAGTGGTAATCGATTTCCCCCTTAATTTAATTTTTATTTTAGAAATAAAATAACGTTTACGAGTTACAGGTTATTAATATAACCTCACATGATTAAAATATTTTTAAATAATTGTTATAGGCTAACAGCCAGTAGGGACGAGGTCGGCAGACTAGAGTTGCTATAGATGCTGTAGAGATTGAGTAGTTGAGAGCTAGGATGGCGGAGCATGAGGATCAGAATTGCTGACAAGAAATTGGGATGACTTAGCTACTAGATCAGTGATTGGCCGAGTTCATGAGTAGTACGGGTACTTCCCCTCTTCAGCCGGATCCGCAGAAGATGAGCGGTGATGGATTATTAGGTATGTTTTTCTGATGGGGCATGTATATATGACTGTGGGTTGTTATGACTGGGGTGTTATGACTTTGGTTTGATATTTTTTATGTATAATGACGGTAGACTTGTTGTAGTAGTGTTGATGTGGTAGACTTGATGTATTGTATATTATTGTGATGGTAGACTTGACGTATTTTGTATGTATTTATGTTTTTTTGTTTTTGATGATTTTTTGTTTAATATGTTGTGTTTTGATGATTTTTTGTGTGAAGGGAATATAAATTGTTGGTTTGAGATAATGGTATGCTGGAAGGCTAAATAGCAGCTGAAATACAAAAAATGTGTAGGTTTTCCAACGGCTAACAGGTATACGAATCTGGAAGGTTTCCGACGGCTAACAACGGTTTATTGGAATAGCATATGTAACGGTTTCCAACGGCTATCGAAGGTTATCAGAAACTGTTAAAATCCGTTGCTAACCATTTTGAGCCATAGTAAATTCGAACGATAGGCTGTGTCGATAGCCGTCGAAAACTCTATTCCTTGATGCCCTTAAATGCTATGGCTACTTCTAACTACTAGCGATGGCTTCTGAAGATTTTTAGCCGTCGAAAGCGTGTTTTATTGTAGTGTTGAGCCATACAAAGGAGGTTATGGTGAACTTTTTTGAAAATTTGAGGTGCCAGAAAAATTCGAGAATTGAGAAATTTTTAAGAAACTAAAAACCTTAAGAACTTGAGTTAGTTAAAATAAAGGCTTTGTTGGTTAAGTGAATGACCTTTAGTTTCATCTTCGATTTCGAGGATGAAATCTATTTTAAGTGCAGGAGATTGTAACGACCTAGATTTTTTTAAGGAATATTTATATTTATTTAAATATTTAAAAATGTTTATTTTAAGAATTAATGACTAGTAATTTATTTAATTTAAGGTTTAAATGTATAATTTGTAATATAAATAAATACAAGCTCATAGCAACGCGGTAGTTCAGATGAGTTTTGAACTTTAAATGAATGCATATGATACAATATAAGTCAAACTTTGTTGAAACAAAAAACGTTCGAATCTATTGAACTATAGTTTTCTAATAAGAGAGAAAAATTGAGATTTCATATTGTAGATTGTGAGTTATGTCCAAATCAAAATTTTAAAATATCGCTATAGAATCATTTATTGACCATATCGATTTACTAAATTCAATAAAGGGATTTTAAAATAAACTAACTGTCGATTTAGCTTGAAAATGAAATATCGAGTTTAAATTCAAATATAGTTTATTCTGAAGCTATATGAAGTTTTATTTGAATATATATAAAGATAATATTTTGTTTTGATAGAATTTGATTATGTTGAATTTAAATTATTTTTTATCGATTTAATTAAATATTGAAAATAGCCATTTTGCAAACGATCTCAGATTTCGACGAAATCAGTTTCAATGGATTCGTAATAGTAAATTATAGTAAGATTCTAAATTTCAGATCAATTAGAATTAGTATGTGACCGTGCGAGCTATAAACGTTCAGTGTAAATACGTATGAATATAAAATCAGTAATTTGAGCTCAAACTAGCGCTATTTGAGCAAACAGACTCGGTTCTCGACGAAACAAGTTTCATTGGATTTGTAATAACAAACCATAACCGTATGTCCATTTTCACAATGGATGGAGTTCGTATGTGATAGTACAAATTAATAAACGTCAATCAAAGATAGTGATAGCCTGATAGGCATCGAGTAATATAATAATCAATAGAATAATAATAAATCAAAAATATCTCACCTATAAGTACCCTACCCTAAGCCTAAGCCTAGAAATTCCAAAATCCCAAATCAATCGATATTTGGCAAATAAGCCCCTTTTATACATCTAATTTTATCTTCCAAACGAGTGAGAATTGGAGGAAAGTTCCAACTGGAGAGTTGTAGTGTATGTCGAGTGCTGCCTACAACAAAATTTTGGTGGCTAACGGAAACTTATGGTGGTCGGGATCTGAACTGAAACGTGAGGGTGAGTTTCAGATTTCCTCGTTTTTAGTGCAAATGGTGGAGGGTTAGGTGTTGGTGTATAAAAGGAAGTTGGAGAGAGGAAGATGGTCTACAACTTTGCTGTTGGTCGGTTGGCCTGAAATGGCCTTTGGCGATGGCGAGGAAAAGATAAACGTGGGGATTTGTTTTCGTGGAGCTACGATCGAATTTTCATGATTTCCGATGACTCGAGGCATTTTCAGGCGATGGTGCCCAAAGGAAAGGGGAAGAGGGTGGAGCGGCGCATCGAACGGTGGTGGTGATGAACTTTCTAGTATCCTAGAGGTGGAGAATTTGTTGGATGACCAATTTCGGGTTGAGGGTCGATCTCAGGCGAATAGGGGAGGAGGGTCAATGATGGCGGCTCTGGTCGGCGTAGCGGCGGCTTGGCACAAGGAAGGTGGCAGTGGGGTGCGGCGGTGCTCCGGCGGTCCCAGGCGGCGGCAGCCGAGCTTCAGTTGGTGGTGAGCACGAACGTGTACATGAGGAAGAAGAAATATAAAAGATTAATTATATAATTCATTAAATTAATGACTGTAATTAGTTTGTTTAAGTTTAAACATGTATATCCCTATCATATGAAATCTGAATTGAGTTTTAACAAGTTGTTATGAAATCGTAGAGATGAATACTATGCTATGGAACTGATTTGAACGGGCTTAGAGCTGATTGGAATTTGGAGTTAAATTAAACCCGCGTTTAATTTAATTTAAAACGATCATTATTGCAATGATCATCCGTCAATGTGAGAACTTTTTTGATTTAGCTTGAAAAGTTATTATAATCATGAACTGATTATATATCTATTGCTTGTGATTGTTACGATTGCTTCGTGGATGATGGATGTTTATTATAGTTTATATTTACTGTTTATGTACATATAAGCGCTAACGATTATAATGCTCATATTATAACTGTTGACAAATGGATGATAACTGTTATGGTTGTTATTATAATTTTTCATACAATTCACCCCATGAGTATGAAATTGTTTGGGGAACTGATCAAGTCTTGTACCATTAGGAATATTAAATAAAAATATATTCATTTAAGTGAAACAAGGCGTAAAAAGGAAAATTGGATTTTTATTTCCAAAATGATTTGGAAATGAAATTGATATGATTTCAAACAACTTTTGAAAAGGTTGATGTAACACCCCGTAATTCTGTAACACTAAGATTCACAAATCAAGGTAGAATTAAATTTTAAAATCAAAATCAAGGGAAAAGGGCTTCGCCATTGCGTTCGTCTCGGAATTCTGCATGAAAACGAGTCCGAGTTTGCGTAAATCGGAGTCCGTATGAGGAAGATATGGCCTCCGGAAGATTCAGCGAAGTTCAAATTTCAAAACAGGCCAAAAACGAGTTCAAATTTCAAAAATTGGACCCAGATTGGGCTGGGCGGGAATTTTCCCGCCCAAGGCACCCAGGTCGACTGGGTAGTCGACCCCCCCCCCCCCCGCTTTTTCCATTTTTCTGCACCTGGTTCGTTCTGATGTATTTGGTCACGTTTTCTGCCTAGGTTCGTCCGCCTAACACTATATAAACAGGCTTAGTCTCCTTCTCTATTCACAAATTCTTTTCTATCCTTATGCTGCCTCTGAGAAAATAAATAAATAAGTGAATAAAATAATATATAAAATAAATCAAGATGAGGAGATGCTGCTCAAGACTTTCAAGAAGAGGTTCAAGTCAAGTTAGGATTTCAAGTGAAGATTCAAACGACTGCAACGACTTTTTTTCTACGAATCTAATCTAATCTCTGTAAGTCGGTTACTTTTTAGATTTGAACATTTCTTTCTGTTCGTGACATGAATTAAAGGAATAAAGGAATATGCCAAATCTTTCTGTTCGAATCAGTGCCTATACTCTTGGACTTAATTAAGACTTGTTATGATTCGATGACCGATAAGACTGTGACTATGAAACTATGGACTTTAAAACCATATGCCTCTTTGACTATGAACATTGCCTATGACTATGGACATTGCCTATGACTATGAACATTGCCTATGACTATGAACATTGCCTATGACTGTGACTATGAATATGAGAATTATTTCCTAGACTATGAACACAAGCATATGCCTTTGATTAGAAAACATAGACTATTGCCTATGACATAACAAGGACAATTGTGACTAAACACCTATGATTCATGACTAGGAAAGTTTTGTGACTGTGAAATTGGGTCTAAACTTGATTTTCTATTCTGTCTGTTCTTGGTTTTCTTTGGTTTTAGACCTTGGGAATTTACCTATTAAGTTAGGTCTACCCATGTTCTTGAACCTACGTCTCTATTCTGTCTATGCTTGGTTTTAGACCTTGGGAATTTACCTATTAAGTTAGGTCTACCCATGTTCTTGAACCTACGTCGTTATTCAAACCTTTTTATGCCAGTTATTATGTCCATCCTTTTTCATAGCATCTTTGGTTCATTCCCTATTTTCTACGAATCTAGATTTATCTGTGATTCTAGATTGAATCACGATTATACGAACGGTGGGAATACGATTTGGGAAAAATATGAAATTTACTAAAAACATATTTATAAACTTGGAAATTGGCACAAATTGGGAACATGTATTATGGCATGTTTATAGAAATGCAAATTGGATAAATTTGACATGAATTATAGGATGTGAAATTTGAATCTAGTATTGACTTGTAAATCTAGCATTTACATGAATTGTGAACTAGAATAATAAGTCTAGTTTGACATGAACCGTAATTAGAATGTAAATCAGAATTGGATTAGCTAATTTGGCATGATAAGTATATTGGCATAAATTTGAAATAGGCCATAATTGGGAGTACTTGTCAGGTTTAGCAAAATCATGGTTAGTGACATTTAATTTGGTATAGTTCACATACCAAAAGGCATAAATATGATATAGAGGGGAAAATGGGCTGTAAGAATAAATGTTGACAACTTACATTAAAAGAGGAATTAGGAAATAAGTAAACTAGGAATGATTTACTTATAGAATTTGTCCTAAATGAGAAATGTAAATTTAGGCAAATTAAAGGTTTCTTAACGACATCTCTTTCAATAATACACCAGAAAGTTCTAGGGTGACAGAGAGGATAGTGTCTAGGCTTGGGTTTGGAAAATACAAGTTTCCTGCTCTCCCTGGCTATCCCTAACTGATCCGACGGACGAGATGGTTACTTTTAAAACCTGATTTGGAAATTAAGCAAAACCCTTTGAACTTAGAAAACATGAATATGCCTAACCCGAGGTTAGACTGAGTTGCGATGTAAACCTGCCCGGAACCAACCGGCATATCCAGTATTCGCAACAATATCTGTCTAATGTGAGTGGTAGCGGCTTTAATTTATTTAGTTAAAGCTAGAACAAGAATGGTAGGGTTAAGTTAATTAATACACTTAACCAATTCAACATGATAACCAAACCAATGGGTAGGGTTAGGTTCATATAGACACCTAGCACAGTTAAGCTAGAATGGGAGGGTTAAGTCCATAGGAACACTTAACCAACATAACACAGTTAAGCTAGAATGGGAGGGCTAAGTCCATATGGACACTTAACCAACTTAACATGGTAATAAGACAAGATTTGTAGGGGTTAAGTAACTAAGGAAACACATAGCCGAATTAACATGTTAACTAGACTAGAAGGTGGGGTTAAGTAAAGTTCATACACTTAGCCAAATTAACATGTTAACTATACTAGAGGTTGGGGTTAAGTAAAATCTAATATACTTAGCCAATTTGATATGTTAGCTGGGCTAGACCGTAGGGTTAAGTAAACTTGAACACTTAACCGTCAGATTGTGATAAAGGAATAGGGTTAAGTCTAAAACATGAAGTGATAATACTTAACCATTAATAACATGTTAGTTAAAACAGACGGGCAAGGTTAAGTTAAAAAGAAACACTTAACCAATACAGGATGAATGAGTAGGGTTAAGTAATAAGAAATACTTAACCAATATAACCTGGTTTGTGGAAGGGTTATGTCAACATGAATTACTGGTAACACTTAACCAGTTTAGCCGGATAAATGAAGAGGGTTAAGTTAGCTTGAATGGAATAATGACACTTAACCAATCCAAATTGACGGGAAAGGGAACTAAGTAGTAAACCTTAGTTAAAAGGAGCTAAGTAGTAAACCTTAGTTAAGAAAACAACGATTCTGGAAACTAAGTGGTAAACCTTAGTTAGTAGAACTAAGTAGTAATTCTTAGTATGACACGGGAAGGAGCAAACGTCCGTCTGAGTAAAAAGAAGGCTCCAACGAATTGGGTTACGAAGCCGAGGCTTCGAGGGGACGTGAGGTTACTCTTGGTATCCCTCTATGAGACTGCAGATGATCCTCTTGGGCTCACAGAGGTTAAGGTATGCGTAGAAGAACCAGGGGTATGCCTTGGTTGCAATATATGGCAACCTAAAGACTAGGATGGACCAGCGTGATTCGGCGAGAAAACGGTAGCCCTATGATAGCAACTCGTCGTCTACCATCCATCTTCAGTCAATCGAGATACGTGAAGCGGAAAGGCGGAGAACTCCAAAAGACCATATACTTGCTATCTAGTTTTGGGTGAGGATGGCCATAGGATAGTGGGGCATCGGGGGCCTGCGTATAGTTCTCATTTTTCAAGGTGTGCCTTTCATTAGTTGAAGGAGGGGTCAAGTGGGACCATAGCCACTAGAATAAAAACAGACCTTAGCATCTGCATCGGCAGATATCTGAAAGCTCCCGACCGAGTTCTGTATTCCTTGATTTGCCCTGTCACAGGACTCGGGTCGCACATTACAGGACATGTGCATCTAGACAAGCGATAACGATTCGCGATACATGCGTGGGGAAGTATAGGAACATATACCACTCTAGGTAGTGTGTCCTAGACTTGGGGGCATCGTTCGATAGGTAGCATAATCCCTAGTTGGACTAGGTGTCATAAATCCTGACTCCGAGAAGCGTTCAGCAGATAGCGTAAACTCTAGTTGAATCTAGAAAGCACTGGATAGAAAACCCTAGATTAGATCTAGGTAATAAATAATAAATGTATGCCCGAAGGCAATGAAAACTACAGGGATTGGGATCACGTTATCGTTACTAGTTGGGATACTAGTTAGGTGGTGCAGAGATATAGAAACCAATATAACAAGGAAATAGCGAAGCGGCGAATGTATTAGAGCATATCCAGTTTATCTTAGCTTAGCATATCTTGTGATTATCTTGTCTATTCTTGTTGACCCTATCGTCATGGTGTAATCTTGTGTTCAGCTAATTCATGTCCTTTTGTTTTTCCATGTTCACATGCTAGAAGTTACTGAACTTACTCAGGCTTTATGTTTGACTCTGTTTTTCTTTCGTCTTCTTTTCTTCCGTTCCCCCCCAGGTAGTAAAGGAGGGAATAGTTTAGCTCAGGTTAAGTTGGACTGTCACTCTTTCCCGGCTTGAAGATTTGTCGAAGTTTTGCTTGGATTCTCTTTTCAGATGCTATGGCTAGTTCTTGCTACATTGGGGAATATAAATGTATTTTTATGCTTCTTTATTTTGTAAGACAGATGATACTCTGATATTGTAAAGAAATCATTGTACGAACTATTTTATCAATAAAGCAAAGTTATATTTTCCCCTGTTTAATTTCTGTCTGTCTTGTAATTTATCTGCATCTTTTACCCTAAATGCTACACAGAACTTAGTGCCTTCCCTTTGTGAGTGACACTAACGGACGTGGGGTGTTACACGTGGTATCAGAGCTGAAGGTTACCGGATCAGATAAAGGATTTGAAAAATTATTTTCAAAACGGTTTTAAAAGAAGCATTTTCAAGAGAAAAGATTTGTTTTAAAGGCATATTCCCCAAAAGCCATACGCACTATCTTCTCTTCCTCTGTTTGAATTCTTGTCTCCTTCTTTCTTGAGTCTCTGGGGCTCCTGGCTTTCTGGGAGGTAACCTCATCGATGGGCGAAGTAGTGCCCCGGCTTCCATCCATAGCCGTAGTTGTTTCACCTACGGCCAGTTTTCTTTCAAGCTTATAGGGTTTCCCGTACGATGGAGCTAGCTTTCGAGAGATTTGTCAACATGACTACACACGGAATGGGATGAGGAGTTTGGCTAAGGAGCATAACCCTAGGATGAGGAATTCATGGATGTAGATTTAGCTCACGAAGGAGGAAAAAATTATAAAACCTAAGACAAGAGGAAGTATCTTTACTAGGGTATGATAGGGCATATAATTAAGGACAGGTGGCAAGAACGAGGAACAAGATTTTCAGAAGAGCAAGTACATACTTTCACCACCAAGCGTACCTAGGAGAAAGGTAATAAAGTTCTGTTGGAAAAGTCTAGTTTTGCCGTTCATACTCTTTCCTTTGGTTTTAGCGCTTCGCATTTGTTCATATCCACTTCCATAGTTGAGTCTCTGCACCATAGTACTTGTATAGTAGAAAGATCCCACTAGAGTCTCAAATCCAATTGGTGGTCCGACCAGTTTATTTTTGGTTAGTAGGGATTTGAAAATAGCTATCGAGTTTGCTTATATCATCTCACGTAGATTGTCTAAATTCAGAGGAGGTATTCCTTGGGTGCTTGTCTGATATTGGTTTAGGCCTTTGGGGCTTGTACTTGAGGAATGTCGAGTTCGACTAGGATGGTTTGCGTGAGAGATGAATAGTTATGGCAGGCACTCTAAAAAGCACGTAGTAACCTTTCGACCCTTATAGTTATGGCATGGTGGATAAGAGGGAGACCTCTAATCATCTTTGTACATACACTTGGAATCGTGATTGACATCTGTTTATTTTGGAAATGGAGGCCAAAAACTTCACAATCGTGAAGTTAAAATAGTTAAGATATAGTGGAGTAAAGCTCAAGAAGGCTAGATACTAGCATCATACCCTTTTTCCTTAAGGGTGCATCCTTGATTTCTTTGTTTAGGAGCTTTACGTATAATTGTTTCTCTTTTTCCAAAGTATATCCTCTAGGTCGTATCTTCGATCCTTAGGTAGAAGCCAATGGATGTAAACATGTGTTTGAAACATGTTATGGTTGGTGGTTGCAAGTGGTTGCTAATGGTTTCTCGTGAATGCATATGCATACGTATTAGGCACTAGATCAGTTTGGGCGCTTTCATATTGCATTTACAAATATGTATTTGTTTGTAAGTTGAACTTGATATGTTATCATATGGATGTTGCATATGGATGAATGGCTGTGCACGCATGTAGTATTTACATAACTAGGGATGCTTGCATACATGATTGGATGCATGGCACTGACATGATTCGCATTAAGGAGGTCAACTAAATCAGTAGACCGCCTGATTTTGCATTAGATAATGACATATACACACACTATGCATATGAACATGAAAGCATTAGAAATCTTTTAAGGACGATGAATGCCTTTGATTGAATGGTTGAGTAGATGGGTGATTGGATGGTAGGGCACATTCTTCCTAACTTGAAGATTTCGGGGACGAAATACTTTTAAGTGGGGGAGAATGTAACACCCCGTAATTCTGTAACACTAAGATTCACAAATCAAGGCAGAATTAAATTTTAAAAACAAAATCAAGGGAAACGGGTTGCGCAATTGCGTTCATCTCGGAAGTCTACATGAAAACGAGTCCGAGTTTGCGTAAATCGGAGTCCGTATGAGGAAGATATGGCCTCCGGAAGATTCAGCGAAGTTCAAATTTCAAAACAGGTCAAAAACGAGTTCAAATTTCAAAAATCGGACCCAGATTGGGATAGGCGGGAATTTTCCCGCCCAAGGCACCCAGGTCGACTGGGTAGTCGACCTGGGGGTCGACCCCCCCCCCCCCCCCGCTTTTTCCAGTTTTCTGCACCTGGTTCGTTCTGATGTATTTGGTCACGTTTTCTGCCTAGGTTCGTCTGCCTAACACTATATAAACAGCCTTAGTCTCCTTCTCTATTCACAAATTCTTTTCTATCCTTTTGCTGCCTCTGAGAAAATAAATAAATAAGTGAATAAAATAAATCAAGACGAGGAGATGCTGCTCAAGACTTTCAAGAAGAGGTTCAAGTCAAGCTAGGATTTCAAGTGAAGATTCAAACGACTGCAAAGACTGTTTTTCTACGAATCTAATCTAATCTCTGTAAGTCGGTTACTTTTTAGATTTGAACGTTTCTTTCTGTTCGTGACATGAATTAAAGGAATAAAGGAATATGCCAAATCTTTCTGTTCGAATCAGTGCCTATACTCTTGGACTTAATTAAGAACTGTTATGATTCGATGACCGATAAGACTGTGACTATGAAACTATGGACTTTAAAACCATACGCCTCTTTGACTATGAACATTGCCTATGACTATGGACATTGCCTATGACTATGAACATTGCCTATGACTATGAACATTGCCTATGACTGTGACTATGAGAATTATTTCCTAGACTATGAACACAAGCCTATGCCTTTGATTAGAAAACATAAACTATTGCCTATGACATAACAAGGACAATTGTGACTAAACACCTATGATTCATGACTAAGAAAGTGTGGCTTAAGTTTTGTGACTGTGAAATTGGGTCTAAACCTGATTTTCTATTCTGTCTGTTCTTGGTTTTCTTTGGTTTTAGACCTTGGGAATTTACCTATTAAGTTAGGTCTACCCCATGTTCTTGAACCTACGTCTCTATTCTGTCTATTCTTGGTTTTAGACCTTGGGAATTTACCTATTAACTTAGGTCTACCCATGTTCTTGAACCTACGTCGTTATTCAAACCTTTTTATGCCAGTTATTATGTCCATCCTTTTTCATAGCATCTTTGGTTCATTCCCTATTTTCTACGAATCTAGATTTATCTATAATTCTAGATTGAATCACGATTATACGAACGGTGGGAATATGATTTGGGTAAAATATGAAATTTACTAAAAACATAGTTATAAACTTGGAAATTGGCATAAATTGGGAACATGTATTATGGCATGTTTATAGAAATGCAAATTGGATAAATTTGACATGAATTATAGGATGTGAAATTTGAATCTAGTATTAACTTGTAAATCTAGCATTTACATGAATTGTGAACTAGAATAATAATCTAGTTTGACATGAACCGTAATTAGAATGTAAATCAGAATTGGATTAGCTAATTTGGCATGATAAGTATATTGGCATAAATTTGAAATAGGCCATTATTGGGAATACTTGTCAGGTTTAGCAAAATCATGGTTAGTGACATTTAATTTGGTATAGTTCACATACCAAAAGGCATAAATATGATATAGAGGGGAAAATGGGTCGTAAGAATAAATGTTGACAATTTACATTAAAAGAGGAATTAGGAAATAAGTAAACTAGGAATGATTTACTTATAGAATTTGTCCTAAATGAGAAATGTAAATTTAGGCAAATTAAAGGTTTCTTAACGACATCTCTTTCAATAATACACCAGAAAGTTCTAGGGTGACAGAGAGGATAGTGTCTAGGCTTGGGTTTGGAAAATACGAGTTTCCTGCTCTCCCTGGCTATCCCTAACTGATCCGACGAACGGGATGGTTACTTTTAAAACCTGATTTGGAAATTAAGCAAAACCCTTTGAACTTAGAAAACATGAATATGCCTAACCCGAGGTTAGACTGAGTTGTGATGTAAACCTGCCCGGAACCAACCGGCATATCTAGTATTCGCAACAATATATGTCTAATGTGAGTGGTAGCGGCTTTAATTTATTTAGTTAAAGCTAGAACAAGAATGGTAGGGTTAAGTTAATTAATACACTTAACCAATTCAACATGATAACCAAACCAATGGGTAGGGTTAGGTTCATATAGACACCTAGCACAGTTAAGCTAGAATGGGAGGGTTAAGTCCATAGGAACACTTAACCAACATAACACAGTTAAGCTAGAATGGGAAGGCTAAGTCCATAGGGACACTTAACCAACTTAACATGGTAACAAGACAAGATTTGTAGGGGTTAAGTAACTAAGGAAACACTTAGTCGAATTAACATGTTAACTAGACTAGAAGGTGGGGTTAAGTAAAGTTAATAAACATAGCCAAATTAACATGTTAACTAGACTAGAGGTTGGGGTTAAGTAAAATCTAATATACTTAGCCAATTTGATATGTTAGCTGGACTAGACCGTAGGGTTAAGTAAACTTGAACACTTAACCGTCAGATTGTGATAAAGGAATAGGGTTAAGTCTAAAACATGAAGTGATAATACTTAACCATTAATAACATGATAGTTAAAACAGACGGGCAAGGTTAAGTTAAAAAGAAACACTTAACCAATACAGGATGAATGGGTAGGGTTAAGTAATAAGAAATACTTAACCAATATAACCTGGTTTGTAGAAGGGTTAAGTCAACATGATTTACTGGTAACACTTAACCAGTTTAGCCGGATAAATGAAGAGGGTTAAGTTAGCTTGAATGGACTAATGACACTTAACCAGTCCAAATTGACGGGAAAGGGAACTAAGTAGTAAACCTTAGTTAAAAGGAGCTAAGTAGTAAACCTAAGTTAAGAAAACAACGATTCTGGAAACTAAGTGGTAAACCTTAGTTAGTAGAACAAAGTAGTAATTCTTAGTATGACACGGGAAGGAGCGAACGTCCGTCTAAGTAAAAAGAAGGCTCCAACGAATTGGGTTACGAAGCCCGAGGCTTCGAGGGGACGTGAGGTTACTCTTGGTATCCCTCTGTGAGGCTGCAGATGATCCTCCTGGGCTCACAGAGGTTAAGGTCTGCGTAGAAGAACCAGTGTTATGCCTTGGTTGCAATATATGGCAACCTAAAGACTAGGATGGACCAGCGTGATTCGGCGAGAAAACGGTAGCCCTGTGATAGCAACTCGTCATCTACCGTCCATCTTCAGTCAATCGAGATACGTGAAGCGGAAAGGCGGAGAACTCCAAAAGACCATATACTTGCTATCTAGTTATGGGTGAGGATGGCCATAGGATAGTAGGGCATCGGGGGCCTGCGTATATTTCTCATTTTTCAAGGTGTGCCTTTCATTAGTTAAGGGAGGGGTCAAGTGGGACCATAGCCATTGGAATAAAAACAGACCTTAGCATCTGCATCGGCAGATATCTGAAAGCTCCCGACCGAGTTCTGTATTCCTTGATTTGCCCTATCACAGGACTCGGGTCGCACATTACAGGACATGTGCATCTAGACAAGCGATACCGATTCGCAATACATGCATGGGGAAGTATAGGAACATATACCACTCTAGGTAGTGTGTCCTAGACTTGGGGGCATCGTTCGATAGGTAGCATAATCCCTAGTTGGACTAGGTGGCATAAATCCTGAATCCGAGAAGCGTTCAGCATATAGCGTAAACTCTAGTTGAATCTAGAAAGCACTGGATAGAAAACCCTAGATTAGATCTAGGTAATAAATAATAAATGTATACCCGAAGGCAATGAAAACTACAGGGATTGGGATCACGTTATCGTTACTAGTTGGGATACTAGTTAGGTGGTGCAGAGATATAGAAACCAGTATGACAAGGAAATAGCGAAGCGGCGAATGTATTAGAGCATATCCAGTTTATCTTAGCTTAGCATATCTTGTGATTGTCTTGTCTATTCTTGTTGACCCTATCGTCATGGTGTAATCTTGTGTTCAGTTAATTCATGTCGTTTTGTTTTTCCATGTTCACATGCTATAAGTTACTGAACTTACTCAGGCTTTATGTCTGACTCTGTTTTTCTTTCGTCTTCTTTTCTTCCGTTCCCTCCCCCCCCCCCCCCATGTAGTAAAGGAGGGAATAGTTTAGCTCAGGTTAAGTTGGACTGTCACTCTTTCCCAGCTTGAAGATTTGTCGAAGTTTTGCTTGGATTCTCTTTTCAGATGCTATGGCTGGTTCTTGCTACATTGGGGAATATTAATGTATTTTTATGCTTCTTTATTTTGTAAGACAGATGATACTCTGATATTGTAAAGAAATCATTGTACAAACTATTTTATCAATAAAGCAAAGTTATATTTCCGCTGTTTAATTTCTGTCTGTCTTGTAATTTATCTGAATCTTTTACCCTAAATGCTCCACAGAACTTAGTGCATTCCCATTGTGAGTGACACTAACGGACGTGGGGTGTTACAGTTGAAATTGATTTGAAAGAGTTTTAAATTAGAAATGGCTTATTCTATTTTGCAATTGATTTTGAATAGTAAATTCAAAAGTGAACTTGAGTTATATATATATATATATATAAACGATGTATTTAACTCAAACTGATTATTCCAAACATCTTATATATTGTTTAAATTGATTTCTGCAACGTTCGGATTTCAAAAGATTTGATTTTGAAAAATAATATTATTATATTAATATAATAATAATGGAATATTAAATTTTAATTTATAATTGAATTTGAAGTTAGTATCATTTTTAAACAAGTTTATAAATGTTTTATAAAATATATATTTGGACTGAATTGAATAAGTTTTATTTTAAATAATAATATGGTTTGAATAGGACGTTTCACGCGCGATAATTCGCGAATTTCAACCATAAACTTCAAATGACCATAACTAATGCAATTTAAACTGGATTTTCCCAAAATGAAAAACATTTGTTTACTACTGATGATATCTTTCAAAAGAAAGAGGAAATTTTGGATTCTAACTAATAGATTTAAAGTTATGTTTAAATCTATTTTTGAAAAGGTCGGTGTAAACATAGTTTGATGTCTGTGATTGAAAATCAATCGAAATTGCCATATAAAATTTATTAAAATTATGGAAAAGTTATGATAAATCATAATAAATGATTTTAAAGTGAGTTAGGAAAGAAATATGAAGTTTCGAACTATATTTCGATTTTTGTATTTTCGGCCTAATTTTTTGAATACATTAAAACAATGTTTTGGGAATTTGAGTTAAATGAACTAAAGATTATTAGTTTATTGATTTGATTGGAATTAATCGTCGAGTATTTGATTTATCAAATATGATGCTGTTTTTAAAGATGTGTTTTGATAAATCTTTTAATTAATATTTAATTGGAATATCAAGTTGAAAAGTATACAACCAAGTTAAGCTTTCCAATTAATGAATTTAATTGAAATCGAATGGGAATCGATTTGTTGATAGTCGAGATGAATCTCTGTGGATGAATTCCTTTACTATTTAAGGAATTTAAAGGCTTTGCCATTATTCCGCTTATAATATTAGTTCGATATGAGAATTTATATCGATTATGAGAAGATATGATTTTCTTGAAGATTTCATATATAACGAAAGTACTATTTTGAGTTTATCATGAACGATGTATTGAATAACATTGTTCTGTAACACATTTAAAGGAAGATGATTTTCCAAGTTAAGTTTAAGAGTAATCTATATTCAATTTGAATATAAAATTTAATGAAAGAGTTTCCCCTAGCAAACGATAATGGGAACAAAGTTTAAGTATCGGTTAAAAGAAAATAAGTTTGTTTTCCACGTAATAATAAGATTAAGAAATCGTAAGTACGATTTTTGGTGAGAGATATGATCAATGAAACACCCCACCTCCGTTAGGGTCACTCTCAAAGGGAATGCCCTAATTTTGGTGGAGGTTTATAAGTATAAGTCACAGATACACAAGACAGATATAAGTACACATATTTTTGAACAGCGGAAAACAACAGCAACTTTTATTTCATCGAAATATGTGTTACACAAACCATACCATAATTGTCTTACAATTATTCCAAAAACATTACATTTCCATAACTGTCTTGATTTCATAACTTAAAGAAGCATAAAAACATAAGTAAACTGCATAAGTCCCCATAATTGCTATCCAAAGCCATAGTCCAAAACAAAGAGATCCAAGCAATACATTCTTTCTCTTCAAGATGGATGTGAAAATTGGTCAAGCTACGGTATTCCCTCCCTGTGGACCTTGGGGGGGGGGGGGGAAACGAAAGGAAAGAAGACGAAAGAAAAGTAGAGTCAGACATAAAGCCTGAGTAAGTCTAGGACTATTCAGTCTATGAATAAAGAAATGAGCATGATAAGTACAAACTGGAAATGGGAAAGCAATATAAGCTAAGATAAGTTGTCTAGAGTCGAATATACTATCGTACCCCATATTAATCTCTGCACCCCTATAAACTAGTTCCCAACAGGCACCCCATAATCAGGGTGAAGTGATCCATTTCTAATGATCGGATCCTACTCGCGTAGTTACAGGTGTCTTACGGCCCCCGATGTTGTAGCTACTTAAGCTGGTCCCACCATGGGGTGTATCAAGTCCCATGGTGGCGGCCCGACACAATTCTAGAATGCACAGGTATACTACTGGTGCCCAGTGCCTAATTTTTCTACGCCGGAGTGTGTGCACGCCTGCACCCCGTTAGAACCTACACTGCTGCACCACCACCGTCGATTTGACCTCTTACAGTCAGCCCAGTAATCGTGCCCCACCCTGCCTAGTTCAGGGTATCCTGATACACCTTGTAGGGTTACTGCTGAAAAGGGTCCCCCGCTACTAGGTTTTCTATTTCTAGCCAACATGCTAAGTTGGTTAAGTGTTTTGTAAACCTAACCCCCAATCAGTCTGTATAGTTTAGCATGTTGAATTTGATTCAGTATTAATTCAATTTACTTAATCCTATCAATCCTGACTCGGCCTTAATTGTCTTATTTAAGCCTCGACCTCTCACATTAGACAGGTATTGTTGTGACTACCTATTGCCGGTTGGTTCCGGGCAGTCTTACGTCACAACTCAGTCTAACCTCGGGTCTATATTGGGCTTAATGTTTAACCACCCACATTGGATAGGTATTGTTGTGACTACTGGACAGCCGGGCGGTTCCGGGCAGGTTTATGTCACAACTCAATCCAACCTCGGGTTAAACACATCGTATTTTCTAAGTTTACATATTTTGTCTCTTTTCTTTTTATATGTAAATATTTGCAGCCCATTATTCAAATTCATCTTTATTGGGTAAAATTAATTTATACCACTTAAAAGTTTTCAAGGTCGTTGGCCTGCGTCAAACATGCCAACACACATGTTTTATATTTTTAACCCAACGTCATTACCCCCGTTTTATACGTTCGCTATATTATGTTGGGCTTAACATTTAAGCCCAACTTAGCCACATGAAAAAGGGGAGGCTTAGAACATGGTGTTTATATATTCTAAGTAACATCAAAAAGGGGTGTGTGAACGCATGAACTTGCAACATAACGGTCTAATTAACATAAATTAGGCACTTGTGAACTTGCATTGTAATAGCATATAATCATGACATAAAACACACATAAACATGAATCATGGTTTTTAATCTATTCACGTAAACTTTCATTTAAAATGTAAATCTAACTTAATTATGTGTCGCATATATTATCATATTTGATAACAACATAGGCCTAAACATATTTTGTTTGGGCATAAAGTTAAACATAAACTAGCCATGTTCATAAAGTCAACACAAGTTCATAAAGATGCTTACTTTTGTCACTAATACAAAAGTATGGTTTTACACTTGAATCATGATGCCAATTCCAACATAAATTCATATGAGTCATAATACCCAAATGGATCCAACTACGCTAAAAATGATCATAAAAATATACATCATGTTGGCATAATAGTGAATCACATACTTGCATGAATCTCAACTTTGTTGTAATAAACTACCACAAACATATAGTCGTTAACTTTCAACATGAATCATATTCTTGCAAATATCCAATAGGTGTTGTAATAAACTACCACAAACATATAGTCGTTAACTTTCAACATGAATCATATACTTGTAAATATCCAATAGGTGTTGTAATAAACTACCACAAACATATAGTTGTTAACTTTCAAAATGAGTCATATACTTGCAAATATCCAATAGGTCTAACATCATTATACCACAACATCCCAAATCTATTCATAATTAGAATCATAGCAACATACACTTATGAATTATCATCACCACAAATTAAGTACAATTCCATTTCTCATTTTACACAAATCAAAACTCAATTATTCATTCACATCGGAATAGCACTCTACTTACAACGTATGACGAATCTTCAATTCAGGATTCTGAATTCTGAATGTGGAGATGCTATCCTTTGTTGTAGGCGTTGTTTTTATTTAATTGTCATGGCTTTAAGCTTTTGAATCGACTCCTAATCGTCTCTTAACTTTGACGGCTACTCCTAGTCTTTCTTCAGCAGCATGACGGTCTCATTCTCATTTTTATTTGTGTGAATTAGGTGGAGTCTTAGGTCCTTTTTATAGAGTTTGTGAATTGATTAGAACCGTCGATGGAGCTTAGATTAATATTAGCCGTTCGTTTGAAAGAGAGACCAATCAGGAGCTGACACCTAGCCCTAGTGACAAGACAAAGCTCAGAAATTCGGCCAAGCACGGACCAGGCCAGCCAGGAGGGGCTGGGTTCGACCTGGCTCAGGGGCCAGGTCGACTACCCAGTCGACCCCCAGGTCGACTACCCAGTCGACCTGGGTGCCCCAGGTCGACTACCCAGTCGACCTGGGTGCCTTGGGCGGGAAAATTCCCGCCCAGCCCAATCTAGGTCTAATTTTTTTGAATTTTGAACTCGTTCTGAACTGTTTCTGTCTGTTTGAATTTTAAACTGAATTCTGAAACTTCTGGAGGTCATATCTCCCTCATACGGAGTCCGTTTTACGCAAACTCGGACTGTATCTCAAGCAGAATTCCGATACGAACGCAATGGCGTATCTTGTTTCCCTTAATTCTTTGATTTGAAATTAATTATACTTTAATTTGTGAATTTCACTGTTATAGAATACACGGGGTGTTACATTCTCCCCCACTTAAAAGGATTTTGTCCCTGAAATCTTCAAGTTTAGGAAGAATGTATATCCTAACATCCAAACGTCCATCTACTCATCCATCAAACACGAGCATCCATTGTCCTTAAAAGACTTCTAATGCTTCATGATCATATGCGAAGTGTGTGTACATGTACTTATCTAATGCAAAATCAGGCGGTCTACCGATTCAGTTGACCTCCTTAATGCAAATTATGTAAGTGTCATGAATCCATTATGTATGCAAATTTTCCTATTCATGATTCTACATGAGTGCACAATCATTCATATAAATGCAACATCCATATGACAACACATTAAACTTCAACCATATACGAATATAAATACATACATGCATATGCAATATGAAGTGACTGAGCCGATCTAAAACCTAGATTGTGTGTGTATATGCAACCACGAGCAACCACTAGCAATCACTTGCAACCACTTGCAACCACTTGCAACCATCATCCATAACATGTTTCAATTACATGTTTTCATCCAAAGGGTTTCTACCTAAAAGATAAGGTCGAGGAGATATACCTAAAAAAAGATAGAAAAAAGCGCAACTTAAGGAAAAAGAAAGATCAAAGATGTACCCTCAAAAAGAAAACGGTAGGCTGCGCGTATTCTAGCCTCAGTTTCCCAAGTTGCGTCTTCCTCGGCGTCGCTCCACTGAACTTTGACGAGCATGACTTCGCGGTTGCGTAGCTTTTTCACTTCTGTTCCTAAGATGCGTGTTGGAACTCTTCTCACGGTTTCTTCGCGTTCCACTTCGGCTTCTTCTAGAATGCTAGGTTCTACTATTTCAGCAGACTCGTGTAAACACTTCCGGAGGTGAGAAACATGAAAGACGTTGTGAACTCCGGCCAGCTTTTCGGGTAGCTCTAATCTATAGGCCAACTTCCCAACCTTCTCGATGATAGGAAATGGTCCTACGAACCTTGGTGCTAGCTTCCCTGTGGTTCCAAAACGAACAACGTTCCTTAGAGGAGATACCTTAAGAAAAACTCTGTCCCCAACCTCAAACTCAAGGTCGGTCCTTCTCTTGTCGGCGTAGGATTTTTGTCTGTCTTGGGATGTCTTCATTCTTCTCCGTATTAAGTCTACTTTCTCTGAAGTCTCTCGGATCATATCTGGTCCAAGTATGAGCTTGTCAGTAGACTCCCACCAACAAGTGGGCGATCGGCACGGTCTTCCATATAAAGCTTCGAAGGGTGCCATTCCGATGGTGGCTTGGTAGCTGTTGTTGTAGCCAAATTCCACCAAAGGAAGATGGTCTTCCCACGTCCCTCCGAAGTCAAGGACGCACAGTCTTAAAAGGTCCTCCAAAACTCTATTCACTCTTTCTGTCTGGCCGTCGGTTTGGGGGTGATAGGCTGTACTTAAGCATAACTGTGTGCCTACTGCTTCTTGCAGACTCCGCCAAAACTCACTTGTGAAGATAGGGTCTCGGTCACTAACAATGCTGGAGGGTATTCCATGGAGTCGAACAATTTCCTTGAGATAAAGAGACGCTAGGGATGAGGCAGTCCTTTTACTCTTGACAGGTAAAAAGTGGGTGCTTTTAGTAAGCCTATCCACTATTACCCAAATGCTAGTGTTGCCTCTTCTAGACCTAGGCAGCCCATCAATGAAGTCCATTGAAATGCTATCCCACTTCCACTGTGGGACCTCTAGAGGATGGAGCAGACCGCCAGGCTTTTTCTGCTCCGCCTTAACCTGTTGGCAAGTCATACACTTAGAAACAAAATCTGCCACGTCCTTCTTCATGCCGCTCCAAAAGAAAGTTCTCTTTATATCCTTGTACATTTTATCTCCACCTGGATGTATCATCATCTTGGAGTGATGTGCTTCTTCGAGAACCATCTTTACTAAATCCCTTGTCCGTGGGACGCATAGTCTTCCGTCTCGCCTTAACCAACCCTTATCGTCGATGGAGTTTCTGTTGAGGTGACTTGAAGTCTCACCCCTAATTATCCTATCAATCGTCTCCACAAGCTGAGGGTCTTCGCGTTGTGCTGTCCCTATTGAGTCCACTAGAGTCGGGCGTACTTCGAGAGATGCTAGCAAGCCCGGTACAAAATCGGAGGAGGGTCTAAAGTTAAAACTGGCTATATACTCCAAGCTTTTCCTTTCTATAAAGAGCGGGCTTAGGGTCAGTTTCTTTTGGCTCAACGCGTCTGCCACTACGTTGCCTATGCCCGGAGTGTAGGAGATCTCGAAATCGTACGAGGCAAGAAACTCCATCCACCTTTGTTGCCTCAAGTTAAGGTCCTTCTGCGAGAAGAGATACTTCAAAGATTTATGGTCATTATACAGTTCGAATTTCTCACCTAGGAGATAGTGGCGCCAAGACTTAAGCGCAAAGACGATGGAAGCCAACTCGAGATCATGGGTTGGGTAGTTCTTTTCGTGCACTTTCAACTGTCTCCCGCCATAAGCTACTACCCTTCCTTCTTGCATTAAGACATCGCCTAGCCCTGTCCCACATGCATCTGTATAAACTGTGAACATCTTGCTTCCATCTGGCAACGTCAGAACTGGGGCTGTTGTAAGAGCCTTTTTTAGTCGTTGGAAAGCAAACTCGCAATCCAAATCCCAATTGAACACTAGATTCTTCTTTGTCAGCCTTGTGAGTGGAGCTGAGATTTTCGCAAAATCCCTTATGAATTTTCGGTAGAAACCTGCTAGTCCTAGAAAACTTCGGACCTCAGTTGCATTCCTTGGTGTCTTCCAATCCTGTACAGCTACTACCTTAGCAGGGTCCACAGCTAACCCTTCTTTGGATACTATATGCCCAAGAAACCTTGCTTCCTCTCTCCAAAAGTGGCGCTTGGAGAATTTGGCTTTTAGCTGATGGACTCGCAGAGTTTCCATGATTGCCCTTAGGTGTTGAGCATGCTCTTCTTCATTCTTTGAGAAGATCAAGATATCGTCTACGAAGACCACTACAAACTTGTTGAAGAATTCTCTGAACACCCTACTCATCAAGTCCACGAAGTAAGCGGGTGCGTTTGTCAAGCCAAAAGGCATAACAAGCCATTCAAAGAAGCCGTCTGGGGTTATGAATGTTGTTTTATTGATGCTATCTTCAGCCACCCTTAGCTGATGAAATCCGGTCGCTAAATCGAGTTGGGAGAAAACAGACGCTCCTACAAGCTGATCAAACAGATCGTCAATTCTGGGAAGAGGGTGCCTATTCTTTTTCGTCAGCTTGTTGAGCTCCCTATAGTCAACACATAGACGGAGTGAACCATCCGCCTTTGTGGCGAACACCACTGGAGCGCCCCATTCTGAAATACTCCTTCTAATGAACCCCTTCTCTAGAAGCTCTTTAACCTGTTTACTAAGCTCTTTCCTTTCCCGTGGAGCCATGTGTCTAACGGGCAACGCAACGGGCTTTGCATTATCTACAAGATATATGCAGAAGTCTATCTCCCGCTTCGGAGGTAAGCCCTTCACCTCTTCGAAGACATCCAGATATTCACGGACCACTCTAACCGATTGCAAACTCTCAACAAAAGCATCTACCGATTCAAGATAACTAAGCATAACCGCATACGAGGGATTACAAGTAATTTCCAGAGTGTTACCGAGTTGGGTCAGAAGCCTAACCACCCTTTTCTCACAATCAAGGATGGCACCATTACTGGATAGCCAATCCATGCCCAAAATCAAACCATATCCCGAGAAGCCCAAAACAAAGGCACTACATCTAAATTCTACGCTTAGAATAGAAATTTTCAATCCCACACAGATCATAGACAAATGAGCTGGGCCCCCGATTGGATTTGAAACAATTAAGGGGTCCTCTACCATACTAGTTTCTTGGTGCAGAGATTCTACTAAAGCGGATGAAATAAAGGAGTGTGATGCGCCAGAATCAAATAAAGTCCGAACTGGGTGATCATAAAGATAAACTACACTTTCTACAGAAGTATTTATACCTCGCTGTTGCAGAGGTGGCGCTTCTAGCACATGAACCTGTGCCCCTGAGGCGGATCCAACCCTCTGCCCCTGCCCTCGCTTCTTTGGGCAATCCTTAGCTATGTGGCCCATCTCACCGCAAGAAAAGCACCCACCATTCAACTTGGCCTTCTTTTTCCGGCAATCTTTCACTAAGTGCCCCACTTTGCCATAGAAATTACACTTCCTCTTCTCTTGGGACTTGTTGTCTTTCCCGTCCTTCTTAAAGTCTGTCTTCTTAGGTTGTAAACCCTCTTTCTTCCCTTGAGAGCTTTCTCCCTTTGTCTCCTTCTTGCCCTTATCCTCTTCGTTCAGCAATGCCATCTGCACCAACCTTTCATATGTAGGTCCCATGGGTATATGGGTCATGGCCAAACTGTGTAATGGCTCATTCAATCCTTTGACAAAGTGGAGAGCCTTCTTGTGCGGAGTGTTGACGAGGTCCAGTCCGAACCTAGCCAGCTGATCGAACTGATTAACGTACTCTTTGACTGTCATATTCCCTTGCTTAAGAAATAAGAATTTTTCCAATTGAAGACTCCTTTCAGCTTCTGAGAGAAATTTTGCCTCAAACCTTGCCCTAAAGTCCTCCCATGTTTCCACTGGTCTTTCTGCATTGGTAACTTCCCACCAGTAGGAAGCCTCGCCTTTAAGTAGCCATACTGCCAGTTGTATCTTCTGCCTATCTTCTACCTCAAAGATAACAAATAAGTCCTCGGTTTCCTTTAGCCAATTCCTGGCTGCCATGAAGGACTCGGTTCCATGAAAGTCCTTCCCTGCCATAGCTTTGAAATCTTTACATATCTTAGCAAAAGCATTACCACGCGGAGGAGGTGGAGGAGGAGGTGCTGCTGCAGTTGGATGAATTCCTGCAGCTGGGGGAGGAGGAACAGTGGGACCTGGCTGATTGGCCCTTGCTTCTAAGAATCGTCTAAACCAACCAGGTATTGGTACACCCTCTGGCAAGTTAAGTTCTTCGGACATGTTGAAACAAAAAGGATAGATTCAAAACGAGGGATAAAAGATAGTACCTATGGCTTTGGGGGGACTATGCCTTTTTAAAATTTTATCTTTCAAAAATTCTTCTTTAAATTTTCTTTTGAAAATAAATTTTCAAAACTTTTTATCTTATCTGGTAAACCTATGCTCTGATACCAAGTGAAACACCCCACCTCCGTTAGGGTCACTCTTAGAGGGAATGCCCTAATTTTGGTGGAGGTTTATAAGTATAAGTCACAGATACACAAGACAGATATAAGTACACATATTTTTGAACAGCGGAAAACAACAGTAACTTTTATTTAATCGAAATATGTGTTACACAAACCATACCATAATTGTCTTACAATTATTCCAAAAACATTACATTTCCATAACTGTCTTGATTTCATAACTTAAAGAAGTATAAAAACATAAGTAAACTGCATAAGTCCCCATAATTGCTATCCAAAGCCATAGTCCAAACGAAAGAGATCCAAGCAATACATTCTTTCTCTTCAAGCTGGATGTGAAAACTGGTCAAGCTGCGGTATTCCCTCCCTGTGGACCTTGGGGGGGGGGGAAACAAAAGGAAAGAAGACGAAAGAAAAGTAGAGTCAGACATAAAGCCTGAGTAAGTCTAGGACTATTCAGTCTATGAATAAAGAAATGAGCATGATAAGTACAAACTAGAAATAGGAAAGCACTATAAGCTAAGTTAAGTTGTCTAGAGTCGAATATACTATCGTACCCCATATTAATCTCTGCACCCCTATAAACTAGTTCCCAACAGGCACCCCATAATCAGTGTGAAGTGATCCATTTCTAATGATCGACTCCTACTCGCGTAGTTACAGGTGTCTTACGGCCCCCGATGTTGTAGCTACTTATGCTGCTCCCACCATGGGGTGTATCAAGTCCCATGGTGGCGGCCCGACACAATTCTAGAATGCACAGGTATACTACTGGTGCCCAGTGCTTAATTTTTCTGCGCCGGAGTGTGTGCACGCCCGCACCCCGTTAGAACCTACACTGCTGCACCACCGCCGTCGATTTGACCTCTTACAGTCAGCACAGTAATCGTGCCCCACCCTGCCTAGTTCAGGGTATCCAGATACACCTTGTAGGATTACTGCTGAAAAGGGTCCCCCGCTACTAGGTTTTCTATTTCTAGCCAACATGCTAAGTTGGTTAAGTGTTTTGTAAACCTAACCCCCAATCAGTCTGTATAGTTTAGCATGTTCAATTTGATTAAGTATTAATTCAATTTACTTAATCCTATCAATCCTGACTCAGCCTTAATTGTCTTATTAAAGCCTCGACCTTTCACATTAGACAGGTATTGTTGTGACTGGCTGTTGCCGGTTGGTTCCGGGCAGTCTTACGTCACAACTCTGTCTAGTCTTTATTGGGCTCAATGTTTAACCACCCACATTGGATAGGTATTGTTGTGACTACTGGACAGCCGGGCGGTTCCGGGCAGGTTTATGTCACAACTCAATCCAACCTCGGGTTAAACACATCGTATTTTCTAAGTTTACATATTTTGTCTCTTTTCTTTTTATATGTAAATATTTGCAGCCCATTATTCAAATTCATCTTTATTGGGTAAAATTAATTTATATCACTTAAATGTTTTCAAGGTCGTTGGCCTGCGTCAAACATGCCAACACACATGTTTTATATTTTTAACCCAACGTCATTACCCCCGTTTTATACGTTCGCTATATTATGTTGGGCTTAACATTTAAGCCCAACTTAGACACATAAAAAAGGGGAGGCCTAGAACATGGTGTTTATATATTCTAAGTAACATCAAAAAGGGGTGTGTGAACGCATGAACTTGCAACATAACGGTCTAATTAACATAAATTAGGCACTTGTGAACTTGCATTGTAATAGCATATAATCATGACATAAAACACACTAAACATGAATCATGGTTTTTAATCTATTCATGTAAACTTGCATTTAAAATGTAAATCTAACTTAATTATGTGTCGCATATATTATCATATGATTTTGATAACAACATAGGCCTAAAACATATTTTGTTTGGGCATAAAGTTAAACATAAACTAGCCATGTTCATAAAGTCAACACAAGTTCACAAAGATGCTTACTTTTGTCACTAATACAAAAGTATTGTTTTACACTTGAATCATGATGCCAATTCCAACATAAATTCATATGAGTCATAATACTCAAATGGATCCAACTACGTTAAAAATGATCATAAAAATATACATCATGTTGGCATAATAGTGAATCACATACTTGCATGAATCTCAACTTTGTTGTAATAAACTACCACAAACATATAGTCGTTAACTTTCAACAGGAATCATATTCTTGCAAATATCCAATAGGTGTTGTAATAAACTACCACAAACATATAGTCGTTAACTTTCAACATGAATCATATACTTGCAAATATCCAATAGGTGTTGTAATAAACTACCACAAACATATAGTTGTTAACTTTCAACATGAGTCATATACTTGCAAATATCCAATAGGTCTAACATCATTATACCACAACATCCCAAATCTATTCATAATTAGAATCATAGCAACATACACTTATGAATTATCATCACCAAAAATTAAGTACAATTCCATTTCTCATTTTACACAAATCAAAACTCAATTATTCATTCACATCGGAATAGCACTCTACTTACAACGTATGACGAATCTTCAATTCAAGATTCTGAATTCTGAATTTGGAGATGCTATCCTTTGTTGTAGGCGTTGTTTTGATTTAATTGTCGTGGCTTTAAGCTTTTGAATCGACTCCTAATCGTCTCTCAATTTTGAGGGCTACTCCTAGTCTTTCTTCAGCAGCATGACGGTCTCATTCTCATTTTTATTTGTGTGAATTAGGTGGAGTCTTAGGTCCTTTTTATAGAGTTTGTGAATTGATTAGAACCGTCAATGGAGCTTAGATTAATATTAGCCATTCGTTTGAAAGAGAGACCAATCGGGAGCTGACACCTAGCCTTAGTGACAAGACAAAGCTCAGAAATTCGGCCAAGCACAGACCAGGCCAACCAGGAGGGGCTGGGTTCGACCTGGCTTAGGGGCCAGGTCGACTACCCAGTCGACCGCCAGGTCGACTACCCAGTCGACCTGGGTGCCCCAGGTCGACTACCCAGTCGACCTGGGTGCCCCAGGTCGACTACCCAGTCGACCTGGGTGCCTTGGGCGGGAAAATTCCCGCTCAGCCCAATCTGGGTCCGATTTTTTTGAATTTTGAACTCGTTCTGAACTGTTTCTGTCTGTTTGAATTTTAAACTGAATTCTGAAACTTCCGGAGGTCATATCTCCCTCATACGGAGTCCGTTTTACACAAACTTGGACTCTATCTCAAGCAGAATTCCGAGACGAACGCAATGGCGTATCCCGTTTCCCTTAATTCTTTGATTTGAAATTAATTATACTTTAATTTGTGAATTTCACTGTTATAGAATACACGAGGTGTTACAATCAAGGAAAGATAAAGTAACTTACCTTAATCAATGATCAACGAATGGGTAGAGTTTGGGTAAATATGTTTTCCCGTAAAGATAATTGAAATCTTTACTCCTTGTTTAAATGAAAGAGGGGGGGGGGGTCAAACTTACCAACATACGAGGGAAATTAGATATGGAGTACTGCCAGTTTTTCTCTATGGGATGAATATGATGGGAATGGAATAATGATTTGAGAAGTTACCCTTTTTCGTGAGATTCAGTAATCCCGATAAATCATAGAAAACATGGTTTGAGTTAAATTAAATTTAGATTTATAACCTTAGAAATGATTTCCATGGAAAGATTTAAGCAAAAGTTTAAAGAATGTAAATCTTTGATAAGAGTTAAATGGGTATACTCGATATAAAGAATGGTTCGAGTAAAAGAATATTCCGAGATGGAATGAGTCTCATGATATTTTTATATACTAATTATGGTTCGTAAAGATGCGCTAATTATTCAAAAAGAATGGGTTTCAACCCATTTTGAATAACTATATGACGAGTATTGAAGATGCTGAAGACGGCAGTTGAAGACAGGGGATTTTCACATCGTTTTGATAAATTGCTAATGTCTCGATTAGGGAGTACTTGGAGATTTTCCGGATTTGCAAGGGCCTCTCTCCTTTATTGGATAAGGAATATGATGCCTTCGGTTTTGTTCACAACTAGGACAAACTTGTAAATGGATTTGTGTCGGACACTGTATTTTACGACCTAACCAATTGGTTTTGTTGATGATATATCATATAGGTGGCGGTGGATCTATCTTCTTAGCTTAACGCCCTCCTCTAAGACTTATGTACTAAAAGGATTACATATTAATGGACACAAATTATATGTTGTGAATTGAAAATGTGGAATGCTAAGTGCTGAGCTATTGATGATCAAAACTTTTTGTTGAAAAGCAGAGCTTTGTGTGGAAGCATGACTTCAGGGCCTCACAACCAGAATGAGCCAGAACAGGATGAAGTACAGCAGAGTTAAGGACTATTGTTTCCATCTAGTTGAGAAAGTGATGTTATGGTATGGAGCCCATGCATTTACTTAGTGGATGATAGATTGAGGTGCCTCGGATAATGGTCGACAACGACTGGAAGACGTTATGTTTAGGAGAAACCCAAACTACATAGGTTTTAGGTGGGTCGACTTTGCAATACAGAAGGAGAATTTGTTGATCCTGGGATAACCCGCTAGAGGTGTTATGAGTCACAGTTAAGGAAGATCCTTTGCCTTGGTCATTGATGGATCTCAACTTCTAGTATGAACCTTTGCGGTTTTAGTTATAGTCTATGTATGTGGATGTAATATATGGGTACCTACATCTTCTTAGATTTATATATTTACTTCCAAAAGTGATTTTCACACTATGTGCTAGTGATAATAAAAGCGACTTTCGTGTACTAAGCATATTTGGTTATCATAAGGTAAAACTTGCTCCTAATGGTGTGTGTCTGCATTATGTGATGGGATGCGAGTCTTATGGTAGCTTCATTTTCAAAAAGCATCGTGAGTAGTTTTATGACTGGTATTCATGAGGGGAAACCAGTTCCGTGTTATATGGCGTGGTCTTATCGTTTACCTAACTTTAAAGTAAAAGTAAATAAATGTTTTGGTTCTCACACCAGTCCCATGACTGCTCCGGAGTTTATTGTTCTTTCCCTAAATGTTTAACTAGTCAGTATACTTATATTTTTTTGCTTATATTAGGCTCTTGTTTATTCTCAGATACTATGTTGCATTTTGTTTTCATACCTTTGCTAAGAAACCAAACGTAGTTCTTTTATACAATCAACACGATTTCTTCAAAATGGTAAGAGCTATGACTATTTTTGCAGTTTATCTTTTATGTTTACAATCTGCATGGCCTTCTTCAAAACTGAGATGTTGAAATATATTCAATAGGACTAATTTTTGCTTTACAACCATAAATGCGTTCACCAAATGATTTTTCTCCTCATTTATTGTATAGCTTTGGAAACGATTCAGCGGTGAAGATAAACTGCTAGAGCATTTAGGACCAAGCAAGGAGTATAATGTCGATATGGTTCTCAAGTTTATTAGTTTTTGATTAACTAAATATATATAATTCTCAGTTATATTAATCACCATTTTGAAAAATGCAAGCTCTTTACCTTCTATAAAGTTTGGTACATTGCATTTTGAACATGTTTATGTGATTTTGCAGTATTCAATGGAAAATGATGAGCCGGTTCGAGTACTGATCCACATAAACATGACTAAATATATTAATTTCATGGTCAACGATAGTAGCCTCATGTACAAAGAAGGAAAGGTAATATAATAATACTGCTGAATTTAGTTTAAATATTCGTTATGAACTACTGAACAAGTTAACAAATATACAGAGTACCGACCATAGATGTGGAATCATTAAATTCTACATTGATGAGACTGATTGAAAAGGGACTAACATGAAAATTCTTTATATACATTCAAGACTATGAAGGGAATAATCCTAAACACTCAAGGGGACCTCAATGCAGTCACCACTAGGGAACTAATTTCATGAGTACCTACTATTTTATTAGTTGCTTTTTACTTGAATTATATGTTATTTGTTTCTATTTGGAAGAAGTTCAAAGTGTAATGGTGCAGTAAATATGAGTTAGAAAAGAGCACATCGAGTTATTGGCCATGCATTAGCACTGCAAAGAGATGCTAAGTACTTGGATCAACCTGCAATTGACACCATAAAAAGAATGAAGGTATTTGTAATGTTCCATGCACTCATAATTTATCCATTGAAAAATCAACATTGAACTACAACCTTGTCATGTGAAAATACCACTTACGAATGTTGGCACCACCTGGTTCTTATACGTAAGCTTTACATTCAAGTAAAAGAAAGTTATGTTGGTGGGTAAACTAAATTCTTTCATGTTAAATAAGGGCTAGCTAGTTTAATATCATTCATTATGACTTTTCAAGTCTTAAAAAATTAAAGTACCTACTACTTTTCAGTTTTAATAATTAGATACCTATTACAATAAAATTGTTGATGTCATTGTTTTTTCTTTGTAGGGTATGAAAGATGCTCGAAAAAGACATACACAAAAAATTATTGGTAATTAAGCAATGAACGTTATATATGTTGTCATATTTTATTAGTACTATTTATGTAAACTTATTTGTGAATGTTTGTAGAACGTGACTTATTTTGTCGAAAAACTACATCGAATTGATTATGGATATTATATTTGATTATGTGATTAAAGTGTTTTTTCCAATTACTTGAATGTGGTGATTATATAATTGATTGATTTTTTTTGTATACATTAATTATATGATTTAATTGTTGGTTTGACTATGAAAATTATGTGATTGATTATTTGTTTTAACATGAATATTATATAGGCAGTTGCTGGAAATTGTACAAGCCATCAACCATAAATAATAACATTTACAATATGTTGCCAAACAAATAAGAACTTACCGTAGCGTTTCAAAAATGCCACATGAATAATTATAAATTAATATAAAAATTTATGTAGTTACATTTGAAAAACGATACAAAAAATCCTTTAAAAAAAATTTAGTTGCATTTAAAAAACACAACAATATGCTAATTTTTGGTAGCGTTTATTACAACGCAATAAGAAGTTTTGGACTTTTAGTTGCATGTCATATCGCATCGTTCTTTAAAACGCTACTACAAGTTATGGTAGCGTTTTTTCAATGCTACCAAAAGACTTTTCAAGTGTAGTGCTAGTAATTTTGGTTTGTAGATATTTTCTAGAGCTGATGCTGGATTCAAGCTAGAGCTTGTCCAAAGCATTTTATTTCTTCTACTGAGAGTTTATGTTTTCCGCTGTGTATTTTTTCCGCTATGTATTTTTTCGATGTGCATGTATTTACTATTGCACCCTAATATATGTTGTACTCTGATATAAAAGTCATTCAATGATAATGGAAAAAGTTGTTTTGTTCAGTTCTTATGCGTTGTAATCCTAAGCGATATGTCTTTTTGACCAGTTTTATTCGGATTAAGTATCGGTTTCAATCGGGCAAGGACGCAGGTCATCACTTGTTTTTTATTTTCATAAATCCAAAGTCGATAGTCCAAGATCTTGTTGGATCATTCATGTGTTACGTGGTCGCTTCAAGTCGATATTCAAATCCACAATCTTACCGGCTCGATCACAATTTCCAAATCCGCAACTGCTCTGAGCTAATATCCAAGTGCTTAGCCTATTTGGCGAATCCTTGGTCTTTCTGGACCCTTGCTGAGCATAATCGATATCCAAGGATTATAGTTTAATAACCTTGGTTTTTGATTACCTATAAAAATAAACTATAATGATGTTCGCAATTTAATGGTGGAAAAAAATAAAATACGAATCAAAAAGGGAAAATCTAACACCCCACCTCCGCTAGGGTCACTCACAAAGGGGATGCACTAGTTTTGGAGAGGTATTATCGAGATAACATCACAGAATTATCACAAGACAGAACATAAATAAATAATTAAGTAAACAGCGGAAGAATTTATGAGTAAAACAGAACTTCATTTTATTCCAAAATAAAACATGTCTCTTACAAACATTTCAGATAACAACTTCCTTACAACTGTCTTGTAATAATAGCTAAAGAAGCAATGACTTAAAAACAGAAAAACTGCTTATTCCCCAAGTGCAGTAAAAAGAAGCAGCCATAGCAAACCGTACATGCTGAGCCAAAGCAAGTGATATCCAGGCTAAGAGCTAGTGTTTCCTCCCTGAGAACCTGGGGGGGGGGGGAGGAACGAAAGAAAAAGAGGCGAAAGGAAAAGGGTCAGTCATAAAGACTGAGTAAGTCCTAGTGACTTTCAGTGTAAAAACGGTTAAAACAACCTGTCATGTATGAACTGGAACTAAACTTGAGAATGGTGTCAAGGTGGAAAAGATAGACTAAGGTGATCATGATAAGTCAAGACAAGTCAAATAAAGCATCACATGTTCAAGATTCGTTGCATTGACTGGTATACTAAGCCCATGTCACTAGTTAATCATGAAATAAATCCCACGGCCCAATATCATGAAATGACCCTGAAACGGGGTCTGACCCAAGTACGGGGTCCTACGGAGCGATTATCTAGTCGATCGGCTCCCTACAAGTTCTAGCTCGTCAAGTGTCCGTGTCATACGGCTAATCACGAATGTAGTCACCTGTGCTGGGTCCACCTTCGGGTGTATCAACCCTAGGGTGTCAACCCCTGACACGATTCAAGAAGCACAGATAAATGTACGGATACCCAGTGCCTGCCCCGGAATACGTGCACGACCGTAGTCCACCGAACCTACACTGGCATACCCCACTGCCGTCGTTCACCTCTTACAATCAGCCCAGTAATCGTGCCCCACCCGGCCTAGCCCCAGGGTACCTTGATACATCTAGAGGGTTACTGCTGGAAAGGGTCGTGTCTAGGGTTTCGCCTACAGATTAGGTCATGTAATTCGTGACCTAACCCGCCTAACCGATTAAGTCATGTAATTCGTGACTTAAACCTTTTCCAGTCTAGTCATGTCAAGATGGTTAAGTATGTCATTTAAATTAGTGACTTAACCCGCTTACGTGTCATGTCAAGTTGGCTAAGTGTTGTCGTTTCAAGTTCATGACTTAGCCCTACAAATCGTGTTCAAGTTGGTTAAGTTGTCTTTTCATGTTCATGACTTAACCCTAATTGGCATTAATTGATTCGTTAATGCACCGAACCACTCACATTGGATCCTATTGTTCGTAGCCACTGGATTTGCCGGGCGGTTCCGGGCAGGTTTACGCTACGAACTCAACCCAATCTCGGGTTTCAAGCGCGATGTGACCAACTACCCACATTGGATCCTATTGTTTGTAGCAATTGTATTTGTCGGGCGGTTCCGGGCAGATTTACACTACAAACTCAACCCAACCTCGAGTTGGCCACTTTCTTGTTTTCTAAAGTCATGCCCATGTTCTTATCAAATTCATGCCATGTTCATATGTCAATTTCGTGCCCAACCAAGGCATGTTTCAAGTCAAGTCATGGCATGTTCAAGTCAAGTTTTCGTGCCATATTTCATGTTCTACTTATGCCAAATTTCCCGGTTTATGATTATAACCAATTCAAGTTTTGCCTATTCTACCCAATCGTATCCCCAACGTATATAAACATACTTCGTTCGCAAGCATAAACAATTCAAGAGATAAAGGGGAATAACACCAAACATGTGATAGGCATATGTGACAATTCCAACATCACTTGCATAATAAATAGGCTATAACATATCACATGGTTTCAATACTAACATGACGATAACATGGCATAATAATGGTTCCAACTTGGTTTAACATGATGATTTCAACTTTACATCATAGGCATAATAATCATTGCGGGCATAATAATAGTTTTATTACAAACATAATACATTAAAGGCATGGTAATTCTAATAGGCATAGTGGATTCCAATTTAGCATTTTTAACATAATGATTCTCATCTAGCATTATAAACATAATGATTCCAACTTTTCATCATAACCTAGCAATTCCCAATTTGTCATTAACATGATAGGTATATTAACATCTCATGCATAGTTTCATTAACATCATAGACATGGTTTAATTAGCATCATAGGCATGGTTTAATCAACATAAAAATTTCAATAAACATAGTGATTCCATGGACATGTATTAGTCCAACTTGCCATACGATTAAGCCCAAGTGATTCATAACAACATCAAAATCATGATAAGTTTAACTTGCAACATTAACATAGCAAGATTCCCAAATTATGATTCAAAGTTAAACTATATAAACATGGATTAATAATAGTTCCTAAATCCGGTTTCAATTCATAGCATGTTCATGTTATTTTAGTGTTTTTGCCTAAAAAGTAACATAGAACTTACAATATGAAGCAAGCAATCCAAATCAAAACTTTAAATCAAATAGCCCCAAATCCGTTGTCTAAAGCGTCGTAGTTGTTGTAGCTTCTAGTTATAGCCTTCATGAATCATCCTTCATCTTCTTTAATTTTGTTCTTTGTATTTTTAATTTAGAGTTCTAGGTTTAATGGCGGCTGCATGAGGCTAAAATGAAATAGTATGATTTAAGCTAGGTCTTAGGGTCTTTTTATAGTGTTTAGGATTTGTTTTAGCCATAGGATAAACCCTAGGATTGATCTGAGCCATATAAAATCGTCACAAGCCCCCACAATAAGACCCAGGAGCCAAAACAGGTGCACCAGAAAAACTGGTCCGACAGGGGGGGTCGACCCCTGGGTCGACATGGGTGTCGACCCATGGGTCGACATGGGTGTCGACCCATGGGTGTCGACCCATTGGGGGGGGGTCGACACTAGTGTCGACCCTGCCTGGGGCGGGATTTTTCCCGCCTACCCTGAATTCTGAAAATTTGAATCTTTTCTTGAATTTGAATTTCTCGTGAAACTTTGCGAGGCCATATCTCGATATACGAACTCCGATTTACGAAATTTCGGACTCTATTTCGCGTATTTTTCCGAGACGAGCACAATGGCACAACCCGTTTTCCCTAATTCAGATTTTATCATTTAATTCTGCCATGTTTTAAGTTATAACGTGTTGTTTAAAATACGGGTTGTTACATTCTCCCCTCCTTAAAGGATTTCGTCCCCGAAATCTTCAAGTTAGGAAGAACGTATCCTACCATCCATCATCCGTCTACTCAAAGCATCATCCACAGGCAGCCATTGTCCTTAAAAGATTTCTAATGCTGTATGAACATATGCAGAAAATGTGTGTATATGTTCCTTATCTAATGCAAATGATCAGGCCTGATTGATCCTTTCAAATGCAAAACATGTTTAGTGAAATGAATCCAATATGTATGCAAAATTTTCCTATTATAATTCATAATTTCTACATGAGTGCACAAACATTCAATCATATGCAACAACCAAATGATAGCACAACCAATTTTCCAAAATAAACACTCATGCATATGCAACATGAAAATGTGACTGAGCCGATCTAGTGCCTAATGTGTATTCATGCATCCACGAGCAACCACTTGCGACCATTTTGCAATCATAACATGTTTCAATTACATGTTTACATTCAAAAAGATTCTACCTATGGCTCTCAAGATAGGATCGAGGAGATAACAAGATAAAACAAAGCATCTAGAAAAAGAAGTTAACGATGTACCCCCAGAAGGTCCGGTCTGCTTTTTAGGACAGTCCTTGCTGATGTGTCCAGTCTCCCCATAATGAAAACATTCACCTTGCTTTCTCTTCCTCTTTCTACAATCCTTGGCTATGTGCCCTTCCGTACCACAGAAATTACATTTCCTTTTATCACGTGAGTTGTCGTTCTTGCCTCCTTTCTCGGGGTCTACCTTCTTATTCTGAGAATCATTGGGCTTGACCTCTTTCTTGCCCTTCTTATCTTCCTCATACAGTAGGGCCATATCCACCAAGCTTTCAAAGGTCGCCCCCATGGGCACATGAGACATGGCCAAACCATGTAGTGGCTCGTTCAAGCCTCGTGCAAAACGTAGCGCCTTTTTCTGAGGAGTGTTAACTAACTCCAATCCGAAGCGAGCAAGCTGATTGAAACGGTTCACATATTCTTTAACTGTCATATTTCCTTGTTTAAGGGCCAGAAACCGTTCCATTTGGAGACTCTCCTCTGCTGATGACAAGAACTTAAGCCCAAATCTCCCTCTAAAGTCTGCCCAAGTCTCAATGGGCCTAGTAGCGTTGGTGACTTCCCACCAATAAGAAGCTTCCTCTTTCATGAGCCACACCGCCAACTGTACTTTCCTATTGTCCTCTACCTCAAAGATAACAAACAAGTCTTCGGTTTCCTTCAACCAATTCCGTGCCTCAACAAAAGTCTCAGTTCCTAGGAAATCCTTTCCGTCCATGGCCTTAAAGTCCTTGCATATCTTTGAAAAAGCGGTTTCTCGCGGAGGTTGAGGAGGATGAAGAGGAGGATTGGCTGGGCCTGCCACATTAGCCCGAGCCTCGAGGAAACGACGGAACCAAGTGGGTATATTGACACCCTCGGGAAGATTAAGATCGTCGGCCATGATAAGCTGAAAACGAAAAAGGAAAAGATTCAAATGAGGAAACAAAGATTGTGCTAATGGCTTTTTGGGGAATAGCCTTTTTAAAATAAACCAACTTTTCTTGAAAAGTGCTTCTTTGTAAATGGTTTTGAAAAAAAAAATTCAAAAGGTTTTCAAAACTTTTGCCCAGTCTTGGTAACCTTCTGCTCTGATACCAAGTCTAACACCCCACCTCCGCTAGGGTCACTCACAAAGGGGATGCACTAGTTTTGGAGAGGTATTATCGAGATAACATCACAGAATTATCACAAGACAGAACATAAATAAATAATTAAGTAAACAGCGGAAGAATTTATGAGTAAAACAGAACTTCATTTTATTCCAAAATAAAACATGTCTCTTACAAACATTTCAGATAACAACTTCCTTACAACTGTCTTGTAATAATAGCCAAAGAAGCAATGACTTAAAAAAAGAAAAACTGCTTATTCCCCAAGTGCAGAAAAAAGAAGAAGCCATAGCAAACCGTACATGCTGAGCCAAAGCAAGTGATATCCAGGCTAAGAGCTAGTGTTTCCTCCCTGAGAACCTAAGGGGGGGGGACGAAAGAAAAAGAGGCGAAAGGAAAAGGGTCGGTCATGAAGACTGAGTAAGTCCTAGCGACTTTCAGTGTAAAAATGGTTAAAACAACCTGTCATGTATGAACTGGAACTAAACTTGAGAATGGTGTCAATGTGGACAAGATAGACTAAGGTGATCATGATAAGTCAAGACAAGTCAAATAAAGCATCACATGTTCAAGATTCGTTGCATTGATTGTACTAGTATACTAAGCCCATGTCACTAGTTAATCACGAAATAAATCCCACGGCCCAATATCATGAAATGACCCTGAAACGGGGTCTGACCCAAGTACGGGGTCCTACGGAGCGATTATCTAGTCGATCGGCTCCCTACAAGTTCTAGCTCGTCAAGTGTCCGTGTCATACGGCTAATCACGAATGTAGTCACCTGTGCTGGGTCCACCTTCGGGTGTATCAGCCCTAGGGTGTCAACCCCTGACACGATTCAAGATGCACAGATAAATCTACGGATACCCAGTGCCTGCCCCGGAATACGTGCACGACCGTAGTCCACCGAACCTACACTGGCATACCCCAGTGGCGTCGTTCACCTCTTACAATCAGCCCAGTAATCGTGCCCCACCCGGCCTAGCCCGAGGGTACCTTGATACATCTAGAGGGTTACTGCTGAAAAGGGTCGTGTCTAGGGTTTCGCCTATAGATTAGGTCATGTAATTCGTGACCTAACCCGCCTAACCGATTAAGTCATGTAATTCGTGACTTAATCCTTTTCCAGTCTAGTCATGTCAAGATGGTTAAGTATGTCATTTAAATTCGTGACTTAACCCGCTTACGTGTCATGTCAAGTTGGCTAAGTGTTGTCGTTTCAAGTTTATGACTTAGCCCTACAAATCGTGTTCAAGTTGGTTAAGTTGTCTTTTCATGTTCATGACTTAACCCTAATTGGCATTAATTGATTCGTTAATGCACCGAACCACTCACATTGGATCCTATTGTTCGTAGCCACTGGATTTGCCGGGCGGTTCCGGGCAGGTTTACGCTACGAACTCAACCCAATCTCGGGTTTCAAGCGCGATGTGACCAACTACCCACATTGGATCCTATTGTTTGTAGCAACTGGATTTGCCGGGCGGTTCCGGGCAGATTTACACTACAAACTCAACCCAACCTCGAGTTGGCCACTTTCTTGTTTTCTAAAGTCATGCCCATGTTCTTATCAAATTCGTGCCATGTTCATATGTCAATTTCGTGCCCAACTAAGGCATGTTTCAAGTCAAGTTATGGCATGTTCAAGTCAAGTTTTCGTGCCATATTTCATGTTCTACTTATGCCAAATTTCCCGGTTTATGATTATAACCAATTCAAGTTTTGCCTATTCTACCCAATCGTATCCCCAACGTATATAAACGTACTTCTTTCGCAAGTATAAACAATTCAAGAGATAAAGGGGAATAACACCAAACATGTGATAGGCATATGTGACAATTCCAACATCACTTGCATAATAAACAGGCTATAACATATCACATGGTTTCAATACTAACATGACGATAACATGGCATAATAATGGTTCCAACTTGGTTTAACATGATGATTTCAACTTTACATCATAGGCATAATAATCGTTGCGGGCATAATAATAGTTTTATTACAAACATGAAGCATTAAAGGCATGGTAATTCTAATAGGCATAGTGGATTCCAATTTAGCATTTTTAACATAATGATTCTCATCTAGCATTATAAACATAATGATTCCAACTTTTCATCATAACCTAGCAATTCCCAATTTGTCATTAACATGATAGGTATATTAACATCTCATGCATAGTTTCATTAACATCATAGACATGGTTTAATTAGCATCATAGGCATGGTTTAATCAATATAAAGATTTCAATAAACATAGTGATTCCATGGACATGTATTAGTCCAACTTGCCATACGATTAAGCCCAAGTGATTCATAACAACATCAAAATCATGATAAGTTTAACTTGCAACATTAACATAGCAAGATTCCCAAATTATAATTCAAAGTTAAACTATATAAACATGGATTAATAATAGTTCCTAAATCCGGTTTCAATTCATAGCATGTCCATGTTATTTTAGCGTTTTTGCCTAAAAAGTAACATAGAACTTACAATATGAAGCAAGCAATCCAAATCAAAACTTTAAATCAAATAGCCCCAAATCTGTTGTCTAAAGCGTCGTAGTTGATGTAGCTTCTAGTTGTAGCCTTCATGAATCATCCTTCGTCTTCTTTAATTTTGTTCTTTGTATTTTTAATTTAGAGTTCTAGGTTTAATGGCGGCTGCATGAGGCTAAAATGAAATAGTATGATTTAAGCTAGGTCTTAGGGTTTTTTATAGTGTTTAGGATTTGTTTTAGCCATAGGATAAACCCTAGGATAGATCTGAGCCATCTAAAATCGTCACAAGCCCCCAAAACAAGACCCAGGAGCCAAAACAGGTGCACCAGAAAAACTGGTCCGACAGGGGGGGGTCGACCCCTGGGTCGACATGGGTGTCGACCCATTGGGGGGGGTCGACACTAGTGTCGACCTGCCTGGGGCGGGATTTTTCCCGCCTACTCTGAATTCTGAAAATTTGAATCTGTTCTTGAATTTGAATTTTTCGTGAAACTTTGCGAGGCCATATCTCGATCATACGAACTCCGATTTACGAAATTTCGGACTCTATTTCGCATATTTTTCCGAGATGAACACAATGGCACAACCTGTTTTCCCTGATTCAGATTTTATCATTTAATTCTGCCATGTTTTAAGTTATAACGTGTTGTTTAAAATACGGGTTGTTACAAAAAATGCTTATAATTATTTATGTTGGATAGATATAGGATTTAAGTTATTGTGAAAAACTATGTTGGTTTGTTTGTAAATTAAATTTAAATAAGAGATAGAAAATTTAATTCAAAATTAATTTGTTGAGCAAATGTATAAAATGAAAAATTAAGTTCCAAGAACTTTATTATGTTGGTTCGTGGTAAAAATACAAGTTTCAAATATTTTATTTATCAAAATGCGGTAATTTTATAAATTATTGCTAAATAATGATTTTGGGTTGTCAAAGTGATATTTTAAATCAAATTGGGTTATAACTAAAAATAATAAAACGTAAAACATTGATTAAATTAATATTTATGGGTATAAATATTTTTAACATGATTTGTATGTTGTTTTAGACACAAGACAATGAGTGTTTTGTAAGTTTTAGTGTTAAAAATGTAAGTTTACAAAAATTAAGATGTAAAACAATTTGTAATTAAAAATGTAAATTATATGATGATTATACTAGAAATCACTCTTGAATTGGGTAAATTGATTTTATACATGTTAATATTTTTGTAAAGTTGAAACAAGAGAAATGTTAACAATTTGATGCAAGTTGTGTAAAATGTATTAAGAATGGTGTAAAATTGTGTTTAATTTGGAGGCTAACAACATAATTAACTTAACATATTGATACTTAAGCATAAATTGGTTAATTTTGGTCCAAACTCAAATCCTAGCATTTAATTTTATCTAGGCTGAGAAGAATTTGAGAAGCGCATACCTTTCTCTTTTTTACTTCTCTTCTTCTTCCCGAAACTTCAAACTTGAGAAAAGAAATAACAACCTCCTCTTTAAAATTTTCAATCCAAGCTATTTCATAAATTAAAAGCTAAGAAAATCTTGCTAATACTCAAATTAACAGTAATCAATCTTAAACCAATAATTCATTTCTCCAAATTCCTAAATCTAAGAGATGTTTATTATAAGGTTCCATTTCCCTTTACTTGTATATTTTCTCAAATCTACATGTATCCAAAGCCTATCTATAGCAAAAGTCTCAATTTTTCTTACAAAATCACTGCTACTTCTTTGTAAATCCTCTAAGATGGGTTTACCACTCACATTTCTTGCTAAAATAGGTCTACATGTCATAAATCTGTTGTTTTGGTTTACTGTAAAACAAGATCTGTAAGTTTTGTTTTTATAGTAACCATATTCTCTAGTGTCTAGCTTTGTGGCTATTTTTATCTTTGTTCTTACCTCAATTTCATGTTGAAATCTTTCCGGATTATTGTCCATATGTTGGTTAGTATGCATGTTTGAAATAATGCATGTGTTTGATTAAAAACTATGCGGAAATCTTATCCAAAAATCAATAAATAACACGCACAAAATCCTGTAAGAATACAAAAAATAAGGTCTACATTTGATCATTAAGGTTCGACCTATAGGTCGACCCTAGGGCTAACTTAGTTATGCATTGGTAGATCATGGCATTCACAATTTGGTGTATGCTTGGTTGAATGTTTTGATGCGTACTTTGCTTTGTTTTCAATATTCTGAGCCTTGTTTTTCTTTGTTTCCTCCAGCTATATTTTGTGTTGTAATGTAATGTTTTGAGTTGTTTTAAAGGGCTTATTCCTATAAATTGGAAAGCAAATATAACTGTTAATTCATATTAAATTGATTTTTTTTTTTAGTTTTGATATGCTGATTTTATTGAATTTCTAATTGAATTTAATGATTCATGTTTTATAAGTCGATTCATAAAAATACTGATTCAATACCGTATTCAAAATAAATATTTTATAATCTATTTATAAAATTATGACTATTTCCAAAGTTATTATATATATCCTTATTATAAAGAGCTTTTAGAAGAAATGGTTCCAAAGTGTTTTCAAATTTTTTTTCTAGACATAAATACTTCCTATAAAATCACACGCTTGTGCATTCTTCAAGAGAAAAAAGAAGTGATTTAAATGTTATGATAAATCATATGATATGAGACATATAAGTTTACTATATCGGTTAATTTCAGACTTGTTCGATTGAAGCTACACGAGTGTGGAATCGACTAACTTGTTGTAAATTGATATGTGAGAATATGTGGCATTGGACTCACTATTGTCACTATTTGGAAGTTTTTGACACACATTCTGTTGTTATTGCCAGTAATAGGATGTTGGCTACCCATTAGGCAATTTATTAGATTGCCAGGTTATTTGTTGGAAAGTACCTGGCAGGTTGTTTGGCCATTTATTGATGATGCAAATGCGACGTAGCTAAGCTCTCTATTTGTTAGGATCTACCTTTATTGTTATTTTTCTAGATTTCATTATTCTTAATTTCTTGGTTTTTTATTTTCAAATGTTTTCACCATTTTGTTGATATTAGATATATATATATATATATAACCCTAGAGAACCAAGCAAGTGTTCCTAAAACCAATTGGTGATAGGAACAACAGTCTCATAGTATATATACAGGAAAGAAGACTCAAATTGCTCAATTTGGGACAAGACTAACACCAACCCTGCACGTGTGACACCACTGGCCAAGACGTGGCCAAACCACATGAGCCGGAACCAAGCTATGATACCATGTAGAGTACTAAAGAACCAAGCAAGTGTTCCTAAAACCATTTGGTGATAGGAACAACGGTCTCATAGTATATATACAGGAAACAAGACACAAATTGCTCAATGTGAGACATGACTAACAATATATATATATATATATATATATATATATATATATAGAGAGAGAGAGAGAGAGGGAGAGAGAGAGAGCCTTAGAGCTATTTCATTGATTAAACATGGTGGTTAAATTTATGTTGTTTTGAACTCTTAAATGAGTTATATATGTTGATGTTCTGTTGGTTTCTATCTTGTTGTTTCTATATGTTTAGAGATTTTATATTGCTTGGACCTAGTGCATAAGCAATTTGTTGTCAATGGATATATTTGCGTTGTTTAATACATGAGACCTTATTTTTTGATTTAGATGAACCTATGTCATGTACTTTAGGTTGATTCAAGTTTACTTGCTCCTTCTCTACTGAGAAAAAATATCTTTTATGTGTCGTTATTCTTCACCTATTATGCACTAACTATCTTGTTTAAGCTATACTAACCCATATATTTTATGTACTCATTCAGATCGAGCTATTATAGTTTAGTCTCCCATTGTTAGAAGTCGCTATGCTTTACTTCTAATTTTGACTATCCTATCATATTTTGAAGCGTGTTTTATGTAGTTGTCTTCTTGTAAATTATGCATATTTTTTGTTGGGACATGTTGTATAAATGGTGTAACAACCAGGTATTTCTGAACCAATTTAAATTTTTTATTTTAGCTATTTTAATGGATTTGAATATTTAAAATGATTTATTTTAAATAATAATGATTTAAAATTTATTTAAACCAAAGTTAGAATGTATAAATTTAATTTTAATTAAAAGAACTCGAAAGGGCGCGGTAGTTTGAAAATTCGATTTCTAATTTCAATTGAATATATTGAATTCAAAATAAATCGGATTTCAGTAAAACAAAAAACATTTGAATCTGTTTAATAATATCTTTCTGATGAATGTAAGAAACTGAGTTTTCATAATATAAATTGTTTAGTTATGTTCAGTTTAAAATTTAGAATAGTTGCTATGGAATTTATATATAATTTTAATATATATATATAGCCCTTAAAAATAGCCTTTTTGCAAACGACCTCCGTTTTCGGCGAAACTGCTTTTGTTGGATCCGGAATGTCAAATTATTATTAGGTTTCAAATTTCATAATTTTCGGAATTAATATGTGAGCGCAGTGAATTTAAATTTGTTTGGTAATTTCAGTTTGTATTTAATCGACTAGGGAAAATGCCATTTTTCAAACGATCTCCGAATTTGACGAAATTAGTTTTGATAGGACCGTATCACCAAAATATAGCTTGATTTATTTTCTGTAATTTTTGGAGTCAGTATGTGGTCCTGGAAAATTAAAATGTGTGTTCAAATTCAATATTGACCATTATATTAATTTATATTTTAATTTTGATAAAAACTGATCGAACCAGTCGAATTGGCTTACGAAACATATTCCATTGTGTCCAGAATGGGGGTTTTTTGCTACAAACGACAATCGTTGGGTTTGACTTGGAGTTCGGACGAAAATGAACTAATTAGAGAATTAAATAAGTAAATAAGGGTATATATACCCCTAATATCTAAAAGTCCTAGCCCCATTAAAATAGCGGCGTCAGTTATACCATACACGGCCAGAATCGCTCCATTCTTTTCCCTTTTCCAACTCAAGATCCAAGCAACATTATCGAATGATTTAAAGAACAAAAATGATCATCTCAATGAGCTTGTGTTATCCAATGGTTACGATCATCTTTAATGTGGTAGATCGCGTGGATTTGGGTCTCAAAGCCTGCGAGTTTAGGCACGAATTACGAGGGCCTGAAGCCTTCGATAGTGGCGCCGCCGCTGGCATCAGAAGTGGGGAAGGAGGTCTTCGCGGTGGTCGATTCTGATCAGTGGCTAGATGCTCCAATTGCCGCGCGCAGGTGATTGATGAAGTGGAGCGATGGGTTAACTTCAGCGTGCCAGGAGGAAGACGGGGTCAAGAATGATATAGGGAAAGGTTTAGCCCTAACAAATATAATTAAAATTAATTACTTTGGTTAATTAATTAATTATTTACTCCATAGTTAAAATACCACATCCTTTTCAAACAATGTCAGAATTCGACAAAATCAGTCATGTTGGAATTGCAGCAACGAACACCACAACATGGAACTGACCAGAACGGAAATGGAAGCTGTTACGGTTTTTGATAAAATTAAATGTCCGGTTTAATTTTATTAAAATAATCTTCAAATAAAGACTGATGGAGTGAGAACCAATGTGAGAACTTCTCACTATAATTTTTTGTACAGTTATTTATTTTGTAATTGCATACAGAATTGCCAGTGTAGATTTTTATTAGTTTTAATCATTATAAATTGTATACGGTGCCTGTTAGCTCACCTCCCTCGTCCACAGACCATGGACGATTTAATTGACTATATTGTGTTGTGATTGTGATGTGAAATGGAGTAAGTAAAATATATATATGCGATGTGAATAATATATATATATATATATATATATGCGATGTGAATAATATATATATATATATGCGATGTGAATAATATATATATATATATGCGATGTGAAAAATATATATATATGCAATGTGAAAAATATGTATGCGATATAATATATATATATATATATATATATATATACATGCATTGTATAAAATAAATATGCCTTGTATGAAATATATATGCATTGTATAAAATAAAAATGCATTGTGTGAAATATATATATATACATTGTATAAAACTGAATAGCGGTATATAAACTGGTCATGAAATGGAATAATTATTGGATTGTTAAAAATATAATTTTTAACATATATATCCAATTTATAAAATGGTCATGTAATGAAATAAATATTTTTTCGCTAAAAATATTATTTTTAGCTTACATAGGTGATGAATAAAATTGTCATGTAATGGAAAAATTATTGGATTGTTAAAAATATAATTTTTAACATATATATGCACTGTACAAAATTGTCATGTAATGGAATATTCAATTTTGATTAAAAATTGAAATAGAAGTTGGACTCGTTTTTGAAATGAATTTATAATCAATTTATAAAATTCGTTTTAAATAGAAATTGATGATATATATTATGTTGGCTAGTTTTTTTACCAGCCATCAAGAAGACATGTATTCATATGCAAATGGAGAAGGACCTATGAATCAAAGCTCAAGTCATATCAGCTCTGGCCCGTGAGGCACCATAACCTCTTCGTGATTCCTCTACCAAGGCCCGCTCGTGATCTCCTTATCACGACCCGCTCATGACCCCATGCTCCGACTCGCTCACAAGGAACATCACGACCCGCTCGTGATATAGGGTCACGAATGGAACCCCTTACCAAAGAATGATGGCCGAGACCAAGTCTTCCACAATCCGAGATTGAAGGATCCGAAGACACCTGTCTATAATCGTCATATTAACTATTTCTCCATCAAGCCACGACCCAGTCCGAGATCCTCGAGATCCGTGCCACATGTCCTCATGAACCGCCTATAGATATCACCTATAAATAGCCCCATACTTGACATTTTTCAGGAACTTTTCGCAGTTCTGAGTATTATTTCCACCCTTAATGTTTCTTCATTATTTCTTATCAGTATTATCTCAAAATTACTGAGAGAATCATAATTGTAAGAGTGAGATTGAGAGAAACCACTGATTGTACTTGCATTCTACGTATAATCAAAGATATATATAGTGGACGAAGGCTCGTTAACACCGAACCGCTATAAATCCGGTGTGTCCGCTGCATTTTATTTCATTTTTAGTTGTTATTATAATTCTGAACAATTTGGGTGTTAGAGCCAAATTTGGATATAACATTTTGGTGCTTTCACTAAGAACTGAAGTCTTAGCATATCAGATTATTGCTCTACTATTTGGATATTCAAGTCCAAAGAAAATAGTCCAAATCTCCACTATTTCAGTTTTTGAAGATTTTTAGCAAAGTCAAGAAATTATGGCTGGAAAGAAGTCCAAGGATACACGAGCTTCGCAAGCAAACGAAATGGTAAACAAATCTAACAAAGAAAGCATTCACGAGCAGGCCGAGTTGGAGTCTTCGGTTCATGAAGACCAGGGGCAATCTGACCCGCAGATGGCGTCATAATTTGATCCCAAGAAAACATGAAGAACCGCCCTGCTCACGCTACCACGAACCGCCTCCAGGGAGCCACCACGAGCCGTCAAAAAGAGGGGGTCACGAACCGCCCTGACCACAGGACCACAACTCGACCTGGAAAGGGAATTATGGATCGTTCTGCTCGTGCTGGTGCTTCTGGTCAACCTAGCTTGGGTTCTTTACGTATAAGAGAGAATGTTGATGATCAGTTCAACCCTTCTGCCCCAGCTACTGAAGGAGATCTTTCTCGCATCCTCGATATGTTGGAGAGGATGAATGATGAGTTGGTAGCTCAAAGGAAAGAAAGTTCCTTGTTATGACGGAACATTACTGCATTGGACAGAAGAATTGATGATCTTCAGAGGCAGAGGACACCTCCGCCAACTCGTCCTCTAACTCCAGAATACTCGTCCTCGTCTGGGGAATCTCCGAGACCCCCACGACGACCATTGGAAAGGGCTAAGAATATAAAGCAACTTCGATTTGGATCGCTTCCTTCTCGAGAAGAGGCGACACTCAACTTGGGGCCTATCGACTGCAATTTGAATAATTCTGCAACACTTCCCAGAGCTCAAGTTATTGATGATCCTGTTGAGAATTGGACAGATCATGATAGATAGCCGTGGACAGAGGAATGAGGATTGGGGTATAGGCCGCTATCGTACGCCCTTTACTGATGATATATTGGATGTCCGCTTCCTGAGATGATTCACTATACCCACCATGAATCGTTATGCAGGCATGACAGATCCAATTCAACATCTGATGAGGTATTCGTGGTACATGAATGCCGTTGCTGCTCCTGACGCAGTAAAATGTAAAGCATTCCTGATATTCTTGGAGAATGTGGTACTAATGTGGTTTACTCGCCTGCCGGCACGATCGATCTCCAGTTTCAGGGAATTGAGTGAAAAATTTGTAAATCAATTCCAACTTCATGCTTAGAGGTCTAAGAATGTCATTGAGTTATCCCTCATTAAACAATGCCCCGATGAATCTTTGAGGTCATATCTAGACCGCTTAACCTAGCATTCATGGAGGTAAGGGACCATCATGAACAAACTGTTTTGATGACCCTAATTGACGGAGTGGACAAGGATACTTAGTTCGGGAGATACTTAGCCAGCGAACCACCCTTGACTAAAGAATTATTCTATGAAAAAGGTAACATCCGCTTACATCAAGAAGAGATATATGCCAATCAAAAGAGGAAGGATGCCGACAAAGAGGATATACAAAGCAATGTGGCCATCAAACAATCTGGAGACAGTTCTGGAAAGGTAGAGTTCAACGTTGGAAACAAAAACCAGGGAAATGGTCGTTAGTCTGGAAATGGCAACAAGAGAAGAAATCGAGGGAACAACTCGTAGAGGAGGCCTCAGTTCAGACCATTTGAGAATTTTATGCCACTGAATGATACAATAGAAAATATCTTCCTGGATACATAAAACGTTCTTCAATATAAGAGACCTCCACCTAGAGACTCAACAGAAAAAAGAACGCGAGACAGAAAAGTTTTGTATTTTTCATCAGACCCATCGCCATTCCACCAATGAATGTCGTCATTTGAGAGATGTCGTCGAGAAACTACTCTATGAAGGAAAGTTGGACGAGTACAACGTTGCTCCGAGAAACAAGGGGCAAGCTGAGCTGGACCCGAACCAGAATCAACCTGCTGTAAGGCCGACTGCACAGCAGAAAGGAAAGAACATTGTCATCAATGCCATGGTAGGAGGGCCTCATCCTGCTGGACACAGCCCTAGGGAAATGGATCAGTATGTGAATGCGGCCAAACATATGGAAGTAGGAGAGTGTAGTAATCCCGAGATTGAGGCTTCGATAAAGCAGCATAAGACAATGTTTGACGATATCGTCTTCCGTGATAGAGACTGTATTAGAGTTCATGCCCCCGCAGAAAATCCTTTAGTGATCATGGCAACCATTTGTCCCGCTTTGGTCCACAAGGTTTTGGTGGATAATGGAAGTTCAGTAACTATCCTGTTTAAGAAAGCTTTTGATTAGTTGAAGCTTGAGGCAAAAGATTTTAAGCCCTGTGAGGGACGGATACGTGGCTTCAATGGAGCCTCAACAGCCCCGACCGGATATGTGGAGTTATCAGTAACTTTGAAAGAAGGAGATCATCGGAGAGTGGGAATTCTTCCATTTGTGGTATTGGATATTGAGTCACCTTATAACACCTTCTTGGGTCGACTGGCTTTAGCAGAATTTAGAGCCTGCATTGCACCCTAGTGCCTATTGCTAAAGTTTCCGACAGATGCAGGAGTGAGAGTAGTTAGAGGTGACCAAGTCATAGGACGAGCTTGCTACATGGCAGAGTTGAAGTTGTTGCTCAAAGGACTAAACATAGAACCAAAGTGTACTACACGCGCAAAGGAGGACACAACATAGCAATTAAAGATGGCCCCGAAGGAGCCACCCAGAGAATTGCCTGAGGATATAGATCCTAGAGAGGACGAGGAATCTAGGGGCAGAATGGCGACTTCAAACAAAACAACTATGGATATTACAATCGACTATAATAACCTAGCGAAGGTCTTGAAGATCGGATCCAAGGTAAACCCTATTTGCACAAAAGAATTGGTTGACTTCCTGAAGGCCAACCTAGATGTGTTTGCTTGGACCCATGCTGACATGTGTGGGATATCCCCATCAATCATGAGCCACTCGTTGAGTATCAACCTGAGGCATCCACCTGTCAAGCAGAAAAGGCGAACGCTAGGTCCAGAGACGTCAGCTGCCTTAAAGGAAGAAGTTGAGAAGTTGAGGAACAATGGATTTATTAGAGATTCAACTTACCCGGAATGGATTTCAAATCCAGTTTTGGTGAAGAAGGCCAACGGGAAATGGTGCACCTGCATCTATTTTTCAAATTTGAACAAGGCTTTCCCAAAGGATAGTTTTCCACTTCCTAGAATCGATCAATTGGTAGATTCAACAACAGGTCACAAACTTCTCTCCTTCATGGATGCATATTCTGGATACAATCAAATCCCAATGCATGTGCCAGATCAGTAGCATACCAGCTTCATTACAGATTTGGGACTGTACTGCTATGTAGTGATGCATTTCGGCTTGAAGAATGCTGGAGCAACATATCAACGACTAGTAAACCGGATGTTCTATAGTCAGATTGGAAAGATGATGGAAGTATATGTCGATGATATGCTTGTGAAATCCAGGCAATCATCCAACCATACCGCTGATTTAGCAGAAATGTTTGGCATCCTTAGGTGATACGGGATGAAGCTCAACCCACTAAAATGTTCATTCGGAGTAGCTTCTAGAAAGTTCTTGGGTTTTATCGTCAGCTCACGTGGAATTTAAATCAATCCGGACCAGATCGCGACAATCAGGAACATTCAAGAACCAAGGCAAATTAAAGATGTGCAAAGCCTCGCTGCGAAAGTAGCCGCATTAAGTAGATTCATCTCCAAAGCTACGGATAAGTGCATTCCATTTTTCGATTTAATAAAGCTAGGGAAGCGCAATTTCTAGTGGACTCATGATTGTGTAGAAGCGTTCCAGAACCTCCTGAATCATCTGGAAAAACCTCCGATATTGTCCAAGCCGGTAGATCACGAGGATTTTTTCATGTACTTGGTAGTATCGTCCCACGCAATAAGTTTTTCCCTGGTAACGGAAGAAGATAAAGTCCAGAGACCAGTGTACTATGTAAGTAAGAAAGAAGCAGCGGTAGAATGGAACTACCCAAAGATAGAAAAGCTTGTGTACAGTTTGTTGATCGCATCTATAAAGTTCTGCCACTATTTTCAGGCTCATCCTATCATTGTGTACATCGATCACCCGCTACAAGTGTCGCAAAAACCAGAGGCATCCGGAAGGCTACTCAAGTGGAATATCGAGTTGAGTCAGTTCGACCTAAACTTTCAGCCCCGAAGATCGATATGGGAACAAGTACTGGAAGATTTTATAGCAGAGTTTACTATCCCGGAGGATGATGTAGTGAGTGAAGAAGTTGAGCCTACGAAACAACTTGTTGACCCTAACGCCTCGATACTGTATACCGACCGAGCCAGGAATGACAAACGATCTGGTGCTAGAGTGGTGCTTGTAACTCCTGAGGAACGATCGGTATATTATGCTTTGAGATTAGAGTTCCATACCACCAACGAGGACTCGGAGTATGAGGCCCTGATCGCCGGGCTTAAGCTTGCGAGGGAGCTAGGAATAATGAAGTTGGATATCTTTTGCGATTCAAAAATAATGGTTAACCAGGTTAATGAAGAGTTTCAGGCCAAAGGGCCGAGGCTTGTACCATACCTGAAGGAAGTAAGAAAATTGCTGGGTGGCTTGGAACATTATAGCATAACACACATCCCCCAATCAGAGAAACAAAGGGCAGATAAGTTGGTCGAGATGGCGAGTTACGGTAATCCTCAGGACACAGAGATGGTCCTGATAGAGATACTGCAGTCTCCGAGTATCGATCAGATCGAAATGATCTTGTACTGGAGACTGAGCCAGAAAGGGAGTCATGGATGACACCCATAAAAAACTTCTTGATAAATGGGGCACTTCCCACCAAAAAGAGCGAAAGGCGTGCTGTCATCAGAAAAGCATCCAGATATGTCATGCAAGGTGAAGTTTTGTACAGACAGGGATTCTCTATGTCACTCCTCCGGTATATAGCCCATGACGACGTCGAAAGGGTGTTAAGGGAAGTTCATGAAGGTGAATGCAGCGACTACACTGGAGGCCAGACACTGGCAAAGAAGATATTGCGATACAGCTATTTTTGGCCTACCGTGAACAAAGATGCAGCTAAGTATGCACGACGTTGCGACAACTGCCAGAAATTCTCCAAGATCCCCAGAGCACCTCCTAACCGGTTAACAACATTGATGAGCCCGTAGCCCTTCGCTATATGGGGAATCGATATTATTGGAAGCCTCCCTATTGCTAAGGGTGGAGCTAAGTACGCCATCGTAGCTGCAGATTACTTCATAAAGTGGGTCGAAGCGGAGTCATTGACCACGATCACAACCAAGAAGGTGATCAACTTCTTTGTGAGAAACATTATAGGTCGATTTGGAATCCCGAAAGTCATCATAACAGATAATGGGACCCAATTTGACAGCACCGAGTTTCGGGTTTTTTGCCAAAGATACCGTATCGAGAAGAGATTCAAAGCTGTGGCACATCCGCAATCAAATGGGCAGGTAGAAGCAGCAAACAAAGTAATCAAGTCCATTTTGAAGAAGCGATTGAAGCGGGCCAAATCCATGTGGATTGATGAACTACCTATGGCATTATGGGCCTATGGAACAACCTTCAAGTCAGCCACCGGGCATACGCCCTTTACCCTTGCTTTTGGAGTTGAAGCGAGTTAGAAGTACCATCTCACAGGGTCACTTACTATGACCCAATGACTAACAATGAACTGCATCTTGTATCCCTGGATATGGTAGAAGAGAAAAGGAATGAGTCGGATCTATGTGCCTTGAGACACAAACAGCAAGTCGCTAGGTACTACAAAAAAAGGGTCCGAGCTCGAACATTTGAACCCAGAAACTTGGTTCTAAAGCGCATCTTCCCACCTCCAGTACACTTAGGCCCGAAATGGGAAGGACCTTATGCCATTCTACGGAGGCTTGACAATGGAGCCTTCAAGTTAGCGACCGTGGATAGGGATGAAATCCCCAGAGTGTGGAATCCCCAACATTTGCGTCATTACCTGACATGAAATTGTCAGTTTTATTCTTTTGTTTTTAGGACCATGTAAAAAGGCACGACTTTCCTAGACCAGTCCGATTATATAAGCAAAAATTATAAAGTGGACGTAGGTCATGATTCGACCGAACCACTATAAAATATCCTGTGTCGTTTACTTTTGCTGCACAATTTCTTATCTATTCTGTCATTCTTTACTCACATGAATCATTATAATTTTTAAAAATTTATCGTGAGCTATGCAACAAACTCGAAGCGCGCAATCCAAAGTGCCTTCTATCAGATCAGAAGGTCAACAGTACGTAGGATATCGAGGACTCAATAAAGCAAATGACACCGCAACCGACACTCTATTTCTAATGACTTGAGAAAAAGTAAAAAAGACAAGGACATGAATTATCCATGAGACGTGGAGGTGCACCATGATTCAAAAGACCGTCTCAACAACACTCTACCCTTGGCATTCGACGGGAGAGTATAAAGGCGCTTGAGACTAGGTGCCAAGAAAAAACTCCTCCCCCGCTGAAGGAACGGGGGACAAACTGCAAGCTGAGTTCGAACTCTATCCTGGGCATATGACCAGAGAGTATAAAGGCATATCGATTAAATGCCATTAAAGGGCTCCTACCTCGTCGTAGTAATGGGAGCAAGATTGAAAGGTGAGCCCAAACCCTTCATGTCTGTACATGAAGGGCAGCACACATATGACTCTAATCAATCATCAATAAACCTTGGTCAGGCATCATATTAATGATTGAATGGGGGCACACTTATGCACATCTATACACACAGAAGTGTAGTGCAGGAATTTTAAAGTTTTATAGCTGAAACGATTCATGATTTGATTCCAATTTAGTTATGATTTGATTATTTATGTTCGTTGATAAGCATGATAAACTTGCAGGTACACTGAAATGATGCAAAAGAAATAGATTTTCATTTACTAAGAGCAGATTTACAAAACAAAGCTAAGAAAAGGCAAGGGCTATACTCGCGACTACATCGTAAGGCCAGTGGAAATACTAAAAAGAAAAGAGACATAATAAAGTGGCTCTACTTGGGCTTCGGGGATGACCTTGGCCTATTTTCTTTCTTCTTCTTCTTCTTCGATTCCTCCTTATCGACGACATCGGATTTGTCCTACTTTCTGTTCTTCTTCTTATCGGAAGGAGAATCTTATGGAAGATTAGAAGATTGGGATGCAAGCTGCATGGTTATCGATTTACCAGATAGCTTTGTGAATAATCCAGTCTTGCAGTCAGCTGCAGTAATAGGTGCTACATTTAGAGGGGCTTGCTCCTCCATTTTTAAGGCCAGTTGTTTATCCCTCTCTGCCTTCATATCAACCAGAGTCACGCTATCATCATCCTTGTTCTCTTCCATGATGTCTACTTCCTCTTCTACATCCCCATGACCCTCATCGGTATCTTGCAAAGTCCAATAATTTCAGCATTTTTTGGAACATTCGTGATAGACACCCTGATGGCCTCCTTAGTTGTATTAGCCTTGGTTTTCTTTAGAACTTCGGGGATGGTCTCAGTGGTTGGAGGCATGTCGACCTTCTCAACCTCAGCCTATTTTTCTACAATTCCTTAAGTAGATTTGAAACCTATATCGCGAGAAGCAACTATTATTAATTTGGGAGAAAATGTGGTCTCCTTGATTGTTTGCTCCACAATGCGACGACAAGTTATAATAGCTTTGAAAAATTATGGGGAAAATAGGGAGATACCTTCCGCTGACTCTGCGGTTGAAGCTATAGCAGAAACCCAGACAGTAGGGGAACCGAAACCCCATGGATCAGTGGATCATCTAGACTATACTCCTCAACCTCAGAAGCTTTGGGCTCCGGTGCTAAGATTGAACCTTTGTCAATCTTTCTATTACCCTTGAGTTCGAGTTTTTCCTTCTCTATGGCCTCCTAAATCTGACGCATGCCCTCTGCTAGAGCCTCGGGCTCTCGACCTCTGAGGAAAGTCTGCATAAGTTTGTCCTCGTCGACTTCCTCAACCTTTAAGCGCTGCTTTTCTCCCTCGACAATTATATCCCATACATTGACCAAAGTGGTGTGATAGTCTTTAATCCAAGAGATGTCTCGGGTTCGAATGACTTGAGCAAAGAAGTCCATCAGCAGCTCCTCAAACCCTTCTATTTCCTTTCCGACTGCAGCAAGGTTAGCGGTGGCAGTGGAGGCTGACTCAAGAGCAGCACTGGCGTTACTTTCGGCGAGAGCTACCCGTTCCTCAGTTTGAGTAAGTTTGTTGTTCAAGTCAGCATGTTCCTTTTTAATACGATCGAGATCGTCCTTTAAGCTTGCTTTTTCCTTCTCCCAAGAAGCCTTCTCTGTCGCAAGATGATCCTCGGATGCCTTTAGCTCGGTATTAGCTGTCCTAAGATCCTAAATCTCTTTCTTCAGAGCCACACGTTCTTGGCTATGTGAATCGAGCTCGAGGTGGAAGCGTTTGTTGGCATCATCTAGCTCGGTTTTGTAATTTTGAGCGTCCCGCCGAGCTAAGGCGAGTTCAGCTTGAGCATCTTCAAGATCTTTCTCCGACTTGCTTCTGGCGTTAGCATCATGATCGATCTTCACTCTGGCCCTGGCAGCATCTACCTCTAGATGGCGTATAACGTCTGACAAATTCTTGGCGTACTTTTTCATTGCCTTATATTGTTTAGCCACATGGCCGATCTGACCTACAACCTCCACATCCCATTCATCAGAAACTAGTTCGAGATCCGAGACAAAATGCATCCTCTCAAAATAGTTATCAAGAAATTCCTTCCATAAGCGCTCCAATTTTTCTTGATTAACAGGGGTAACGGCACCCCCTTGTACTCCAGTAGTACCCAAACTATGCTAAACAGAGGGAACAAGAGCTGCTTTTTCTTTCTTTTTATCTTTGCTTGGCTCCTTTTGTTTACCATTGGGTTCGTGATGCTTCTTAGAGGATTTGCGTAGGGGAGGTAAGCCTTTCGGGGGAGTCGGAGCCTTGGGAAGTTCTTTACCCCACGTATGTGGCACTTGGCGACTGTAAGACTTACTGGGATCCTGTTTCGAGGGAGAGCGAGAACGCGTAGAGTGAGGCTGATAAGAATCATGGCATCGTTGGATATCCCTTCCTCGACTATCACTGTGATCATGTTCAGAAACAGAAGACAGCCTGGGTGTGCTCTCATGAAGATCGCAGTAAGAATAACGACGAGGCAGTTTCCTTGTAGAAAATCACAAAACAGGTGTCAGGATCGTGAATACAATTAGTGTATATGTGTTGTGACAAGTGGTGCATGTGATTTGTGTGCCCGTGTAATCCCCCCTAACAGACCAGGGCCCGAAGTTTGGCTCGTCTCTGCAGTATCTTTATCTTTGCCAGGAGTGGTCTCTCCCTCGGAGATAGCGAAGCATGGTTCCTCCCTGAAATCTCCAGAAGTGTAGATGCCATCTGTTAAGGGAATCTTTTCTTAATCCTCGAAAATTTGCTCCCCTATTAATGTAGGCTCTATTGGTGGTGGAGTCTTCAGGGGAGGTTGTCCTTTGGATGAGAGAGCATCCTTTGGTTCATTAACCCGAACTACGTCTCCTATATATACATTCAAATCCTCATCTTCCTGATTAATCATCCATGAAGGACTCTTACGAAATTCGATTGTTTTTGTGGCCCATGAAGTCCCTTCTCCCTCAGCCTGGGGCACATACTTGTAAGGCTTGCCACCTGTTCCAGGCCTGAATCTTATATCCAGAAGATGGTGTTTATGAAGGCTCTCATCGGTGATGCACTTCTTGATTCTACAAAAGTCCGATTTGCTTACTAATTGGCGGGATAGCTGATCTTCATAAACTGAACCCTTTGTTTTCTCAAAGTTATGAGCTATATAGAAAAAAGCAATACATCAGTACTTTTATCATACAATTGGAACCTACAATGAAGACTGCGGAACCTACTTGATTGTAGCCACTTCCTCGCACATCCCGCTTAGTGTTTTATATAAAACCAGTCAGATTTAGCATCTCCTAGATTACTGTGTCCGTCCGAAAATACCTTCTTGGAGGGGATTGATTCAAAGAAAATGAAGTTCGGAGTTTTCGAGGAGCGATGCTTGAAGTAGTAGTGGAGGTTTAAATCTTTAGAGGTGAGCTCGGTCCCTAAAATCTCCGCGTATGCGATATGCAAATTGTACACAGTAGCATAGGCATTGAGATAGAGTTGCATGGGAGCGATGCGTAGCCGTCTTAGAAGATCAACGACAATCAAAGGAAATGGAGGAATAGCTCCTGCCTAGCACATGACCCTGCAGATGGCCATGTACCCTTCCGGAGCAAAATGGGGCATATTTCCTTCCTCTGGAACTTTCACATCATCCCAAGGAATCCCATGCCTTAGAAAGATTTTCTCTAATTTCAACATGTCCAATTTAGAAGCCATGGAATCATCAACTTCTCTTTCTCTACTTCTTTAACACCTGGGATCTCGTAAGGAGCTCGATCACTTCTTCCACTTCCTCAAGTGATGTGTTCTGGGAAGATGTTGATTCACTATCGATATCTGTCTCATAATCAGATCCAGAATTTTCCCACTCTGGGTCGGATGGAAGCACATCAGGATTGTGATATTTTGACGACTCTAGATCTGCCCTCATTTCTAATATTCTCGACGAACATCTATCAGACATGGCTGTGTTGGGGAACAAACATGAAAGATTAGAATGTAGTTACTGTTGAACCCGTGCATGTGCAAGTGCTGGTGTGTACAAGTGTGCATAGTACTAGAAAATAAAAGCACAAAGTAAAAATTGGATAAGCCTGATATTGGTCATTGTATGTCGCGAAGTTATGATTCTATCCAATCCAAAAAGTTCATCTCGAAGGCTCTATCCTAACTGTTCGATTAATATGTAAGAATTGCATCAAATTTCAGTTGAGATGTAGGTTGGTTCGCCGGCTAAACTGGCTCGTCAAAACCATATGGAGAGGCTCATGGTCAAGGGACGGCTCGTGGATAATAATTCAGTTCGTTATTGTGGAATGGCTCGTGAACCTGTGAGATTCGTGGATAGGGTTCCGGATCATGATCTAAATTTGTGCTAAGGGTTAAATCCAATATCTCACGGCTCATGAATGATATACTCTTAAGCCACTTCCCCGACCCGGCTCAATTCACCCCTATCCATGAGTCTATGCTTCCTTCCCTTCTACGCGCGGATCCATCTTCACAAACCGGGATTTAAGTTAATGATTTCTAATTATGTTCCTCGCAAGCCAAATCACTACTCTATCCACGATCCAATTTGACATCAAATTCCCTTCCATGACCTGCTTCGACGTTGAGACCCACGAATTGAACTTCTCTGAAACAATCCCCCTTCCAACCAACTCCTTCTTCTACTCGCGAGGTCGTTTCTGCAAGTAAACCTTCAATCCATCTTTCGCCTTCTTGAATCAATCCACCCACGGTGCACGTCCCTCTCGACTGTTCCTTATAAGAACGAAGGAGAAATTGCTATGCGACTTTGGGTAATGGAAAGAAAATCGACAACAAAAAAGAAAAACCTATTTACCTTGTCAAATTAAATAAGCGGTTTCAGGGTGTTATGGATTTGGGAGAATGTTCAAACTAGGGTTTTGGAGTTGCGAGGTAGTGAGAAAGGTGGCAACCAAAGAAGAAAGTGAGGATGAAGGGTAAGGAGAGAGAAAATGTTCGGTTTATATAGCAAATTCAGAGGCCTTTGGTTTTCATAGTTTTGTCTTATTCGGGTTCACCAACTCAGATGGGCCACGAACTCTCAGATAAGCCCTCCACGGCCTGCATGAAGGCTTACTCCACAAACGGCCCGTGATACATGCCCTATTACACGAATTGCAGTGCGCTCCAACGACCCAGACTCTGGAATAACCACTAAATCGAAGGATTGGAACGTTATACTTGCCAGCACGATCAATTTCCTTAAAAACACTCACGGAATTTAAAGCTTACCTGACGAATTGAGTATGACGCTTTCCAAAGTTCAAAAGATTAAAGTTTGCTAATAGGCAGAAAAGTGATTAGGAGTGTAACCCAGCCTGGTATTTATACTTATCAAAGGACATAACCATTCAAAATAGTGCGACGCTACAAACAAACATGACTATTGATATGCACCGTTTTATAAGAGGATAAGTTCAGGAGTTTCGAAGTATGTTCCATCTCCGATAAAATATAATTCGAGGGGGCAAATTATTGGCTAGTTTTGTGACCGATCCATCAAGAAGACATGTATTCGTATGTAAATGGAGAAGGACCTATGAATCAAAGCTCAAGACAGATCAGTTCTGGCTCGTGAGGCACCATAACCCGTTCGTGATACCTCTGCCAAGGCCCGCACGTGATCTCCTTATCATGAACCGATCGTGACCCCATGCTCCGACTCACTCACAAGGAATACCACAACCCGCTCGTGGTACAGGGTCATGAATCGACCCTGCTACCAAAGAATGATGGTTGAGACCAAGTCTTCCACGATCCGAGATTGAAGGACCCAAAGACACCTGTCCATAACCGTCATATTGACCATTTCTCCATCTTTCCACGAACTAGTCCGAGATCCTCGGGATCCGTGCCACGTGTACTCACGAACCGCCAGTAGATATCACCTATAAATAGCCCCATACTTGACATTTTTCAGGATCTTTTCGCAGTTCTGAGTATTACTTCCACCATTACCATTTCTTCATTATTTCTTATCAGTATTATCTCGAAATTACTAAGAGAATCATAATTGTAAGAGTGATATTGAGAGAAACCACTGACAGTACTTGCATTCTATGTATAATCAAAGATATATAAAGTGGACGTAGGCTCGTTAACGGCGAACCACTATAATTCCGGTGTGTCCACTGCATTTTCTTTCATTTTCGGTTGTTAATCTCCATAATTCCGAAAAATTTGGATTTTAGAGCCAAATTTGGATCCAACATAATATATATATTTAATGGCCTGAATAGACCGCGCCGCGTAGCGGCCGTTCGCGAATTTCGACCATTAACTTCAAATTGATGTAACGGGAGATCCGACCGTCGGGTTCTCCTAAAATCGGAACTGTTGGGTTCGTATTGAAAAGATATTTCCAACGAATATAAGTGATTTAAATTTGAACGGTTGGATTTTAAAATATGTCCAAATCAATTTCTAAAATAGTCGCTATGGATGCAGTTCGGTGGCCGATATTGGAAACCAACTGTATGGGCCTTAATAGAATTATTTAAAATTGTGTAAAATCATTATAAATGATTTGAAAAGATTTTTGGATGAAAAATTTATATTTGAAAAGTTAAAATATATTTTTATTAGAATGAACTAGTTATTAACTAGAATAATAATCCAATGATTTTTAGCAAATATATATTGGATTGAAATGGTTTTAATATAACCAGAATTTTCCAATGTTTGAATTGGAATGTATTTGAATGGAAATAATCTTTGAAATATTTCGATATTGGATTCCGTGATTATACGGATATTACTGAGGAATTTGGATGATATATATATCGTTATTCCCAATACGATATTTGTTGGCTTTAGAATTTGATATTGAATAAAAGTTGGTATAATTTCTATTCAGAGCCTTATGTTTAATATCAAATTGGACTTTGAGTGTATAGTGAATAATGTTTTAAATAACAATCATTCTTTAACCCAATTAATAGTGAAGTTATGGTTTGGAAGTTATGGTCTTCCAAACCTTATGGTCTTTTAAATAAGATTAATGGAAATTTTCCAATGTAAAGTTTTCCCATTTAAAATATTAAATTGGAATTGAATGGGTTTCAATTTGGTAATAATCGAGATGAGCTTCTATAAATGAATACCTTTACTATTTATGGAATTTAAAAGGCCTTGTCGCTATTCCACTTATAGTATTAGTTTGATACGAAAATTTATATCGATTATATACTAGTATGACTTCCGTGAAGATTCAATTTTGATGGAAGATGATTTTGGGTTTATCGTGAACTTTGTTTTAAGTGACACTGATTCTTTAACCCAATTAAAAGCAGGATCAATTTCCAGAAAATTGAATAATCATTAAATAATGATTTTTTTGAAGATTGAAACGAAGAAGAGTTTAAATAAATCTTTAATTAGATTTGAATGAATGAATGGTAATTAAATTTACCAAAACATGAGACGTGATATAAACCAAATACACCTGGTTTTTGATATTGATTGTGATGGATTGTTTGTTTGGATTATGCTCGACCAGTTTTAGCATTGGGTTGGGTAGAAATATTGATAGGCTAACATCTTGTGAAATACTTCACGATTTGACTATGAGATGTTTGGTGATGTTATTGAGTTCATTTCAAATTTAATGAATGATTTTGAAATGATATATTTCTTAATTAGAAAGAAATGTTTTCTTGATTTTGGACAGGAAATGTTTTATCAAACAGAAAGGATTTCGAGGGCTAAACCCGATGTTGTCAAAATGACTTCGAAATGTATTACGTGTTTGACATTGTAGTTTATCACATAAATGATTAGTTGCTATTGATGATATATATGTCTGGTGGTGGAGAATTTATTCTCTTGCTTAACACCCTTTTTTGAGACGTTCGAGCTCAAAGGTTATGTGATTAATAGAAACTGTTCATATGTGTGAGTTTCTAATGTAAAGTACTATACTTTGGAAAGTACTTGTGATTATTATGTCATGAAATGATTTTTCCTACTTCGGGATATGAAATGATTTGGTATGTGGCCAATGATTTAGGTAACCCTGGATGACTAAAAGTGTGAGGGCGGTGGATTTTCTCCGAGGGCATGGGAGGAGCATCGTCAGTGTAGCTTGCTCCATTGTGGGAGGTTCACACCCACACATATATATATACATATATATATATATATATATATATATCGAGTTTGAGAGGCGCGTACAACCTTGTCTGAGGGCCATGCCCAAAATATGGTTGCATACTTGTTTGTATGCATTGTGATATTTTGGAATTCATATTTCCAAGGATTTTGGTTTGAGATCCCGAAGTGAAATCTACTTTGATATAAAAGTAAGATATGTATTTCAAATGATTTGAAATAAGAATTCGGGAATAATGTCCAAAGGAATAATTTCTGTAAAGTGAATTGTATTTTGAAAAATCTAAATTTGGGGTTAAGCCTAAATGGGTAGATTTGAAATTTGCATGTTGTGAGATGCATTGTAGATCCATATGACTATTATTGGTTATTTTTTATGCACCGGTATTCATGGGGGTAAACCTGTTCCGTGACATGCGGCGTGGTCCGTGATTTACTATTTTTTTTTTAAAAAAGTCAATAACTGTTTTTAGTTCTCATACCAGTCCCATGACTGATATGGAGTTTATTGTTTTTTCACCTAAACTCTGGGTGCCCATATTTTCCACACGAGCAGTCAGTAGTTTTGGATTTGCAGATTATTTCATTTAGCGGGATTCTGGATCGAAGCTTAAAGCTATGTCCAGGGCATTGATAGTCTTCTGTTGTATTAGTTTATTTGTTTCCACAACATTGTATTACATTTATTGTAAATTATTTTCCACTGTATATTATTTTCGATACTCTGACATTTTGTACTCCGATGTAACATTATTATGATGTTTATAGAAGTCTTCTGTTGTTTGTTCTGATGTGGTGTGCTCCCAAAGTTAGTGTATCCGCCTTTTTGGTTCGATTTAAGTTGGTTTAACGATCGATTTGGATCAACCGAGAAGGAGGGTCACTACAAATGGTTCCTAAGAACCAATAACTTATGTAACTCTTATATGTTGTATTCCATTGTCCGTATATATGTGTATCCTATTATTTAATATGTGATATTTGGTGTTATTATATTTTGATCTGAATATATCCTTAGCCATCATAGTTTTGTATTAAACTAGAATTGAGTATGTCGATCCTCATACGAAAAGAGAGAGAGCATAGAATCATTGTATTCTACAATTATTTAAGACAAAACTTATATATGGTCGCTCCTAAGTAGCCCTATTATCTACACTAGCAGATGATATCAATTAGTAATGTTGTTTGCTGGTGTCTTTCTCGAGGTAGGGCATCATAGCACGTTTTTAGAGCAGAGTTGAGAACATAATATGATAAACACAGAACTAAAATAAAATAGTACATATGTTACATCATCAAAGGATAACATTCTTGTTAACCTTCTCCTTTCTTCGTTATCTTTAATTATTTCCATTTAACTTTTTGATTTTTTAGGGATAAACAATAGGTTGGGAATATGTCTATGAACGCATATTAAATTCCATAGTACTCCATATGTTGAATTCTATTATAGATAATATATCTTAATAGAAAATCTTTATCTTACCAAATCCTTTAAGCATATAATTTCATGGATCTATACCTAGTAAGCCTTAAAGTCATGTCCCCTAGTGCATGTAGTAAAAATGAATTAATTATTAGTATAATAAACCGATACTTATATCCGGATAATAAATGTAAATACTCTAGAATTTGATCAGAGTTGTGCAACAGAAGCTAGTAGAGTATTTTGGCTGAGCACAGTATTTAATGGTCTATACGTGTGATTTTGGATGGTGTATAAATGGTTGATTAGTCGTTAGGAATTGATTGTTAGGTTGTATATATTTAAAACGTAAATGTAGATGCTACTGGTAATAAAATAAATGCAACTAAGGTAAACTTGCGATTATCTATTGTGTTGACTTGTCCAAACATTGTTTAAGGATTCAAGTTGATACGTGGGATGCCATGTTATGATGGAGGTTCCTAAACATCGTATGATACATTTTGACATGAGAAATAATTAACGAAAAAAAATATTTGAGTTAAAAAACGATAAGCCATTGAATAAATTATGAAAAGTGAAAGTGATGGAACGGGTCACTAAAAAATTGGTGTCTTAATATTATTTTGTGTAATGAGACAATTTAAATAAATTATTTTTAAGAGAAAATTTATTTTGGAAAATAAAGGAGTACAAATATAAATATACAAACACTTGTATATGAAAATATGATATATTTAGAAGGGTAGATATCTTAGACATATGTAATATTTATAAAATACACTTTCATATTTTAATTTCAGATGACGTATGCAACCATCAAATCTTAATATTAGTGGAGGAAAAATGCAAGGCCATGTTGATTTTACAATCAAAATAATTTCCATTTGACCAAGCAATATGATACAAATAGATGGTGAGGTAACGCCCTTAGCATGTTCGAGGTTTGAAAAGTTGGATGAGCATTTTTTAAATATATGCCAAGAAAAAATACGTGATAAGCTAATGTATTGTATATATCATTCCTTATTATTTGGATGGATATTAAAATTTTAATACCTTATATTTAAGAATTTAGAATGTATTCATTAAAAAGGGGTAAACTGAGTAAGTGTTACTTAGAAATTTGTGTTATAGCTTTCTATCGTAAAAAAACTTATAGGGACGTAAGTTCTTTAGGGGGGAGCATGTAACAACCTTGATTTTGGGTTACATGAGAAAATAAACTATAGTGATGTATGTAATTTAAAGGTGAAGTTGAATTTGTTGATTCAAATATTTTCGAAGAGGAATGTAATTAATTAATTTGATTGGTTGATCAGTTAATTTATTTGATTGATTGAATGATTTTATCATAGAAGGAAGGAAATAAAATATTATATTCTGAAGATATTCTGAAGGGCCAATTTAGATAGTTTCCTATGTCTTCTATTATCCCATATATGCATCCTTCTTTGTTAGATCAAAATAATATATATCAAAACCATGTGAGAATATCTAGAGAGGTGTGCCTCGAAGGATTGCTCCCAGGAGAGGAAAATGAGGGAACTAGGGCTGAGAGAAGCTTTTCCTATTTACTGCTGATAGACGCAGTTGGTGTCTCCAGGTTGATTCAAGGGTTTGATGTCATTCTTCATTGCTTTTCTTGTCCAACAATATTTGTAGTCATCTAGATATTCTTTCCCTTTCTCAAAAAGGTTATTGATTCAATTGTGGTTTGTTTATTTCGATTTTATTCCATTGAGTTAAACAAAATTTTGGTGAATATATAAAGACGGTGTTTGAGTGGAATATTTTTGTAGTGCTATTATTTCTGATCTATTGTGTTGTTATTTTCAATCAAATTCATCTTCCAGTGATTGGGTGAAAAAGATCCCATTTATGGTGTTTTTGTTTTTTCCGCTGCGCACAAAACCCCAACAAATTGGTAACAAACCAATTTGTACAATTTTTACCCAATAGATTGGTATCATAGCTCAGATCATTCATAGTTTGGAGTGATTTTGGATTGAAGATTGTTGATGTTGGAGATAATGTAACAACCTGGAATTTTGGAACCAATTTAAAATTTTTATTTTAGAAATTTTAATGGATTTTGAAAATTTAAAATATTTTATTTAAATAATAACGATTAATTTTTTTATTTAAATCGAAGTTAGAATGAATATATTTATTATAATGATAAAAGGAGCTAGAAATAGGGAGGTAGTTTGAAAATTTGAATTTGAACTTTGACTGAATGTACAGGATTCAAAATAAATCGGATTTCAGCAAAACCAAAAATATTTAAACCTATTTAAAAATATCTTTCCAAAGAATTTGAAAAATTGAAATTTCATAGCGGTAATCAAAAGTTATGGCCAGTTAAATATTTAGAATAGTCGCTATGGAATTTACATATATATATATATATAAATATATATATTAATACGACCTCCGTTTTCGACGAAACCACTCTGGTTGGATCCAGAATGTCAAATTATTGCAGGATTCCAGTTTTCATAAATTTTGGAATTAATATGTGCGCGTGGCAAAGGAAAATGTGTTTATCAATTTTAGTCAATTTGAATCGACTAGAAAATGACCATTTTTCAAATAGTCTCCAAATTCGACGAAATTAATTTTATTAGGACCGTATCGCCAAAACATAGCTAGATTATTTTTCGGGAATTTTTGGAGTCAGTATGTGGCCCCGATAAATTAAAATGTACGATCAAATTAAATAATTAAATGGTTAATATTTTAATTTAAAGAAAAACATATCGTGATAGCCGAATTGGGTTAAGAAACATATTTCATTGTGTCCGAAACAGGGATATTTAGCTAGGAGCAACAGTCGTTGGAGTTCGTTTGGAGTTCATTACTATTTTTGAGTTTTAAAGAAAATTAAATAGTAAAATAATAAAATAAAATAATCTATAAATACACCTTTCTCCAAACCCTAATCCCATCTAACGTTGTCAGCCGCCATCTCCATTTCAATGACAACCGAGCTCCCTTATTCTTCCTCCTTTTGCTTCTATTTCCTTCATCAATTGAAAACCCTTCCAACGCAGAAATGGTTCAACTCTTCATACTATTCACGATGGACGATTGTGATCATATTTAGTTGCCTAATTTGCTCGAGATTTGTGCCCAAACACAGCACGCTCGCATGCATTTTCATACCTATTGGGGAGATCGAATGCTTGGCTGTTCTAGGTTTGAAAGGTGGTTCAAGGCTCTTCAAAGTGGTAGTGTTGGATGGGCCCCTGGTGGCTTCGATGCGCGTGCGATTTGGGGAGATGCGAGGGAGTGTTGGGTTCGGATTTGTTGAAGCATGCGTTATCAGTTAGAAGATGAAAGGGGCCGCCCTTATTTGATTAACAAATGTAATTAAATTAATTATTTAATATTAGTGTTCTTTAAATTATTCAAAGTTTAAAATGCTATAAGTTACTCAAATCTAAACATAATTTGATGTGGTCGGAAGCTTTGGAATCGTAATTTCAAACACTACACAATAGAATCGGTCTGGACGAGAATGGAGCAAGTTACAGATTTTGATTGAATTAAACATCTTGTTTAATCCAGTTAAAGCCAATCGTTATATAAACAATTCCTGAAACCGATCAAGATGATAAATTCTACATTTTTTATGTATAATCAAAATCAATTAATCATAATTAGATCTGTTGATTGTCATACGCTGTAATATTCTGCTGATTGTCATACGTGATTTGATCTGTGATTGGTGTGTTCTATAGATATGTTAAAATTAACACATTTGTTAATTAGAATTGTGTTTAACAAAAAATATCATTTTTGTTAATTAGATTAGTTGAATCAAAAATTAACATTTTTGTTGAATTAGAAATGTTAAATATTAAAATTAACATTTTTGTTGAATTAGAAATGTTAAATATAAAGATAACATTTTTGTTGAATTAGAAATGTAACACCCCAAATTTTCAGAGAATATTAAAATTAACAAATTCAAGAACACTTAATTTTTAGAAGAAGAATTAAGTGAAATGAGTTGTGCTATTACGTTCGTCTCAAAATGTAACGACCCGCCATTTTGACTGTGTCGAATCGACAAAACACGTCAACTCGAAACGTCCAAAACAACAGATGGTTATTAGCTTCTGAGGTAAATAGAATAAATCACAGAATCACAGACACAGATACAGAGCAATATAATACCTCACTGCGGGAATTACAAAATACAATAGTAGTTCATGAAGCTACTAAATAAAAAATTTACATCAGAGTTTACAAAGATAATACAGCGGAAATCTAATACAATGATTATCTAATACATAAATAAATGATAACTATAAGAAACGGGAACGACAATTATAGCTGAAACTGGATCGACTGATCAATAGATGTAGGTGAGAAAGCCCAAAATCTTCAAACTCCAAGAGTGGATCTCGAAAGCTGTGAAAATCGATCTGACCCGAGCAATAATGCAAAACAAAACAACTCGGATCAGGACTAACATTCTCGTGGAAGTAAATCAATTCAAATGAAATGTTCGATGAAATGCAATCAGTAACTTAAAGGATGTTTGGGATCACCATCCACTAAGGATCCGTCAAACTAATACTATATAGTATAATAACGCTATATACAATAGTGTCTATCAGTAAAGTAAAATATCAAAATAGCGTAAGCGGGATTACCATTATTACCCTTACACCGTTTATATATTCCCATAGTGTATACAGTACCGTAATTCCTCCGTAAACTGGAGGTTGATCAGAGGGCACTCCATATAAAACAGTACAAAACAAAGTCGTAGTAGGCTCGTATAAGGCTTGTGGCAAGGCACGCAAGGAATGCCAGGGTGGATTCACCGTTTGCAGAGCCGGACTGGTGGTAACGCATAGTAACTACTACCGCCCACCTCGATACACACTCCCATAATCAAAAGGGCCCAAATCGAATCTCAATAGTAATAGATTAATATCGAAGAAGTGTGCTCGATAAGAGGTATGACCTCACTTGGTCCGTGCATAGCTCCTGTTTTAGCCAAATCAAGCTGACTCAAGGTAGTCAGGGTCTCGTAATTAATGTGAAATAAAATAAAATGTAGTCGTTCGCCAAATCATCCCCTTCATTCTGGAACTTCACCGCGTACACATTTGTTAAAGTGGTTTTCGGTATTGGCAGAGAGTATGACAATAGTCGATACTGGTCTCTTTAACAACCAAACGTTTACATTTTTCACACCGTGGTCATTATTTTATAAATCACTTTATAAAATCATTTATACAAAAGCTCATATTTGAATTTGAATTCAAAATTAAATATCTAACTTCGAATATATTCAATTTTTGAAAACAACTCATTTATATCGCTTTAATCAAATCAATTACAAAAACCATAACATAAAGATTTCGAAATATAGTATAAACTAATGCTATATTATTTAACTTCGGTTTTATATGATTTTCTAAAATTCTTACATAATGATTTCAAATCCGAAAACGACTTATTTTCAAATCATATCATAACGATCGCAAGTTCCACTTAAATCGACACAAAACATTTACTTCGATAATATTTCGGTTTTGTTTATATTCATCAAAACTCAAGTTCAATAATTCGATTGTTTCACATTTACCATTATAAGATATCATTTAACTCGATTTATCAAATCCAATATTTCGGTTCAACTTCAATACATACACTTTAATCAAAATCTCATATTTCGCTTATAATTCAAAACAAATCGTGTCATACTTTTTAACTCAAATCATAAAATCCAATTTCATTACTTAAAATTCGAATCAAATTCTTATATTTCAAATTTGACAAATCATATCTTATTTACTCAAGTCATACAAATTCCATATTATAAAAATTCAAACCATAGGTTTAAAACCATCTTATAAATTCGATTTCACAAATTTCATAATTCAACTAAATCGATTTTTAAAAAAAATCTATTCCGTATATAAAATTATATATTCTAAATCACATTAGTCACTTTAAGTTCGATTCAATTTGAATTCAAATCCATATCTCATATGAGTTCAATGTTAAAATCAAATATCGTTATTACAAATTCCAACCTCGACTTAAGTCACAAAATCTTACATAAACCAACTTTGAGTTTAAAGTTTGCAAAATATATACATAAAGATAATGAAATTTTGAAAACAAATATATATATATATAAGTTTATAAAATTCTAATAATAATTAGAAAATAGATTACAAACATATATAAATTTAAAATAATATAAAATAGGTTTAAATAAAATATTAATATACAAAAGTTTAAAATTCTTAAAATAAAATTATAAAATCTTAAATTATTATTTAAACTCAAAATTTTCAAATTACTTTATTACGAAAACATGACCAACGATGTCCGTATTTAAATTTCTAACCTATGGTCAAGTGATACGGATATTTATCATTTCAACCCGCAATTTATAAAATTTCCACGAGTCTATCATTTCAACCCGCAATCCCAAATTCAGTAAAATTGTTCAGGTCTATCATTTCAACCCATAACAATTTTCCCTAATCTAATGTCCGTTCGGGTATGTATCATTTCAACCCTTAGTGATTTTTTTTCTAAACTAGGGAAATCAATAGCATATCAAATCATCGTATAGAATCAATCACATCATAATTTATATATATAATCAGTGCACCTACGTGTCATATATAAAAGTGTACATATTAAACAAATAATTTCTATTAGCAGTCCTATACATTTCATAACAGTTCAAATAGCTGATCTAACATCCATGAAATGATGTGAGTCAGGTGTGAGATAAACTCACCTTTTGTGGCACAAATTGAAGACAACAGATGACTCGACCCGGAATTGAAACAGAGACTTCAAGGCATGATCCAGAATAGACTCAACTCGATAATCACTCATTTTATATTTTATTTTTATAAGAGGAGGTCATGGAATTTTCAATGGATGTGTTCGGCTAATGGGTTTTGGGACGGTTCCAAACTCAACACCAAACTCAACTTTTAAAACAAACACAACAAATTTTACAAAACAAATTTCACAAACAAATTTATAATATATAAATATTTATATATACTTATACATACCGAAAACCATAATATATATATATATATTTTAAAATCAACAGTACACCAAAACCAATTATTATATATATAAACAAAGATGCACACGCACACAACAGACCCAAGTACACCTATATATATTTTATTTTTATTTTGAAACACTCACCCCAATACATCAAAACCGTACATATATTATGTAAAATTTATAAATACACCGAAAACTATATATATTATAAATTATATACATATATAAATATGATACACTAGATTACACACGCCATGACCAAATCAAAACACACTCACTCGTAAATAAATTCACAAACACATAGTAAAAACATAAAATACATACAAAATTTATCCATTAACTCACGCACTTAACACAAGGCGAAAGGGGGTCAAGGTACCGGTCTTCGGCGGTGGCACTCGGGTTCGGCAGGCTTTTGGGAGAAAAAGAGAACGGAGGTGGGGATTTGCTGGTGGGTGCAGGCCTCGGTTGGCACGGGCAAACAGGTGGACTTTGATTCATGGTGAGGCTCAGCATTTGGTGGCAGCGTAGGCGAGACGAGGAAGAGAGGGCGGACGGACTCGGCCTTGGCTTCAGGACTGGGCGTGGGTTCCGGAGCGGCTTCAGGAAAGGGTCGGTTTCGGACTGATGGAGTTGGAGTTCGGATGGCGAAAGAGCATGCGGTGGAGAGAAAAGGAACGCGATGGGAAAGGGGAAGAATCGGGTAGCAGCTGTTGTGAAGGGGCAGATCGGACTGGTTTTGTGAGGTAGGCAATGGCGGTTGCTTTTATTTGTTGATAGGAATAATTTAAAAGGAACGAAGGCTTGAGCAGATAAATATGTGGGAAGGATGGAACGGTTTTATCCAGGCATTTCGGCATTAAAGATGAAGTGGGACTGAACAGTTCAATAGAATTTGAACCAAGTTTTTCTTTTTTTTTTTAATTACACACACAATTTAAAACATGAGCAGTCGGATGGTTTCAAACTTTGTAAACAAAACGTTGGCTTTTGGGATGGAAGAAACGACATGCATAACTTACATGAAAATGGGAAGAATGGACAAAGCATGCATGCATTGAAGATCTAACGTGGCTTTTGGAAATAGAAAAGAAAGGAGCGCAAGGCTTGGCCCAAACGCATGCATGGAAAGAGTTTAGAAATGTTGCATGCAAAGAATGGTAAAATAAAAGTAAATGTTCCCATTCACTATCTATTAGGAAAACAAAAAAATATTTAGGTGGTTTAAAAAAATAAAAGTACATCTTTTGCAAAACCAAAATGTCTAAAAAAATATGAAAGATCGGAAAAGGGACACATCGAACTCAAATGGCTCTGTTTCAAAAATGAACTGTGCTAGCATTTTCACAATTTCAGCGCGAACTGAACACCGAAACTAACAAATGAATATATTGCGGAAATCAGCGCGACGAGACAGACACAACGGTATAAAATTTACAGTGCCAGGATGCTCCGTTCAAAAACGCGTTACGGACCCCTTTAAACGAAAAATTCGAACATGAAAACAATTAAACGGAGGTCAAAACGTCCACTTTTCGCAAAACGGATTTCACCGTCAGATTCGTGACAACGAATAGAATATTATTCGTGTTTCTCCGAACTGGTTTCGGGGATATTTTAAAATCGCTAAAATTTGAACTGATATGCGCAGCTTTACACTTAAAAATGTGCGATCGACAAATATTCAAATTTTCCGACGAAATTTTCACAACGGCTATATCTCACTGTACGCATTTCAAATTTTAAATTCCCGTTACTGGAAATTGCAGAATGTTTTCAAAATAAAATTCGATTTAAATCGTTAAAAATAGTGGGTTGTTACAATCTCCTCTACTCAAAACTTTTCGTCCCCGAAAAGGAACGAGGCAGAGAACTAGTAATTAAATAATTAATATATTTAAACCAATGATTATATTTATTATCATACATATATATATAATTTGAAATATATATAAATATAAAGTTAAAATATTTTCGAATATTTCAAAACAGTTTCAAGTATTCATTTGACGTCTCGACTAGCGATATATATATATATATATATATATATATATATATATATATATCCCACTTTCGAAACCCGAAAATAGATATCGATGATGCTGCAGTCATCACCATAATCATTTTCAAGCGACTAGAGTGTGACTCTATATCTATCAAGTACATATAGGATTTAACATATACATTGATCAGACGTATACCCAAATCACTAAGTATTTGATAGGCCAACTTTAACGTCGAACAAGTACTCAAAACATTTTCTATATTTAAACAAAATATATACAAGATTTCAAATCATATATTATAAATCATTGAAATTTAAAGTAGGGAAAATTATATCTCTCCCCAACTCATTAATTTATTAAAATTTAAATTCAATTCTTAATAAATATGCAATAATATTATTAAATAAAATATATAACAATATTATTCTATACTATACCTAAATATTTTTCGAACCCAAGTTATCAATATTATAAAACTAGTTTAATTCCATAAATTTAACATATATATATACATAACAGAATAAAATCTATATAAACCAATATATATATATATGCAAACATGTATAAACTATACCTTTATAGATTTCAACCAAGATAAAATCATTTTCTTACAAATCTACATCTTTAAATCTTATATAAAATATAAAATATGAACATCAAATCTTTCAAAATATTGGTATTGATAAGACGTAATATTATTTACAAATATATATCTTAAACAATTTATCAAAATTTCGTATTATATCAAGAAAATCTTATATTATAATATATATTTCAAAATACCTATTTGAAACAATGTTTCATAAGAATGAACTCGCTAGAATATTTATACTCATTTTCTACTTCTTACCTTGTTATGGATAAGGATAAGTTATAGAATTCGAGTTAAAAGCTGAACGAACGAAAGAACCTAATCAAAGAAGATCTACGAAGGAAGATGGATTCAAATATAAAGGAAATTTTAGAAAAAGATTTAAATATTAAACAAAATTTTATATCCGAAAACATTTGCATTAAAACATTTAAAATTATTTTAAAACTAATTATACTTTCAAAATACGTTCTCTCAAGAAGAATTTTGCGATTAATTCCACTCATTCTAGGGTATCACTACCCTATCTCTAATGCGTTTTTTACCCCATAGGCTAAAGCTTTGATAAAACCAAAGCTCTGATACCACTTGTAACGACCCGCCATTTTGACCGTGCCGAATCGACAAAACACGTCAACTCGAAACGTCCAAAAAAAAGATGGTTATTAGCTTCTGAGGTAAATAGAATAAATCACAGAATCACAGACACAGATACAGAGCAATATAATACCTCACAGCGGAAATTACAAAATACAATAGTAGTTCATGAAGCTACTAAATAAAAAATTTACATCAGAGTTTACAAAGATAATACAGCGGAAGTCTAATACAATGATTATCTAATACATAAATAAATGATAACTATAAGAAACGGGAACGACAATTATAGCTGAAACTGGATCGACTGATCAATAGATGTAGGTGAGAAAAACCCAAAATCTTCAAACTCCAAGAGTGGATCTCGAAAGCTGTGAAAATCGATCTGACCCGAGCAATAATGCAAAACAAAACAACTCGGATCAGGACTAACATTCTCGTGGAAGTAAATCAATTCAAATGAAATGTTCGATGAAATGCAATCAGTAACTTAAAGGATGTTTGGGATCACCATCCTCTAAGGATCCGTCAAACTAATACTATATAGTATAATAACACTATATACAATAGTGTCTATCAGTAAAGTAAAATATCAAAATAGCGTAAGCGGGATTACCATTATTACCGTTACACCGTTTATATATTCCCATAGTATATAAAGTACCCTAATTCCTCCGTAAACTGGAGGTTGATCAGAGGGCACTCCATGTAAAACAGTACAAAACAAAGTCGTAGTTGGCTCGTATAAGGCATGTGACAAGGCACGCAAGGAATGCCAGGGTGGATTCACCGTTTGCAGAGCCGGACTGGTGGTAACGCATAGTAACTACTACCGCCCACCTCGATACACACTCCCATAATCAAAAGGGCCCAAATCGAATCTCAACAGTAATAGATTAATATCGAAGAAGTGTGCTCGATAAGAGGTATGACCTCACTTGGTCCGTGCATAGCTCCTGTTTTAGCCAAATCAAGCTGACTCAAGGTAGTCAGGGTCTCGTAATTAATGTGAAATAAAATAAAATGTAGTCGTTCGCCAAATCATCCCCTTCATTCTGGAACTTCACCGCGTACACATTTGTTAAAGTGGTTTTCGGTATTGGCAGAGAGTATGACAATAGTCGATACCGGTCTCTTTAACAACCAAACGTTTACATTTTTCACACCGTGGTCATTATTTTATAAATCACTTTATAAAATCATTTATACAAAAGCTCATATTTGAATTTGAATTCAAAATTAAATATCTAACTTCGAATATATTCAATTTTTGAAAACAACTCATTTATATCGCTTTAATCAAATCAATTACAAAAACCATAACATAAAGATTTCGAAATATAGTATAGACTAATGCTATATTATTTAACTTCGGTTTTATATGATTTTCTAAAATTCTTACATAATGATTTCAAATCCGAAAACGACTTATTTTCAAATCGTATCATAACGATCGCAAGTTCCACTTAAATCGACACAAAATATTTACTTCGATAATATTTCGGTTTTGTTTATATTCATCAAAACTCAAGTTCAATAATTCGATTGTTTCACATTTACCATTATAAGATATCATTTAACTCGATTTATCAAATCCAATATTTCGGTTCAACTTCAATACATACACTTTAATCAAAATCTCATATTTCGCTTATAATTCAAAACAAATCGTGTCATACTTTTTAACTCAAATCATAAAATCCAATTTCATTACTTAAAATTCGAATCAAATTCTTATATTTCAAATTTGACAAATCATATCTTACTTACTCAAGTCGTACAGATTCCATATTATAAAAATTCAAACCATAGGTTTAAAACCATCTTATAAATTCGATTTCACAAATTTCATAATTTCATAATTCAACTAAATCGATTTTTAAAAAAAATCAATTCCGTATATAAAATTATATATTCTAAATCACATTAGTCACTTTAAGTTCAATTCAATTTGAATTCAAATCCATATCTCATATGAGTTCAATGTTAAAATAAAATATCGTTATTACAAATTCCAACCTCGACTTAAGTCACAAAATCTTACATAAACCAACTTTGAGTTTAAAGTTTGCAAAATATATACGTAAAGATAATTAAATTTTGAAAACAGATATATATATATATAAGTTTATAAAATTCTAATAATATTTAGAAAATAGATTATAAACATATATAAATTTAAAACAATATAAAATGGGTTTAAATAAAATAATAATATACAAAAGTTTAAAATTCTTAAAATAAAAATATAAAATCTTAAATTATTATTTAAACTCAAAATTTTCAAATTACTTTATTACGAAAACATGACCAACGATGTCCGTATTTATATTTCTACCCTATGGTCAAGTGATACGGATATTTATCATTTCAACCAGCAATTTATAAAATTTCTACGGGTCTATCATTTCAACCCGCAATCCCAAATTCAGTAAAATTGTTCAGGTCTATCATTTCAACCCATAACAATTTTCCCTAATCTAATGTCCGTTCGGGTATGTATCATTTCAACCCTTAGTGATTTTTTTTCTAAACTAGGGAAATCAATAGCATATCAAATCATCGTATAGAATCAATCACATCATAATTTATATATATAATCAATGCACCTACGTGTCACATATAAAAGTGTACATATTAAACAAATAATTTCTATTAGCAATCCTATACATTTCATAACAGTTCAAATAGCTGATCTAACATCCATGAAATGATGTGAGTCAGGTGTGAGATAAACTCACCTTTTTTGGCACAAATTGAAGACAACAGATGACTCGACCCTGAATTGAAACAGCGACTTCAAGGCGTGATCCAGAATAGACTCAACTCGATAATCACTCATTTTATATTTTATTTTTATAAGAGGAGGTCATGGAATTTTCAATGGATGTGTTCGGCTAATGGGTTTTGGGACGGTTCCAAACTCAACACCAAACTCAACTTTTAAAACAAACACAACAAATTTTACAAAACAAATTTCACAAACAAATTTATAATATATAAATATTTATATATACTTATACATACCGAAAACCATAATATATATATATTTTAAAATCAACAGTACACCAAAACCAATTATTATATATATAAACAAAGATGCATACGCACACAACAGACCCAAGTACACGTATATATATTTTATTTTTATTTTGAAACACTCACCCCAATACATCAAAACCGTACATATATTATGTAAAATTTATAAATACACCGAAAACTATATATATTATTAATTATATACTTATATAAATATGATACACTAGATTACACATGCCATGACCAAATCAAAACACACTCACTCATAAATAAATTCACAAACACATAGTAAAAACATAAAATACATACAAAATTTACCCATTAACTCACGCACTCAACACAAGGCGAAAGGGGGTCAAGGTACTGGTCTTCGGCGGTGGCACTCGGGTTCGGCAGGCTTTTGGGAGAAAAAGAGAACGGAGGTGGGGAATTGCTTGTGGGTGCAGGCCTCGGTTGGCACGGGCAAACAGGTGGACTTTGCTTCATGGTGAGGCTCGGCATTTGGTTGCAGCGTAGGCGAGACGAGGAAGAGAGGGCAGACAGACTGGGCCTTGGCTTCAGGACTGGGCGCGGGTTCCGGAGCGGCTTCAGGAGAGGGTCGGTTTCGGACTGATGGAGTTGGAGTTCGGATGGCGAAAGTGCATGCGGTGGAGAGAAAAGGAACGCGATGGGAAAGGGGAAAGAATCGGGTAGCAGCTGTTGTGAAGGGGCAGATTGGACTGGTTTTGTGAGCTAGGCAATGGCGGTAGCTTTTATTTGTTGATAGGAATGATTAAAAAGGAACGGAGGCTTGAGCAGATAAATATGTGGGAAGGATTGAACGGTTTTATCCAGGCATTTCGGCATTAAAGATGAAGTGGGACTGAACGGTTCAATAGAATTTGAACGAAGTTTTTCTTTCTTTTTTTTTTTTTTATTTACACACACAATTTAAAACATGAGCAGTAGGAAGGTTTCAAACTTTGTAAACAAAACGTTGGCTTTTGGGATGGAAGAAACGACATGCATAGCTTACATGAAAATGGGAAGAATGGACAAAGCATGCATGCATTGAAGATCTAACGTGGCTTTTGGAAATAGAAAAGAAAGGAGCGCAAGGCTTGGCTCAAACGCATGCATGGAAAGAGTTTAGAAATGTTGCATGCAAAGAATGGTAAAATAAAATAAATGTTCCCATTCACTATCTATTAGGAAAACAAAAAAATATTTAGGTGGTTTAAAAAAATAAAAGTACATCTTTTGCAGACCCAAAATGTCTAAAAAAATATGAAAGATCGGAAAAGGGACACATCGAACTCAAATGGCTCTGTTTCAAAAATGAACTGTGCAAGCATTTTCACAATTTCAGCGCGAACTGAACACCGAAACTAACAAATGAATATATTGCGGAAATCAGCGCGACGAGACAGACACAACGGTATAAAATTTAAAGTGCCAGGATGCTCCATTCAAAAACGCGTTACGAACCCCTTTAAACGAAAAATTCGGACAGGAAAACAATTAAACGCAGGTCAAAACGTCCAATTTTCGCAAAACGGATTTCACCATTAGATTCGTGACAACGAATAGAATATTATACGTGTTTGTCCGAAATGGTTTCGGGGAGATTTTAAAATCGCTAAAATTTGAACTGATATGCGCAGCTTTACCCTAAAAAATGTGCGATCGACAAATATTCAAATTTTCCGACGAAATTTTCACAACGGCTATGTCTCACTGTACGCATTTCAAATTTTAAATTCCCGTTACAAGAAATTTCAGAATGTTTTCAAAATAAAATTTGATTTAAATCGTTAAAAATAGTGGGTTGTTACACAAAATTTTGGTCAAGATAGACATTTGGTTTGCATAAAACGGATACCTTATGAAGAATTTATTAAGCCTTGAAGTTTGTATGCATATGAGAAAAAAAATATATATATATATAAATTAAATAAATAAATATGTAAAAAAGTTCAAAATAGCGAATCGGGAGGAGGAATAACCAAACCGACCCATTTTTGAGGTCGATCCAAGCCCCGCTGGGTCGACTAGGGGTTGAGTCAGGGTGTTTGGCTGTCAACCCATGGGCCGATTCGCTCTAAGGCAGATTGTAATGACCCGCATTGGCAGAGGTGTTATGATTAATTTATTTTATTATATAAATGGTGATATAGTGAATTTAATGGTCGTGGAATTAAATAATGATGAATATTTAATTAAAATAATAAATTAAATAATATATTTAATTCTGAAATAATCAGAATTGGCTGAAATGACGATATGGTGTGAACCGGATCATCTGTGATATTTAATTCAGCTTGAAATTGAATTTGAATAACGAATATATTCAATCGTCGACAGTTGAACGTATATTTTATAATATAATTATAAACGAGCTCGAAATGGCGCTGCAGTTCGCTATTTAGCGATTCGAACTTCAACTGAATGTACAGGATTCGTTTTAAGCCGGATTTCTGTGAAACAAGAAACGTGTGGAGCTGGTGGAGTATATCTTTCTAGTGGAAGAGGAAAATCAGGATTTCGTCGGGTAGATTTTGAGATATGTCCAAATCAAATTTCAGAATAGTCGCTATAGAATCGTTTATCGGTCATAACGGTTATTTCAAAATAATTAGATATCGGGTTTGAATTTAGACAAGGTTCTTTTGAGACGTAGTGATAATTTGATTTTTAGAATTTTACTGTAATTTTTAATTAATTAGATATGCATCTTTTTATTGGGAGTATTTTGCACCTTTAATCAACATTTCGGGATTTCACAATATAAGTTAATCTACCGACGTTATTATAGTTTTGGGATCATGGCACGTTGCTTATCACAACGGTGTTCTTGTTTCTGTCGATAGCAACTTGTACATAAACGAAATTTGTTACAATGGGTTCTCGCTTCAATGTGTATGGCAATACAAACGGTCAATACGGGTGTGTTAACTAAAGTTAGACGAACGTTATCAAAAGGGAGTACGGTTAATACCATACATCTTGTGAAAGATCAAAAATAAGTCACGTATGGATTCTTCTCAACCTTTCGTTCTTTGTGGCCTCAAAAGAAGAAGGCGTGGCCTTCAAAATCCACACATTTAATCCAAACAAAAACCTATAAAATACCCTAACTCTCTAACCTAATTCTTTCCTGGTCAATAGGAAACAAAAATCATGCCGCCACAAACAAAAAGTAACGAATGAAATCCTTCTTAAAAAAAAATCGAGTGAAAATCAAATAAATTTACATAATTCTCAATAACCATATTTTTGAGTTCATTAGAGTTAGGGCTTCATTTCAGTACCTCAGTTTCAAGTGCGCATCAATTTATGGTTCGACAGTACTGTCGATTACCGGAAATCAATCGAGGGCTAAGGAATTCGGCTATTCATTATTTTGGGTAAAGCGGAAGTTGTCCATGAGTTAGTGGGGTTCGCCAGCGCATGTGGTGATTTCCAGTGGGTTTCGGATGTCGATGTTTGCCAGGATACCGTCCGTGAAGTCATGAAGTCGCGATACAAAGGCATAGTGCGAGTTTAGTAAAAATGGCATCAGTTTGTAGAGATTCTGGAAAGAAAATTTATGGTAATTGTTATGTGATTTATTTTTGATTAGAAAATGAGTTTTGGATCAAAGAAAGGGGGCGAAATGGACATGGAGATAATCGGGTTCCTGTAGCGTGGGAGTGGAGGAAGGCATCGAGCATTTTAAAATTTGTATAGGGTGATGCTATTTTTGACAAAGTGTAGAATGGGATTTTTAGTTGATTTATGATGTAGTAAGGAAAGTGATCAGTGAAGAAATGTTTGAGAAATGGCACTTTGGTTTTGCGGGTTTGAACGTTACTGGGAGAAGATGAAGATGAGGGGGGGTGTTTAAGCAGTGATGACGTGGATAGGTATTAGATTAGTTAATTTATTTACAATTAGTTTAATGATTTATGACCAAAATTTATACATAATATTGTAAAATGTATAACATTACCATATATTGTCAGAATCACGAGCCGCTGTCACGTTAGGATCATATGGACGAACATTACCCAATGGAACTGACTGGAAGTGAATCGAAGCCCGTTACAATTCATAGAAAAATAAATTGTCCGTCTAAATCAAGCGATGGTTATCGTTATTAACGATGATTGTCCAATGTGAGTAAATCTCACTAACTATGAACAGTTTATAATTTCATGTTATATTTTTAGAACTGTTAGAAATTGTCTGTTTGACTGTGTGTTGACTGTTTAATTGAACTGCTAGTCAGTTAGTTGAATTTCTATATTTGATTCTGTTTAACAGAATATATCATATGGAACTGAAAGTGATGATTATATATATTGTTTAACATCTGTGATGCAGGGAAACAGGTTGGAGGAATCCAACTGGATTCCTCAACATTTATTTTACTGTTTTCATATATTGTGATATATGATGTGTTATATAATCTGTTATGGATTATGGGTGTTGGAATGATGTTTATCATTTTTATTCGATATTGTAAATATCATAAAGACCCTGGGATGTAAAAAGAATTATTTCAATGTATATTGAAATAAAGGGATTTTATAAAATCAACAGATTTTATAAAAGGAAATATTTCGAAAGAAAATAAAAAGGGAAAAATGTTTTTAAAACGAATAGAGTTTTATAAAAGGGAAATCACTTGTAAAGTGAAGAACTGTTACTAAAAGTAAATCGTTATCAATGAATAGTTTAATCGAGTTAAAGGGAGTTAATCGATGTTAGTTTAATCGATTAGAGTTAAAGTAAAAAAAGTTAATCGATGTTAGTTTAATCGATTAGAGTTAAAGCAAAAGAAGTTAATCGATGTTAGTTAATCGATTAGAGTTAAAGTTAAAAGGAGTTAATCGAATATAGTTTATTCGAATAGAAAGCTAATGAGTTAATCGAATATAGTTATTCGAATAGAAGCAAATGAGTTAATCGAATATAGTTTATTCGAAGAAAGTAAAAGGAGTTATCGAATATAGTTTTTCGAAAGGAGTTAAGTGAAATTGGTAAATCAATAGAATTTGTCAAATAGAGTTAATCCAATAATGTTAGTCCAATAGAGTTAATTAATAAGGGTTAATCGAATAGAGTTAAGTGAAAAGAGTCAATCGAATATAGCTATTCGAGGAGGGTTAAGTAAGGAAGTTAGTAAAAGGAATATAAAGTGAACTTTGCCAATTCCAAAGTTAGAAATGTTGTTCAGTTAAGGTCTGAGAGGTTGTTCTACCCCAACTTGATTGGCTTCGTTTTTAACTAAGGAATAGTTAAGGTTCGGCAGTAAAGGAAATGGTTTGAGTTGGCATAGCGATGTTTGTTTAAACATCTGTCTAAGTCCAATGAAGAAGCTTTGGAAATGTTTTCCAAAGAAGAAACCAGAAATGTTTTCTAGTAAAGAAAACAAGAAATGGAAATGTTTTCCATTTGTTAATAACGTATATTTTCCCAATTTAGAAAATAAGAAATACTGAATATAGCAAAAACAGGAGATAAGTAAATTTAATGAACTAAGGAGATGAATGTTAAATGATGTTTGATCGATATAATTTCCATTTGGAAATAATATCGTTGTTTGCACATCTCTTTTTATTCGATAGTTAAATCCCAGACTATCGAAGTTTTGACCATTTTAACGTTGTTAATATGGAGAGACCGGTTGGATTATTATCCAAAGAACCACTCTGTATTGGCATAAGCGTTGAGAATCATATATGCCAAAGGAAATTGAAGACGGAGTTATACAAGGGCTATCCTGTTTACAGAATAGTGCCTTCGGTTCATCCTGTTCCTGGGTGACTTGTATGGACGGATGTCTGACAGAGTATTTCCAGACGATCACATATATTGATTTCTCCAACCGTACCAAGAGTGGAAGCGGAGAAGGAAACTTCTTTTAGCTAACACGTAATGTATGGTTGAGGACGTCAATCGGTGATTTGATGGACTTGACGATGTGGCATTCAAAGTGAATCTGGTATGAGGATAAAGCGTAGCTTCTAGCCTCATCATCCGGTAAATGACAGAAATCGGGCAGGTAGCATGGCTAAGTCGGTCGCACCGAAGTAGGGTGTATAATCACCTGATCTAGAGTTTCATTTACTTCTAAAAATCTATTGTTGATGCTGTCCCATTCGGGAAACGGTTGCTGATCCCAGCCATTGGTGATATACATTCGATACGCTCAAGCGAAATGAGTGGTCGGTATTGTGTGGCCGGGTTGCAAGATGTTCTTGTTGAACCCAGTGTATTCCTCTCTAGAGGTACACGAGCGATAGGTGGTTCCATACCTTGTCATAGTTGGAAATCCATTACCCAATACGTGCTTGCGGTTTTGATTGTATACTATATATGTAGAACGTGAGATGAAAGCGTTTCTGCTAGATGATTATTATATGGTGTTGATAGACATTATTATAATATCAAAGGGTTTTTGATATAAAGATATTTTGGATTCTCATAAGGGAAAAACCCGTTCCGTTATACGGCATGGTCTTATGAGATATCGATTACCTGCTCGAACTGTTTTAAACTGTTTTACTCACACCAGTCCCATGACTGACCCGGAGTTTACTTTGTTGTTTTCCCTAAACTCTTGGGTGCCTAAATTTGTATGAGCAGTCAAGTAATAGGGATTTTACAGATATAGTTGAAGAGCTGGAGCAGGAGGCTTTAGGATCCTATAGCTATAGTTTTTTCCGCTGTGTTGTAAGTGTTGTACTTTGATAATGATGTATATTCAAATACAGATGTATATTTCAAAGTTATGTTACATATATTATATGTTATTCGTTCCGCTGTGAGATTCGTGTTACTCTGATGTTGTGTTCTTCTTCTTCTTCTATTCTAATTTTCTATCTTATCTTTCCTCACCCTCTAATTTCTTTCACTAATTATCAGGATTTTTCGATGTTTTGGTTATCGACATCGAGTTTATGTCGATAACCAAAGTCGCTAAAAATCCGGGTCGTTACAGTTGGTATCAGAGCTTAAGTTAAGTATTACTTGGCTCTGTGGCGTGACTCAGTAGAGATAGGGTTAGTAATACCCTAGAATGAGTTGAGTGTATGTATACGAGTGGACGTATTTGTTATTGATATAAAAATTTGTTTTATATTGTGGAGATTCATTGGTTGAGTCGTTTATGGGTTCTGGTCGATCAGTTTGATCCACTGTATCGGTAGGGATTTTGTAAACACTTGAATACGATGAACCATCATGGTATGTTTTGAAAAGAGGGTAAATGAATTAATTTTACCCAAAGTATATTTTGATATATATTGGATATATTGGTTGTTATTATAATCGAGTAAGATTATAAATTAAATGGTTATGTAAATAACCAATCAGAATTCATATAAGTGAAATACGTGAAATCAGATGAGTTAAATCTGAAATGTAAACCAGAAATTGAATTAAAATTTCTGGAAAATTGGATAAGTATTTGTAAATGGATTTGGATTAATAGTAAGGAAAATTTAAGATCCTGGGAGATTTTAAATTGTTTTACAAGCAGTGTGAATTGTATTTTGAAATGAATTTCAAAATGGAAATGTTTAGAAATGGTTTTATAGTATTGAACTCACTCCGATCGCTGGAAAATAGATTCTGATGATGACAGCTGCATCATCAGTATTCATTTTCGAGTTGTAAGTGACGAATTACTACCAAAGATACTGTTTTGAAATTGTTTTGGGAAAGACAAGTTGTGTTTAATTTCAAAATGGGATTTCAAATATAGAATTTGAATTTTTAAATAGATTTGGAATATCTACTTGTTTTAAAAGAAATAAAACGAGAAGTTCCTTTATAAACGAAGTTTATAAATAGTTCTTTTATAAACAAAGTTTATAAATGAAGTGAAAAGAATTATCATTGGATAATTCAGAAATAAAATACAAGTGTGAAACTGAAAGGGAAATCTATCTTCCAAAGGTAGAAATATCGATTTCAAAAGGAATTGAAATCGAGACTTATTTAAAGGAATTTGAATAAAGGAAGTTCAAACATAGAATTTAAACAAGAAAATTCAAAGGGGATTTGAATATAGAAAATTCAAAGGGGATTTGAATATAGAAATTCAAAGGGAGTTTGAATATATGAAATTCAATGGAATTGAAATTGGAATTGAATATAGAAATTCAAAGGGAGTTTGAATATATGAAATTCAATGGAAGTGATATAGAATTTGAATAAAGGAAATTCGAATATAGAAATCGAATAGAATTTGACATAAGAGAAATCGAATAGAATTTGACATATGAGAAATCGAATAGAATTTGACATAAGAGTAATCGAATAGAATTTGACATAAGAGAAATCGAATAGAATTTTAATAAGGGAATTGAAATGGAATTTGAATATAGAAAATTCAAATAGAATTGAAATGGAATTCAATTAGTTGATAAACAAGTTAAACCTATATTTGAACATGTATATTCAAATAAAAAGGTGAAATGGACAAACCAGTAATTTGAAAATCACTTAACGAACTAAGTTAAAATGATTGGATTAAGTTGAAATGAATTATAAATGTATAAATATACATGAGATAGGTATGGATAAGGTATGAAGGTATATAAATAGAATGCTCGACGAAAAGGTATGTATTTAATTCATATACGAGATTTTATGCGCCGTATCGGCTAGCCCCTTGGCTTTTTCTTTTTTTCTTCTGGATTGGTGAGGGCCATGGGAGGCTATTTGAAATATCCCGATGCTCCTGGTACAAAGGAGGTTATGGCGAATTTTTCTGGAAAATTGAGGAGTTAGAATATTTTTTTAAGAAAATCTGATAGTTAGAAATGTATATCAATATATAGATAAGTCGATAAGGAAACGAACTTAGAAATAGAATAATAAAAATCAAAAAGGAAGACTAAGAAAAAATCTAGTAAGAATAGAAAGAGAAAGTGTATATGTGTTTAAAAGTGAAGAAGTAGTTGTATGGTATTGAATATTCGAGTAAGTAGTCATATCTGTTTTGACGTTATAAATGTTATTCAGTCAAGGTCTGAGAGGTAGTTGTAAAGACCCGCAAATTCCCGCCCTTTGAATCGACCATAAACCACACAGGTCTGATCCAAAAAGTGGAAACCTACGAATACTTTAACTTTGGGCATACAACACATCAGAACAAAAACACAGAAGACTTTTATAACACTATGATAAATGTTACATCAGAGTACAGAATATACATATCAGAGTACATTGGAATATAATTACAGCGGAAGAATAAATTACAATAAATGAATACATTGCAGCGGAACTAATCTCGGTGGAAGGCTATCAACACTATGGCCACAGCTTCAATCTTCAATCCAGGATCTTGTTTTATCTATCTGTCAAATAAGCTACTCGACTGCCCGTGTGGAAAGAGGGCACCCGAGTTTGCAAAGTGAAACAAACTACAGGTCAGTCGTGGGACTGGTGTGAGAATTCTACTTAACCTATATAATATAATAAGGCTAATCACAGGACCACGCCACTTTCGCGGAACGGGTTTTCTCCTATGGATTGCCAGTGCATGACTAAGGTAAAACGTCAAAATAACGCAATGCTTTTTAGAAAAATGAAACCATTATAAGACCCAAGTCCCATCACACAATGCAACGCAAACCGGAGGATAGGGTTTTACCTTATAATGATCAAAAGATGCTTGATACGAGAAACACGGTATTACATAATAATAGTGTGCAACCAATTTGAAATACGTCAAAGTAAATATATCAATCCTAGACGGCATGAGTGCCCCATCCCACTATGTCGCCATATATAGGTATACAATCAAAACCGCGTGATGTCATATTGGAAATTTGGGTTTCCATCTGAGTCAAGGCTAGGGAGGAGATCCTTACCGATTCGAGACACTCTAGCAATGCCCCAGGATTGGTACTCTGTCCAACCCTTGGATCCTGCAGGGCCGGTCCATACGTTAACGCTTAATGGATTGGCAATTCCTGAACACACGCTCCCCGGTCCTTTTGGACCTATAATACGGCCAGTGGCGACCGCATAAACCGAGGCCTCGAAAAATCCAACAACCACAATGAATAAATGCCAGCGCTGGTAGGTCCCTGGCACCACTCTAGCTAGAAAGAAACGTGTGCACTCCCTGCGTTCCCTTCTCCCGTTTTAGACTCTACCGGGCTGTGAGGCTCGCGAAGTCACGATATACACAAAGCTATGCCTAAATAGACTGTGCTTTGATCATCAACCACAAGGCCTGCTTTTCAACAAAGCCTTGATCAATTGCATCTTAGCATGCCACATTGTCATACTCTACCATATCATTGATCATCTATCAATATATATATAACCTCCAAGCTCATACGTCTTAGAGAAGGGTGTTAAACACCAAACAGAAATATATAATTAGTAGCGTTCAACAAATACAGTAGAAAAGAATACAATGTCAGACACGCAATCCATTTACAAGTCCGCTCTGGGTCTGAGCGAAACATCGTGTCCGTCGATCTCCAAATGCGTTTGGACGATCATTACCAAATACCTTGCCTTGGAAGGCCAATCCCAATTCAAGATACCAGTCATCATCATCCCAACGATGTGAAAACCTTCGGTCTTCAATCACCGTCTTCGTCTTCGACTCTTGATCGTCGTGATGATTATTCAGAATGGGTTAAACCCGGTCTTTCTGAATAACTTGCGTAATTTGGGATTAAAAACAAATATTGGAAAATCACACATTTCATCACATCCCAACTCAGAATATTCTTTTTAATAAGATATTCAATTTAAAAGATTCTCATTAATTTTATCAAAGATAAATATTTAAAATAAAATCTATAAATCAATTTCTAAAAATATGGAATTCCACAGAAATCCAATCAATACATAATCGATATAGATTTCTGTATCAGACTAATAGTATAAATGGAATAACGGCAAAGCCTCTTAAATTCCATATATAATATCGGTCTTCTTTTACAGAAGCCCATCTCAATTATTACCAATAGAATTTCCACTTAATTCCTATTTAATATATTAGTTGAAAAACTTGATTTATAGAAAATGTCTTTTTAATTCTATAAAATAGATTTATAAGTTCCAAATAATAATTTCAATGCAAATTGGATTAAAGGATAGATGTCGTTTAAAACATCGTCCACGGTAAACCCACTTCACATCTCAATTTATTTCATATCACAAAATATAATTGCAAACGCTAGTAACCCCTTTAAAAACATATTTTAAAATAATCATAAAAATATTCTTTATATAAAAGATTCTAAATGAGAAGTATTCTTTATTTTACAAATCTTTATCTTTTACAAATATTCCTTGTTTTAACATATACTTAATTAAAAATCTATATTTTTTTAAAATATATATACTTTATATAAAAAGGATTTCTAATGTAAAAATAGTCTTATTTAAAAGAACACTTGAATCGAAATGCGACTCAAACATTTACCATATAATTTGGATTATATGGATTTCACACACATCATATATATGACAATAACAGTATAATCATCAAGTCATCCATTACATCCAAAGTGTAATTTTCCACTGTGTAAGCGTTAAAATTAAATAATAATGCTCATCACAGCCTGTCGATCTAACGATCAACATACAACTAAATATTGGGATTAGTGTATGTAAATTTTCATCCCAACACCCGTGTGGGGTTTTCAACCAATCAAGCAAATGATAAACTAATTTGTGCACTTGGGCGATGTGTGAAAATCATCGTCCCAATCACATACACAAGTCGGGTAACTTGTCTATGGAAGTGTATTACACAATATATAACACGACGATAAAAATGTCTCTTTTATTTATATTCCTTTTATTGCCTATAAACGGTCAATAAAAATGTGATCTTTATTTCTATACTTTTTATTGTAATTTACATTTTTACTTAACAAAATGCCCCTTTTATTCTAATTTACATTTTGAATGTAATTTTTCTTTTTATTGTTTATTTACATCAAAATGTAAATGTTCCCTTTTTCATTGTTTATTATTAACAACAAAAATCTCGTCTTCTATATTTATTCTTTTCAATGAAAGCAATTTTACAATAAATTGTAATTCTTTAATTTTATGCTTTTTATTGTCTCTAGAAAGACAACAAAATGTAACACAAAAATATATTCTTTTTATCGCATCTAAAATGATGATAAAAATGTAACATTAACATTGCTATTTTTATCGCATCAAAAATGCCGATAAAAATGAACCACTAACATTGTCTATTTTTATCGCACCAAAAATGTCGATAAAAATGAATCACTAACATTGTCTATTTTTATCGCACCAAAAATGTCGATAAAAATGAATCACTAACATTGTCTATTTTTATCGCACCAAAAATGTCGATAAAAATGACAACATTAACTATTCTATTTTCACCGCATTCAAAATGACGATAAAATATTCAACATTAACAATTCTATTTTTACCGCATTCAAAATGACGATAAAATATTCAACATTAACAATTCTATTTTTACCGCATTCAAAATGACGATAAAATATTCAACATTAACAATTCTATTTTTACCGCATTCAAAATGACGATAAAATATTCAACATTAACAATTCTAATTTTTACCGCATTCAAAATGACGATAAAATATTCAACATTAACAATTCTAATTTTTACCGCATTCAAAATGATGATAAAATATTCAACATTAACAATTCTATTTTTACCGCATTCAAAATGACGATAAAATATTCAACATTAACAATTCTAATTTTTATCGCATTCAAAATGACGATAAAATATTCAACATTAACAATTCTATTTTTACCGCATTCAAAATGACGATAAAATATTCAACATTAACAATTCTATTTTTACCGCATTCAAAATGACGATAAAATATTCAACATTAACAATTCTAATTTTTACCGCATTCAAAATGACGATAAAATATTCAACATTAACAATTCTAATTTTTACCGCATTCAAAATGACGATAAAATATTCAACATTAACAATTCTAATTTTTACCGCATTCAAAATGATGATAAAATATTATCATAAGAAATGAAAGCAAAATGTTCTTTTTATTACTAAAAGGAAAAACAACAAAGATGCTTCTTTTGTAATGCTAAAAAGAAACATGACATAAAAATGTTCTTTTAATGTTAAAAAGAAGAAGCGACAAAATGACCCTTTTCATGTTAAAAAGAAAAGATGACAAAATATGTTTTTAATTCTAAAAGAAAAAGCGACAAAAATTATCTTTTTATTCTAATGCAATATCTTAACAAAAGTGTTATTTTACTATCAATGCGAATTTTCAATTTTTTACTACATATAGAAATGTAAACTTTATTTTACAATTATATATCCCATTATAAATTACATATAAAAATGTAATTTTATATTTTATTGCAAATCCCCTTTCTAATTACATATAACAATGTACTTTTTATTTTACATTGTAAATTGCATATAAAAAGTAGATTCTATCCTTATGTTGTATTTGCATTATAAAATGCAAATGAAAAGGTAAGTTTTATTTTCAATGTTATATTCGTATTATAAAGTGCAAATAAAAATGTAAATTTTATTTTCAAGTTTTATTTTCATTATAGTATGCAAATAATAAAAATAGCTTTATCATCAAGTTATATTCACATCATGAAATGTTAACAAAAATGTAAGTTTTGTTTTCAAGACTCATTTGCTTTATAATATGCAAATAATAAAATAAGTTTTAGTTTTCAGGTCATATTTACAGTATAAAATATAAATAAAAAGGTAAGTTTTATTCTCAAGTGATATTTACATTATGAAATGTAAATAAATAAAATAAAAATAAAAAGTAAGTTTCAAGTTCATTTGTGTCTTGAAAACACAAATAAAAATATAAAATTTAATGTAAATCTTTATTTCAATACTTTGTTCGCGTCAAGGGATGCAAACAAAATATAATTCTCTTTTTATTTAAACATTTTGTTTGCATTGAGAAATGCAAGAAAAATATAATTCTTTTTATTTTAAATGTAAATCTATATTTTGTCATCTTGTTCGCATCAAGGGATGCAAACAAAATACAATCTTTTTGTTCCTTTGTACATTTCTGTTTGAGAAATGCAAACAAAACACAATCCTCTTTTTTATCAACATTGAATTGATATTTCACATCAATTCAAATAAAAGGAAAATTTCTCTTTTTCTTTTTTTCTTTTTTTCCAATGACAAAAGTATGGATTTTTGTTTCATCTATATTCAATGACAAAAATATAAATTTTTGTTTCATTTTTATTCAATGACAAAAATATGAATTTTTGTCTGTTAACTTTTAATGCAACAAAATTAAGAGTTTTTGTTTTCTTTTTATGCAACCAAAAATGAGAACTTTGTTAGTTAACCTTTAAGGCGAACAAAAAGAAATATATTTTATTCGTTGTTCATAGTCTATTGTAAACAAACAAATAAAAATAATATTCTATTTGTCGTTCAAATTTCATTGTAACATCAACAAATAAAAATAAAGTTTTATTTGTCGTTCCATTTCTTTGTTCATTTCAGAAAAATGAAAATGACATTAAAATAAAATAAATTAAAACGTCTAAATTTAGATTTAATTTTCCAACTGCAATTTAAACTCAATAACATATACAATATAAAGACGGATTTAAGCATAACATGAACAATAAGCACACCACAAGCAACGATCGATAATTCATACACACAAAACATTTCAGAACTAAATCATCATCATCATACAATTATTTTCATGCGGGAAAATAAATTAATAATTAATTAAATAATAAATATTTGAACTCTCACCCCGAATTTTGGCTGAAAATCAACTGTCTCAGAATCAGGTGTGGTCTGCGCCATCGCGAAGAGCTCGGAAAGACGAGTCCAGCGCAATTTACGGTTTGTCAAACGGACCTCGTATGAGAGAGTTATGAATTTTTAAACATCGGATAATTTAAATATTTAAATTAATAAAATAAAAAAAAAGAAGGAAAAAGGACCTTCTTCCCCGTCGTTTCTCACGGCCGAACCAACCTTGCTTCTCCTTCCTTCCGTGCGCACCACCCCACGGACCACCAACCGCCGATCAGAAGCCACCACGTCGTCGGCCACCTCGAGACACACCTGCGCCGAGACCCGGGCCCCACTCGCACCCCCCTAGGACCCACAAATAACCCATAAACGCAGCCCATTCCCGGTCAAAATTCGCGAAATCCGTGCACCAAAATCCGATCTTAACCGTATAGATTGAAAGGTCTCTGAATTCTCTTCGATTTGGTAGGTCATACATAAATTTTCGTTGAACGGATTGGGAGATATTAGCGTTTGAAGTTCGGTGTTTTCTGGCCTTCGAAAATAGGTGGCGGCGGCCATGAACAGTATTAGGGTTAGGGTTTTTTTTTCGGATTTTTATATTATTTTAATATTAAATTCTGAATTTCGTGAAATAAAGTGGATTTTTGAACTTTCTCGGATTTGGGTCTGCTTACTGTCGATCTTAACGTTTTGAGGCCTTCTGAACGCGATGGGCTATGTCCCAATGTCCAATTCTGATGTCTACACGTTTTTTTTTCGGTTTTAATTGAAAATACAATATTAAATTAATTATTTAATTCCTACCATACATTTAAATATGCCGGGGCCACATACGACCTCAGAAAATTCTAAAAAAAATATTTTTAGCTTTCTTATGATGATACGAATCCAACAAAATTATTTTCGTCGAATTCTGAGACTGTTTTAAAAATAGCTATTTTTAAGGCGTTTAAATTTAACTGTAAATAGTCAAAACACATTTTATTTCGCTACGCTCACATATTAATTCGAAAAATTTTGAAAATTAAAACCTAGCAATAATTTGACATTCTGGTTCCAACAAAAGTGGTTTCGTCGAAAACGGAGGTCGTTTGAAAAATGGCTATTTTTAAGGCCAATATATTTAATATTAAAAATACATTTTTAAACAAATAATTTTCGAAACTCAAAATATATAAGTGTTTACTGTTTTTCAATGCAGAAACGTCATTCCGAACTCAATGGAAGTGGTTTCGAGTCCAAATTCCTATATATGTGAAAAGTAGCCTTTCGGGCCCTATATATTCTACAGCGACCTTTCTAAAATTGAATTGGCCATAACTTTTGATTTCCGTTATGAAATTTCGATTTTTCAGATTCGTTAGAAAGATATTTTTAAATAGATTCTAATATTTTTGGTTTCACTAAAATTCGTTAAATTTTGCATCCTGTACAGTCAGTCAAAGTTCAAGTTTGACTTTTCAAACTACCGCGTTATTTCTAACTCTTTTGTTAATTAAAATTAAATCATTCATTCTAACTTCGATTTAAATCAAATTTGTGATCATTATTATTTAAATAAATTATTTTATATTGTCAAAATTCATTAAAATTTTCTAAAATAAAATTTTAAATTGGTCCTGATTTTGCGGGTTGTTACAATCGCCCCCACTTAAAAACTTTTCGTCCTCGAAAAGGAACGTAGCTAAAAATTGTAAAATTAACTATCTTAATTTTAAATTTTTAATGGTTGATTATCTTTTCAAAATATATATAACTTTATATTTATAAAAATCATATTTCAAAGAATAGATTATATATATCAAAAATACGTTAATTATGAATTCGTAACTCTTAACTCGATCTAGGGCATTACTAACCCAATCTCTAACGAGTTTACTCATTCTAGGATACTGCTGATCCTATCTCTAATGAGTATTCTTATTGGACATTACTAATCCAATCTCTGATGAGTCTTCCGTTCAGTTCTAACGAGTTGTACCCCAAAGATTTGAGCTAACCTGAGCTCTGATACCAACTGTAAAGACCCGCAAATTCCCGCCCTTTGAATCGACCATAAACCACACAGGTCTGATCCAAAAAGTGGAAACCTACGAATACTTTAACTTTGGGCATACAACACATCAGAACAAAAACACAGAAGACTTTTATAACACTATGATAAATGTTACATCAGAGTACAGAATATACATATCAGAGTACATTGGAATATAATTACAGCGGAAGAATAAATTACAATAAATGAATACATTGCAGCGGAACTAATCTCGGTGGAAGGCTATCAACACTATGGCCACAGCTTCAATCTTCAATTCAGGATCTTGTTTTATCTATCTGTCAAATAAGCTACTCGACTGCCCGTGTGGAAAGAGGGCACCCGAGTTTGCAAAGTGAAACAAACTACAGGTCAGTCGTGGGACTGGTGTGAGAATTCTACTTAACCTATATAATATAATAAGGCTAATCACAGGACCACGCCACTTTCGCGGAACGGGTTTTCTCCTATGGATTGCCAGTGCATGACTAAGGTAAAACGTCAAAATAACGCAATGCTTTTTAGAAAAATGAAACCATTATAAGACCCAAGTCCCATCACACAATGCAACGCAAACCGGAGGATAGGGTTTTACCTTATAATGATCAAAAGATGCTTGATACGAGAAACACGGTATTACATAATAATAGTGTGCAACCAATTTGAAATACATCAAAGTAAATATATCAATCCTAGACGGCATGAGTGCCTCATCCCACTATGTCGCCATATATAGGTATACAATCAAAACCGCGTGATGTCGTATTGGAAATTTGGGTTTCCATCTGAGTCAAGGCTAGGGAGGAGATCCTTACCGATTCGAGACACTCTAGCAATGCCCCAGGATTGGTACTCTGTCCAACCCTTGGATCCTGCAGGGCCGGTCCATACGTTAACGCTTAATGGATTGGCAATTCCTGAACACACGCTCCCCGGTCCTTTTGGACCTATAATACGGCCAGTGGCGACCGCATAAACCGAGGCCTCGAAAAATCCAACAACCACAATGAATAAATGCCAGCGCTGGTAGGTCCCTGGCACCACTCTAGCTAGAAAGAAACGTGTGCACTCCCTGCGTTCCCTTCTCCCGTTTTAGACTCTACCGGGCTGTGAGGCTCGCGAAGTCACGATATACACAAAGCTATGCCTAAATAGACTGTGCTTTGATCATCAACCACAAGGCCTGCTTTTCAACAAAGCCTTGATCAATTGCATCTTAGCATGCCACATTGTCATACTCTACCATATCATTGATCATCTATCAATATATATATAACCTCCAAGCTCATACGTCTTAGAGAAGGGTGTTAAACACCAAACAGAAATATATAATTAGTAGCGTTCAATAAATACAGTAGAAAAGAATACAATGTCAGACACGCAATCCATTTACAAGTCCGCTCTGGGTCTGAGCGAAACATCGTGTCCGTCGATCTCCAAATGCGTTTGGACGATCATTACCAAATACCTTGCCTTGGAAGGCCAATCCCAATTCAAGATACCAGTCATCATCATCCCAACGATGTGAAAACCTTCGGTCTTCAATCACCGTCTTCGTCTTCGACTCTTGATCGTCGTGATGATTATTCAGAATGGGTTAAACCCGGTCTTTCTGAATAACTTGCGTAATTTGGGATTAAAAACAAATATTGGAAAATCACACATTTCATCACATCCCAACTCAGAATATTCTTTTTAATAAGATATTCAATTTAAAAGATTCTCATTAATTTTATCAAAGATAAATATTTAAAATAAAATCTATAAATCAATTTCTAAAAATATGGAATTCCATAGAAATCCAATCAATACATAATCGATATAGATTTCTGTATCAGACTAATAGTATAAATGGAATAACGGCAAAGCCTCTTAAATTCCATATATAATATCGGTCTTCTTTTACAGAAGCCCATCTCAATTATTACCAATAGAATTTCCACTTAATTCCTATTTAATATATTAGTTGAAAAACTTGATTTATAGAAAATGTCTTTTTAATTCTATAAAATAGATTTATAAGTTCCAAATAATAATTTCAATGCAAATTGGATTAAAGGATAGATGTCGTTTAAAACATCGTCCACGGTAAACCCACTTCACATCTCAATTTATTTCATATCACAAAATATAATTGCAAACGCTAGTAACCCCTTTAAAAACATATTTTAAAATAATCATAAAAATATTCTTTATATAAAAGATTCTAAATGAGAAGTATTCTTTATTTTACAAATCTTTATCTTTTACAAATATTCCTTGTTTTAACATATACTTAATTAAAAATCTATATTTTTTTAAAATATATATACTTTATATAAAAAGGATTTCTAATGTAAAAATAGTCTTATTTAAAAGAACACTTGAATCGAAATGCGACTCAAACATTTACCATATAATTTGGATTATATGGATTTCACACACATCATATATATGACAATAACAGTATAATCATCAAGTCATCCATTACATCCAAAGTGTAATTTTCCACTGTGTAAGCGTTAAAATTAAATAATAATGCTCATCACAGCCTGTCGATCTAATGATCAACATACAACTAAATATTGGGATTAGTGTATGTAAATTTTCATCCCAACACCCGTGTGGGGTTTTCAACCAATCAAGCAAATGATAAACTAATTTGTGCACTTGGGCGATGTGTGAAAATCATCGTCCCAATCACATACACAAGTCGGGTAACTTGTCTATGGAAGTGTATTACACAATATATAACACGACGATAAAAATGTCTCTTTTATTTATATTCCTTTTATTGCCTATAAACGGTCAATAAAAATGTGATCTTTATTTCTATACTTTTTATTGTAATTTACATTTTTACTTAACAAAATGCCCCTTTTATTCTAATTTACATTTTGAATGTAATTTTTCTTTTTATTGTTTATTTACATCAAAATGTAAATGTTCCCTTTTTCATTGTTTATTATTAACAACAAAAATCTCGTCTTCTATATTTATTCTTTTCAATGAAAGCAATTTTACAATAAATTGTAATTCTTTAATTTTATGCTTTTTATTGTCTCTAGAAAGACAATAAAATGTAACACAAAAATATATTCTTTTTATCGCATCTAAAATGATGATAAAAATGTAACATTAACATTGCTATTTTTATCGCATCAAAAATGCCGATAAAAATGAACCACTAACATTGTCTATTTTTATCGCACCAAAAATGTCGATAAAAATGAATCACTAACATTGTCTATTTTTATCGCACCAAAAATGTCGATAAAAATGAATCACTAACATTGTCTATTTTTATCGCACCAAAAATGTCGATAAAAATGACAACATTAACTATTCTATTTTCACCGCATTCAAAATGACGATAAAATATTCAACATTAACAATTCTATTTTTACCGCATTCAAAATGACGATAAAATATTCAACATTAACAATTCTATTTTTATCGCATTCAAAATGACGATAAAATATTCAACATTAACAATTCTATTTTTACCGCATTCAAAATGACGATAAAATATTCAACATTAACAATTCTAATTTTTACCGCATTCAAAATGACGATAAAATATTCAACATTAACAATTCTAATTTTTACCGCATTCAAAATGACGATAAAATATTCAACATTAACAATTCTATTTTTACCGCATTCAAAATGACGATAAAATATTCAACATTAACAATTCTAATTTTTACCGCATTCAAAATGACGATAAAATATTCAACATTAACAATTCTATTTTTACCGCATTCAAAATGACGATAAAATATTCAACATTAACAATTCTATTTTTACCGCATTCAAAATGACGATAAAATATTCAACATTAACAATTCTAATTTTTACCGCATTCAAAATGACGATAAAATATTCAACATTAACAATTCTAATTTTTACCGCATTCAAAATGACGATAAAATATTCAACATTAACAATTCTAATTTTTACCGCATTCAAAATGACGATAAAATATTATCATAAGAAATGAAAGCAAAATGTTCTTTTTATTACTAAAAGGAAAAACAACAAAGATGCTTCTTTTGTAATGCTAAAAAGAAACATGACATAAAAATGTTCTTTTAATGTTAAAAAGAAGAAGCGACAAAATGACCCTTTTCATGTTAAAAAGAAAAGATGACAAAATATGTTTTTAATTCTAAAAGAAAAAGCGACAAAAATTATCTTTTTATTCTAATGCAATATCTTAACAAAAGTGTTATTTTACTATCAATGCGAATTTTCAATTTTTTACTACATATAGAAATGTAAACTTTATTTTACAATTATATATCCCATTATAAATTACATATAAAAATGTAATTTTATATTTTTTTGCAAATCCCCTTTCTAATTACATATAACAATGTACTTTTTATTTTACATTGTAAATTGCATATAAAAAGTAGATTCTATCCTTATGTTGTATTTGCATTATAAAATGCAAATGAAAAGGTAAGTTTTATTTTCAATGTTATATTCGTATTATAAAGTGCAAATAAAAATGTAAATTTTATTTTCAAGTTTTATTTTCATTATAGTATGCAAATAATAAAAATAGCTTTATCATCAAGTTATATTCACATCATGAAATGTTAACAAAAATGTAAGTTTTGTTTTCAAGACTCATTTGCTTTATAATATGCAAATAATAAAATAAGTTTTAGTTTTCAGGTCATATTTACAGTATAAAATATAAATAAAAAGGTAAGTTTTATTCTCAAGTGATATTTACATTATGAAATGTAAATAAATAAAATAAAAATAAAAAGTAAGTTTCAAGTTCATTTGTGTCTTGAAAACACAAATAAAAATATAAATTTTAATGTAAATCTTTATTTCAATACTTTGTTCGCGTCAAGGGATGCAAACAAAATATAATTCTCTTTTTATTTAAACATTTTGTTTGCATTGAGAAATGCAAGAAAAATATAATTCTTTTTATTTTAAATGTAAATCTATATTTTGTCATCTTGTTCGCATCAAGGGATGCAAACAAAATACAATCTTTTTGTTCCTTTGTACATTTCTGTTTGAGAAATGCAAACAAAACACAATCCTCTTTTTTATCAACATTGAATTGATATTTCACATCAATTCAAATAAAAGGAAAATTTCTCTTTTTCTTTTTCTTTTTTTTTTCCAATGACAAAAGTATGGATTTTTGTTTCATCTATATTCAATGACAAAAATATAAATTTTTGTTTCATTTTTATTCAATGACAAAAATATGAATTTTTGTCTGTTAACTTTTAATGCAACAAAATTAAGAGTTTTTGTTTTCTTTTTATGCAACCAAAAATGAGAACTTTGTTAGTTAACCTTTAAGGCGAACAAAAAGAAATATATTTTATTCGTTGTTCATAGTCTATTGTAAACAAACAAATAAAAATAATATTCTATTTGTCGTTCAAATTTCATTGTAACATCAACAAATAAAAATAAAGTTTTATTTGTCGTTCCATTTCTTTGTTCATTTCAGAAAAATGAAAATGACATTAAAATAAAATAAATTAAAACGTCTAAATTTAGATTTAATTTTCCAACTGCAATTTAAACTCAATAACATATACAATATAAAGACGGATTTAAGCATAACATGAACAATAAGCACACCACAAGCAACGATCGATAATTCATACACACAAAACATTTCAGAACTAAATCATCATCATCATACAATTATTTTCATGCGGGAAAATAAATTAATAATTAATTAAATAATAAAGATTTGAACTCTCACCCCAAATTTTGGCTGAAAATCAACTGTCTCAGAATCAGGTGTGGTCTGCGCCATCGCGAAGAGCTCGGAAAGACGAGTCCAGCGCAATTTACGGTTTGTCAAACGGACCTCGTATGAGAGAGTTATGAATTTTTAAACATCGGATAATTTAAATATTTAAATTAATAAAATAATAAAAAAAAGAAGGAAAAAGGACCTTCTTCCCCGTCGTTTCTCACGGCCGAACCAACCTTGCTTCTCCTTCCTTCCGTGCGCACCACCCCACGGACCACCAACCGCCGATCAGAAGCCACCACGTCGTCGGCCACCTCGAGACACACCTGCGCCGAGACCCGGGCCCCACTCGCACCCCCCTAGGACCCACAAATAACCCATAAACGCAGCCCATTCCCGGTCAAAATTCGCGAAATCCGTGCACCAAAATCCGATCTTAACCGTATAGATTGAAAGGTCTCTGAATTCTCTTCGATTTGGTAGGTCATACATAAATTTTCGTTGAACGGATTGGGAGATATTAGCGTTTGAAGTTCGGTGTTTTCTGGCCTTCGAAAATAGGTGGCGGCGGCCATGAACAGTATTAGGGTTAGGTTTTTTTTTCGGATTTTTATATTATTTTAATATTAAATTCCGAATTTCGTGAAATAAAGTGGATTTTTGAACTTTCTCGGATTTGGGCCTGCTTACTGTCGATCTTAACGTTTTGAGGCCTTCTGAACGCGATGGGCTATGTCCCAATGTCCAATTCTGATGTCTACACGTTTTTTTTTCGGTTTTAATTGAAAATACAATATTAAATTAATTATTTAATTCCTACCATACATTTAAATATGCCGGGGCCACATACGACCTCAGAAAATTCTAAAAAAAATATTTTTAGCTTTCTTATGATGATACGAATCCAACAAAATTATTTTCGTCGAATTCTGAGACTGTTTTAAAAATAGCTATTTTTAAGGCGTTTAAATTTAACTGTAAATAGTCAAAACACATTTTATTTCGCTACGCTCACATATTAATTCGAAAAATTTTGAAAATTAAAACCTAGCAATAATTTGACATTCTGGTTCCAACAAAAGTGGTTTCGTCGAAAACGGAGGTCGTTTGAAAAATGGCTATTTTTAAGGCCAATATATTTAATATTAAAAATACATTTTTAAACAAATAATTTTCGAAACTCAAAATATATAAGTGTTTACTGTTTTTCAATGCAGAAACGTCATTCCGAACTCAATGGAAGTGGTTTCGAGTCCAAATTCCTATATATGTGAAAAGTAGCCTTTCGGGCCCTATATATTCTACAGCGACCTTTCTAAAATTGAATTGGCCATAACTTTTGATTTCCGTTATGAAATTTCGATTTTTCAGATTCGTTAGAAAGATATTTTTAAATAGATTCTAATATTTTTAGTTTCACTAAAATTCGTTAAATTTTGCATCCTGTACGGTCAGTCAAAGTTCAAGTTTGACTTTTCAAACTACCGCGTTATTTCTAACTCTTTTGTTAATTAAAATTAAATCATTCATTCTAACTTCGATTTAAATCAAATTTGTGATCATTATTATTTAAATAAATTATTTTTTATTGTCAAAATTCATTAAAATTTTCTAAAATAAAATTTTAAATTGGTCCTGATTTTGCGGGTTGTTACAGTAGTTATACCCCAACTTGATTGATTTCATTTTAAACAAATAAATAGTAGATTTCAGGCTCGAAGATCAATGTTGAATAAGAGTTAGTTGAATATAGTATTTGGGTTGTCGTAATGATGTTTTACACAACATCCGTTTTAACCCAAATAAGTGTGAACTTGGAAATAGAATAATAAATATTTCCTAAGTATAGGAATAAATGAGATCGGAAAAGAGATAAGAAATTGGAATATTTTCCAATTATAAATAGGATTATAAAGGTTATTGATTTAGAAAATAAAGGAAGGCGATATTCGGAAATGTTTTCCAAATAACATAAAAGGCCAATATGGTTATTGAAAATATTTGGTTAACAAATATTGATAAAGAAATAGAGAAGTGATTTAACAAATGGAATATTAATTAAGGGCTCAGTGACATGTTCAAAAGGAAAATTTGATTTTTGAGAATAGTAAACTGTTTAAAAACTCCCAGGGAAAGACTGTTTGAATTAAAAACAATTTCACAGAAATCTGTGAAAGCAAATTCAAATTAAAGTAAAGCCAGTAAAGTGGCAGCTGAGATTGAATTAGAATGATATCAAGACAAATTGGATTGTAAGATTCAAATTTGAAGTGTAATGTGATAATCAAGTTAAGAGTTGGGAATCGAGAAGAAATTCGAGTTGAAATGATATTTGGCTCGGATATAAGTGAATGGTTGTGTTGGAGATAAAAAAAACTGATTTGGAGTTTGATTGGCATGACATTGGTATATGCTGAATTGATGACAGGTGGAAAGGATATAATGATATGCCGACAAAAAGGTACAAGTTTATATTTCTATTGGATATAAGAATTATGAGCCGAATTGGCAAGCCGCTTGGTTGTTTGATTTTCTTTTGGGTTGGAGATGGCCCAGAGAGGCGAGTTGGAGTTTGACCGATTGACTAGTACAAAGGAGGTGCTGGCGAAATTTTTCGAAGAATAAGGAGTTAGAAAATTTTCAGGATTTTTGAAAATTTTCGATGATAAGAATTAATTAATAATTTAATTGAAATTAAATTGGTTCAGTTGAAATTGAAGTAAAAAGTGAACAAATATGTTCTAACCAGTCGATAGCTTCGTTCTCTACCTTTTAGCAATTTCGAGGACGAAATTATTTTAAGTGGGGAAGATTGTAATGACCCGCATTGGCAGAGGTGTTATGATTAATTTATTTTATTATATAAATGGTGATATAGTGAATTTAATGGTCGTGGAATTAAATAATGATGAATATTTAATTAAAATAATAAATTAAATAATATATTTAATTCTGAAATAATCAGAATTGGCTGAAATGACGATATGGTGTGAACCGGATCATCTGTGATATTTAATTCAGCTTGAAATTGAATTTGAATAACGAATATATTCAATCGTCGACAGTTGAACGTATAGTTTATAATATAATTATAAACGAGCTCGAAATGGCGCTGTAGTTCGCTATTTGGCGATTCGAACTTCAACTGAATGTACAGGATTCGTTTTAAGCCGGATTTCTGTGAAACAAGAAACGTGTGGAGCTGGTGGAGTATATCTTTCTAGTGGAAGAGGAAAATCAGGATTTCGTCGGGTAGATTTTGAGATATGTCCAAATCAAATTTCAGAATAGTCGCTATAGAATCGTTTATCGGTCATAACGGTTATTTCAAAATAATTAGATATCGGGTTTGAATTTAGACAAGGTTCTTTTGAGACGTAGTGATAATTTAATTTTTAGAATTTTACTGTAATTTTTAATTAATTAAATATGCGACTTTTTATTGGGAGTATTTTGCACCTTGTAATCAACATTTCGGGATTTCACAATATAAGTTAATCTACCGATGTTATTATAGTTTTGGGATCATGGCACGTTGCTTATCACAACGGTGTTCTTGTTTCTGTCGATAGCAACTTGTACATAAACGAAATTTGTTACAATGGGTCCTCGTTTCAATGTGTATGGCAATACAAACGGTCAATACGGGTGTGTTAACTAAAGTTAGACGAACGTTATCAAAAGGGAGTACGGTTAATACCATACATCTTGTGAAAGATCAAAAATAAGTCACGTATGGATTCTTCTCAACCTTTCGTTCTTTGTGGCCTCAAAAGAAGAAGGCGTGGCCTTTAAAATCCACACATTTAATCCAAACAAAAACCTATAAAATACCCTAACTCTCTAACCTAATTCTTTCCTGGTCAATAGGAAACAAAAATCATGCCGCCACAAACAAAAAGTAACGAATGAAATCCTTCTTCAAAAAAAAAATCGAGTGAAAATCAAATAAATTCACATAATTCTCAATAACCATATTTTCGAGTTCATTAGAGTTAGGGCTTCATTTCAGTACCTCAGTTTTCAAGTGCGCATCAATTTATGGTTCGACAGTACTGTCGATTACCGGAAATCAATCGAGGGCTAAGGAATTCGGCTATTCATTATTTTGGGTAAAGCGGAAGTTGTCCTTGAGTTAGTGGGGTTCGCCAGCGGATGTGTGCGATTTCCAGTGGGTTTCGGATGTCGATGTTTGCCAGGATACCGTCCGTGAAGTCATGAAGTCGCGATACAAAGGCATAGTGCAAGTTTAGTAAAAATGGCATCAGTTTGTAGAGATTCTGGAAAGAAAATTTATGGTAATTGTTATGTGATTTATTTTTGATTAGAAAATGAGTTTTGGATCAAAGAAAGGGGGCGAAATGGACAGGGAGATAATCGGGTTCCTGTAGCGTGGGAGTGGAGGAAGGCATCGAGCATTTTAAAATTTGTATAGGGTGATGCTATTTTTGACAAAGTGTAGAATGGGATTTTTAGTTGATTTATGATGTAGTAAGGAAAGTGATCAGTGAAGAAATGTTTGAGAAATGGCACTTTGGTTTTGCGGGTTTGAACGTTACTGGGAGAAGATGAAGATGAGGGGGGTGTTTAAGCAGTGATGACGTGGATAGGTATTAGATTAGTTAATTTATTTACAATTAGTTTAATGATTTATGACCAAAATTTATACATAATATTGTAAAATGTATAACATTACCATATATTGTCAGAATCACGAGCCGTCTGTCACGTTAGGATCATATGGACGAACACTACCTAATGGAACTGACTGGAAGTGAATCGAAGCCCGTTACAATTCATAGCAAAATAAATTGTCCGTCTAAATCAAGCGATGGTTATCGTTATTAACGATGATTGTCCAATGTGAGTAAATCTCACTAACTATGAACAGTTTATAATTTCATGTTATATTTTTAGAACTGTTAGAAATTGTCTGTTTGACTGTGTGTTGACTGTTTGATTGAACTGCTAGTCAGTTAGTTGAATTTCTATATTTGATTCTGTTTAACAGAATATATCATATGGAACTGAAAGTGATGATTATATATATTGTTTAACATCTGTGATGCAGGGAAACAGGTTGGAGGAATCCAGCTGGATTCCTCAACATTTATTTTACTTTTTTCATATATTGTGATATATGATGTGTTATATAATCTGTTATGGATTATGGGTGTTGGAATGATGTTTATCATTGTTATTCGATATTGTAAATATCATAAAGACCCTGGGATGTAAAAAAAATTATTTCAATGTATATTGAAATAAAGGGATTTTATAAAATCAACAGATTTTATAAAAGGAAATATTTCGAAAGAAAATAAAAAGGGAAAAATGTTTTTAAAACGAATAGAGTTTTATTAAAGGGAAATCATTTGTAAAGTGAAGAACTGTTACTAAAAGTAAATCTTTATCAATGAATAGTTTAATCGAGTTAAAGAGAGTTAATCGATGTTAGTTTAATCGATTAGAGTTAAAGTAAAAAAAGTTAATCGATGTTAGTTTAATCGATTAGAGTTAAAGCAAAAGAAGTTAATCGATGTTAGTTAATCGATTAGAGTTAAAGTTAAAAGGAGTTAATCGAATATAGTTTATTCGAATAGAAAGCAAATGAGTTAATCGAATATAGTTATTCGAATAGAAGCAAATGAGTTAATCGAATATAGTTTATTCGAAGAAAGTAAAAGGAGTTATCGAATATAGTTTATTCGAAAGGAGTTAAGTGAAATGGGTAAATCAATAGCATTTGTCAAATAGAGTTAATCCAATAATGTTAGTCCAATAGAGTTAATTGATAAGGGTTAATCGAATAGAGTTAAGTGAAAAGAGTCAATCGAATATAGCTATTCGAGGAGGGTTAAGTAAGGAAGTTAGTAAAAGGAATATAAAGTGAACTTTGCCAATTCCAAAGTTAGAAATGTTGTTCAGTTAAGGTCTGAGAGATTGTTCTATCCCAACTTGATTGGCTTCGTTTTTAACTAAGGAATAGTTAAGGTTCGGCAGTAAAGGAAATGGTTTGAGTTGGCATAGCGATGTTTGTTTAAACATCTGTCTAAGTCCAATGAAGAAGCTTTGGAAATGTTTTCCAAAGAAGAAACCAGAAATGTTTTCTAACAAAGAAAATAGGAAATGGAAATGTTTTCCATTTGTTAATAACGTATATTTTCCCAATTTAGAAAATAAGAAATACTAAATATAGCGAAAACAGGAGATAAGTAAATTTAATGAACTAAGGAGATGAATGTTAAATGATGTTTGATCGATATAATTTCCATTTGGAAATAATATCGTTGTTTGCACATCTCTTTTTATTCGATAGTTAAATCGCAGACTATCGAAGTTTTGACCATTTTAACGTTGTTAATATGGAGAGACCGGTTGGATTATTATCCAAAGAACCACTCTGTATTGGCGTAAGCGTTGCGAATCATATATGCCAAAGGAAATTGAAGACGGAGTTATACAAGGGCTATCCTGTTTACAGAATAGTGCCTTCGGTTCATCCTGTTCCTGGGTGACTTGTATGGACGGATGTCTGACAGAGTATTTCCAGACGATCACATATATTGATTTCTCCAACCGTACCAAGAGTGGAAGCGGAGAAGGAAACTTCTTTTAGCTAACACGTAATGTATGTTTAAGGACGTCAATCGGTGATTTGATGGACTTGACGATGTGGCATTCAAAGTGAATCTGGTATGAGGATAAAGCGTAGCTTCTAGCCTCATCATCCGGTAAATGACAGAAATCGGGCAGGTAGCATGGCTAAGTCGGTCGCACCGAAGTAGGATGTATAATCACCTGATCTAGAGTTTCATTTACTTCTAAAAATCTATTGTTGATGCTGTCCCATTCGGGAAACGGTTGCTGATCCCAGCCGTTGGTGATATACATTCGATACGCTCAAGCGAAATGAGTGGTCGGTCATGTGTGGTCGGGTTGCAAGATGTTCTTGTTGAACCCAGTGTATTCCTCTCTAGAGGTACACGAGCGATAGGTGGTTCCATACCTTGTCATAGTTGGAAATCCATTACCCAATACGTGTTTGCGGTTTTGATTGTATACTATATATGTAGAACGTGAGATGAAAGTGTTTCTGCTAGATGATTATTATATGGTGTTGATAGACATTATTATAATATCAAAGGGTTTTTGATATAAAGATATTTTGGATTCTCATAAGGGAAAAACCCGTTCCGTTATACGGCGTGGTCTTATGAGATATCGATTACCTGCTCGAACTGTTTTAAACTGTTTTACTCACACCAGTCCCATGACTGACCCGGAGTTTACTTTGTTGTTTTCCCTAAACTCTTGGGTGCCTAAATTTGTATGGGCAGTCAAGTAGTAGGGATTTTACAGATATAGTTGAAGAGCTGGAGCAGGAGGCTTCAGGATCCTATAGCTATAGTTTTTTCCGCTGTGTTGTAAGTGTTGTACTTTGATAATGATGTATATTCAAATACAGATGTATATTTCAAAGTTATGTTACATATATTATATGTTATTCGTTCCGCTGTGAGATTCGTGTTACTCTGATGTTGTGTTCTTCTTCTTCTTCTATTCTAATTTTCTATCTTATCTTTCCTCACCCTCTAATTTCTTTCACTAATTACCAGGATTTTTCAATGTTTTGGTTATCGACATCGAGTTTATGTCGATAACCAAAGTCGCTAAAAATCCGGGTCGTTACACAGATGTGGCGTCTGATTGGTTCTGATGAACTCCTTGCTGAGTCATTAGGACTGATGTGGCTATTCTATCTTTTCTGAATGGCTTTGATTTGCTCTAGGTTAATTTGACAGTTCCTATTAAATCAAACTTCTATATAAGCAACATAAATCTAAAACCTAAGCCACAAAAAAATATTCTTAGAGCCGTCGTGCCATCAATGGTGAACCTAGAATTGCCGTCATGTCTTTCAACTCAAAGGCAAGATAGAAGCTACATCAAAATCAAAACTAGTCTAATTCAACTAAGAGAATTCAACGATCTATATCAAAGGCGAGCAATTCATTTTCAGAATACATATCCCTGAAATCAAGTTTTTCCATTTGATTGTAAGTGTAGTTATCTTTCAGATGTGAATAAATTAAAGACATGATTTGTAATGAATTGTAAAATAGAATTGTATCAAGTTGTATGTGATGCTGATTCATGTTTATTATCATATATGCCTATGAAATATTGTGGTCTATCGAACCTATCATGTTATGTGGAAATTGGTGAGTAAACCTATGATGTTGTATAGGAATTTGGGAATGAAATTATCATATGTAAGTTTGGTGATATTATGATACATACAAGTTTTAGGCTAAGCCATGTCATTTACGCCTAATTGTTTAGAGCCATTATGCATACATGCTTAGATCTACGACCTTATATGTTTAGATATACAACTTTATATGTTAGATCCATATGCCTTTATGATAGATCTAATTTGCAAGTTCACCACTACATGCCAAGTTTAACTTGTATAGTTTTATGTAAATTCATATGCTTGTGGTTCATGTTGCATAGATCAAATTTGCAAGTTCATAGTTAAAAATATATTATTCTATGCCAAATCCATGTGACATATATGTAGTTAGATCCATACTTTTGTATGATGTTGGAATGTTGCAAAGTTCCTCTTTTCCCCTTTTTGTTTTATAAGTTAGGCTAAAATATCGAGCCTAACATCCTATGTAATTTTGCGAACGTACAACGGGGGTAACGTTGGGGAAAACATGAAATTACATGTAATTGGCATGTTTGACACATAAGCATGATAAGTGGCATGAAAATGGTATAATCTATATACCTAAAATTTTGAACGTGATTTAGAAGGAAAATAGGCCATAACAATAATTGATTTATAATTTACATGTAAATATGTAGGATAAACATGAAAAATTACATGGCAAAGATTGGTTCATGAAATGGTATATTTAGTATACCATTAATTGTGAGCATAATTAAAAGGATAATTATGGAATAATTAAATTGGGAAAATTTTACATATGGAATTTGTCATAAATAAGAAATATGTAAATTTAGAAAAGACGAATATGCCTAACCCGAGGTTAGACTGAGTTATGGTGTAAAATTGCCCGGAACCAACCGGCACATCCAGTGACCACAACAATACCTGTCAAATGTGGGTGGTTAGTGCATTGAGCCCAAAAAGGACCCGAGGTTAGACTGAGTTGTGGTGTAAAACTGCCCGGAACCGACCGGCACATCCAGTGACCACAACAATACCTGTCTAATGTGAGTGGTTGGTGCTTTAATAAAGCTAAGTCAAGAATGGTAGGGTTAAGTCAATTAAGGAAACACTTAACCAATTCAACATGATAACTAAACTGATGGGTGAGGTTAAGTAAATTTAGAACACTTAACCGTTATAACATGTTAATTAGACAAGTGGGCGAGGTTAAGTAAATTTAGAACACTTAACCGTTATAACATGTTAATTAGACAAGTGGGTGAGGTTAAGTAAATTTAGAACACTTAATCTTTATAACATGTTAATTAGACAAGTGGGTGAGGTTAAGTAAATTTAGAAACACTTAACCTTTATAACATGTTAATTAGACAAGTGGGTGAGGTTAAGTAAATTTAGAAACACGTAACCAATATAACTTGATTTATGGAAAGGTTAAGTTAAAATAAGAGGGCAACACTTAACCAGTATAACTTGATTTGTAGTAGGGTTAAGTTAACACAAGAAGGCAACACTTAACCAAAGTAACATGACATGTAGGTGGGTTAAGTTAACTTGAATTGATTGATGATACTTAACCAATACAACAAGATGAATACGTTGGATTAAGTTAACAAGAAACACTTGACCAATATAACTTGATGAACGACCGGGGTTAAGTTAATAGGAAACACTTAACCGATCCAACATGATAAGTAAGGAGGGTCAAGTTAATAAGAAATGCTTAACCAACATGACATGATGAATGAGTGAGTTAAGTTAACATGAGCGAACAACACTTAACTAATATGGCGTAATGTGCGGGAGTGTTAAGTACATATCGGGTTGGTGGGTAATATTAGTAAATATAGGCCCGCAAAACTTAACCATTAAATAAACATGCTTGAATCAGTGGAAGAGTTTAGTACATATCGGGTTGGTGAGTAATATTACTAAATATAGGCCCACAAAACTTAACTATTAAATAAACATGCTTGAATCGATGGGACAGTTAAGTACATCTCATGTAGGTGGGTAATATTAGTACATATAGGCCCACAAAACTTAATCGTTTATTAAAAATGCTTGAATCGATGGGAGGGTTAAGTACATATCGGGTTGGTGGGTAATACTAGTAAATATGGGCCCACAAACTTAACCAATAGGAAACCCTAGTAACGGGGACCCATTTCAGCAGTAACCCACATGGATGTATCACGGTACCCTGAACTAGGCAGGGTAGGGCACGATTACTAGGCTGATTATAAGCAGTCAAAGCAGCGGCAAGGGGTACGTCAGTGTAGGTTCCGACGGTTTACGGGCGTGCACGTACTCCGGAGTGGGAAAAAGCAGGCACAGGGTACCAGTAGTTATACACTGTGCATCTTGAATCGTGTCGGGTCGCTATCATAAGGATTGATACACCTTATGGTGGAACCAGCACAAGGTATCTACACACAAGAGATGGCCGATTGACACAGACACATGGAACATGAATACAAGTAGGGAGCCGATCGATAGGGTAGTAAGGGTACATCTAACATGTTCATGGCAATTAGGCTGATTGATGTGGAATCCTCACGATAGATGTACACCTGAAGGCTACCACAATTATGGGGGTTGGGATCACGATTATCATTTTGTACAGATTACTAGTTGGGACACTAGTTAGGTGGTGCAGAGATAAATATAGAAATCAGATTAACAGAGCAGTAGCGAAGCAGAGAAAAAGTAGAAGCGCATTCAGTCCACCTTGCACTTATCTTTTCTTTAGTTACCTTGTTTTTACGGTATTGTCCTATTTTCGGTTTATTCATGTCATGATCCTTTATCTTGTTTGCATGCTGAAAGATTATTGGACTTACCAGACTTATGTCTGACCTAGTTTGTTTTTCGCCTCTTTTCTTCCATCCCCCCCCAAGGCAGTCAGGGAGGGAATAGCTCATCCTAACTTGGACCTATTCTCTTTCCAAGCTTGAAGATTAGTTGTGTATCGCTTAGGACTCTCTCTTCCACTGCTATGGCTGGTTCATGCTTTATCGGGGAATATCATTGTTTTTATGCTTCTTTTATTCTTGAAAGTCTTTAAATCAAGACAGAAGTTCTATGTATTACATTTAAGTATGATTGAGGAAATTGTTGTAAAAGCTTGACTGAATTAAGTTGTTTATAAAATGACTTTATTTTCCACTGCTTTATTTGTCTGTCTTGTAATTTATCTGCATCTTTTACCTATAATGCTCCACCGAAGTTAAGGCATTCCATCTGTGAGTGACCTTAACGGAGGTGGGGTGTTTCAAGAAATGTTATAATATAAAAATTAACATTTTTGTTGAATTAGAAATGTTGAATATGAAATTAACATTTTTGTTGAATTAGAAATGTTAAATATAAAAATAACATTTTTGTTGAATCAGATCATTGTCAAAACAAAATATCCTTTTTGTTGAAATAGATTTGTATGAAAACAAAAACATCACTTTTGTTAGAAATGTTTATTTAGAACAAAAACATCGCTTTCGTTAGAAATATTTATTTAGAATAAAAACATCACTTTTGTTAGAAATGTCATATTTGAATAAATGTCATTTATTTAGAATAATGTCATTATAATAAATATGTCATTTATTTAAATTAATGTCATGTTACATTAAAATGTCATTTATTTCGAATATATTCATGTTGAAATGAAAATAGAAAAATGTTCATGTTTAATATAAAAGCATGTTAACATTAAAAATCTCATTTATTTAATGTAATGAATGAAAATGTTTATGTTAAATTATAATTTTCATGTTTAAAAAATTAGAATTGTTAAATTATAATTGTCATGTTTAACAAATTAGAATTGTTAAATTATAATTGTCATGTTTAACAACTTAGAATTGTTAAATTATAATTGTCATGTTTAACAAATTATAATTGTTAAATTATAATTGTCATGTTTAACAAATTAGAATTATTTAATTATAATTGTCATGTTTAACAAATTAGAATTGTTAAATTATAATTGTCATGTTTAACAAATTAGAATTGTTAAATTATGTTAACGATAAAATTTACATTTTATCGTATATGTATAAAAGATTATAAATATTTATTTGTTTGAAATGAAAATATCTTAATGATAAAATTTACATTTTTATTGTATATGTAGAAAGGATTAAAAATGTTCATTTGTTTGAAATGAAGATATATGTTAATAGTAAATATTCACATTTTTATTGTATATAAGAAAAGAGTAAAAAATGATCATTATAGAAAATAAAAATATGTTATGAATAGAAACCACATTTTTATTGTATAAATAGAATGTGTAAAACTGATCATTGTTTTGAAATAGAGATATGTTAACAAATAAATATTCACATTTATTTGTCATGTTAAAAATTGAAATTTGTATACAAATAAATATTCACTTTTATTTGTTATGTTAAAGATAGGAATTTGTATACAAATAAAAATCTCCTTTTTATTTGTCATTCGCAACATGGAAAATGTCATGAAAATAAATACTTCTTTTTATATGACATTAGAAATGTAGAACATGTTATGCAAGTGAAACCTCTTTTTATTTTCCATTAGAGAACATAAGAAAGTGTTATGTAAATAAATCTTTTATTTTGTCATTAGAATTATATAACATGTTATGTCGACAAAATTATCTTTTATTTTGTCATTAGAATTATATAACATGCCATGCGGACAAAATTATCTTTTATTTTGTCATTAGAATTTTATAACATGTCAGGTAGACAAAATTATGTTTTTATGTTGTCATTAGAAAATATAGAACATGTTCAACATAGAAAATGTTATGACAATAAAAATCTTTCTTTTTATTTGTCATAAGCAACATCGAAAATATGTTTACAATAAAAATTCCCTTTTTATTGTATATGTAAAACATGAAATGTGATTGGACCAAATATACTTGGTTATTGATATGGATTGTGATTGATTGAATGTTTGGATTGTGCTCGACCAGTTTATGAGCAAAATATGTTTTTTTACATTTAGCATTGGGTGGATAGAAAGATATGTATGCTAACACCTTGTGAAACACTTCACGATTTAACTATAAGGTGTTTAGCGATGTTGTTTGTTTCAAAATTAATGAATGATTTTGAAAAGTTTTTTCTTAAGTAAAAAGAATAGTATTCCCGACTTTAGACAGGGAATGTTTTATAAAATAGAAAGGATTTCGAGGACTATACCCGACGATTTCGAAATTATTTGGAAGTAGAAATCTATATAGATTTGAAAGTACTTGAGATTATTATGTTGTGAAATGATTTTCCCTACTTCGGAATATAAAATGATTTATCAAGTATGTGACTGAAGATGCAGGTGACCCGAAATTGACAAGCAGTGTGAGGACGTGCATGTCTTCCCAAACTGGTGGGGTGGTGCATTGTCAGTGTAGCTGTTAGGTGCACACACACACACACACATATATATATGTATGTATGTGTGTGTGTGTATATATATATATATATTGGTTCGGTTAGGGTGTGTACTGCCCTGTCTTGAGGGAATATGACCGATATTTGGATTCATACTTGTTTGTATGTTTTGTTACGTTTTGAATTCATATTTCCAAATGTTTTGTTTTCAAATCCCGAAGTGAAATCTACTTTGATATAAAAAAATAGATATGTATTTCAAAATGATTAGAAATAAGAAATGGGGAATAAAGGCCAAAGAAATAATTTCTATAAAGTGAATTGGATTTTGAAATCGAAGATTAGGAATCAAGCCTAAATGGGTAGATTAAGGAATTGCTTGTTGATTGATGCATTATAGATCCATATCTTTATTTATGGTAGTAGTATATGCATTGGCAATCCAATGGAGTAAACCCATTCCGCGTTAGCGGCGTGGTCCTGTAATTAGCCTTATTATTAAATAGTTTAAGATTCTCATACCAGTCCCATGACTGACCTGTAGTTTGTTTCACTTGCAAACTCGGGTGCGCATATTTTCCATACGGGCAGTCGAGTAGCTTATCTTGCAGATATCTTGAGCAGGATTCTGGATCGAAGCTTAAAGCTATGTCCAGAGCATTAATAGTCTTCCGCTGTGTTAGTTTATTTGTTCTGCTACATTGTGTTACATTTATTGTAATTTATCTCCTGATGTATTATATCGATGTAATCTGATATTCAGTACTCTGATGTAACATTATTAAAATGTTTATAAAACTCTTTTGTTATTTGTTCGGATGTGTTGTATGCCCAAAGTTAGCATGTTCGGGAATCGAACGGTCTTGGTCGATTTAACGATCGATTAGGTCCGAGCGAAATCCGAATCGTTACAGATAATGTCATTTTCAATGATGGCTATTTTGATGGAGGAAATTGGGGGAAGGTGGAAGCCTGTGATGGTGGATATTCCATACCTCAATGGTCTGATTGATGGAGATGAGAAGAAGCCCTCTAATATGGATGAAGGAAGTTGGAAGAATATGAAGCGAAGGTGTGGTCGTAGCCTGTTCGAATCGATTGGTTGTGATTGTAGCCCGAAAATCAATTGAGTGTCAATATATTCCGAAAATAGGCGGGATGTACCTCGTGGCCTTGAAATCGAGGGTTGTAAATTAGGAGATGAGAAAGTGCTAGTGATGACTTGTTTGGTGATTGTTGGAGATATGTGATATTTGAATCAAGGTGGAGTGTTGAATTTTGTTAATTCAAATATTTTTTGAAGGGGAATGAAATTAATTAATTGATTTGTTTGATTAATTAATTGATTTGATTCAATTGATTGATTTTATCATAGAAGGGAAGAAATAAAAGATTATTTTCTGGAGATATGTTGAAGGGGCAATTTGGATATTTTCCTAGGTCTTTTATTCCCCTATATATGTAGTCTTCTTGGTTAGATAAAAACAATATAAACCGAAACAATGTAAGAATATTTGGAGAGGTACGCCTCTAGGGATTGCTCCATGGAGAGGAAAATGAGGGAATTAGGGATAAGAGAGGTTGTTCTTATTTACTGTTGATAGAGAAAGTTGGTGGCTCTAGGTTGATTCAAGGGTTTACCATTGTTCTTCATTGTTTTTCTTCTCCAGCAATATTTGTAGTCATATAGATATTCTTTCCCTTTCTCAATAAGTTTATTGATTCAATCGTGGTTTGTTTATTTTGACTTTATTCCATTGAGTGTAAAAAAAAATTGGTGAATCAATAAAGAGGGTGGTTGAGTGGAATATTTGTATATTGCTATTATTTCCGATCTATTGTGTTGTTAATTTCAATCATATTCATCTTCAAGTGATGGGGTGAAAATGATCCGTTTTTGGCATTTTTGTTTTTCTCGGTGTGCACAAAACCCCAATAGTAACAACCTTGATTTTGGATTACGTGAGAAAATAAACTATAGTGATGTTCGTAATTTAAAGGTGAAGAAAATAAAATATAAATTTAAAAGGGAGAATTCTTATAATTATTTATATTGGATAAATATGAGATTTGAGTTAAGAACTATGTTAGTTTGTAAATTAAATTTAATAAGAGATAAAAGATTTCAATTCAGCATTAATTTATTGAATAAATGTACAAAATGAAGAAAATAAAATTTCAAGAACTTTATTATGTTTATTTGTGGTAAAATATAAGTTGAAAGATTTTACTTGTCAAAGTGCAATAATTTTGTGAATTATTGCTAAACAAAGATTTTGGGTTTTTAAATTGGTATTTTAAGACAAATTGGGTTATGACTAAAAAGGCAAAATGTAATATATCGATTAAAATCAGTATTTATGTGTATGCATATTTTTAACATGATTTATATGTTGTTTTAGACATAAGATAATGAATATTTTGTAAATTTTGGTGTTAAAAATGTAAGTTTTATACAATTGAAAATGTAAAACAATTTTTTAATTAATACTGTAAGTTTTATGTTGATTATATTTTAAATCAAATTTAAATTGGATAAAGTTATTTTACAAATGTTATTTTTGTAAAGTTAAAACAAGTGAAATGTAAACAATTTGATATAATTTGTGTTAAAATATGTTAAGAATGGTGTAAGCTTGTGTTTAATTTGGAGGTTAACAACATAATTAACTTAACGTTTCAACAGTTAAGCCTAAATGGGTAGATTTGGTTCCAAACCCAAACCCAAGAGTTTAATGTTACTTAGGAAGAGAAGAATTGAGATTACAAACAATTTTCTTTTTTAGTTATCTTCTTCTTTCAGAAACTTCAAACCCGAGAAAAGATATAGCAACCTCCTCCTCAAGTTTTTTAATCCAAGCCATTTCATTAATCAAAAACTAAGAAAACCTAGCTAATACTCAAATCTAACATGTAACCAAACATAAATCAGTAAATTATTTCTCCAAAGTCCTAACTTAGAGAGATATTTAGTATAAGTTTCGATTTCCTTTTGCATGTCTATTTTCGTTAAATTTACAGGTATTTGAAGCCTTTGTGTAAACAAAAGACTCAATTTTCCTTACAAAATCGCTGCTAATTTCGTGTAATTCATCCAAGGTAAGTTTACCACTTACATTTCTAGCTATAGCAGGCTTGCATGTCAATAATTCGTTGTTTTTGGCTTACTGTCAAACAAGTTCTGCAAGTTTTACATTACGATTACCATATTCTTTAATGTCTATCTTTTTGGCCCATTTGATTCTTGTTCTTGCATTGATTTCATTGTGAAATCTTTCTAGATTATTGTCCATATGTTGCTTAATGTGTATGTTTGAACTCATGCCTGAAATATGCCGAAATCTTGACCAAAAATCAATACGAAGTAGGCACAAAAGCTTGATAAAACCCACATAATAAGCTTCAAATTTGATCATTAAGGGTCAAACTATAGATCAACCCTAGGATTGACCATAACTATGCATAGTTCAATCTAGGCATTCACAATTTTGTGTATGCCTGGTCAAACCTTTTAACGCTTCCTATGCTGTGTTTTCTGAGGTTATGAGCTTTGTTTTTTTGAGTTTCCCACGGTTGTGTTTTGTGGTTTCGATAGAATGTGATCTGTTTTAAAAAGGCTTATTTTTATAAATTTGAGAGCCAACATTAACATCAATTCATATTTTGGATTGATAGTTTTTCTATGAGTTTTGAAAAGCTGATTTTGCTGAAATTCTAATTAAATTCGCTTATTTTGGGCACATGTTTTGTAAATTGATTTCATAAGATTTTTGATTCAAAACCAGGTTTTGAAATAAATATTTTGTAATCGATTTATAAAAATATAATTATTTATAAAGCTATTAAATATATATATTCTTTATTATAAAGTGCTTTTAAACGAAATGATTTCTAAAGTGTTTTCGTAAATCATTTTATAAATCATTTTCTCAAAATAATTATTTTTCTATAAAATCACATGTTTTTGTACTCTTCAAGTGAATGAGGAAAAAAGATATGATAAACTGTATGGTACAGGACATACATGCTTATTATATCGTTTATTTTTGGACCTGTTTGATTTAAACTAAATGAGTGCGGAATTGACTAACTTCTAGTAAATTGATAAGTGAGAATGTAGGAAACACTGTTGTCACTCTTTAGGTTACTTTTTGAAAGTTTGTGACACATTATGTTGTTGTTGCCAGTACTAGGCTGTTGAGTCATTCATTAGGCTGTTGGACCATTTATTAGGTTGTTGAGCCGTTTATTAGAGTTTTGGATCATTTATGGAAAAGTACTTGGCAAGTTGTTGGGACGTTTGTTATTAATGCACACGGCATAGCTAAGCTCTCAATTTGTTAGGATCCATCTTTATTGTTATTTTTCTAGATTTCATTATTCTTGATTTATCTATTTTTGTTGATTTCCAATTGTTTTCACCTTTTTTTAATGTTGGATTTATAAATATAGCCTTAGAGCTATTGTTTTCACCATTTTTTGATGTTGGATTTATAAATATAGCCTTAGAGCTATTTTTTCGACTAAATATGGTGATTATTTTGTTGTTATGAACTCGAAAATGAGATCTATATGTTGATATTCTGTTGGTTTCCATATTGTTGTTTCTATCTTGGCCTTGGAGCATTAGGAGTTTGTTGTCGATGGATACGTTTGTATTTGTTCTTGCCTCATGAGACCTTATTTGTTGATTTAGATGAACTTATATCATGTACTTTATGTTGATTCACAAGTTTATGTTGCTCCTTCTCTATTGAGAAGAATTACCTTTCATTTGTCATTATCCTTCACCTATCATACATTAAATGAAACGATCTAAACTTCCCCAGTACGGGAAAGCACGGATTGCTTTGAGAACACGACGCATCAGAACACAAACAACAGAAAATTTCATTGCTATTACAACAATTTACATTATAGTACAAGAATATTTTAGAGCGCAAGTAAATATTACATAGCAAAAAAATAATATCATAGATTAAAATACATATTAGCAGAAATTTAAATATATAAATATAATGTGTAGTGGAAATACAACAACTTACACAACTAAAAGAAATAGACAGATACAAAGCTTTCCGAATACAGCTTCAGCTGTAATCTAGGATCCTGTGAAAGAAAAATCGGTGAAAACCAAAACTACTAGCTGTCCGTGTGGAAAATATGGGCACCCAGAGTTTAGGTAGACACAATAAATTCCGAGTTAGTTGTGGGACTGGTGTGAGAACTAAAACAGTTATTAACTTTGAAATTTTAAAGTTGGGAAATCATGGGATCACGCCGTATAACATGGAACCGGTTTACTCCACCTGAATACTAGTTTAAAACATGAAACAATGCAATGTTTTTTGAAAAACGAAGCTATTATAAGACTAGGTTCCATCACACAATGCAACGCAAGCCAGAGGATAGAGTTTTCCCTTATAATAGCCAAACATGCTTGGTACATTTAAAACAAATCATTTTGACATTACTATAAGTGCACAGTGTCGAAACAATTCAAGTATACATGTATCAATCATAGACGACATGGGTACCATATATCATGTCACCATACTAGTTCTTCAACTAAAACCGAAGAATGTCGTATTGCAAATAGGATTTCCATCATGAGTCAAGGCAAGGGATGTACTCCTTACGGATTCGGGCCACCTCTAGCGGAATGACCCAGGATCACTGATTGACATAGAAATGTGTTTATTTTATGCTCTTATATCTTATCTTTTGTATATAAATAAATATTACTTGGATATTGTTTTGTTATTTTTACAGATAGTCCAACCCAGCCCGCATGCAACCAGAAATGTAGAGAAATAGAGTTCAATTTGCTGTGTATTTGCATTTTGAAGAATTGTAGATGAAGATATCACATCTAGTTGCTGTTGGACAAGAAAAGGAGTGATAGAAAGGCTTTGCACATCACAAATCAATGAAGAAATATCAAGGAAGCAAGAGGAAAAAGAGAAAAGGCCCAAATTTGCTTTATTTATCTAAGGCCCATTTATGTTTCTTATTGTAAACTAATTAGTGGTGTAATGACCAGGCCCATTTACCATTAGGGTTAGGGTTAGGGTTTGGCTATCTACCCTATATATACCCTTGTAATGGCATTGTAGCCACCATCCTATCATATATCTCATTCTAGTCTCTTCTTCATCAATAAAACTCATTTTTCTTTTTATGCAATTTTCTATTTTTCTTAGCAATTAGTGTTGTCTACACGATTAGATTCGGTAGAACACTATTTGTCTTTTGCATTTCTTTCCGTTAGTGATTGACCGGCTGATTAGATTCAGCGGTAATCCTAATTGTTATTTTCTGTTCGTTTAATTCTGTTCTGCAATTTTATTTCCATCGTTCTATTTTTAATCGTTGAAATTATTACAAATCTGATTAGATTCGAATCTGCAGTAAATTTAATTGCATCTTTTAATTGTAGTTTCACTTTTTATTTTATTTTGCAAAATCAACCTCCAGCTTCGTCTAACACGCCCAAGAAAAAAATAATTAATAATTTTTAAATAAACCTCCCTGTGTTCGACCTGTATGCTACACGCCTGTATGCTTGCAGAATTTATTACAAATGTCGCGCTTTTCTAATTCATAGATTAGCGTCGATCAAGTTTTTGGCGCCGTTGCCGGGGAGGTAACGATTGAATTCTATTATTTATTTAATTTCTGATTCGTGTTAGTTTTTATTTTTTTTTTTATTTTTATTTCTCCTCAATCCTACGTATATAGAAAAAAAATCTCTTTAGTAGTTGATTTGGTATTATTTGTTGATACCACAATCTTCTACACAAGAAGAAAAAAACAATTTTCCTTTGCCATTTTTTTCCCTGATTTCTTCCCTTTTACGGTTCATTCCCTTTATACAAATTTCTTTCCCCGTAAAAAAAAAAAAATTACAATTTTTTCTCTGTTTTCTTTCTTTTCCTCTTGTTCTCACCAACATCCACTTCATAACAATCACCGCAACACCTTCATATACCACGTCTGAAAACATCAGTTCGCACCTTCACAGTAATACAAGTCTCCCACTTCATCCATCCTCACGCACAAGGCTGAACAAAGTCCATCATCACGTTTACCACCTTCATACCCATTACCATCAAACCGCTCTCCCCCTCATTTTCAGACCAGCTTCTTCAATCATTACGCACCCAAAAAGCACCTCACATCCAACCAACACGTTCAAAAACCACTACAGCTCGTCATCCTCACCAAGTCCTCATCTAACACCCCATCATCTCCTATAGTCCATCGCACCACCGTTCACACAAGCAAATCTCGCACAAGCCATCAGCACGCTGAATCACCCAGCCTCGCGTACAAACCTTCTACCCATAGCCCATTCAAACAGCACCCATCGCTGTCTATAAATCCATCCAGATCCAAACCACTTCTATAGTTTCAACGTCAGTCCTCCTCACATTCCTCGGTGATTAAACAAAATAATTTTCTTTTGCGTTAAAAAAAAAAATCTTCGATGATTAAACATACGAAAGAAAAAAAAATCCAAAAACCCTCGAGCAAACATACTCAGACCATCAACCCTTTTTGTTTTGATATTATATTGGGAAAATGGGCGTCTTATATACTTTAGAGTAGGAAGTGGTGTACTTGGGTCGAGTCATTCAGTTGAATCCACGTTCGAAAACCTACCTTCATCACAATCTTTCACCAATCCCATATCACCACAGTCCACAATCTTCTGATCAGCAACTCCTACCGTCAAAACCTCAAGCATCTGAACCCAATCCCACAAACTCACAAGCTCCTCATCGTTCCACCCAAAACCGAGCAGCCATCATCTCCCTAGAAGCCGTCTCGAATACCCAAGCAAACCCAGATCTGAATCCCAAAACCCAGTCTGGAAACCATCCAATTTGCGTGAATAAAATAAATAAATAAGGAAATTGGGATTTGTTCCCTAAAGAAACGAGTAGATTATTTTGTTGGGGATTCGTTTTTTTTAGAATATATTTGTTGATTGCAGTGCGTGGCCTTATTGGGATTTGTTCCCTAAAGAAATTGGGATTTGTTCTGGTCTTACTCCTGAGAAGTGTGTGAGTTATTTTTGCATTATTTTTTTCTTTCTTTTATTTGGTTACGTTAGTTTTTTTTTTTTAATTTTGTTTGAGTCAATTTGTTAGCCTAGTCATTTTATTTTGTTCCTTTTCAAGTTTAGTTTTAGTTTTTGTCCAATCTTAATTTTGTGAGTCTAGTTTAGTTTGTTTCTGTTATTTTGTGATTGCTTAGTTTATTTTTTTATTTTTAATTTTCTTTCTCAAAAAAAAACGGAGAATTTTTCAAAAACAGGTACAGCTGAAATTAAAAAAAAAAGGGGACAAGCAATTAATAGAAGGGGACAACAACAGAAAGCAGCGGACGATTCAGATGGTTTGGAGCGGTTGCACACCAAGTGGGGTGTGAACGCGCTAGCGCTTCCCAAATTCACTGGAGGACTGCCGATCAAGGTGAGAAATTTTTAAAACACTATAGGTGCTCTGCTGCAAATAAAAAATATATCGACAATTGTTGTAAAAAAATTTCTGCAGGGGCAGCGGCTTTGAATGTACAATTTTTAATTTCTGCAATTATTTTGTGTGATTGCCGTTATTTCTGCATCTTTTATTCATTCTGTTAAGAGCAATACCCCAATTCATATAAGGTGAGGGATTTCATCACCCTTTCCTTAGCCCACAAATTGCATTTCATCGTAGAATCTGACTAATAATAACGGTTAGACGTGGACTTAAGGGAGTCACGGGCTCATCTAGGGCTTAATTATATTGTGATAGTTGATTCATTTGGAACGAATTATTTCTTAGTGTCTAGACTACGGCAGAGAAATAACCGTTTATAAATATTACGGTGATTCATAAATATTGTATCGGTTGTTACTCTGAAGGTACTTAAACCTTCAGCTGCATTGCTAGGGTGATTCCTGGTGCACCGATAACTCCTGTCCGTTAACTGGCTAAGAAATCTTTTGATCTAAGTAATCAAACGCATCACTTTATAATTTTGGGTTAAGAGCCAATAAGGACAGAAAACTTCATTGTAGCTAATTTCTGTGCTTGCATTTAACAACAATGAGTGAAAAAAGTGTTAGCCAACAAAATTCTCCTAGGGGTTCTCGTATCAACCAAAATTTTCCAACCGAATTGGATCAAAATCGAGTAAATCAAAATTTTCAAAACTTTGGGGATCAAAATCAAATAAATCAAAATTTTCAAAATCTCAATATCCAAGTGGATAGACCTTTGTCTCTTCGTGATCGATGTTATCCTACTAGGACCGTTCAACCATCTGTCATTGTGTTCCCACCAGCTGAAGGAAACAATTTTGAGCTGAAACATTCTTTCATCCAAGGGGTACCAAGATTTACTGGGTCTGAAAATGCGTATGAATTTCTAAGTGAATTTGAATTGTATGCGTCCACAACAAAAATGCAACAACTATCTAACGAATCGATCAAGCTAAGGCTAATTCCATTTGCACTACTTGAAAGCGCTAAAAGATGGCTAAATTCTCTTCCACGACATTCCATAAGAAGTTGGGATGAATTTGTCACTGTATTCTTGAAAAAGTTTTTCCCTTTCCATAAAACTCTGAAAATCCGAACTGAGATAAATCAATTTTGTCAAAATGAGGGGGAAACTTTTTCAAAATACTTTGAGAGATTCAACCAGCTATTATATAGTTGTCCTCATCATGGAATTGTAAAAGATCACTTATGTCAAATTGCATATGAAGGGCTAAACTATCAGACTAGAACTCAACTAGAATCAATGTGTGGAGGAGACTTTATGTCTAAAACAGCCGATGAAGCTTGGCGGTTTTTAGAAGATTATTCTGAAAAGGACATGCAGTGGGAATCGATTCGTGTTCCCATTCGTACTTCTACTAGAGGAGTGCATGTCGTGGACCCAAGTCAAATTCCCTTAGAAAATCAAACTCCTCAAACCGGAGAAGGGTTACCCCACTATTACTCTCAAGACCAAGCCAATGTTATAGCTCAGAATAATCCTTACTCATCCACGTACAACCCTGGTTGGAGGAACCACCCAAACTTTTCTTGGTCAAACCCCAATAATTCGGCTAACCCATCTCACGTGCAACCCTTTATTCCCAATCCGAGTTACCAAGGTCCACCCCCCAATTCTCAAACCTCTCAAGCTACACCTCAATCCAAACAACCTTATCGGCACCCCAATTTTCAATCATCAAACCAATCATCTCAATCTTCTCAACCATCACAAGATATTGGGCGTCTAGAAAAACAGATGAACTCTTACGAAGCTAAAATAAACTCGCAAGACGCTAAAATGGACCAAATGTTTAATATGATGAAGGAATTTATGAAAACTCATGAGAAGGGAAAATTGCCGAGTCAACCTGAGGTGAATCCAAAATATAACTCTCGTGCTGTAAATTCTTGTGAGGACGAAAACCATAATCCAGTCAACGCTATTACAACCCTTCGATCTGGAAAGAGGATTGATAATAATGTGGGAGACCCCGACGAACCTTCTAACTCGGCCCCGATGCCTAATCTTGAGGATCACCCATTGGCTTCGAATGCCAATTCTTCTAAACCTCAAATTCCCTTAAATGTTGGCAATCCCAACAGTTCTTCTCCTTGTGTCGGCAAACCCGACCCACCTTTGAAAACCAATGTTGGCAATCCCAACATTTCATCTTCTACACCCCTACCACCTTTTTCCTCGAATGATGAAACTGATCGTAGAGTCGAAAAACCAGTTGCTCCTTTTCCCCATAGACTCAATAATAAGAAGAAAGCAGCAAATTTCGATAAAATTCTGGAAATTTTCAAACAAGTCCGTGTGAACATTCCTCTTTTAGACACCATTGAACAAATTCCTCAATATGCTAAATGTCTTAAGGAATTGTGTACACAAAAACGTGCGACCAATGTCCCAAAAACCGCCTTTCTAACTGCGAATACAAGCTCTGTTCTTTCGAATCTTGCCCCAGTCAAGTATAAAGACCCTGGCTTCCCTACGATTGATTGTAAAATAGGAAACACCCACATCTCTCGTACCCTACTCGACCTTGGTGCCAGTGTCAACCTTCTCCCTTATACTGTCTATCATCAACTTGGACTAGGGGATATTAAACCAACAAACATCACACTTCAACTAGCCGATCGATCTGTCAAAAAGCTGTTGGGAATTATCGAAGACGTCTTGATACAAATCGAACAATTTTACTTCCCTGTCGATTTTATAGTTCTAGAAACAGAGCCTGTCTCAAATCCCAACGTTCAAATACCATTGATCTTAGGACGCCCTTTCTTAGCAACCTCTAATGCTGTCATTAATTGTAGGAATGGTCAGCTTCGACTTTCCTTCGGGCACCTAACCATTGAGCTAAACATCTTTAATCTCAACAAGCAACCTAGGGATTTTGAGGTCGATGAAATTGACATGATTCAAACCACAGTTGATGAAACCTCTAGTGACACTTCTGAAGCCTTGAAAATGTGTCTTGACCATTTCAACTCCGATTTCGACGAACTCGAATACATTTCTGAATTAAACAAAATTCTTGACTCCGACCCTTCGTCACCTGAATCTAACCAAGGAATGTTGACCAATGTGGACACACACGAACATCACAAGTTGGACCTCAAACCATTGCCACACGACCTTAAGTATGCATACTTGGACCCATCACAAACTTTTCCCGTAATCTTGGCCTCTGATCTTACCGAGGACCAAGAAGAAAAACTTTTGGAAATTTTACGGGAAAATAAAGACGCCTTGGGGTGGGAAATTAGCGATATAAAAGGAATTAGCCCATCAATTGTGGAACATCGCATACATTTAGTTGATGAGGCCAAACCCACCTGTGAGGCTCAAAGGCGATTAAACCCGAACATGAGAGAAGTGGTCAAGGAGGAGATAATCAAATGTCTAGACAATAACATCATCTATCCCATCTCGGATAGTACTTGGGTGAGTCCGGTACAAGTGGTACCAAAGAAGTCGGGAGTCACAGTGATAAAAAATGACAGTAATGAACTCGTCCCAACAAAAATCAAAACCAAATGGCGTGTGTGCATCGACTATCGAAAGCTTAACTCAGCCACACGAAAAGACCATTTTCCCTTGCCTTTTATTGACCAAATGCTCGAACGCTTAGCGGGACATGAGTACTACTGTTTTCTCGATGGATACTCTGACTATAACCAAATTCCTGTTGCTTTAGAAGATCAACATAAGACCACCTTTACTTGTCCCTTTGGAACCTTTGCTTATCGTCGCATGCCTTTCGGTCTCTGTAATGCCCCCGCAACTTTCCAAAGGTGTATGATGAGTATTTTCTCTGATATGGTGGAAGAATTCTTGGAAATATTCATGGACGATTTTTCAATATATGGATCATCTTTTTCCCAATGTCTCACTCATCTAGAACTTGTCCTCAAACGTTGTAAGGAGAAATCACTCGTGCTTAATTGGGAAAAATGTCACTTTATGGTAAAAAGGGGGATAGTTCTAGGTCATGTCGTCTCCAAAGATGGCCTAGAAGTCGATAAATCCAAAATCGATTTGATTGCTAATTTACCTCCTCCCAAGTCTGTCAAAGATGTTCGTTCATTTCTTGGCCATGCGGGATTCTATAGAAGATTCATTAAGGATTTCTCGAAAATTTCAAAACCTCTCTCAAATTTACTTGCCAAAGACGTAAAGTTTGAATTTTCCAATGATTGCAAAACATCTTTTGAAACTCTCAAATCACTCTTGACCACAACTCCCATCATTCAACCTCCTGATTGGACTAAACCCTTTGAACTTATGTGTGACGCTTCTGATTTTGCTATTGGAGCCATCTTGGGTCAGCGTATTGATAAACTCCCTCGAGTAATTTATTACGCCAGCAAAACCTTAAACGAGGCCCAAATTAATTACTCAACTACTGAAAAGGAATTTTTGGCAGTTGTCTTCGCTCTTGAGAAATTCAGACCATATCTCATAGGATCCAAAGTCATAGTTTACACTGACCATGCTGCCCTACGATATTTGCTTTCTAAAAAGGATGCCAAGGCCCGCTTGATTCGTTGGATCCTTCTTCTTCAAGAATTCGATATAGAAATACGAGATAAAAAGGGTTCTGAAAATGTCGTAGCTGATCATCTCTCTCGAATTGTGCACGAAAATGACAACGACACCCAAATCGATGACTATTTTCCTGACGAACAACTCCTTTCGATCTCTAACACCCCTTGGTACGCTGACATTGTGAATTATCTTGTCACACAACAAATGCCCGCTGACTGGTCGAAACAAGATAAACAAAAATTTCTCTCGAAAGTTCGAAATTTCTATTAGGACGACCCATATCTTTTCAAATACTGTCCAGACCAAATCATTTGAAGGTCCGTGCCCAATCATGAACACCAAAGTATTCTCTCTTTCTCACATGACCATGCTTGTGGCGGTCATTTTGGAGCAAGAAAAACTGCTGCAAAAGTTTTGCAAAGCGGTTTTTATTGGCCCACACTCTTCCGTGACGCTTTCGAATTTTGCTCTAAATGTGAGCGCTGTCAAAGAACGGGTCGAATCTCTAAGCGAAACATGATGCCTCTCAACCCCATTTTAGTGATTGAGTTATTCGATGTTTGGGGCATCGATTTCATGGGACCATTCCCTAATTCATATGGGAATCTTTACATCTTACTTGCGGTAGATTATGTCTCAAAATGGGTTGAAGCCATTCCGACCAAAACCAACGACAACAAGGTTGTTGTCAAATTCCTCAAAGAAAACATCTTTTCACGCTTTGGCACACCTAGAGCTATCATTAGCAATAATGGCACTCACTTCTGTAATCGTGCCTTTGAGTCCTTACTCAAGAAATACTCAATCACACACAAGCTGTCGACCCCCTACCATCCACAAACGAGTGGGCAAGTAGAAGTTTCCAATAGACAAATCAAACAAATTCTTGAGAAAACCGTGAATTCCAATAGAAAAGATTGGTCTGTAAAACTGATTGATGCACTTTGGGCTTTTCGCACTGCTTATAAAACCAATCTAGGGATGTCACTATATCGATTAGTCTTTGGAAAGGCCTGTCACTTACCTCTTGAATTAGAGCATCGCGCTCTTTGGGCCATAAAATTTTTGAACTTTGACTTAGAAAAAGCCAGCTCACACAGGAAATTACAAATTTCTGAATTAGAGGAATTGAGAAATGAGGCGTATGAAAATGCGAAAATCTACAAAGAAAGAAGCAAAGCCCAACACGACAAAAACATACTTCGTAAGGAATTCAACATAGGTCAAAAAGTTCTTTTATACGACTCTAGACTTCACTTGTTTCCAGGGAAACTCAGATCTCGATGGACTGGACCTTATGTCGTGAAAATAGTATACCCTCATGGAGCGGTTGAAATTGAAAATCCTAGTGATGGAAAAGTCTTCAAAGTAAACGGTCAACGACTGAAACCATTTTTGGAATTCGAGCAATATGACGAAGACGACTCTATCGATCTGCATGATCATCCACCATGAAATCAGGTGGTACACGTTCTTCTTCTTTTATTTTTCTTTTTCATTTTTTTTTCATTTTTGTTTTTCTGCCTTAGACAGTTGGGACACTGTCTGAATCAAGTGTGGGGGGGGGAGTCTGCATTTCATCCATTTTCATTTTTCTTTGTTTTTATTTCTTTTTATTTTCAGCCATTTAAGTAGTACCATCAGACATTTTATCTCGTAGTAACATACCATAATTTTTTTTTTGAATACGACTCATTTTCAAGTGATACAACAAAATAAGTCTACAATTTTTAGCCAGTTGATAGTATTTTTCTCTCTCAACTTAGATCGAATAGGAAATATAATGAAAAGTTTAATTTTGAGGGATAATAGTATAACCGGTATATAGGGAGATTCTTAGGTGATGGCCATGAAATCTATTCTATATTGTAGACTTTGTTAAACAAGTGGAGGACTTAAAATACTTATATTGGCTTTTCAAATCTTTAAAACTAAGTTGTGTTAAGTTGATTCGTATAACTCTCTTTTGTGCTTATATTTTCGATAATAAGAATAATAGTATTCCAAGGGTATCCAACATTGCTTGTATATCGAGCGTTGGTGTGCAAACCCGCCAAGCTCTATCCGACACGTTGTTGACAAAGTCAAAGTTGGAATATCTTGGTCTCATTTTATGAGATTGGACACCTAAGGATTACCGACACGTTGTTGACAAAGTCAAAGTCGGCCTGCACAATCCGCCAAGCTCTTTACCTACTCTCCGTTAGTCCGCGAGGCAGTGCATGGGTGGTAAACCTTGGTCTTTTTAGTTAGGTGTATGTACTTAATCATAAATCTTAAAATTTTATAGAATAAAGAATAAGCGATGATACCCAAACACTTCTTGACCTTATTGATTTGACTAGCCATACATGAGAAAATTAGAATACCACTTTGCAAACTGTGCCAAGCAAACTAAGAATTTATTTCATGGCTGCACTATGTTATCGACCGAACTAACTGGCCAAACTGGAATTTAACATTTGAAAAATTGATTTATATTGAAAATTTGTGACAAGTCGAGGTATCTAAAATAAAATCAACTGATTAGAAATTGTTAACTTAATTTGTTGTACCACTTTCCTGAAATAAGTCGTGTTTTCATTTTTCATTTTTATTTGCATATGTCCACTGCATTCATGTAGTTTCATTAGAATCATAGCATACAGCATTTGGATTTTGTGGGTAGTATCCGCTGAAAACCCTCACGAGACACCACTCGTCCTACTAGGGACACCTAGAGGTTTAACGGCTTGTTGCATACGCTCAATGCAATCGTGTTTCCTACGAAAGTGTGACCTATCTAGTTTAGTTTTTCATTTTTTGCTTTACTCGAGGACGAGTAAAAGATAAGTGTGGGGGTATTTGATTGACATAGAAATGTGTTTATTTTATGCTCTTATATCTTATCTTTTGTATATAAATAAATATTACTTGTGTATTGTTTTGTTATTTTTACAGATAGTCCAACCCAGCCCGCATGCAACCAGAAATGTAGAGAAATAGAGTTCAATTTGCTGTGTATTTGCATTTTGAAGAATTGTAGATGAAGATATCACATCTAGTTGCTGTTGGACAAGAAAAGGAGTGATAGAAAGGCTTTGCACATCACAAATCAATGAAGAAATATCAAGGAAGCAAGAGGAAAAAGAGAAAAGGCCCAAATTTGCTTTATTTATCTAAGGCCCATTTATGTTTCTTATTGTAAACTAATTAGTGGTGTAATGACCAGGCCCATTTACCATTAGGGTTAGGGTTAGGGTTTGGCTATCTACCCTATATATACCCTTGTAATGGCATTGTAGCCACCATCCTATCATATATCTCATTCTAGTCTCTTCTTCATCAATAAAACTCATTTTTCTTTTTATGCAATTTTCTATTTTTCTTAGCAATTAGTGTTGTCTACACGATTAGATTCGGTAGAACACTATTTATCTTTTGCATTTCTTTCCGTTAGTGATTGACCGGCTGATTAGATTCAGCGGTAATCCTAATTGTTATTTTCTGTTCGTTTAATTCTGTTCTGCAATTTTATTTCCATCGTTCTATTTTTAATCGTTGAAATTATTACAGATCTGATTAGATTCGAATCTGCAGTAAATTTAATTGCATCTTTCAATTGTAGTTTCACTTTTTATTTTATTTTGCAAAATCAACCTCCAGCTTCGTCTAACACGCCCAAGAAAAAAATAATTAATAATTTTTAATTAAACCTCCCTGTGTTCGACCTGTATGCTACACGCCTGTATGCTTGCAGAATTTATTACAAATGTCGCGCTTTTCTAATTCATAGATTAGCGTCGATCAATCACCCTTGGGTTCTCATTAATTTTATTAAAGATAAATTCTTTTAAATTTATTCTTTAATCTTCCTTTGGATATCAATTCCAAAATATTTTATTTTATCCTTTAACAATATCAAACCAAATTACGGTTTAAAAAACTAGTCGGGATTAGCGAGCCTTACCGAAGTAATCATTTATTTATATTAACCCAGTCCAAACCTATCCATCCCATAGAGCAAAACTGGTAGTACTCCAATATCTAACACCTACTGTGTTATCGGTAAATTTAATTACCACTTCCCGTTCAAATCTAATTAAAGATTTAATTAACTATCGCCTAGAGTAAAGTTGGCGGTACTCCATTCTCGATCATTTCTTGAATTCGGTAAATTTAGTTACCTTATTCCAATTTCAATCTAATTAAAGATTTATTAAAACTCTAGTCCAGTTTTAATCTCGAAAATCATTACTTAATAATGGCTTAAATTTTAGGATATAAATCCCCTCTTTCACCAGGTTAAAGAACTAATGTCATTAAAAACAAAGTTCACGATAAACCAAAATCCTCTTCCATCAAAATGGAATCTTCACAGAAATCGTAATAGTATATAACCGATATAAGTTTCCTTATCAAATCAATACTATAAATGGAATAGCGGAAAGGCCTTCTAAATTACATAAATAGTAAAGGTCTTCATTCATAGAAGCTCATCTCTATTAGTACCGAATCGAATTCCATTCAATTCCAATTTAGTATATTAAATTGGAAAACTTTACTTCGAAAAATTCCATTAATCTTATTTAAAAGATTATAAATTCCAAATCATATCTTCACTGTTAATTAGGTTAAAGAACAATTTAAAACAATGTTCATGATAAACCCAAAAATCATTACCATTTAATTCTAGTTATATCAGTTAATTAGAAAACTTCATTAAATCTTGATTAAAAGATTTGTCCTTTCTAAACTGGGTTTAAAAATAGTGTTATTAAAGGCACCATTCACGACAAATCCAATTTAATACTAAATAGAAGGCTCTGAATAGAAAATAATATTGGCTTATATTCAATATCAAATTTTGAAACCAATGGATATCGTATTGGGAATAACGATATCTGTATCTTCCAAATTCCCCACAATATCCGTATAATCATGGAATCCAATATCGAAATATTTCAAAGATTATTTCCTTTCCAAATCCATTCTAATTTATTCATTGGAAAATTCTGGTTAATTTAAAAACATATACAAATCAAATTTATTTATTTCTAAAAACCATTGGATTATTATTCTAGTTAATAAATAGTTCATTTCGATAAAAAAATATTTTTATCTTTTTCAAAACTGGAATTTATCATCCAAAATCTTTCCAAATCATTAATTATGATTTTACATAATTTTTCCATATTTTTAATAATTTTAATATCGCCATTTCAATCGGTTTCCAATAACGGCCATCGAACTACATCTATAGCTACCTTTTCCAAAATTGATTTGGATATATTTTAAAATCCAACCGTTAGATTTCAAATCTCTTATATTCTTTGGAAAGCTCTTTTCGATACGAACCCAATGGTTCTGTTTTTAGGAGAATCCGATGGTCGGATCTCTGGTTATGTCCATTTGAAGTTAATGGTCGAAATTCGCGAACGATCGCTGCAAGGCACATTCTATTCAGGTCATTATATATATAATATATATATTGTCGATTTCTATTCAAAAGGTATTTTATAAATTCGTTTATAAATTCATTTTAAAACGATTTCAACTTCAATTTCAATTTTAAATCAAAACTGAATATTTCATATCATTATAATATTAAAATGATAATATTTTCAAAATATCCGATTTTGAAATCAATTCTTTTTCGATATTCACTATAAAAGGAATAAAATCGATCGATAAACCCGTTCGGATAAAAAATGGCGTTTAACTACTTAACTCAGCTTCACATTTCAATATATTTTCGTATTCATCCCAAATCGGACATCAAAACCATATTTTGATTATTCACTGAATATTATTTTAAAATATTCATTATTTTAAAATATTCATTATTTTAAAATATTCTTTATTTTTGAATTGGAATGCGACTCAATCAATTAACATATAATTTCAGTTATATGGATTTCATACATCACATGTATTCAACAATAATAATAAATAATCATTAACCATTCAAACATCATCCAAAGTGCAATTTTCAACTGTACAAGCATTAAAATAAATAAATAACGCTCATCACAGTCTGTCCATCAATCGATCGAAGTGTATGTCAAATATCATCCCAATACCCGTGTGGGGTTTTCAAACAACAACAGTCTGTTTAAATAAATCATTGGTTAATAAATTTAACCAATTCTAATTCGGTTTTAATTATTTTTTTAATTAGCCAATTTTACTGTTTAAGTTATAAATGGATATTTATAATTTAATTTCAACTACCACATTAATATTAACATTATTTTTAATATGTAAATCATCACAAACAAAACACAATACAATCAAATAAATAGTTAATGGTCTGTGGACGAGAGAGGTGAGCTAACAGGCACCGTATACAATTTATATTGATTAAAACTGATAAAAATCTACACAGGCAATTCTATATATTTTTATGCATGAATACAATAACATGCTAAAATAATTTGGAGTGAGAAGGAGTTCTCACATTGATTTCCACTCCATCAGTTTTTATTTCTGAATTTATTTCTGTTCGGATTTGTATTTGCCTGTTTCTGATATGGTCAGTTCCATTGTGAAGCTCTCCCCACTACGATTCTAACGCTTCTGAAATTGCGTGATTCCGTGCTCATGTGATAAAGTTATAGTGTTTTAAACATTTGAATCTTTGAACGTGTCATTAACCAATATAATTTTTTAATAATTAATACAAACCCACCCCCTTAATTATCTTCTTCCTGCGTCGTATTACAAAACCCATCCTTGCCATGAAAAAGAATCCGTCGTGCCTCATTCCATTGATCAGAGAATCATCAGTCAACACCCCATCGTTCGGCTCTCTGTCTTCTCCCAGTGCCATGAGCGGCACGAACTCTGATGCCCCCTATCACATTAAAACCAGGCTCAAACGCGAGCCCTTCTCAACCAAAATTCGAACAATTCTTATAATGGTTCTTCATCATCACCATACGGATTGCAATAGATCGCGAATGTAACGACCCAGGGTTTTCGGCCTCGAAAATCGACATAAATACCTTTCCCGTAACTCATGTCGATCCTCCAAGCACCGAAAACATCGGATAGTTATTAGAAAGAAATTAGAGGGTGAGATAAGAAAGAAAGAAAATTAGAATAGAAGAAGAAGAATTAACACAGAGTCTCACATCGCAGCAGAACAAAATATAATACAGAAATAAATCTTTATTGAGAGCTTTTTAAAAATAATTACACCATCATAGTACATCACATCTCTGGACAGTTAAAATAATCTGTCCTCATATATATAATCACACAACGGAATATCATTCGTCTGAACAGCTTTAGCTCATCTCTGGACTTCGCAGTACCTGATAACCTGAACCTGTACATCCCGGTCTAACCCGAGCATTTACAAAACACCGGGTCTGTCTGGTGGACTAGAGTGAGAAAAAACTCGCACAGCATTTAGGGTATCACACAACTTGATTTTAAATTTAAAATCCTTTCGAACGAAAAGGATAATCGTAAGGCCAAATCCACACATAAACACAGACGGTTTTTACCTTACGATAACCCAAAACAGTTTTCGAAATCAATATCTTTTCTGATATTATAATAGTGTCTAAATACAAGAAAATATCAATCTAGTCTAATGCTTGCATCTCACGCTCCACGTATATATATACAATTAAAACCGCGGGCGCTTATTGGAGATTGGATTCCAACTATGACAAGGTATGGGACCACCTGCCGATCGTGTATCTCTAGAGGCGAATACACTGGGTTCAACAAGAACGTCTTGCAACCCGGCCCTCACATGACCGACCATTCATTTCGCTTGAGTGTATCGAATGTATATCACCAACGGTTGGACTCAAACAACCGTTCCCGAATGGGCAGAATCGATAAAGTAAGAAACAAAAGGAATTTCTCTAGATTGGTGATTATACACCCTAATGGGAGCGACCCACATAGCCATGCTCCCTGCCCGATTTTTTGTCATTTTCCGGTTGTGAGGCTTCAGGCTAGAATTTACTTCCAGAACATTTGGCCAGCCTTTACTTTAAATGCCACATCGTCAGATCCTCTGGATATCACTAATTGACGTCCACAAAAATACCCTAGTTGGGAGCTAACCAACTAAGATACGTTTGAAGAAATCAACGTACGTGGCCCATTGGAAATACTCTGTCAGACATTCGTCCATACAAGTCATCCAGGAACAGGATGAACCGAAGGTACTCTCCTACTGCATCCAATATAGGAATCACCCCATGGATCAATAACGATCGCCCTTGCAATCCACAGTTTCAACCACGACAGAACCCCAGTATATCTCCTGGTCGAATCAGAGATTGTAAGTGGTTCTTCCGCTTTATGAAGATCTATTGTCTTCACATGCTCCATCTCGATCGTCGCTTGATCTCTTCTATATTTTCGTATTTGTTGGTCGGAATGGTTTTCGAATATACATTCGATCCCGGTCTTTCCATACCAACAACCGTAAGGGTCAGACTTGATAGTCGGTTATTTAACTATCAAGTAAACATCCATAAAATCATAAAAATAGATTCCCAGGTCTAGTACTCAGCATCACTTGGCTTTTAAATTTACCACCCAATCTTTTTTTTAATTTCGTTACTAGGGAAAATATAATCTCATATCATTTCCTTTACTTTGGAAATCTTATCACCCATTCTTGACATTACCAACTAGTATCATCCTTGGATAATCCTGCAATCGTCCAAGTTGGAATATTTTAATTACCTCTCAGACCTTGATCAACAACGTTCTCATCATCAGATAGATACGAGTTGTAATTCATGAGTCGATATTAAACACATCCCACTATTTAAAATATCGCTTTACAGTACTTCTCATCCTTTGGAAGTTTCTCTTTTTAAATAAAATTAATATCGCTTATTTCTTTAATTAAATAATTACTTACTAAAATCATTTTTATTCACTCTTGGCTTATTCAAATACTTTGTTTCACAAACTGAATTATTATTTCAAATCCTATTTTCAACTTCGTTTACCCAGCTTGAATCAAACCCCTTTTTGCCAATCCCCTTTCTTTCGGGAAAATTCCCTTTTTAAATCCATGGATTTAACTTAATACCACTATTAAGTATTTCCAATTCAAAACGATGTTTAAACTCATATTCCACTTATAACCCTTGTTTATAGTTTCCAGGTTTATATAAACCCTTTTATATCTCCAGATCAATCACCTACTTAAATATATCTCATTTAAGAAGTAACTAATCAAATAATTTACTTTTACATTTATTATTGTAAAAAATTAGTTTTATTTACAAAGATAAATAATAAAAATCTCTTTTAAATCTTCTTTAAATTAACCAATTTTTCGTCAGGTCATCTATTTTAGTTTATTAACACAAACTAATAAAAAGTTCTAACGTTGTTACAATGGTCGACTCGGTTAATTCAAAACATGATTATATCTTTAACCAACTCAGTTAATTCCTTCTTTAAATTAATTAAAATATAATTAATTTGAATAACTTCATTTAATCGTTTACTTGATGAAATACTTAACTCCTAGGTTATTTCTTGCTCGTTTATTTATCATTCTTATCAACATAAGAATTTGGTTTAAATAAGCAATACCACAATTCCTTGTAAACTTTAAATAAATAAATATTTATAACCTTTCAATGTAACAATCCTTCAAACCCTATTTTCGTTATGAAATATATTTATTACTTAAATATTATTGATTCATTGTCGAAAACCCATATTTTATAAATTGATTGATTTATAAGCCAGGTGATGCCAATTACTCAACCCATACCATTCATTAGCATAAATGTTGAAATATATTCAACAGTCAACAATAACCAACCATTTCTTTTGTTTTACTGATCGTTTCTATAATGATCATCAATCAATCAACAACCAATTCAAACAATTTCGAACACGTTTATAAACGTGACCAATCAAGGGAAATTACTTTATTTGGGTCAAATCAACACGATTGGTGTTTCCCTGAAATTAGACGACCGTTTAATTTCAGAAATTGAATCAATAATAATATATATCACTAGCAAACAGTCAATCACTAACAACCAGAACACGCAAATTAAAAACCCAATTTATATAAAATATAAATGGGAAGAGCTGAGTGAGTTTAACTCACCTTGATTTGAAATCCGTCGATAACGGTCTATTTTAATCAAATTAAAATGACGTTTAATTCGAATAGAAATTCCAGTCACTTCAGATCCGGACTAGACCAGCTCCATCTTGAAGTACTCATCACCACGGTCCCAACGCAACTGACCGCACTTGAATCTGATAACGTATGAGAAAAATATCATATTACGAATTTTATAAACTAAATTAAGTTAAAACCTAGATTTTTCTTTTATAATTAAACCGGGCTTTACCTTAATCGTTGGCCCATAAAGGATCCGACCCGCTTTGCAACTTAAAACCCTCGACAACCTCTCAGTGCTCCCTTGTTCGAACCACAACTCTCTCAAGCCAACTCGAAACCCCTCCCAAGGACGAAGTGGTTCTCTTCCTCAAATTAAGCTAAGTTTCCCTGTTTACTTGATTTTAACTGCTGCAATATTTTGTTTTGATTTCATAGGGTTTCAAATTGGGTTTCTTTGATTGAATGTATGTGTTTATGTGGTATATGAAACACCACTGTATTTATAGTTGCGGTTTGATCTGTCTATCTATGATTATGAATTGTTATGTCAATCGAATTCGAGTCTGTAAATTTAGATTGTGGTTCAGATTGTGGTATAGGATTTTCCCATACTTATTTACCTGTTCGAAATGGATTTTGATCTACTGGTTCGGTGATAGTGATGTGGTGTATGGTTAATTCAATTTACAGACATTAAAATCTGCTTTAGATTTCGTGCTCAGATTTTAGAATATATATAAAAAAAATGATCCTCTTTACTGTTCATACATGTGACTGTACTGGTTCGATCAGTCTTTTTTGAATACCCATATAGATATACATATTTATCTTAGCTGTATGGTTTGCTTGAGTTGTTTAATCAAATCCAGTGGTTTGAAAAATGCATGCTAGCTTTTGAGTTTAGATTTTTACACATAAGAAAACAGTAAATTAGATTATATGTTAACTATTGATGTCCATACCCTATGTTCTTTAGCTGTTTACTGGTGGTGAAGATGTTGTGTTGTTCTGTCTTAGTTGTTAGAGTAGCTGTTCTTAGCTATCATATTTGCCTTTGTAGATTTGAAAATACTTTTTTTTAGGTTTCAGCTATTTACTCTAGCTGTCTTAGTTGTTCATTGCTCATTCTACTTTCTTATCGGTTTGTTTTATTTTATTTTATTTTCTTTCTTTTTTTTCCCTTTTTTTTATTGAGTAATGAATTTTCTTACGAATAATCTATTTCAAGCATTTAACTTCGTAGGAACTAAGATGAAATTGTTTGTGGCCTGTCCCTTTTTCCGACTTGTTTGTTCTCGGTATTGTTTGATCTGTTTTGCCTTACCATTGCTTTCGGTTATAACAGTGTTATTTGAACTGTGGCACTATTTTTCCTTAGTATTAGTCCCTATTGGCATTCATGCTGTCGTAGCATCTCTTGGGTATAAAATCTGGGATTTCCTTCGTTAATTCACCCAAATACTCTAGAATTATGTGCTGCATCTATTGCATTAACTTACAGTTTTTTTTCATGGTGTTCTTGGGTTTAGTTACTTATTCACATGACCATACACGCTACATGTATTGGACCTGAGTTTGATTCACACCGCAAAACATGCATTTCATTATATCAGTTTCTTTGAAGATACAACTATTCAAAGATTTCGATCACTTAGTGTGTTTCAGTCTTGCGGGTAACTAAGGAAAGCATAATCAGACCAATTAAGTTTTTATTGTTGTTCAGCATTTAAGTGACAGTAATTATTATAAATGGACAAGGTTTAAAAAAAATTTATGCTGTTCATTTGTCATGAAATTTCCCTTTTTAATGGGATTTCTCTTCTCCTTCTTCGCAGGTCAAAACCGACGGGAACGACTCGGATCCGCTGGTTTGGAAAACATGGAGAAGTCGATTCAAAATGTTGATTTCTTCTGTATTGTATTCGAGAATTTGTAATGTACAAGATAATTTTGAACTTGTATTGTACCGAAACTCTCATGTACTGTTTTATATTGCAAATGCAAAAATTTGACTTAACATGTATTGTACACTAACCTATGAATGGATTCTTTTACCTCTTCTTGCTGCATGTGTACAGATTATTCCATATTTGTATAATTATATGTTCTTATCGTAGGTCATTTTTCAATTTTCATATATTTCCTTCATCATACGTAGATTTTCAACTTCTAGTTTCCATGTTGTAACCCTGACGTATATGCCGACACATACATATATTCATGTGATTATTTATAAATTTAATATAATATTTGTTAAAATATAAACTAAATTTAGATGGCTAGATTAACGAAAACAAATAATTAAATAAATATCGCTATATTTATTAAACAACATTTTCAACATCAAACCGTATAGAATTCACACTTGACATTAACATTCCAGTTTTAAATAATATTCCATTTATATAAATATCCTTTAATATAAATAAATCATATATATTCCAAATCTATTTTAATTAAATAAATTCGATAAAAATCCATTACAATATATAAACTGATTTAAATATTCGAATTTAAATGGGCGAAAAATCTGGGATGTTACATTCTTCCCCCCTTAAAATAATTTCGTCCTCGAAATTGTAAGGTAAGAAGAATGTTTCGAATCATATTAAAATCATTACTATTGAATTAAATTCAAAATAAATTCGAACTCTAAAAATTTTCTAAAATTTTGCCAGCACCTTCTCTGCATTGCTCGATCGGTACGATCACAACTGCCACTCTGGGCCTCAATTTCTTCGAAAAGAAAATTAAAATCCAAGTGGCACCCACTTAATTTTAATCCCACTTTATTTATCCATTAAGTTTTCAAATCCCAATTCATTCTTACACTGATTTTATTTAACCAGGTTCAGTTTCGCTTTCATATCCGATTCGGTTGACGAATTGATTTTCAAATCATTTCAACGTTATTTCATAATTTAATTTGATTTCAAATCAATCAAAACAACAAATAACTCACATTACTATAATATAGAAATTAATTTCCTTTTTCTATATAAGATATACGTTGGGTAAAATTATTCCATTTACCCTTTTTATAAAACAATATTGTATCCATTCACTAATTCAAGGCTTCTCAACACTTGAACCAGTCAAATAACACAATACAAAACATCTTTATTTAAAATTTTACAAGTACGCTCTCATATATATATATATTAAAACTCAATCTAGGGTGTTACAAACCCCATCTCTATTCAGTTACGCCACAGAGCCAAGGTTACTACTCAACCAATAGCTCTGATACCACTGTAACGACCCAGGGTTCTCGGCCTCGAAAATCGACATAAATACCTTTCCCGTAACTCATGCCGATCCTCCAAGCATCGAAAACATCGGATAGTTAATAGAAAGAAATTAGAGGGTGAGATAAGAAAGAAAGAAAATTAGAATAGAAGATATTAGAATAGAAGAAAGAAGAAGAACAACACATCAGAATCTCACAGCGGAACAGATAAAATATAATACTAAATCTCTTTATACAAGAACTGTATATACATACTAATCATCAGAGTACAACATATATCAGTCACAGCGGAAAATATCTGTATATAACTAACGGTGAAGCCACCTGCTTCCAGCTCCTGAAACTCCAAGCGAAACCTAACCTGGAGCATACTCGGTCTGACCCGAGCACATTTGATTTAAAACAAAATACACCGGGTCAGTCTGGAATACTATCAGTGATAAATTCACAACACACACACAACTAGTTTAACTTTGGAAATACTTTATGAAACCAAAGGATAATAGTAAGACCAGTCCACACATAAACATGGACGGTTTTTACCTTACTATAACCCAAAACGTTTTTGAAATCATAACTTATTATGATATTATCATAATGTCTAAATACAAGTAAATATTAATCTAGAGGAACGCTTGCATCTCATGCTCCCTATATATAGTATACAATCAAAACCGCGGGCAGTTATTGGATATTGGATTTCCAACCATGACAAGGTATGGGACCACCTTCCGCACATGTATCTCTAGAGGTGAATACACTGGGTTCAACAAGAACGTCTTGCAACCCGGCCCTCACATGACCGACCACTCATTTCGCTTGAGTGTATCGAATGTATATCACCGACGGTTGGGATCAGCAACCGCCTACACGAAAAGGGACAGCATCGAACATAGATTAAGAAGCAAATGGGATTTCTCTAGATAGGTGATCATACATCCTAATGGGAGTCACCCACATAGCCATGTTGCCTGCCCGATTTTTGTCATTTCCCGGTTGATGAGGCTTGAGGCTAGAATTTCTTTTCAAACTTCTGGCCACCATTCACTTTGAATGCCACATCGTCAAATCCACCAGATCACATTTGATTGACGTCCACAAAAATACTCTAGTTTATTTGGCTAGAGAATAACCATTTCTCCGCCATCAACCATGGTATGTTTGGAGAAATCAATGCATGTAATTCCTTTGGAAATACTCTGTCAGACACTCGTCCATACAAGTCATCCAGGAACAGGATGAACCGAAGGTACTCTCCTACTGCATCTCATATAGGAATCACCCCATGGATCAGTAGCAAGTAGTCCTTGCAACCCGTAGAATTCAACCATGACAGAATCTCGAATCAAAATAACTCTGGTTGCAAGCCAGAGTAATTCGACCAGTAGTTCTTCCGCTTACGAAGATCCACGGTCTTCGATTGCTCCATCTTCAATTACATCTTCACGTATTGTTGGTCGGAATGGCATTCGAATATAATTCGATTTTGGACTTTCCATACCAACAAGCGTATTGGTCTGGTTTGATAGTCGGTGATTTAACTATCAAATAACAAATAGTGTGAATGCAATGAGTTTGCTGATTCGGCACTTGACACAACTCGACCTCTTTTAGAATATATTTAACCAAATTCCCTTTTGACTAACTTTGACTGATTTACTTTGATTGATTAACTCTAACTTGACTAACTTGACTTATTTAACTCGACTGGACTAACTAGACTTGATTATTCTTATCGATTAACTAATACTCGACTTAACTCCATTCGCTTGACTCTAGATCGCAGCGATCACAATGGTTACGCCTGATTTCCTCAGGAAACATCCGACTGCCGTAGGCTATCTGCAGCCCTGCGAATTATGCTAGCAGTCGTACACAATGGAAACTCTTTCTGACTAACTACGTTTGACTAACTCTAACTATGTTCGATCAACTCTAATTGAATAACAAATGTTTAGTACAATTTGAAATCACTTATTCTTATTTCCTTGGAACCATTATTGCAATATTATTTAATTTCCAAAACCTTGCATTAGAGTTCGATATACCTCGTATAGGGTAAAACAATTTCAACAACTTCACTCACTCCAAACTAATATTGTTCCTCGATAATAGTGAAGCCAACCAAATTGGGGTATTTTAGTTACCTCTCAGACCTTGATCAACCCGTTCTTATCTCGGAATAACATCAGTTTGTCACTTAACCATTTCCCCAAATCTAATTTACCTTATCGATTTCAAATCGATCCCATAAATTGTTTCTTACATTTGAAATCTTCTTTTGATAACCTCTTTACTCAAATAATTTGATTAAGTAAATGTCCATTCTTAATCTACTAACCCTTTTTCTTTAAAGTTTTGTTCACCTCAACTCACTTTACTTAATTTAAGAATTAAGTAAAAATCTTATTTAAATCTTTAAACTCACTTACAAATTTCATTTACAATGTTTGTTGAACACTTGGGCATAATCCTCTTAAAAATCTCTTATTCCCCTTTTTATCAAACCTTAATGTCAATTAACCACTTTTAATTGAATTCTCCTTTCACCAATCTCGTTTTGGAACTAGGGTGTATAAACCTCTTTTATACAAATCTTAATTGAACTTTAAATCAAATTTATCACCACTTTGTCACTTCTTAATAGGATTTTAAATCAAATCCGTCGTCTTAATTGCTAGCTAAGATAATACTTGACTTTATCAAAATAATTAACTTTGCTATTAACTAAAATAAAATAATTACCCTTCTAATTCCATTTCCAATTCTAAATAAACACGGTTGATTTTGCCAACCGTACATCTCAGTTAACCATTAACTGAATCCATTTGTCATTTCCCTTTTTAACTTAATTAATTAACTTAATTAATTTAAAATCACCCTTTAATTGTTTAAAAACAATTTTCCCATTTTACCAACCCGTAGGTAAAATCTGTGGCTCGCTCTACTCTTCAAAACTGGGATAAACCAATTTAAATACTCCCTTTATAACTCGATTAAAATATATCCTTATAAAACTTCTAATTTAATTTCTTATGTAAAATAACTAAAACTTTAATCCAGTGATAAAATAATTTATAACTTTGAAACTCCGTCAATTCACCTGATGGTAGGATGACGTTAAAACCATACATTTAGGCCAGTTACTTCATCAACTACTGTTGATTGATTTCCAACTCAAAAATGTTGTATATGTATTCAACTACCAATATTCAAACTGGTTTTGATGTCACTCAGGGTGAACAACTCATATATATGCACAACAAACAGAAATACAGTTAATTTGAGGAATCCGGTCGGATCCCTCCAACCTGTCCTTCTCTGCATCACATATATCAGTTGGTAGAAATATACGAATTAAATAAATAAATAACTGCAACCAATCAGACAATAACAACCAACTTGCATCCATCGCATCCAATCAACCAATTTAAACTGTTAACTGAAAAATATTTTTTACTGTGAATATATCACATCACAGGATTCCAGAAGGTGTGAGAATTAACTCACAAGTGTTTGTTCTGGTCGATGGTTGGCGCGTTTGTTTCTTTTAATTTGAGACGAACATCCAAAATTGGCTGAATTTTCAACTGCGTTAGAATGACTCCTAGTCAGTGTCATCAGATAGGTCTCGTCCCTGCGATCCCAACGGATCCAGTTTCGTTAAATTTCGTTCACGTATGTGAAAGTTATGCCAGTTTGAAGTTTGAATAAATATACGATAATTAATAAACTAATTAATAAAAAATTATTTACCTTAATTATCCTTTGACTTGCCACGTCAGCATGCTTAATGGTAATAACGCGTTTTGGCCTTTTGTAACGACCAGGATTTTGCCCGAACCTAATCGATCGCAAAATTGACCAAGACCGTTCAAATACCGCGTACGTTAACTTTGGGAATACAATACATTAGAACAAATAACAACAGACTTTTATTACATCATAATAACGTAACATCAGAGTACAGAATATATCAGAGTACATTGAAAATAATACAGCGGAAGGTAAAATACAATGAATTAATACAATACACAGCAGAAGACTTCAATGCTCTGGCCACAGCTTTAAGCTTCGATCCAAGATCCTGCTAAAGAGATAAAGATATCTGCAAAAAGCTAATCGACTGCCCTTGTAAAAGAAGGCACCCGAGTTCGCAAAGTGAAACAAACTACGGGTCAGTCATGGGACTGGTATGAGAAATATAACTAACTTAACTAATATTACGGCTAATCACAGGACCACGCCGCTAACGCGGAACGGGTTTACTCCATTGGATTGCCAGTGCATAAAATAAGTAAATCGTCAAATAACGCAATGCTTTTTAGAAAAATGAAACCATTATAAGACCCAAGTCCCATCACACAATTCAACGCAAACCGGAGGATTGGGTTTTACTTTATAATGGTCAAAAGATGATAAATACGTAAAAACGATATTATTATTAGTGTGTATATATTTTAATAAAAACATTTCAAAATAAATGTATCAATCCTAGACGGCATGGGTACCATATATCATGCCGCCATACTAGTTATACAATCAAAACCGCATGGGCGTATTGGTGATTTGGTTTTTCCATCAAGAGTCAAGGCTAGGGTGGAGCTCCTTACCGATTCGAGGCACTCTAGCGGATACCTCAGGATCACACCTATGGGCAACCCTTGGATCCTGCAGGGTCGGTCCACTCTGAAGGGTCGTGGATTAGTTATACCTGAACACACGTTTCCCGGTCCTTTTGGACCTATAATATGGCCACTAACAACCTATAAAAACACACGAGATACCTCATAATCCATCATCCACATAAGTAAAATGTCAGCGCTGGTAGGTCCCCGAAATTACTCTAGCTAGAAAGATAACGTGTGCACTCCCTACGTTCCCTTCTCCCGTTTTAGACTCATACCGGGGTGTGAGGCTCGTGAAGTCAAGCTACACAAAGCTATGCCAAAATAGGCTATGCTTTGATCATCCCACAAGGCCTGGTTTGCAACAAAGCCTTGATCATTTGCATCTTGGTGTGCTACGTTGACATTTCACGCCATGCAATTCATACCTATTAATACACAACCTCTAAGGGTGTTTAGCAATAGAATAAATTCTCTGCCACCAACGGTTGTATATTAATAGAAATCAATTTACATAAATTGAAATTCAACATCAGACATACATCCATTTATAAGCTTATGCTCTGGGTCCGAGCGAAAGCCAAATCCGTACAAATCCACACTACGTCCGGATAACTACCATCTTAGTCCCCTCTTGGGAGCAAGTCAATCAAGGACCTCAACACTAGTTACCCATTCGATGTGAAGATCGCCGGTCTTCGACCACCGTCTTCGTCTTCGACTCTTTATCATCGTAATAATTATTCAAAATGGGTTAAACCCGGACCTTCCGAATAACTTGTGTGTTGTATAATTGAAAACCAAGTGTTATAAATCACATCCAACGCCTCATTCCAATTCAGAATTATTCTTTTAATAGGATATTCGTTTTAAAGAAAAAATTCCCATAAATTTTATCAAAGATAAATTCTTTGAAATTTATTCTTTTAAACATTCATTAAAACTCCAATTTGATTTTTATGTCAAAAATCATTCTTAAATGATTATTCCAATTTAAGAAATAAATCGTATCTTTAATTGGGTTAAAGAATCAATGTCATTTAAAAACATTGTTCACGGTAAACCCAAAGTCATCTTCCATTAAATATGGAATTTTCATAGAAATCAAGTCAAAATATAGTTGATATAAATTTCTGTATCAAACCGATAATATAAATGGAATAACGGCAAAGCCTTTTAAATTCTATATATAGTATCAGCCTTCCTTTACAAAAGCCTATCTCGATTATTATCAAATCGGATTTCCACTCAATTCCAATTTAATTTATTAAATTGGAAAACTTTGCTTTAGAAAATTTCTTTTTAAATCTTGATAAAAAGATTTAAAATTTCCGAATCAAATTATCACTGTAAATTGGGTTAAAGAACAAATGTCATTCAAAACATAGTTCACAATAAACCCAATTCACATAACATTTTATTTCAATTACTTAATATAATTGAAACTCTAAAAATCTTAATTGAAAGATTGATTCTAGTTAATAACTAGTTTACTTCAATAGAAATATCTTTTTATCTTTTGTCCATTCAAGAAAGGACAAAGAAATCATTATTTTATTCTTTGTTAAATATTATTTAAAATATTTATTATTTAAAAATGTTCATTATGTGAACAGATTCTTAATATAAAGACATTCTTTATTGTACAATACTCTTTATTTTAAAAGGTATTTATATTACAATGTTCTTTATTCTTAATATTCCTTATTTTAAAAGATATTCTTTATTTAAAAGAAATCCTGAATTGGAATGTGACTCAATTAGTTACCATATAACTTTGGTTATATGGATTTCACACATCTTATGTATATGACAACAAATGATAAGTAATTATCAAACATCCATTCACAACCAGAGTGAAGTTTATAACTGTGTGAGCGTTAAAATGAGATAATGATGCTCATCGCAGCCTGTCAATATATCGATCGACATATAACTATATATCGGGACTAGTGTATGTCAATTGTTATCCCGACACCCGTGTGGGGTTTTCAGCCAACAAACAGTTCATAAAAAATAAATGATTGGTTAAAGAATTTAACCAATTTAATACTACTAACATGTTGATGAAAATGAACTAACATGTTATTTATTTCTAATGCTGAATAAAATGTATTTTTTTATTTGTATAATTTCCCTATACATTACTAAAGTCAAATAAACTGAAATTTATTTACATGTCATTATTGTGGATGACAAATAAAAGATAATTTTCTATTTGCTTTTATTTGTATGCAACTATCTTTACTTTAACACAAAAAAGAAATAATTTTATGTGTATGTGTTTAAATGTATAACCTACATATAAAAGTGTTTATTTACATTGCATACAAATTCTAGTATATGCATCAACATATAAAACTGTCCCTTTAACTCACCTACACATTCTAATGTATGTTTGACCAATAATATGATTCTTATATTTGAATAAAATTTCAAATGTAAGTTAACAAATAAAGATTGATTTTTATTTTCACTTATAAATCTTATTACATGTTATGCATATAAAAATAATTATTATATTTGTATGTTTGTCCTATTATATGTTATGCAAATAAAAATGATTACAATATTTGCATATGAGTCCTAATTCAACAAAAATGTATAAGAAATGATATATCCATTTTGTTGACAAGTTTTACTTTATCAAAACGAACATTTTTGTTATAACAGAAATCTAGTTAATAAAAATGCTATTTGTGCATAATTCTTTTATTTAATAAAAATGTCCTTTTTATTTTCAACCATCTTAATTTGACAAGATGTACATTTCTGTCTCAACTAATATAATTGATAAAAAATGCATATTTTGTTTTAACTAGTGCAGATTGACAAAAGTGAATAATTTGTTTTAACTAGTGAAAATTGACAAAAGTGAATAATTTGTTTTAACTAATGTAAATTGACAAAAGTGTTTATTTTGTGTTAACTAATGAAAATTGACACAAGTGTATATTTTGCATTAACTAATGAAAATTGACAAAAATGTAAATTTTGCATTAGTGGATATAAAAAGAAAGAACAAACTTTATTTCCAAAATATGTTTGCATTTGTGAATGCAAATAAAAGAACAAAACTTTATTTTCAATATGTGTTTGCATTGGTGAATGCAAATAAAAGATCAAAACTTTATTTTCAAATTATATTTGCATTAATGAGTGCAAATAAAAGAACTAATTTCATTTTCAATGTATGTTTTATTTTCTAGTTCTATTTGTGTTGTGGAACACAAATAAAATGTACTTTTATTCCCATGCCATATTTGCATAGTGGAATGCAAATAAAAAAGTGGACTTCATTTCTATGACATATATATATTGTAAAATACAAATAAAAAGGTGAACTTCATTTACATGTTATATTTACATTGGAGAACATGAACAAAAGATGTAGATATTCTTCTATGTCATATTTGTGTTAAAGAACACAAATAAAAGATGTGATTATTTTTCTATGACATATTTGTGTTAAGAAAAAAAAACATTTCATTTCACTAGTTTATATTTGTTTCGAAAAACACCAATAAAAAGGTAATTCATTTTCTATGTTTATATTTGTGTCGAAAAACACAATAAAAAGGATGATTCATTTTCTATATTCATATTTGTGTTAAGAACACAAATATAAAGATGATTCATTTGAAATCTTATTTTCTATGTAATATTTGCATTGAATACACAAAGAAAAAGTGATTCAAATTCTATGTTATATTTGTGCTGAGTACACAAAAAAAAAGTGATTCAATTTCTATGTTATATTCGTGTTGAGTACACAAATAAAAAGATAACTAAATCAATTCACTAAAAGTGACCAATTATGAATTGATGAACTAAATCAATTAAATAAAAGTAACAAATCATATTTTGATGTGGTACTGATAAACTAAATCAATACAATAAAATTGAAAAAATTTATTTGTATAATGAATTGATAACCTAGATCAATCCAAATTAAAAAAAAACGACAAATCCTATTTTGAAGTTGTATTGATAAACTAAATTAAAACAATAGATCAATCAATACAATAACTATCCATCACAACACAGATCAACCATCATCAAACATGTCAGAACAAAATAGATATGAATCGTAAACATGTGATCATTTCATAGCGGACCAAATAATTTAATTAATTCATTATTTTAAACAAAGAAATCTCACAGCAATAAATAAATAAATAATCCTACTTTACCACATCGCAGATCGAAATACATACAGTGATGAAAAGCGAGAAAAATAATTATTATAAAAATAGGATTTCTCACCAAAAGCTTTCCCATTCTGCCAAAATTTTGACGAACTCCGAATTAGTTTCTGACAGTTCCATAGCGTAGATCTGATTTTTATGGTTCCAACGCACCTGAAATCATTTGATTTCGTTTTCGTTTGCATAAGTTATGACGCTTCAAACATTAAACAATTTAATAGAATAATTAGTTTAATAATTAATTATTTTAAACCTTAGTTGTAAAAATTAGGCCGTTCCTTCAGTCCTTCTTCTTCGTGTGAAATCGAACAACTTAAACCCATCATTGCTTTTACATTTCCGATCACTGCCCCCCATACACTCGCCTAGCCTCCGATCTGACCATGCCTCGTCATCGCCTGCTCTTCCACGCCCCCATGCCCAAGTCAGCGTCGAACTCGGTGGGTCCCACGCTTGGGAAAATGGACTCGAACGACGCAAGTTTGGAGCTCCGCCCCGGCCACCCTGATGATCAATCTTCGATCATGGCCGCTCAGAATATAGAGCTTGACATGCTCTTCCACGTTTGCTTAGGAGTTGGATGGAATTATTGAATCGATGTCATGAATTTGAAGAAAGAAGATCGAACGAATTCGGCCATTGATTTCATATACGGCGGCTACGTACATCTGAATTAGGGTTTACTGTATCCCATCGTATTTATACCGTATTTTCCTTTATTAATTATTTATTTAATCATTTAATTCAAGAAAACATTTGTTCGTTGACATTAACTCCGAATCGAATCCAACGAATGTCGCCCTAGCCAAATACCCCCGCTCCGGACCCAATGGAATAGGTTTCGTAGCCAATTCAATTGTTACGATATGAATTTCTTTAAATTACAATATAAATCATTTAATTATTTAATTCAAACGTACCTTTAAATTCACCGGGGCTACATACGAACTTTAAAAATTACAGAAAAAATATTTTTGGCTTTGTTATGACGATACGGTCCTAACAAAACTAATTTCGTCGAATTCTGAGACCGTTTGAAAAATGGCTATTTTTCAGTCGATTAAATTTGAGTGAAACTGACAAAACACATTTTCCATTGCCACACTCACATATTAATTCGAAAAATTCTGGAAAATTAAACTTAACAATAATTCGACATTCCGGTTCCAACAAAAGTGGTTTCGTCGAAAACAGAGGTCGTTTGTAAAATGACTATTTTTAAGGCCAATATATAATATTAAAATATATATAAATTCTACAGCGACTTTTCTAAATTTTAAACTGGACATAACTATCAAATTATAAAGTGAATTTCAATTTTTCAGATTCGTTAGAAAGATATTATTAAACAGATTTAAATATTTCTGGTTTCGCTCAATTCTAATCTAAAATGAATTATGTATATTCAGTTAAAGTTTGAAATCGAATTTTCGGACTACCGCGCCATTTCAAACATCTTTTATAATTAAATTAAATTTATTCGTTTTAACTTCGATTAAAAATAAATTTTTAGTTGTTATTATTTAAAATAAATAATCTTAAATGTTAAATTTCCTTTAAAATTTCTAAAATAAAAATTTTAAATTGGACCCAAAATTCCGGGTTGTTACATCTTTCTTCCCCAATGAAACCCGATGCCTCAACTCCTCCCTCTCGTGAAAATACCTCACCGATCCTTTGACCCTTCCTAGCACCGCCGTCTGACACCCGGGCCCCACCGTGACCTCGCCGACGACTCGCCCTCACCACTAGCTACCCTCGCCTGAACCCATGACCTCCAGGGACCCACGACGCCGCCGGAATTGCCATTTCCCCAATTTCCGTTCACGCCATGATAACCGCCACCACAGGTCAAATCAGACCTCCGGACCACCTCCATTCTGACCAGCTGACCACCCAGCTTCGATCCCCTCCAGCCTCGACACCAACAATGTCTCCGTCGCCGGCAAACACCCCAATTCTGATCGCCACCTTTTAAAATAACCCAAAACTGAACACCTCTATTTATCTACCTCCTACGGCCACCACATGCGATGTTAGACCCCGAGACCACTGCCAAAATGAAGCCCTTTCTCCCCTCTACAAAACCCCTAAGGTCTGACCACCTCAAATCAAACCAAACTCTCAAATTTCAGCCAAAAACGAAAATCATTTTCCACGGTTTTACCTCGATTCTGGCCACCACATACGTCGATAGGTCCCCTAACATTTTACTGAAGGTAGATATGAACCCGATCTACACTTTTGCTTCAGGTTGCCTTATCAAAATCGTCACGGACTGAAAGATATAATTAAATTTGTGTTTAGGGGTGTTTTTGCAAAATTACATGAAGAAGATGAAGTCTTGGCCGAAAATTCTTGGTTGGGGGCTTTATATAAGTGTGGAAAAATATATTTTAAGTTTATGTGACGAGCGACGTTGACTAATGATTTTTATTTCGTGTCTATCGCGTTTTCGAACGTCGTTTATTCGCTGCTGCGGTCACATACGAACCCCGTTCGAGACGCGAATGGACGAAATAGTATAATTTGACGATACGGTCCTAATGAAACTTGTTTCGTTGAATTCCGAGTTCGTTTGCCCGAATGGTCCTCATTCACATTCAAATGGTCGTTTTTATTTGTATTTTATTTTGCCATGCTCACAAATTAACCCCGATTGACGCGCCACTTGAAATCTAGCAATAATTTACTGTTGCGGTCCCAACAAAATTTATTTCATCGAAAACTGAGGTCGTTTGAATAAAGGCCCTTTTATAACTGGCCAATTCAAATAAAATAAACCAATTTTAAAATATCTCAATATAATATTATTAAAATATTGAAATTGGCCATACACGACCAGAATATCGTATACTACCAAGATAAAATAGCCCGGGTTGAGTTTGAAGCCAAATCGATATTATAAATATTTAAAAACCCTTAATTTAATGTAAATAACGTTATAATATATAACGAAATTTCACATCGACCTTTTCAAATTTTGATTTGGACATAAAATAAAATCTACAACACGAAAACTCGATTTTTCTCTTTCATTGGAAAGATATTGTCAAACCGGTCCCGATGTTTCTTGTTTCGAGGAAATCCGACTTATTTTGAACCCGGTATGACCAATTGAAGTTCAAAACGCCAAATCGCGAACTACCGCACCGCTCAGCTCGTTATTTAATTAAATTATAAACCATATCGCTCAACCGTCGTTTTCGAATCGAAATCATCACTATATTTTCAATATAACCAATATTTGACCACTTTAAACTGCCCGATCACAATATATGGCAAATTCTATATTTTCCCAAATATTCTGCAAATTAAAATATTATTTTATTATTTATTTAAATAATATATTCCAAATAAAATCATTAAATCCGATTATTTAAATTCAAACCAATATTTTAAATAATTAAAATAATTAAATTATTCCTAATAAATAGGCAGAAAATACGAGTCGTTACATTCCTTCCCCCTTAAAATAATTTCGTCCTCGAAATTGCTAATGTAGAAAAGAACGTTATATCCCATTATCTTTTCAAAATAATTAAATTTAAAACTCGAATTTATTTTCAAACCAACCCAATTGGTTTTTAAAACCAATTTATTTCAAACAAAAGAATTTTCCAAAAATCTCCAAAAAAATTCTAACACCTTAAATTTTGGAAAAATTTCGGCAGAGTCTCCCCTGTACGGAGGACATCTGCAAAATCGCAGGTTCAAGAAATAGACATACATCGACTCTCAAGGTCGAAAAATCCAAAATTCAAACCCAAAACCCCAAAGAAAACCAAAATTTCATATTTGTGTAGGCATACCTTTTTGCGAGCGTTATTATGCGATAAGCGATAATTATACTTGAGCTAGTTTAATTATAATGCAGCTCTATTCAAACTGAATTCAGTTAACTCCAGAATTTTCTCTTCGATAGATTCTAAAGCTGAATTGGCACTTCTGCACCTGTTTCTTAACTCATGTGAATTTCATTAGTTCCCAAATCAATGGTAATAAGGTTCAAACATCCATATCCTACATATCATCCATACCACACACAATTTAATCCACACGGGATTTATAACCAAGCTATAACAATCCATTTATTTATTCAAATTTATTCAACTGGATTGATTTATTCAAATGATTTATTTCATATTGGTTTTAAACAAAGTGATTCATGTTCAAGTTCATTCATCGAGCACACCATCCAAACATATCACACACATTAACATCAACAAATCAAAACAATTTGCCCATACTATAATAATCATTACTTTTATTATATTATAAAATAAGTTAGACAAAAATAATTTTATAATCAAATTTACAAATACGCGCTCTCATATATATATATATACACACAACTCAATCTAGGGTATTGTTATCCCCATCTCTATTGAGTCACACCACAGAACCAAGGTTATCACTAACCGATAGCTCTGATACCACTGTAACGACCCAGGATTTTTCGACCCCGAAAATCGACATCAAATCACTATGTCGACTATTCAAGCATCAAAAACACTAGATTCTCAATAGAAAGAAGTTAGAGGGTGAGAAAAGAAAGAAAGAAATATTAGAATAGAAGAAAGAAGAAGAACACTACATAAGAATCTCACAGCGGAACAGATAAAATATAATACTAAATCTCTTTATACAAGAACTGTATATACATACCAATCATCAGAGTACAACATATATCAGTCACAATGGAAAATATCTGTATATAACTAACGGTGAAGCCACCTGCTTCCAGCTCCTGAAACTCCAAGCGAAACCTAACCTGGAACATACTCGGTCTGACCCGAGCACATTTGATTTAAAACAAAATACACCGGGTCAATCTGGAATACTATCAGTGATAAATTCACAACACACACACAACTAGTTTAACTTTGGAAATCCTTTATGAAACCAAAGGATAATAGTAAGACCAGTCCACAGATAAACACGGACGGTTTTTACCTTACTATAACCCAAAACGTTTTTGAAATCATAAATTATTCTGATATTATCATAATGTCTAAATACAAGTAAATATCAATCTAGAGGAACACTTGCATCTCACGCTTCCCATATATAGTATACAATCAAAACCGCGGGCACTTATTGGATATTGGATTTCCAACCATGACAAGGTATGGGACCACCTTCCGCACGTGTATCTGCAGAGGCGAATACACTGGGTTCAACAAGAACGTCTTGTAACCCGGCCCTCACATGACCGACCACTCATTTCGCTTGAGTGTATCGAATGTATATCACCGACAGTTGGGATCAGCAACAGCCTGCCCGAAAAGGGACAACATCGAACATAGATTAAGAAGCAAATGGAATTTCTCTAGATAGATGATCATACATCCTAATGGGAGCGACCCACATAGCCATGCTGCCTGCCCGATTTTTTTCATTTCCCGGTTGATGAGGCTAGAATTTCTTTTCAAACATCTGGCCACCATTCACTTTGAATGCCACATCGTCAGATCCACCAGATCACATTTGATTGACGTCCACAAAAATATTCTAGTTTATTTGGCTAGAGAATAACCATTTCTCCGCCATCAACCATGGTATGTTTGGAGAAATCAACGCATGTAATTCCTTTGGAAATACGCTGTCAGACACTCGTCCATACAAGTCATCCAGGAACAGGATGAACTGAAGGTACTCTCCAACTGCATCTCATATAGGAATCACCCATGGATCAGTATCGGGTAGTCCTTGCAACCCGTAGATTTCAACCACGACAGAATCAAAAATCAAAATAACTCTGGTTGCAAGCCAGAGAAATTAGACCAGTAGTTCTTCCGCTTACGAAGATCCACGATCTTCGATTAACTCGATAAATTTAATATTGTTTTAAATGCATATAAAATTTCAAATATTTTCTTGACTTTGTTTTGAAAACAAAGAGCAAGAATTGTCAAATCTTCTTGAAAACTCATGATCTCATCTACACTATGAATCATGATTGCAACTAGGTTTTAGGCACATGACAAATCAATTTGAATAGGAGCATTTTCAGTTTTGATTTCCTATCATTTGATTTTCTGAAAATTTGTCACTTCTTTTATATTTTCAAGAACTTGTTTGTTGTGTCAAGAAACATATGCATAGAGAGATCCACAAAATCATGTATTGATAACATAAAATCTTACCTACACTAGTGAGCACAACATCATAGGTGTTTCTAGGTATTTTCCTATGTATTTTCATCATATAACATAGATTTTGATGGTACAAAATTTTCAGATTTTGCCAACCTTTCAAGGCAAGTATTGATTTTATACTTTTGTTGTTAAATCAAAATGTCATGAGAGATTTTGATTTGAAAACACTATGCAAAACTGATTTTTAAATGGTACAAAAATATTTTAATTTGTTTGAAAAACAAGAATGATTGGTGAAGGACCATTTGCATATATGGATGGTACAATTGCATGTATGGTATGACAATTCATAGGGACAAATAAGAAGAGAAGTAGTGGTTGCCTAGGGGGTTTGTGGGGGTGAGTTGGGCTGATGCAAGCCATGTGAGCTCAGGATTTTTGTACTTAGATTTGACAAGAGGAAGGATATGTTTTTGGTGTTGTCAAACCCAAAAGCTGAAAACAGTTTTTAATACACCCTTATTTATATATTTTCTTACACCTATAAATAAGCATGAGCACACACACATCTTTCACACACAAATACAACCAGTCAAGTAAGATCAGTGAAGGAAAACTAAGGGTTCAAGCAATTCGTGTGAGTAAACTCTTTTCAGAAAATTTCTTCCTGCATTTTCTATCATGTTTTGAACTGTTCTTTTAATACCTATGGCTTGCTTGTTTGTTGGATGCAAATCTTGTTTGGATTATTCTTTTTACCTAGATTAGAATTTGGGGTAGACACTTTAATGGATTTACATGTGGTGTAGAAACCTTATACAAACAATTTGACAAACCCTGTAGTCTGTTAGAACAGGAATTGAAACCATTAGTAAATAACCTCAAGTTGAATGATTCCATTATGATCCCAGGTTAGATTGATACCTCTAGATATACAACTAAACTAATTAAAAGTCAGAAAGGGTGTAAAAATAGTTTAGAAGCAACTAAATCTCTTTAAATACACACTGTATATCAAAAGCAAGAAAACACAGTTTGTTCAATACAACTCTCTGTTTGATCAAAATTTCAAAACCCATATAAAACCAAATTGAATATACAAATAGAATCAGCATGGAAAATGATGATTTTTAGTATAAGTTTTGGGATTTTTAAGCTTGGGGTTGACGAGAAATCTTGGGATGAATGGAAATTACATTTGGGGCTTTTTCCGGCAGCCTAGTTGATCAGAGGTGATGTGGTTTGAACTGGAGAAGCGTGGGTGGTTGGAGATCAAGGGAAAAATACTAGATAAATTTTCAAATGGAGGGATTTCGATAACGAGGCCAATTTAAGGTTTTGGGGTATTTTCGGTGGCCAGGTTTTTGATCCGATCATGTAGCCTCTTGGGTTGATCGAGTTCAGAGCTGATGGAGGAGCGTATTGAAGTGGAGGTTGACTCAGAGGTGGGGGTCGACCGTCCGGTGGACTGGGGAGGGAGAACGATGCGAGTTCTCTGATGATACCCATACGAAAAAAGGGAAAACACTGTAGCGCCGGCGTTGGTCAGGTCTGGTGGTGGCATTGGCCTCCTGAGGTGAAGTGGGGTCTGCGTCAAGGGAGCGGAAGGTGGTACAGGTGGTGGTTGGGTGGTGCATGTGCACGAGTGTGCATGTACAGAAGGGAGGAGAAGAAGATGATCGGGCAGGCTTCATCGAGAGGTTTTGGTGTTGAACGAGGGGGATTTCATGGTGCCAGGAGGGTTAGTAGTTGGTACTTTGGCAAGTACCAGGGTGCGTCTGGTGATGAGGGCGCACTCGTGTTTTCATGTGGTATTTTTAACAAGGATTTTGAATTTAAATTTAGTTTTTAAATTTAATAATGACCAAATAAAGGTAGGAAAAATATATTTAAATAAAATAGGGTTTTTATTTAATTTAACAAATTTAGAAAGAATAAGTGAATCAGGATTTTAGAATACGATTTTCGTCAAAAACTAAAACTTAAATACAGAATTTGTAATCTAAATTAAATTATAAATTTAATTTAAAAGTGAGAATTAGAAATGATTTTTTTTAACAAAATTTTTAAACTATAAAGTCATTCAAGAATAACAGTTCGGATATGATTTTTAACAGACGTCAAAAAGTTTAACGCATGAACTGTAATTATAAATTTTAATTTATAATTTTAATTTATAATTTAAATTTTGAATTCATTTTCAAATGAAATATTTAAAATTCAAAGCAAGGTTGGAAAACAATATATAACTCATGCGCTAGATTTGTCAGTCTAAACTATAGTCTCAACATCCGAATACGAGGAACAGATCATGGACAGTTCTGTATTGTATAAGAACTATAAATGATATTTTTAATTCGTGTTTGGATTAAAAATAAAAGAGAAATTTTATCGGTATATAATAAAAGAAGAAGAGAAAGATAATCAAGTAAAAGAAAATCAAGTAAAATTTGACAAAACGATACAAAGTGTAAAAGTTGTAAGATAGATTATAGATCATCAGATTTATTCATTCATGAATAATCAGATTTAGAAATCATGATGAGCAATATTTTTCTAAAGGTAAAATAATGTAAGTATTCATTTTAAAGTAACGAACAAAATGAAAAAAAATCACACACACGGAAACTGTTTATTTTTAGGGAGGTGATCAAAATAACCAGATATTAACAAGATAATCATATACTGTTTGGTTTGACTATAACTGTATATACAGATTAGATTACAATCTTGTTAGATTTATAATAAAAATGTTCGCTAATCATTTCAAAGAGGCCGAAATAGATATTTCGCTTTGATTTGATTATACGCCGCGCGTCCGAGATTGTTGAATCAAAGATGGTGATATACAAGGACTATTTTCGAATAGTGCCTTCGGTTTGTCCAGTCCCAGGACAACTTGTATGGACGAATGTCTGACAAAGTATACTTAACAGATCGCGTAAGTTGGTCTTTTCAAAACTTTGTTTAGTGGCGGAGGAATTCGTTTCTCTTAGCTTTATACCCGTGGTTTTGGCGAGATCAATTTCTGATTTGACGGGTTTGACGATGTGGCATTCAGAGGAATTAAACCAGTGATAATGAAAAGATAACGTAAGTCCAGCCTCAAGCCTCACACCTAGGAAATGACAAAAATCGGGCAGGCAGCATGGCTATGTGGGTCGCTCCCATTAGGGTGTAGCGTCACCTATCTAGAGAAATTCCTTTTGTTTCTTAATCTATCGATTCTGCCCATTCGGGGATGGTTGCCGTACACAACCATCGGTGATATACACTCGATACACTCAAGAGAAATGAGTGGTCGGTCATGTGAGGGCTGGGTTGCAAGATGTTCTTGTTGAACCTAGGTGTATTGGCCTCTAGAGATACATCATCGGAAGGTGGTCACATACCTTGTCATAGTTGGAAATCCAATTTCCCTAAGCGCCAAGCGGTTTTTATTTGTATACTATATAGGAGAATGTGAGAAGCAAGCATTCTTCTAGATTCTAAATCATTTGTCACCTATATACTATGATAATATCTGATTTAAAGTATACAAAGGATTTTGATCACATAAGGTACAAACCCGTTCCGTGTTTACGGTGTGGTTTTATGAGATATTTTATTTGTTTTAAACTATTTACTCATACCAGTCCCCTGACTGACCTGGAGTTAATTTTTCTGTGTTTTCCCTTAAACTATTGGGTATTCATAACGCTTGTTATGAATAGACAAGTGAATCAGGATTTGGATAAACTTGGGAAGTTGAAAATGAAGATTTTGCTGTGTGCTGGTCCATCTATCTACTGTATAATTAAGTCTGTCAGTTAATCATCTATGATATGTATAATTACTGATGTACAATGAATGGGTTGTATCACTAGTTCAGTATGTTCTGATGTAATATATTCCGCTGTGTAATATTATAAAGTATTATCTTTTGTGAAAATTCCGCTGTGAGATTCTGATGTTTCTGTGATTTATCTTCTATCTATTCTCATTTCTTATTAATGACACAACTTGAGATGTGTTCGAAAGTTGGGTCGTTACAGTTGAATTTTTAATCGTATTTGAAAATACGTCCTTACGATCAATTCATATACGTATTAGTGAATTTCTCCTAAGCGGTTTTAAGAGTTAAACAAATCCACACATAAACACATAGACCGTTGTTGATCATTTCACTAATTATCCTTTGACTAATCAGGGGAAATTTCTTTCATTTGTCATGAAATTTCCCGTTTTAATGGGTTTTCTCTTCTCCTTCTTCGCAGGTCAAAACCGACGGGAACGACTCAGATCTGCTGGTTTGGAAAACATGGAGAGGTCGATTCAAAATTTTGATTTCTTCTGTATTGTATTCGAGAATTTGTAATGTACAAGATAAATTTGAACTTGTATTGTACCGAAACTCTCATGTACTGTTTTATATTGCAAATGCAAAAATTTGACTTAACATGTATTGTACACTAACCTATGAATGGATTCTTTTACCTCTTCTTGCTGCATGTGTACAGATTATTCCATATTTGTATAATTATATGTTCTTATCGTAGGTCATTTTTCAATTTTCATATATTTCCTTCATCATACGTAGATTTTCAACTTCTAGTTTCCATGTTGTACCCCTGACGTATATGCCAACACATACATATATTCATGTGATTATTTATAAATTTAATATAATATTTGTTGAAATATAAACTAAATTTAGACGGCTAGTGTAACAACCAGAAAATCTGGGCCAGTTTAAAATTTTTATTTTGGCAATTTTAGCGAATTTTGAACATTTAAAATGATTATTTTAAATAATATCAACGAGAAATCTAATTTGAATATAATTCGACATATATATTTATATACGTCGTCGTTAGAATATAAATAATTATATATAATTATATAAGGAATTGAAAATGGCGCGGTAGTTCGATAATTCGATTTCAAATTTCAATTGAATGTACCGGGTGCAAAACAATCCGGATTTTAGTAAAACCAAAAACATTAGGTTCTATTTGAGGATATCTTCCCAACGAATCCGAAAAATCGAAATTTCATAGCGGGAATCAAAAGATATGTCCAGTTGAAAATTTTGAATAGTCGCTGTGGAATTCAGGCCCTTAAAAATGGGAATTTTGCAAACGACCTCAGATTTCGACGAAACCACTTTTGTTGGGTCCGTGATGTCAAATTATTGTTAGGTTTTAAATTTCATAATTTTTCGAATCAATATGTGAGCGTGGCAAAGGAAAACGCGTTTGACCAGTTTTAGTTGATTTTAATCGACTGGAAAATGACCATTTTTCAAATGGTCTCAGAATTCGACGAAACTAGTTTTGTTAGGACCGTATCATCAATACGAAGCTAGAAAATATTTTTCGGGAATTTTTAGAGTTAGTATGTGACCCCAGTAAATTGAAATGCACGTTCAAATTCAATATATAGAGTTATATGTTGATTTTAACGAAAACTGATCGAAACGGTCGAATCAGCTTATTGTACATATCCCATTGTGTTCGGAATGGGGGTGAAACGCTATGGACGACAGGCGGTGGGCCTCGTTTAGAGGTCGTATGAAAAAGTCAACTTTTTTGTAAGTTAAATAATTAAAATAATTAAAAACACTCTCTCCTCTCCTTACTTCCTCTCCCCCCTCCCCCCCGTTAAAAATCGAAATCGAAATAGAATAAAAAAAAGGAAGGGAAAGGGGGATCGACGGCGGAGGGGAAACCGCCACCGCCCCATCGCAGCCCCCCCCCTCAAGGTGGCGGGCGCCACTACCTCCAAGCCCCCCCTCTGTTCTCGCCTCTCTCCTCCCTCTCTCTCCCCCTTCCTACTGTAAATTGCTCCCTCCCCTTCCATACCCGCCACGCACCACCACCCCCAGCCTCGCAAGCCACCTGCGCCGCCTCCCCTGGCCCTCATCGCCACCAACGACGCCCTGACCCCCCCTACGCGCCCTAGCCTCTTCTCCAACACTCCACCGCCCCTTCTCTGACCGCCATCTCCGCCGTGGGTCCCTCCATAGCCCCTAACCTCCACCAATGGCCACCGTGAGTTGCTCCCGTCATAAAGATGTAAGCTTTTATTATTTTTAATTATTAAAATAGGATTTTTCGCTATGTGAATAACGGTATAAAGGTTGGATTTTTTTTAAAAGGTAAAGAGACGATATTTTTAAAAGTAAAGCTCCCGACACCCGTCATCCACAGACCATGGATGGCTTGTTTGTTTGATTGATGTGTTGTGAAATTTGTTTGTATTGTTGATGTGAAATCGATAATAAATTGTAGATAGTTGAAATAGATTAATTATCGTTAAAAATATAATTTTTAACGTGAACGTGAGTAAATAAATATTTATAAACAAATTGGCTGATTTGTTTATATACACTGATTTGACTGATATTGATTGGGATGATAAATTTTACACATCGCCCAACTGCACAAATAAAAATCTGTGTTTGTTGATTTGAAACCCCACACGGGTGTTGGGATGAAATTTGGCGTACACTAATCCCAATTATTTTATTGTATGTCGATCGATTGGTCGACAGGCTGTGTAAGCGTTAGTTATTTATATTTGATGCTTATGCAGTTGTGTGGTGCACCTTGGATGATGGTTGATTGTTTATCATTGCTATTATATACATGTGTAGTATGGAATCCATATAATTAACATTATATGGTGATTGATTGGGCCTCATTCCAATCGGAAAAATAATGAATATTATAAAATAAGATTCATGTGTTGACAGTACTCATTCGTTGAGATTAGTCAAGTGTTGAAAGAAATATAGATTCGTGTGTTGAATAGAATAAATATTCATTTGTTGAATAGAATAAAGAAGTGTTTGAAAAATATAAAGTCGTGTTGATTAGAGATGCGTTATTTTGACGCGAACGATATTTATATCGATTCTATTCGTTTTATAATGAATATTGAAAAGTGATTTCAAAATTTAATATTTTGAAATGAAATTCAAATTAAATTAGATTAAAATTCAAATTGAAATTTTATTGAATCAATTTGAAATGAATTCGAATCGAATAGAAAATGAATTCGATTCGAATTGAATAGAAAGTTAATTTGAATTCGAATTGAATAGAAATGAATTCAAATTGAATTAAATTGAAATTGAATTAAAAACGAATTGAAATCGTTTTGAATGAAATTTAAAACGAACTGAAATTGAATTGAAATCAATTTGAAATGAGTTCGAATTGAATTAAATAGAAGGTAAATTCAAATTGAATTGAATTGAAACGAATTAGAGTTTGAATTGAATTGAAACGAATTTGAATTCAAATTAAATAAAATTGAAATGAATTCGAATTGAATTGAAATCAAATCGATTTGAAATTGAAGATGAAGTTGAAATTGTTTTTGAAACGAATTTAGAACTATTTATAAAATTCGTTTTAAAAAGGAAATCGATGAAATATAATATATATATATATATATATATATATATATATATATATTATATAATGGCTGAATCGAACGCGCCGCGCTGCGGCAGTTCGTGAATTTCGACCATTGACTTCGAATTGACATTGCGGGAGATCCGACCATCGTATTCTTCTAAAACTGGAACCGTTGGGTTTGTATCGAAAAGAGCTTTCCAATGAATATTAGAAATTTGAAATCTAACGGTTGGATTTGGAATTATGTCCAAATCAATTTCAGAAAAGATCGCTGTAAGTGCAGTTCGATGGCCATTGATGGAAATCGACTGTGCGGGCCTTGATAAAATTATTAAAAATATCAATAATTTGTGTAAAATCATAATATGTGAATTGGAAAGAACTGGGATGAAAATTCCACATTTGAAAAGATAAAAATAGATTTTTATCGAAATGAACTAGTTTTGAACTAGAATTAAAATCAATTTATTTTTGAAATAAATAAATTGAATTTGAAAGTGATTTTAGAAATAATCAATATTCCCAATACATGAATTGGACTGGAGTTGAATCGAAATTATCTTCGGAATATTTCGATGTTGGATTTCGTGACTATACGGGTATTGTTATGAGAATTTGAAAGATATATATTATATCGTTATTTCCAATACGATATTTGTTGGTTTCAGAATTTGATATTGAATATAAGCCGGTATATTTTCTATTCAAAGCCTCGTATTTAATATCAAATGTGATTTGGGTTTATCGTGAATCGTGTTTTAGATGACATTGGTTCTTTAACCCAGTTAGAGGCAGGATGTTGATTTTTGAAAAGATTAAAACTAAGTGGAGTTTTAATGAATCTTTAATTAGATTAAAATGTGAATTGATAATTTAAACTATCAAATTTGGAAAGTGATCGAGAATGGAGTACCACCAGTTTTGCCCCAAAGCAATAGTTAAATCTTTAATTAGATTTGAACGTAAAATGGTAATTAATTTTACCGATAGCACCGTGGTGTTAGATATGGAGTATTACCAGTTTTGCTCCATGGGATGAATAGGTTGGGATTGGGAAAAAAATAAATAATTACTTCGGTGTGGTTCGCTAATCCCGACTAGTTTGGAAAACCATAATATGGTTTGAAATGACATCCCAAGGAAGATTAAAGAATAAATTTAGAAGAATTTATCTTGGATAAAATTAATGGGAACCCTTCCCTAAGAATGTGATTTTGCGAATAAAAGAATATTATGAATTGGAATGAGGCGCTTGTTGTGTTTGTGTAACATTTGTTTATCATATACGTGGGTTATTCAGAAGGGCCGGGCTTATACCCATTCTGAATAACCGATTCGACGAGATGTCGAAGATGAAGACGATGTTTGAAGACCGGAAGTCTTCACATCGTTTGGGTGATTACTGATGATCTCGATTGGGCTATACACCCAAGATGAGGGAAACCGTTGGTGATCGTCCAGACGCACTTGGAGATGGATGGATATGCGAGGAAAGTGCCTCCGGTTTCGTTCAGACCTAGAACGAACTTGTAAATGGATTGTGTGTCTGACATTGGATTTTATTATGTGTTGATTGATCTCTATTAAATATACATCTGTTTGGCGGCGGAGAATTTATTCTCTTGCTTAACGCCCTTCTCTAAGACGTACGAGCTCAGAGGTTGTATATCGATGGACATCAGTCGCATGGAGTGAATTGCCAGTGTGGCACGCGTAAGTGGCAATTGATCAAGGCTTCTGTTGGAAAGCAAAGTCTTGTGGTTAATGATAAAAGCACGGCCTGTGTGGTGTAGCTTTGTGTATAACGTGAATTCGCGAGCCTCACACCTCGGTATGAGTCAAAAACAGGAGACGGACCGCTGGGAGGGCACGACGTTTCTTTCTAGCTAGGGTGGTGTCAGTGACCTACCAGCCCTGACATTTATATACTTTTCACCTGTGTGGTTGTTGGAATGCGAGGCGCCTCGGATATAGGTCTGTAAGGACCGGGAAACGTGTGTTCAGGAATTGCCAATCCTCAAAAGTAAGAGAGGACCGGCCCAGCCGATTCCAAGGATCAAAGTGGGGTCCTGGGACATTTGCTAGAGTGTCTCGAACGCGGAGAGGAGCTTGCCCGTTGCCTCGATTCATGATGGAATCCAATTTCCAATACGTGTGTTTCGGTTTTATTTGTAGAGCCTAGTATGGCGACATAGTGGGATGGGGCGCTTATGCCGTCTATGATTTATATTTATGATTGAAATTGTTTTGACACTATACACCTATAATAGTATCAAATAATGTGTTTTAAACGTATCAAGCATGCTTTGGCTGTTATAAGGTAAAAACCCTATCCTCCGGCTTGCGTTGCATTGTGTGATGGGACCTGGGTCTTATAACAGCTTCATTTTTCTTTATTTAGCATTGCGCTGTTTGTTCTATGCACTGGTATTCTTGGGAGGAAACCTGTTCCGTGTTATACGGCGTGGTCCCTTGATTTACCAAACTTTAAAACCAATATTAATAACTGTTTTAGTTCTCACACCAGTCACATGACCGACCTGGAGTTTATTGTTTTAACCTAAACTCTGGGTGCCCCCATTTTCGACACGGGTAGCTAGTAGTTTTGGTTTTGCAGATTTATATTCACATGGTCCTGATTTACAGCTGGAACGATGCTCGGAAAGCTCTGTATCCGTGCATTACTTCTAGTTGTGCTTTTGTATTATTTTCCGCTGCGATATATTTAAATGTAATTTATTCATTTATACTCTGTATATTGTTGTATCTGATGGAATTGTTGTAATAACAATGAAATGTTCTTCCGTTTGCATTCTATTTTGTCTTGTCCTCAATTCTATCCGTGCTTTCCTTCACGGGGAAGTTCGGGTCGTCTCAGTTTGGTATCAGAGCTTTGGTTTACAGAGCTCGAGAACAAGACACATTAGAACCATACGAAAGAATTCATCAGATATTGGATTAGTAATATCCAATTAGAATGACTCGTTAGAGATAGGATCAGTAGTATCCTAGAACGAGTGTGAAGAGTATATTTTTCAAATGAAAACAATTTTGTTTTGAAAATTTAAATTGCTTTATACGTATTTGAATATTTATTTATTTTGAATATGGACAATCGAGTATATAAAGATTTCGCGTATACGCGTCATGAACGTATATTCGAAGTTTTAATATACTGGATAGATATAGAATCACACTCTAGTCGCCCGGAGATGATGTTGATAATGACCATGGCATCATCAATATTTATGTTCGTGTCTCGAAGGTGTGATTTCTATATATTTCCATTAGACTGGTGTGAGAACCAAAACATAGCTAGAATACGTTGTTGTGAATTGGCATCAAAAACATGATTTTCTGTATATGTATCAAAATTATCAATTTGAAATGATAATTCACTAATTGATTGATGTTTGTGTTGTTTGTTTATTTGTTTGATAATATCGAACCATTTAGCCTAATTTACTCAAATATTGAATTGTATTGAAAATTGGTCGCATTTGCTTGCATATACATGTACTTACATTGAACAGGTCATAGCAAGGAGGCTAGAGCAGGGAATAAAATTTGTTTTCCCGACAAATAGGTACATGTTTACCATAATTTACTGTTTTGTTTGGGTGATGATGATTTTATGAGCCGATTGGCTAGCCGCTTGGCTTTTTCTTTTTCTTTTTGAGATCAGAAGGCCTGTATGGCAATTTCGGGATTTTCCCGTTGCTCCCGGTGCAGGGGAGGTTATGGCGAAATTTTTCGAAAATTTAGGGTGTTAGCCAAATTTTTGAAAATTCTGAAAAGTTCTTAGAAACTTAAAAGTTGAAGAACTTAAGCCGTAGTCAAAATAATGGAAGTTGAGTTGATTTGTTAAACAACTTTCGGCTTCATTCCTTTTCAGCTTCCATTTGTTATGTTCCTTTTCGGCCTTTGATTTAGAGATGATTAGAATATCATCAATAAAAACCAGAACAAATTTATTCAATTAAATCACACATTGAACTGATTAGAAAATAGTTAGAAATATATACTTGTGCATTATATATGTTTGAACAGGAAATTGGATAGCTGTTGAGTAAAGACTTTATTTGCGTGCCCGACAAATGGGTAAACCTTAATGAGTTGGATGCGAAATATTATTATATCAACTCCTGTGAATGCCATTGGATGCGGAGTGCTGGTTATTCTGTGTGAAATAATAAACATCGCCATAGGATAGCAACAATTAATTTTGAACTACATTACATGGCATACTTCTGGAAGATAAGCATACTTCATCATATACCACATAAGCATTTGGAGCTTGTGTGACGAGGTGGAAGATTTACCATACGAGCGAGAGGCTTGTATGGCGATGACTATATTTTACAGGTTGAACTGATGACTGATATGGACTATTTAAACTGTAACGATAAAATTGCCAGATTAATAAAAACCCCACACGGGTCTAGAGTTGACAATAATCACGTCTCTCTAGTTATTAGATACGGCACATGGACTATTTATTTCCCACACGGGACGAGGTGACGAGGATTTATCCTCCGGAGCATTTAAAATACACACTCCCTCAGGCTTTGACAGGGTGACGAGAATTTATTCTCTGGAGTTATTATCAATACACGCTCCCCTGTAAACACCAGAATATATCACTATAAATATGTGTATGCTTATTAGGATTTATTGGGTACCTAATATGGCCCAATAAATTTCCAAACCTCTCCCCATACAAAGGAGGTTATGGCGAAAATTTTCGAAAATTCCGGGTGTTAGCCAAATTTTTGAAGGATTTGAAAATTCTCAAAAACTGAAAAGTTGGAGAATGGAAGCCAGATCGAACGTAGAGCTGATTAATCAAACCACTTTTGACTTTGTTCCTTTTCGGGGACGAAAAGTTTTAAGTGGGGGAGATTGTAACAACCCGAAAATCTGGGGCAGTTTAAAATTTTTATTTTGGCAATTTTAGCGAATTTTGAACATTTAAAATGATTATTTAAAATAATATTGACGAGAAATCTAATTTGAATAGAATTCGATGTATATATTTATATACGTCGTCGTTAGAATATAAATAATTATATATAATTATAAAAGGAATTGAAAATGGCGCGGTAGTTTGATAATTCGATTTCAAACTTCAATTGAATGTACCGGGTGCAAAACAATCCGGATTTTAGTGAAACCAAAAACATTAGTATCTATTTGAGGATATCTTCCCAACGAATCCGAAAAATCGAAATTTCATAGCGGGAATCAAAAGATATGTCCAGTTGAAAATTCTGAATAGTCGCTATGGAATTTAGGCCCTTAAAAATGGGAATTTTGCAAACAACCTCGGATTTCGATGAAACCACTTTTGTTGGGTCCGTGATGTCAAATTATTGTTAGGTTTTAAATTTCATAATTTTTCGAATCAATATGTGAGCGTGGCAAAGGAAAACGCGTTTGACCAGTTTTAGTTGATTTTAATCGACTGGAAAATGGCCATTTTTCAAACGGTCTCAGAATTCGACGAAACTAGTTTTGTTAGGACTGTATCGTCAATACGAAGCTAGAAAATATTTTTCGGGAATTTTAGAGTTAGTATGTGACCCCAGTAAATTGAAATGCGCGTTCAAATTCAATATATAGAGTTATATGTTGATTTTAACGGAAACTGATCGAAACGGTCGAATCAGCTTATGGTACATATCCCATTGTGCTCGGAATGAGGGTGAAACGCTATGGACGACAGGCGGTGGGCCTCGTTTAGAGGTCGTATGAAAAAGTCAACTTTTTTGTAAGTTAAATAATTAAAATAATTAATAATTAAAAATTAAAAACACTCTCTCCTCTCCTTACTTCCTCTCAGCCCCCCCCCCCCATTAAAAATCAAAATCGAAACAGAATTAAAAAAAAGAAGGGAAAGGGGATCGACGGCAGAGGGGAAACCGCCGCCGCCCCATCGCAGCCCCCCTCCCCTCAAGTGGTGGGCGCCACCGCCTCCAAGCCCCCCATTCCGTTCTCGCCTCTCTCCTCCCTCTCTCCCCCTTCCTACTGTAAATCGCTTCCTCCCCTTCCATACCCGCCATGCACCACCACCCCCAGCCTCGCAAGCCACCTGCGCCGCCTCCCCTAGCCCTCACCGCCAACAACGACGCCCTGACCCCCCTACACGCCCTAGCCTCTTCTCCAAAACTCCACCGTCCCTTCTATGACCGCCATCTCCGTTGTGGGTCCCTCCATAGCCCCTAACCTCCACAAACGGCCACCGTGAGCTGCTCCCGTCATAAAGATGTAAGCTTTTATAATTTTTAATTATTAAAATAGGATTTTTCGCTATGTGAATAACGGTATAAAGGTTGGATTTTTTTTAAAAGGTAAAGAGACGATATTTTTAAAAGTAAAAGGGGCGTGAGTTTTAAAATTAAAAAGGCGAGATCTTTATATAAGTGAAAGGCGATCTTTTTATATAGAGAAAGATGTAATTTTTATATTATAGAAGGAATAAAAATGTGATTTTTATAATATATAGATAATAAAATTTTGATTTTTATATACTAGAGATATTAAAATTTTGATCTTTATATTAGAAGTAAAAATATATAAATATAATATTTATATAGAATGAAGCGCTGAAAAGTATATGAAATAAAAATGCGATTTTTATTTATTGAAATGAAGTAATAAAAATATAATTTTTATTTGAACAGCGTGAAAAGAACTGCGTTGGGAGTTCAAACCAATTCAGGCGATTCCGTAGTTCAACAGCAAAGCACGACGGAGTGGAACCCTCTGTGAGAACTTCTCACTCTAAATTTCTTTTTCTAGTTATATATATATATATATATATATATATATATATATATATATACTAGGATGCAGACGGTGCTTAGCAGCACCCGACACCCGTCATCCACAGACCATGGATGGCTTGTTTGTTTGATTGATGTGTTGTGAAATTTGTTTGTATTATTGATGTGAAATCGATGATAAATTGTAGATAGTTGAAATAGATTAATTATCGTTAAAAATATAATTTTTAACGTGAATGTGAGTAAATAAATATTTATAAACAAATCGGCTGATTTGTTTATATACACTGATTTGACTGATATTGATTGGGATGATAAATTTTACACATCGCCCAACTGCACAAATAAAAATCTGTGTTTGTTGATTTGAAACCCCACACGGGTGTTGGGATGAAATTTGGCGTACACTAATCCCAATTATTTTATTGTATGTCGATCGATTGGTCGACAGGCTGTGTAAGCGTTAATTATTTATATTTGATGCTTATGCAGTTGTGTGGTGCACCTTGGATGATGGTTGATTGTTTATCATTGCTATTATATACATGTGTAGTATGGAATCCATATAATTAACATTATATGGTGATTGATTGAGCCTCATTCCAATCGGGAAAATAATGAATATTATAAAATAAGATTCATGTGTTGACAGTACTCATTTGTTGAGATTAGTCAAGTGTTGAAAGAAATATAGATTCATGTGTTGAATAGAATAAATATTCATTTGTTGAATAAAATAAAGAAGTGTTTGAAAAATATAAAGCCATGTTGATTAGAGATGCGTTATTTTGACGCGAACGATATTTATATCGATTCTATTCGTTTTATATTGAATATTGAAAAGTGATTTCAAAATTTAATATTTTGAAATGAAATTCAAATTAAATTAGATTAAAATTCAAATTGAAATTTTATTGAATCAATTTGAAATGAATTCGAATCGAATAGAAAATGAATTCGATTCGAATTGAATAGAAAGTGAATTTGAATTGAATAGAAATGAATTCAAATTGAATTAAATTGAAATTGAATTAAAAATGAATTGAAATCGTTTTGAATGAAATTACAACGAACTGAAATTGAATTGAAATCAATTTGAAATGAATTCGAATTGAATTAAATAGAAGGTAAATTCAAATTGAATTGAAACGAATTAGAGTTTGAATTGAAACGAATTTGAATTCGAATTAAATAAAATTGAAATGAATTCGAATTGAATTGAAACCAAATCGATTTGAAATTAAAGATGAAGTTGAAATTGTTTTTGAAACGAATTTAGAACTATTTGTAAAATTCGTTTTAAAAAGGAAATCGATGAAATATATATATTATATATATAATGGCCTGAATAGAACGCGCCGCGCCGCGGCAGTTCGTGAATTTCGACCATTGACTTCGAATTGACATTACGGGAGATCCGACCGTCGGATTCTCCTAAAACCGGAACCGTTGGGTTTGTATCGAAAAGAGGTTTCCAATGAATATTAGAAATTTGAAATCTAACGGTTGGATTTGGAATTATGTCCAAATCAATTTCAAAAAAGGTCGCTGTAAGTGCAGTTCGATGGCCGTTGATGGAAATCGACTGTGCGGGCCTTGATAAAATTATTAAAAATATCAATAATTTGTGTAAAATCATAATATGTGATTTGGAAAGAACTGGGATGAAAATTCCACAATTGAAAAGATAAAAATAGATTTTTATCGAAATGAACTAGTTTTGAACTAGAATTAAAATCAATTTATTTTTGAAATAAATAAATTGAATTTGAAAGTGATTTTAGAAATAATCAATATTCCCAATACGTGAATTGGACTGGAGTTGAATCGTAATTATCTTCGGAATATTTTGATGTTGGATTTCGTGACTATACAGGTATTGTTATGAGAATTTGAAAGATATATATTATATCGTTATTTCCAATACGATATTTGTTGGTTTCAGAATTTGATATTGAATATAAGCCGGTATATTTTCTATTCAAAGCCTCGTATTTAATATCAAATGTGATTTGGGTTTATCGTGAATCGTGTTTTAGATGAAATTGGTTCTTTAACCCAGTTAGAGGCTGGATGTTGATTTTTGAAAAGATTAAAACTAAGTGGAGTTTTAATGAATCTTTAATTAGATTAAAATGTGAATTGACAATTTAAACTATCAAATTTGGAAAGTGATCGAGAATGGAGTACCACCAGTTTTGCTCCAAAGCGATAGTTAAATCTTTAATTAAATTTGAACGTAAAATGGTAATTAATTTTACCGATAACACCGTGGTGTTAGATATGGAGTATTACCAGTTTTGCTCCATGGGATGAATAAGTTGGGATTGGGAAATAAAATAAATAATTACTTCGGTGTGGTTCGCTAATCCCGACTAGTTTGGAAAACAATAATATGGTTTGAAATGACATCCCAAGGAAGATTAAAGAATAAATTTAGAAGAATTTATCTTGGATAAAATTAATGGGAACCCTTCCCTAAGAATGTGATTTTGTGAATAAAAGAATATTCTGAATTGGAATGAGGCGTTTGTTGTGTTTGTGTATCATTTGTTTATCATATACGTGGGCTATTCAGAAATGTCGGGCTTATACCCATTCTGAATAACCGATTCGACGAGATGTCGAAGATGAAGACGGTGGTTGAAGACCGGAAGTCTTCACATCGTTTGGGTGATTACTGATGATCTCGATTGGGCTATACACCCAAGATGAGGGAAAAAGTTGGTGATCGTCCAGACGTACTTGGAGATGGATGGATATGCGAGGAAAGTGCCTCCGGTTTCGTTCAGGCCCAGAACGAACTTGTAAATGGATTGTGTGTCTGACATTGGATTTTATTATGTGTTGATTGATCTCTATTAAATATACATCTGTTTGGCGGCGGAGAATTTATTCTCTTGCTTAACGCCCTTCTCTGAGACGTACGAGCTCAGAGGTTGTATATCGATGGACATCAGTCGCATGGAGTGAATTGCCAGTGTGGCACGCGTAAGTGGCAATTGATCAAGGCTTCTGTTGAAAAGCAAAGTCTTGTGGTTGATGATCAAAGCACGGCCTGTGTGGCGTAGCTTTGTGTATAACGTGAATTCGCGAGCCTCACACCTCGGTATGAGTCAAAAACGGGAGACGGACCACTGGGAGAGCACGATGTTTCTTTCTAGCTAGGGTGGTGTCAGTGACCTACCAGCCCTGACATTTATATACTTTTCACCTGTGTGGTTGTTGGAATGCGAGGCGCCTCGGATATAGGTCTGTAAGGACCGGGAAACGTGTGTTCAGGAATTGCCAATCCTCAAAAGTAAGAGAGGACCGACCCAGCCGATTCCAAGGATCAAAGTGGGGTCCTGGGACATTTGCTAGAGTGTCTCGAACGCGGAGAGGAGCTTGCCCCTTGCCTCGACTCATGATGGAATCCAATTTCCAATACGTGTGTTTCGGTTTTATTTGTAGAGCCTAGTATGGCGACATAGTGGGATGGGGCGCTTATGCCGTCTATGATTTATATTTATGATTGAAATTGTTTTGACACTATACACCTATAATAGTATCAAATAATGTGTTTTAAACGTATCAAGCATGCTTTGGCTGTTATAAGGTAAAAACCCTATCCTCCGGCTTGCATTGCATTGTGTGATGGGTCCTGGGTCGTATAACAGCTTCATTTTTCTTTATTTAGCATTGCGCTGTTTGTTCTATGCACTGGTATTCTTGGGACGAAACCTGTTCCGTGTTATACGGCGTGGTCCCTTGATTTACCAAACTTTAAAACCAATATAAATAACTGTTTTAGTTATCTCACCACTCACATGACTGACCTGGAGTTTATTGTTTTAACCTAAACTCTGGGTGCCCCTATTTTCGACACGGGCAGCTAGTAGTTTTAGTTTTGCAGATTTATATTCACAGGGTCCTGATTTACAGCTGGAATGATGCTCGGAAAGCTCTGTATCCGTGCATTACTTCTAGTTGTGCTTTTGTATTATTTTCCGCTGCGATATATTTAAATGTAATTTATTCATTTATACTCTGTAAATTGTTGTATCTGATGGAATTGTTGTAATAACAATGAAATGTTCTTCCGTTTGCGTTTTATTTTGTCTTGTCCTCAATTCTATCCGTGCTTTCCTTCACGGGGAAGTTCGGGTCGTCTCAGCTAGATTAACGAAAACAAATAATTAAATAAATAAATATCGCTATATTTATTAAGCTACATTTTCAACATCAAACCGTATAGAATTCACACTTGACATTAACATTCTAGTTTTAAATAATATTCCATTTATATAAATATCCTTTAATATAAATAAATCATATATATTTGAAATCTATTTTAATTAAATAAATTCGATAAAAACCCATTATAATATATAAACTGATTTAAATATTCGAATTTAAATGGACGAAAAATCTGGGATGTTACAGCGAATCTGTACAGATCGCGCATTGGAAGATTGTTTTAATCTAACGTGGATCAGAAAATAATAACGAATGAATACTAGAAGATTTTGGCCCCTGGTTTCCTAAGAGCAGCGGCAGTAAAGTGAGAATTAGGGCTTGCGCAAGAACACATTTTATACCCTTTACTTTATTTTTTATTAATTTTAATTCAATTATATTTGAAAATGTGAAGTTTAAGCTACGAACTCCGATTCAAACCCAACAATTGTCATTCCTGACTAAATACCCCCATTCCAGACACATTGGGATATGTCTCGTAAGCCAGTTCGACTGTTTCGATAGTTTTCAACAAAACTAAAATATAAATCAATATATATTGAATTTAAATGTACATTTTAATTTATCGGGGCCACATACTAACTCCAAAAATTACAGAAAAATAAATCTAGCTATATTTTAATGATACGGTCCTAACAAAACTAATTTCGTCGAACTTGGAGACCGTTTGAAAAATGGTCATTTTCCGGTTGATTAAATTCAAACTGAACTGACAAAACATGTTTAAGTTAACTGTGCTCACATATTAATTCCAAAAATTATGAAATTTTAAACCTAACAATAATTTGACATTCCGGATCCAACAAAAGTGGTTTCATCGAAAACGGAGGTCGTTTACAAAATGGCTATTTTTAAGGGCTATATATTATATTAAAAATATATATAAATTCCACAACGACTATTCTAAATTTTAAACTGGACATAACTTTCAATTTATATTATAAAATCTGAATTTTTGACATTCATTAGAAAGATATAGTTAAACAAATTCAAAAATTTCTTGTTTCGCTGAAATCCGGTTTAAAATGAATTATATATACTCAACTGAAATTAGAAATCGAATTTCGAAACTACCGCGCCATTTTAGGCTTGTTCTATAATTAAAATAAATTTATATGTTCTAACTTCAATTTAAATAAATTTTAGTTGTTATTATGTAAAATAAATCATTTTAAATATTCAAAACCCATTAAAATAGCTAAAATAAATTTTTTAAATTGGTTTAGAAATTCTGGATTGTTACATTAAATGTCTTATTTAAGCAAGACTGACACGTGTATTTTGTGTACTCCGGTCAAACCAAGTTATTTCAGGTTAGTTTTCCACTGTTAGACGCAACTATGCTTTTCTTCTGTTCTGCACTATACTATCCTGTTTTAATGTTAATGCATGTTTTGTGTAGTCGTCTTATTGTACCTTATGTATATCCTTTTGTTGGGACTTGTATATATGGTTCCTAAGAGTCAATCACTCATGTAACTGTTGTATGTTTTACTTTCGTTGTCCGCATTTATGTGTATCATGTTTTGTAACTGTGGTTTTTTCTAAACAAATTCATAACCATAGCAGTTTTGTATTATACCTGATTGGGTAAGTCGATCCTCATATGAATGAAAAAGCTGGAGCATAAAATCGATGTATTCTATACTATTTAAGAAAAACTTATTGATGACCACTCCTTAACAACCCTATTCTCTACACTAGCAAATGATATTGGTTATTAATTCTTTTTTTTATGTGGATCTTGGGGTGGAGCGTCACAATATGGTATCAGAGCAGAGTTCAGAATAAAATATGATAAACACATATCATAAACAGAATAGTACATATGGATGTCTTGTAAAGTTCTTGACGAAACTTCCTTCACCTTGTCCTGTGTAAACCATATACGATGATACATTAGATTATTAAAGTTAGAAATTTAGTTGTTGGTTTTATACTTGACGGGCATAAACCATACTCACTTAATAATTTTATTAAAGTGCAAAAAGCATAAGTATTATTATATTAAAAATCGTTGGTTTATTTTCATCTCAGATCTTGCCTAAAAATCTTGTTGGTTCCCATACAAGTGTAAATAGCTAAGCCATTTTTTGTAGGTTCAATAAAACTAATGCCAGCAAAAAGTCTATCATTATCTAAGAGCATGCCTAAGGATCTTGTTGGTCCTTATATATGAATAAGCGACATAGTTATTTTATCAACTAATATTCATGCCATCAATTAATGACGATCCTTTTCCTTGAGCTAAGCTCGCTCCAATCCCACGTGATTGATGGTAGATTTGGTTTCATCACGGTATCACTATTTATGATAAATTGCAATAATTATGCTTTCATGACTAGCTCCTTAATTTGATATATTGCAAACCTTCCTGGATAAACTTTGTTGTAATTCATGTATGTTATGATAGCCTATTGATCATTATACAGAAAGTGTTTGATATACTTAGAGAGTCTCATAATGGAAGGAGTGCTTGATGAAGAAGCCATTGATGGAATTTTGCAGAGATAAGAGTTTGAATTTGGAATGAAAGGTGGAATGATTGAATAAATGTGGATGGAATTAATAGATATTCAATTGTCATATTCTATGGTAAAAAAGATGCTTTTTAATGACATTGGAGTTGGTATGGAAGAAACTCAAATTTTGAGTTTGAATTTGATTTTCAAGTTTTTTGGCACATATGTTGTAATAACCCTAGATTAGCAATTACCTGTAATAATAATAAACTATAATGATAACTACAATTTATCATGCATGAAAATAAATTTTATTCGGCAGAGAATGTAAATGATTATCGAAGTTAAATTTAATATTGTATTTGGTGTTAATTTGGAAAACTTGGATAAAATGATTTATCTAATCATTAAAGTTATTACATAATGAGTTTTGGGAAAATTTAATTAATTGAAATCAAAGTGAAGCATATACTGGAAAAGAATCACTCAATTGGTAAGTTTAGAATAACCAAACGACCTCAGAATGGTCCAAAAATTGGTTCGCACGTACTAGAAAAGAATATCTTTCACTTAAAAAATCACTCAATTCTGATATGATATGAGAAAGATGTGAAGTCTCAAACTTAGATCAGACCATGTTAAATTCTTGCTCGTTCCAAATCTTCTACAGGTTCAACTTTGAAACTAAATTTGAATGAGAAAACAACCTCAAAATGGTCTGAAAATTTTCTAGCATGGAGATGAACTTTAAATTTTACAATGCAAAATGAATCATGCAAATCAGATCAATATTGAGGGAGATACATTGACCTGAAGTTCGAAACGGTGTATTCTTTTCACCTATGACAAAGAAAATTGGAACGCAACTTAATACCACATAGGTTGACCCATAAATGGTGTGATTCAACCCATTGGTCAACCCAGCTCTCGAGAATGTTTCAGACACTAATTTGTGTCCGCTTGCAACTTTGAGGATGGTTTTCACACAGTTTTAGCAATTGGATCTGAACTTTGTAGGCACATAAACAACAAACTCAATAAGAAATAGAAACTGAAATAGAGCAATTTCTTCAAGGTATGACAAAGATATAGCAATTTAAAGTGGCAGCTTGTCTGCTTTATGCAATAGGAACAAAAATGAATAGAATTTGCTGTAGATTCAACATTTTCAAGCACAGATTCAAATAAGCAAACAGAAATACCAATGTAACTAGATATATTGAGTGAACGCTGTAGTGACCCGTAATCACTATATATATAAAAATCACATTTTTATTTCTCTATTCCATATATAAAAATCGAATTTTTACTTCGCTATTCAATATATAAAAATCGAATTTTTATTATGCTATTCAATATATAAAAATCGAATTTTTATTTCGTTACATCTATAAAGATTTCGCCTTTTCAAAAATATAGATGTCGCCTTTTCAAAAATATAGATGTCGCCTTTTCAAAAATATAATTGTAAAAATCACATTTTTATTTTGCTACACATATAAAGATGATATCTTTACTATTCCTATCGTGTAAAAATTATATTTTTAATTCTCTACCTAAACAAAAGTCATATTTTTATACTTTCTACATAATAAAGATTATATTTTTAATACTTTAAAAATATAAAAATCATATTTTAAATTGAATAAAAATCTTTTCTACCTCTTCCTTATATAAAAATCTCATCTTCATACGGTAAAAATCTCGCCTTTAACCCAAAAAAAATTCGATCTTTACTATTTTAAAAATCTAATCTTTAACATCATAAAAATTCTGTTTTTAACCATTTAAAAATTCAGTTTTTAACACTATAAAAATTCAGTCCTTTCAATACATAAAAATCGAAATTTCAGAATTAAAATAAAAACGAACTTACTGTGATCTGCGAAGGGGGGGGGGGTGAGGCATCGTCGGTCTTGGATGGGAGGAGGGGTCGCTGGAGCTCTGGTGCGGTGGCGGGTGTTTGGATGGTAGCGGTTTCGATTCTGAGCTGAAGGGGGGGTGCGGGTTTGGGTGGGATTGAGGGCGGGGGATGATGGAGATCGAACGGGGGGGGGGGGGGGGGGGGGGTTGGAGGGTGTCGCGGTGGTTTAGGGGGAGGGTGTGGCGGCGCCGCCGGCGCTGGGCGCGATGGCGATGGAGGGTTTCCGCCTCCGTCGAATTCCCTTTTTTTTATTTTTTATTTTGTTATGTTTCGACTGAAAACGAGAGGGGGGGCAGAGAGAAATAAGGGGAGGAAGATAAATTTTTTTTTTAATAATTATTTTAATTGCATAAAGTGACTTTTACATACGACCTCGAAATGAGGCCCACCGCCTGTCGTGTATAGCGTTTTACCCCCATTCTAAACACAATGGGATTTGTATTGTAGGCTGATTTGGCTGTTGCAATCAGTTTTCGTTAAATTTACATTTAAATCACTATATTGAATTTTAAACGTACATTTCAAATTACCGGGGTCACATACTAACTAGAAAAATTCCAGAAAAATATTTTCTAGCTTCGTATTGACGATACGGTCCTAACAAAACTAGTTTCGTCGAATTCTGAGACCGTTTGAAAAATGGCCATTTTCCAGTCGATTAAAATCAACTGAAACTGGTCAAACGCGTTTTCCTTTGCCACGCTCACATATTGATTCGAAAAATTATGAAATTTGGAATCTAGCAATAACTTGACATTGCGGACCCAACGAAAGTGGTTTCGTCGAAATCCGAGGTCATTTGCAAAATTCCCATTTTTAAGGGCCTGAATCCCATAGCGACTATTCAGAATTTTCAACTGGACATATCTTTTGATTCCCGCTATGAAATTTCAATTTTTCGGATTCGTTGGAAAGATATTATCAAATAGATCCTATTATTTTTGGTTTCGTTAAAATCCGGTTTGTTTTGCACCCGGTACATTCAGTTGAAGTTTGAAATCGAATTATCGAACTACCGCGCCATTTTCAATTCTATTTATAATTATATAAAATTATTTATATTCTAACGACGGCGCGTATAAATATATACGTTCGAATTATATCCAAAATAAATTTTCGTCGATATTATTTAAAATAATCTACTTTAAATATTCAAAGTTCGCTGAAATTGCCAAAATAAAAATTTTAAACTGGCTCGGATTTTCCGGTTTATTACAATCTCCCCCACTTAAAACTTTTCGTCCCCGAAAAGGAACAAAGTCGAAAGTGGTTTGATTAATCAGCTCTACGTTCGATCTGGCTTCCGTTCTCCAACTTTACAGTTTCTGAGAATTTTCAAATTTTCAAAAATTTGGCTAACACCCTAAATTTTCGAAAAATTTCGCCATAACCTCCCCTGCACCGGGAGCCACGGGAAAATCCCGAAATTGCCATATAGGCCTTCTGATCTCAAAAAGAAAAAGAAAAAGCCAAGCGGCTAGCCAATAGGCTCATAAAATCATCATCACCCAAACAAAACAGTAAATTATGTAGTAAACATGTACCTATTTGTCGGGCAAACAAATTTTATTCTCTGCTCTAGCCTCCTTGCTATGACCTGTTCAATGTAAGTATATGTATATGTAAGCAAATGCGACCAATTGCAATAATATTCAATATTTGATTCAATTAGGCATAATGGTTCAAAATTATCTAACAAACAACACAAACATCAATCAATTAGTGAATTATCGTTTCAAATTCATAATTTGATATATATACAGAAGATCATGTTTTTGATGCCAATTCACAACAATGTGTTCTAGCTATATAAGTTTTGGTTCTCACACCAGTCTAATGGAAATATATAGAAAATCACACCTTCGAAACTCGAACACACACTACTGATGCTATATAGTCATCAGTAGAATCATCTCCGGGCGACTAGAGTGTGACTTTATATCTATCTAATATATTAAAACTTCGAATATACGTTCATGACGCGTATATGCAAAATCTTTATATACTAGATCGTCCAAATTCAAAGTAAATAAATATTCAAATACTTATAAAGCGATTTAAATTTTCAAAACAAAATTGTTTTCAATTGGAAAATATACTCTTCACACTCGTTCTAGGATACTACTGATCCTTTCTCTAACGAGTCATTCTAATTGGATATTACTAATCCAATATCTGATGAATTCTTTCATATGGTTCTAATGTGTCTTGTTCTCGAGCTCTGTAAACCAAAGCTCTAATACCAACTGTAGTGACCCGTAATCACTATATATATAAAAATCACATTTTTATTTCTCTATTCCATATATAAAAATAGAATTTTTACTTCGCTATTCAATATATAAAAATCGAATTTTTATTATGCTATTCAATATATAAAAATCGAATTTTTATTTCGTTACATCTATAAAGATTTCGCCTTTTCAAAAATATAGATGTCGCCTTTTCAAAAATATAGATGTCGCCTTTTCAAAAATATAATTGTAAAAATCACATTTTTATTTTGCTACACATATAAAGATGATATCTTTACTATTCCTATCGTGTAAAAATTATATTTTTAATTCTCTACCTAAGCAAAAATCATATTTTTACACTTTCTACATAATAAAGATTATATTTTTAATACTTTAAAAATATAAAAATCATATTTTTAATTGAATAAAAATCTTTTCTACCTCTTCCTTATATAAAAATCTAATCTTCATACGGTAAAAATCTCGCCTTTAACCCAAAAAAAATTCGATCTTTACTATATTAAAAATCTAATCTTTAACATCATAAAAAAATCTGTTTTTAACCATTTAAAAATTCTGTTTTTAACACTATAAAAATTCAGTCCTTTCAATACATAAAAATCGAAATTTCAGAATTAAAATAAAAACGAACTTACCGTGATCTGCGAAGGGGGGGGGGGTGAGGCATCGTCGGTCTTGGATGGGAGGAGGGGTCGCTGGAGCTCTGGTGCGGTGGCGGGTGTTTGGGTGGTCGCGGTTTCGATTCTGAGCTGAAGGGGGGGTGCGGGTTTGGGTGGGATTGAGGGCGGGGGATGATGGAGATCGAACGGGGGGGGGGGGGGGGTTTGGAGGGTGTCGCGGTGGTTTAGGGGGAGGGTGTGGCGGCGGCGGCGCCGCCGGGCGCGATGGCGATGGAGGGTTTCCGCCTCCATTGAATTCCCTTTTTTTTATTTTTTATTTTGTTATGTTTCGACTGAAAACGAGAGGGGGGGGGGCAGAGAGAAATAAGGGGAGGAAGATATTTTTTTTATTTTATTAATTATTTTAATTGCATAAAGTTGACTTTTACATACGACCTCGAAACGAGGCCCACCGCCTGTCGTCTATAGCGTTTTACCCCCATTCCGAACACAATGGGATATGTATTATAGGCTGATTCGGCTGTTGCAATCAGTTTCCGTTAAATTTACATTTAAATCACTATATTGAATTTTAAACGTACATTTCAAATTACCGGGGTCACATACTAACTAGAAAAATTCCAAAAAAATATTTTCTAGCTTCGTATTGACGATACGGTCCTAACAAAACTAGTTTCGTCGAATTCTGAGACCGTTTGAAAAATGGCCATTTTCCAGTCGATTAAAATCAACTGAAACTGGTCAAACGCGTTTTCCTTTGCCACTCTCACATATTGATTCGAAAAATTATGAAATTTGGAATCTAGCAATAACTTAATATTGCGGACCCAACGAAAGTGGTTTCGTCGAAATCCGAGGTCATTTGCAAAATTCCCATTTTTAAGGGCCTGAATCCCATAGCGACTATTCAGAATTTTCAACTGGACATATCTTTTGATTCCCGCTATGAAATTTCAATTTTTCGGATTTGTTGGAAAGATATTATCAAATAGATCCTATTATTTTTGGTTTCGTTAAAATCCGGTTTGTTTTGCACCCGGTACATTCAATTGAAGTTTGAAATCGAATTATCGAACTACCGCGCCATTTTCAATTCTATTTATAATTATATAAAATTATTTATATTCTAATGACGGCGCGTATAAATATATACGTTCGAATTATATCCAAAATAAATTTTCGTCGATATTATTTAAAATAATATACTTTAAATATTCAAAGTTCGCTGAAATTACCAAAATAAAAAATTTAAACTGGCTCGGATTTTCCGGGTTATTACAAACGCTCTCCTTGAATTTGGATTACAATAAAATATGGTTGAATTGATGCTCTTGGAGGCTCAAACACAAGACAATGAAGCTTTCTTCCTGTAAAACTAATTATAATAACATAAAAGAAGAAGCTTCAGCTTACAGTAAAGATTTCACAAATAAGGGAACGAGATGGAGGTTAATTCATGTTTTTGGATGATTACCTGGTGTAGATGCTAAATAAAAGCAAAAATCAACAATTCTAGGAATTTTTTATGCTTAGATTTGAATAGCCAGTTAATTTCCTTTATTTCTTTAGTTGGAGAGCTTAGAGGAATAAAGAAGAAGGTTTTTGTTAGGGACAGAGATGATGTTAGATGATGGTTTTGGTGACAACAACCTTATTTCAACTATTATTATTATAAAATATATATTGGCACTATTGCGTGTGTGTGTATATATAAGTGTATATGAAGGAATTATATACAGGTATTGTTATTGAAGACTGTATAGTTTAGAGATTTGAAGCTTACAAAGAAAAAGAAGAAAAGTTCAAGACTGAAGACTCATGAGTAATAATATTTTAAGAGTTTAAGAAAACATGATAAGTTATAGAGTCTAAAATTTTCATTAAAAATTGCAATGGCACTAAATCTCTATTTCAATTCTCCTATCTTTTTTACCTTATATTTTTTTGAACTTCTTTTCTCTAATTTTCAAATTGATTTCGAAATTACTTTATATTTTTTTTGAGGAAAACGGGGAAATTACTTTATATTTATAAATAAATATTTTAATATTCAAATTTATTTCTTACATTTTGAATCGAACTCCTAATATGAATATTTTAAATTTGATTACTTATATTTTAGTTTTTAATTAATTCAAATATTTTCTTACTTATATTCTAGTTTGATATATATTTTACTTAAGTTTCATTTTCCTTATATTCATAGCTATAGTTTTATATATCTTTAGGTTTTAAATATGACGACCCAAAATCCCCTTAAATGAGGAGCCCGGATTGTTTTGAGAACACGACGCATCAAAACACAAACAATAGAACATTTCATTTCTTTACAACAATTACATCCGAGTACAAGAATAAATCAAAGTACGCATAAATATTACACAGCGGAAAAACAATATAAGAGATTTACAAATTACAAAACAACGGAAATATATATACACAAATATAATGTACAACGGAAGTCGTCCACAACCACAACTGAAAGAGATATACAGATACAAAGCTTTTCAAATATAGCCCCAGCTGTAATCCAGGATCCTGTTAAAAGAAAAATCTGCAAAACCAAAACTACTAGTTGCCCTTGTGGAAAATATGGGCCCCCATAGTTTAGGAAAAAACAATAAACTCTGTGTCAGTCATATGACTAGTGTGAGAACTAAAAACGGTTATTAAAACTTTACTTTAAAATATGGTAATTCACGGGACTACGCCGCATGTCACGAAACGGGTTTACCCCCATGAATACCTGTGACGAACAAGGAATTTCGCTCGGTCCGAACCAGTCGCTAAACCGATCCAGGCCGTTCGAAACGCCCTATCGTTTGAGAACAGGACAAAACAGAACACATACAGAAGAACATTTCATTATATATTACAACAATGCATCAGAATACAAGAATATACAGGGTATAAATAAATATTACACAGAAATATCAGAGATTTAAATTACATAGCAGCGGAAAATAATACAATACACAACTAGAAGTAGATATACGGATACAAAGCTTTTCGGATATCATTCCAGCTGTAAACCAGGATCCTGTGAATATAAATCTGCAAAACCAAAACTACTAGCTGCCCGTGTCGAAAATAAGGGCACCCAGAGTTTAGGTTAAAACAATAAACTCCAGGTCAGTCATGGGACTGGTGTGAGAACCAAAACAGTTATTAATCTTTATTTGAAAGTTAGGTAGATCAAGGGACCACGCCGTATAACACGGAACGGGTTTCCTCCCAAGAATACCAGTGCATAAAACAAACAGCGCAATGCTAAATAAAGAAAAATGAAGCTATTATAAGACCCAGTTCCCATCACACAATGCAACGCAAGCCGGAGGATAGGGTTTTTACCTTATAATAGTCAAGAATGCTTGATACGTTTAAAACAAATCATTTGATACTGTTATAAGTACATAGTGTATAAAACAACTTCAAATCATAAGTATCAATCATAGGCGGCATAAGTGCCCCATCCCACTATGTCGCCATACTAGGCTCTACAAATAAAACCGCAAATGTCACGTATTTGGAAAATGGATTTCCGTCTATGAACCGAGGCAAAAGATAGTCCTCAACCGATTCGAGACGCTCTAGCCCGCCCCTCAGGATCAGAGCTCGAGTGACCCTTGGATCCTCAGGGCCAGTCTACCGATGTGGATTAAACTTAAACCCTGAACATGCGTTTCCCCGCCATATGGGGCGTAAACGAGCCAACTAAATGACTCCATCGGTTCGAGAACGACCGATCAATCCGAGGCGCCTCGCAACAGCAACAACCACATAAGTCAAACTCGTCAGGGCGTGTAAAACCACTGACGCCACTTCTAGCTAGAAAGAAACGCATGCCCTCCCTGACGTCCTCTCCCGTTTTTGGTTCATACCGGGTGTGAAACTCGCGAAGCAAACGTTACACAAAGCTACGCCACAAAGGCCGTGCTTTGATCATCACCACAAGACTTTGCTTTTCAACAGAAGCCTCGATCAATTGCCACTTAGGCATGCCACACAGGCAATTCACTCCATGCGTTTGATATCCATCAATATATAACCCCTGAGCTCGTACGTCTCAGAGAAGGGCGTTAAGCAAGAGAATAAATTCTCCGCCGCCAAACAGATATATATTTAATAGAGATCAATCACACGGACTAAAATCCAATGTCAGACACACAGTCCATTTACAAGTCCGTTCTGGGTCTGAACGAAACCGGAGGCACCTAGTACCCCGCATATCCATCGATCTCCAAGTACGTCTGGACGATCACTAACTGTTTCCATCTTCTTGGGTGTACAGCCCAATCAAGATCATCAGTTATCACCCAAACGACGTGAAGACCTCCGGTCTTCGACCATCGTCTTCATCTTCGACTTATCGTCGTATCAGTTATTCAGAATGGGATAAACCCGGTCTTTCCGAATAACTCGCGTATACTTTGAATAAGTGTTACACAAACACAACATACGCCTCATTCCAATTCATTAGTCACTAACGGTAAATTAATCAAGAGAATAATTCCCCAAATATTAACCCGAAGGCCGAAACCAACATCAGATCAATATCCAGAAAACCCTTCTGCTTGGCTAACCGACAATTAGTTTCTAAATTTCACATTCATAGGGAAAGGTTCCCATTAATTTTATCAAAGATAAATTCTTGAATTTATTCTTTAATCTATTTTTGAATATCAATTCAAACTAGTCGGGATTAGCGAACCTTACCGAAGTAATCATTTGTTTTCATTTCCCAATCCCAACCTATTCATCCCATGAAGTAAAACTGGTTATACTTCATATCTAACACCATGGTGTTATCGGTAAATTCAATTACCATTTCACGTTCAAATCTAATTAAAGATTTAACTATCGCCTGGAGTAAAACTGGTGATACTCCATTCTCGATCTTTTCAATCTAATTAAAGATTCATTAAAACTCCACTTAGTTTTAATCTTTGACTGGGTTAAAGAATCAGTGTCATTTAAAACACAGTTCACGACAAACCCAAAATCACATTCATTAATTATCGGGTTAAAGAACGAGTGTTGTTTAAAACACTGTTCACGATAAACCCAAAAATCAATATCCATTCAATTCCAATTAAATATTATTTAATTGGTACACTTCATTAAATCTAAATAAAAAGATTTAATCTTTTCTCAACTGGGTTCAAGAACAGTGTTAGTGAAGACACCATTCACGACAAACCCAAATCACATTCGATATTCAATACAAGGCTCTGAATAGAAAATATATCGGCTTATATTCAATATCGAATTCTACGACTTACAAATGTCGTGTTGGAAATAACGATATAAATATATATCTTTCAAATTTCCATAACAACACCTGTATAATCACGAATTCCAACATCGAAATATTCCGAAGACAATTTCGATTCAAATCCACTCCAATGCAATCATTGGATATTCTGGTTATTTTCAAAACCCTTTTTAAATTCAGTTTATTTATTTAAAAAAATAAATAGAATTATATTTCTAGTTCAAAACTAGTTCATTTTGATAAAAATCTATTTTTATCTTTTCACATATGGAATTTTTCATCCCAAATCTTCACAAATCATTTCTTATGATTTTACACAAATTATTACTATTTTTAATAATTTTATCAAGGCCCGTACAGTCGATTTCCATCAACGGCCATCGAACTGCACTTACAGCGACCTTTTTCGAATTTGATTTGGACATAATTCCAAATCCAACCGTTAGATTTCTAATTTCTAATATTCGTTAGAAAGCTCTCTTCGATACGAACCCAACGGTTCCGGTTTTAGGAGAATCCGACGGTCGGATCTCCCGTAATGTCCGTTTGAAATAAATGGTCGAAATTCACGAACTGCCGCGGCGCGGCGCGTTCTATTCAGGCCATTATATTATATATATAATATATATAATATATATTTCGTCGATTTCTATTTAAAACGAATTATATAAATAGTTTTAAAATTCGTTTCAAAATCTATTTCAACTTCCATTTCAATTCAAGGCAAAATTGAATTCTTCTTTATAAATTCGTTTTAAAATTCATTTCTATTCAATTCAAATTTCAATTCAATTTGAATTCATATTCAATTCAATTCATTTCGAAATCGTTTTCAATTCATTTCGAAAACGTTTTCAATTCAATTCATTTCGAAATCGTTTTTCAATTCAATTCATTTCGAAAACGTTTTCAATTCAATTCATTTCGAAATCGTTTTCAATTCAATTCATTTCGAAAACGTTTTCAATTCAATTCATTTCGAAATCGTTTTCAATTCAATTCATTTCGAAAACGTTTTCAATTCAATTCATTTCGAAATCGTTTTCAATTCAATTCATTTCGAAAACGTTTTCAATTCAATTCATTTCGAAATCGTTTTCAATTCAATTCATTTCGAAATCGTTTTCAATTCAATTCATTTCGAAATATTCGATTTCGAGATTACTTTTCCATATTCATTTCGAAATTGTTTTCAATTCAATTCATTTCGAAAACGTTTTCAATTCAATTCATTTCGAAATATTCGATTTCGAGATTACTTTTCAATATTCATTTTAAAATGAATAAAATCGATATAAATATCGTTTACGTCAAAATGGCGTCAATCTAATCAACACGGCTTCATAAATTTCTATTTTCAAATATTCTATTTCAAATATTCTATTTCAAATATTTCCTATTATCAAAATATTTGTTATTATCAAAATATTCTTTATTTTCACGATTGGAATGAGGCCCAATCAATTACCATATAAAATTAATTATATGGATTTTCATACAACACATGTATATAATAACATTGAAAAATGATCAACCATCAACCAAAGTGCACTACACTGTATAAGCATCAAATAAAGATATCTAACGCTTATAACAGCCTGTCAATCAATCGATCGACATATTTAATCAATCAGGATGAGTGAACTTCAAATTTCATCCCAACACCCGTGTGGGGTTTTCAAACAATCAAACACAGATTTTAGTTGTGCAGTTGGGCGATGTGTAAAATTTATCGTCCCAATCAATGTCATTCAAATAAGTGTACATAAACAAACCGTCTGGTTCGTAAATGAATATTTATTTATTCACATTCACGTTAAAAATTATATTTTTAACGATAAAACATTTTATTCCAACATATGAATTTCTATTCAGTTCATTCTCTAAATAAAATGATATTTTTATTTTTCTAACTTATTTTAGAAAATTTCGGCGGCATAACGGCACGATACTAGAAACGGGACGAGGCCTAGCCTTATCCCCGGTCTAGTGAAGGCCCACGCCATTCACACATCAATCATATCAATTTCAATTTCACCAAAACAATCAAATTCAAATCAAATAACCTAACCAACTACACAACCAATCAAACAAGTCCATGGTCTGTGGACGGGTGTCGGGTGCTACTAAGCACCGTCTGCATCCTAGTATATATATATAACTAGAAAAGTAGAATTTGAGTGAGAAGTTCTCACTTTTAGCTATCCTAGCTCCACGGCACTTCTAATGCAGGAAATCTTCGCCAACTCGCCTTTTTGTCGCCTTCGCCCGTATTCTCTACATATGTAAAAATCGAATTTTTACTTCGCTATTCAATATATAAAAATCATATTTTTATTTCGAAGTTCAATATATAAAAATTCTATTTTTATTTCGAAGTTCAATATATAAAAATTCTATTTTTATTTCGAAGTTCAATATATAAAAATTCTATTTTTATTTCGAGGTTCAATATATAAAATTCTATTTTTATTTCGAAGTTCAATATATAAAAATTCTATTTTTATTTCGCTAATTTCTATATAGAAATTATATTTTTATTTCTACACTATGCAGATAAAAATCACATTTTTCTACCGCTACTATATAGATAAAAATTCTATCTTTACCTTGATATTCATATAGTAAAAATCGAATCTTTATATCGCTATTTTCTATATAAAGATTATACCTTTATATCGCTACATAAATAAAAATCTCGTTTTTATTTTATGTTGTCTACATAAAAATCACTTCCTTTCTTCTAACTAAAGATCAAATCTTTTTATCGCTAAAAATCAAATCTTTAACTTTGCCATTCATGTATAAAAATCCGATATTAGACAATGTTATATAATTTGAAAATCCAATTTTTATACTAGGATATATATATATATTTTTAAAAAGGAAACTGCTTTTGAACAATGCATTTAAATTAAATTGATTTAACTTAAAAACTTACTTTCCATTTTCTGTCTACAACCCATTCCAGTTCACCTTGCTCGGCTTAGGGTTTCAGCTCGTAGGTGGGAGGCCATGCTCTGGCCGACGTCGGCGGTCCCTAGGAGGTGGAGGTGCAGTCTTGGCTACTAGGATTTCAGGGAGGGTCCACGTCTTCGAAGGGGAGAAAGAGTATGGGGGCGCTAGATGGAGAAGGAGGGCCTGGGGGAAACGGCGGTAGGGTCGGCAGGCTGGAGGACAGCTGCGAGGTGGCGGCGGCTCCGATCCCCTTCGTCGTCGTCTTTTTTTTTTTTTTATTCTTGCTGATTCGATTCTGAAAATCGAAGAAAAGGGGGGGCCAGAGGTTATAGGGAGAAGTTTAAAGGTTTTAATATTATTTAATTAATTTTTTTTATATTATTTAATTTCTAAGTGTTGACTTTTACATACGAACTCGAAACGAGGCCCACCGCCTGTCGCCCATAGCGTTTTACCCTCATTCCGAACACAATGGGAAATGTATCGTCAGCTGATTCGGCTGTTACAATCAGTTTCCGTTAAATTTACATTTAAATCACTATATTGAATTTTAAACGTACATTTCAAATTACCGGGGTCACATACTAACCAGAAAAATTCCAGAAAAATATTTTCTAGCTTCGTATTGACGATACGGTCCTAACAAAACTAGTTTCATCGAATTCTGAGATCGTTTGAAAAATGGCCAATTTCCAGTCGATTAAAATCAACTGAAATGGTCAAAACACGTTTTCCTTTGCCACGCTCACATATTGATTCGAAAAATTATGAAATTTGAAACCTAGCAATAATTTAACATCACGGACCCAACAAAACTGGTTTCGTCGAAATCCGAGGTCGTTTGCAAAATGTCCATTTTTAAGGGCCTGAATTCCATAGCGACTATTCAGAATTTTCAACTGGACATATCTTTTGATTCCCGATATGAAATCTTGATTTTTCGGATTCGTTGGAAAGATATTCACAATTAGATCCCAATGTTTTTGGTTTCACTAAAATCTGGATTATTTTACACCCGGTACATTCAATTGAAGTTTGAAATCGAATTATCGAACTACCGCGCCATTTTCAATTCTATTTATAATTATATATAAATATTTATATTCTAACGACGACGTATATAAAATATACGTTCGAATTCTATTCAAAATAAATTTCTCGTCGATATTATTTAAAATAATTCATTTTAAATATTCAAAATTCATTAAAATTGCCAAAATAAAAATTTCAAACTGGCTCGCATTTTACGGGTTGTTACAATCTCCCCCACTTAAAACTTTTCGTCCCCGAAAAGGAACAAAGTCGAAAGCGGTTTGATTAATCAACTCTACGATCGATCAGGCTTCCGTTCTCCAACTTTTCAGTTTCTGAGAATTTTCAAAATTTCAAAAATTTGGCTAACTCCCTAAATTTTCGAAAAATTTCGCCATAACCTCCCCTGCACCGGGAGCATCGGGGAATTTCAAATAGCTTCCCCGGTCCTTCAGATCTCAAAAAGAAAAAGAAAAAGCCAAGCGGCTAGCCAATAGGCTCACAAAATCATCATCACCCAAACAAAACAGTAAATCATGTAGTAAACATGTACCTATTTGTCGGGCAAACAAATTTTATTCTCTGGCTCTAGCCTCCTTGCTATGACCTGTTCAATGATATACATGTATATGCAAGAAAATGCGACCAATTTTCAATATAGTTCAATATTTGATTCAATTATGCCAAATGGTTCAAAATTATCAAACAATTAAACAAACAACACAAACATCAATCAATTAATGAATTAGAGTTTCAAATTGATAATTTTGATACATATACAAAAATCATGTTTTGATGCCAAATCACAACAATAAGCCCTATCTAATTTTGGTTCTCACACCAGTCAATAGGAAATATATAGAAATCTCACCTTTGAAACACGAAAATAAATTCTAATGATGACGCGTCAATCATTAGAATCATGTCCGAGCGACTAGAGTGTGATTCTATATCTATCCAATATATTAAAATTTCAAATACACGTTTGCAAGGCGTATATGCAAAATCTTTATATACTGGACTGTCCTAATCAATATAAAATAAATAATCAAATACGAATAATTGATTTAAATTTTCAAAACAAAAATTTGTTTTCATTTTAAAAATATACTCTTCACACTCGTTCTAGGATACTACTGATCCTATCTCTAACGAGTCATTCCCCTAGGATTTTTCTAATCCAATATCTGATGAATTCTTTCGTATGGTTCTAATGTGCCTTGTTCTCGAGCTCTGTAAACCAAAGCTCTGATACCAACTGTGACGAACAAGGAATTTCGCTCGGTCCGAACCAGTCGCTAAACCGATCCAGGCCGTTCGAAACGCCCTATCGTTTGAGAACAGGACAAAACAGAACACATACAGAAGAACATTTCATTATATATTACAACAATGCATCAGAATACAAGAATATACAGGGTATAAATAAATATTACACAGAAATATCAGAGATTTAAATTACATAGCAGCGGAAAATAATACAATACACAACTAGAAGTAGATATACGGATACAAAGCTTTCCGGATATCATTCCAGCTGTAAACCAGGATCCTGTGAATATAAATCTGCAAAACCAAAACTACTAGCTGCCCGTGTCGAAAATAAGGGCACCCAGAGTTTAGGTTAAAACAATAAACTCCAGGTCAGTCATGGGACTGGTGTGAGAACCAAAACAGTTATTAATCTTTATTTGAAAGTTAGGTAGATCAAGGGACCACACCGTATAACACGGAACGGGTTTCCTCCCAAGAATACCAGTGCATAAAACAAACAGCGCAATGCTAAATAAAGAAAAATGAAGCTATTATAAGACCCAGTTCCCATCACATAATGCAACGCAAGCCGGAGGATAGGGTTTTTACCTTATAATAGCCAAGAATGCTTGATACGTTTAAAACAAATCATTTGATACTGTTATAAGTACATAGTGTATAAAACAACTTCAAATCATAAGTATCAATCATAGGCGGCATAAGTGCCCCATCCCACTATGTCGCCATACTAGGCTCTACAAATAAAACCGCAAATGTCACGTATTTGGAAAATGGATTTCCGTCTATGAACCGAGGCAAAAGATAGTCCTCAACCGATTCGAGACGCTCTAGCCCGCCCCTCAGGATCAGAGCTCGAGTGACCCTTGGATCCTCAGGGCCAGTCCACCGATGTGGATTAAACTTAAACCCTGAACATGCGTTTCCCCGCCCTATGGGGCGTAAACGAGCCAACTAAATGACTCCATCGGTTCGAGAACGACCGATCAATCCGAGGCGCCTCGCAACAGCAACAACCACATAAGTCAAACTCGTCAGGGCGTGTAAAACCACTGACGCCACTTCTAGCTAGAAAGAAACGCATGCCCTCCCTGACGTCCTCTCCCGTTTTTGGTTCATACCGGGTGTGAAACTCGCGAAGCAAACGTTACACAAAGCTACGCCACAAAGGCCATGCTTTGATCATCACCACAAGACTTTGCTTTTCAACAGAAGCCTCGATCAATTGCCACTTAGGCATGCCACACAGGCAATTCACTCCATGCGTTTGATATCCATCAATATATAACCCCTGAGCTCGTACGTCTCAGAGAAGGGCGTTAAGCAAGAGAATAAATTCTCCGCCGCCAAACAGATATATATTTAATGGAGATCAATCACACGGACTAAAATCCAATGTCAGACACACAGTCCATTTACAAGTCCGTTCTGGGTCTGAACGAAACCGGAGGCACCTAGTACCCCGCATATCCATCGATCTCCAAGTACGTCTGGACGATCACTAACTGTTTCCATCTTCTTGGGTGTACAGCCCAATCAAGATCATCAGTTATCACCCAAACGACGTGAAGACCTCTGGTCTTCGACCATCGTCTTCATCTTCGACTTATCGTCGTATCAGTTATTCAGAATGGGATAAACCCGGTCTTTCCGAATAACTCGCGTATACTTTGAATAAGTGTTACACAAACACAACATACGCCTCATTCCAATTCATTAGTCACTAACGGTAAATTAATCAAGAGAATAATTCCCCAAATATTAACCCCGAAGGCCGAAACCAACATCAGATCAATATCCAGAAAACCCTTCTGCTTGGCTAACCGACAATTAGTTTCTAAATTTCACATTCATAGGGAAAGGTTCCCATTAATTTTATCAAAGATAAATTCTTGAATTTATTCTTTAATCTATTTTTGAATATCAATTCAAACTAGTCGGGATTAGCGAACCTTACCGAAGTAATCATTTGTTTTCATTTCCCAATCCCAACCTATTCATCCCATGAAGTAAAACTGGTTATACTTCATATCTAACACCACGGTGTTATCGGTAAATTCAATTACCATTTCACGTTCAAATCTAATTAAAGATTTAACTATCGCCTGGAGTAAAACTGGTGATACTCCATTCTCGATCTTTTCAATCTAATTAAAGATTCATTAAAACTCCACTTAGTTTTAATCTTTGACTGGGTTAAAGAATCAGTGTCATTTAAAACACAGTTCACGACAAACCCAAAATCACATTCATTAATTATCGGGTTAAAGAACGAGTGTTGTTTAAAACACTGTTCACGATAAACCCAAAAATCAATATCCATTCAATTCCAATTAAATATTATTTAATTGGTACACTTCATTAAATCTAAATAAAAAGATTTAATCTTTTCTCAACTGGGTTCAAGAACAGTGTTAGTGAAGACACCATTCACGACAAACCCAAATCACATTCGATATTCAATACAAGGCTCTGAATAGAAAATATATCGGCTTATATTCAATATCGAATTCTACGACTTACAAATGTCGTGTTGGAAATAACGATATAAATATATATCTTTCAAATTTCCATAACAACACCTGTATAATCACGAATTCCAACATCGAAATATTCCGAAGACAATTTCGATTCAAATCCACTCCAATGCAATCATTGGATATTCTGGTTATTTTCAAAACCCTTTTTAAATTCAGTTTATTTATTTAAAAAAATAAATAGAATTATATTTCTAGTTCAAAACTAGTTCATTTTGATAAAAATCTATTTTTATCTTTTCACATATGGAATTTTTCATCCCAAATCTTCACAAATCATTTCTTATGATTTTACACAAATTATTACTATTTTTAATAATTTTATCAAGGCCCGTACAGTCGATTTCCATCAACGGCCATCGAACTGCACTTACAGCGACCTTTTTCGAATTTGATTTGGACATAATTCCAAATCCAACCGTTAGATTTCTAATTTCTAATATTCGTTAGAAAGCTCTCTTCGATACGAACCCAACGGTTCCGGTTTTAGGAGAATCCGACGGTCGGATCTCCCGCAATGTCCGTTTGAAATAAATGGTCGAAATTCACGAACTGCCGCGGCGCGGCACGTTCTATTCAGGCCATTATATTATATATATAATATATATAATATATATTTCGTCGATTTCTATTTAAAACGAATTATATAAATAGTTTTAAAATTCGTTTCAAAATCTATTTCAACTTCCATTTCAATTCAAGGCAAAATTGAATTCTTCTTTATAAATTCGTTTTAAAATTCATTTCTATTCAATTCAAATTTCAATTCAATTTGAATTCATATTCAATTCAATTCATTTCGAAATCGTCTTCAATTCAATTCATTTCGAAAACGTTTTCAATTCAATTCATTTCGAAATCGTTTTTCAATTCAATTCATTTCGAAAACGTTTTCAATTCAATTCATTTCGAAATCGTTTTCAATTCAATTCATTTCGAAAACGTTTTCAATTCAATTCATTTCGAAATCGTTTTCAATTCAATTCATTTCGAAAACGTTTTCAATTCAATTCATTTCGAAATCGTTTTCAATTCAATTCATTTCGAAATCGTTTTCAATTCAATTCATTTCGAAATATTCGATTTCGAGATTACTTTTCCATATTCATTTCGAAATCGTTTTCAATTCAATTCATTTCGAAAACGTTTTCAATTCAATTCATTTTGAAATATTCGATTTCGAGATTACTTTTCAATATTCATTTTAAAATGAATAAAATCGATATAAATATCGTTTACGTCAAAATGGCGTCAATCTAATCAACACGGCTTCATAAATTTCTATTTTCAAATATTCTATTTCAAATATTTCCTATTATCAAAATATTTGTTATTATCAAAATATTCTTTATTTTCACGATTGGAATGAGGCCCAATCAATTACCATATAAAATTAATTATATGGATTTTCATACAACACATGTATATAATAACATTGAAAAATGATCAACCATCAACCAAAGTGCACTACACTGTATAAGCATCAAATAAAGATATCTAACGCTTATAACAGCCTGTCAATCAATCGATCGACATATTTAATCAATCAGGATGAGTGAACTTCAAATTTCATCCCAACACTCGTGTGGGGTTTTCAAACAATCAAACACAGATTTTAGTTGTGCAGTTGGGCGATGTGTAAAATTTATCGTCCCAATCAATGTCATTCAAATAAGTGTACATAAACAAACCGTCTGGTTCGTAAATGAATATTTATTTATTCACATTCACGTTAAAAATTATATTTTTAACGATAAAACATTTTATTCCAACATATGAATTTCTATTCAGTTCATTCTCTAAATAAAATGATATTTTTATTTTTCTAACTTATTTTAGAAAATTTCGGCGGCATAACGACACGATACTAGAAACGGGACGAGGCCTAGCCTTATCCCCGGTCTAGTGAAGGCCCACGCCATTCACACATCAATCATATCAATTTCAATTTCACCAAAACAATCAAATTCAAATCAAATAATCTAACCAACTACACAACCAATCAAACAAGTCCATGGTCTGTGGACGGGTGTCGGGTGCTACTAAGCACCGTCTGCATCCTAGTATATATATATAACTAGAAAAGTAGAATTTGAGTGAGAAGTTCTCACTTTTAGCTATCCTAGCTCCACGGCACTTCTAATGCAGGAAATCTTCGCCAACTCGCCTTTTTGTCGCCTTCGCCCGTATTCTCTACATATGTAAAAATCGAATTTTTACTTCGCTATTCAATATATAAAAATCATATTTTTATTTCGAAGTTCAATATATAAAAATTCTATTTTTATTTCGAAGTTCAATATATAAAAATTCTATTTTTATTTCGAAGTTCAATATATAAAAATTCTATTTTTATTTCGAGGTTCAATATATAAAATTCTATTTTTATTTCGAAGTTCAATATATAAAAATTCTATTTTTATTTCGCTAATTTCTATATAGAAATTATATTTTTATTTCTACACTATGCAGATAAAAATCACATTTTTCTACCGCTACTATATAGATAAAAATTCTATCTTTACCTTGATATTCATATAGTAAAAATCGAATCTTTATATCGCTATTTTCTATATAAAGATTATACCTTTATATCGCTACATAAATAAAAATCTCGTTTTTATTTTATGTTGTCTACATAAAAATCACTTCCTTTCTTCTAACTAAAGATCAAATCTTTAACTTTGCCATTCATGTATAAAAATCCGATATTAGACAATGTTATATAATTTGAAAATCCAATTTTTATACTAGGATATATATATATTTTTTTAAAAAGGAAACTGCTTTTGAACAATGCATTTAAATTAAATTGATTTAACTTAAAAACTTACTTTCCATTTTCTGTCTACAACCCATTCCAGTTCACCTTGCTCGGCTTAGGGTTTCAGCTCGTAGGTGGGAGGCCATGCTCTGGCCGACGTCGGCGGTCCCTAGGAGATGGAGGTGCAGTCTTGGCTGCTAGGGTTTCAGGGAGGGTCCACGTCTTCGAAGGGGAGAAAGAGTATGGGGGCGCTAGATGGAGAAGGAGGGCCTGGGGGAAACGGCGGCAGGGTCGGCAGGCTGGAGGACAGCTGCGAGGTGGCGGCGGCTCCGATCCCCTTCGTCGTCGTCTCTTTTTTTTTTTTTTTTTATTCTTGCTGATTCGATTCTGAAAATCGAAGAAAAGGGGGGGGCCAAAGGTTATAGGGAGAAGTTTAAAGGTTTTAATATTATTTAATTAATTTTTTTATATTATTTAATTTCTAAGTGTTGACTTTTACATACGAACTCGAAACGAGGCCCACCGCCTGTCGCCCATAGCGTTTTACCCCCATTCCGAACACAATGGGAAATGTATCGTCAGCTGATTCGGCTGTTACAATCAGTTTCCGTTAAATTTACATTTAAATCACTATATTGAATTTTAAACGTACATTTCAAATTACCGGGGTCACATACTAACCAGAAAAATTCCAGAAAAATATTTTCTAGCTTCGTATTGACGATACGGTCCTAACAAAACTAGTTTCATCGAATTCTGAGATCGTTTGAAAAATGGCCAATTTCCAGTCGATTAAAATCAACTGAAATGGTCAAAACACGTTTTCCTTTGCCACGCTCACATATTGATTCGAAAAATTATGAAATTTGAAACCTAGCAATAATTTAACATCACGGACCCAACAAAACTGGTTTCGTCGAAATCCGAGGTCGTTTGCAAAATGTCCATTTTTAAGGGCCTGAATTCCATAGCGACTATTCAGAATTTTCAACTGGACATATCTTTTGATTCCCGATATGAAATCTTGATTTTTCGGATTCGTTGGAAAGATATTCACAATTAGATCCCAATGTTTTTGGTTTCACTAAAATCCGGATTATTTTGCACCCGGTACATTCAATTGAAGTTTGAAATCGAATTATCGAACTACCGCGCCATTTTCAATTCTATTTATAATTATATATAAATATTTATATTCTAACGACGACGTATATAAAATATATGTTCGAATTCTATTCAAAATAAATTTCTCGTCGATATTATTTAAAATAATTCATTTTAAATATTCAAGATTCATTAAAATTGCCAAAATAAAAATTTCAAATTGGCTCGCATTTTACGGGTTGTTACAATACCAGTGCATAAACAAATACATATCTAGCTTTATATGAAAGTAGATTTCACTTCGGAAGCTCAAACCGAAATATTTGGAAATATGAATTTCAAAACATAACAATGCATACAAACAAGCATGCAACCAAATATCGGGCTCTCCTTAGATAAGGCAAAGGGTACGCACCTCACCAACTCGATATATATATATATATATATATATATATATATATATATATATATATGCACCTCCCATGATGGAGCAGGCTACACTGACGATGCACAATCTCACACCCTCGGGGACTACAGCACCATCTCACCCATACTTTTAGTCGTCCGGGTTACTAGAATCTTTAGCTACATACTAAATCATTTTTATATCCTGAAGTAGGGAAAATCATTTCACAACATAATAATCACAAGTACATTCCAAAATATAGTACTTTACATTAGCAATTCACACAAATGATCAGTCATTATTAATCACATAACCTTTGAGCTCATACGTCTCAAAGAAGGTGTTAAGCAAGAGGATAAATTCTCCACCACCAAAAAGATACATCATCAATAGAAACTAATTGGTTACGTAATGAACCACAATGTCAAACACATAATACATTTAAAAATCATTTCAACAACATCGGGTTTAGCCCTGGAAATCCTTTCTATTTTATAAAACATCTTTATAAAACATTCCCTGCCCAAAATCGGTAATACATTTCTTTTCACTTAAGAAAATATCATTTCAAAATCATTTATTAAATTTGAAATGAACTCAATAACATCGCTAAACATCTCACAGTCAAATCGTGAAGTGTTTCAAAAGATGTCAGCATACAAATATTTTTACCCAACCTAATGCTAAATGTAAAAGCATATTTTGCTCATAAACTGGTCAAGCACAGTCCAAACAATCAATCAATCACAATCAATATCAACAACCAAGTGTATTTGGTTTATACCACATCTCATGTTTTGCTAAATTTAATTACCATTCATTCATTCACATCTAATTAAAGATTTATTAAAACTCCAATTGGTTTTAATCTCACAAAAATCATTACTTAATGATTATTCATTCTTTAGGAAATTAATCCTCCCTTTTACTGGGTCAAAGAACCAATGTCATTTAAAACAACATTCACGACAAACTCAAAATCATTTTCCATTTAATATGGAATCTTCACGGAAATCATAACAGTATGTAATCGATATAGATTTCTGTATCAAATCAATACTACCAATGGAATAAGGGCAAAGCCTTTTAAATTCCATAAATAGTAACGGTCTTCCTTTACAGAAGTTCATCTCAGTTATTAAATTGAATTCCATTCAATTCCAATTTAATATATTAAATTGGAAAACTTTTTCTTTGGAAAATTCCATTAATCTTATTTAAACAATTTTAATTTCCAAATCATATCTTCACTATTAACTGGGTTAAAGAATGAATGTTATTTAAAACATTGTTCACTATAAACCCCAAAATCCAATTTTATATTAAATATAAGGCTCTAAATAGAAATTATATCGAATTATATTTAATATCAAATTCTGAAACTAATGGATATCATATTAGGAATAACGATATCTATATCTTCCAAATTACTCAACAATATCCGTATAATCACGGAATCCAATATCGAAATACTTCGAAGGTTATTTCCACTCAAACCCATTCCAATTTATTTATTGGAAAATTTTGGTTATATTAAAACCATTTACAAATTCAATTTATTTATTTAAAAACATTGGATTATTATTCTAGTTAATAATTAGTTCATTTCGATAAAAATATATTTTTATCTTTCCAAAATTGGAATTTTTCATCCAATCCTTTTCAGATCATTTATTATGATTTTACACAATTTTTCCATATTCTTAATAATTTTATTAAGGCCCTTCCAGTCGGTTTCCAATAACGGCCACCGAACTGCATCCATAACAAGCTTTTGTGAAATTGATTTGGACATAATTTAAAATCCAACCATTCAAATTTAAATCTCATGTATTCATTGGAAAGATCTTTTCGGTACGAACCCAAAGTTATCGGTTTTGTAACAACCCGCAAATCTGTACTATCTGAGTTAACTAATAACACCACACGTCCAACCCAAATTGCACAGAAATACGAATCATTATTAGAAGGAAGTTAGAGGATGAGAAATAGAGAGAAAGAAATATTAGAATAGAAGAAAACAAAGAATACAATCACACAGCGGAATGAATAAAATATATTATATAACATAACTTTTGAAATACAAATCGGTAACTTTATATACATACCATCATCATAGCACAAACAGTTATTCCTGGAACAGTTATAAACACCTGTTTCCAGATACCACATAGTACACAGTGGAATATATGAGTCTATAGCTAACTGGTGAAGCCTCCTGCTTCCAGCTCTTCCAAGTGAATCTGTAAAATCCCAACTACTTGACTGCCTGTACAAATTTGGGCACACAAGAGTTCAGGGAAAACAAACAAAATAAACTTTGGGTCTGTCATGGGACTAGTGTGAGTAAACTCCAACCATCTGTTTAACTTTCAAAGATATTTTGAAAGAAAGGATAATAGTAAGACCAGCCCACACATAAACATGGTTGGTTTTTACCTTACTATAACCCAAACACTTTAATACAAAATCCAGTGATATTATAATAGTGTCTAAATCAAATAAATAACAATCTAGCGGAACGCTTGCATCTCACGCTCCACATACATAGTATAAAATCAAAAACCGCAAAGCGCTTATTGGAGATTGGGTTTTCAACATGACAAGGTATGTGTGACGGCAAGGAATCTCGCTCGGTCCGAACCAGTCGCTAAACCGACCCAGATCGTTCGAAACGCCCTATCGTTTGAGAACACGACAAAACAGAACGCATACAGAAGAACATTTCATTGTATATATCAACAATGCATCAGATTACAAGAATACACAGAGTATAAACAAATAAATATTACACGGAAATATCAGAGATTTAAATTACATTTAAATACATCGCAGCGGAAAATAATACAATACACAACTTAGAATGAGATATACGGATACAAAGCTTTCCGGATATCGTTCCAGCTGTGAACCAGGATCCTGTGAATAAAAATCTGCAAAACCGAAACTACTAGCTGCCCGTGTCAAAATAAGGGCACCCAGAGTTTAGGTTAAAACAATAAACTCCAGGTCAGTCATGTGACTGGTGTGAGAACTAAAACAGTTATTAATCTTTATTTTAAATCATTAGGTAAATCAAGGGACCACGCCGTATAACACGGAACGGGTTTCCTCCCAAGAATACCAGTGCATAAAACAAACAGCGCAATGCTAAATAAAGAAAAATGAAGCTGTTATAAGACCCAGGTCCTATCACACAATGCAACGCAAGCCGGGGGATAGGGTTTTCCCTTATAACAGCCAAAGAATGCTTGATACGTTTAAAACAAATCATTTGATACTATTATAAGTGCATAGTGTATAAAACAACTTCAAATCATAAGTATCAATCATAGGCGGCATAAGCGCCCCATCCCACTATGTCGCTATAAATAGGATTACAATTAAAACCGCAAATGTCACGTATTTGGAAATTGGATTTCCATCTATGAACCGAGGCAAAAGATAGTCCTCAACCGATTCGAGACTGCCTAGCCCGAGTCTCAGGATCAGAGCTCGAGTGACCCTTGGATCGTCAGGGTCGGTCCACCGATGTGGATTAAAATGCCTGAACACTGCGTTTCGCCGCCCTTTGGGGCGTAAGCGAGCCAACGAATGACTCCATCGGACCCGGATCGTCCGATCTAACCGAGGCGCCTCGCAACAGCAACAACCACATAAGTCAAACTCGTCAGGGCGTGTAAAACCACTGACGCCACTTCTAGCTAGGAGGAAACGCAGGCCCTCCCTGAGGTCCGTCTCCCGTTTTTGGTTCATACCTGGTGTGAAACACGCGAGGTAAACGTTACACAAAGCTACGCCACAAAGGCCGTGCTTTGATCATCAACCACAAGACTTTGCTTTTCAACAGAAGCCTTGATCATTTGCATCTTAGCATGCCACACAGGCAAACCATCCTATGCAACCGATATCAGTCACACAGAATGAAATCCGATGTCAGACACACAGTCCATTTACAAGTCCGTTCTGGGTCTGAACGAAACCGGAGGCACCTAGTACCCCGCATATCCATCGATCTCCAAGTACGTCTGGACGATCACCAACTGTTTCCATCTTCTTGGGTGTACAGCCCAATCAAGATCATCAGTTATCACCCAAACGACGTGAAGACCTCCGGTCTTCCACCATCGTCTTCATCTTCGACTTATCGTCGTATCAGTTATTCAGAATGGGATAAACCCGGTCTTTCCGAATAACTCGCGTATATTTTAAATAAGTGTTACACAAACACAACATACGCCTCATTCCAATTCATCAGTCACTAACCGTAAATTAATCAAGAGAATAATTCCCCAAATATTAACCCCGAAGGCCGAAACCAACATCAGATCAATATCCAGAAAACCATTCTGCTTGGCCAACCGACAGTTAGTTTCTAAATTTCACATTCATAGGGAAATGTTCCCATTAATTTTATCCAAGATAAATTCTTTGAATTTATTCTTTATTCTATTTTTGAATCTCAATTCAAACTAGTCGGGATTAGCGAACCTTACCGAAGTAATCATTTATTTTAATTTCCCAATCCCAACCTATTAATCCCATGAAGTAAAACTGGTAATACCTCATATCTAACACCACAGTGTTATCGGTAATTCAATTACCATTTCACGTTCAAATCTAATTAAAGATTTAACTATCGCCTGGAGCAAGACTGGTAATACTCCATTCTCGATCATTTCAATCTAATTAAAGATTCATTAAAACTCCACTTAGTTTTAATCGTTAACTGGGTTAAAGAATCAGTGTCATTTAAAACACGGTTCACGATAAACCCAAAACCACATTCCATTAATTATCGGATTAAAGAACGAGTGTTATTTAAAAACACCATTCACGATAAACCCAAGAATCAATATCAATTCTATTCCAATTAAATATCATTTAATTGGTACACTTCATTAAATCTAAATAAAAAGATTTAATCTTTTCTCACCTGGGTTCAAGAACAGTGTTAGTGAAGACACCATTCACGACAAACCCAAATCACATTTGATATTCAATACAAGGCTCTGAATAGAAAATATATCGGCTTATATTCAATATCAAATTCTACGACTAACAAATGTCGTATTGGAAATAACGATATAAATAAATATCTTTCAAATTTCCATAACAACACCTGTATAATCACGAATTCCAACATCGAAATATTCCAAAGACAATTTCGATTCAAATCCTCTCCAATGCAATCATTGGATATTTTGGTTATTTTCAAAACCCTTTTTAAATTCAATTTATTTATTTAAAAATAAATAGAATTATAACTCTAGTTCAAAACTAGTTCATTTCGATAAAAATCTATTTTTATCTTTTCAAATATGGAGTTTTTCATCCCAATCCTTTCTAAACCATTTCTTATGATTTTACACAAATTATTACTATTTTTAATAATTTTATCAAGGCCCGTACAGTCGATTTCCATCAACGGCCATCGAACTGCACTTACAGCGACCTTTTTCAAATTTGATTTGGACGTATCTCCAAATCCAACCGTTAGATTTCAAATTTCTAATATTCATTAGAAAGCTCTTTTCGATACGAACCCAACGGTTCCGGTTTTAGGAGAATCCGACGGTCGGATCTCCCGTAATGTCCGATTGAAATAAATGGTCGAAATTCACGAACTACCGCGGCGCGGCGCGTTCTATTCAGGCCATTATATTATATATATATAATATATATAATATATATATATCGTCGATTACTATTTAAAACGAATTATATAAATAGTTTTGGATTCGTTTCAAAAACATTTTTCAACTTCCATTTCAATTCAAATCAAAATTGAATTCTTCCTTATAAATTCGTTTTAAAATCCATTTCTATTCAATTCAAATTTCAATTCAATTTGAATTCATTTCACTTCGCTTTCAATTCATTTCGAAATCGTTTTCAATTCAATTCATTTCGAAATCGTTTTCAATTCAATTCATTTCGAAATCGTTTTCAATTCAATTCATTTCGAAATCGTTTTCAATTCAATTCATTTCGAAATCGTTTTCAATTCAATTCATTTCGAAATGGTTTTCAATTCAATTCATTTCGAAATCGTTTTCAATTCAATTCATTTAGAAATCGTTTTCAATTCAATTCATTTCGAAATCGTTTTCAATTCAATTCATTTCGAAATCGTTTTCAATTCAATTCATTTCGAAATGGTTTTCAATTCAATTCATTTCGAAATGGTTTTCAATTCAATTCATTTCGAAATCGTTTTCAATTCAATTCATTTCGAAATCGTTTTCAATTCAATTCATTTCGAAATGGTTTTCAATTCAATTCATTTCGAAATCGTTTTCAATTCAATTCATTTCGAAATCGTTTTCAATTCAATTCATTTCGAAATGGTTTTCAATTCAATTCATTTCGAAATCGTTTTCAATTCAATTCATTTCGAAATCGTTTTCAATTCACTTTATTTCGAAATCGTTTTCAATCCACTTTATTTCGAAATCGTTTTCAATTCACTTTATTTCGAAATATTCGATTCAAAATTACTTTTTAATATTCATTTTAAAATGAATAAAATCGATATAAATATCGTTCACGTCAAAATGGCGTCAATCTAATCAACACGGCTTCATATATTGATATTTTCAAATATTCCATTTCGAATATTTCTATTTCAAATATTTCTATTTTAAAACTGGAATGAGGCCCAATCAATTACCATATAAAGTTAATTATATGGATTTTCATACAACACATGTATATAATCACATGGAAAAATAATCAACCATCAACCAAAGTGCACTACACTGTATAAGCATCAAATATAGATATCCAACGCTTAAAACAGCCTGTCAATCAACCGATCGACATATTCAATCAATCGGGATGAGTGAACTTCAAATTTCATCCCAACACCCATGTGGGGTTTCAAACAATCAAACAAATATTTTATTCATGCAGTTGGGCGATGTGTAAAATTTATCGTCCCAATCAATGTCCTTCAAATAGGTGTACATAAACAAACCGTCTGGTTTGTAAATGAATATTTATTTATTCACATTCACGTTAAAAATTATATTTTTAACGATAAAACATTTTATTCCAACATATGAATTTCTATTCAGTTCATTCTTTAAATAAAATGGTACTTTTATTTTTCTAACACATTTTAGAAAATTTCGGCGGCATAACGGCACGATACTAGAAACGGGACAAGGCCTAGCCTTATCCCCGGTCTAGTGAAGGCCCACGCCATTCACACATCAATCAAATTCACCAAACAATTCAATTTCAAATTAAATCATCATACTAATCTATGCAACCAAACAAACAAGTCCATGGTCTGTGGACGATTGTGTCGGGTGCTACTAAGCACCGTCTGCATCCTAGTATATATATATAACTAGAAAATGAAATTGAAAGGTGAGAAATTCTCACAGATAGCTATCCTAGCTCCACGGCACTTCCTTTATAGAAATCTTCTTCGTTATCCCATCTTCGTCATCTTCGTTGCCCGTAGTCACTATATATATAAAAATCACACATTTTTATATTTCGATGTCTTTAAAATAAAAATTACATTTTTATTTATTCACTTTCAATTTAAAAATCATATTTTTAATATTTCTATATAGTAAAGACTATATTTTTAATATTCCTATGATGTAAAAATTATATTTTTATTGCTTTAAAAATATAAGAATCATATCTTACTTCTACTAAAGATTATATTTTAAAAAATCTCGTCTTTTATATTTAAAAAATCTCGTCTTTTATATTTAAAAAATCTCGTCTTTTATATGTAAAAAATCTCGTCTTTTATATGTAAAAAAAATCTCGTCTTTTATATTTAAAAAAATCTCGTCTTTTATATGTAAAAAAAACCTCGTCTTTTATATGTAAAAAAATCTCGTCTTTTATATTTAAAAAAATCTCGTCTTTTATATGTAAAAAAAACCTCGTCTTTTATATGTAAAAAAATCTCGTCTTTTATATTTAAAAAATCTCGTCTTTTATATTTAAAAAATCTCGTCTTTTATATGTATATAAAAAAAAAATCAGATTTTTCTCCTTTTTAAATTAATTAAGCTAATATAATAAATAAAGAAAACTACCTTCTTCCCTCTTTTGAATTGCTCGAACCCATCAGGTAAACCCTCGATTTCGATTTCCACCACCCGCCGCTGACGAAGATCGCTTGAGCAGGATCGGAGATGCTGACGTGGAGCGCCTTCGCCAGGGGCACCTGCGCCACCCCCTCTCGATCAGCTCGACGGCGCACTGACGCCGATAACCCCCCCAAACAGCGACGCTTTAAGCTCGAAACTCGAGCAGGTTCCTCCACGAACCTTGATCCTATGGGTATGAATGTGTAGATCTGAAGGAGTGCTACAATGTTTCCTGAAGGGCCATCATCTATTTCGAAGGGAATCGAGCGGATTTTGAGGGGGAAGAATCGAACTGTTTAGGCCGTTGAAGTTAAAGGTGGCGGCTAGGGTTCTGTTGGAAAGAGGGAGGCCTTAGGGTTTTATATAAAATTTATATTATATTTTAATATTTTCAAACCAAAAATACCCTCAGGTTGATACGAACTCAAAATCGACCCCAATGACTTTCATCCATAGCTAATTACCCCCATTACGAACACAATGGGATATGTTTCGTAGGCCCATTCGACTGTTTCAGTCAGTTTCCGTTGAATTTACATTTAAATCATTATATTGAATTTTAAACGTACATTTCAAATTACCGGGGTCACATACTAACCAAAAAAATTCCAGAAAAGTATTCTCTAGCTTCGTATTGACGATACGGTCCTAACAAAACTAGTTTCGTCGAATTCTGAGACCGTTTGAAAAATGGCCAATTTCCAGTCGATTAAAATCAACTGAAATGGTCAAAACACGTTTTCCTTTGCCACGCTCACATATTGATTCGAAAAATTATGAAATTTGAAATCTAGCAATAACTTTACACTGCGGATCCAACAAAAGTGGTTTCGTCGAAATCCGAGGTCGTTTGCAAAATTCCCATTTTTAAGGGCCTGAATTCCATAGCGACTATTCAGAATTTCCAACTGGACATATCTTTTGATTCCCGATATGAAATCTTGATTTTTCGGATTCGTTGGAAAGATATTCACAATTAGATCCCAATGTTTTTGGTTTCACTAAAATCCGGATTGTTTTGCACCCGGTACATTCAATTGAAGTTTGAAATCAAATTATCGAACTACCGCGCCATTTTCAATTCTATTTATAATTATATATAAATATTTATATTCTAACGACGACGCGTACAATATATACGTTCGAATTATATTCAATATAATTTTTCATCGATTTTATTTAAAATAATTCATTTTAAATAATCCAAAATTCGCTAAAATTGCCAAAATAAAATTTTCAAACTGGCTCGCATTTTCCGGGTTGTTACAATCTCCCCCACTTAAAACTTTTCGTCCCCGAAAAGGAACAAAGTTGAAAGTGGTTTGACTAATCAACTCTACGCTCGATTTGGCTTCCTTTCTCCTACTCTTTAGTTTCTGAGAATTTTCAAAATTTCAAAAATTTGGCTAACACCCTAAATTTTCGAAAAATTTCGCCATAACCTCCCCTGCAATGGGAGCATCGGGGAATTTCAAATAGCTTCCCCGGTCCTTCAGATCTCAAAAAGAAAAAGAAAAAGCCAAGCGGCTAGCCAATAGGCTCACAAAATCATCATCACCCAAACAAAACAGGAAATTATGTAGTAAACATGTACCTATTTGTCGGGCAAACAAATTTTATTCTCTGCTCTAGCCTCCTTGCTATGACCTGTTCAATGTGAGTACATATATATGCAAGCATATGCGACCAAATTCCAATACAATTCAATATTTGGTTTAATTAGGCTAAATGGCTAAAAATTATCAAACAAATAAACATACAACACAAACATCAATCAATTAGTGAATTAGAGTTTCAAATTCATAATTTTGATACATATACAAAAATTAGATTTTTGATGCCAAATCACAACAATAAGCCCTATCTAATTTTGGTTCTCACACCAGTCAATAGGAAGTATATAGATATTACACGTTCGTCACTCGAATATAAACTCTAATGATGGAGCTCCATCGTCAAAATCATCTCCGGGCGATTAGAGTGTAATTCTATATCTATCCAATATATCAAAACTTCGAATACACGCTAGCTAGGCGCATACGCAAAAATCTTTATATTTTGGATTGTCCTAATCAATATAAAATAAATAATCAAATACGGATAATTGATTTAAATTTTCAAAACAAAAATTTGTTTTCATTTTAAAAATATACTCTTTACACCCGTTCTAGGATACTACTGATCCTATCTCTAACGAGTCATTCTCATTGGATATTACTAATCCAATATCCGACGAATTCTTTCGTACGGTTCTAATGTGTCTTGTTCTCTGAGCTTTGTAAACCAAAGCTCTGATACCAACTGTGACGGCAAGGAATCTCGCTCGGTCCGAACCAGTCGCTAAACCGACCCAGACCGTTCGAAACGCCCTATCGTTTGAGAACACGACAAAACAGAACGCATACAGAAGAACATTTCATTGTATATATCAACAATGCATCAGATTACAAGAATACACAGAGTATAAACAAATAAATATTACACAGAAATATCAGAGATTTAAATTACATTTAAATACATCGCAGCGGAAAATAATACAATACACAACTTAGAATGAGATATACGGATACAAAGCTTTCCGGATATCGTTCCAGCTGTGAACCAAGATCCTGTGAATAAAAATCTGCAAAACCGAAACTACTAGCTGCCCGTGTCAAAATAAGGGTACCCAGAGTTTAGGTTAAAACAATAAACTCCAGGTCAGTCATGTGACTGGTGTGAGAACTAAAACAGTTATTAATCTTTATTTTAAATCATTAGGTAAATCAAGGGACCACGCCGTATAACACGGAACGGGTTTCCTCCCAAGAATACCAGTGCATAAAACAAACAGCGCAATGCTAAATAAAGAAAAATGAAGCTGTTATAAGACCCAGGTCCTATCACACAATGCAACGCAAGCCGGGGGATAGGGTTTTCCCTTATAACAGCCAAAGAATGCTTGATACGTTTAAAACAAATCATTTGATACTATTATAAGTGCATAGTGTATAAAACAACTTCAAATCATAAGTATCAATCATAGGCGGCATAAGCGCCCCATCCCACTATGTCGCCATAAATAGGATTACAATTAAAACCGCAAATGTCACGTATTTGGAAATTGGATTTCCATCTATGAACCGAGGCAAAAGATAGTCCTCAACCGATTCGAGACTGCCTAGCCCGAGTCTCAGGATCAGAGCTCGAGTGACCCTTGGATCGTCAGTCGGTCCACCGATGTGGATTAAAATGCCTGAACACTGCGTTTCGCCGCCCTTTGGGGCGTAAGCGAGCCAACGAATGACTCCATCGGACCCGGATCGTCCGATCTAACCGAGGCGCCTCGCAACAGCAACAACCACATAAGTCAAACTCGTCAGGGCGTGTAAAACCACTGACGCCACTTCTAGCTAGGAGGAAACGCAGGCCCTCCCTGAGGTCCGTCTCCCGTTTTTGGTTCATACCTGGTGTGAAACACGCGAGGTAAACGTTACACAAAGCTACGCCACAAAGGCCGTGCTTTGATCATCAACCACAAGACTTTGCTTTTCAACAGAAGCCTTGATCATTTGCATCTTAGCATGCCACACAGGCAAACCATCCTATGCAACCGATATCAGTCACACAGAATGAAATCCGATGTCAGACACACAGTCCATTTACAAGTCCGTTCTGGGTCTGAACGAAACCGGAGGCACCTAGTACCCCGCATATCCATCGATCTCCAAGTACGTCTGGACGATCACCAACTGTTTCCATCTTCTTGGGTGTACAGCCCAATCAAGATCATCAGTTATCACCCAAACGACGTGAAGACCTCCGGTCTTCCACCATCGTCTTCATCTTCGACTTATCGTCGTATCAGTTATTCAGAATGGGATAAACCCGGTCTTTCCGAATAACTCGCGTATATTTTAAATAAGTGTTACACAAACACAACATACGCCTCATTCCAATTCATCAGTCACTAACCGTAAATTAATCAAGAGAATAATTCCCCAAATATTAACCCCGAAGGCCGAAACCAACATCAGATCAATATCCAGAAAACCATTCTGCTTGGCCAACCGACAGTTAGTTTCTAAATTTCACATTCATAGGGAAATGTTCCCATTAATTTTATCCAAGATAAATTCTTTGAATTTATTCTTTATTCTATTTTTGAATCTCAATTCAAACTAGTCGGGATTAGCGAACCTTACCGAAGTAATCATTTATTTTAATTTCCCAATCCCAACCTATTAATCCCATGAAGTAAAACTGGTAATACCTCATATCTAACACCACAGTGTTATCGGTAATTCAATTACCATTTCACGTTCAAATCTAATTAAAGATTTAACTATCGCCTGGAGCAAGACTGGTAATACTCCATTCTCGATCATTTCAATCTAATTAAAGATTCATTAAAACTCCACTTAGTTTTAATCGTTAACTGGGTTAAAGAATCAGTGTCATTTAAAACACGGTTCACGATAAACCCAAAACCACATTCCATTAATTATCGGATTAAAGAACGAGTGTTATTTAAAAACACCATTCACGATAAACCCAAGAATCAATATCAATTCTATTCCAATTAAATATCATTTAATTGGTACACTTCATTAAATCTAAATAAAAAGATTTAATCTTTTCTCACCTGGGTTCAAGAACAGTGTTAGTGAAGACACCATTCACGACAAACCCAAATCACATTTGATATTCAATACAAGGCTCTGAATAGAAAATATATCGGCTTATATTCAATATCAAATTCTACGACTAACAAATGTCGTATTGGAAATAACGATATAAATAAATATCTTTCAAATTTCCATAACAACACCTGTATAATCACGAATTCCAACATCGAAATATTCCAAAGACAATTTCGATTCAAATCCTCTCCAATGCAATCATTGGATATTTTGGTTATTTTCAAAACCCTTTTTAAATTCAATTTATTTATTTAAAAATAAATAGAATTATAACTCTAGTTCAAAACTAGTTCATTTCGATAAAAATCTATTTTTATCTTTTCAAATATGGAGTTTTTCATCCCAATCCTTTCTAAACCATTTCTTATGATTTTACACAAATTATTACTATTTTTAATAATTTTATCAAGGCCCGTACAGTCGATTTCCATCAACGGCCATCGAACTGCACTTACAGCGACCTTTTTCATATTTGATTTGGACGTATCTCCAAATCCAACCGTTAGATTTCAAATTTCTAATATTCATTAGAAAGCTCTTTTCGATACGAACCCAACGGTTCCGGTTTTAGGAGAATCCGACGGTCGGATCTCCCGTAATGTCCGTTTGAAATAAATGGTCGAAATTCACGAACTGCCGCGGCGCGGCGCGTTCTATTCAGGCCATTATATTATATATATATAATATATATAATATATATATATCGTCGATTACTATTTAAAATGAATTATATAAATAGTTTTGGATTCGTTTCAAAAACATTTTTCAACTTCCATTTCAATTCAAATCAAAATTGAATTCTTCCTTATAAATTCGTTTTAAAATCCATTTCTATTCAATTCAAATTTCAATTCAATTTGAATTCATTTCACTTCGCTTTCAATTCATTTCGAAATCGTTTTCAATTCAATTCATTTCGAAATCGTTTTCAATTCAATTCATTTCGAAATCGTTTTCAATTCAATTCATTTCGAAATTGTTTTGAATTCAATTCATTTCGAAATCGTTTTCAATTCAATTCATTTCGAAATGGTTTTCAATTCAATTCATTTCGAAATGGTTTTCAATTCAATTCATTTCGAAATCGTTTTCAATTCAATTCATTTAGAAATCGTTTTCAATTCAATTCATTTCGAAATCGTTTTCAATTCAATTCATTTCGAAATCGTTTTCAATTCAATTCATTTCGAAATGGTTTTCAATTCAATTCATTTCGAAATGGTTTTCAATTCAATTCATTTCGAAATCGTTTTCAATTCAATTCATTTCGAAATCGTTTTCAATTCAATTCATTTCGAAATGGTTTTCAATTCAATTCATTTCGAAATCGTTTTCAATTCAATTCATTTCGAAATCGTTTTCAATTCAATTCATTTCGAAATGGTTTTCAATTCAATTCATTTCGAAATCGTTTTCAATTCAATTCATTTCGAAATCGTTTTCAATTCACTTTATTTCGAAATCGTTTTCAATCCACTTTATTTCGAAATCGTTTTCAATTCACTTTATTTCGAAATATTCGATTCAAAATTACTTTTTAATATTCATTTTAAAATGAATAAAATCGATATAAATATCGTTCACGTCAAAATGGCGTCAATCTAATCAACACGGCTTCATATATTGATATTTTCAAATATTCCATTTCGAATATTTCTATTTCAAATATTTCTATTTTAAAACTGGAATGAGGCCCAATCAATTACCATATAAAGTTAATTATATGGATTTTCATACAACACATGTATATAATCACATGGAAAAATAATCAACCATCAACCAAAGTGCACTACACTGTACAAGCATCAAATATAGATATCCAACGCTTAAAACAGCCTGTCAATCAACCAATCGACATATTCAATCAATCGGGATGAGTGAACTTCAAATTTCATCCCAACACCCGTGTGGGGTTTCAAACAATCAAACAAATATTTTATTCGTGCAGTTGGGCGATGTGTAAAATTTATCGTCCCAATCAATGTCCTTCAAATAGGTGTACATAAACAAACCGTCTGGTTTGTAAATGAATATTTATTTATTCACATTCACGTTAAAAATTATATTTTTAACGATAAAACATTTTATTCCAACATATGAATTTCTATTCAGTTCATTCTTTAAATAAAATGGTACTTTTATTTTTCTAACACATTTTAGAAAATTTCGGCGGCATAACGGCACGATACTAGAAACGGGACAAGGCCTAGCCTTATCCCCGGTCTAGTGAAGGCCCACGCCATTCACACATCAATCAAATTCACCAAACAATTCAATTTCAAATCAAATCATCATACTAATCTATGCAACCAAACAAACAAGTCCATGGTCTGTGGACGATTGTGTCGGGTGCTAATAAGCACCGTCTGCATCCTAGTATATATATATAACTAGAAAATGAAATTGAAAGGTGAGAAATTCTCACAGATAGCTATCCTAGCTCCACGACACTTCCTTTATAGAAATCTTCTTCGTTATCCCATCTTCGTCATCTTCGTTGCCCGTAGTCACTATATATATAAAAATCACACATTTTTATATTTCGATGTCTTTAAAATAAAAATCACATTTTTATTTATTCACTTTCAATTTAAAAATCATATTTTTAATATTTCTATATAGTAAAGACTATATTTTTAATATTCCTATGATGTAAAAATTATATTTTTATTGCTTTAAAAATATAAGAATCATATCTTACTTCTTCTACTAAAGATTATATTTTAAAAAATCTCGTCTTTTATATTTAAAAAATCTCGTCTTTTATATTTAAAAAATCTCGTCTTTTATATGTAAAAAATCTCGTCTTTTATATGTAAAAAAAATCTCGTCTTTTATATTTAAAAAAATCTCGTCTTTTATATGTAAAAAAAACCTCGTCTTTTATATGTAAAAAAATCTCGTCTTTTATATTTAAAAAAATCTCGTCTTTTATATGTAAAAAAAACCTCGTCTTTTATATGTAAAAAAATCTCGTCTTTTATATTTAAAAAATCTCGTCTTTTATATTTAAAAAATCTCGTCTTTTATATGTATATAAAAAAAAATCAGATTTTTCTCCTTTTTAAATTAATTAAGCTAATATAATAAATAAAGAAAACTACCTTCTTCCCTCTTTTGAATTGCTCGAACCCATCAGGTAAACCCTCGATTTCGATTTCCACCACCCGCCGCTGACGAAGATCGCTGGAGCAGGATCGGAGATGCTGACGTGGAGCGCCTTCGCCAGGGGCACCTGCGCCACCCCCTCTCGATCAGCTCGACGGCGCACTGACGCCGATAACCCCCCCAAACAGCGACGCTTTAAGCTCGAAATTCGAGCAGGTTCCTCCACGAACCTTGATCCTATGGGTATGAATGTGTAGATCTGAAGGAGTGCTACAATGTTTCCTGAAGGGCCATCATCTATTTCGAAGGGAATCGAGCGGATTTTGAGGGGGAAGAATCGAACTGTTTAGGCCGTTGAAGTTAAAGGTGGCGGCTAGGGTTCTGTTGGAAAGAGGGAGGCCTTAGGGTTTTATATAAAATTTATATTATATTTTAATATTTTCAAACCAAAAATACCCTCAGGTTGATACGAACTCAAAATCGACCCCAACGACTTTCGTCCATAGCTAATTACCCCCATTACGAACACAATGGGATATGTTTCGTAGGCCCATTCGACTGTTTCAGTCAGTTTCCGTTGAATTTACATTTAAATCATTATATTGAATTTTAAACGTACATTTCAAATTACCGGGGTCACATACTAACCAGAAAAATTCCAGAAAAATATTCTCTAGCTTCGTATTGACGATACGGTCCTAACAAAACTAGTTTCGTCGAATTCTGAGACCGTTTGAAAAATGGCCAATTTCCAGTCGATTAAAATCAACTGAAATGGTCAAAACACGTTTTCCTTTGCCACGCTCACATATTGATTCGAAAAATTATGAAATTTGAAATCTAGCAATAACTTTACACTGCGGATCCAACAAAAGTGGTTTCGTCGAAATCCGAGGTCGTTTGCAAAATTCCCATTTTTAAGGGCCTGAATTCCATAGCGACTATTCAGAATTTCCAACTGGACATATCTTTTGATTCCCGATATGAAATCTTGATTTTTCGGATTCGTTGGAAAGATATTCACAATTAGATCCCAATGTTTTTGGTTTCACTAAAATCCGGATTGTTTTGCACCCGGTACATTCAATTGAAGTTTGAAATCAAATTATCGAACTACCGCGCCATTTTCAATTCTATTTATAATTATATATAAATATTTATATTCTAACGACGACGCGTACAATATATACGTTCGAATTATATTCAATATAATTTTTCGTCGATTTTATTTAAAATAATTCATTTTAAATAATCCAAAATTCGCTAAAATTGCCAAAATAAAATTTTCAAACTGGCTCGCATTTTCCGGGTTGTTACAGTATGGAACCACCTTCCTCTAGTGTATCTCTAGAGAGGAATACACTGGGTTCAACAAGAACATCTTGCAACCCGGCCCACACATGACCGACCACTCATTTCGCTTGAGTGTATCGAATGTATATCACCAACGGTTGGGATCAGCAACCGTTTCCCGAATGGGACAACATCGAATAGAATAAGTAATTAAATGAATCTCTAGATAGGTGACTATACATCCTAATGGGAGCGACCCACATAGCCATGCCGCCTGCCCGATTTTTGTCATTTCCCGGTTGTTGAGGCCTGAGGCAACGATTTCTTGCAATTCATTGATAGCACAATCACTTTGAATGCCACATTGTCAGATATGTTAATCACTAATTTATTTGCACAAATATTCTGGATGTTATGCTAAGGGAATAAATCTGTTGCAACCATATATATTTATACAGACCAACCCATTCGATCATTGGAAATACTCTGTTAGACACTCGTCCCTATACGTTCGTTCTAGGACTGAACGAAACCGAAGGTACTATTCAGTATATCCATCCTAGGCAATCTCTACCTAGGACTTATACAACAGCCCTTGCACTTTACTCCGTCTTCAATATATTCAGCATACTTGGTTCGCAATGCTTATGCCAATACGGAGTGGTTCTTTGGATAATAATCCAACCGGACTCTCCATATTGGCAACGATGGTCAAAACTTCGATAGTCTGTGATTTAACTATCGAATAAAAACAAGTTTTTCGATAGTCGATGATTTAGCTATCGAAGAAAACAAGTGTTCATTCAACATATCAAACAAATCACTAGGCTCTTTAATTAATATTTCATTAATTAAATCTCTACTCCATTTCCTTATCAATATTTGTTAACCAAATATTTTCAATACCCATATTGGCCTTTTACGCTATTTGGAAAACATTTCCGAATATCGCCTTCCTTTATTTTCTTAAACTTAGAAAATATATGCTAATTATAATTGGAAAATATTCCAATTACTTATCTCTTTTCCGATCTCGTTTATTTCTATACTTAGGAAATATTTATTATTCTATTTCCAAGTTTACACTTATTTGGGTTAAAACGGATGTTGTGTAAAACATCGTTACGACAACCCAAATACTATATTCAACTAACTCTTATCCAACATTGATCTTCGAGCCTGAAATCTTACTATTTATTTGTTAATAATGAAATCAATCAAGTTGGGATATAACTACCTCTCAAACCTTGACTGAATAACATTTATAACGTCAAAACAGATATGACTACTTACTCGTAAAATCAATACCATACAACTACTTATTCACTTTTAAACACGTATACACTTTCTCTTTCTATTCTTACGAGATTTTATTCCTAATCTTCCCTTTTGATTATACTATTCTATTTTTAAGTTCGTTTTTCTTATCGACTTCTATATATATTGATATATAGATTCTAGTTATCAAACTTCTTAAAAATATTCTAACTCCTTAAATTTTCGGAAAAATTCGCCATAACCTTCTTTGTACCGGGAGCATCGGGATATTTCAAATAGCCTCCCATGGCCCTCACCAATCCAAAAGAAAAAGAAAAAGCCAAGCGGCTTACCGATACGACGCATAAAATCTCATATATGAATTAAATACGTACCTTTTTGTCGAGCATTCTATATATATTATCTTCATTATCCTTATCCCATACCTGTCTCCTGTATGTCTATACCTGTCCAATTTATTTCAACTATACCTGATCGTTTTAACTCAATTCGTTAATTAACTCTTTAATTAACTCTTTGCTTGTTTCACTAATTTATTTGAATATATCACATTCCAATATATTTTAATCTACTCATGAACCCAATTCTAATTTTATTTTCAACTCGAATTATATATTCGATTTCAAATATAAATTCTCAATCTCTTTCATTTAACCAAAAACCCAATTTTCGATTCAAATTTCCTTTAACTAATTATTCTCCAATTTAGTTAATTCTATTTGATAATTAAAAATATGATTTTTGTCTCAAAAATCATTTCACTTACTTCACTGGAGTTTAAATTTATTTTGTATCTCCAGTCTGGATTTTTCTAATGTCAATTCGGATTTTATTTCCTTAAAATCCCTTTATTTATTTAAATAAACCGTTATCGTTTTTAAAACAATTATGGCGCTGTTTTTCTGAAAAATTGATTTTGACATAAATCAAAATCTATACGACGAAATCCAGATTTTTCTCTTTCATTAGAAAACTATTATTCAATCGGTCCCGACGATTCTTGTTTCTAAGAATTCCGACTTCAATTGAGTTCTGTATACTCAACTGAAGTTCGGATCGCCAATTTACAAACTGCCGCGCTGCGGCGAGTTCGTTTTAATTATATATATATATATATATAAACGTTTTAACTTCGTTTATAATAAATTCAAATCCATTCTGATATATTTTTAATATATAACAAATCCATTCCAACTTAATATTTCTGATCTTCTAAAATTGTCAATTTTCCCTAACTCGGAAATAAATTTATTTATACTTTGATCTTCTATATTCAAATTTCATTTCAATTCTATTTGAATTCTATATTCAAATTCCATTTCACTTTCGATATTCAAATTCTATATTTGAATTCCTTTGTATTTTTGATATTCAAATTCTATTTTTGAATTCCATTTGAATTTCTATATTCAAACTTTATTTGAATTTCTATATTCAATTTCTATTTGAATTTTCTTTATTCAAATTCTATTTTCAATTCCATTGAATTTCATATATTCAAACTCCATTTGAATTTCTATATTCAAATTCTATTTGAATTTTCTTTATTCAAATTCTATATTTGAATCCCATTTGAATTTCTATATTCAAATTAACTTCTATTTAAATAAATTCCAATTAATCGAATTCAAATCATAAATCCTTATCGATTATTTCCGTTTAATTTATATTCTGAACATCAGAATAAATTTCATCGTTTATTTCTTTAAAACGATTTCCCCCATTTCTATTTTTAAATTCACATTTGAATTTAAATATTCAAATTATCAAATGATAATTTTTCCATTTCATTTATAAACATGTTTTATAATTCACTTCAATTCCGTGATTAATTAATTTATAAACATCGTTTATAAATTATTCTTCAATTCCCTGATTAATTATATTTAAACATCGTTTATAAATTATAGTTCATTCAAATTTCAAATTCTATTTTTAGAAAAATAGAATTTTCCCTTTAAATCTCTTAATTCCTTTTCACGATATTTTATATATCAACATTTCAGCCCAGTGATTTTTAAACACCAAACAACGAATTATTTATTTCAGGTTTTCTACACATCATATATGACAGTATATATGCAAACAAATAAACAAACAAATAATATATTTTTGAGGGATCCAGTTGGATCCCTCCAACCTGTTTTCCCGCACCCACAGACGTTAGTCAACATAATAATACCCATCCTGCTTCGAGGCAGGATATCGCGGTATGAAGGTCATCCACTAATATATATTTGTGGGGCGCATAGGGAAATCATCCGCTCATGGTACTACGGGCATCCGCTAATGATACTGCAGGAATCCAACCAACAAACCAATATATATATAATAGTCAAGCCTAAATAACTAATATATAATCAACACAAAAATATTTCAACGCATCCAAGCAACAATCAATTATTTTAACAACTAAAAATTCGATATATTCTAAATTATATTATATTCGATTATTAAATAGATAACTAAACATAAAATTCATTTATATTATCAACTCAATATTTAAAACTATATTAAATATTTAAAATAAACTGTTCGAAAAATCCGGGTCGTTACATTCTTCTCCCCTTAAAATAATTTCGTCCCCGAAATAGCTAAGGTAGGAAAAATACTATAAACCCATTAACTTTTCAATGCTCCTTTATGTTGAAACTCACCTCTTCATATTTCAACAAAATTTATTCTACCAAAACATTTGGTCTCCATTCACATAACACATCATCTATATTCACATTCATTTATTCTGAATGATTTATCACCAATTCATATTTCATTCAGATGTATTTAAATCCATTCAAATTGATTCTAGTCAATTTATTCACTTCAATTCATTTAACTTGCTTATGTTAAATTTAAATTCCAGAATTCAAATTCCCGGGTTTTCATTTCAAATTCTTTTGAAATCCCATAAATATATACATATATTTATTTCCATCACAAATTCAAAATATTTGGATTCTCCAAATCAATTTGTTTTCTTTCAAACAAATTTCCACCAAATTTTTTTCTAAGGTAGCAATCCATCACTTAGAAACTCGAAAATGAACACTGATGATGTTATAGTCATCATCAGAATTATCTTCCAGCCACTGAAGTGAGTTCAGTGCTTTATCACTTTCAAAATTCATTCAAAAATGATCTTAAATAAAAAAAGCATTCCACAACAAAGCTATATTATTCTAGTATACTTTAGAAAATATATTTTTCAAATACCCAGGATTTTGAATTCTTAACTCTGATTCTGAATCCAATTTTAGTTCATCATATTTGTATATTTTATTCATATACAAACTCTATTTGATTATATATAACCATTTTTTTAAATTCATAATCCCATTTGATTATAATTTTAACACCCAACACATCCATATATTATAATAATTTCAGAAAATTATTCTTTTTCTATCAAAATAGAATTTTGGATAAAATTATTTCATCTACCCATTTTAAACAATATCGTGTCGAATTCTCTGTTCAAGTGTTTATAAATTCCTATCGACTTCGTAGCGTCCCACGATTCGACCAAAATTTATAATCCACTCAACAGACTAGCAAACACAACATAAAACAATTTTTATATCAATTAACAAATACGCTCTCTCGTATATATATACACTTAACTCATTCTAGGGTGCTACTGACCCTATCTCTAATGAGCACATTCCAACAAGCCTATGTATTCGCTCAACCTAAGCTCTGATACCAACTGTAACGACCCGGGAATTCGAGTAGGCTTGTCAACCATCCTCTCCTCCCCCAAGGAAGAGGGCTAACCTCCAGCCGTGGCTTACAGAGGTACCTTAGAACTGCTTTTACGGCCAGCCTCGCGACTCGACCAACCCACATTGTCGGGACATGTAGGGGTAAGAGTCGTTGTTCGCCACCTAACGCAAAGCGAGAACCCCCTATCATCAGTACCAATTAAGCAACCAACTCTGATACCAACTGTAATGACCCGCAAATCTGTACTATCTAAGTTGACTAATAACACCACACGTCCAACCCAAATTGCACAGAGACACGAATCATTATTAGAAGGAAGTTAGAGGATGAGAAATAGAGAGAAAGAAATATTAGAATAGAAGAAAACAAAAAAACAATCTCACAGCGGAACGAATAAAATATATTATATAACATAACTTTTGAAATACAAATCAGTAACTTTATATACATACCATCATCAGAGCACAAACAGTTATTCCTGGAACAGTTATAAACACCTATTTCCAGATACCACATAGTACACAGCGGAATATATGAGTCTATAGCTAACTGGTGAAGCCTCCTTCTTCCAGCTCTTCCAAGTGAATATATAAAATCCCAACTACTTGACTGCCCGTACTTATTTGGGCACCCAAGAGTTTAGGGAAAACAAACAAAATAAAATCTGGGTCAGTCATGGGACTGGTGTGAGTAAACTCCAACCATTTGTTTAACTTTCAAAGATCTTTTGAAAGAAAGGATAATAGTAAGACTAGCCCACACATAAAAATGGTTGGTTTTTACCTTACTATAACCCAAACACTTTAATACAAAATCTAGTGATATTATAATAGTGTCTAAATCAAATAAATAACAATCTAGCAGAACGCTTGCATCTCACGCTCCACATACATAGTATAAAATCAAAAACCGCAAAGCGCTTATTGGAGATTGGGTTTTCAACATGACAAGGTATGGAACCACCTTCCGCTAGTGTATCTCTAGAGAGGAATACACTGGGTTCAACAAGAATATCTTGCAACCCGGCCCACACATGACCGACTACTAATTATCCTTGAGTGTATCGAATGTATATCACCAACGGTTGGAATCAGCAACCGTTTCCCGAATGGGACAACATCGAATAGAATAAGGAATTAAATGAATCTCTAGATAGGTGATTATACACCCTAATGGGAGCGACCCACATAGCCATGCTGCCTGCCCGATTTTTGTCATTTCCCAGTTGTTGAGGCTTGAGGCTACGATTTCTTGCAATTCATTGATAGCACAATCACTTTGAATGCCACATTGTCAGATATGTTAATCACTAATTTATTTGCACAAATATTCTGGATGTTGTGCTAAGGGAATAAATCCGTTGCAACCATATATATTTATACAGACCAACCCATTCGATCATTGGAAATACTCTGTTAGACACTCGTCCATATACGTTCGTTCTGGGACTGAACGGAACCGAAGGTACTATTCAGTATATCCATCCTAGGCAATCTCTACGTAGGACTTATACAACAGCCCTTGCACTTTACTCCGTCTTCAATATATTCAACATACTTGGTTCGCAACGCTTATGCCAATACGGAGTGGTTCTTCGGATAATAATCCAACCGCACTCTCCATATTGGCAACGATGGTCAAAACTTCGATAGTCTGTGATTTAACTATCGAATAAAAACAAGTTTTTCGATAGTCGATGATTTAGCTATCGAAGAAAACAAGTGTTCATTCAACATATCAAACAAATCACTAGGCTCTTTAATTAATATTTCATTAATTAAATCTCTACTCCATTTCCTTACCAATATTTGTAAACCAAATATTTTCAATACCCATATTGGCCTTTTACGCTATTTGGAAAACATTTCCGAATATCGCCTTCCTTTATTTTCTTAAACTTAGAAAATATATGCTAGTTATAATTGGAAAATATTCCAATTACTTATCTCTTTTCTGATCTCGTTTATTTCTATACTTAGGAAATATTTATTATTCTATTTCCAAGTTTACACTTATTTGGGTTAAAACGGATGTTGTGTAAAACATCGTTACGACAACCCGAATACTATATTCAACTAACTCTTATCCAACATTGATCTTCGAGCCTGAAATCTTACTATTTAATTGTTAATAATGAAATCAATCAAGTTGGGATATAACTACCTCTTAAACCTTGACTGAATAACATTTATAACGTCAAAACAGATATGACTACTTACTCGAAAAATCAATACCATACAACTACTTATTCACTTTTAAACACGTATACACTTTCTCTTTCTATTCTTACGAGATTTTATTCCTAATCTTCCCTTTTGATTATACTATTCTATTTTTAAGTTCGTTTTTCTTATCGACTTCTATATATATTGATATATAGATTCTAGTTATCAAACTTCTTAAAAATATTCTAACTCCTTAAATTTTCGGAAAAAAATCGCCATCACCTCCTTTGTACCGGGAGCATCGGGATATTTCAAATAGCCTCCCATGGCCCTCACCAATCCAAAAGAAAAAGAAAAAGCCAAGCGGCTTGCCGATACGGCGCATAAAATCTCATATATGAATTAAATACGTACCTTTTTGTCGAGCATTCTATATATATTATCTTCATTATCCTTATCCCATACCTGTCTCCTGTATGTCTATACCTGTCCAATTTATTTCAACTATACCTGATCGTTTTAACTCAATTCGTTAGTTAACTCTTTAATTAACTCTTTGCTTGTTTCACTAATTTATTTGAACATATCACATTCCAATATATTTTAATCTACTCATGAACCCATTTCTAATTTTATTTTCAACTCGAATTATATATTCGATTTCAAATATAAATTCTCAATCTCTTTCACTTAACTAAAAACCCAATTTTCGATTCAAATTTCCTTTAACTAATTATTCTCCAATTTAGTTAATTCTATTTGATAATTAAAAATATGATTTTTGTCTCAAAAATCATTTCACTTACTTCACTGGAGTTTAAATTTATTTTGTATCTCCAGTCCGGATTTTTCTAATGTCAATTCGGATTTTATTTCCTTAAAATCTCTTTATTTATTTAAATAAACCGTTATCGTTTTTAAAACAATTATGGCGCTGTTTTTCTTAAAAATTGATTTTGACATAAATCAAAATCTATACGACGAAATCCAGATTTTTCTCTTTCATTAGAAAACTATTATTCAATCGGTCCCGACGATTCTTGTTTCAAAGAATTCCGACTTCAATTGAGTTCTGTATATTCAATTGAAGTTCGAATCGCCAATTTACAAACTGCCGCGCTGCGGCGAGTTCGTTTTAATTATATTTATATATATAAACGTTTTAACTTCGTTTATAATAAATTCAAATCCATTCTGATATATTTTTAATATATATCAAATCCATTCCAACTTAATATTTCCGATCTTCTAAAATTGTCAATTTTCCCTAACTCGGAAATAAATTTATTTATACTTTGATCTTCTATATTCAAATTTCATTTCAATTCTATTTGAATTCTATATTCAAATTCCATTTCACTTTCGATATTCAAATTCTATATTTGAATTCCTTTATATTTTTTATATTCAAATTCTATTTTTGAATTCCATTTGAATTTCTATATTCAAACTTTATTTGAATTTCTATATTCAATTTCTATTTGAATTTTCATTATTCAAATTCTATTTTCAATTCCATTGAATTTCATATATTCAAACTCCATTTGAATTTCTATATTCAAATTCTATTTGAATTTTCTTTATTCAAATTCTATATTTGAATCCCATTTGAATTTCTATATTCAAATTAAATTCTATTTAAGTAAATTCCAATTAATCGAATTCAAATCATAAATCCTTATCGATTATATCTTTAAAACGATTTCCCCCATTTCTATTTTTAAATTCACATTTGAATTTTAATATTCAAATTATCAAAAGATAATTTTTCCATTTCATTTATAAACACCTTTTATAAATTCACTTCAATTCCCTGATTAATTAATTTATAAACATCGTTTATAAATTATTCTTCAATTCCCTGATTAATTATTTATAAACATCGTTTATAAATTATAGTTCATTCAAATTTCAAATTCTATTTTTAGAAAAAATAGAATTTTCCCTTTATATCTCTAAATTCCTTTTCACGATATTTTATATATCAACATTTCGGCCTAGTGATTTTTAAACACCAAACAACCAATTATTTATTTCGGGTTTTCTACACATCATATATGACAGTATGTATGCAAATAAATAAACTGTAACGACCCGGATTTTCGGCGACTTTGGTTATCGACATAAGCTCGATGTCGATAACCAAAACATCGAAAAATCCCGGTAATTAATGAAAGAAATTAGTAGGTGAGAATAGATAAGATAGAAACTTAGAATAGAAGAAGAAGAAGAACAAAACATCAGAGTAACACGAACCTCACAGCGGAACGAATAACATATAATAGATAACATAACTTTGAAATATAACAGTTATGTATACAATAGCACTTATCAGAGTACAACACTTACAACATAGCGGAAATAACTATAGCTATATGATCTTGAAGCCTCCTGCTCCAAGCTCTCCAAGTATATCTATAAAATCCTGACTACTTGATTGCCCGTACAAAATTGGACACCCAAGAGTTTAGGGAAAACAACAAAGTAAACTCCGGGTCAGTCATGGGACTGGTGTGAGTAAAATAGTTTAAACAGGTATATGAACAAGTAAACGATATCTCATAAGACGACGCCGCAGAATGGAACGGGTTTTTCCCTTATGAGAATCCAAAATATCTTTATATCAAAAACCTTTTGATATTATAATAATGTCTATGTACAAATAGATATCAACTAGCAGAAACGCTTTCATCTCACGTTATACATATATAGTATACAATCAAAATCATAAGCACGTATTGGATAATGGATTTCCAACTATGACAACGTATGGAACCACCTTCCGATCAGTGCACTCTAGGAACGATACACTGGAGTTCAACAAGAACATCTTGTAACTCAGCCACACATGACCGACCACTCATTTTGCTTGAGTGTATCGAATGTATATCACCAACGGTTGGGATCAGCAACCGTTCCCGTATATATATGGGACAACATTGATAGATTTAAGAAACAAATGAATATTCTCTAGATAGGTGATTATACACCCTACTTCGGTGCGACCGACTTAGCCATCCTGCCTGCCCGATTTCTGTCATTTACCGGTTGATGAGGCTAGAAGCTACGCTTTATCATTACATTAGATTCACTTCGAATGCCACATTGTCAGATCCATCGAAAATCACTAATTGGCGTCTACAACAGTACGTTACGTGTTAGCTAAAGAAGTTTCCTTCTCCGCTTCCACTCTTGGTAAAGTTGAAGAAATCAATGTACGTGACCTTTCTGGAAATCAAAGTTGTCCTCGGACTGGACAAATCAAAGGCACTATTCAGTATATCCATCTTAGTCACTGTTATCTAAGACTTATACAACAGCCCTTGCATTTTACTCCGTCTTCAATTATCTTTGGCATATATGATTCGCAACGCTTATGCCAATACAGAGTGGTTCTTCGGATAATAATCCAACCGGTCTCTCCATATTAACAACATTAAAATGGTCAAAACTTCGATAGTCTTTGATTTAATCATCAAAGAAAAACAAGTGTGCAAACAACGATATTATTTCCAGATGGAAATTATATCGGTAAATCATCAACATATATCTATATATATATATTCACATTGCCTTATTTTCTATGTTTAGAAAATATATGTTATTAACACTGGAAAACGTTTTCCATTTGCTTATTTACAAATCACTACTCTTCCCCAACTATCAGTCCCTGACTGTGAACTAGTATGAGAACAATTCCCTAAGTATAAATCCCGAAGGCCGAAACCAACATCAGATAGACACTTAGAAAACCATTCAATTTACTAATCTCTAGTCAGTTCTAATTTTACATAACTCTATTTGATTAACTCTGATTGATTAACTCTAACTGGTCAACCTTAATTAATTAACTCTAACTGGTTTTACTTGGTTTGACTAACTCCATTTATTAACTCGACTGACAAATTCAACTCGATTAACTGAACTAATCACTTTGATTAACTCGACAAATTCACTTTAGTTAACTTAACCAATTCACTTAACTAATTCACTTAGTTTAATTTAACTAATTCACTTTGATTAATCTAACTATTCACTTAACTCCTGTCGAATAAACCATATTCGATAACTCCTCTAACTCTACTCGAATAAACTATATTCGATTAACTCCTTTAACCTTTTCGATTTGATAACTCCCCTTTTCGAATAACCAATATTCGATTAACTCACTTCGAATAACCAATATTCGACTACTCACTTCGAATAACTAATAATTGATAACTCCTTCGAATAAACTATATTCGATAATCTCCTCTCGAATAACTAGATTTGATTAACTTAACTTATTTAACTTAACTTGATTAACTCGTATCGAATGACTAGATTCGATCAACTTAACTTATTTAACTCATCTTAATTAACTCCTATCGAATAACTAGATTCGATTAACTTAACTTATTTAACTCATCTTGATTAACTCCTATCGAATAACTAGATTCGATTTAACTCCATTCGCTTGACTCTAGATCGCAACGATCACAATGGTTACGCCTGATTCCCTTAGGCAACATCCGACCGCCTTAGGATATTTACAGCCCTGCGAATTACGCTAGCAGTCGTACGAGATGGCAACTTACCCTGAATACTATGTTTGACTAACTCTGTCTCAAATAACTATATTTGATTAACTCTAGTTCGTTTTAACTCTAATCGATTAACTCTAACTGAGTAACTCTAACTTGATCAACTCGACTTGATTAACTCGACTTACTTAACTCAACTGGTTAACTTGACTTACTTAACTCACTGGTTAACTTGACTTACTTAACTCACTGGTTAACTTGGCTTACTTAACTCGCTGGTTAACTTGACTTACTTAACTCACTGGTTAACTTGACTTACTTAACCCAACAGGTTAACTTGACTTACTTAACCCAACTGGTTAACTCTATTGAACTGGTTAACTCTACTAAACTGGTTAACTCTACTGAACTGGTTAACTCTACTGAACTAGTTAACTCTATTCAACTAACTCGACTCGACTAACCCCTTTTGAATATCATATTTTTTTTACTAACTTTCGAATACCATATTCGATTTACTCCCTTCGAATACCATATTCGATTTAACTCCTTTCGAATACCATATTCGATTTATTTTATCCACTTTATAAAGATTACCTTTTTAACAACGTTTTATTCATTTGAAAAGATTTACTTTTAAATAACGGTTCTACACTTTAAAAATGATTTTCTTTTTATAACGTTTCCTTTTCAATTCTAATTGTAAATGGTTTACAAATATTTCCTTTTCAAATTTATTCTTGAAATATTCTAACTCCTTAAATTCTCTGAAAAATTCACCATAACCTCCTTTGTAATGGGAGCATCGGGAAAATCCCCAAACCCGCCACATAGGCCTTTCCATTCAAAAAGAAAATCGTTTGAAATTATTTCCTTTTTAAATATCTCATCTTTATAAATATTCGAATTTATAAATATTTCTTATTTATAAATATTCGAGTTTATAAATATTTTGTTTTCAATATCACTTTGAAAATCTCCTTTTCCCATTCCGATATTTTATGGTACTTAACACATCAAATCACGATGACCAAATCTCATCCAACACGTATAATTAACCACAGATTATAACTACATCATATATCACAATATATGAAAAACAATAAAATAACTGTTGAGGAATCCAGTCGGATTCCTCCAACCTGTCTCCCTGCATCCACAGATGTTACACAATATGATTATCATCACTTTCAGTACAATATAAATTATTCTGATTGCAGAATCAATATATAAATATTTAACGGTTTATATATATATTATTTCCACTAACTGACTAGCAGTTCAATCAAACAGTCAACACACATTCAATCAACCAATATTTAATAGTTCTAAAAATACAACATGAAATTATAAACTATTCAGAGTTAGTGAGATTTACTCACATTTGCAGTTCATCGTTAAAGAACGATAAACTGTTATTTGATCTGAATCAAACAATTTATTTCGCCATAAATTTAGACGAGCTCCAATCCACTCCCCGTCAGTTTCATTGCGAAGTCCTCGTCCCTACGGTCCCAACGGATCTGACCGTTCGTGATTCTGATAACGTGTGTTAAAGATATCGCATTTACAATTTCATACGTTATAAAATAAAACTATACTTGAATTATATACATTTAAATGCTATTGGGCCTTAGCTTACCATTTCATCCCACCCTTCTCATACAAGGCCTGTCCAACCTTTCTTCCCCAAAAACCTTAAACCGTATACTCCAGTAATCACCCAAACATTGCCACGATTTCAAACTCACACCACTTCTTCGATCCTTCATGAAAATCCCAACAACCAACATCATTTCGATCTCCTCCAACCTCTCTTTCATTTCCACCCAAGAATGCCAAGCTCGAAGTCACAGTTGAACTCGCGTCGAACCCCTCCTACCTGCGGTAAACAGCAAGTACCGAACCAAAATTTCTCCAATTCATACCAAACTTCACAAGAAGGTGCTACTCTCCGTCGCAGACTCGAATATAAACTCGAATTCGAACATAAATGCTCCCAGGTCCTTGCGTTCTGGAACCCTAGTTATTAGTTGTTCATTCGCAACCCCCATAACAGATGTCGAGCTCACCGAAAATCACCTCAAGTCGAAGCAAAGCACTTGGCAAATCTAAAGAAACTAACTTTTTAATTTATCGGATTTTATTTGAATTTACTATGAATTTTGAAGGTGGATGTTTCCACTGTGAGGATGAAAAAGGAGAACGGCGCATTTTTACTGAGTGTTGACTTATGAGGAATTTTGTTTAGGGTTTAAGAAAGTTTTGATGTGTATTTATAGGCTAGATAATTTTGAAGATATTTTCTTAGGATATTTTTTTTCCATTTTTATATTCATTTATATTTATTTTCTGCACTTTAAAAATTCGGGTGATCACACACGATGCCTAAAAATCACGAAACTGGACAGGTTGCTAGAGTTCGACATTACGGTCCCAACGAAACTGGTTTCGTCGAATTCCGACTTCGTATGCTCACACAGTGTATTTTTAACTATTAGAATACTGACTGTTTTCCACTCTTAAAATACGTATGGCCACACAGTGACTCTAAAAATCACGAAACTGGAAATCTAACAACTAGTTGATATTGCGGATCCAACAAAACTGGTTTCGTCGAATTCCGACTTCGTTTGCAAAACCCGCTATTTTTAACGCTCTAAATGACCTATTTAAATATATAAATATATTTAAATATAATTAAAATAAATATTTAAAAATAAATATTATCGTCTAAATTCATAGTGGCATACCCTATAGTTCCAGAATATTCCTATATATATTTACAACTCGATATTACATCGTCAGAGTTATATCGATGTTCGATTTCTATTTAAATCCTTATATAAAATATAATTAAATCGTTATGGTCAGGGCGCTGCTTTTCTGATAATTTGATTTGGACATAACTCAAAATCTACACGACGAAATCCCGATTTTTCTCTTACACTAGAAAGATATACTCTACCAGCTCCACACGTTTCTTGTTTCACAGAAATCCGATTTATAACGAACCCTGTATATTCAGTTGAAGTTCAAATCGCCAAATAGCGAACTGCCACGCCATTTCAAGCTCTATTTTAATTATATTATAATTCTATGTTCAAACTAACGTCGATTGGATTTATTCGTCAATATCATCCAACTCTAAGCTGAATTAAATCTTAGGGATGACCCCGTTCACAGAATATTGTGATTTCTAATATTTTTGATTATTTCTGAATTAAATATATTACTCTATTATTTAAATTAATTAAATTTTCACCTTATTTACTTAAACGTAGATTTAATTCCCTAAATCACTATTTAAATAATTAAATTAATTAATTATTCCACGGCTAACAATGCGGGTCATTATAATCTTCCCCACTTAAAATAATTTCGTCCTCGAAATTGCTAAGTTAGAGGACGACCCTATCTATTGGAATTCCTAAGATTTGTTTACCCCTTATTTCTGATTTCAACTGAACCAATCAATATCGACTAAAATATTTATTCATTCCGACTAACTAAAATTTCAAAAATTCTAAAAATTTTCTAACACTTTAAAATTTCGGAAAATTTTGCCAGCACCTCCTTTGTACTGCTCAATAGCTCAAACTCCAACTCGCCTCTCTAGGCCTTCTTCAACCCAAAAGAAAATCAAAACGCCAAACGGCTTGCCAATTTGGCTCATAAATTCCAAACTCATATAAAATATAAACTTGTACCTTTTTGTTGGGCATATCATTATATCCCTACCATCTGTTATCAACTCGGCATATACAAATGCCATCCCAATCAACTCCAACCAAGTTATTCTTAACACAACCCTTCGCTTATTCAAGCCGAATTTAATTTCAAATTCGAGTTTCAAATTCCAAACTCTCAACTTATCATTTCAAATCCAGATTATTCTCTAATCACTTCAGTTTTTCTTAACCTATCATCTCAAGTTAAATTCTGGTTTATTATTTACTTTTACCATCCCATTCGAATTAACTTTACAAGTTAAATTTTAATTTCTAGAACTTAAATTCCCGGTTTCATTTCAAATCAAGTTTAAAATCATAATACCAATTCAAAACCTTTGAATTTCTAAACAACTTGTTTTCTCAAAACAATTCAAATCAAAATCTCTAGTAGTAATCCACCACTTAGAACTCGAAAATTACACCGATGATACTGCGCAGTCATCATCGGAATTATTTTCCAGCGACCCAAGTGATTTTAATACTATATCATTTCAAAACCCTTACTAAATACATCCATTTTGAAAACATCTCAAAATCTCCCAGGAACTTAAAATTTCCTTATTTTAATTCCAAATCTGATTTAAATTCATATTTAATTCATCTTACTTCATATACTTTACTTATATGATTATGATTGGTTATATATAACCATTTCACTTTATAATCTCATTCGATTATAATTACAACCAATATATCTAATATATGATAATATATTACATATCCATACTGTGTCGGTCCATCGTATTCAAGTATTTATTTACTCCTACCGATATAGTGGATCAAACTGATCGACCAGAACTCATAAACAACTCAGCCAATGAATCTCCACAATATAAAACCATTTTTATATCAAATACAAATACGCACTCGTATATATACACTCAACTCAATCTAGGGTATTACTAACCCTATCTCTACCGAGTCACGCCACAGAGCCAAAGTAATTCTTAACTTAAGCTCTGATACCAACTGTAACGACCCGGATTTTCGGCGACTTTGGCTATCGACATAAGCTCGATGTCGATAACCAAAACATCGAAAAATCCCGGTAATTAATGAAAGAAATTAGAAGGTGAGAATAGATAAGATAGAAACTTAGAATAGAAGAAGAAGAAGAACACAACATCAGAGTAACACGAACCTCACAGCGGAACGAATAATATATAATAGATAACATAACTTTGAAATATAACAGTTATGTATACAATAACACTTATCAGAGTACAGCACTTACAACACATCAGAAATAACTATAGCTATATGATCTTGAAGCCTCCTGCTCCAAGCTCTCCAAGTATATCTGTAAAATCCTGACTACTTGACTGCCCGTACAAAATTGGACACCCAAGAGTTTAGGGAAAACAACAAAGTAATTCCGGGTCAGTCATGGGACTGGTGTGAGTAAAACAGTTTAAACAGGTATATGAACAAGTAAACGATATTTCGTAAGACCACGCCGCAGAACGGAACGGGTTTTTCCCTTATGAGAATTCAAAATATCTTTATATCAAAAACCTTTTGATATTATAATAATGTCTATGTACAAATAGATATCAACTAGAAGAAACGCTTTCATCTCACGTTATACATATATAGTATACAATCAAAATCCCACGCACGTATTGGATAATGGATTTCCAACTATGACAAGGTATGGAACCACCTTCCGATCAGTGTACTCTATGAACGATACACTGGAGTTCAACAAGAACATCTTATAACTCAGCCACACATGACCGACCACTCATTTTGCTTGAGTGTATCGAATGTATATCACCAACGGTTGGGATCAGCAACTGTTCCCGTATATATATGGGACAACATTGATAGATTTAAGAAACAAATGAATATTCTCTAGATAGGTGATTATACACCCTACTTCGGTGCGACCGACTTAGGCATGGTGCCTGCCCGATTTCTATCATTTACCGGTTGATGAGGCTAGAAGCTACGCTTTATCATTACATCAGATTAACTTCGAATGCCACATTGTCAGATCCATCGAAAATCACTAATTGGCGTTTACAACAGTACGTTACGTGTTAGCTAAAGAAGTTTCCTTCTCCGCTTCCACTCTTGGTAAAGTTGAAGAAATCAATGTACGTGACCTTTCTGGAAATACTCTGTCAGACATTCATCAACACAAGTCATCCTCATTCACTTAGAATGTCACATCGTCATACCCGCCAAATCACAAATTGATTTATCCAAAAGTAACACGGGTATACAGCTTAGAGAAACGAATTCCTCCGCCACCAAACGTGAATACGCTTGAACAGATCTACTTACGTGATCCATTGGATATACTCTGTCAGACCTTCGTCCATACAAGTTGTCCTGGGACTGGACAAACCGAAGGCACTATTCAGTATATCCATCTTAGTCACTGTTATCTAAGACTTATACAACAGCCCTTGCATTTTACTCCGTCTTCAATTATCTTTGGCATATATGATTCGCAACGCTTATGCCAATACAGAGCGGTTCTTCGGATAATAATCCAACCGGTCTCTCCATATTAACAACGTTAAAATGGTCAAAACTTCGATAGTCTGTGATTTAACCATCAAAGAAAAACAAGTGTGCAAACAACGATATTATTTCCAGATGGAAATTATATCGGTAAATCATCAACATGTATCTATATATATATTCACATTGCCTTATTTTCTATGTTTAGAAAATATATTATTAACACTGGAAAACGTTTTCCATTTGCTTATTTACAAATCACTACTCTTCCCCAACTATCAGTCCCTGACTGTGAACTAGTATGAGAACAATTCCCTAAGTATAAATCCCGAAGGCCGAAACCAACATCAGATAGACACTTAGAAAACCATTCAATTAACTAATCTCTAGTCAGTTCTAATTTTACTTAACTCTATTTGATTAACTCTGATTGATTAACTCTAACTGGTCAACCTTAATTAATTAACTCTAACTGGTTTTACTTGGTTTGTCTAACTCCATTTATTAACTCGACTGACAAATTCAACTCGATTAACTGAACTAATCACTTTGATTAACTCGACAAATTCACATTGGTTAACTTAACTAATTCACTTAACTAATTCACTTAGTTTAACTTAACAAATTCACTATGATTAATCTAACTATTCACTTAACTCCTGTCGAATAAACCATATTTGATAACTCCTCTAACTCTACTCGAATAAACTATATTCGATTAACTCCTTTAATCTATTCGATTTGATAACTCCCCTTTTCGAATAACAAATATTCGATTAACTCACTTCGAATAACCAATATTCGACTACTCACTTCGAATAACTAATAATTGATAACTCCTTCGAATAAACTATATGATAATCTCCTCTCGAATAACTAGATTCGATTAACTTAACTTATTTAACTTAACTTGATTAACTCCTATCAAATGACTAGATTCGATCAACTTAACTTATTTAACTCATCTTAATTAACTCCTATCGAATAACTAGATTCGATTAACTTAACTTATTTAACTCATCTTGATTAACTCCTATCGAATAACTAGATTCGATTTAACTCCATTCGCTTGACTCTAGATCGCAACGATCACAATGGTTACGCCTGATTCCCTTAGGCAACATCCGACCGCCTTAGGCTATTTACAGCCCTGCGAATTACGCTAGCAGTCGTATGAGATGGCAACTTACCCTGAATACTAAGTTTGACTAACTCTGTCTCAAATAACTATATTTGATTAACTCTAGTTCGTTTTAACTCTAATCGATTAACTATAACTGAGTAACTCTAACTCGATCAACTCGGCTTGATTAACTCGACTTACTTAACTCAACTGGTTAACTTGACTTACTTAACTCACTGGTTAACTTGACTTACTTAACTCACTGGCTAACTTGACTTACTTAACTCACTGGTTAACTTGACTTACTTAACTCACTGGTTAACTTGACTTACTTAACCCAACTGGTTAACTTGACTTACTTAACCCATCTGGTTAACTCTATTGAACTGGTTAACTCTACTGAACTGGTTAACTCTACTGAACTAGTTAACTCTATTCAACTAACTCGACTCGACTAACCCCTTTCGAATAGCATATTCGTTTTACTAACTTTCGAATACCATATTCGATTTACTCCCTTCGAATACCATATTCGATTTAACTCCTTTCGAATACCATATTCAATTTACTTTATTCACTTTATAAAGATTTCCTTTTTAACAACGTTTTATTCATTTGAAAAGATTTACTTTTAAATAACGGTTCTACACTTTAAAAATGATTTCCTTTTTATAACGTTTCCTTTTCAATTCTATTTGTAAATGGTTTACAAATATTTCCTTTTCAAATTTATTCTTTAAATATTCTAACTCCTTAAATTCTCTGAAAAATTCGCCATAACCTCCTTTGTAACGGGAGCATCGGGAAAATCCCCAAACCCGCCACACAGGCCTTTCCATTCAAAAAGAAAATGGTTTGAAATTATTTCCTTTTTAAATATCTCCTCTTTATAAATATTCGAATTTATAATTATTTCTTATTTATAAATATTCCAATTTATAAATATTCTGTTTTCAATATCACTTTGAAAATCTCTTATTCCCATTCCGATATTTTATGGTACTTAACACATCAAATCACGATGACCAAATCTCATCCAACACGTATAATCAACCACAGATTATAACTACATCATATATCACAATATATGAAAACAACAAAATAACTATTGAGGAATCCAGTCGGATTCCTCCAACTTGTCTCCCTACATCCACAGATGTTACACAATATGATTATCATCACTTTCAGTTCAATATAAATTATTCTGATAGCAGAATCAATATATAAATATTTAACAGTTTATATATATATATATTATTTCCACTAACTGACTAGCAGTTCAATCAAATAGTCAACACACAGTCAATCAACCAATATTGAAATGTTCTAAAAATACAACATGAAATTATAAACTGTTCGGAGTTAGTGAGATTTACTCACATTTGCAGTTCATCGTTAAAGAACGATAAACTGTTATTTGATCTGAATCAAACAGTTTATTTCGCCATAAATTTAGACGAGCTCCAATCCACTCCCCGTCAGTTTCATTGCGAAGTCCTCGTCCCTACGGTCCTAACGGATCTGACCGTTCGTGATTCTGATAACGTGTGATAAAGATATCGCATTTACAATTTCATACGTTATAAAATAAAACTATACTTGAATTATATACATTTAAATGCTATTGGGCCTTAGCTTACCATTTCAGCCCACCCTTCTCATACAAGGCCCGTCCAACCTTTCTTCCCCAAAAACCTTAAACCGTATACTCCAGTTATTTCGATCCTTCATGAAAATCCCAACAACCAACATCATTTCGATCTCCTCCAACCTCTCTTTCATTTCCACCCAAGAATGCCAAGCTCGAAGTCACAGTTGAACTCGCGTCGAACCCCTCCTGCCCGCGGTAAACAGCAGGTACCGAACCAAAATTTCTCCAATTCATACCAAACTTCACAAGAAGGTGCTACTCTCCGTCGCAGACTCGAATATAAACTCGAATTCGAACATAAATGCTCCCAGGTCCTTGCGTTCTGGAACACTAGTTATTAGCTATTCATTCACAACCCCCATAACAGATGTCGAGCTCACCGAAAATCACCTCAAGTCGAAGCAAAGCACTTGGCAAATCTAAAGAAACTAACTTTGTAATTTATTGGATTTTATTTGAATTTACTGTGAATTTTGAAGGTGGATGTTTCCACTGTGAGGATGAAAAAGGAGAACGACGCATTTTTACTGAGTGTTGACTTCTGAGAAATTTTGTTTAGGGTTTAAGAATTTTTGATGTGTATTTATAGGTTAGATATTTTTGAAGATATTTTCCTACGATATTTTTTCCATTTTCATATTTATTTTCTACACTTTAAAAATTCGGGCGATCACACACAATGCCGGAAAATCACGAAACTGGACAGGTAGCTAGAGTTCGACATTACGGTCCCAACGAAACTGGTTTCGTCGAATTCCGACTTCGTATGCTCACACAGTGTATTTTTAACTGTAAGAATACTGATTGTTTTCCACTCTAAAAATCCGTACAGCCACACAGTGACTCTAAAAATCACGAAACTGGAAATCTAACAACTAGTTGATATTGCGGATCCAACAAAACTGGTTTCGTCGAATTCCGACTTCGTTGGCAAAACCCGCTATTTTTAACCCTCTAAATAACCTATTTAAATATATAAATATATTTAAATATAATTAAAATTAATATTTAAAAATAAATATTATCGTCTAAATTCATAGTGGCATACCCTATAGTTCCAGAATATTCCTATATATATTTACAACTCGATATTACATCCTCAGAGTTATATCGATGTTCGATTTCTATTTAAATCCTTATATAAAATATAATTAAATCGTTATGGTCAGGGCGCTGCTTTTCTGATAATTAGATTTGGACATAACTCAAAATCTACACGACGAAATCCCGATTTTTCTCTTCCATTAGAAAGATATACTCTACCAGCTCCACACGTTTCTTGTTTCACAGAAATCCGATTTATAACGAACCCTGTATATTCAGTTGAAGTTCAAATCGCCAAATAGCGAACTGCCGTGCCATTTCAAGCTCTATTTTAATTATATTATAATTCTATGTTCAAACTAACGTCGATTGGATATATTCGTCAATATCATCCAACTCTAAGCTGAATTAAATCTTAGGGATGACCTCGTTCACAGAATATTGTGATTTCCAATATTTTTGATTATTTCTGAATTAAATATATTACTCTATTATTTAAATTAATTAAATTTTCACTTTATTTAATTAAACGGCGATTTAATTCCCTAAATCACTATTTAAATAATTAAATTAATTAATTATTCCACGGCTAACAATGTGGGTCATTACATAAACAAACATATAATATATTTTTGAGGGATCCAGTTGGATCCCTCCAACCTGTTTTCCTGCACCCATAGACGTTAGTCAACATAATAATACCCATCCTGCTTCGATGCAGGATACCGTGGTATGAAGGTCATCCACTAATATATATTTGTGGGGCGCATAGGGAAATCATCCGCTCATGGTACTACGGGCATCCGCTAATGATACTGCGGGAATCCAACCACCAAACCAATATATATATATATATATATAATAGTCAAGCCTAAATAACTAATATATAATCAACACAAAAATATTTCAACACATTCACTATCTGTACAGCGCTCTTTTAAAAAATTTATTTAACCATAACTTGAAATCGTTTGTCGAAATTTGAATTTTTTTCTAATCAGAATCTATTATTAATAAAAATTCAACGTTTCTTGCTTAACGTAAATTCGATTCAAAACTGTCCAAGTTGTATTTATCTAAAAATGGAAATCAGTGTTAATGAACCGCCGCTACTCGACGCGTTTAATTTAATCCATAAATTGCTTAAATAAAATGACTTACCACTTCAAAATAATTTCAAATATTTAAAACTTAACTTTTCCTTTTCTTAAATTCATTTTCCAAAAATGCTTTTATAATTTTATTCGGGTACAAATATTTTAAAATTATTATTTACTTCCAAATGCTTCAAGTTAAATGAAAATTTAGATAATTATAATTTCAAATCTTAAGATTTTCATGATTCATCACAACAAGGAGTATTCAAATTGATTTCTCCGCGTAAACCCACAACTGCGGTGAGTGCATTCCATACAATCAAACTAAATCATATAAGTTTGCTACATAACGACACATATCATTTATTTCGAACATCGTCATTAACCAACAATCAATAAATTCGCGCAGCGTTATATTCCAATAACGCACAAATATTTACATTACATATCGTCCATCTCAATACATACAACAGATTCATAAGCACACATTAAGATGTTTACGCGCCTTGACACGCGTTATATTTTACGACTACGGAAATTTATTTACCAATCGAACGACATTATTTCATAACCAAAACCAGCCATGCATGCAACAAAATTATCAAATATTACGATATCTAAAGGTATACGCACATATAAAATCATATAAACTGTAAATACGGTGTTCTCACCTGCATTGAGCTCCGTTCCTTCGCTGATCGGATTTTTCTCTGTAAACGGACTACCTAAAAGCTGTCGTACGCGTTAAATCTTTTTAACTGCGATGAAAATTAAACTAACGTATATAATCCTTACACACCCACTTACGCTGTTTTTCTTCTTCTCAATACCCGGACTGGAATCTGCGAAACATAGCTGGACCTTTCTCTTCTTCTTTTTTTTTTTCCTCTATGGACTGTTTTTTTAAAACTAGCTCGACTACAGTAGGAGGAAAAAACAGAAAAGAGAAAAGTTGGCAACGGGGTGTGTTGTTCCTCTAGTATGGCTGAACAGTTTCAAGAAGAGAGAAGTATGATAATAGGGTTTGAAGGTGAACGGTGCTGTGATGGTTCACAAAGGTTGCAAACTGTTTTGTTTTTTTTCCTTTCTTTCTCTTGAAACAGACGAAGACGGGAATGGTGGAGAGACTTGACGTGGTGGATGCGGAAGTGAGCAGAGACGAGTGGAGTTGGTCTGGTGGACTGGGCGAGCTTGAGAGGAGACTGGTGGAATGACTTGGAAGGCAGACAGACGTGTAAGATTTTTGAGCAGGAGAAAGAAATGGTCGAGGAGGCTTTACGGTGAAGTAGTGGTCTCGGAACTGGTTGGGCGAAGGGTTGGTTGGTGTAGTGCGGGTGAGATGTTGGTGGAAGTTTTGTGGCATTCGGCGAAGTGGTGTAAGTGGAGGAATGGGTTATGGATGAAGTGAGAAGCAGTGTGGAGATGGATTGTGATGGAGGCGTGGAAAAGTGTGGAGATGGAAGAAGGGTGACAGCCTTTTTAAAAGATGAAAAGTAGAATGAAGGGTTGCGCACAGAGAAGTTTTCCCTTTTTTTCTAATTAACGTAATTATGAAATGGGAGAACCGAAAAGGTGCTGAAATGATGAGTGTTCCCTTTTTATTTAAATTTCTTTCTCTCTTTATTTCAAAGTAATGACACTTGGCAACCATATTTTATGCATGAGGCCAAATATCCATGTATTTATTTTTAGAAAAATTCTCACAATTGCATGTCTTACATAATAAAGGTTTTTATTTATTTAAAAGAATTTAAATTCTAGCTACACTTTTATGACATTTATATGATCAACACACAAAATGTTGCAACTCATAATTTCAATTATTTTTATAATATATTTTGTTTCTAAAATTAACAAATATTATTATTTATTTTAAGTGCTTAACAATGAAAAATAAATAATATATATGTTCATCATATAAAGTCAAAATATAACACTACTTAAAGTTATATATATTTCAAATATTAAATCACAACATATACATCGCCGTACCTTTAAAAAACGTATTCCTATATTAATGCTAATATAGGTTATAGAATTTAGATGATGTCAATACAAAAATCAAATCTACCTTAAAATAAATTTTATTTCACAAATTATTTATATGAACAAAGTGTTTATTACCAATATATAAAAAAATTATGACGTCACAAATTTTATTTAAATTCTATAAATTTAAAATTTATATCAGGAAGTCCAAATTATAAAATAGAAATCTCAATTAAATTTTATTAAAATCTTGGGTTGTTACATTCATCCCCCCTTGAGGCTTTTTTGTCCTCGAAAAAGAAAGCGGTTAGTTTATAAACCTTTTACTAATCCTAAACCAACCCTTTTATATAATTCCAAAAGATCATATCATAAAGTCATACAAGTCAGCATACATAAGGTATCTGTAACGACCCGGAAAATCTGAACCAATTTAAAAATTTTAAATTGGCTAAAATAATGGATTTTAAATATTTAAAATAAATATTTTAAATAATAGCAATGAAAAGGGAGTTTGAATCGACGTTTGAAAATGAATATAATTAATTATAATTATAAACAAGGCCTGAAATGGCGCTGTAGTTTCAAAAATTGAATTCAAACTTTGTCGGACTGTACCGGGTGCAAAACAAAACGGATTTGAGTGAAACCAAAAATATTTAAATCTGTTAGTGAATACCTTTCTAACGAATCTGAAAAATCGAAGTTTCATAGCGGAAAGCAAAAGTTATGGCCAAATGAATTTTCAGAAAGGTCGCTATGGAATTTATTTAGCCCGTGAAATTGGCCATTTTGCATACGACCTCGGAATTTGACGAAACCACTTTTGTTGGATCCGGGATGTGAAGTTATTGCTAGGTTTCAAATTTCATAATTTTTGAAGCTAGTATGTGAGCGTGGCAAAAGAAAACGTGTTTTGGTCAATTACAGTTAAATTGGATCGACTAGAAAAGGGCCATTTTGCAAACGGTCTCAGAATTCGACGAAACTAGTTTTGTTGGGACTGTATCGTCAAAACATAGCTAGATTTATTCTTATCGAATTTTTCGAATCAATTTGTGGCCTTGGCAAATTGAAATGTACGTTCAAATTAACTATAAAATGTTTTATACTTTAATTTGAAAGAAAACTGACTGAAACAGTCGAATTGGCTTACGAAACATATCCCATTGTGTTCGGAATAGGGGTAAAACGCTAGGGACGACAGTCGTTGGGTTTTAGATTGGTGGTCGTGTCAGAAAACCCCTTTAAAACCCACCGGCCAATCATAATTTTTATAAAAAAAAGAGAAATACCTTTTCTCTCTCCCCGATACGAACGGCAGCTCCTCTTCAAAGCTTTCCCCTTCGTTTTCTCCTTCCACACTCAATAAAAACCCATGCCCCAGTTGAGGTTTTTGTAGATCGTCAGACGAGCTTCAAATCCATATATAGTTTGATTTTTTTCGTTGTGTATATCGCCAGAACCGACCTCGTGAAGCTCCGTCGTTCGAAGGTCGATCGCACCGCCCAGGAGCCTCCGAGTTCGACGCCATCAGCACCTCAGGCGCGCCTCTCGAGGCTGGTCAACGCTGCATGGTCCGATCGTGGCAATACTTCACGGTTTGGTCAAGAATTGAAGACCTAGTTTCGAACCCAACCTGAGGTATGCGGCTTTGATTATTCTGAATTGAAAATAACATTTTTAAGCGTTGCAAACTTCTAAAAATCACATCTTTTTTGTTTCTTGACGAAATTCGATGAAACAGGAAACATCGTGACCGTGTGGACGTCCTCTACATTCTAGAAGAGACCGCATATTTTTCCGAGCCTTCTGTTATTTTTGGTGGAGTGGAACCCAATGTGAGATTTCTAATTTATAAACGATATGGAAAACGACGATGTATAAATTATATGGTCGATGTATGGGCTATATAAGCGTTGTACACCTCATGTATAAGTGTTGTATAAGTTGTACGTTCAATGTATAAGTTATATATGCGTTGTAAAAATTATATATGTGTTGAAATAGAAGTGAATTGCTATATATAAATATATATAGATACGCCCCTCGTCCACAAACCATGGACGATATTTATTGGTTGTGATTGGTGTGAAAATTGATTGATAGCGAATGGTTGATTGGAATTGTTTATGGTTGATATTGATTGTTTGTGGTTGAAAAATACCCATTTGTGGTTGAGAAATATTTGGTTGAAACCACATAGGATTAGTTTGTGGAAATGAAATAAATATACGTGCCGCCTGCATGCGAACTAGAAGCATGATTCCTCATTGTCAAAAACCGCGAGGTTTTAAGGTAGAGCGAGGAGCCGTACTAGGGACGGTCCCGGTTTTAACTACCCTGCTGTTATGCTGCCGAAATTTTGAATAATATTCATGTGTTTGAATTATTTTCATTTGTTGAAACTATATTTATTCGTTGAATAGAAAGCCTTCATGTGTTGAGTCGATATTCACTCGTTGGATAGAAATTCATGTGTTGAATGGTGTTCGTGTTCTAAATATAAAAATCACATTTTTATCATCTATATGAAATGTATAAAATAGTCTCGTTTTGAAATGAATTGTTTTACAATAAAAATCACATTTTTATTATATATATGAATTGTTAAAAATAGTGAAGTGTTGAAATAGAAGACAGTTTGATAAAAATATCATTTTTATCAAAGGTATGAAATTCATATGGTTTTGAAATCGAAGAATCGATATATATATATATAGATAGAATTGAAATATAACGAAAAACGACGCTGCAGTTAGTATTTTGAAACTGTGATTTCAAACGATGATACCGGGAGATCCGACCATCGGATTTTCCTGAAATCGCAACCGTTGGGTTTGCTTTGGAAATATCTTTCCAACGGCACCAACTTTGAAAAAATCCAACGGTTGGATTGTCTGGAATGTTTAATTCAAATTTGAAGAAAAACAGCGCCAAAATCGATTATATATATATATATAAATATAATTATATTTATTCGAATAACGACGCTGCAGTTCGTATTTTGAAATCGAAACTTCAAACGATTATACCGGGAGATCCGACCGTCGGATTTTCCCGAAACTGGAACTGTTGGATTCGTTTTGAAAAGATCTTTCTAATGATGTAAATTTTGTGCAGATCCAACGGTTAGATTTTCAGATATGTGTAAATCAAATCTGAAGAAAAACAGCGCCACGGCCGCGTTATGGCCCGAAGCGTCGTTTTGAATAAATTGGCTATTTTAAAATAAATAAAAAATAGCGATAAATCGTTATAAAATATCATAAACGATATGGAATGGAAATAAACTGAATTTGCTCGATTTATGTGGTATTTGATGGTTGAATGTGTTTGGTGTGAAAATTACATTAAAGAACAAAATTGGTGTTGTCGAATGATTTAACCATTGAAATAAATTGATTTGAAATTCTAAACATACGTGAATTATATGAAAAGGTCGAGTTAATTCTCATTTCAAATAATTGAACGACGATTGAAAGTGGAAGATGAAGACGGTGGTCGAAGACCGGAGATCTTCACCTCGTTTGGGTGGTAACTGAGGTCCTGATTGGGATGCATCCCGAAATATGGATAATGAGTGGTGATCGTCCAGACGTACGTGGTAATCGATGGGTTTGCGAGGTATATAGTGCCTCCGGTTTCGTTCAGACCCAGAACGGACTTGTAAATGGACTGTGTGTCTGACATTGGATTTTATTCTGTGTAGATTGATCTCTGTTAAATATACATCTGTTTGGCGGTGAAGAATTTATTCTTTTGCTTAACGCCCTTCTCTGAAACGCACGAGCTCAGAGGTTGTATATCGATGGACATCAATCGCATGGCATGAATTGCTAGTGTGGCATGCCTAAGTGGCAAATGATCAGGGCTTCTGTTGAAAAGCAAAGTCTTGTGGTGATGATCAAAGCACCGCCTGTGTGGCGTAGCTTTGTATATAACGTGAATTCGCGAGCCTCACATCCCGGTATGAACCAGAAACGGGAGAAGGACCTCAGGGAGGGCATGCGTTTCTTCCTAGCTAGGAGTTGTGTCGGTGTTTTTACACGGCCTGACATTTTACTTATATGCATGATGGATAGCGAGGCGCCTCAGATAATTCGGTAGATCCGGGACCGATGGAGCCATTCGTTGGCTCGTTTACGCCCCATAGGGCGGGGAAACGCATTGATCAGGAATTTTAATCCACATCGGTGGATCGGCCCTGTCGCTCCAAGGGGCAGTTGCGGCTGTTCCTGAGGCTCGGGCTAGGCAGTCTCGAATTCGGTAAGGACTATCTTTTGCCTTGGTTCATGACGGAAATCCAATTTCCAAATACGTGACTGTGCGGTTTTGATTGTATACCTATATATGGCGACATAGTGGTATGGGGCATTAATGCCGTCTATGATTGATAGCTATGATTGAAATTGTTTTCGAAACATATAAACACTAGTAATAATATCAAATGCTTTTGTTTTATTCGTATCAATCATATTTTGGCCATTATAAGGTAAAAACTCTATCCTCCGGATGGGAACTGAGTCTTATAATGGCTTCATTTTTATAAAAAGCATTGCGATGTTTAAAAGAAAGATTTGTGTTAAAGCACTGGCAATCCAATGGAGTAAACCCGTTCCACGAAAGTGGCGTGGTCCTGTGATAAGCCATATTTGAAAAGTGTTGAGTTGATTTCTCATACCAGTCCCATGACTGACTCGTAGTTTGTTTCACTTTCAAACTCGGGTGCCCCTTTTTCTACACGGGCAGCCTTGTATTCAGGTTTAGCTGGCTCTTTCTCTGGATAGCTGGAGCTGAAGATGGATTCTATCACTTATCTCTTTTTATGCTGTTCAGCTCCTATTGTACATATTATGTTTGTTTCCGCTGTAGACATTTATGTATAGCTGAATTGTATTTGTACTAAGTATGATCCTGTATACTATGTAACTATGATGAACGTTTATCCAGTATATTCTATTGTTCATTATCTGGAGTATTTATTTAATTCTGTTCTATTATTATCTGTTTCTGTGTTATATTCCAAAGATTGCCCTTGTCTCTGTCAGTACGGGGTTTGGGGTCGTCTCAGTATCCCTACCCTAGTACATACTACGTACTTAAGGTAGTCCAAAACATACCGTCATAGAAAGGTATCCCTATCAAGGTACTAGTCCCTCAAAAACCGTACTAGCCCAAAATATCCTAGTGCGTCTAAGCACTTAAGATAACACATAGCCTATATACAAGATCCATAAACTAACTAATCCTCGAACGTATCTGATTCATCGTCCGATGGACCTGACAAACTAATCTCTTTGGGCCCAACATCAACAAAAGGCTCCATGTCCACGAACTCTTTCGGCTCCTCATCCTCAATCTCTTCTTCGTCATTAGCTATAAAACCATTGTCATCCACTATCCCTTCTTCGCCATTCCCTCCTGCTATAAATTCATCTTCATCAACAATATTTACATGCTCATCTATAATATATCCTTCCTCATTAGCCAAGAGAACTTCCTCATCTAATATGAACCCATCATCCACAGCTACAAAATCATCCTCACAGACTATTTCCTCATCACTGGCTACAATATCATTCCCAGCTTCAACGTTCTCATGACCGGCTGCAACCTCATCCTCGTGTAGGGGCTGCTCCACTTCATCCATATCCTCATCATGTCCACCCGCTCCTGCCTCAGGAACTGGGTCATTCTCCATGATAAGACCTGGTTGCTCTTCGTACAGCCTCTCCTCGAACAACTCAACTAGTGCTGGATCCATGTCTAATCCGAGATGTACTGGTACCGGGTCTTATCCCATTAATTGCTGGTCTCCAATGTCGAGAATCTGCTGCCACACTACCTCTACTATAGCCTCATCGATCTCGGGAGGGACATTAATCCCAAAATGGTCTACCACTTATGTGCCTGTCATCTGGTCAATGATCGTTGGTCCTAGAACATAATCATACATCATCGGATCATCCTGCTGTGGAGCTGGGTCTGCTCCTATCCTATCAGGGTTATGATCGGAACTGGCATCCACACTACTATCATAATCTAAAGATATCTCAATGGTCCCATGGTCAGTATGGTCACTAGGAATATCTTAACTGAAATCCTCTGAGCTAGACCTAGGGCTACTACTAGACTGGAACTGGGAGAGATACTGTCTAAAGCTAAGAGGTCGACCACCCTATAACAAAGGAAACCCAATTTCATTATTAAATTAAAATTTTATGCAGATTTTCATTTACCATATACATTAGGAACAATTCAAGTCAAATTATACTAAATGAGGGAAAATGCATTTCTATATTCATGAAATACTTAAGGAACTAGATTTGAATCATTCTTGTTTTTATTACCCATCAAAGAATCATTATTATTCCAAATATTTAGTGAAATTACCTAAGTTAACCAATAATTCACATGAAATTCTTATTAAGTATTATTCCTCAAATCCTTAAGTATACAAAATGGTTAATGGTTCTACTTAAGTTACTACAAACCAAAAATCACTACTATACCAAGAGTTTATCCCTTGCTTAAGTCTCAATGCAATTCCAACAATTCCAAGTTACCTATTAAAGTTTGTCAAATGCTCATTCATGCTTATCCACAAATCACCAAATTAAGAATCATATTAGAAAATTTTCAATTAATTTTTGAACTATCCAACCATTTTGAGTTAGTATAAAATTTCCTTAGAAACAAATTTAATCCATACGCTTGCATTAACTTCAATGCCTTTTAAAACTTTTACAATTTAAGGTTCCATAGAATCGCTTCTACTTCATAATCCTCTTAACTCATTTAGTTCGAACTTCGATTGAAGTTATTTCATTATTTCAAACTTCAAATTTTATGTTTTGCATTTTCCAAGAATTTGGTCTCATACCTGGAAAATTATATCAAATTTGAAACCAAGATTCTTATAGCTTTAAATGATAGTTTGATACATTACATTTTAGAGAGATAAACTAACAACCAAGATTTTAAGTTAATACAAGCATTCGTACATTCATTCATTCCAGATTCTTGATCTTACTACATTTACTTCATAACCTTGTACTATTCTTAGAACTACCCTATGGATTGGATGATTTACTTGCTTGCTCTACAGTTTGCGATGGCGCTGCTACTCCCTTCTTTATTGGACAAACCCGAACTACATGCCCTACCATCCTGCATCTATGACACCTCTTTTCCATGGCAGGTTCCTTGGTTTCTTTCTTTTTCTTAGGACACTTATTCCTAAAATGTCTGAATCTCTTACACTTAAAACAACGTATATTCTTCCGAACGACTTTCTCCTTCTTTTTAGGCTTATTCGGGCAGTTGACTGCAAAATGACCATCTCTAAAGTACTTAAAACACTGGACCTTCCTAAGCTTTCTCAGCTTTTCTACCTCTTCTTCTTCCCTTCGAGCTAGTGCTCTCTTTGCTTGTTTTGGCGTCATCCAGAATTCCACTGTGGTTTCAGGAGTAACCTAAAATTTCAAAAGGTTATGTTATTCTCTTATTCACTTCACTAATTTAAAATTACATATTTATTAGATATACTTAACCCGATTCATTATCTTATTAGTTCAAGATTTATAAATATTTAAGTTACTTTATTCCACCTTAAGTTAAGTTTAATTCTAAAATATAATTACCTTAGTTATCGACAAAATCGTTTGGTTAACCCATAACTCATTGTCTATGTTAGGGATAGTTTTACATAACTACCTATGTTTAAATTTATTTATCGATCAAAAACCCTTATTGAAGTAGCATGACATAAAAATCTTATTAAAGTTTATATAATTATATTTACCAGACTAATTTACTTAGTTTCCACATAACTATTTCCATGATACGCTCTCTCAACGAAATATTCCAAAATCTCATTCTAGGGTATTTCTAACCCTATCACTAATGAGATATTATAACTCTGATGAGTTCTATCTTCCATTCAAAATATGTTGTACCCAATAGCTTTGTATAACCAAAGCTCTGATACCAACTGTAATGACCCGATTTTTTGCCGGTAATTAAACTAACTTTAATCGTTCATAAAGACGAATTGTTGGGAGTACATACATATATTGAACAAAATAACAGAACATTTCATTGCATAATACAATTATTACATCAAAGTTACACTGAATAACAGAGTTACAATCTTAACAGCGGAAGAAAAGAAAATACTCTTAACAGAAGAAACAACACGACGTAGCAGAAGCTCCAAATCCTAGCTTAAACTCTAACTCAGAGAGTGCTCCATATCCAGCTCTAACGATATATAACTGTAAACTAAACTCTAACTGCCCGTGTATAAAATTTGTGGGCACCCAGAGTTTAGGAAGGAACAATAAACTCCAGGTCAGTCATGGGACTGGTGTAAGAACATAAAGCAGTTATTAAAGAAATTATTTAAAGTTGGGACATTCACAGGACCACGCTGCTTGCGCGGAATGGGTTTATTCCAACCCACACATATAAATTCGCAATGACTTTGGAAAAATGAAGTTGTCATAAGCTCATCCCACATCACACAATGCAAGTGCACACCAAATGGGCGAGTTTTGCCTTATGACAACCAAACATGCTTTTATACGTAAAAATCATCTTTCAATACTTATATATATATAGTGTGAAAAACCATTTCGCAAATAAATGTATTAATCCTAGATGGCAGAATACCCCATCCTATTATGTCGCCATATATATATATATATATATATATATATATATATATATATATATATATATATATATACAATCAAAATTCGCACCGCTCGTATTGGGAATTTGGGTTTCCAACTTGATGATTCCTAGCACACGAAAGATCAATCGGAACTCAAGCGAAATGTAACCCGGCTTTTTCATCCAGACACGAACACCAACTACAAATCGCGAGGTAGATCAACGGTTTTCGACCAGACACGAGCCCCCGAACATACCCTATTCCTCAAACTCATAAGAGGTACCTCTGTCATCATCAATCATAATATAAGTATACAACCTAACCGCCAGTTTATCATCAATCCGGCGTGTGAGGTTTGTCGATGTCATGTCATACACAAGGCTATGCCTAGATAAGCAATGCCTTGATCGCACAAGCTCATTCCATATCTTAGTATGTCACATTGTCCATTCACAACATGATCACTGATTTCCATCGTTACATAACTACTTCGAGCTCATACGTCACAAACCAGATACATATCTATGGAATCAGTGTTATGCTGTCAATTATAATGTCAGACACACAATCCATACAAGTCCATTCGGGGTCTGAACGGAACAAAATCCGAAAAATCCTCAAATATATTCATACCTCATGCCACTTATAACCTCGTGTCGGGGGATCAGCCCAACCGAGACATCGGCGATTCAATCCAAACAATCCAAAGATTTCCGGTCTTCATTCGTCGTTTACCAAGTCTTAAATTCCTTCATGACATCGTATTATTACTTGGAATGGTTTTCTAAATAATATTCGATCCCGGTCGTTTCAAGTAATAAGCGAAATTTAAACAATAGTTATGGATTATGCGCGGTACCAATTCAAAGCTTCTTCCTTATTATTATTAATTCATTTATAATCAAGATCAAATTATATTTCATAACTCATAACCGTTCATCTTCCTTGAAAAAAAATCAAAATTCATTTCAACTTAAATTTCAAAACATAAACCTTTAATTATTGTTATACGTTTCTAACATTTCCAAATCTAACTTGGTTTAGATTCCGGATACGATAGTTTATCCAATACTTCTCAAATAGATTCTAAATGGTTTATCATCCATCCCAAATTTCAACTTAAGAAATATATAAATATATATATATATATATATATATATATTTAACATTTGACCATAACTAATCAACTTGCTTTTCGTATATTTATAAATCTTAAAACAAATAATATTAAAATGTTACTAAATGTATTGAATTGGTTATTTAAATAAATAGATTTTTAAAATTTTCAAAAACTTAAATGTTTAAGTAATATTGTTTTAAAATAACAATAAAATATGATTTCTCATAAATTTTCCAAAGTTTTTATAATCTCAAAAAACCTCTTTTTATTCGATTTTTCCTTATGGTCATTAACTGTCTGTACAACGCTCTTTCAAAAAATTTGTTTAACCATAACTTGAAAACGTATGTCGAAATTTGAATTTTTTTCTAATCAGAAGCTATTATTAATAAAAATTCAACGTTTCTTGCTTAACGTAAATTCGATTCAAAACTGTCCGAGTTGTATTTACCTAAAAATGGAAATCAGTGTTAATGAACCGCCGCTACTCGACGCATTTAATTTAATCCATAAATTGCTTAAATAAAATGACTTACCACTTCAAAATAATTTCAAATATTTAAAACTTAACTTTTCCTTTTCTTGAATTCATTTTCCAAAAATGCTTTTATAATTTCATTCGGGTACCAATATTTTAAAATTATTATTTACTTCCAAATGCTTCAAATTAAATGAAAATTTAGATAATTATAATTTCAAATCTTAAGATTTTCATGATTCATCACAGCAAGGAGTATTCAAATTGATTTCTCCGCATAAACCCACAACTGCGGTGAGTGCATTCCATACAATCAAACAAAATCATATAAATTTGCTACATAACGACTCGTATCATTTATTTTGAACATCGCCATTAACCAACAATCAATAAATTCGCGCGGTGTTATATTCCAACAATGCACAAATATTTACATTACATATCGTCCATGTCAGTACATACAACAAATTCATAAGCACACATTAAGATGTTAACGTGCCTTGACACGCGTTATATTTTACGACTACGGGAATTTATTTACCAATCGAACGACATTATTTCATAACCAAAACCAGCCATGCATGCAACAAAATTATCAAATATTATGATATCTAAAGGTATACGCACAAATAAAATCATATAAACTGTAAATACGGTGTTCTCACCTGCATTGCGCTCCATTCCTTCGCTGATCGGATTTTTCTCTGTAAATGGACTACCTAAAAGCTGTCGTACACGTTAAATCCTTTTAACTGCGATGAAAATTAAACTAACGTATATAATCCTTACACACCCACTTACGCTGTTTTTCTTCTTCTCAATACCCGGACTGGAATCTGCGAAAACCAGCTGGACCTTTCTCTCTTTTCTTTTTTCTCTCTGGACTGTTTTTTTTAAACTAGCTCGACTGCAGTAGGAGGAAAAAACTGAAAAGAGAAAAGTTGGCAACGGTTCGGGTTTGTTGTTCCTCTAGTATGGCCGAACAGTTTCCAGAAGAGAGAAGTATGACAGTGGGATTTTAAGGTGAACGGTGCAGTGATGGTTCACAAGGGTTGCAGACTATTTTGTTTTTTTCCGCTTTCTTTCTCTTGAAACAGACGAAGACAGGAATGGTGAAGATACTTGACGTGGTGGGTGCGGAACTGAGTAGAGATGAGTGGAGGTGGTCTGGTGGACTGAGCGAGCTTGAGAGGAGACTGGTGGACTGACTTGGAAGGGGGACGGTCGTGTAAGATTTTTGAGCAGGAGAAAGAAATGGTGGAGGAGGCTTTACGGTAAAGTAGTGGTCTCGGGACTAGTTGGGTGAAGCGTTGGTTTGTGCAGTGCGGGTGAGATGTTGGTGGAAGTTTTTGTGGCATGCGGCGAAGTGGTGTAAGTGGAGGAATAGGTTATGGCTGAAGTGAGTAGTAGTGTGGAGATGGATTGTGATGGAGGCATGGAAAAGTGTGGAGATGGAAGAAGGGTGACAGCCTTTTTAAACGGTTAAAAGTAGAATGAAGGGTTGCGCACAGAGAATTTTTTCCCTTTTTTCTATTTAACGTAATTATTAAATGGGAGAACCGAAAAGGTGCTGAAATGATGAGTGTTCCCTTTTTATTTAAATTTCTTTCTCTCTTTATTTCAAAGTAATGACACTTGGCAACCATATTTCATGCATGAGGCCAAATATCCATGTATTTATTTTTAGAAAAACTCTCACCAATGCATGTCTTACAAAATAAAGGTTTTTATTTATTTAAAAGAATTTGAATTTTAGCTACACTTTTATGACATTTATATAATCAACACACAAAATGTTGCAACTCATAATTTCAATTATTTTTATGATATATTTTGTTTTTAAAATTAACAAAAATTATTATTTATTTTAAGTGCTTAACAATGAAAAATAAATAATATATATGATCATCATATGAAGTCAAAATATAACACTACTTAAAGTTATATATATTTCAAATATTAAATCACAATATATACATCGTCGTACCTTTAAAAATCGTATTCCTACATTAATGCTAATATAGGTTATAGAATTTAGATGATGTCAATACAAAATTCAAATCAACCTTAAAATAATTTTTATTTCATAAATTATTTATATGAACAAAGTGTTTATTACCAATGTATAAAAAAATTATGACGTCATAAATTTTATTTAAATTTTAAATTTATATTAGGAAGTCCAAATTAAAAAATAGAAATCTCAATTAAATTTTATTAAAATCTTGGGTTGTTACAGAAGTGTTATTGAAGAGTTATAGGGCTATTGTAATCATTTGGAAAGTATTTGGGAAAGGGTGTGTTCCATGTAGCCTTGAAATCAAGAAAGGGGAGCGGTGGTAACCTTGTAGTCGTGAAATCAAGGGTGTTTGGAGCGGTGTTAACCTTGTAGCCGTGAAATCAAGGGGATTGTACTTGGATAGTGATAACAATAAAACTTTACGCAATCCAGCATAGCATGGGACTGGATGTAAAAGTTATCCGAATCAGTATAAAATCCGGTGTGTTCTTTCCTTTTCTGCATTATATTTATCTGTTTCTGTGTTTGTGTTTGATTCTGTGTCTGTGATCATCTCAGTTGTGTGTGATTCATATAGTAGATCATATAAGTTTTAGATTTTCATAAATTCTTTGAAAACACTATTCACCCCCACTAGTGTTTGTTTTGCCTTAAGATTCGACTTCCGCATTCCCTAACAATTGGTATTAATGTGTAGGTTTTCAAAAAGTTCATAATCTGATTTTTGAAAATATTAAATGGAAACCAACACTGGTAATAATAGTTCTTTTGTAGAGGGTCAGTCCGTTGTTAGACCACCACTGTTTAATGGTAGTAATTATTCATACTGGGCATGTAGAATGAAAATATATTTACAATCAGTAGGTTTAAACACATGGAATAATACACGGACTGAGTATGTTAAACCCACTACTAATTTTGCACGATGGACTAATGAAAAAAAGGCTGCTGCACAAAGCAATTATAAAGCCATGAATATGTTATTCTGTTCATTAGATAGAAATGAATTTAATAGAATGTCAATTTGTAAATCTGCTTATGAAATATGGAGGTCTTTACAAGTTACTCAAGAAGGAACCAATAAAGTTAATTAGACAAAGATGTCAGTGTTAATTAATCAGTTTGAGTTATTCAAAATGAACAAGAACTAATGTATCTCTGATATATATTGCATATTCCAACAGATATTGCATTCATTAATAGCATTGGGAAAAACTTATTCAGAAGAAAACCAAGTTAGAAAATTATCGAGTACATTGACTCTATAATAGGATCAGAAAACATTGGCAATTGAAGAAGCTAATAATGTCAGTGAAATGAAGATTGAGGAGTTAATCGGGAATTTGATGCCTTTTGAAGTAAAATTATAAAAAGGCAGGAAAATAAGACAACTAAAAAGAAATCTATTGCATTCAAAGCAACAATAAAAGGTTCTGACTCAAGCAGTGAAGACGATGAAGAAATTTCCTTAATGACAAAAAATTTCAGAAAAATTCTAAGATACAAACGAAGAAATAATTGTCAAAGAAATAATCAAGGAAGTTTAGGAAGAAATGATGATCGATGTTATAACTGCAACAAACCAGGCTATATAAAGAGAATGTGTCCATATCCAGTAAATCAAATCAATAGATGGACTATAGTAGTTCGTCGAAGAAAAGAAAGAGGGCTTACGCAACAACTTTAGATGATTTAGATTCATTATCAAGTGATGAAGAGCCAGAAATTGGAAACTCAAATATGTGTTTCACAACGATTCAGAATTTTGAAAATATCGAAGAAAGGATCTAAAAGCCAGGTACGCCTTAATTAATTTTAGTTTTTTGGTTGAATGAGTGTTTTATTTGCTTTATTTTGAATTTGAAATTTAAACTTTAATATTTAAACTTGAAATTTAAAATTCAAATTTGAAATTCAAAATAATAAATATAATAATAAAATAAATTCTAGATATTTGTTAGAATTAATATTAATTCAGGAAATGATTAAAACATGAAATATAAATCGATAATATAAAACCAAAAGTCAAAAAACATATGTCCTTTGTAAATTCTGCATGTATGTCGACATACATATATATCTACGTCGACATAAAGACCTGTAAAATGAAATTCAAATTTTGAATTTCAAACTTCCCTCCAACTTTTCACCAACTCCCAAGGTCTGAAAAGGTGTTACTGATTTCAGATAAGTTATGCCCATTCAATATCTATTTATATATCTATTCAATTTTATTCTCTCTATGTTTCATTCAAAATTCAAACAACAATCTTCATATCTATTCTCTTCAAAAACAAACCTCTAGTGGCTTCCTCTAGCACTCTTCAGACAACGAGATTATCTAAAATCATAAAAGGATATCTCAATAATGATAATGAAGCAATCAAAACCTATGTTGACTACGTAGCAAATGCAAAACTCAATATGGGAGCTTTCGCCATCTTTGGAGACTCTCCATCTTATGATCTTCCTTCTCTTTACAATTATAATGAAGTCTTAAACTTGGTTGATGATCGGGATAACAATATAGTATGTTACCCGAAATTTGTCAAAATGTTCTACGCAAATATTAATTGTGACTTTTGCGAAGGAGATGAAAATCAAATATGGAGTAGCGTAAAAGGCACTGAAATCGTTCTAGATTGTAAAGTATTGGGAAATATCTTGAATTGCAAGAGTACGGGCATCGATATTTCAGAGTTTGAAATCGATGAAATGGATTTTGAAAACTTTCATCATATATTTGAAAGCGATGCTCATTTGGAATTCAAAAATCACTTTTTCCGCACGAAAACAAGAATCGTAAACCTCCTCCTTTAACATACCATCACTCCGCGTTCCAGAAACTTCAACAACCCAACTCTCAAAATCCAAAAGGCACTCTTTGCTATTATTGGTGGTTATGACGTCAGTTGGGCCGATATGATCTTAAAAGAATTTAAGCCCAAAGAAATGTCAACTTGAGAAAACACTCTTTACTATGGAGTTTACCTTACTCGAATTTTCAAATATTTCAGAGTTGATCTCAAGGGAGAAGAATGTGTTTCATGAAAGGTGTTTGACTCCACAAATATACATCTTACGCAAATCCACTCACCTTCAAACCTTATGAGACATTCGAAGATAAACAAGCTCGAATGCAACAAGAAAAAGAATTTATGGATATCAAAGAAGAAGAAGAAACTTCTTTGGAAAGTGTAGAGTGTCCAATCAACACTAGAACCATTTCTAAAGAGACATTTGTTCAAAATCAAGTAAAACTTGCCAAGAACCAAAAGAAGCTCAAAAGACGCGAACTCATATGTCTAACTTCATTGGTAAAATAGGGAGAAAACTTGGAATTTCATCTTCCTCATCATCATTCGCTGAATCTAAGATTATCTAGTTTACATTACCTTTCTATTTGATTGTATTTGCTTTCGAATCTCGTACTTAGTGTCTCGTAATTAGTTTGATGTATTTGCTTTCAAATTGAAATGAATGGTGTTTTATTTATGTCAAAACTATCTTTAAGTTACTACAAAAACATTAGAATTAAATATATTAATATAATATAATAACAAATAATTCAAAATTGTGAAATTCCAAAAAAAATTATAATGTATGTTGACATACATATATCCCTATGTCAACATATAACTGACAGATTTTCAAATTTGTTCAAAATTTAAAATTTAAATAACTAACTCATGTCTACTTAAATCCAACGAAATCCAAACCTTATATAAACCTATTTCTTCTAGAAAAATTTATTCTATCATTCTTCCTTCATCTCTAATCAATTATTATCGAAAACTATTATTATGGCAAATCCAATACATAATTTGAGTGAGAATCTTGAAGAAACTTCGAATTATTTCAAGAATAACCTATCCATAGTACTACGTAATCAGCATCTTCTAGAATTAATTCAAATGTGAATGGTTGAATATCAAGAAAAACACTTTGTCATAATTCGTTGGTCACCAATAAAGACAACAGAGCATCACTCACCAATGAAGAAGACTGGAAGGACATTAAGAAAAACCCAATCTCTGGAAAAGATGAACGGGTAGATGTTCCAAGAGACGTTTGATTTGAAATTGTTTGGTATGACTTGTTTGATTGGTTTGCTTGATTTGAATTTGTTTGAACTTGTAAATATCGCTTTACTTGGATTGTTTGGATAGACAGCTTATATATATGGTTTGAAACATATGTAATTACTAAATATGATACTTGGATTGATTTGTTTATAAATTTAGTATAATATAGGCAAAAATTTAGGGGGAGTTATGTATATTAGTACTTTAGTATAGAATTAAATATTATAATCATAGAATATATAGATAGATATAGGATTTAGGGGGAGTATATTTAGGATTTCTATAAGGACCCGAACTTCTCCGCGAAGGAAAGCCCAGATTACTTTGTGGACAAGACGAATCAGAACACAAACAGAAGAACATTTCATTGCTTATTACAACAATTCCATCAGAATACAAGAATATAACAGAGTATGAATAAATAATACACATTTACTAAATATCAGAGATTTACAAATTACAATGCAGCGGAAAATAATACAAAACACAACTGAAAGAAATACACGGATACATAGCTTTTCGAATATATTTCTAGCTATAAACCAGGATCCTATGAATATAAATCTGCAAAACCAAAACTACTAGGCGCCCATGTGGAAAATAAGGGCACCCAGAGTTTAGGTTAAAACTATAAACTCCAGGTCAGTCATGTGACTGGTGTGAGAACTAAAACAGTTATTTAAAACTTTACTTTAAATCAGATATGTCAAGGGACCACGCCGTTAACACAGAACGGGTTCCCCCCCCCCCAAAGAATACCAATGCATATAACAAAACAGCGCAATGCTCTTTTGAAAAAATGAAGCTATTATAAAACCCAGGTCCTATCGCACAATGCAACGCAAGCCGGGGGATAGGGTTTTCCCTTATAATAGCCAAGCATGCTTGGTACGTTAAAACAAATCATTTGATACTATTATAGTGCATAGTGTATAAAACAACTTCAAATATAAATGTATCAATCCTAGACGGCATGGGTACCATATATCATGTCGCCAATACTAGGCTCTACAATCAAAACCGCAAATGTCACGTATTGGAAGTTGGATTTCCATCTGTGAACCAAGGCAAGGGATCATCCTTACCGCTTCGAGACAATCTTGCCCATGCTCAGGCAAGTACTCTGTCAACCCTTTGGATCGTCAGGGTCGGTCCACTCGATGTGGATTAAAATGTCTGAACACTACGTTTCCCCGCCCTATGGGGCGTAAACTGGTCATATCCCGACCAAACTATCGGCCCTGGAACGACCGATATAACTAAGGCGCCTCACAATCCATCATCCACATAAGTAAAATGTTAGGGCTAGTAAAACGCTGACACCACTCCTAGCTAGAAGGAAACGCATGCCCTCCCTGAACTCCTCTCCCGTTTCTGGTTCACACCAAGGTGTGAGGCTCGTGAATTAACGCTACACAAAGCTATGTTATATTAAAGCCGTGCTTTGATCATCAATCACAAGACTCTGATTTTGAACAGAAGCCTTGATCATTTGCATCTTAGCATGCCACACAGGCAATTCACGCGATGCTACCGATGTATATCAATCACACAGAATGAAATCCGATGTCAGACACACAACCATTTACAAGTTCGTTCTGGGTCTGATAGAAACCGGAGGCACCTTATTCCTCCCCCATATGTCCAATACAGGGGAGAGGTCCTCGCATATCCAGTCGATATCAAAGTATGTCTGGACGATCACCACTTATTACCTTGTCTTGGGTGTACAGCCCAACCAAGACATCAGTAATCATCCAAACGATGTGAAAACCTCCGGTCTTCAACCACCGTCTTCATCCTCAACATATCGTCGAATCAGTTATTCAGAATGGGATAAACCCGATCTTTCTGAATAACTCGCGTATATAATAAACAAGTGCTATAAAAACACAACATACGCCTCATTCCAATCCAGAATATTCCTTTATTCAAATATTCTTATACTTTGAGAAAGGTTACCATTAATTTTATCAAAGATAAATTCTTTAAATTTATTCTTTAATCTTCCTTTGGATATCATTTCAATCTAATTAAAGATGGATTAAAACTCCACTTGGTTTTAATCTTCCCAAAAATCAATGTTAATGATTGTTTAACTTGGGAAATCATATCCTGTCTTTAAGTGGGTTAAAGAACCAATGTCATTTAAAACACAGTTCACGATAAACCCAGAATCACATTCCTTTCCATCAGCCTTTAACCATAAATTAGCAAGTGAACAATTCCCTAAGTATTAACCCTGAAGGCCGAAACCAACATCAGGTCAATACCCAGGAAACCATTCAACTTAACTAATCTCCAGTTAGTTTTCGATTTTCTTAACTCCATTGGGTCTAAGAACAGTATTATTAAAGATACCATTCACGACAACCCAAAATCTTATTCCTGTCTTTAACTGGGTTAAAGAACCAATGTCCTTTAAAACACGGTTCACGATAAACCCAAAATCACATTCCATTCCATCAGCCTTTAACCGTAAATTAGCAAGTGAACAATTCCCTAAGTATTAACCCCGAAGGCCGAAACGAACATCAGATCAATACCCAGGAAACCATTCAACTTAACTAATCTCCAGTTAGTTTCTGATTTTCTTAACTCCATTGGGTCTAAGAACCATATTATTAAAGATACCATTCATGACAACCCAAATTCACATTTAATATTAAATACAAGGCTCTGAATAGGAAATGTATCGGCTTATATTCAATATCAAATTCTGGAATCAACAAATACCGTATTGGAATAACGATATATATATCTTCCAAATTCCTCCATAATAACCGTATAAGCACGGAATCCAATATCGAAATATTCCAAAGATAATTTCGATTCAAATCCATTCCAATTCATATATTGGAAATTCCCGTTATTTTTAAAACCATTTCAAATCCAATTTATTTATTTAAAAATATTAAATTTCATAATTCTAGTTCATAACTAGTTCATTTCGATAAAAATCTATTTTTATCTTTTCAAATATGGAATTTTTCATCCCAATTCTTTCCAAATCATTTCTTATGATTTTACACAAATTATTGATATTTTTAATAATTTTATCAAGGCCCATACAGTCGATTTCCATAAATGGTCATCGAACTGCACTTACAGCGACCTTTTCCAAATTTGATTTGGACATAATTCCAAATTCAATCGTTAGATTTCAAACCTCTGATATTCGTTAGAAATCTCTTTTCGATACGAACCCAACGGTTCCGGGTTTAGGAGAATCCGACGATCGGATCTCCCGTAATGTCCGTTCGAAGTCAATGGTCGAAATTCGCAAACTGCCGCGGCGCGGTGCATTATATTCAGGCCATTATATATATAATATTATATTATATATTTCATCGATTTCCATTTAAAACGTATTTTATAAATCGTTTTAAAATCGTTTTCAAAATGATCTCAACTTCATATTCAATTTCAAATCAAAATTGAATATTCCATATCATCGATTTATAAATGATAGTATTTTCAAAACATTATGTTTCGAAATCATTTCCTTTTCGATATTCATTATAACAATCAATAAAATCGATATAAATATCGTTCACGTCAAAATGGCGTTAATCAAATCAACACGGCTTTATATATTTAAATATATTCGTGTCCATCCCAAATCGGACATCAAAATCAGATTTGATCTTTTACTGAATATTATTTTAAAAATATTAGTTCATTTCTAAAATATTCGTTATTTAAAATATTCATTCTTTCTGAATTGGAATCAGACATAGTCAATTACCATATAATTTGATTATATGGATTTCATACGATACATGTATACAACAACAGTGATAAATAATCATCCATCATCCAGAGTGCATTCTACACTGTATAAGCATTAAATATAAATATTTAACGCTTATAACAGTCCCTCAACTAATCGATTGACATACAACTAACTATTGGGATTAGTGTATGTCCAATATCATCCCAATACCCGTGTGGGGTTTCAATCAACAAATAATGAATTTTATTTGTGCAGTTGGGCGATGTGTAAAATTTATCGTCCCAATCAATATAAATCAAATGTGTGTACATAAACAAATCATCCAATTTGTTTATAAGTATTTATTTTATTCATATACATGTTAAAAATTATATTTTTAACTGTAAAATATTTTTAACTATAAAATACTTTATTCCATTCCATATCACACAATCAATTTCCACAACATAATCAAACAAACAAACAAGTCATCCATGGTCTGTGGGCGACAGGTGTCGGGTGCTGCTAAGCACCGTCTGCATCCTAGTATATATTTTAACTAGAAAATAAAATAAAAGTGAGAAGTTCTCACCTTTGGGGTTCCACTCCGCCGTGCTATGATTGTCGATCTATGTAGTATACCTACGTTAAAAATTATATTTTTAACCAATCAGTAATTATTTCTTTGTACGAATATTTTATAAATAACATACATAGGCTAAAAATTATATTTTTATCTTTCTAAAAATAATTTCATATTTTTATAACAATGCTACATATTTAAAAATCACATTTTTCTATCGATGATGAATATATAAAAATCACATTTTTATTTTCTCTATTATATAAAAATCCTATTTTTATAATTTCTATAATATAAAAATCATATTTTTATTATCTCTATAATATAAAAATCATATTTTTATTATCTCTATAATATAAAATTCATATCTTTTTCTAAATTAAAAATCAATTCTTTTCTATGTAAAGATCACATTTTTATATTGCTAATAAATATAGAAAGATCGAATTTTTATATAATTAAAAATCGAATCTTTGCATAATAAAAATCTAACCTTTTCACTTTTAAAAATCAAAGTTTTTACATTTAAAAAATCAAAGTTTTTCCAAACATAAAAATCAAACCTTTACATAATTACAAATCCTAACGGTATATATTTAAAAATCGTATGATTTTATAACCTAAAATTCGAAATTTAAAGAGATAAAAACTCACATCGGAGGGCAAGAAAGTTTGCTGATTGAATTGCAGAGGGGGGGGGGTTCTTCAGCGCTGACTGGAGGTGGAGGGGCCGGGCTGCGGGGTTGGCGCGCGGGGTTAAGGAGGAAGTGGTGGAAATGGCAAGGGGGTGGCACGAGAGGTCAGAGGTGGTCGGGGTATGGATGTGAGATGCGTCGAAGGTTGTCAGGGGGTCACGACTTCGGAGTGTGGGCTGAAGCGGATTCGAGCAGCTGTGGGTTTAGAGAAGGAGAAGTGGAGGGAGAAGCTGAGGGGATTGGGCGATCGTTGATGGCGGCGCTGGCCTGATGGACGCGGCGGCGCAGATGCAATGGGGGAATGGTTCTCTTCGTTTTTTAATTTATTTAACTGATGTCGGGGAAAGAGAAAAGGAGGGGGGCATATGTAAATAGTTTTATATTTATTTATTTATTATTTAATTCAAAGAAAAATGTTGTCTTTGTATACGAACTCCAAACGATACCCAATAACTGTCGCCTCTAGCTAATTACCCCCATTCCGAACACAATGAGATATGTTTCGTAACCCAATTCGGCTGTTACGATCCATTTCTGCTAAACTTAAAATATACATTAGTATATTTTAAATTCAAACGCACATTTTAATTTACCGGGACCACATACGGACTCTAAAAATTCCAGAAAAATAAATCTGGCTATGTTTTGACGATATGGTCCTAACAAAACTAATTTCGTCAAATTCTAAGACCGTTTGAAAAATGGTCATTTTCTAGTCGACCGAAATTGACTGAAACTGTTAAAACACGTTTTACTTCGCCACACTCACATATTAATTCCAAAAATTATGAATTTTGGAACCTAGCAATAACTTGACATCCCGGATCCAACAAAAGTGGTTTCGTCAAAAATGGAGGTCGTTTGCAAAATGGCTATTTTTAAGGGCTATATTTCCATAGCGACTATTCTGAATTTTCAACTGGGCCTAACTTTTTATTCCCGCTATGAAATTTTGATTTTTCAGATTCGTTGGAAAGATATTTTCAAACAGATTCTAATATTTTTTGTTTTGCTAAAATATGGTTTATTTTGAATACTATACATTAATTTGAAATCGAATTTTCAAACTGCCGCGCCATTTTCAATTCCTTTTATAATTAAAAATAAATATTTATATTATAACGTTGATTCAAATAAATATATACGTTCTAATTCTATTCAAAATAAATTTCTCATCGTTATCATTTAAAATAATTCATTTTAAATATTCAAAATTCATAAAAATTGCCAAAATAAAAATTTTAAATTGGTTCGGATTTTTCGGGTTGTTACAATTTGTTTTTATTGATGACAAAGGGGGAGAAATTATAAAATAAGGATTACTTAGGATTAGTTTAAGGGGAGTATGTAGAATTTATGATGATAGGTGGAGTATTAGAAGGATCAGAATCTACAGGTATGAACAGGTATGAAAATTTTATAAATCAAGGTTGTCATCACCAAAAAGGGGGATATTGTTGGAGAATGGAGTTTAAATGACAACAACCTTATTTCAATTATCATTGATTACAAATATCTAACATTTGTATCTAGAATATACACACACACATATATATATGCAGTATTTGTATACAAGACTTAAATACTGAAGAATGTACAGTTTTAGAGTTTCAAGAGATTCAGAATACAGAGGAGATTCAAGACTCATGAGTAATCAAGTTATCAAGAGTCAAATAAAATATAGTAATAGAGCCTAGATTATATGTAAGACTCTGAATAGCACTCCAGGTTCAAATTCAAATTTTGATTTTTAAATTCTGCTTTCAAAATTCAAATTCTATTTTTAAATTATTTTTCTATCTTACTTATAATTTCAAACAAGTTTAAAGTTTATATATATATAAGTTTATATATATATATAGTTTAATTATCTTCTGATTTTATAGTTTTAAACCTTATAATTTTATAAATATGTTAATATAATATATATTTATGATTTCATATGATTTTACACTATAGAATACTCATTTATACATTAAGTTTTAATTCAAGAATTTCCATGAATAACATATATGTTTAAACACTTGAAAATTTTCAAAATTCAAATTTTTAACATGCCTATGTCGACATACATATAAGGCTATGTCAACATACGGCTGTCAGAAATTCAATTTTCAAAGGAAGCGTCTTTTCACTATTTGTAACGTTCCATTAGCATTGTAACCTTTCAAATCTTATAAATAGGAATTGATTTTGAATTCTTTCATCATTCTTCTTCTCCATCTTCACCCCTCTTCATCCCACCATTAATATTTCATATTATATTGATTTCTACACTTCTATTTTGCCAATTTCTACTCTAATTATATAACACTTCTTCTTTTCTCTTTCTACCTATTACTCTCTGAATTGAAGTGCTATTGAAGAGTTATAGGGTTGTTATAATCATTTGGGAAGTGTTTAGGGAAGGGTATGTTCCTTGTAGCCCTGAAATCAAGGAAATGGAGCGGTGGTAACCTTGCAACCGTGAAATCAAGGGTGTTTGGGGGCGGTGTTAACCTTGTAGCCGTGAAATCAAGGTGATTGTACTTGGATAGTGATATTAATAAAACACTGCGCAATCCAGCATAGCATGGGGCTAGACGTAAGAGTAATCCGAATCAATATAAAGCCATGTTTGTTCTATCCTTTTCTGCATTTTATATTTATCTGTTACTATGTTTCTGTTTGATTTTGTGTCTATGATCATCTCTATTGTGTGTGATTCATATAGTAGATCATACAAGTTTTATATTTTCATACATTCTTTGAAAACACTCTTCACCCCCTATAGTGTTTATTTTGCCTTAAGATCCGACTTCCGCATTCTGTAACAATGTTGACATGGGCTACCTCACATGTATACATGGTGGTCGTTAATTTTTAAATTCAAATTTCAAAAGTTGTTACTATTGGTTTAAGTCCTTTTCTGAAAAGATATTACTATTGAACCACTAATAATGGGCTCTAAATTTAAAAGTTTATAGTTATCTTCATTTATCTTCTTCTCACTTTCCTCATCTCCAATTTTCCACTTCATTTAAAAGTTTATATAATCAAACTCTGCTAAAATTCGAAGAGAATCAGACTATATCATCTCTAGTTTCATTCTTTACCACCTCTCTAAAATATTCAAGTGTTAGTTTGAGATATAAGAGCTTCTATAAACAAAGATTGCTAGATCAAAGTTCTATCGAGTGTTCCATCCAAGCTGATATTGAAAAGGTGTGGTTGTAGCTTGTATAAATCAACTGGGTTGATTGTAGCCCGAAAATCAATTGAGTCTTACTATACCCTGGAAATAAGTAAGGTGTACCTCGTGGCTTGTGAAATTGAGGATTTTAATTTGAAGATTATTTTGAAATGAAATCTGCAACAACCCATAGTTATGTGGGGCTTGATGTCGTGTAACTCTGAACCAATATAAAAATCCTAGTGTATTCTTTCCTTTACTGCTTTTATTTATTATTTGCATATGTTTCTGATTCTATGATCGATTTATATCTGATTTGCATTTAATTGTGTAAAAATTCAAAAAGATTTCATAAATTCTATTAAACACTATTCATCCCTCTTAGTGTTAAGTTCGCCTTAAGATCCTTAATTTGAATTTCCCAACAATTGGTATCAGAGCATTGATTTTCATTATCTAATCTTTGAAAACTTTTTAAATGGCAACCAACACTTGTAATTTCAACACTAGTAATCCTTGTTATTTTGTAGAGGGTCGATCTACTGTTAGATCACCAATATTTAATGGTGGTAATTATGCATATTTGGGCTTGTAGGATGAAAATATGCTTACAATAAGTAGGAATAGAAACTTGGAACATCACTTAAATAGAGTATGTGAACCTATAACTAATTTTTCTCAATGGATAGTTGAGAAAAAGGCTATTGCAAAAAATAATTCAAAAGCCATGAATATTTTATTTTGTTCACTTGATTAAAATGAATTTAATAGCGTGTAAGTCTGCATATGAAATCTGGAAAACTGTGACGACCTGAATTTCGGTGCCCTTTGAGCCGACCAAATACAACCCAAATCCAACTCAAAGAACACTAAAACTAAGATGTCGGAGAAAGAAGTTAGAGGATGAGAAAAGATAAGATAGGAAAGTTAGAATAGAAGAAAATAGATATAATACAGAACTGAGCAACAACACAGAATCTCACAATCGCAACGGAATAAAATATAATATATATAATCACTTTTTAAATACAAACTGTATTTGAACTCACATACGTCATCAGATTATATCTTATATACAACACAACGGAAATAAACTCTAGATATCCATTGAAGCCTCCTGCCCCAAGCTCTTCTAGATAGATTGGTAAAATCCTGAACTACTCGACTACCCGTACAAATTTGGGCACCCAAGAGTTTAGGGAAAACATAGAAAAATAAACTTTGGGTCAGTCATGGGATTAGTGTCAGTAAACCATTTTAAAACATCTTGAGGTAATAAAGATATCTCATAAGGCCACGCCGTATAACACGGAACGGGTTTTTCCCTTATGAGAATCCACAGTACTTTGTTTAACTTTTAAAATACTTTCAAAGAAAAGATAATCGTAAGACCTATCCACACATAAACATGTATGGTTTTACCTTACGATAACACAAAATATGTTTTGTATCAAAACTCTTCTGATATTATAATAGTTTCTATTAATCCACAAATAAATAGCAATCTAGCAGAACGCTTGCATCTCACGCTCTACATATATAGTATACAATCAAAACCACGAGCGCTTATTGGGTAATGGATTTCCAACTATGACAAGGTATGGAACCATCTTCCGATAGTGTATCTCTAGAGAGGAATACACTGGGTTCGACAAGAACATCTTGCAATCCAGTCACAAATGACCAACCACTGTTTTCTCTTGAGTGTATCGAATGTATTGTCACCTTACGGTTGGTACCAACGTAACCGTTACCAGGAGATATAGAAGAAAAATTAGTAACAAAATGAATAATCCCTAGATGGTGATAACACACCCTAATGGGAGCGACCCACTTAGCCATGTTTACTTTTTGATTTTTGTCATTCCCCGGTTGTGAGGCCTGATGTAACAACCCAGAATTTTGGAACTAATTTAAAAATTTTATTTTAGTAATTTTAATGGATTTTAAATATTTAAAATAATTTATTTTAAATAATAACAACGAAAAATTTATTTAAATTGAAGTTAGAATGAATATATTCATTATAAGTATAAAAGGGAGTTAGAAATAGCGCGGCAGTTTGAAAATTTGAATTTGAACTTTGGCTGAATATATAGGATCCAAAACAAATCGGATTTTGGTGAAACCGAAAATATTAGAATCTATTTAAAAATATCTTTCTAATGAATGTAAGAAACTGATATTTCACTTTATAAATTGAAAGTTATGTCCAGTTTAAAATTCAGAAAAGTCGCTATGGAATTTATATATTTTTTAATATAATATATAGCCCGTATAAATAGCCATTTTGCAAACGACCTCCGTTTTCGACGAAATCACTTTCGTTGAATCCGGAATGTCAAATTATTGCTATATTCCAATTTTCATAATTTTTGGAATTAATATGTGAGCGTGGCAAAAGAAAATGTGTTTTGTCAATTTGGATCGACCAAAAAATGCCCATTTTTCAAACGGTCTCCAAATTCGACAAAATTAATTTTATTAGGACCGTATCATCAAAACAAAGCCAAATATAATTTTTCTGTAATATTTAGAGTTAGTATGTGGGCCCGATAAATTTAAATGTACGATCAAATTAAATAATTAAATGAATTATATTTTAAATTAAAGAAAAGTGGGCTGAGACGATCAAATGGGCTGACGGGACCTAGTCCATTCTGTTCAGAATAGGGATATTTTGCTACAGAAGACATTGGTTGGGATGGATTTGGAATCAATATGAATTAACGGGCTTTTTATTAATTAATGAATTAAATTAATATTATATTATATAAATATAGGAATTAATCTAACACTAAACCCTAATCTTAATGAACCAGCCGCCATCCTCTCTTTTTAATGGCCAAAAACATCCGATTTTAAAACCTTAACAAATTATGATCTATACCATTTCATTCAAGGATTCAAAGGCAAAAATTGATGAGAATCCCAAGCCCTTTCAGTTCATATAGCTATAATCGATTTTAAGTTAGCGGATTGGGAGATTTTTGAGTTCGAATGCATCACGTTCAGACGGGACTTTTGGCATGATGGGTGGTGCAAGATGGCCAGGGTTCTCGGCGGCGGTGGTGGAGCTTGGCGGCGTTCGGGTGGTGCAGTCGGATCAGCGTCTAGTGGCTTGGTGGCGTGCGCTCAGGCCAAGGACGAAGTCGACATTAGGTTTTCAGAAACGACGATGAAGACGGGGGATTAAAGGGTGATTAGTGAATATTAATTATAATTAAAAATTAGTTAATTATTAAATTAAATCATGTATGTTTAAAATGTTGTAACTTCTTCAAACAACAGCCGAATCGAATGTTTTAAAATGCGTTGGAATCGTCTCTCCGAGATCTACATCATGAAACAGACCAGATATGAAACGGAGCATGTTGGAAAGTCAGATAAAATCATGGTGATATCTCTATTTTAAATTAAAATTAATTATTAATCGCGATGTGAAATTTATATTATACCATATAAACTTCATGTTGATGTTGTATGAAACCTTAATCAATTGTTTGTGACTACGTTGAATAATTGAACTGAATTGTGTACATTCATGTTTGTTAAAATTTGTTTATACAACGAAAACCATATTTCTATTGTGTATATGTAAATAAAATATGCATCGTTTGGAAAATGCTCATACGTTAGAAAGTCACACTTTTATTATATGTGTGAGTATGTAATATATTCATTGTTTTGAATAAAAGATGTTAATAAAGAAAATCATGTTGAAAACATGTATAACATTAAAAAGTCTTTTTTGTGATAGATTAGAAATAAAGAAAATCATGTTAAAAACATGTTTATCGTTAAAACGTCATTTTTAATGTTAGATTAGAAATAAAAAGAATCTTGTTATGTTAACATTTGAATATCATTTTTGTTAGTAACGTCGTATTAGAAATAAAACATCACTTTTGTTAGGAAATGTTAACTTAGATTAAAAATATCATTTTGTTAGGAAATGTTAAGTGAGATTAAAAATGTCACCTTTATTAGAAAAGTTTCATTCAAATAAAAATATCATTTTGGTTAGAAATGTACATTAGAATAAAAATATCATTTTTGTTGTAAAAATGTTATATTAGATTAAAATATAATTTTTGTTAGAAATGTTACGATAGATTAAAAATACCATTTTATTTGAATCATGTCATGTTAATATACAAACAACATTTGTGTAGAAATGTAATGTTAATATAAAAACAACACTTTTATTTGAAATGTTTATTTAAAATAAATAATTCAACTTGTTGAAATGTGTTGGCTAGCTTTTTGACCAAGCCACCAAGGTCCGCGCGCACGAGGAAAATATGAAACTTCACGACTTTAGCCTTCGAAGACCCAATCGGATCGCCCTATCTTACCACGATCGCGTACTCCCCCATCACCTCGGTCCGACCCGTCCTCTCCTGTGTGATCCGATCTGCCTCTTTCATCTCGACCCGTCCACTCATGCGCGACCCGATCCGAGCCCAGAAGACATGGTGGAGGTTATGACCAAGTCCATCACGGTCCGAGAAAGCAGGATCTTGCGACACCTATCCGTACCTGTCATATTGACCATTTCTTCCTCAAGCTACGAACCAGTCCTAGATTCTTGAGATTTGCGCCACGTATGACCGCGATCCGTCTGCAAATATTAGTTATAAATAGCCCCAGACTTGGCATTTTTCAGGATCCTTTTTGGCAATTCTGAGTTCTGAATCCACCATTATTACACCTCCATTATTATTATTCAGAGTTGTCTCGAAATTATTAAGTGAATCAACATTGTAAAAGTGAGGTTTAGGGATAAATCATCGATTGTACTCTGATTTCAAGTGTAATCATTGATATAAAGTGGACGTAGGCTCGTTAACTCCGAACCACTATAAATCTTGTGCCTTTTCTGATTTTCTAGCATTTTTCCTGATATTAATTTCTGCATAATTGAACAACTTAGGTGTTAGAGCCAATTTTGGATCTAACATTTTGGTGCTTCCACTGAGAACAAAGTCTCAGTACGTTGGATTGTTGCTCTACTGTTTGGATATTTAAGTCTGAAGAAGACAGTCCAAAACTCAGCAGTTTCGACTTATGAAGATTTCAGCGATACCCAGATATCATGGCTGGAAAGAAGTCCAAGGAATTACCAGCTTCGCAAGCGAACGAAGCTACGAATGAAGCGATCGAAGAAGGTGTGCACGAGCAGATCAAGGAGGAGCCTTTGGATCGCGATGGTGTGGGGGCGATCCAGACCGAAGAAGGTACCATGACCCGACCCGAAGGGGGCGCCATGATCCGGGTCTCTGAAGGTGTTATGACTCGATCCTAGGACAACAACACCATCTCCCCATTTAGTGCCCCCATGACCCGATCCCAGGGAACCACCACGAGCCATCGACACAAGGGTACCGCGATCCGAAGCGATAATCAGACCACAACCCGACCCGAAAAGGAGGTTATGGCTTGTTCTTCTCGTGCTGGTACAACTGCTCGACCTGGCCCAAGTTCTTTACGTATAAGAGAGAATGTTGATGATCAATTTGACCCTTCTACCCCGGTTACCGAAGGGCATTTGACTCGAATACTTGAAGCATTGGACAGGCAAACCGATGAACTGGACGCTCAAAGGCAGGAGAGCTCGTTGCTACGTCAAAATATTACAGCCTTAGGCAGAAGAATTGACGATATTCAAAGGCAGGTTTCACCACCTCTAGCTCACGCTTTCTCTTCGGAACATACGTCGTCGTCTGAAGAGCCCCGAAGGAACCAACGATGTTCCCCATTAGAAAGGCCCGAGAACATATAACAACTTCGATTTGGGTCACTTCCGTCTCGTGAAGAGGAGGCATTTAATTAGGGAACTAGTAACCGCAACTTAAATGAGCCTGTTCTACCACCAAGGAATGGCATGCCTCCCGCTCGTCACGTGATCGATCGCGGTAACAGGGGGCAAGGGAGTTCTGCTCAGGGCCCAAATTTTATAGCAGCGCATCAAAGAAATGCTGGAGGAGGACGTCGGGCAAGGAGTGTTGATCCCAAATCTACCCTGACCCATGCAGAGGTTGAAGAAATGATTAGGCAAGTCATGGTAGATAGCCGTGGACAGAGGAATGAAGATTGGGGCATAGATCGCAGTCACACGCCTTTTACTGATGACATACTGGATGTTACATTCCCGAGGCGCTTCAATATGCCAACCATGAATCGCTATACGGGCAGGACCGATCCCATCCAGCATTAAATGCGGTACTCCTAGTCAATGAATGCCATTGCAGCTACAGACGCGGTAAAATGTAAAGTGTTCCCTATATTCTTAGAAGATGTGGCATTATTGTGGTTTACCCGCCTGCCAGCACGTTCAGTATCCAGCTTCAGGGAATTGAGTGAGAAATTCGTGAACCAATTCCATCTTCATGCCCAGAGGTCTAAGAATGTGATCGAGCTATCCCTCATTAAACAACGACCGGACGAAAGCCTGAGGTCGTATTTGGATCGTTTTAACTTGGCTGTCACAGAAGTCAAAGATCCGCATGAGCAGACTGTGTTGATGGCCTTGATCGATGGTGTCGATAAAGATATCGAGTTTGGAAGATATGTGGCTGGTAAACCTCCCCCGACCAGAGAAATATTTTATGAAAAAGCCAGCATTCGCCTGCGTCGGGAGGAGATATACGCTAATCGAAAAAGAAAGGCTACTTATAAGGAAGATATCCAAAGCAACGTGGCCATCAAGAAAACGGGAGATAGCTCAGGAAAGGTTGAAGTTAACGTTGGGAACAAGAATCAAGACAGCGGTCGCCAATCAGGGAATAATAATAACAATAATCGGAAAAGAAATCGAGGAAATGACTCTCAGAGGAGATCCCTGTCCAGACCGTTTGAGAACTTCACAACGTTAAATGACACGTTGGAGAACATTTTTCTTGATACATATAATGTCCTCCAGTACAAAAGGCCTCCTCCGAGAGATTCTACAGAGAAAGAGCGTGAAACTGGGAAATTCTGTCTTTTTTATCAGATTCACGGTCATTCCACAAATGAATGTTGTCACTTGAGAGACGTGGTTGAAAGGTTGCTCCGAGAAGGGAAGCTTGATTAGTATAATGTAACTCCCAGGGACAGGGGGCAAGCCGCACAAGCCCCGAACCAAAGCCAACCTACTGCCAAACCGACGGCTCAGCAAAAAGGGAAAAACATCGTTATCAATACCATAATTGGTGGGATCCACCAATCAGGGCACAGTTTCAGAGCTATGGATCAATACATAAATGCAGCTAAACAGCATTTCGAAGTGGGAGATGCAGTAACCCCGAGGACAGCGCTCCGATTAAGCAATAAAAGACGATGTCCGATGACGTCATATTTCGTGAGCGAGAGAGTATTGGAGTACACTCCCCAACTGATGATCCGTTGGTGAACACCGTCACCATTGGCCCAGCGATAGTTCATAAAGTTTTGGTAGATAACGGGAGTTCCGTCAACATTTCGTTCAAGAAAACATTCAACCAAATGAAACTCGAGCCGAAGGATTTAAAGCCGTGTGAAGGTTGGATACGTGGATATAATGGGGCCTCGACCGCTCCGATAGGATACGTGGAATTATCAGTAACCCTTGGGGAAGGGGAACGCCAGAGAGTGAGGATCCTCCCCTTAATGGTCCTAGATATTGAATCGTCATACAATGCCTTCTTGGGACGACCGGCCCTAGCCAGATAAAGTGCCTGTATTGCACCCTGGTGCTTATTGTTGAAATTCCCAACGGATTCCGGTGTGGGTATTGTTAGAGGAGATTAAGTTGTTGCACGAGCATGCTACATTGCAGAGTTAAAACTGCTCCGTAAAGGAAGAGATATAGAAGCGAAAGGTGGTTCCTCCCTTCCAAGGGAGGAATCGTCATAGAAACTAAAGGAAGTACCTTTGGGAGGGTCGCCCAGAGAGTTGCTCGAGGACATAGATTCCAGAGAGGATGAAGAGCCTGGGGGCAGAATGGCAACTACCAATGAAGCAACTATGGATGTACCAATCGATGATAGTGACCCAGAGAAAGTCCTGAAGATTGGATCCCAGTTGGATCCCGTTCGAGCCAAGGAATTAACAAATTTTCTGAAAACTAACTTGGATGTATTTGACTAGACTCATGCAGACATGTGTGGTATATCTCCCTCAATTATGAGTCATTCGCTAAGCATTAACCCAAAACATCCTCCTGTCAAGCAGAAAAGACGAATGTTGGGTCCAGAAAGGTCTGCCGCATTGAAAGAAGAAGTCGAGAAACTGAAGAGTAATGGATTTATTAAAGATTCGACGTACCCTGACTTGATTACAAATCCGGTTTTGGTAAAAAAGGCCAATGGAAAGTGGTGAACGTGCATCGATTTCTCTGATCTAAACAAGGCTTGTCCGAAGGATAGCTTCCCGTTGCCTAGAATTGATCAGTTAGTAGATTCAATTTCAGGTCATGAACTCCTTTCTTTTGTGGATGCCTATTCGGGGTATAATCAGATCCCCATGCATGTCCCAAACCAAGAGCATACCAGCTTCATTACAGATTTGGGGTTATATTGCTATGTGGTGATGCCTTTTGGTCTGAAAAATGCCGGCGCTACATATCAGCGGTTGGTGAATAGGATGTTCTACAACCAGATTGGGAAAACGATGGAGGTATACGTCGACGATATGTTAGTAAAGTCCAAACAGTCGTCCGATCATACCAAGGATTTGGCAGAAATGTTTCAAATTCTCCGAAAATATGGGATGAAATTGAATCCTTAGAAATGCTCATTTGGGGTAGCATCTGGAAAATTACTAGGGTTCATTGTAAGCTCGCGTGGAATTGAGATTAATCCGGATCCAATTACAGCAATCTGAAATATCCAAGAACCAAAGCAGATTAAAGATGTGCAAAGCTTTGCTGGAAAAGTGGCTGCGCTAAGCAGATTTATCTCAAAAGCTACGGATAAATGCATCCCGTTTTTCGAACTAATAAAGCGAGGCAAGCGCAACTTTAAGTGGACTCCTGATTGTATAAAAGCTTTCCAAAATTTGTTGAATCATCTGGAGAGACCCCCGATACTGTCTAAGCATGTGGATCACGAGGATTTATTCGTATACTTGGCAGTGTCATCCCACACAATCAGTTCGGCTTTGGTAAGAGAAGAGGATAAGGTGAAAAGATCGGTGTACTATGTAAGCAAGAAATTGCCAGCCGCAGAACGAAATTACCCAAAGATAGAAAAGCTTGCGTACAGTTTGTTGATTGCATCTAGGAAGCTTCGTCACTACTTCCAGGCTCATCCCATTACTGTTTATACTGATCACCCGCTTAAACAAGTCCTACAAAGGCCAGAAGCATCAGGAAGATTGCTCAAATGGAACATTGAACTGAGTCAATTCGACTTGAACTTCCAACCTCGGAAGTCGATAAGAGGGAAGGCACTTGCAAACTTTATAGCAGAATTTACCATCCTAGAAGATGATGCGGAAACTGAGGAAGACGATCCGCCAAAGCTACTCCTTGACCCTAATGCCTGGAAACTATACACTGATGGAGCTAAAAATGACAGACAATCAGGCGCCAGAGTGGTTCTTGAAACTCCAGAGAAACGGCTAATATATTACGCTCTTAGATTGGAGTTCCATGCAACCAATAATGATTCCGATTATGAATCTCTAATTGCCGGGTTGAAGCTTGCAAAGGAACTAGTGATAACAAAGCTAGACATCTTTTGTGACTCCAATTTGGTCGTAAACCAAGTTAATGAAAAGTTTCAGGCTAAGAGTCCAAGGTTGATATCATATCTAGAAAAAGTAAGGATGTTGCTAGATGGTTTTGATCACCATAGTATATCTCACATTCCTCGAGAGGAGAATCAAAGAGCGGACAAGTTAGCGAAGATGGCTAGTTCCGACAATCCAGAACACACGGAGCTAGTCCCGATTGAAGTATTACAGTTCCCCAGTGTGGATCAAATGGAAGTTGATCCGGTACTGGAGATTGAACCTGAAAGGGAGTCATGGATGACCCCCCTAAAGAATTTCTTGATGAATGGAACGCTCCCAACTAAGAAAAGTGAGAGGCGTGCAGTTATACGGAAGGCCTCCCGATATGTGTTGCAAGGCGAAGTCCTGTACAGACAAGGTTTCTCGATGCCTCTCCTCCAGTGCATTTCCCATGACGACATCAAGCGTGTGCAGAAGGAAGTCCATGAAGGTGAGTGTGGCGACCACAAGGGAGGGAAAACATTAGCAAAGTAGATATTGCGATACGGCTATTTCTAGCCCACTATAAACAAGGATGCAGCCAAGTATGCACGACGTTGTGATGCTTGCCAGAAGTTCTCCAAAATCCCTAGGGCGCCACCTAACCAGTTGAAGACAATGACAAGCCCATGGCTTTTTCTATGTGGGGAATTGACATTATTGGGAGCCTCCCCATAGCAAAGGGCGGAGCAAAGTTCGCTATTGTGGCCATGGATTATTTTACTAAATGGGTAGAAGCAGAGCCTTTGACCACGATCATGACCAAATGAGTAATCACCTTTATCGTTGAGAACATTATCTGTCGGTTTGGGATTCCAAAAGTCATCATAACCGATAATGGGACCCAATTCGATAGCACGGAGTTTCAAGATTTCTGTTGGAAGTATCACATCGAGAAAAGATTCACCTCTGTGGCACATCCGCAATCGAACGGACAGGTTGAAGCGGCAAACAAGGTGATCAAATCCATTCTGAAGAAAAGATTGAAGAGGGCCAAAGCTATGTGGGTCGATGAATTGCCCCTGGAACTATGGGTCTACAGAACGACGTACAAGTCGGCAACGGGTCACACCCCGTTTTCCCTTGCCTTCGGAGCTGAAGCAGTTATTCCGGTCGAGTTAGACGTACAAGCCAACAATAAGTTGCTCCTTGAATCCCTGGACATGGTTGAGGAAAAAAGGGACGAAGCCGACTTACGTGCCTTGAGGAACAAACAACAAATAGCTCGGTACTACAATAGAAGAGTCCGAGCTCGGACATTCGAAGCCGGAGACTTGGTTCTGAAGCGTGTCTTTCCGCCCCCGGTACATATGGGCCCGAAATGGGAAGGACCGTACTCCATTTTACGAAGGCTTGATAATGGAACCTTCAAGCTAGCGACCATAGATGGAGATGAAATCCCCAGAGTGTGGAATGCCCAGCATTTGTGGCTTTACCTGACATAAAAGTGTCAGTTCTATTCTTTTGTTTTTAGAACTATGCAGAAAGGCTCGACTTGCCTAGAACAGTCTGGTTATTTGAACAAAAGATTATAAAGTGGACGTAGGTCATGATTCGACCGAACCACTATAAAAATACTGTGTGTCATTTACCCTTATTGCACCATTTCTTATCTACTCTTTTATTTTGATCAATATATATACTGTTACCATTTCAGGAATTGTTTTAAATTTATGCAGTAATCTCAAAACAGCTAATCCAAAATGTCGTTCAGCGAATCGGAAAGTTCACGATAATTAAAGCTCCAAAAGGTGCAGTGAGGTAAATCACACTACAACTTGCAATCTAACTCCCGAGATCAGGGAGAGAGTATAAAGGACGCGAAGATAACGTCCCCAAGGCGTGAAGGTTCACCATGATGAATCCGCCATGACAACACTCTAACCCGCTGAAGGATCGGGAGAGTATAAAGGCGCTAGAGACTTAGCACCCCCAGAATTTCTGCCCCGCTGAAGGATCGGTGAGCAGACCAAAAATCGAGCTCGAACTCTAACCCGCTGAAGGATCAAGAGAGTATAAAGGCGCTAGAGACTTAGTGCTACACAAACTCTAACCCGTTGAAGGATCGGGAGAGTATAAAAGCGCTAAAGACTTAGCGCCGCAAGAATCATCACCCCATGGAAAGATCGGGATAGTATGAATATAATTCTAATCGATCGCCAACAAGCCCTCACCAGGTACTATAATGACGATCAATTAGGAATATATATGTGCATCACTACACGTTTACTTAGCACATGTATTTCCCGATGATTGTTTTCGTTATGATAAATGATCGTTACGTATAACTTTAACATTTAACTATGAAAGTTCCAGTTATGATTATTTAAACTCTGCTAACATGATGAATTTGCAAGAACATAATGATGCAAAAGAAGTAGGTCCTTATTTACTGGAAACAGATTTACAAAAAACGTGAAACTAAACAAAAAGTGAGGGCCAATCTCATGACTACATCTTCTGGCCAAAAGAAATCCTAAGACTAAAACATGAGCCAATAGCTGCATCCTATTTGCGCTTGGGAGATGGCTTTGATTTCTTGTTCTTGTTCTATTTCTCCAACTCCTCTTTATCAGTACCGGAGCGGTCGCTTTTCTTCCTCTTGTCGACAAGAGCTCCGGAGGAGGACTGGAAGGTTCAGAGGTAAGCCGTAAGGTTATCAATCTAGAAGAGAATCTTATAACCAACGCAGTCTTGGGGTCGATTTCAGAAATAGGTGTCAAGAACACAGGATTCTCTTCCTCCCTCTTAAGAGCCAACTGCTTCTCCTTCCTAGCTTGAATGTCGGCTAAGGTTTCGCTATCATCACCCTTGGCCTCGTCAATGATTTCTACCTCCTCTTCCTCATCTCCATGACCACCGTCTGTGTCATGCAGAGCAGCAATGATCTCGGCGTCTGCAGGAGCGCCAGTGCCAGACTCCATGGGTGCTACTGTAACTCTATCACTTGTTGAGCCCCCGGTTTGCTTTGAGACCTCGGAAGCTTCGATACCAGAACCCGGGGAAACCTCAACCTTCTCAGCCTCTGCCTTCTCCTCTGCGCCCTTTTCGACCACTTTGGTACCTACACCATTAGAAGCAAAGGTTAGCGAATCGGGAGGAGATGTGGACATGTCGGTTGTCTATCCCATGAGACGACGACAAGTTACGATTGCTTTAATAAACTGTGGAGCAAATATGGAGATACCTTCGGCCGATTCATCTCCCAGATTTGTACTGGTGGTCCCAACAATCGGAGGAGTAGGTGCCAAGGGGATCAATGGATCATCAGGGTTATATCCCTCAACTTCAGAGGTTTTGGGCTCTACCACCGAGCTCAAGCTCTCGCCAACCTTACCCTTGCCCTTGAGCCTGCTCTTATCCCTCTCCATTTCCTCGTAAATAAGGCGTCTACCTTCCTCCAAAGCCTCAGGCTCTTCACCTCTGATAAAGGTTTGCATCAACTAGCATTCGTCAATCTCATCGACCCCCAGTCGCCGCTTCTTGCCCTCGACAATTGAGTCCCATATATTGGCCAAGGTAACAGGGTCGTCTGGAATCCAAGCGATGTCTCGATGCTTGATAACTTGACCAAAGAAATCGAACAACAATTCCTCAAAACTATCTATATCCTTCTCTCTTTTGGCAAGTTTATCAGTCGCAGCAGCTGCTGACTCAAGAGTGCTATTGGCATTGCTTTCGGCGAGAGATGCATGAGCGAGTTGATCATTTAGAACCTCCTTCTCCTTCTTGGCGAGGGCAAGGTCATTTTTTAAGCTCGCCCTCTCTTTCTCCCAAGCCTCTTTCTCAGCAAAAAAGCGATCATGTTCTGTCTTCAGTTCAGTGTTAACCGCCCTAAGATCCTCAACTTCCTTCCTCGGGGCCACCCGTTCCTGGCTATTTAAGTCAAGCTCGTTGCGAAAACGCTCCCTGACACTCTCTAACTCGGACTTGTAATTCTCTGCGTCTCACCGAGCTAAAGCCAGTTGGTCCTGTGCATTCTCTAGTTCTTTCTCCATTTTGCACCTAGCCCTAGCATCATTGTCAATCTTTACTCTGGCTCTGACCGCGTCCGTCTCCATCTGGCGGATGATAGTAGAGAGTGTAGCAGCATGCTTCTTCATTACCCTGTATTGTTTGGCTACATGGCATACATACCCTATCACCTCTGTGTCCCAATCCTCGGGGACCGGTTCAAGATCTGGGACGAACACCATCCTCTCAAAGTAAATGTTGGGAAACTGTTTTCGTAAGCGCTCTAGCCTGGCCATAATCTCAGAACTGGGGGCAATATCCCTTGCAGCAGTAGTGTCCAAGCCACGCTCACTAGAGGAAGTAGGAATTGTATTCCCCTTCTCTATAATCCTGCACTCATCTTTGTCCTTGTCCTTTGGCTTGGGGTGTTTTTTAGAAGAATGGGCATGAGAAGGAGTGCTTTTTGGAGGGGTTAAATCTCTAGGAAGTTGCTTCCCCCCAGCTGGTGGCATTGGACGACTATGTGGCTTTCCATAACTTTGCTTCGGTGGAGATCGAGGTCGTGCAGGAAAAGATTGATGAGAATCCCGGGGCCGACGACTATCCCTTCCCCGACTATCGCTACGAGTGTGCTCAAGATCTGGAAGGAGGCTTGGTATGCCCTCGCGAAGGGAACGGTAGGAATAAGATCGTTTGCGAGACATTTTTCCTACAAAGAAAACAAGTGCATGTTAGAACTATGAACCACAGTAGCAAAAAAGTGTTATGATAAATGGTTCATGTGTTTTGTGCATCCCGTGAAATCCCCTTTTTTGAAACAGACCAGGGCCCAAAGTTAGGCTCATTTGGGTAACTTCTTTTTCTCTAACTGGGGCACCCGTCTCTTCGAAGAGGGGAAAATTGGTTCCCTCCGAAATCTTCTTGAGTATAGATATCATCTGGCAAAGGAATTTTATTTAATTCCCCGAGAATCTGTTCCTCCGTTAATTCATCTTGGGCGACACTCAATTGGCGATGAAGTTCTTAAGGGAGACTGCCCCTCGGTGGTTGGTACCTCTTTTGGTTCATCAGCTCATCCCTCATATCCTTTATACACGTTTAAATCTTCGTCATCCTGATTAATCATCGGCGAAGGACTCTTGCGAAGAGTAGACGTCTCTACAACTTGAGAACTTCCTTCTCCTTCAGCCGGGGGCACATACTTGTAAGGTTTGCCGCCCGCGCCAAGTCTGAATCTTATGTCCAAAAGATGGTGCTTGTGAAGGATTTCGTCGGTAATACATTTCTTGATTCTCAAGAAGTCAGACTTGCTTTTAAGAAGACAGGATAATCGATCGTTATACACTAAGCCTTCTGTCTAGGGGAATGTGTGATCTGCACAAGAGAAAAGGAAACATGTTAGTGCTTCGATTATGTAATTAAGTCATGCATCTGGAGGCTCAAAACTTACTAGACTTGAGCCACCTCCTCACACACCCAGCCTGGTGTTTTATGTAAAACCAATCAGCTTTGGGATCCCCTATGTTGCTGTAACCATCAGACAGAACCTTCCTGTTGGCTACTGATTCAAAGAAAGAGAAATTTGGAGTCGTTGTGGAATGGTGCTTGAAAAGATAGTAGAATTTCAAGTCTTTAAAAGTAAGCTCAGAGCATTGGGATGAAGCAGCATAGGGGCAATACACAATCGTCTTAAGGTTTTAATGACGATTGGAGGAAACGGAGGAATAGCGCCTACCCAGCACATGAGTCGGTTGATTGCCATGTACCCTTCTGGAGCAAGATGAGGTCTATCTCCACTTTCGGGTGTTTTCACATCGTCCCAGGGGATCCCGTGTTTCAAGCAAATTTTCTTAAGTTTTATATCGTCTAGTTTGGAAGCTAAAGAGTCGGTGAAGTTCTCAATTTCTAGAACGCCGGGAATCTCATCGGGAGCTCGGTCATCCACTTCGGACTCCTCCTCTAGCGAGGAACTCTCAGATGAATTTGATTCTGTCTCTGCCTCATATTCGGATTCAGAATCCTCACCATCTGGATTAATTGGAGGAACCTCGGGATTATGGTATTCCGACATCTCCGAGTCCCCCTCTGTTTCAGATCCTTTAGAAGAGCGTCTATCAGACATAGCTGTGTTGGCGAATAAAAGTTAGAATACAATTACCCATTCCCCCTGTGTGCGAGTGCAAGTGTGTGCCCGTGTATATATTAAAGAAAAGCATAAAGTTAACAAGGTAATCGGGATATCAGTTGTTGTCCACTGCCAAGTTGTGCTGGTGTTCGGTTCAAAAGACTCGATGGCTCTAACCTAACTATCCATTGGGGTATCAAGATTAAATTTCATTGCTTATTTAACAAATATATCGGATCGTTCATCACGCTGGATCGTGAGCTAGGGTCCGGATTGCAGTGCATATTCGTATCGTGAAGAAAGTATGGACCCGTGGCAGAAGCACCAACTCATCAAAGAGCATCGGATCGTGGAAACCGAAATGGATCGCGTTAACCTCTCGCGATCCGCCTCTCTCTCGTGAACCACTCCTTACCACGACCCGCTCCATCTTCCAAACCCTACTCCATTCATTTGCCCTTCTCGCGAACCACGGTCCTGCCCTCTCCATGATCCAATATGTTACTGCGTTGAGCACCATCTTCATCTCCTCTCCTACCACCTCGCCATCACCATGAATCCAAACCGCGCCCACGAGTCGAACTGGTCAATTTCTTCCTCTTCTTTCCTCCTCTCCTCCCATGAACCCGAACGGCTAAACCCATTAACTAGTCCCCTTTAAATCCTTGAACACCACACAACTCTGCCACTTTCTCCTCTCAAATCAGTGAAATCTAGAAAGGAACGAAAGTGAAGATGCATTAAAGCCTTGTTAGCATGATTACCTATTTCGTTTTAACTTAAATTGGGAGAGGAAGTTATTTTCTGGAGATCGCGAGTTAGGGTTTGAAAGAAAGGACCGATGGTGGCCGCAGAAAGAAAGGAGAAGGAGAGAAAGTGGAAGAAAAGTTGGTTTATATAAGCAAACACGCGTCGCTTAGAATTCTCCTTTTTGTTTTATTCGAACCGTGGAGCACAGTGGGCCACGGACCCGAGCCCAACATAGAAAAAAGAGGGGCCGCTCCCTCCAGTGGCTTATGTGGGAAAGCCCATCGTGTTTCATGGAGGAGCTCAAATGATTACCAAACTGAAACGAGTGCCTCATCCCATGGTCCGTAGGATGTTTCAGTAATTTGATTCAATAAACGATTGCCGAAAATGAAGATTCAGAAATACCTGCGAAGAGTCTAAAGTTTACCTCATAATTTGACAATGAAATCTCCGAAAATTCCAAAAAATGAGAACTATCCAATGAACAAAGCAATGATAGAAGATTTAACTGGATATTTATATCAGTCGGAGGACACAACTTTCTAGAGTAGTACGACCTTTCAAATAAGCATGACTTTTGATTTACCTCGCTTCATGAAAAGATAAGTCCGTAATTTCGAAGCATGTTCCATCTCTGATAAAACATACTTCAAGGGGGCAAAATGTTGGCTAGCTTTTTGACCAAGCCACCAAGGTCCGCGCACACAAGGAAAATATGAAACTTCACACCTTTAGCATTCGAAGACCCGATCGGATCGCCCTATCTTACCACGATCGCGTTCTCCCCCATCACCTCGGTCCGACCCGTCCTCTCCTGTGCGATCCGATCCGCCTCTTTCATCTCGACTCGTCCACCCATGCGCGACCCGATCCGAGGCCAGAAGACATAGTGGAGGTTATGACCAAGTCCATCACAATCTGAGAAAGTAGGATCTTGTGACACCTGTCTGTAACTGTCATATTGACAATTTCTTCCTCAAGCTACGAACCAGTCCTAGATTCTCGAGATTTGCCCCACGTATGACCGCGATTCGTCTGCAAATATCAGCTATAAATAGCCCCAGACTTGGCATTTTTCAGGATCCTTTTTAGCAATTCTGAGTTCCAAATCCACCATTATTACACCTCCATTATTATTATTCAGAGTTGTCTCGAAATTATTGAGTGAATCAACATTGTAAAAGTGAGGTTGTGAGATAAATCATCGATTGTACTCTGATTTCAAGTATAATCATTGAAATAAAGTGGACGTAGGCTCGTTAACGCCGAACCACTATAAATCTTGTGTCTTTTCTGATTTTCTAGCATTTTTCCTGATATTAATTTCCACATAATTGAATAACTTGGGTGTTAGAGCCAATTTTGGATCTAACAGAATGTTTTATTAGATTATAGTAATGTCATGTTGATTATAAAAATGTCATTTATGTAAATTTTGAAAATGTCATTTATGTTAAAAATAAAAAGGTCATTTATGTCATATATAAAAATGTCATTTATGTCAAACATAATAAAATGTCTTTTTATTGAATTAGAAATGTTAATGATAGAAATGTCATTTACGTTTGAAAAAAGGTTACATTAGAATAAAAATAACATTTTTTTATAAAAGGTTGCATTAGAAATAAAATAACATTTTGTTATAAAAAAATTATTAGATTAAAAATGTCACTTTTGTATAAAATGTTTATTTAGAATGAAAACATCACTTTTGTTAGAAATGGTTATTTAGAATAAAAACATCACTTTTGTTAGAAATGTTTTATAAGAATAAAAAGGACATTTTTGTTAGAGATATGCTATGTAAATAAAAATAACATTTTGTTAGAATATGTTATGTAAGATAAAAATAACATTGTGTTAAAATCATGCTATGTAAGAAACATATACCATTTATGTAGCATATGTTATGTTACTCAAAAATATCATTTTACATAGAAAATGTTATGTCACTTAGAAATATCATTTTACATAGAAAATTTTATGTCACTTAGAAATATCATTTTAAATAGAAAATGTTTTGTCACTTAGAAATATCATTTTACACAGAAAATATTATGTCACTTAGAAATATCATTTTACATAGAAAATGTTATATTACTTAAAAATATCATTTTATTAGAAATATCATGTTAAAGTAGAAATGTCATTTATTTATATTATGTTAATTATAAATGTCATTTTACTAGAAAATTGATCTTAAGTTAAAATATGATTTGTGCTAGATTAAGACATTATCATTATAATGTTAGTAAGGTAGTTGAAATTAAATTATAAATATTTATTTATAATTTAAACAAATGAAAATTCGTTAAATAGAAAGTAATTCAAATTGAATTAGAATTGGTTAAATTTATTAACCAATGATTTATTTATGTAAACTGTTATTGTTTGAAAACCACACATGGGTATTGGGATGATATTTGACATATACTAGTCCCAATATTTAATTAATTGTCAATCAGTGGATTGACAGTCTGTGATGAGCATTATTTATTTATTTTAATGCTCACACAGTTATAAATTTCACTCTGGATGTGAATGGATTGTTTAATGATTATTTATCGTTATTGTTATACACATGCGATGTGTGAAATCCATATAACTGAAATTATATGGTAATTGATTGAGTCGCATTACGATTCAGAATATTTTAAAATAAAGAATATTCAAAAATAAAGTATCTTTCAAAATAAAAACTATTTTATAATAATGAATAATTTAAAATAAAATTCAATAAAGAATAAATTATGATTTTTATGTCGATCTTCGGATGGACACAAAAATATAAAAATATGAAGTCGAGTTAAGTAGCAAACGCCATTTTAACCCGAACGGGTTTATTGATCGATTTATTTCATTTTGTAATGAATATCGAAAAACAGTGATTTCAAACTCTAATATTTTGAAATATTAATATTATGATATGATAAATATATAGAGTGTTCAATTTTAATTTTAATTTGAAAATGAAGTTAAAATCGTTTTAAAACGAATTTATAAACAATTTATAAAATACGTTTTGAACATAAATCGACGATATATATATTATATATATAATGGCCTGGATAGAACGCGCTGCACAGCGACCGTTTGCAAATTTCGATCATTAACTTCAAATTAATGTAACGGGAGGTCCAGCCGTCAGATTCTCCTAAAACGGGAACCGTTGGGTTCGTATCGAAAAGAGCTTTCCAATTAATATAAGAGTTTTGAAATCTAACGGTTGGATTTGGAATTATGTCCAAATCAAATTTGAAAAAGGTCGCTATGGATGCAGTTCAGTGGCCGTTATTGGAAACCGACTGTACGGGCCTGAATAAAATTATTAAAAATATGTTAAATTATGTAAAATAATACTTAATGATTTAGAAAGATTTCGGATGAAAAATTCCATATTTGAAAAGAAAAAAAAATATTTTTATCGAAATGAACTAGTTATTAACTAGAATAAATCATTAAATTAAGATTTAATGAAGCTTTCCAAATAATTAATATTTAATTGGAATTAAATAAATAAATTGGATTTTGGGTTGTAGTGAATGGTGTCTTAAATAACACTGTTCTTAACCCAAGTTGAGAAAAGAATAAATCTTTTATTTAAGATTTAGTGAAGTTTTCCCATGAATTAATATTTAGTTGGAATGGAATAAATAAATTGGATTTTGGGTTCTCGTGAGCGGTGTCTTAAATAACACTATTCTTAAACGCAGTTGAGAAAAGGATAAATCTTTTATTTAAGAATTAGTGAAGTTTTCCCGTGAATTAATATGTAGTTGGAATGGAATAAAAGAATTGAATTTTGGGTTGTCGTGAATGGTACCTTCAATAACGCAGTTCTTAAACCCAGTCGAGAATAAATCTTTTAATTAAGATTATTAGAGTTTCCAATTATATTTAGCAATTGGAATAAAATGAAATGTGAATTGGGTTTATTGCGAACTGTGTTTTTAGCGACATTTGTTCTTTAAATCGACTTATAGTGAAAATATAATTTGGAATTTATAAATCTTTCATTAAGATTTAAATGGAAATTTTCCAATGTAAATTTTTCCAATTTAATATATTAAATTGGAATTGAATGGAATTCGATTTAATAATAATCAAGATGAGCTTCTGTAAAAGAAGACCATTACTATATATGGAATTTAAAAGGCTTTGCCGTTATTCCATCTATATTATTAGTCTGATACGGAAATTTATATCGATTATGTACTGATTGGACTTCTGGGAATTCCATATTTAATGGAAGATGATTTTGGGTTTGTCGTGAACTGTGTTTTAAATGACATTGGTTCTTTAACCCAGTTGAAGACAAGATTAATTTCGTAAAGTGGAATAATCATTAGTAATGGTTTTTGATATTAAAACCAGATTGGAGTTTTAATGAATCGTTAAAAAGAAGATTAAAGAATAAACTTTTAAGAATTTACCTTTGATAAAATTAATGGGAACCCTTCCATAATAATGTGAAAATTTTATAAAAAGAATAATCTGAGTTGGAATGTGGCGTATGATGTGTTTTTATAGCACTTGATTATTGATTATAAAATACGCAAGTTACTCAGAAAGACCGGGTTTAACCCATTCTGAATAATTACTATGACGATTAAAAGTCGAAGATGAAGAGGGTGGTTGAAGAGCGGCAATCTTCACATCGAATGGACAGCTACTGATGCCTTTGATTGGGGTTGCTGCCTTAAAAGGGTTATAATGGTAGTTGTCCGGACGTACTTGTTGATTGTCCGGATAAACGAGGACCTCTCTCCTGTATTGGACATATGGGATGAGGAATAATGTGCCTCTGGTTTCGTTCAGACCTAGAACGGACTTGTAAATGGATGGAATGTCTGACGTTGTATTCCTTTATGCTATATTCGTTGATCTCTGCTAAATATATATATATATATATATGTTTGGTGGCGGAGAATTTATTCTCTTGCTTAACACCGTTCTCTGAGACGTACGAGCTTAGAGGTTATATACTGGCAAAAATCAATGGTATTGTATGGATTGACGATGTGGCATGCTAAGATGCAAATGATCAAGGCTTTTGTTGAAAAGCAGAGCCTTGTGGTTGATGATCAAAGCACAGCTTTATTTAGCATAGCTTTTTGTAGTGATACTTCGCCAGCCTCACACCCCGGTATGAACCAGAAATGGGAGAAGGATCCAGGGAGAACATACGTTTCTTTCTAGCTAGAAATGGTGTTTGGGTTTTACAAGTGTAGATATTTTTACTTATGTGGATGATGGATTGCGAGGCGCCTCGGTATTTGAGTCCCTAGTGGCTCTATTTTATGCCTCATAGGGCAGGGAGACGTATTGTTCAGGAATTTATACATAATCCACCAACGTAAGTTGGGGACCGGCCCTGTGGCTCCAGGTGAAGTTGCGACTGAGTCCTGAGGCTCGGGCTAGAGTCTTGAATTCGGTAAGGACGATCTCTTGCCTTGGTTCATGATGGAAATCCAACTTCCAATACGACACCATACGGTTTTGATTGTATTACTAGTATGGCGACGCAGTATATGGTAGCTATGCCGTCTATGATTGATATATTATGTAACACCCCATGTCCGTTAATGTCATTCACAAAGGGAATGCATTAACTTCCATGAAGCATTATAAGTAAATAGAATAGAATATTACAAGACAAATATGTAAAGAAGTACTTGAAAAATTTATAACTTTATTACAGCAGAAACAAAAATAAGTTTGGTTACATCCTTCAAAATCACAATACCAAAACCCAAGTACACAAATATAAGTCTTATATCATAATCCTTCAAAATGCATAATTTTAAAACCATAATCCCCAACGTAAACTGCCATAAGAAGGTAGAGTCAAGGCCGAGCAATACTTCAAGCCCTTCAAGCAGAGACAATATGAATCAGGCTCCTATGTTTCCACCCTGAGCACCTTGGGTGGGAATGGAAAGAAAAAGAGGCGAAAACAAACGAGGTCAGACATAAAGTCTGCTGAGTCCAGTAACTTTCAGCATATAAACAGACAGTAGTATCATGACATGTAAATAAAACTGGATGAGAGATTACAGCAATAGGAGTAGCAGGTATGCTTAAGTTAAATAGAAGAAACAGAATGATATAGACCAAGATATCTTACTTCTCTACACTAAAACTTAGTATAACAGGATTAGGTGTTACCCTAATGTGTAAACTGAAACACAAACGGAAATAGAATAATCTCTACAGAAACAGAATGCTAGTAATGGGCCTTTACCAACCCAACAGAGACAGAAGGTACTGAAATAGAATGCTAATAACGGGCCTTTACCACCCCAACTAATGGGCCTTTTACCACCCCAACAAAGACAGAAGATACAGAAACAGAATGCTAGTAATGGGCCTTTACCAACCCAACTAATGGCCTTTACCACCCCCAACAGAAACAGACGACACACCAACAGAAACAAACAGAGCTAGGTGTACCCTAAATTCTACCCCAAGCTATCGGCTCCTAATACATAAATACCCTGTGCCGGCCCCATAGAAGGGTGTATCATTCCCTAAAGTGGCAACCTATAGATACAGACCTATTTACAGATGTCACTGTGTCTTACATCCACAGAGCAAACCGGATCCATGCACGCACATGACCTAGTTGGAATTCGCCATCGACACCCCTCGCCATTATTAGAGTGAACCTCTTACAATTAATTCAGTAAGCGTGCTCGGACCCCTCCTAGTGTTGGGTCATAGTTTTGATACCAGAAAAGGGTTACTGACTAATTTGGGTTCCACACAACATATGACATAAGTAATTACCCCTCCTAACCTGGTGTCCCTAGATTATCAAATTCCAGATTAACTTGCTTACATATTTCAGATGTACAAAGTTCAAATTAACTAGTTCTCAGATCAAACATATAGGTTAACAAGTATTCAGACTAATGGATCAGATATATAGATTAACAGTCTTACAGACTATTTTACCTAACCTTGTATTGGACCTACAGATTTACGAAACGTGTTTATTAGATTCATCCACTCAGTTGATTAAACCTTATCCATCCAACACGTTTTAGGCATCATATTTATCCTAGATTTGCATTAATTAATTACTAATGCACAGACCTCTCACATTAGGTCGATAGCTTTTGGCCGTTGGATGTGCCGGGCGGTTCCGGGCAGACTTCTGGCACAAGCCTGACCAAACCTCGTGTCTAAACATCTTTTAGTTATGCCTACGACCTCTCACATTAGACTGACAGTTTGCGGTTGTTGGTTAAGCCGGTTGGGTCCGGGCAGGCTTCTACCGCAAACAGAGTCTAACCTCGTGTCTCAGCATTCTTATTTTTTGCTAAAGTATTCATTCACATATTGTGCCAAATATCAGACTAATTATGCCAATTCAACAAATTAAACTTCTTTACAAGTTACAACAGATTATTCAAAGCTCTATTAACTTGTTTTGCTCAATTTTAGATCGAGCCTACAGATTTTCATAACCCAAATTTACCATATTCAGTTTCAACAGATTCAGCAGATTAGGCAATTTAACAGATTTAATCATAAAATTAAGCCAAATTTTACATGCCCAAATTATGGTCATAATTCACAATATAACATATGCCCCAAATTTAGTTAAATTTACACAGTACAGAATATTCTCCAAAAACCCGAAATCATGCTATACAATATGAATTATGCCAAATTATAGCCTTTGATTTCAGCGTATGCCTAATATCCAAAATCCCCATTTAGGCGTACTTACATTTAATAGTTATCCTATTATAATATAGATGTTTGCGCCTAAGTCATATGCACAATAATTCTCCTTCCAAATCATAGACTATCATATATAGTATGCCCAGATCTAGATCTTAAATTACAACATATGTTCTTTTCTCAAATTAGTCACAAATCATTCATGTCTAATTATGCATCATTCACTATTTTCCTCAAATTTAGCATTCGTTCGTCAAGCTCTTATGAGATTTGGCTCAGGCTCGAGGTAGCCTGGCTATAGAACAGAAGGAAGGAAGAGATACGAAAAAGTTACTATAATATTAATAAGATAGATCTACACAGAAAAACAGACCTGATAAACAAGAATATGCATAATCTCAAATTCAGATTTATAACCATGTCAAGATCATAATTAAATTCCATATCTGAAAATAATTGTTCTCACCTTGGTTGGATTCTAAAAGAAAAAGGATTGTAGTTGTTCTCTTTTAATCCTATTCAGATTGGATGAAGAAGAAGCACTAGTTCTAGCTTAGGTTTCAGCAGAGTAGAGATGCCATTAATTTATTTTAAACAGAACTGAAGCAGCATAGCGTTACAATGGTTTGGTGTGAAGAGAAAGTGGGGTTTGGGGGTATTTAAATAGCATAGGGATCAACGAATCTGGTCAGAACGGGCATCCAAATGTAGAAAAATGAACCAGTCCTCGGATCTGGAAATATGGGGGAGGTTGACCTCCAGGTCGACCCCCTGGTCGACCTGGGTCCTAGGCGGGAAATTTCCCGCCTAGCTTGGGTGTGTGATTTGAATTTCAAACTTAAATCTGAGCTGTTTTATTTTATTTAAATTCCTGAAACTTCTGAGTGTCGTAACTTTCTCATACGATGTCTGATTTATGCAAACTCGGACTCCATCTGAAGCAGAATTCCGAGTCGAATGCAATGGCGTAATTCGTTTCCCTTAATTCTTCTTTTAAAAATGAAGTATACTTTGTTTTGTTACTTTTATGTTCACAGAAAATACGGGGTGTTACAATCTCCCCTCCTTAAAGGATTTCGTCCTCGAAGTCTTCAAGTTAAGAAGAATGTGTCCTACCATCCAATCATCCATCTACTCAACCATCATCCACAAGCATCCATTGTCCTTAGAAATCTTCTAATATTGTATGAACATATGCAAAAGTGTGTGTATATGTATCTTATCTAATGCAAAGATCAGGCGGTCTACTGATTCAGTTGACATCCTCAATGCGAATTATGTTAGTGCCATGAGTCCAATTGTGTATGCAGGAAATCCTATTTGATACACATCATTTCTATATGAGTGCATAACCATTCATCCAAATGCAACATCCATGTGATGATTCAATCATTTTTCATCCACAAAAATTAAAAAATGCGCACACATCCATATGCAGTATGAGAGTGCTTTTGAGCCGATTTAGTGCCTAGTGTGTGTATATGCATCCACTAGCAACCACTTGCATCCACTTGCAACCATCAAATATAACATGTCTCAAAAACATGTTTACACTCATTAGTTTCTACCTAAAGGTCGAAGACTCGATCGATAGGATACAGCCGGGTGATAGAAGTAAGTACAATTAAAACAAAAGTTCTGCTCCCATTAGACATCGGTTAAGAGAATAAATCTCTAAGTATCAACCCCGAAGACCGAAATCAACATAAGATTGACACTCAGAGAATTACTCCCACTAAACAATGTCAAAACTGGAAATCTACTTCACGCTTCAAGTAAAAAACCCTATCCTTTTCAGAAATATTCAGATACTTACAGACTACTGGTACAGATCAAATTATCAAAACCCAGAATGTATGCGTCATAGTCAACTTAACGCCCAACACAGATATCCCCAACTTATCACAAACAAATGAGTCGTAACCCTTATGTGGTTTGAGACTATAGCGGGATCAGAAAAAAGACTAGTATTAAAGTGCAGAATCTCAATTACAGAATCAAAATGCCAGAATCAAAAAGAGTTTTTAACTCAATAATCAGATAAGGAAATTAAACCTTCTACAGAAATTTTCCTATCCCTATCCTATCCACCAGCCACGTGAGCATTCACCTGCCCTTCAAAAGTAGGTCCTGTCCTCTGCCCTTGCCCTTGTTTCTTCGGACAATCCCTAGTGAAGTGTCCCATCTCACCACAGTTGAAGCAAGTGCCCTTCTTCTTTCTGCAATCCTTGTTCAGATGAATCTAGCTTCCACAAGTAAAGCACTTTTTCTCCTTCTTATCTTCAGACTTTTCATCCTTCTTTTGGGTTTCCTTTTTGGGATACGCTTTCTTGTTCTGTGGTCCTTCGATCTTTTCCTCCTTTTTCTCGCTTTTGGCTTCCTCTTCATGCATCAATGTCATGTCAACCAATTTCTCGAAGGTAGCCCCCATAGGAATGTGGGTCATAGCCAACCCGTATAGCGGCTCATTCAAACCTTTAATGAATCTCAGGGCCTTCTTTTCATTTGTGTTCACCGAGTCTAAGCCAAATCTCGCCAACTAATTGAACTTGTTAACGTACTCCTTTCCTGATAAATTCCCCTGCTTCAATGCCAAGAACCTCTCCATGTATAAATTCTCTTCTACTCGTGAGAGAAATTTCATCTCGAACCTATGCCTGAAATCCATCCAAGTCTCCACTGCTCGTTCTCCATTCGTGACCTACCACCAAAACGAGGCTTCGTCCTTCATTAACCAAGCACCTAATTGGACCTTCCTTCCATCTTCTATCTAGAAGATACCAAACAAATCTTCCACCTCCTTAAACCAATTTTGAGCTTCAACAAACGTCTCTGACCGATGAAAAAGTTTCCCGCCCATTGCCCGAAAGTCTTTGCATATCTTCAAAAAAGTATCAACGCGCGGAGGGAGAGGAGGAGGAGTGGCTGCAATTGGGGGAGCAGGAACGTTTGCTGGGCCTACAGCAGTGGCCCTAGCCTCTAGATACCTTCTGAACCAGGTTGGTATCGGTATGCCTTCGGGTATCTCGGGTACCCCAGACATGCTGAAAAGAAAAAGGAAGGGATTCAAAACGGAGAATCGAAAGACAAATATATGGCTTTTGGGGATTATGTTTTTCAAAATAAACTTTACTTTTGAAAATACTTCCTTTTTAAAATCTTTTTGAAAATAGTTTTCAAAAACTTTTTATCAAATCTGGTAACCTTCAGCTCTGATACCAAGTGTAACACCCCATGTCCGTTAATGCCATTCACAAAGAGAATGCATTAACTTCCACGAAGCATTATAAGTAAACAGAACAGAATATTACAAGACAGATACGTAAAGTAGTACTTGAAAATTTTATAACTTTATTACAGTAGAAACAGAAATAAGTTTGGTTACATCCTTCATAATCGCAATATCAAAACCCAAGTACACAAGTATCAGTCTTATACCAAAATCCTTCAGAATGCATAATTTTAAAACCATAATCCCCAACATAAATTGCCATAAGAAGGTAGAGTCAAAGCCAATCAATACTTCAAGCCCTTCAAGCAGATTGAATATGAATCAAGCTCCTATGTTTCCACTCTGAGCACCTGGGGGGAGGGGGTGAAACAGAAAGAAAAAGAGACGAAAACAGACGAGGTCAGACATAAAGTCTGGCGAGTCCAGTAACTTTCAGCATATAAACAGATAGTAGTATCATGACATGTAAATAAAACTGGATGAGAGATTACAGCAACAGGAGTAGTAGGTATGCTTAAGTTAAACTGAAGAAACAGAATGATATAGAACAAGACATCTTAGTTCTCTGCACTAATACTTAGTATAACAGGATTAGGTGTTACCCTAGTGTCTAAACTGAAACAGAAACGGAAACAGAATAATCTCTAAAGAAACAGAATGCTAGTAATGGGCCTTTACTACCCCAACAGAGACAGAAGGTACAGAAATAGAATGCTAATAATGGGCCTTTACCACCCCAACAGAGACAGAAGGTACAGAAACAGAATGCTAGTAATTGGCCTTTACCACCCCAACTAATGGGCCTTTACCACCCCAACTAATGGGCCTTTACCACCCCAACATAAACAGACGGCACACCAACAGAAACAAAAAGAACTAGGTGTACCCTAAATTCTACCCCAAGCGATCGCCTCCCTAATACATAAATACCCTGTGCCGGCCCCACAGAAGGGTGTATCATTCCCTAAAGTGGCAACCTATAGACACAGACCTATTTATAGATGTCACGGTGTCTTACATCCTCAGAGCAGACCGGATCCATGCATGCACATGACCCGGTTGGAATGCTCCATCGACACCCCTCGCCATTATCAAAGTGAACCTCTTACAATTAGTCCAGTAAGTGTGCCCGGACCCCTCCTAGTGTTGGGTCGAAGTTTTGATATCAGAAAAGGGTTACTGACTAATATGGGTTCCACACAATAGATGACACAAGTAATTACCCCTCCTAACCTTGTGTCCCCAGACTAACAAATTTCAGATTAACTTGCTTACAGATTTCAGATGTACAAAGTTCGTATTAACTAGTTCTCAGATCAGACATATAGGTTAACAAGTTTTCAGACTAATGGATCAGATATACAAATTAACAGTCTTATAGATAGTTTTACCTAACCTTGTATTGGGCCTATAGATTTACGAAACGGGTTTATCAGATTCATTCGCCTAGTTGATTAAACCTTATCCACCCAACACGTTTTAGGCATCATATTTATCCTAGATTTGCATTAATTAATTACTAATGCACAGACCTCTCACATTAGGTCGGTAGCTTGTGGCCGCTGGATGTGCCGGGCGGTTCCGGGCAGACTTCTGCCACAAGCCAGACCAAGCCTCGTGTCTAAGCATCTTTTAGTTACGCCTACGACCTCTCACATTAGACTGACAGTTTTCGGTTGCTGGTTAAACCGGTTGGGTCAGGGCAGGCTTCTACCGCAAATAGAGTCTAACCTCATGTCTCAGCATTCTTATTTTTAACTAAAGTATTCATTCACAGATTATGCCAATATCAGACTAATTATGCCAATTCAACAAATTAAACTTCATTACAAGTTACAGCAGATTATTCAAAGTTCTATTAACTTGTTTTGCTCAATTTTAGATCTAGTCTATAGATTTTCATAACCCAAATTTACCGTATTCAGTTTCAACAGATTCAGCATATTAGGCAATTTAACAGATTTAATCATAAAATTAAGCCAAATTTTACATGCCCAAATTATGGTCATAATTCACAATATAACATATGCCCCAAATTTTAGTTAAATTTACACAGTACGGAATATTCTCCAAAAACCCTAAATCATGCTATATAATACGAATTATGCCAAATTATAGCCTTTGATTTCAGCGTATGCCTAATATCCAAAATCCCCATTTAGGAGTATTCACATTTAATAGTTATCCTATTATAATATAGATCTTTGCGCCTAAGTCATATGCACAATAATACTCCTTCTTCCAAATCATAGACTATCATATATAATATGCCCAGATCCAGATCTTAAATTACAACATATGTTCTTGTATCCAATTAGTCACAAATCAGTCATGTCTAATTATGCATCATTCACTATTTTCTCCAAATTTAGCGTTCGTGCATCAATCTCTTATGAGATTTGGCTCAGGCTTGTGGTAGCCTGGCTATAGAACAGAAGGAAGGAAGAGATACAGAATAGTTACTATAATATTAATAAGATAGATCTACACAGAAAAACAGATCTGATAAACAAGAATATGCATAATCTCAAATTCAGATTTATAAGCATGTTAAGATCATAACTAAATTTCATATCTGAAAATAACTGTACTCACCTTGGTTGGATTCTAGAAGAAAAAGGGTTGTAGTTGTTCTCTTTTAATCCTATTCAGATTGGAAGAAGAAGAAGCACTAGTTCTAGCTTAGGTTTCAGCAGAGTAGAGACGCCATTAATTTATTTTAATCAGACATGAAGCAGCATAGCGTTACAATGGTTTGGTGTGGAGAGAAAGTGGGGTATGGGGGTGTTTAAGTAGCATAGGGATCAACGAATCTGGTCAGAACGGGCGTCCAAATGCAGAAATACGAACCAGTCCTCATATCTAGAAATAGGGGGGAGGTCGACCCCCCAGGTCGACCTATGTGACCCAGGTCGACCCCCAGGTCGACCTGGGTCCTAGACGGGAAATTTCCCGTCCAACCCGGGTGTGTGATTTGAATTTCAAACTTAAATCTGAGCTGTTTTATTTTATTTAAATTCCTGAAACTTCTGAGTGCCATAACTTTCTCATACGAAGTCCGATTTATGCAAACTCGGACTCTATCTCAAGCAGAATTCCAAGACGAACGGAATGGCGTAACCCGTTTGCCTTAATTCTTCTTTTAAAAATTTAGTATACTTTGTTTTGTTACTTTTATGTTCACAGAAAATACGGGGTGTTACATATTATGATTTAAATGTTTTTGAAACATATATACACTAATAATAATATCAAATCCATTTTATCGTATCAAGCATTTTTTAACATTATAAGGTAAAACTCTATCCTCTGTTTGCATTGCATTGTGTGATGGGACTTGAGTCTTATAATGTTTTCATTTTTCTAAAAAGCATTGCGTTGTTTAACGATTTACCTTATTTATGCACTGGCAATCCAATGGAGTAAACCCATTCCGCGTTAGCAGCGTGGTCCTGTGATTAGCCTTATTATTAAATAGGTTAAGTAAGATTTCTCATAATAGTTCCATGACCGACTCATAGTTTGTTTCACTTTGTAAACTTGGGTGCCCTCTTTTCCACATGGACAGTCGAGTGATTTGCTTTGCATCTATTTATTTGAGCAGGATTCTAGATCGAAGCTTAAAGATGTGTCCAGAGCATTGATAGTCTTTCACTGCATTGTATTAAACTTGTCGTAAATTAATCTTCTGCTGTTGTATTATTATATTCGATGTACTTTGATATATTTTGTACTCTGATGTTATATTATCATGATGTAATAAAAGTCTGGTGTTATTTGTTCTGATGTGTTGTATACCCAGAGTTAGCGTATTCGGGTTTTTGAGCGGTCTTAGTCGATTTTGCGATCGATTAGGTCTAGGCGAAATCCAAGTCGTTACACCTGAGGTCAAAACTTACCTTTAGATATATTACGTCTTTATTCACTTTGAATGCCACATCGTCAAACCTATCAAATCACAAATTGATTTCCCCAAAGCCACGGGTATAAAGCTAAGAGAAACGAATTTCTCTACCACTAATCATAGTTTTGAAGAGATCAAATTACACGATCTGTTAGGCATACTTTGTCAGACATTCGTCCATACAAGTTGTCCTGGGACTGGACAAACCGAAGGTACTATCCTGCAAATCCATCTTAGGCAATTTCTTCCTAGGATCGACAGAATAGCCCTTGCATTAACTCCGTCTTCAATGGTCTTCAATTTGACTTCAAATTAATCAGCGCCTAGGTCGATACAAAGTGGTATTTGGATTTCATTTTAGAAAACCAATCCCGGTTTTTTTGGATCAATGAACATTAAAATATTTTGGAACAAGTGATACTTAAATCATCAAGTTATCATGTTAAACAAATTCCAGCAAGACTTATCTAAAAATTCTAGATTTCAATAGTAATTTGATATTATCTAAATGAGACATGTAAATGATTAAATTAACTGAATAAGTCTGTTGGGTCATACCACAACATTTAAATCAAACTAAACAACTATCACACAGATTCATCACAATTCAGTAATTCAAATAATCGTCATTCATGAACTGGTTGATCTTGGAAAATGATTATTTCAAATCATATTTATCTAAGATTTAATTCAGTTTGTATGATCCCTTTTATTTTCAATAATTATAACCATGTTGTTGTAATCCATACTTTAGTATATACGACTTAAATATATAACTATTATTATATTTCTTTAAATGAATAATTCATTCAATATAATTTATTTAAATCTTATTTAAAATCGAAAGAAAATGATACTTTCCTAACTTTAACTTATTCGATTTCCAATATGACATCTTCTTATAATTCGTCACTATTCCATTTATTTTTCTGAACTTCGGAATACTCCCACCGTTATTGGTTAACAAATTTCTCTACCAATATCCCTCACAACCATTATCATTTGTAGAATATTTGCTTCCAACGTTATTCACTTTGGATTGTGAATATCCTTCCCTTCTGGACTCGTTTAACATTTCAACTTGATTTCATAGATAAACACTAGTAAAAATGTTAAATTTCTATTTATGTAGTCCCTATATAAATTCACATTCTCATAGATTACAATATATAACTTAATCATCGTTAATTCAACTTTGAAATCATTTCTTGATTTAAAATATATTTATCGATCTAAGTCTATTAAATTTAAAATGATAGTTTAACTGTTTATTTCAAAGAAATAGAGTTCATCATAACCCAATATTATTAACGATCGGCATTATTCATTTATCACTACATAACATCACTTATCATTTAACAAACACAACCGAAATCATTTATCTGGTTTTAGAAATGAGTGTATTCGTTCTATTCTTATTAATATTGATTTGAGAAGAAATAATTTTACTTTGTATATTTAAATAAATTAACTTTGTTTACGTCTGACAAAGCTCAACCCTTTTTACAATGATCCTTGTTTGATCATTCACTATCATCTTCATTCTAGATTTTCTGTCTCCATATTAATCGCTTTCTTTTATTGCTTTTTAGAGATATATATATATATATATATATTATTTTTATTTTTATTTTCTACTTCTCTTTTTCTTTCTTTTATTTATTTTTCTCTCTTCTTTTATAATAGCCGCAGCCTACAGACAGGCCCATCTTCTTTTCTCTCCACCTTTCTTTATTTCTTCTATTTATTTCCACTTCTTGGCCCAAGTCCCATCTATCCAAACCAATGAATTATCCCCTACTTTCCAAATTCTTATTTCTTGTTAAGCTGCACATGTTAGATCTGCCTACTCCCATATATTTCTTGCTCCATCCCAAAGACAGCATTGGCCACACGCATTTACTTCTCTCTTTCCGTCCATACCTAGTGCCAACTCATCACACCTACATGCCATACTCCACGTTAACGAATTTCCCCATTTTTCCTTCGCCTGCGTCCCCACTTCCTCCTATTTGCTTTCCCTTTGTTTCTATCTACAGTTTATTTTCTATTTTTCCGCGTTCTTGCAAATTAGTGTGCACTTCATTTTATAGTTTTTTGTTCTTCATTATTTTTAACTTTCACTTAGTGCCTGTACACATCTATGTTCACCATATAATGTTCTCAGTTGCATTTGTTCATGTTTTCTCCCGAAGTAAATATATGATTTTTCCAATACCCCTATAACCAATTTAAACTATTCTATTAAGGCCTCATCATTCTAACATTTGTCTATTAATGCCGCAGGCACAAATAGGACCATCATAAACTGATTACTCGGACAAAATATAACCAGTTCTCACCTTTCTGCAGATCACACATAGTTCATATACTCCATCTGACCGTTAGCATCCATATACCGATAGGACAAGAAATTAACGGAATGACCCTGATGTCTCTTGTGTTTCATGAAATAAGTTTATAACACCTTAGTGATGATATAGTAGTAACCTAGGTGCTATGGTACCACTAATAGAAAACGAAAAGGTATCACCGAAAGTGTATATAACTATTCAGACAAAATTTTGGCATGTGAGAACATAGCATCTTTTTATGAAGTTTGGATGTCTTATATCTGTTGCATGTAACGAACTGGGATTTTCGACTCTGAAAATCAACACAAAAACTGCCATGTTGACTATTCGAACATCGAAAATACCTGATCATTAATAGAAAGAAGTTAGAGTGTGAGAATAGATAAGATAGAAGGTTAGAATAGAAGAGGAAGAAGAAGAAGAAGAACACAATCAGAGTAAACATGAATCTCACAGCGGAATGAATAAAATATAATATATAACATAACTTTGCAATAAAACAGTATATATACACTATAACATCATCAGAATACAACACTTACACACAGCGGAAATAACAATAGCTATATAATCCTGAAGCCTCCTGCTTCAATCTCCTCCAAGTATATCTATAAGGACCTGAACTACTTGACTATCCGTACAAATTTGGGCACCCAAGAGTTTAGGGGAAAACAAAACAAAATAAACTTTGGGTCAGTCATGGGACTGGTGTGAGTAAACTCAAATCATTTTTGTTTAACTTTTCAAAATTTCTTTTCAAACGAAAAGATAATCATAAGACCAATCCACACATAAACACGGACGGTTTTTACCTTATGATAACCCAAAACACTTTCAAAATCAATACTTCTCTTGATATTATAATAATGTCTAATCACAAGTAATTAACAATCTAGTAGAACGCTTGCATCTCACGTTCCACATATATGGTACACAAACAAATCCGCAGGAGCTTATTGGAGATTGGATTCCAACTATGACAAGGTATGGGACCACCTGCCGATAGTGTATCTCTAGAGGCAAATACACCGGGTTCAACAAGAACGTCTTGCAACCCGGCCCATACATGACCGACCACTCATTTGGCTTGAGTGTATCAAATGTATACCACCAACGGTTGGAAGCTACCCACCGTTTCCCGAAAAGGGACAGCATCGAACATAGATAAAAGAATGAAAAGGATTTTCTCTAGATAGGTGATATACACCCTAATGGGAGCGACCCACTTAGCTATGCTGCCTGCCCGATTTCTGTCATTTCCCGGTTGATGAGGCTTGAGGTCAAAACGTATCTTTTGGAATATCTGACCACAATTTACTTTGAATGCCACTTCGTCATACCCACCAAATCACAAATTGATTTCCCCAAAAATACCACGGGTATAAAGCTAAGAGAAAAGAATTCCTCCGCCACCAAACGTAAGTATGTTTGAAGAGATCAACTTACGCGATCCGTTAGATATACTTTGTCAGACATTCGTCTAGTCACGTTATCCTGGGATTGGACAAACCGAAGGCACTATTATGTAAACAGGATAGCCTTTGCTTAACTCCATCTTTAATTTATCATCATTGATCGCAACGCTAACTCCCATACAGAGTGGTTTTCAGATAATATATCTGATCCCGGTCTCTCCGTATTGACGACGATAAAATGGTCAAAAACTTCGATAGTCGGTGATTTAACTATCAAAGAAAAACAGGTGTGCAAACAATGATATTATTTCCAGGTGGAAATTCTATCAATCAAACATCATTCATAATTTTCCCTTTTAAGTTAATTTATTATTAATTTATTCATTTTCCCTTTCTATACATTTTCTATATTATAAAACATTTCCGATCTTTATTTGGAAAACGTTTCCAAAACTCCTTCATTAGATTTAAATAGACGTTTAAATATAACGTCACTATGTGAATTTGAACCATTACACTCATTAACTAGATTCACTTAACCAACCTTCACTATTGAACCTCAACCATTCCATAGTTAAAAACGAAGTCAATCAAGTTGGGGTATAGTTACCTCTCAGACCTTAACTGAACAACATTTCTAACTTCGAAACAGACAAGGTCCTCCTTTTAAACCTTTAACCAACTTCCTTACGAAACTCTCGGTGTAATAACCCGGAAAATACGGTCCAATTTAAAAAATTTAAATTGGTGATTTCAAAGGAATTTGAACAATTGAAATAGAATATTTCAATAAAATAGTGAATTAGAAATAGTGAGTCAGTTTGAAAATTTGAACTCAAACTTTGACTGACTGTGCAGGGTGGAGAATATAACGGATTTTAGCGAAACAAAAAATATTTAAATCTGTTAGTCAATACCTTTCTAACGAATCTGAAAAATCGAAGTTTCATAACGGGAATCAAAAGTTATGGCAAAATGAATTTCAGAATGGTCGCTATATGGAATATATAGCCCTGGAAATTTGATATTTTTCATACGACCTCGGAATTCGACGAAACCACTTTTGTTGGGTCCGGGATGTCAAACTATTGCTAGGTTTCACATTTCATAATTTTTGAAGCTAGTATGTGAGCGTGGCAAAAGAAAATGTGTTTGGTCAGTTTCTGTTAAATTGGATCGACCAGAAAATGGCCATTTTTCAAACGATCTCAGAATTCGACGAAACTAGTTTTGTTGGGACCGTAGCGTCAAACATAGCTAGATTTATTTTTCTGGAATTTTTCGAATTAGTTTGTGGCCCTGGCAAATTGAAATGTACGTTCAAAGTTAAAAATTAAATGTTTTATACTTTAATTTGAAAAATAACTGACTGTAACAGTCGAATTGGCCAACGAAACATATCCCATTGTGTCCGGAATGGGGGTATTTAGCTGGGGACGACAGTCGTTGGGTTTAAAAAGGAGTTCGTTGGAGAAAACACTATTTAAAAATATAATATATATATATATCGGCCAATAGGATTTTTTCTTTCATAATAAAAAAATAAAATAAAATAAACCCAAACCCTCGAACCAACGGTGAAACCCGTTCCCTCCCTTCTCTCCTTCGCCGCCGCCGCTACAGCCACTTCCAGCTAACGCCACCACCGCCGTTCGACGCGTCTCCGCCCCCTCGTCAGATCCGACCCACCCACGACCTCCCTCGACGCCTCCTCCGCCTGAATCGAGGCCAGAAAGCCCGCCACTTCCCATCGCCGCCTACGACGCCACCGACCACCGAGCGCCGCCAAACCACCACCAACAGGACCCCCTCTCGAAGCTCTTCCACGTCCAACTCCCCGATCGTCCCCACGTGCAATGGATTTCATGAAAACCGCAACCTAGTTTTGAACCATCGTGAAAGGTGAGTTCTTTTTTATGTTTGCACTTTGAAAAATCATATCTTTTTGGTGTGTTGACGAAATTCGATGAAACGGGAAACATCGGGACCGCAAGGAAGCTCTCTACCACATAGAAGAAGCCGCGGATTTTTCTGAGTCATCTACGATTTTTAGCACTCCGAAAACCAAAGTGAGAAATCTAAATTAAATAAATTTGAATGGAAAATGTCGTGTATAAATTATATAAGCGAAAAATAAATTACACACGTGTTGTATACCTCATGTACATGCGTAGTGTAAGCTATATAAGCGAAGTATGAATTATACATGCATAGAATAATTGATATATGTGTTGAAATGCAAGTGAAATATAGCAATTATATTAAATATATATATATATATATATATATATATATGTATATATTCCCCTCCTTCCCAAACCATGGACGATATTTATTGTTGAGAATTGGTGTGAAATATTGGATGAAAAATACGAATGGTTGAATAATTGTTTGTGGTAGATATTGTTTGGTTGTGGTTGAAAAATACCCATTGGTGATTGAAATGAATTGGAAATATTTGTGGAAATAAAAATAAAACATGCCGCCTGCGTGCGAATTAGATGCATGAATCCCCATTGTCAAAAACCGTGAGGTTTTAAGGTAGAGCGAGGAGCCGTACTAGGGACGGTGCCGGTTTTAACTACCCTGCCGTTATGCTGCCAAAATTTTGAATAATCTTTATGTGTTAGAATAATTTTCATATGTTGAAATTATTTTCATGCATTGAAATTAAAGTCATATGTTGAAACTATATCCATGTGTGGAAATGTTCATGTGTTGAAAAGTGTTGTGTGAAAATTAAATTCATTTGTGAATGAATGAAGTGTTTAAACAATAAAAATCACCTTTTGATAATATATATGAAGTATGAAAAATATTCGCCTTATATAAATAGTTTCAACAATAAAAATTCCATCTTTCTAATATGAACAACATAAATAAAATATCCATGTGTGGAAATGCTCATGTGTTGAGAAGTGTGTGTAGTGGAAAAGTTCATGTGTTGAATAAAAAGATCGAACAATAAAAATTACATTTTTATTGAAACTATGAAGTGTTGAAAACATCCATTTGTCGAATAAATATTTTAAATGATAAAAATATCATTTTTATCATATATGTGATATGCTAGAGATATGCGGATGTTGAAATAAATATTGGTGAAGAAATATTATTTTTAACATGCATAGGAACTAAATAAAATAGTCATGTGTTGAAATCTATTTTAGTTCGCCAAAATTATCATCTTTGAAATGTGAAGTGTTAAAAATAGCCCCTTGTTCAAATAAATGTGCATGAGTTGAAATATACATTAATTAGCTAATGATATGATTTTAGCCTATGCATGCAACATTAGAATGAATGGTGTTTTTAAACCAAAGTAAATCAAATATGAAGTTGAATGGAAAATGATAAGTGATAAAAACTGTATATATGTACATGCATATTTATTGAACAGGTTATAGCAAAGGGGCTAGAGAAGAGGAATAAAATTTTGTGCCTGACAAATAGGTACACATTTACTGTTTTGTTTGGGTGATGATTTTATGAGCCTGTTGGCTAGCCGCTTGGCTTTTTCTATTTCTTTTTGACATGAGACGCCCGTGTGACTATTTGGGAATTTTCCCAGCCCCTCCCGTACATAGGAGGTTATGGCGAAATTTTCCAAAATTTTAAGGCGTTAGTGAAATAATTGAATTGAAAACGATATAGGAATTTTTGAATGAACTATATTTATATAAATATATAAATATAAATAAAATTAAAACGAAATGTGGCCGTGCAGTTCGTGTTTTGAAACCGTGATTTCAAACGACTAGTGCGTGAAATCCGACCATTGGATTTTCCCGAAACCGCAACCGTTGGGTTCGCCTTGGAAATACCTTTCCAACGGCACCAACTTTGTGAAGATCCGACGGTTGAATTGTCTGGAATGTTTAATTCAAATCTGAAGAAAAACAGAGCCAGAAACGGTTGTGTTTGCTTGATATGTGATGGTTGAATGTATTTAACATGAGAATTATAACCAAAGAACTGAAATATGAATGTTGAATAGTCCAACCATGTGATAAATTGATTTGAAAATCTAAGTATACGTGGATTATTTGAAAAGCCCGAGTTCATCTCATTTCAAATAATCGATCGACGTTGAGAAGTCGAAGAGTGGAAGACGGTTGAAGACCGACGATCTTCACATTGGATGGATGGGCGCTACTGATGCTCGTGATTGGAGTAGCTACCATGAAGGAACTGAAGTAGTAGCCGTCCAAACATACTGTTGATTGTACGGATATGCGAGGAATTGGTGCCTCCGGTTTCGTTTAGACCCAGAACGGACTTGTAAATGGACTGTGTGTCTGACATTGGATTTTGTTCTGTGTTGATTGATCTCTGTTAAATATATATCTATTTGGCGGCGGAGAATTTATTCTCTTGCTTAACGCCCTTCTCTGAGACGTACGAGCTCAGAGGTTATGTATTGATAGAAATCAATCGCATGGAGTGGATTGCCTGTGTGGCACGCCTAAGAGGCATATGATCAAGGCTTCTGTTGCAAAGCAAAATCTTGTGGTTGATGATCAAAGCATGGTCTGTGTGACGTAGCTTTGTGTATAACGTGAATTCGCGAGCCTCACACCTCGGTACGAGTCAAAAACGGGAGACGGACCGCTGGAAGAGCACGACGTTTCTTTCTAGTTATGGTGGTGTTAGTGACCTACCAGCCCTGACATTATATATACTTTTCACCTGTGTGGTTGTTTGAATGAGAGGCGCCTCGATTATAGGTCTGTAAGGACCGGGAAACGTGTGTTCAGGAATAACTAATCCTCAAAAGTAAGAGAGGACCGGCTCCGCCGATTCCAAGGATCATAGTGGGGTCCTGGGACATTCGCTAGAGTGTCTCGAATGGAGAGGAGGTTGCCCCTTGCCTCGACTCATGAAGGAATCCAATGCCCAATAAGAAATGTGCGAATGTGATTGTATTACTAGTACGGCGACATAGTGGTATGGGTCATTTATGCCGCCTATGATTGATATTTATGATTGAAATCACTTTTTAAATATATATATACACTAGTAATAATATCAAGCACTTCTTTTTTATACGTATGAAGCATTTTTGGCCATTATAAGGTAAAAACTCTATCCTCCGGCTTGCGGTGCATTGTGTGATGGGACCTGAGTCTTATAATGGCTTCATTTTATAAAAAGCATTGCGATGATTTAATCATTTACTTTATTTCATGCACTAGCACTCATTGGAGTCAACCCGTTCCGCGAAAGTGGCGTTGTCCTTTGATTTGCCTTATTATTGTTGTTAATAAGTTTTGTAGATTTCTCATACCAGTCCCATGACTGACTCGTAGTTTGTTTCACCTTGCAAACTCGGGTGCCCTCATTTTCACACGGGCAGCCTAGTTACGGGTTTCTGACGCACTTTTGGCTCATGGCGAGGCTTGACTACGCCGTGCTGACTTGGATTTTCTTCGCCATTATTGTATCTATATTATGATTCCGCCATTGGCGATGTAGACTGATATTTATTTTGTGTACTCTTTAAGTATGATTCCACCTCAGGCGATGGTGACTGATTATGTATCATTATGCACTAAGTTGTATCCTGTGCTTTGCTTCTCTGATGTGATGATATATATATGATTCCGCTGTCATATATGTGTAAATTATTCTATTTTCTGTTTGTGCTATTATCTGTGATCTGCTAATGATGATTAATGTGTTATATTCCAATGATTATCCTTAACACCGTGTCACGGGGTTTTGGGATCGTCACAGCTGGTATCAGAGCTTTGGTTAGCCTTAGTTCTGGAGTCTAACACATTAAACATTTCGTCAAAATAGAATCAGTAGTATTCTAAGGCGAGTTGCTCATTAGAGATAGGACTAGTAAAGTCCTAGAATGAGCCGAGCAGAATAGCAAAAACAATTTGATCAGTCCATCGTTATCTTTCCGTAAATTTTCTTCTTAGCTAATCAATAAACAATCATTTCTGTTAGCTGACTCTTTTCTTGCTTATACAGAATTTAACAAATGGCTACCAGAGTAGCCGCCGCTAGAGGAGGCCGTGCCGGCCGAGGCCGAGGAAGGGGAGAGGCCCCAGTTCAAGAAGAACCTTTGATACAACCTCTGGCAGCTCAATACTTCGAGCTAGACCGTGTAGCTAAGAGATACAAAAACTTAGGAGGCAAGACCTTCTCGGGAACTGGCACAGTAATAGAGGCCCTTGCATGGCTCAAAACATGCGAGAAAATTCTTGAAGGCCTAAGGCTTGGAGACGAAGATAAAGCTATTATGGGCGCCTGGCTTATGCAGGAACAAGTTGAACTATGGTGGGAATCTCTCACCGCCGGGAATAGAGAAGCTGGAAGAACATGGGATGGATTCAAAGAACTCTTCAAGGAGAAATATGTCCCGGAACAAGCTCTAGAGCGAAAGCACGATGACATCGCCAACCTCCAGCAGAGGGATCTTTCCGTGCAGGATTATCTGAATAAATTTACACTGTTGTCGCCCTATGCTCCGGAGCTCGTCGCCACTGCAAAGTCCAAAAATAAGAGGTTTATCCTTGGGCTAAGGCGACAGTATCATGATAGAGCCATGGCCCATGTCAAGCTGGAATTCAATGAATTGGTGGAAATGACATGCAACTACGAAGACCTTGACCATAGGCATCTGGAGCAGGATCGCGCTAGAAGCCATGCCGGGAACAAACACAAGCCTGCTGCGAATCAAGCTGAGACAAGCCAAGCAGCATCTTCCAAACCTCAGATTCACAAGCTGCCAAGAGGAAATTGCTTTAACTGTGGCAAAGCGGGGCATTACTCTAATGTGTGCACAGCCCCGAAGAGGCAGAAGACAAATTCACAAGGTTCAAGCCAGGGTTCTCAGAACCCTTGCTCCTTCTTTAATTGCCGCAAGACCGATCATCTAGTCAAAGACTGTCCTTTGCTGAAGAAGGCCACAGTAGCTCACGTATATGACGGGTCGAGCCCGCCAGCTGCTTCCGATGGAGCAGGTAAATCCGATGTTTTGGGAGGTACCCTTACCATTAAAAATATTCCTGTTTCTGTATTGTTTGACACGGGTGCGTCGCGTAGTTTTATTGCTAGAAACATAATGCACAAATTAAAGTTAAAACAGAGAAAGCTTAAAGATTCGGTGGAAGTACATAACCCGATAGGGGGTTGTAACACCCCGAATTTTAGTTAATACTAAAATTCACTAATTACAGGATAAATAATCTCAGACGTGGGAATTGGGGGTAACGGGCTGCGTTATTGCGTTCGTCTCGGAAAAATACGCGAAATAGAGTCCGAGTTTTCGAGAATCGGAGTCTGTATGGCCCGGTTATGGCCCAAAGAAGTTTGCAGAAAATTTAAAGCTAAAAAACAGATTTAGAAATTTAAATTTAGGTTTCAAATTAGAACCAGCGGGGCCAGGCGGGAAGATTCCCGCCCTGACCATGTCGACAGGGCTGTCGACAGGCCTGTCGACAGGGGTGTCGACTTGCCTGTCGACACGGCGTCTCGAACCAGGGGGCTTGGGTGCACCAGATCTGGTTTTCTGGCTAGGGCTGGGCTGGGTTCTAGAGATTTCCTAAATCTAACGGACCTAATCTAATCTAGGGTTAATCTAAGGGCCTAAAACACTCTCCTAATCTATAAATACACCCTAAACCTCCCCTAATCCATACTAAAAATAGAAATGATGGCCTCATGCCGCCAAATTAAATCCTAGAAGGAGCCTCCACTAATCTAAGAAGGAAGTTGCAAGCTAATCCCTCTCAAATCATTCTCTAATCATCACCATCTTCATATTTAGCAACTAATTCCACTTCATAAGTTGGTTAATTTTGGGTTTGGTGAGTTTCTATCACTTTAACATCAATTGTTAAAGTAAGTAGATTGGGTGTAATGAGACTTATGGTCTTAAATGCGGATTAGTGAGTTTGAATCATTTGTAATGATATGCTACTCTATGTTTTACTATGATTATGCATAATTAATAAGTGGGTTTATGCATGTTTGATAAGTTGGCTTATGCATGCTTAATAAGTTGGTTTATGCATGTTTAACAAGTGAGTTTATGCATATTTAATAAGTGGATTTATGCATGTTTAACAAAGTGAGTTATGCAAGTTCATATGCAAGTTAAGTATATGTTTAAATGCAAGTTTAACATGATATGCAAGTTATGCATGCTTATGCGAGTATATGAATGCTTATGCAAGATATGTATATGCTTAAATGACATGATATGCAAGTTATGCATGTTTATGCAAGTATGTGAATGCTTATGCAAGTATGTGAATGCTTATGCAAGTTATGTGTATGCTTAAATGCATGTTTAACATGTTATACAAGTTATGAGAATGCCTATATGCAAGTTCAACATGTTATGCAAGATATGTGTATGATAATATGCAAACTCATATGCAACATGTTATGCAAACCATGTGTATGATAATATGCAAGTTTGGGTTAAATGTAGTTGGGTTAATATGTGCTCATATATGAAAGTTGACATCCTCTTAACCCATGATAAAGTTATATGCTAAACCCATGATATTTGTGATGGATCTTCCCCTTCATTATGTCATGAAATGAGGACGATTTACGTGGGGAACGATGGGGTTGGTAAATATGTTAATAAATGTATGATTGGATATGATTAAGCATACCATAAAAATAAATTACCATAAGTGTGAACTTACCTATTGAGTTAGGTCTACCCATGTTATGGAAAACTTGATATTAATTAGGGATAATTAATATGGGGGTGATTAATTAGGTGTAATTAATCGACTAAGACACGAGGTTGGACTCATTTGTAGTGTAAAACTGCCCGGACCCGACCGGCTTAACCAGTTGCTACAAATGTCAGCCCAATGTGAGAGGTCTTAGCCATAAATTAAATACGTGATTAAAGTAAAGACACGAGGTTAGGCTCTGTTATGACGTAAGACTGCCCGGACTCTACCGGCTTAACCAGGCGGTCATAACAGCCAGTCTAATGTGGGAGGTCTTTATGGGAGATCACGGTCTTAATTAATTAAGAAACACTTAACCATATTAGCATGTAGTGGGACATGAGGGGTTAAGTGGGTGCCTTGGGTGGCATGTGGAAATTTAGTGGTTGCCTTGGGTGGCATGTGGAATCTAGTGGGTTGCCTTGGGTGGCAATATAAAATACGATTAGAATACTTAACCAAGTGAAAACATGTAATTAAACATGATTAAAGGGTTAAGTGGGATACACTAGATATGTGACAAGCTTAGGTGGGTAGCTAGTGGGGGCCCATTTCAACCAATATCCCAAACGTATCTTTGTGGGCTCGACCCATGTCGAGTGACGGGACACGCATATTGGGCTTGATTATAAGAGGACAAAACGAGGTAGCGGTGGCAACGCAAGTCCAACGGGCTTCATATGCGTGTGTGGGCCCGGGCTGGTAGATAAGCCGTTGTTGCATCGTGTAGATATAAAGCCGTGCACCGTTGATAGTATTGGGTTGCCACTTTAGGGGAGTGATACACCCCACTGTGGGACCAGCACGGGTATCTACGGTAGGGAGCCGATCGCTTGGGGAGTAGTGGGTACACCTAATGAAGATAGGGGCAGACGGCACCTATGTAGGGGTACACGAAACTACTGGGTAAGAATTACTGAGTACACCTAGTGGAGATAGGGGCAGACGACACCTATGTAGTGGGCTAGGAGTACATGAAACTACTGGGGAAATTTTCTAAGTCCTTGGAGGGGATCAACCTTTAAGTAGGAATGACTGGTGTGGTGCAGTTAGTAATTATCCTTGGGTGGGTAGATGCGTCCTTACGGTTATCTTAGTTTATCCTAAGTCTACCAAGCTGCTTAGTGTAGCCATTCATCCCCAGATATTATCGTAGGTCAAGTTTATGTCTTCTCTGGTTACTTTAATGATTGTATTGTTAAAGTTATAGGACTCACTCAGACTTATGTCTGACCCCGTTGTTTCTATCTTTTTCCCAACCCTCAGGTCCTACGGTGGATCCTAGCAGTAGTGGAGCTTGATCAGATTGTTGTTCCAGTCTTTAGGAGCTTGGATAGATGTAAAGCTCCAGTTATCCAGTTATCTTTTCTTTTTTTGTTCTGGCTATTGTATGAGAGAGTGGGATTATGTACTTCTTTATTTTGACGGATATTGTACTTGACTTTTATCGTGGTTTTATGATGTAAACAGACATGTTTATTTCCGCTGTTATGAGATGATGTTTTAAATTTCAAGTACTATTTATGTCTGTCTTGGTGTAATTTTTCTGTTCTATATTCACTAAAATACTCCACCGATGCTATGGCATTCCCTTAGTGAGTGACCATAACGGGTGTGGGGTGTTACACGTGGTATCAGAGCAAAGGTTACCGGAACAGATAAAATTTTTAGAAAACTATTTTTCTAAAAAAAATTTAAGAGATATTTTCAAAAACATGTCTTTTAAGAGAAAAGTTTTTGAAAGAAAAGCATAATCCCCAATAGCCATATCTATATCCTTCGAATTCTCCGTTTTGAATCTTTCCTTTTTCGTTTCAGCATGGCCGAGAATCTTAACTTTCCGGAGGGTGTGACGGTACCAGTATGGTATAGGAGATTGATGGAGGCTAGGGCCACCACTGCGGGTCCAGCAAATGTTCCTCCACCAACCGTAGCACCCGATCTTCCTCCTCCCCCTCTTCCTCGCACATATACTTTTGCTAAGACTTGTAAGGAATTTAAAGCTATGGGAGGGAAACCTTTTCAAGGATCTGAAACTTTTGTGGAGGCTAGAGATTGGCTTAAGGAGGTGGAAGAATTGATAGATATCTTTGAGATGGAAGAAGGAAAGAAAGTCAAGTTGGCTGCTTGGTTAATGAAGGGAGAGGCCTCGTTCTGGTGGGAGGTCACTAATGGAGAACGCCCCGTTGACTCTTGGGCGGATTTTAGGCAAAGATTTGTGGCAAAGTTTCTCTCAAGGGCGGAGGAAAACTTGTATATGGAAAGATTCTTGACTCTAAAGCAAGGAAATCTCTCGGTGAAGGAATATGTCAACAAGTTTAATCAATTGGCAAGGTTTGGCCTAGATATGGTGAATACACCGGAGAAGAAGGCTTTGCGGTTCGTGAAAGGCTTGAATGAACCGATGCATGGGTTGGCTATGACTCATATCCCTATGGGGGCCACCTTTGAGAAGTTAGTTGACATGGCACTCATGCATGAAGAAGAGAAGGGTCCTAATGCTAATAAGGCACCCGAGAAGAAGGGAGATCAAAAGAGACCTCAGCAACCACAACAAAGCAAAGGTGGGAAAGGCAACGGTGGCAAAGGCAAGAAGAAGAAGTGTTTCAATTGTGGGACACCTGGCCACCTAAGCAAGGATTTTCGCAAGAAGAAGAAGACTGGCTGCTTCCACTGTGGCGAAGCAGGGCATCTAGTGAAAGATTGTCCTAAGAAGGGGCAAAGGACGGGGTCTACCTCAGGAGGACAGGTGCAAGCTCTTATGGCACCGAGTCAGGCTAGGGGGCAAGTACAGGCTCTCGCAGTTCCATCGATTCAGGAGAGAGGTAGAACTATTTCCGTTGAAAGTCTGGTTTTTCTATTTGATCATCCTGTCCGTACATTGTTTGATTCAGGCGCATCGCATTCGTTTATCTCATCATCATTAGTTGAGTTACTGCACTTAGACACCAGTCTGGTAGATGATCCCTTGGTTGTTTCAAACCCAATTGGGGGCTCCACTTATTTGTCCATGATATGTTTGGGTTTGAAGATTTCTATACTTAGCATTGAGTTTAGATGTGATGCTTTTGTGTTGGGCTTCACGGGCTATGGGTTGATTTTGGGCATGGACTGGTTATCCAGTAATGGTGCCGTTCTTGATTGCGAAAGGAGAGTTGTTAGGCTCATGACCCGCTTGGGTAACACTCTCGAGATTTCTTGTAATCCCAGGGACTCTGTTATGCTAAGTTATCTTGAATCGCTTGACGCTTCGGTCGAGAGTTTGCGATCTGTTAGAGTGGTCCGGGAATATCCGGATGTGTTTGAGGAGGTGAAGGGCTTACCTCCGAAGCGGGAGATTGACTTCCGAATATATCTGGTGGATAATGCTAAACCGGTATCTTTACCAGTGCGCCACATGGCTCCTCGTGAGAGGAGGGAACTCCATAAGCAAGTAGGGGAGTTGCTTGAGAAGGGGTTCATAAGACGGAGTATATCGGAGTGGGGTGCTCCAGTAGTATTTGCTAAGAAGGCGGATGGGTCCCTCAGACTTTGTGTAGACTATAGAGAACTTAACAAGCTCACAAAGAAGAATAGACACCCATTGCCGAGGATTGATGATCTTTTCGATCAGTTGGTTGGCGCTTCAGTGTTTTCTCAGTTGGACTTAGCCACGGGGTTTCATCAGTTGAGGGTGGCTGAGGATAGCATAGACAAGACTGCCTTTAGAACTCCGGATGGTTTCTATGAGTGGCTGGTGATGCCATTTGGGTTGACGAACGCCCCTGCATACTTTGTTGATTTGATGAGTAGGGTGTTCAGGGAGTTCCTTAATAAATTTGTGGTGGTCTTTGTGGATGATATCTTAGTATTTTCTAAGAGTGAAGAAGAGCATGCCCTACATCTTGGGGAGGTGTTGAAGACTCTTCGAGCACATAGCCTTAAGGCTAAATTCTCTAAATGTCACTTCTGGAGGAAGGAGGTGCGATTCTTGGGGCACGTGGTCTCCAAGGAAGGGATAGCTGTGGATCCCGCGAAGGTAGTATCAATTCAGGATTGGAAGGTTCCAAAGAATGCTACCAAAGTAAGAAGTTTCTTGGGGTTGGCGGGTTATTATAGGAAGTTTATCAAAGACTTCGCAAAGATATCAGCCCCGTTAACCCGCTTAACAAAGAAGAATCTTGTTTTTGCATGGGACGTAGATTGTGATGATGCGTTCCGACGGTTAAAGAGAGCTTTAACCACCGCTCCAGTTTTAGTGTTGCCAGATGGGAGCAAGCCATTTGTTGTCTATACCGATGCCTGTGGGACAGGACTTGGCGCAGTCTTAATGCAAGAGGGAAGGGTAATAGCCTACGGTGGAAGGCAGTTGAGGGCACATGAGAAAAATTACCCTACCCATGATCTAGAGCTAGCCGCTATTGTTTTTGCGCTTAAGATTTGGCGCCATTATCTTCTTGGTGAGAGATTCGAGTTGTTCACTGACCATAAATCATTGAAGTACTTATTCTCTCAGAAGGATTTGAATCTGAGACAGCAAAGGTGGATGGAATTTTTAGCATCCTATGATTTCGAGATAGCGTATACCCCTGGCAAGGGTAACGTGGTGGCGGACGCCTTGAGCAGAAAGAGGTTGTCCTTGAGTCCATTGTTCGTGGAACGACGAAGCTTGGAATTTATCTCGATGTTTGATTTCAGACCTTTCATTGACTATGTACCCGGTTTGCTAGCTTCTTTGGAAGTTAGACCTACTCTTTTGGGGCGGATTGGAGAAGCACAGAGGGACGACCCACAGTTGGTTGAGTTGGTAGAGAAGCTCACAAGGGGGGAGTCGTCCAGCCATTTGAGTAGGTACACCCTAGACGATAGGGGGTGCTTGCGTAGAGACGATAGACTTTGTGTACCGCAAGACGAGGGTTTGAGGAAGGCTATTCTTGATGATGCACACCGTTCTAGGATGACCATTCATCTCGGTGGGGACAAGATGTACCGAGACATGAAGAGGGTTTTCTTCTGGGCCGGTATGAAGAAAGATGTGGCCGAGTATGTCGCTCGATGCTTGGTGTGCCAACAAGTGAAGGCGGAGCAAAAGAAACCTGGTGGGTTGCTTCACCCATTGGAAGTTCCGCAATGGAAGTGGGATAGCGTCTCGATGGATTTTATTGACGGGTTGCCCAGATCGAGGAAGGGTAATACAGGAATTTGGGTGGTGGTAGACAGACTTACTAAGAGCGCCCATTTCATACCTGTGAAGAGCAAGAGGACCGCTCCATGGCTAGCTTCTGTATATCTTCGAGAGATAGTTCGATTGCATGGGGTACCCTCTAGCATAGTGAGTGATCGAGATCCTATCTTCACTAGCGAGTTCTGGAGAAGTTTGCAAGAAGCAGTGGGGACTCAATTGTGTCTGAGCACCGCATATCATCCTCAGACGGACGGCCAGACTAAGAGGGTGAATCGTGTTCTAGAAGACCTGTTGAGGCTTTGTATCTTAGATTTTGGAGGTACATGGGAAGAGCATCTTCCATTGGTGGAGTTCGCATATAATAATAGCTTTCAGTCCAGTATTGGTATGGCTCCTTTCGAAGCTCTCTATGGAAGGCCTTGTCGATCACCTACATGTTGGTGGGAATCTACGGATAAAATCTTGCTTGGGCCTGATATGGTTAGGGAGACTTCTGAGAAGATTGACTTGATTCGAAGAAGGATGAAAGCAGTGCAGGATAGGCAAAAATCTTATGCGGACAAGAGAAGTACGGATCTTGAGTTTGAGGTTGGGGATATGGTTTTTGTTAAGGTATCTCCGTTGAGAAATGTTGTTCGCTTCGGATCCGTTGGGAAGTTAGCACCGAGGTTTGTTGGGCCGTTTCCTATTAAGGAAAGGATTGGACGGATGGCATATAGAGTGGAGTTGCCCGACAGACTTAGTGGTGTACTGATGCATTCCATGTGTCCCATTTGAGGAAGTGTTTACATGAGACTGCAGAGGTGGTAGAGCCGAGCTTGCTTAGAGATGTAGAGGTAGAGCGTGATGCGACTATTCGACGAGCTCCTACTCGCATCCTTGGGTCAGAGACTAGGAAGTTGAGAAACAGAGAGGTTCAACTAGTCAAAGTGCAATGGGGAGAAGATGAGAGCAACGCAACTTGGGAGACGGAAGCGAAGATGCGTTCATTGTACCCATTTCTTTTTGAGGGTATGTCTTTACTTTCTCCATTATCGCTTGTCTAGTACTTATCTTATCTTTGGTATGTCCTCTCGTTAGTACCTTTGACCTTTAGATAGGGTAAACCTATGGTTGAAACATGTGTTTGAGACATGTTATGGTTGATGGATGCAAGTGTTTGCTAGTGGTTGCTCGTGGATGCATATACACACACTTTAGGCACTAGATCGGCTCAATCACTTCATATTGCATATTGCATAAAATTGTGTGTAGGAAACTATATTTATGGATGTATAATGATTGTGTTATCATATGGATGATGCATTTTGGTGAATGATTGTGCACTCATGTAGATATTGTATGTGTCGATAGGGTTCTCTCGCATACATAATGGATGCATGGCACTATCATGGTTTGCATATGTTCATACATTAGATAGGGAACATATACACACACTTTTTGCATATGCTCATACATCATTAGAAACTGTTTAAGGACAATGGATGCCCGTGGTTGATGATTTGAGTAGATGGTTGTTTGGATGGTAGGATATGCATTCTCCTTAGCTTAGAGATTTCGGGGACGAAATCCTTTAAGGAGCGGAGAATGTAACACCCCGAATTTTAGTTAATACTAAAATTCACTAATTACAGGATAAATAATCTCAGACGTGGGAATTGGGGGTAATGGGCTGCGTTATTGCGTTCGTCTCGGAAAAATACGCGAAATAGAGTCCGAGTTTTCGAGAATCGGAGTCCGTATGGCCCGGTTATGGCCCAAAGAAGTTTGCAGAAAATTTAAAGCTAAAAAACAGATTTAGAAATTTAAATTTAGGTTTCAAATTAGAACCAGCGGGGCCAGGCGGGAAGATTCCCGCCCTGACCATGTCGACAGGGCTGTCGACAGGCCTGTCGACAGGGGTGTCGACTTGCCTGTCGACACGGCGTCTCGAACCAGGGGGCTTGGGTGCACC